>OX421468.1:20326314-22726314 GCA_949126895.1 Eilema caniola | reverse complement strand
AAATGGAATTTGAAAGCCAGCAAAGATCTAGTAGAAAACTTTTAAAGTTAGAAAAGAAGAAAATATGTTTTATTTTGTACCTACTTATGATTTTTTGTAATTGAAATATATGTATTATTATCCACACCTCAAGATGGGGTATAATCAATAAGAATCCTTTTATCATTTAACAAATTAAAGCTTTTATTCCTTTCCTCTTCCTAGTCCATCTAGTACATATTACGAATAACAATCGATACCTACATGTTCATGACATGAATTATTATATATTATATTCAACCCCCTTATATTCATTATTAAATTATTATATTTAATCCTCTTATTATATTAAATTAGGTATATAATATCCATAATATTACATTAACTTAAGGTGAAAAAAGAAACAAAAGTCGGTGGCTGTGAGCATTCTTTTTCTGGCGGCAAAAACAAAGCCATAGATACCTAATGACCACAGATGCAATAGGCAAAATAAAAGAGTATTTATGTTGAACGTTTACCTGGAGTAGATATTACATATAGGTATGTTGAGGCTTACTCGATACAAGCTAACAGTTTGCTTTTTTATTATATTTTACTTTTATTACTTTTATTAAATCAGAATTATTTTATAATTAAGTATTTTATAAAAAGCATCAAGTACTTACTTAACTAAACATTATTATAATATATTAGTTGGATTAGGACAATCTTTGACTATTTCTAATATTATAAATGCGAAAGTAACTCTGTCTGTCTGTATGTTACGTTTTGACGCCTAAACCACTAAACCGATTTTGATGAAATTTGGTATAATGGTAGACTAGACCTTGAGAAAGGACATGTAGGCTATGTTTGGTCGCGATAGCCGACATCCACGCGGGCGTAGCCGCGGGCAAAAGCTAGTCCACCTATAAAATAGTCAAGAATTTTTTTTTAGATACCTATAATCCAAGAAGAAATAAAAATCTTACTAGCCATGTTACATAACAGAACACGGTGCAATTGTTTTATTTAATTTAACATAAAACTAACTTATTTTTGTTCACTTTTCATCTAGTGTTTGCTTCGAGAAGAAAAATAAATAATTCGTAATTTATGGAAAATAAGGAACTTTTTGCTTACTCGTACTACTTATCATTTCAAATTGAAACCAAGAGAAAATACAAAATAAATTTAAATTATTTCGAACCGATAGAACACAGTTCATTATTCAAACTATAGAGAACATTGAAACGCAAATACCTATAGGATCTGGTATTAGTGCAGTGAATTAATTGTAGCGTATATAAATTTTACACTCACAAGTTTAATGGTTATATGTGAAATGGGATGTTTACGGTAGTTTGGACGGTCCCCCGAGGATACGACGCGCCATACGAGAGCAATTCACCGTGGAATACTATCAAGTTCTGAATTCAAAATGTGGAGCTGCATAGCAACCGCACGTTATTAAACTAAATATTCGTTAGCATTTTACTCTTCTGATGACCTGAAAAAGGCAGCCGGGACAGACTGGACGCGGAAGGCGGATTCGAACAAAATGGCGCACATTGAGAGAGGTTTATGTCCAACAGTGCACTGCAATAGGCAAATTTATACATACATACATGTAATCACGCCTTTAACCCGGAGGGTTAGACAGAGGTGAATTAACACCCACATTTCACCAATCTGTATTCGGTCCCACGTAATAGGGGGTGAGCCTATTGCCGTATTCCGGGCACTATTGTTGACTCGAGCCATGCATCTGAAGCTGAGTCTGGGCTGTAAATATCTGTCTGATGTTGAAGTTAATCAGCCCTATCCCTTAGTCGCCTTGTACGACACCACATGGGAAGAGAAGAGAATGACTTTACTTACCGAAGCTATTCAAATTAGAAAATTATTCCAATAATAAGAGTATTTATTTGACATTATAAAATTTTATAGCTCTTTGGAGCCCGGGGTCCACTATTTTTCCATCACCACCATCATCATCAATAATATCATTAATTTAGTGTTGTTCCAGGTGCAGCCGAGGCTTTTGCTTCGGGGTGTAGGTCCGGAGCGGAGGTAGGAACTCTTCTAACTTTTGATACGTAAGTAGTATGATCTATTCTAGGCTTTTGATTTCATTTCCTAAGGCTTTTATGGTAATAATCTTGCTGATTATCTTCTACCTACTAAACGGTGTACTGTCGGTTAAGATGGTGGTGTAGAGGTTACTCTAGTAGTTAAATCAGGTGGCAGTAGCATCAGCAAAGGCCAAAACTAAAGCAAGAGAATGACTGATGCATTGGATGCGACGGGGACTAACATTGAAATTTGTAATTATAAGACAACAAAAGGAAACACACACACACACACACAGCCCGGAAACAGTATATTCTACATGCAACGCCGGCCGTGAAAGCCTGAAGACTTATATGAAATACATATTTGTTACTTTTTTACTATCTACAGATAGCAAAGAGGAGGTACGACACGACGGTGTTTCCGGTCAATTGAGCAGTCCGACTGGGGAAGTACCGCCGCCCTACAGAATACCGCGGCCATAATAACCTCGTGTTGTGTTCCTAGCGGTGAGTAGGGTATCCAGAGCTCACTAAAGAGTTTTTGTTCTGTCAGTGGGAAGATCAAAGGCTATTCCTGCTTTGTCTTCTACACTGACGGCACAGAAACTCTATGTCTACACGGTCGGCAGCACGACTGTGACTCCCCTGGTGTTGCACACATCCATACGCCACGGTAACCACTTTCCATCAGGTGGGCCGTGTGCTTGTCTGTCACCTCAGTGGTGTATAAAAAAAGCAAAGCAGATAAAACAGAAACGCCACAATAACGTCAGCAATCGAGTTCATTCTAAAGCAATATAATTAAGTTAAAATGTGAAAACTCAGAGAGCAAGACGTGGAGGGCTCAATCTAATTAATTAAGTGTGCGTTATTGAATTAGTTGCGAGGAGCGATTTGTTTGCTCTCCGACCTGTAATGGAGGCGCTTAAGTGAATGTTTGAACAACCATGTAATTTTGCATCTTTGTGCGTTGTGTATCTTTGTGCTTTGTGCTTGTGTATGAAAATATGACTGATAAGAGGACTGCTCTTTTGTGGCGTGGCACATAGGCGCGGTTTCGTTTCCCACTCAGTACAAATATTTGTATGCTGGGTATGCATTGGTTTGCTCGTCAGATAGCTGTCACTAGTGGATCAGCTAAATTGGAAAACATTTTGTACCTGGTTTTCATAAAAAGGCATGCTATGTTTATACAAATACCTTTCAAAATTCAAATGCATTTAGGTATCTAGTCTGGGTGTGCCGTATCAACTTTTCTTCAGTCCCGATACACCCCTGGAACCCCCTGGATCAGCCGGGGTGCGAGGGATATGTCGCGAGACAACCTCAACTTCGGCCTAGCACATCGACCCTCAGACGGCGTGCGGTTTAGCCGGTTCGAATCCAAAAAAAAAACGCCCCAGGAACCTTTAATTTTTATTATAAATCGCTTATTGAAACAACTCATTGCATCCGACACATATTTTTTTTTAAATTTACCCAAAAATTTCGTTTTTTTTTTGCAGAGATTAATTCCTTTTCTTTGCTAATTAATGAAAAAGAAAATAACTTAGGACGTAACAAGTATCGTTCTGGTTATCTATTTTTATCACGTTCTGTCGCCCCCACACTCCCCTCCCCTCCTCCAAAACGTAACTTCACCTTTCTTCTAAATATCTTGTCTAAATATAGAAGTATTTTTGTCTCAGACGATATTTCTGATTACAATAAAGACAAGTAAATTTCCATCAAAAAAATCCACGACAGGTAGCTTTATCTGAAGATCGCGACCATTTTAGTGACCTACTTTTTCGCCATATTTATTCAGAAGCCAGGGGCGATGGTATCTGCTTATGCAGCCTTGTTAACTTTATCGTATCTACATTGACACAAGAGTGCTTGTGTTGCCATATGCTTGTTATTTTTTATATTTACTTCGAGAATCCGAGGCACATGTATGATTGGGGTGTTTTACGTGTTTATATGGGTGATGTGATGTAATGAAACGTTTTTGTTGAATCGTTTTTACGAGTATTCTTACTGCAATTTGTTTCAACGAGGGAAGATAGGCTTAATGATAAAATCATATAGGTAGGATATTACAAAGTAAGCTTGTTGTTATTTGGTTTAACGAAAGGTATGAAATAAGAATTTATTTAAAAGAGGCCCGTATTCTAGATTGGTACTCAGTTCTGAGTCTCGATTTATCTGAGGGCAGATTATATAGACAATATGTCTGTATAGGTATATGTCTTTACAATCTATCAACAAGTAAATCGAGAGAGAAAATAAAGAGAGAAGAAATACGGGACTCAGACTAGGTTTGTTCATGGCCTGGGAATCAATTGAACCTTTTTAGGACTCCAACTAACTGTAACTAATGTTTGTATGGCAACGGCTTAACGTGTTTCGAGGAACGGACCAAAATCGTTAGTATGTATACTACACGAATAAAAAATGCAATCATTTATTAAGATTTTAATTCTAACAACTTTTACTCACATCCAAACTGAAATGAATATATTTACAAATTTACAACCAGCGCATCCTTTTCAAAGAACTTTATGAAAGAAACTCGCTCGATAAGATATTCAACAACCTGTGTTGCTAAGTGAAAAATTTATGTTCGGTTGGCGAAGATAACACCAAGTTAGATAACTCGAAAAAGTTTCGTTGCACGAACACAAACTTAGTTTCGTAGAGATTAAATTATTACTAACTTCGCAAACTGATTGTAATATCTATTCTATTGTCAACGGGATTATACAGTGTTCCCCTTATTGAAAATGTATTGGAAAATTACTCAAGTGTATTTAACTTTATTTCAGTTTACCGGCAAGTATAAATTGAAGTTTAAACTTATGTGACGAATTATTTTAAGTTACGGCGGTGTGATGTAAACTAGTTATAATTACGAATATATTAGGTACGAAATAATTAACTAAGCATATCTATCACTTGTGTATCAGATTTACAAAAATTGGTACCAAGGGTAAGAAGGATAAGAAGTGGGTATTTGCCTGTAGTTAAAATAAATTATTTAACTGAACTTATTAAATTAAGAATTGTGAAAGAGTGAAAACAGTTGCGTCGGTTCTTATTCATTTGTAATCATCCACCGAACCTTTAATAGTGAATGATTTGACTATTAAATTTTGTGACGTTACAAATAAATTTTGACGTTTTGACGTTTATCCAGTTATAAAAGATTTGACGTTTACAGTCCGTCAAATCTAAGAAGTACCGTTTGACAGTTCTGACAATTGAATTATAGGGATGGGATGAAAAAATCGATTACTATAATATCCGAACTTTAAGAGATCGATTACTATAATATCCGAATTTTAAGAAATCAATTGTTATAATTAAATAAAAGAAATGTTTAGGATATTTTTTTATTCACTACTAGTACTAGTATCGTCGTCTTCGTCATCATCGTCATTTAAATTAATGACCAGTTGATTGTCCATTACATTATCAAAGTGTACGTCTCTTTCGAAGTCGTCCATTATTATTTTCTTTGTTTTTTGTACTACTTTACTCCAATCTTCCTGTGTAACTTGGGCACATGCTTCCTTTAATAAACCTTCCATTTTCTTGACACTGAAGGGTGGTTTTGTGTTGTGTCTTGCTGCATAACCTGTAAAACAATAATGTAACTATTTGATAGCAGACGAAAACCATTGTTTAAATTATAAATGTTAGAAGTACTCGTGTTATTATTATAATATTATAAAATATTACCTTTAACTTGGGCCCAAATCAGTTCAATGGCATTATATTGGCAATGGTACGGAGGAAGTCGTATGACTTTGTGCCCGTGCTCTTCGGCCAATTGGTCAATTACATATGTCGGTTTTGGTGGTTTATGCAATTTCACTAACTGTAATAATTCAGCTTTTAATAGTGACATGTCGGCATCCACTCCTTTTCTTTGCAGCCATGCCACCAAATCTGCTTTCTTATTGGCTGACGTAGGTGCTTTATCAATTTGCACAGAGTGGTATGGGGCATTATCCATTATAATTGTGCTGTTAGGAGGGATATTCTGTAATAAATTTAAGAACCACTCTCGGAACCTTACTGCGTCCATTTCTTCATGATACTCTTTAGTGCTTTTGGATTGGAAAGCTAATAAAGAGTTTTCCACGAAGCCTGTAGACGCTGACCCAGCATGGCATATTATGAGGCGTCCACCTTTTCCTATCGGCACCTTCGAGCACGAAGCTTCAGAATCATCAGTCCATGTTTTCGGCACAGAATGGTTGGAATTTAGCCAAGTTTCGTCCAAAAATATTACATTATCCCAGTTTATAATTTGTTTAACTTCGCGCAGGAATGTTAGTCGCTGCATAATTATGTCATGTCGCTCCATAACAATTTTTCGTTTGTCAACTTTTTTGTATCTGAAGCCAATTCCTGTTATTACCGTTCTCAACGACTCTATGCTTCCCTTATACAGCCCGGCATCTTTTAAAGTTGCACATAACTTTGCCAATGTTGGAAATTCGCCTCTTGTAAAATACCCGTATATATGGTTTCTAATAGCATGACTATCGAATTCATCGATGCCTGTCACAGGTTTATTTCTTTTTCGTTTTTTCGGTGTGTGAAGTACGTTACTGTCACTCCCCGAAGGCCCATATTTTTCACTTAATATTTTGCCAACGGTGCTGCTACCAATACCGAGAGCTTCACCGACGCGATCCCGAACTTGTGTAACTGGCAGTAGAAGTCCACCATTTTGAGATTCACGCTCAAAATACTCGTGTAATTTCACCACCAATTCACGAGCCTGGCTGTTCAAAGTACGTCCTCTTTTCGACATTATTAATAAACACTTGCTTAGTTCGGAGTCCAGTATAAATATTGCCAAGGTAAACGGATAAAGAATGATCAGTCCAGAAAAGTAATAGCCAAGTCACAAATTGTAAAACACAAACGAGAACGCAAGTACGCGCACAGTCAGCTTCCAAGATGGCGAGAGACTGCTGACGCCGAACCGACCGAGCGGACCGCGTGCGCTTGTAGTTGGCAGTGTTGCCAGAAAAAAAAAATTGTAGAGACTTGGACACCTGCGATTTTGCCTATTGACCTAAAAATAATTAAATTAATTTATTTTAGGGTATCTGTGTATTCAGTGCATTATGCGGTCGCGCAGTAACGTCGTTAATTTATAACATCAGGCAACAACATTTTTGTGAATGGGTTCTACATACCTTATTTTTATTAGTTTTAGACGTAGAAATAAGACTTAGAAGAAAAAATTGTAATTGTAAAATCAATGGATGTGCTTGTTAAAAATTTGTTTATTTCTCTGTAATATGCAAACCCATACTATCATACACAAAAATAAATGTAAAAAACACTATCCCTGACTCCATTTACTATTTCGACAGCGTTAGCGCGAGAAACCCCGACTTATTTGGGCGCGAAAATCAAAAATCGACAAATCGCTTTCGACAACTTTTTAAAGAAGCAAATATATTTGATTTATAAATACGTATTTTTGGTGAATGGGTTTTATCTCATATTTTACGATTACATAACTATTTAGTTATGTAATCGTAATATGTGAGATAAATCCCATTCACATGAAAAAATATTTGTTTGGTTGTCAAGTGTAATTTGTAAATAATACATTCGATTTTTCGTATATGTAAACGATTTTTTTGCATACAAGTGTATCCGAAGAGTCGCAACACTACGTGCAGTGACCTAACTACGTAACTTTGTAATGCGGTCAAGAATATAACTATTAGAAATTATTTACTGTGTAAATATGTGTTATTTTGCTTTGTTTGAAAGTTTTCAATTACATTTAGATATTAAGAATTGTACATTTTTAGATACAATAATGAAATCTTTCTAAATTCATGGTTTTATGAAAAAGGTTATCGAAACTGAATAATGTACGTATGAACAAAGTTGTTTCGGTTTGAAAAATATGAAACGTCAAACGGTACCTCTTAGATTTGATGGACTGTAGTAAAAAGTAACTAATTTATCTAATCAGTCAAATACCCAATTGAATTCAATGGTAAGAATTTTGAATTTCGAATTCAGAACAGGACATATGTAGAAACTGGATAAATGAATCAATGAAATTGGACACATATGTATAGATAGACAAAGTAGTATCTACAAGTAGGAAAGAGTAGTATCTACAAATAGGACAAAATAGTCTCTACAAGTAGGACAAAGTAGTATCACACAAGAAGTTAGTGGTCGGGTTATGGTCTTTCGCAATACCAATTTTTTGTTTCATACAGCTACTCTAGTATAACATAGAAACCATTGACTATTGCAACTCTTCTTATCTCTTTTTTATACCACATAAGTGGCAGACAGGTACAAAGTCTCAAACTGATCTTAATACCAAGGAATGAAGATCATTTTGAGCATTTGTTCGTCAGGATCGTTCTGATGCTGATTGTACACAACCCACTTGATGTAACGTGGTTACCGTGCCCTATGGACATGTATATCACGAGGGTCGTCACATTCATGTTGGATATAGTTATCTTCTAGTATATAAAATTCTCGTGTCACAATGTTCGTTACCATACTCCTCCGAAACTACTGGACCTATTTTCATGAATTTTTTTGTGCATATCGGGTAGGTCTGAGAATTGGCTACTATCTATTTAGTTTTATACCCCAATCCGCGATAACCGACATCCACGCGGGCGGAGCCGCGGACAACAGCTAGTTAATACATACAAAAAATAGCCACTATAACAAAAAAATGGCTGTCATAGCGAAGATTAAAAATCGTAAATTGAATATTAAAATGGCGCCGGGAAGGTTGGAAGGAAATTAACGAGTAAAGTCGTTCCGCCGAGTTCCGTTTGGGTTCCATCAAATTAACACCAGCCCCGTCGATAAAGTAATTTGTTATAAGTGCTTGTTGATTGAAAACAGTCATTATACGTCTACAGTTTGATTAAATTTCGTATTCTATTTAAATTTTCCTATTTGAATTAAATGATTCGGCAGTTACAGTCGGCAAAGGAGATGAGTATAAACCTTTACATGCAACTTTATTTGAAAAAGCGAATTACTAATTTCTTTGGCCGACGGTACTTATTTTGTTGGTCGCAGTCGCATCGCAGATGAATAATGATGAGAAGAATTAGAAAAGATTTTCTTCTGCCTATAATGGATGCCTATAATGGTGGATTGTTCTTTGGACAGCAGCTTAGCCTACAGAGGCAGGGTTCAGTCTCATTATAGGCCGTAATAAATAAAATACGTGAAAAAACCTTTATTAGGGCTGCCAAGGTATATTAAAAAATCTGTATTGTTATAAGAAAACGGCGTTATAGATATATTGAATTAATTTTTACAGTAGATACATAATTGGGTATTTGACTAACTAGTCAAATTAGTTACTTTTTACTAAACGTCAAAACGGTAAGTGATTAAAAATTTATTTGTGACGTCATAATATTGAATAGTCTAATCATTTACTGTTAGAGATTGGGTGGATAATTAAAAAAAAAACCGACACATCTGTTATCACTCTTTTACCATTCTTAATTTAATAAGTTCAGCTAATTTTTTTTTTAACAACAAGAAAATTCCCTTTTAGTTTGCTAACTATTTAACTCCAAGAGTTGTGAGGTAAAAATTGACGCACTCAAGACGAGACTCAGTAGCTCAGTGGTAAGAGCATTCCTCCTGGAAGGGACTGATAGCGCGGGTTCAAGTTCCGCCTGAGTCGTTTTACATTTTCCTATCTTAATCGGTTATAGATAGATATATTATGTCATCGCGATACAAGGAGCGAATGCTCTGAAATACAAACAAGACAACGACTTATTACACATATAATCTAAATATAATAATGATATAAGGTTTTTGAGGGCTAGTTAAAAATAAGCAACATAATAATATGGAACATTCTAGGCGTAACGACATTGTTGACATTGCAAGAGAATGGCGTCCCATAGGTCAACACTGAAATAATATTAATTACTCTAACAACCTTCACAGTAATTAATGAATATTGTAAGTTAATATTTACCCAAGTTATGCAATAAAATATTTAATGTCGGGCACAAACCGATTGATTAAAGGCGAACGAAAGCAAATAAACGGAATTTATCGTATGATGACTGCCTCACTCAGGATGATAAAAGTCTTTTAACGTTATTTCGAATTTTGAAATTTTTAGTACCCCTAGCCCGAACAACTATCGTAATCGTATCGTAAACGTATTGAGAGAACAGAGCCTTGCGATTGGCCGGCTTCACACACACACACAGGCCCCTGATTCTACTAATTTTATGACATAACAAAACCACAGTCATACCGCTGACATTGCATAAAATGTCATTGAATTTTAGACTTTATGTTAGACTTTTTAAGGTCCAAAATGAAAAGAGAAAGAGTTCATAACATTTCACATTCACTCTACAAGATTGTCATTTAATTTTAGACTATAACTGTATAAAGGTAAAGTCTAAATTTAAAAGGCACTTGTTACAATATCAGTGGTAACGCAGTGGTTATGCTATGAAAAAATAATATCAGAATCAGGGCCCAGGTACACAGTAGGCAGGCGGCCAATCGCAGTGCTCCGTTATCGCAATACGTTTACGATACGAATACATAACATAACATAACATAAACTCACGCCTTTATCTCCGAAGGGGTAGGCAGAGGTGCTAGCACCCACATTTCGCCGGTTTATGTTTTGGTCCCAATGTAATAGGTGGGCGAGCCTATTGCCATTAACTGGGCACTTATAAACCTGCGATAAATACACACATAACTTCGAAAAGCATCGAAAAGTCATTGGTGTGTGCCATGGAAAACCTGGGATCCAACCTGAGACCTCGTTTCAGCAGTCCTTTACCCATACCACCGTATACCGGTACGAATACCGGTGTTTAAACGTTACGATGATATAAGAAAACTCGCATCATAGATGAACCTTGAAAACATTAACAGTAAAAATGCTTAAAACTATTCATTCGCTAGTCCAGTGACGAAGGGTGGAAATTTAATTGCGTTTGTCAGTAATACAAATTTTATTGTGATTGATAGCGAAAGTGTAATTTAATGTTTTGTTGATTAAACTGCAATTCCTTTTTAAAGAATTTTAGTAAGCGAAATTATCGAAATTACTGATATTGCCCCTAACCTCTTCAATTAAGCTAAATTGCTTGTGCTAGGAGTGGGTTCACGTCGGTAGTGTAATGGCCAGGATACGAACCCGGGACGTCTCGATCGTAAGGCCGATTCCTTAACCACTAAACTACCGGCACAAATATAATACGTTACAAATAGTTTTAAAGTGTGAATTTAACCTCTGCCATCTCTGCAACGGTAAGCCTGCAGGAATCGATTTAAACGGACTGTTCGCTCCGAATGAGTTGATATGTAGTTACTCCCTCCCCACACAGGGGTTGAGTCGGGGACCGTGTGGTCCCCCCCTCCCGAGGAGGGCCAGACCGAGAGGGATGGCCCTGGGTCAGCCGGGGTGCGAGGGATATGTCGCATGACAACCTCACCTCCGGCCTAGAGCTACGACCCAGAAACGGCATGCGGTTTAGTCGGTTCGAGTCCGACATAACCTCCCCCTCCGGCTCCGGAGAGGTGGGTATCCGTGGGGATTTCCCGCACGTAAAAAAAAAAAAGATATGTAGTTACTTACTTGTGAAGACAAATTTCACTAAAAAGTATTGAAACTTTCATTTATAAAACAGTATATTTAAGATGCCACTCAACAATAGTAGAAAGATACATTATTCTTTCTATTCTTCAAGACCATCTAAGTTTCTAAACTTAAATCCGAGCAACTTATCTAAAGCACCTAAAAATTGCAAGAGAACTTCGAGACACTAATATACTTTCTTGAATAAACTAAAGAGCTATGTCTTCGAGACATGCCCATATGTTTTCGAGCACATTATCATTTGTCCCCAGCCAGACATTAGACTAGCATTTGCATGCGACTGTGTTCAATACCAGCTGAGATTTACATTTCAAGATTGGATCGGATTTTGAACATATGTTTGCAACGTGTGCACCGAATACATGCAGGATATCAATACTCGACTGCCATGAATGGTTATTTTTTTCGCGCGTATTTTGTATGTATGTATAGTCAGCATCATTAAATGTTGATAACAAAAGTACTCAAAATAATCCAAATACCAAAATTCCAATTTTATATTGGTTATTAAAGTACTCAAATAATTGTATGTTTATAATATTTTTATTACCTCATATGTTCTGAACACCGCACGGATTTAAATGATTCAATCAATCAATCAATCAATCAAATAGTTTATTTGCTAGAATATGGTACAACAAGAGATTTCACAAAATGCTTTGTTTCCTCACATTCTGCCACATACGGGGTGCAATTTTTTTCATGTCATACCTATTAATAACTATATGCTAAAATAAATTACATTATAAGGTATTGTTAAATGTTATTGTATCGTCCAGGAAATCATTAATATTGTAATACATTTTGTTTAATAACATGTCAAATAATTGTTTCTTAAATAGTGTCATACGTAGGTCAGTCAGGCTTGATGGAAGATTATTAAATATTCTGATACACATGCAGTAAACATTCCTTCTAAATAGTTCTATATTAATTAGAGGTAAATGTAACCTGTTTTTATGTCTCGTCCGGCTATTCGCATAGTCACTAAGTTTATCGAATAGATGGGGGTATTTTTTAACAAAGATACATATTTCGAAAATATAAAGGTAGGGTAATGGTAGCACTTTGAGTGTTTTAAATAATCGCTTACAGCTGTCTCAAATGAAAGGTATTTATTGCCCAAGTGTTCTTAAGTACATAAAATATGAACAAAAGCTATATGTTGTTTTTTTTGGCGCCAAAATATATGTGGTAAAAAAAATTCTCGCACATTTGTTGAGTGTAGTAGTCAAGTGTAGGAAATCAGAAGACGATTACAAAAATATAAATGTCATAGATAAAATAAAATTGTTTTTCTTTTTTTAAATAAAAAAGCCCGGCTGATGATAAAAAGATCGAAACAAGCCTTATAGCAGGAGGTAGTCATTTGCAAATCTCAAACCAGATGAAAGTTAATGGGTACCGCCTGCTATAAGGCTTGTTTCGATCTTTTCAGCATCAGTCGGGTCATTTTTACTATTTCGTTACACCATTTCATATAAAGTTGCACCATTTCGCTAGCACTCTTTATGTGCACGCACGACTGCGAGTGAAATGATACTAATTTAAAATTACTTTATGTGACTTCACTTTCTAATTCTATATGTTACATCTTTGTTATTCTTTTAGTCTGGAACGTACATATTTTATCGACTGTGCGTGTATAAATTATCCGTCCGTAATCTGAATCAAAATGACAAGGTAAGTACTGTACATGTGACTCCGTGTAGGGCTTAAAAATTGATCTAGCGAAAGGGTTTGTGCTACTTCGGAGGCAGTCACCCTGTAATATTATATCGTTACTTTTGTACAATACACATCTTTTTATAGCTTTTTTAATTTGTAAGAATATCTTTAATGTGTAATGTAAGAATGTAAACAATTTCGTAACTTACCATGCTAGGTATGAGAGGATATATAGGTATATTTATAATCTACTTAATAAAAATGCATGATTCTAGGTGCAAAATTCGAGAACAGCTCGACCGACTCGGCAATTATTTGTCGAACTTTCCAAAAGCTTCACAGGCTTAAAAAGGACACGGGAATAGGAACAGAAACAGAATTCCGTTACTAATAATCTCACAATTATTATGGTAAATGTAATTTTAGGATTTAATTATTTTTAATAAAAGAATATTAGCAAATAAAATTACTAATATTTCCTCTAAACCCTCAAACTAAGCTAAATTGCTTGTGCTAGGAGTGGGTTCACGTCGGCAATGTAATGGCCTATAATAGCCTCGATTGTAAAGCCGACTTCTTAATCACTAAGCTGCCGACGCTCTGTTTGTTACTCAGTCACGTTAAAACGGCTGACAACATCTGTTGTTTATTCAATCAATTAGCCCACTGCTGTCCACTGCTGGACATAGGCCTCTCCGTGCGCCATTTCGTACGATCCTCCGCCTTCCGCATCCAGTCCGTCCCAGCCACCTTTTTCAGGTCATCGGTGTATCTGGCTAGGGGGCGTCCTACCCCTCGTTTTTTGTTTATTGGTATGTTAATATTTTTATTGTTATTTTATTATTGTTTACGGAAGAGTATCTTGATGGCGACATGTATCATAACATTTCAAGTAGATTGAACTCGGAAACATACACATAAAATTTGCATACACAACAAAATTATGTACCCTATACATAATAATTTATGGTAAATCGCATAGTTGCAATTTACATGTGAAAGTACTGCCTGGAATATTGTATTTATAATTGATGCAGTGGTAAATTAAACTGCATTATGTTTCATATCACGTTGGCATGCTTAGGATTCGAATCCGAATTAAGGCAAACTTTAACTGCTAACCATTTTTATAAAGTAACGGATTCATTGGAAGGTACCGGTGATTCGGTTAGTTAGTAAAAAAAAAGACGGGTTGCACTCTGAGAGTGCCGGCAGAAGTGAAAACATTTTCTTTTTTTCTTTCTTCGTTATATACATAGAAAAAGATAAAAAAGAACATACCATACCATACCTATAATATAGCGCTAATCATAGAACCTATCACTTATTTTCTGCTAATTTTCTGTCAGAAGAAATTAATAAATTATAAAAAGAAAAAATAATCACAAAAAATAATAAATTACAAAAAGAAAAAAATATCATAAAAAGTAATAAATTACAAAAAGAAAAAATAATCACCAAATGTAATAAATTATAATAAGAAAAAACAATCACAAAAAATCCCTGAAGGCCAGGTGGTTTGAACCCGATACTATCTGAAACTATAAGGACTTACAGTCGACGTGCTTACCGTTTAAGCTACGACGATATCTATTGTAACTTGCAAAATACATAGTCTGTACCTAATCTTGTATGACGTCAGTAGTCGGTTACGGTTCAAAGGTCAACTAATTCTGACGCTTCCTTAACATTTTACAGCCATCCAACGCCGCTAAAGAAGTTTTCACTTCAAAAATCAGTGGAAAACATCAGTCCTTATACTTATTAGGGGAATATTTATATGAAACAGAGTCCGGAAGTAAGACAGGGTTAAATAATAAAATTGTGCAATTTTATTTATAACATTGAGTTCTTTTTCAGTTTATATTTGTGTAAACCATGCCTCGGAGAGCACTTTAAGCCGTCGGTCCCGGTTGCCATACCAACATCTACAGCAGTTACGGGTAGTTGGAGCCCTCAAAAATCCAACAACTGGTCTAGCTGCAATGCTTCGATATCGCCTTTGGGTTGTGGAGGTCAGATGGCAGTCGCTTCACGGAAAATATCAAAGCTTAGCCAAATCCGCAGTTAAGACTGGTAAAAGCGGATTCCACACTCCAAGTTAAAAAGCTTCGGATGCGACTGGAATTACTGAAGAAGATTTGTGTAAAATACCAATCAGTAAATGTAAAGTGCTCTTATGTGTACTTACCTATATGTAAGAACTTATAAAACAAATAAAGTTATTATTATTATTCAAGACGTGTACAGGTAACTCAATTGGTCTGATGGTCCTTTTTTTAATTACGGGTAACAATAGCACACGAGTGCAGCCGGAGGCAACTGCTAGTACTTTCAACAATTTCCATCAAACTAGCTCACTCAACTGTGTATTCAAATCAATTGATATACAATATACAGTAAAATTTATAACCTATTTCTGTTATTCAGTGAACATCCAATAATCCAGATGGTCTTAGTTCAGTGAACTCGAGTACATTGAGATAATTGTTCCAAATTCCGTCCAAATGAAGCACGAAAGGGATTACATGCGATATACTATGTATGGAGGTAGGGTCTCTCAGAGCCGGTCTCAGTTGTCGAGTTAACTGTTATGCGAAGGGTGTAGGTAAATGGTATTGATTTTAGATATACAAGTGTGTTTGTATTGGAAATATTGTAATAACTAGCTGTGGCCCGTGGTTCCGCCCCAGTAGATGTCGGTTATCATGACCAAACATACCCTATGTCCTTTTTTAAAGTCTTATTTACCCCTATATAAAATTACCTCAAAATCAGTTCAGTGGTTACGACGTGAAAGCTTTCTACCTTGAAAACTGCAAAAAGTTCCATGTAAAATTTCACCCCCTCTTTTAAGGGGGTAGATTTCCAAAAAAAAAAGTGATGCACGAATTTTTTGTTATTCACAAATAGTCCGCAATAAGAAAGCTAAAGCTAATAAAAAATCACACATATGACCGAGCAAAAAGATATGTTACGTGTTTTAAACGTTGCGTTATTGGATCAAGCCACAGTTGTCCAGATTTTGAAATATTTTAATCATAAATTAATGTCATGCGACCATAAAAAGATTGGTTTCCAATCAATAGTTTTTGGAATAAGCTGTAGATTCAATAAGAGCCACAAAGCCTCTAATAGCTGCTCGGAGGTGTATCGAATATGAAATACACAGGTGCATTGTAATGCAATCACTTCACCACATCTGCTCGGCGTTTGATCGTCAGTGTACGTATACTTAGGTGTTTTTGTTGTTGTTTTAGTTGTCATTGTACCAAGCAATTTGATTGAGCTTTGAATGTTTGTTTGTAGATTTGACATATATTGGTAATCGGCAAAACAAGGTAACTGGGATAGACGCAACATGCAAGGTGGATCGGGCACATTGACTTATTTATAAGTCAAGCAAGGGACTGCAATACGGTATTTTTCTTTTTATTATTCATTCATTCTTAATATACAAATGATTTACATAATATATTTTCTCGCCAAACTGTGACGTTTGATGGCGAGAGGCGCTCGATTCAATTACAAAATATCCACACACCTTCACCGTTAAGATTAACACATTGATTTATTGTTGCTCCTCGGCGGCCGTTGCCACTCCAGTATTAGCCGCAGCTTAAGCAGATTGAATTTATTGGGAAGCTCTTCAAAATATTAGATTTTTAGGATTTTTTTATTTAGGATAATTACAACAATATGAGAAAATGTAATTAATTATAACCAAGGCATTGCTAAATAAGCTACTGTTATGGGCTCTAGAATATGGATATATATATATATAACAATTTTTTTTTGTAAATATGTGCCACTAGTCTAATGCAAATATAGATAAGCACATATTTGCGAAAGTATAAGCAATAGCTTGACAAAGTATTCAGAAGCCCATAAAGTACAAACAAACTTAAAGTTATTTTATATATAGAATATTCGATGAAATACAATAACCTGTTCTCGTTGGAAATCATTCCTCAATACTAATAAAATCAAACTGGTACGATTTCCACTCGATATCCGATTACCATAAAGACGTCAGTTTTATATCGAGTTAAATTTAATAACGGCAACGAGTCTATGAACTTCGTAGAGGCCTACGAGTTCCGTAGGCGGCTACGAAACTTCGTAGTGGTTTTGAATTCGAACATTTTCACCGCAGCATGATTTTCGGGATTCTAGCCAATTTTACGTTTAAGCTGGTTCACCTGGTGATTAACAGGCGACAGTCTGGAGTCAAATCAAAAGGCGCATGAGAAATAAGCGGACCTCGGGTTCACAAGTAAAATAATCGAATGCAACCATGAATAATGGTAGAGAATGGTTTTTGTTACTATCTAGGTGGTAGACCACTGCCTGATCTAAAGTGGTAACCGTGGCCTATGGACGTGTGCAACACCAGGGGTATCACACTCACGCTACTGAACCTATAAAATATTTCTAATGCCCTTCTTGAAGAATCCCATATTGTAATGACTTGGTAAACCACGGCAGGGAGTTCATTTCATAGCTTGAGCGTGCCATGGATGAAGCTCCTTTCATACCTGACTGTGATTCCCTGCCTGATATATAAATACATACACAACACATTTCCTTGAATTGCCTAACGTCACGTCAGTAGTATTATCTGTTTTGTGCTAACGTTTCGAACAATATAATCAATTGAAAAGTTCTTTAAATTGAATCTTATATCTTGGTTTGTACTTAGCTTCAAAATTGAGCAGAATAATTATAAACAATGATAATTCCATGATTGTTGTTCTGTTCTACCCTTTTCCACTTCACACTTTCGCTTAAAAGATACCCCAAGCAAAATATTTAGAAGATTTATTCCTATCACGCTTCTAAAAGGGTCAAAAGTACAATTAGTGAAAACGTTCTTAATTTGAATAATAATTATAAACAAAACACCCAAGATTTTAACGTTATTCGAGCTGTAGGTGTCTATTGCGACTCCATTAAAACTTTGAGAGCATCTCTATGATTTCACTCCGAAGCGGTTACCAGCGAGTAAACTTTTCCAATTTGGGTTAGGCTTGTTCTCCACCGAACCCCAACACAAGCCAGAGGTCACTGACCCTCGCCAAAGAGGATTTATTCACAAACATTCGTATGGTTGAGTGGCTCTGATATTATATGATATGGGCCAATAAGTGTGGCAATATTTGCAAGAGATAGTTGTACCCTACACTTATTTGGTGTTAGCTCAACCATGCATTATTTATTTATTTTTAAGTGAAATTGCCGAAAATCATTCCTGAGTAGATAGATCTTCACAAAAAAAATGCTTTTCACCAAACTATCAATATTTCAAATTTATAGCTAAAGCTCAAAGTTTTAGTGTTTGTAGTGTGTTTAGTTTCACGTCAATTAATCAGTCCATCAGGATAATAGATTTGATAATGTGGACCAATATTTGCGCCAATGTTTGCGATTAATATTTGCCAGAATAGATTATAATGGGTGAAGCGGTGTGAGTTGTACAGTCAGCGTCGGAAATATCTTGACTACAGAGTCTCAAAATGATCTTAAACCCAAGGTATTAAGACCTCATAGGGTAGTGTCCTGAGTCAACGGATCATCATCAATACTGCTTGGAGTCGTAGTTTTTACTCAACATGTTGCCAAACTGAAATTATGACTTTTCATTATCTTTAATTCCCAAAAAGGTCACAATATAAACAATCGAAATAAGGCAAAATTAATCGCATGTATATGCCTTTTCAAAATCAAATATCTTTGAAACTATTTATCATAGGAAAATTTTACAGTTCATTACAGTGCGGTAAGATGTATAGTTTATTTGAATTAAATCTTTAAGCACTTTGGTGCTAAATATTTAAATCGAATCAAGAGAAAAAATGGAATCGGTCTAGGCGGGGTTTGAACCCGCGATCTTTGCCTTACAGGGGCAATGCTTTGACCACTAAGCTACCAGATTTCGATGTATAGTTTAGATAAAAGAAAGTAGGGCACAACCCTTGTCCAAAATAAAGGTGTGTCTCAAATATCAGAACATTCCTTTAACAGGAAGGGGGAAGACCAAGAATATATAGAATATATAGAATATATATATATATATATATATATAAGAATATATTTTAAGCACTTAGTTTATTAAGATCGATATGATGTTAACTGTACCTCGCTATAGCGTTTAAAGTATCGATTTCCTTTTAGAGATTTATAGTGCTGTCTCAGCGGCAAAAAAGTATGATAAAGGAAGTATGTACCTACGTCAGATCTACAATAATTTAAATGATTTTGAATGTTTAATGACCTCACGAAAACAGATGTTGTTTTGACAGGGGATATAAAAAAATCACACATATGAACGAGCAAAAGATATGTTATGTGTTTTGAACGTAGCTTTAATGGATCAAGCCACAGTTGTCCAGATTAAGAGCCACAAAGCCTTGAATAGCAGCTTGGAGGTATATCGAATATGAAATACACAGGTGCATTGTGAACAGCAGACTGACCCGCGTAATGCAATCACTTCACCGCACTTGCTCGGCGTTTGATCATTGGTAGATATACGGCTGGTACATATACGCAACTCCATGACATGGCGCGGATTTTGCGTGAGGACGTCTAATATAACAATGACATAAAAATTAATAATACACAACATTATCTAAACTTAGCATACCTTGTACTATGGAATCTAGAACACGTATAATTATGCTTAGGCCTCGTTACCACAGATGCGTGACGCACGCGTGTGGCGTGGCGTCTATACCTAACTAAAAGTCAACTTGTAAATAATTTATTGTAAAACGGTAAGAAATAAAATCTTTTTATTATTGTATTCTGTTATTTGCAACACAAATATTTGCAATGAGTGGAACTCAAATCCCGGGCCCTTGACGTGGTTATCGACTGTTCTACCGTTAAATATAAAACCGCTAAAACCGCAAATAATTTGGTCACCAGAACTCTGCTATGAATATATAAATTGACAATTAAAACTGTTTAACGCGCACCTCTTCATGCAAATGAATTTAAAATAAAGTATGCATTTTAATGAGTTTCGCTACAGCATCACTGACAAAGGGCATTATACCCGTGAATTTACATTTACACAGCTGCCCAAAATAGGAGTATAATGTTTTCAGCATTCAGTTGTTTTTATGTAGTATCCTTCAGGATGATTTCACTCTCCCAAATAAAGAGAATCTTTAAATGAACTCCCTGCTGTGATTTTCCCAAGCGACTACAATATGGGGTTCTTCAAGAAGGACTTTAAAAGGTTTCTTCAGGTGTGACTCCCCTGGTGTTGCACACGTCCATAGGCCACAGTAACCACTTTCTATCAGGTGGGTTATGTGCTTGTCTGCCACCTAAGTGGTATAAAAAAATGATCAATGCTAAAACGGTGTTACAGTTTGATAGCCTAGACATATGCTTTTTCATTACCCCTTCCCGGGAACTGGGATTATACAAAGTCGGAAACACATGTGTTACTAAAATGAGCAATTATTATGACATGTTAGTAAAGTGTGAGATTTTTGGACTTCTATCTTTATTGCTCATAGCGACCATGTTAAAGAGCCTAGAACCTTCTCTAAGAACTGAGCTTTCGGATGCAAAATTATTTCATAAAGTCGCACAGTTAGCTGCAGAGATTCACTCAAATAAACTTTTCCACTTTATTTTTAGTAGGTATATTTTCTTATCGACAATCCTGGGGCTAAGTGCCATAAGTCACATATTGATTTATCGGTATAACTGGCACTTAACTCCATTCCTGAGTCCACATTACTCACATTTGGGCCCAAAAAATGAAACCTTTGCGACATTCGGCATGGAGCGATTCTACATGATTTATTCATTTGTCCATAAATTCGAGCGTAAGCCGGACATATTTATTTTGTATGAAATATCGTTTTTACCCCTGGCCGGTAACGCGATATTTTCGCCATTGTTATCCCTCTATTCGGACTTTGACCCTTGTAGTCGGGGAGCAAATAAACGTCAGGCTTACGTCATAGTTGTCGTAGTATAGTCGTACCAACGAATCTGGAGAATGGCGCTACTGTCCCTGCAATGTTAACTCATGCAAAATTGAGTTTTATGTGCAATAATTGACAGTGACAATCGTAGCTTCGATTTAGCCACTACACGGTTTTTATTTTTTTTTAAAGAATATTAGCAACTGAAATTATCGAAATTACTAATATTCCCGGCAGAGTAGAATTTGGGCCACCCTTTCTCTTCCCATGTGGTGTAGTACAAGGCGACTAAGGGGTAGGGCTGATTAACTTTAACATCAGACAGATATGTGCAGCCCAGACTCAGCCTCAAATGCATGGTTCGAGTCAACAATAGTGCCCGGAATACGGCAATAGGCTCACCCCCTATTACGTGGGACCGAATACAGATTGGTGAAATGTGGGTTTTAATTCACCTCTGCTTAACCCTCCGGGGATAAAGGCTTGATTTTATGTATGTATGTATGTACTAATATTCCCTCTAACCCTTCCAACTAAGCTAAATTGCTTGTGCTAGGAGTGGGTTCACGTCGGTAGTGTAATGGCCAGAATTCGAACCCGGGACCTCTCGATCGTAAGGCCAATCCCTTAACCACTAAGCTAGGGCGCAAAATTTACACGGATTCAATTGTACCAATCGAATCTATATAAAGGTTGACCTTTTGTGTGTAAGTACTGAAAAATATCTTCAGATAGGAGTAACAAAATGTATAGTATTGCTTAGTACACTAAAAGGTATTGGAAAAGAGGCATGACTATTTGGGTGTATACATTTTATAGGCTGTAACCCAGTAGTAGGTACCATTTTCAAGTTCCATTATGAAACTACTGGGATTTTTCTTCCAGTAATTCAATGGATCTGGCATCTTGTTTCTATTATCTACTTAAGTAAACACGACCAACATAAAAAAAACAGGTTTATACTTTATGATATAGCTCTCACAGGCTCTTAGACCATTGCAATTTTCGGGTCTCCTATGTGACATTTTATGGCTATTTTCGCATGTATATGCAATAGTTGCGACCCGAAAATTCTTGAAATATCAGTTTGTGTATAGTATTTACTCAATATATGGATACACAGAGAAACTTTATGTGAGGGGAAGCTTTGGAATGCAATAGAGTTTATGAGGGTCCAATGAGGGTTAAATGCTTTGACCTCATTTTCTCGTAAGCTTCCGACAATATATAATAATGATTACAGTTACATGTCTTTACCAATCACAAAATAGATAGAACGACCATGTAAGCGGGAAAAGCGTGGCAACTTTTTGGTCAACTCCTGTCCTGTGAGACCGGAACTATCGAAAGCTTACTCGGCACTGTTAACACAAGCTAGTAATAACATCGTTAAAAATACAGTGAATATGCCAAATTGTGCTATTTTAAACTGTACAATGAAAATGGAGACGGAAACCATTACATACATTCTTGAGAGAGAGGTATAAAGCTCCCGAGATAAAACTGGAATTCAATTAATAGATATGGATTTACCAGTCCTTTTCTGAAAATTTCGTAGGTTTTGACAATCTGACAGTAGAGTTATTTAGCGGTTTAGTAAAAGTGAGGTTATGTTCCAAAAAGATCTGATTACTAAGTTCTTTAAGCAATAATTGGTATTGTAGTTAGTGGCGAATGTTTTTAAAGCCATATTATGAATGAATACTCATGGCCTTAAAAGATAACAGGAAAGATTTTATCAAATGGACAGCCAGCATAAAACAAGCACATTATAGTGATACACAGTTTATTCAACATCTATTATAAATAAAATATCGAATTGTGCAGGTGGAATAATAAATATGTACACTCGTGATATGGGTGCAGCAGCCTAGAATCCTGTTACAATAGTATCTAAGAATAGCCTCCCTTCCTCTAAGAAATCTGTCGACTAAAATATAAACATAGTAAGTTTCGTCGGCCTAGGGTATAGCACTGATTAGTTACTATCCCAAACTCACAGTGATCCACAGTTTCAGCAATATTCCATCCAAGGCAGTCGTTAAATCCAAAACACAATTCCAAGTCAAACGTGTGAACATCATCGGTGTATATTCGATATGTAAAGCAGGTATCTTACAAGGTTGGCAGAGTTGGAATCTAAATAAACAAATCAGTTGTTAAATATAAATCAGGAGAGCACTCAAAATGCATCCGGAACACGTAATTAAAATTAAAATAGTGAAATATGCGAGCCTATTCGCAACAGTCAATGGCAAATACCTATCAATGCCAATCTTTTCTATTTTTAAATTATTCTCATATAGAGATATAGATACAAATTATTTTAATTGATTCAACATTGATGAACATTTTGATTTACCAATTAATGATTAGTTTGTCTTCTTATATTAATATCACCTTTGCTAAATTATATTGTAAAAAAGTACATTATAGTGTATATAAATTGCATGAGTTAATTGCCTACTTAATGAAAAACTTTTTTATTTGTCATTTTGTAATTGATAAATGAAATCGTCTCTGTACCTAAAACTCTCTTTTTCATTTATTTCCGCTCCCAGATTAATAATTTATCTGATTTTTTGTATTTTTAAATATTAAAAAATAAGTCAATTTTTTTTTGGCCCAAAGTTTTCCATCGTCAGATATTTCTTGTGAGTATTTATTTAAAGTGAAAAGGTCGTCACGCGCGACATACAGGTGAACGCTTTTCTATCGTAAAATATTTCTGTGATACCGATATTATAAAGAAGGAAGATTTATTTATCATGAACTAGCTGATGCCCGCGGCTTCGCCCGCGTGGAATTCTGTTCCCGTTCCCGTGACAGCTTAACCCTTATTTAAATTTTTCTCGCCGTAAAAATCATTCTTGAACTCCAACGAACATTAAAAAAAAAGACGGGTTGCACTCTGGGAGTGCCGACAGAAGTGAAAACATTTTCTTTTTTCTTTCTTCGTTATATACATAGAAAAAGATAAAAAAGAACATACCATACCATACCTATAATATAACGCTAATCATAGAACCTATCACTTATTTTCTGCTAATTTTCTGTCAGATGAAATTAATAAATTATGAAAAGAAAAATAATACCAAAAAATAATAAATTACAGAAAGAAAAATAATCATAAAAAGTAATAAATTACAAAAAGAAAAAATAATCACCAAAAGTAATAAATTATAATAAGAAAAAGCAATCACAAAAAGTCCCTGAAGGCCAGGTGGTTTGAACCCGATACTATCTGAAACTATAAGGACTTACAATCGAAGTGCTTACTTTTTAAGCTACGACGCTATCTGTCATCATCATCATCATGACTTGCAAAAAAGATAGTCTGTACCTAATCTTGTATATCGTCAGTCGTCGGTTACGGTTCAAAGGTCAACTAATCCTGACGCTTCCTTAATATTTTACACCCATCCAACGCCGCTAAAGAAGTTTTCATTTCAAAAATTGGCCATATTGGTCCAGGCGTTGTTGAGTTATGTGCTTACCAACACATTTTGCGATTCATTTTTATATTAGAAGATAAACTCAATACTACTGGACCGATTTCAAATTTATTTCACCATTACGATGCTAAATTTACCCTAGGCAATATAGCCTGCTTTGTAACCAGATATTTCTTTGGGATTAGAATTAACACGGCTGACAGTACAAGACCATGCTAGTTTGTTACTATAACAATATATTACAAATAATGGCAGATGCCCGCGGCTTCACCTACGTGGATGTCGGTTATCGAGACCTATGTCCTTCTATCAATATCTGTAGTAAATTTCCTTACAATCACTTCAGTTACGCTAGTACTATTTTATATTCTGTGCTTCAGTGTATTAGACAGGAACGCATAACAGACAGACAGAGTTACTTTCGCTGAGCCGGAATCAGGAATCGGTATCCTACAAAGTATATCTCAAAAGAATATCTCTGTACTAATCTCGGTACTATCTACGTATCACAGTCGCGTCCTTCGCTTCAGTTAGCTCGTACTTATCAGCCATTGTCGGTCTCCAGCCAAACAATAAGTTCTGAAGTTTACGAGTCCCTTTGTGATCGCTTGGCAGAATTTAGTGAGCGACTGCGAAGTATCCTGTTTTTAGTCAAATGCATTTTACTAAGAACAAAGGAATGTTCTAGACTGGCATTTGTGGAAGGTTTTATGACTGCAGTAATCTCTGTGGCATTTGTGGTTCCCGGTGTAGTAGAATTTTATCTGCGTTCTTTATCTAACTGTATATAAGTGGATACATATCCATGACAAAGACGTGGCAGGAACATAGTTTTTTTAACAGAACCAATGAAATAAATAGGTACTGGCATTTAGAAAAAAGTGTCACAGAGACTTTTGTTACTACACTACTGGCTCAATATGATGGCCGTTAAGTATTAAGAGAACTTGGCAGAGCTTACTTGTTCTATCTCTTTCTTACACGGCCGTTAAGTACCACCTTATCTACTACCTTATCAACTCAACTACAGATGACTAGACCGTTTTACTCGGTCAATATCGTAACTTAGTTAATATGTCAAAACGGCCATCATAGCGTGCCGCAAGTATAGGTTCTTTTTTTTACGGGCGATACCTTGCGAATCTGCTAATAATTTTTTTTTGTTTTGGCTGTCTCCTAAAACCTAAAAAAAGACAGTGCTAAAACATCATCCATCAATGAACATGTAGTCAGATTGTCTTGCGTCTGAAAGATCTTGTTTTGATCCCAAATAGTAGGTACTATACAAACAAATAAACAATATTTGCTCAACCAATCCTATTTACCATGTTATTAAATCACATATACATTTACTGGAGCATAAAATAACAAGCTCTGACGTCAATCATTCGATCTATTTCGGGCACAAAGCTCCTTACCGCATAGGGAAATCTTTCCAATCAAAAACCTTTCTCTGCTTTATCTACGAACAGTTAAGATCGAAATTCCTTTGTCAATAGAAATTTACGTATTTTTTCTTATTTTTTTCAATTGTATAAAGTGACGTCTTTTGCATATACTTTTGAGAGGTTTTTCTTACACGTGTCAGCCTCTCAAATTACCTCCATTATCAATTTACATAGGATGTTGATAGCCTCAATTAGGTTCTTAGAGATTTGGGTAATTTAATACATTTGACGAATAAAGCTTTTGTATATTCTCGCTTGTTTATCTTCCAAGGGGAAAGCAGAGTTGTATAAATACAACTATAAGACTCAATTTTCACCAACTGTTTTTGATTTCGAATTTGATGGCTGGCTCTTATTGCCATCAATCGGGCGATTTATTTAAACTTCTTTGACATAGTGTATGCTGATTCGGCAAATATAATGTAAGACCTTAAGTGTAGTATAGTATTAAAACTCACTACTATCGTACAAGTTATAGCGATAAAAATCTTCATTTTTTTTTGCTGTGGCCCTTTTCCTACCTGTCAACCTCCTTCTTTCATCGTCCTTCTTATAAATGGGAAAGTGTGTGTGTGTGTGTGTGTGTCTGTTTGTCCTTCTATCACGCCTATAACACTGTACCGATTATGATGAAAAATGGTTTAGCGATAGATTTGACCGTGATAAAGGATGGCTATGTTTGGTCGCGATAAACGACATCCACGCGGGCGGATAAGTATGTACTTTCTTAAATACCTTAATTATAACGTTACCCCAAACTAAAACGCAGTCACGTCGAGTCGTATGTTTATATCATACTAGTGACCCGCCCAGGCTTCGCACGGGCGGCAAAAACGTTTCCGTTGATTTCGCGCAGAACGCTAAACTTTTGAAAATCTGATATATCCTATGTTACTCACGACGAATGTAGCTTGCTAATGGTAAAAGAATTTTTGAAATTGGCCCATTCGTTTTTAGCCTATTCATTACAAACAAACTTACAAATCTTTCCTCTTTATCTATTATTATAGAAAAATAAATTCAGCTTAAAAACGGTATCACCAAGAAAGCAAAACAGAACTCCCCGTTACCCTGCCGCCTCAGTAATCTATAAATAGTCGCTGGATGTTTCGTTAAGTGGAAAATACTGTCTGGGCCGTCACCATGGCGATTACCTCCATAAATCAGACGTGGGAGTGAATAACTTTCATGCATATATCAGCGTCTCTGCGAACGTGACTCGCGGCTGATCGATAACAAATAGTTTGTTTATTGTATCGTATCGTGTTTTTTGTGTGAAAATAAAATAGGAAGCTGAGGTACTGTTATTTAGAACGAGGTTTAGGTATTGTTGTGTTATGACATGAAGATGTGTATACTTGTAGAGTACACCAAGCCATGCCTGTGACTCCTCGTATGACAAGCCGGATTAACGGTGTGCGTTCGCGCAGCGGAATGTTGTTGAATTTAAAGATTTTAATTATGCAGATATTTAGTGTATGACGTCGTGTAATTGTGTATGGTAAAAAAAAAATTGTGCATGCAGCCATTGTGGAGAAATTCGCTAAAAACTGATTCCGCTGGGCGAACGTTGTCCTGGCGGAACTTTTTTCTAATCCATGGACTTAGAAGAAAAGAAATGTGTCCAAAAATTAGTGTGTATTTGTGTGTAATTGTGTATGTATGAATAAAATTAGTGCATGCATTAACTTCGGAGAAATTCAAGTTTCCGCTACGCGAACGTTTGGCCATTAGCTAGTTTTCATATAAAGCTCTTATATAGAGAGCTGTAGATTTTTACATAGGTTGTTTTGAATTTGTTTAAATCTGTTTTTTAAACAAATTTAAACAAATTCAACTTACACACAAATACACACTAATTTTTGGACACATTTCTTTTCTTCTAAGTCCATGGATTAGAAAAAAGTTCCGCCAGGACAACGTTCGCCCAGCGGAATCAGTTTTTAGCGAATTTCTCCACAATGGCTGCATGCACAAATTTTTTTTTTTACCATACACAATTACACGACGTCATACACTAAATATCTGCATAATTAAAAACACAAAAAACACACGGATTATCGTGTTCTCCGAGGCATGCAGACGTCTTATTGTATTGACCTGGTTTGTAATGCTTAATCTCGTAATGTCCTAACTTACTCAGTCACTTAGTCACGACTTCCTGATAATGAGAGCCTAATCCTCTAATACCGACGGATAGACACTGGACAGCAACAGTTAACAAGGTGATCGTTATACCACTGCGTCATTCATGCAGTACCTGTTCATAAAGAAAAGCAGTTTACAAAGAAGTCAGAAGCTCAGGGTCTGAGCTCGGAGTTGCAAGAAACCGAGATAAATTGTGGCGATATTATGTTACTAGTTATCTTCGTCTGAATGTCCGTACAATTTCGTTTGTCGTATAAAACCGCCCTGTGAAAATACTAAGCAATAATAAAGCTTATAGTGCCGGATCTACGCTCATCTTCCTCACATTTTATTATTTGTGTGAACCTTTGAATAATGTAGGAGTGATCAATAGATGTGGGACGTGGATACGGACCTCTTTATCAGTCCTCTTTGACCTTCCAAGAATCGACTTTCATTTGCGACAACTGTGCTTCGAATTTTCCCTCTATTCGAGGAATTGTGATGATTTAAGGTCACACGTAGTTATTTGATAAAATGATGGTATTATACATTTCATAAGCTCTACTTTTTACTCAACTGCGCCAGAAGGAAGGTTATGTTTGTTCAGAGTATGTATGTATGTAATTGTTTGGCACGCTCGATGGATTTCAGCTTGAGAGGTGTCGTTATTTTAGATTTGACATCGACTGCGACGTCAAGGCACGTATTGCTGCTGCGTGGGCCAAATGGCGGGATATGACTGGTGTCATATGCGATCCTAAAATGTCAGTCAGGTTGAAGGTACAGGTCTATAAGACGATCATTAGGCCTGCCCTTTTACACGGCTGTAAGGCGTGGCCGCTGTTGGAGCGACAAAAGCAGGAGCTGCGTGTCACGGAGATGAAGATGCTGCGTTGGATATGCGGAGTCACGCGTAAGGATCGCGTGAGGAACTCTCGCATCCGCGGCAGCCTTCATGCCCGTGACATCGTAGATAAAATGCAAGAGAGTCGCCTTCGCTGGTGTGGCTACATCTTGCGGCAACTGCCAGACTACGTGGATAGCAAATGCCTGGCAATGGCGCCCCCACCGGGTCCAAGTAGAAGGGGTAGGACCAAAAGTCCTGGCTTGACGTCGTGCAGTGTGACATACGTGCAAATGGTCTCACTACCATGGACGCCCGAGATCGTGCGAAGTGGAGGAGGAAGAGTCGGAAGGCGGACTCCGAGTTTCGAGGGCATCTCGGCCTCGGATGCAATCGGGACAGCGCAGCGTCTAAATGTCGATGATGATGGTGATGATGAGGTGTCGTTATTTTAGTAGGTGACTAAGGGATTTCCCTTTGTCGCCATTTGGCTGTTCTCCATGCGACAGTACACATACAGCCAATGAGTAAGTGCCTGCTTAACGGCAATGGGCTCGTATTACATGGGACTTCAAATTATAGTCTCTGCCTGCCTCCTGTCGGCGTGAATATATGTATGTATGTACTTTATTCCTGGAATAGTTTATAGAAACGGGATAAGAATTCTGCACAGGCAGAGCCACGAGTAACTGCTAATTTTAACATGTTGCAATTACTACTAAGTAAATATTTTGACTAAATTGAAACTAAATACACTCTAAAATAATCCACAGTTCATTTTTTGAACAGAAAGGTAACTGTTTATTTGACGTAACGTTCTCGGAGCAGCTCCGTAGTTCCGCCAGCTGAATGCAGATCCGTCTAATGAATTCCGTCGATTCACTCCGCTCGCCCCGGAATTAATCTTATCTAAGAATCCCTTTTTTTTCAAAGGAATCTAAATAGGGGATTTTGTTATTCGCAGATTGCGTGTCCAAATAAATGTTTAAAATATTTTATTAGCTGTTAGAAGAGTTGACTTTTAAAATTTTATTTAGAGCTTAATTTCTTTATTAACTAGTGAATCATCATTACTACTTAAGCGGTTATTAAGCTTGCCATTCAGAGACCAGGGTTCGCATGTTCGTTTTTATCTTTATATTTGACTTATGTGGCTATGTGAGGTACTACTGTTTGACGGCCCCACCTCGAGGGTAGCCTGCCTCAGAGCCTGGTGATGAACAGGTGAATCGACTTGCGGGTGGGATTGGCTTGGCTCGAGGGACTTGATGGAGTCCCACACATTCAGGATATAGGAATACTGTTTAAGATAGTAAAAAAAATGTTTTTTAACCGTCAAGTAAGACTATATCATAAATCAACATTGATAATAATCAAGGGCTAATTGATTGATCGAATAAGCAAACAATAGTAGATTGTTCAATAAGGGACTAAAACAAGCCATAATGACACGAGTTGTTTTAGAAAGAAATAAATAAAGAAAACACACTTTTTATTTAAGCGAGGGTCGCTAATATTTCGAGTGTCATTATGGTTGTCTATGGGACTAAACACTCTACTTTTCACTTTGAATGCGAGGAAAAAAAACGACGTTCTATACGAAATTATAATATTTATAATAACAAAGTTTCTTAAAATTACGTATTAATCGTTAATCTAACCAGAAAAGTTCTATTCAAAATTCAAATTACAAAAAAATTTAACCCGCGGTTTTTGTTTTGTTAAGTGAAGTACGCTTTAAATACTTGCATATTTTAGCCAACAGATTCAAACTTGAAAAATAATTTAAAACTAATTGGAAATGCATAATAAAATGAATTAATCCTTGATACTTACATAATAGTTAATTAAATTAATATCATTAATCGTGTTTCACGAAATTAAATGATTTTTTTGATTTTTTTCAAATGTCATTTTGAGGTTATTTCTATACACAATCACTAAAAAGGTGATAATCCTCCCATTCTCAAACACCGTGATGGGATGTTTACTAGTTTTCAAAGTAAATTAAAAAAAAATACTTTAGCCCCTAGAGATTAATAAGAAACTTTAGTCCCGATATGCAGAGACTAAAGTAACATTTTAAGAGCATGAGAAGTGACAAATACCCATGCTTTTTTAAAACTCAGACATACATATATATACTCATCCCCTAAGGGGAGGCAGAGGTGTATTAACACCCACATTTCGCCAACTTCGATTTTCGGTCCCTTGTAATAGGGGACGAGCTTATTGCTGTCAAACGGGAACTTGGTCGTGGGCTGTTTGTTTACTGATGAATGGAGACCAGCCCTATCCCTTATTGGCGACTAAGGGACAGGGCGTTCTACGAAACCCACAGAAAGAAACGGGGTGGGCCTATTATACTCCACGGCATTAAACTCAGTATTGATAAAGCCTTGCTTGATTTAAACAAACCCAAGACTTCAGGTATAGAAGGGTATACAGCCGTAAAGAGTAAGGATCATTTGACTGACACATACCTGAACGTGAACATATAAAAAAGATAGAATATTACATGAGCCAAAGTTTGGTAGACAACAAAGGAATACTATTCATTGGAACCTTTGACCTTCAGATGGTCATCCGTATGAACAATTTTCAAAGACATTGAATCCCGACCCTTCAGATAGGAATAGAAATTCCAAAACACTCTACGATTTTGAGAGATGAATAGCTTTGGCGAAGTTTATGAATATATTTATATTTGCTAGTTGATTTTTTATCTGTATAGCATACTTATAGTCTTTAGTTATATTCGATTTAATATAGGTTACTTTCCATCGACATTATACAAGGTGCCAACTGGTAGATAACCTTAGCATATTGCAAGATAACACAATAAAGGTGATTTTCCACCAGAGGGGCGAGACGAGACGAGGCGAGAAGAGAATTGAAATCGCACTGACATTTTTCCACTAAAAATTGCCATCGCGAGCTCGCGCGTGTCCGCCACGGCCCGCCGCCCGTATGCTTCATATATAAATCTATTTTAGACAGCTCACACATAATGCTCGATATAACTTTGTTCTAGCGTCAATGCCGAAAACGCCGAACAAAAATTAGGCGTCAATATTCTCGTCAATCCACACTGTTTCCACCAAAGATACGCTGGGAGAGGATTGAAAATTTGCCATACAAACTCTGGTGGAAAATCACCTTTAATAGCATTTTTTTTACGTGCGGGAAATCCCCACGGATACCCACCCCTCCGGAGCCGGAGGGGGAGGTTATGTCGGACTGACTAAACCACACGCCGTCTCTGGGTCGTAGTGCTAGGCCGAAGGTGAGGTTGTCATGCGACATATCGCTCGCACCCCGGCTGACCCTGGGCCATCCCTCTCGGTCTGGCCCTCCTCGGGACACATTAATAGCCAGTAGCTAGACTAGTCTTAAGATGGATGCCCATTCTTTATATATTGAGATGCCATGCCTCAGAGAGAACGTTGAGCCGTTGGTCCAGGGCCTCGATTCTACTAAAGTAAAACCATTGTCATACCACAGACACTCTAAAAATTACCCATTTAATTTTAAACTTTAAAGTCATAGCCTTAAAGTCTAATCTTAAATGGCAGGTATTTAAACGTACTTCAATTTATTCGAATTGTTTATCAAAAATACTAACTTGCACTCTAAATTGTACAATATTAATAATTTTTAAATTTTTAAATTAAACAGTTAGAGAAATGACATATTTCTGCACGGTTATAAAAAAAATAACCACGAAGGCTTAATGCGGGAGCTACGCTCCGCTCCGCTCCCGCATTAGCCTTCTAACCTAACCTAACCAAGTCGGATTGCGCAGCTATATGAAATTCCGTTGTAAGATTGTACAATTTAGAGTGCAAGTTAGTATTTTTGATAAGCATTTCGAATTTTTTTGTAGGACATATTTAGTTAGTCTGGTATGCATTCAGTTAATTAGTGGAGTTACCTAGTGTGCTGAAAAATTATACAGATGTGCATTTTAAAATAACCCATATTAAATGGCTTTTTGTAGAGTGAATGAAAAAGTGAAATGTGACACAATTTTTTAATTTTGAACTTTAATATTTATAGTATTAAAGTCTAAAATAATGCCATTTATTGCAGAGTCTGTGGTATGACAGTTGATTTGGCTTTAGCAGAATCGAGGGCCAGGTTGCCATACAAAGATACGATACGATCTGTAGCAGTCTTTACCTTGAGTTGGAGCTTATAATGTCTACATTGAACAAGCCATAGTCAACGGCAGTGAGTCGCGGAGGTCAGATGGTAGCTCTTTCTGCGAATATATCCAAGTTAGGTCATTTCCTAGTAAGGCTGAAAGCTAATCTCAATTCCCAACCAAGTTGCACAAAGGTTCAGTGGAAAATGTTAGCTACAGGAGACAGGTCTTATCAATAATCTTCCATTTTATGTTAAGCCAAAGTCACATCAGAAGTGATACAATGTAGACACGTTTATTCTGCTGTGGATGCATAAATAAATATCTCTCCAACAAATCGTGTCATATACTACTATCTTAGCTCTAAAATGTTACCGTCGTGGTACTAAAACGGTTATTTTTATCTTAATAAGATTCCGAGGAACATGACGTTTTATGGAGCGCCGAATGCTGGTTTCACCCTGTTTTAAGGAAAATACATGACGACAGTTCTGTAGTATAAACATTTCCTTCTACTGCTAGATAAGCTGTTTAAAATAAAAATATAAATGTCTCTAGCACCCATCGCGTTAGACCGGCTGTCATATTATCTCAATATATCTTGTATATCTTAAAATATGATACCATGAAAGATCAATAGGTACTTTACAACCAACAATGAATAACTTTACTTGATGTCTATGCGATATCTATTCTGTGGCTATGTCATACTACCAAAATTCGTGCACTCATAATCACTTAGTATAAAACAAAGTCGCTTTCTCTGTCCCAATATCCCTTTGTATGCTTAAATCTTTAAAACTACGCAACGGATTTTGATGCGTTTTTTTTAATATATAGAGTGATTCAAGAGAAAGTTTTTTATGTATAATGCATGTTTAATATAGTAGAGGATGCAGCAGGAACGGGATCTGACGCTACGCGGGCGGAAAAATATTGGCGGTACGAAGTTCGTCGGGTCGGCTAGTTTTAAATAAATCATCTCATATTCTTATATCATATCATAGGCAGTTTATGTCGTAGAAGGTGACTAAGGGATAGAGCTGTTCACCGCACGATGCACAGCCCAAGACAAAGTATCCGGTTGACGCCAATAGGCTCGCCCCCTATCACTTGCGACCGAAAAAGTGGGTGTTACTGTTGATACACCTCAGCCTACCCCTTTGGGGTTTTACGTACGTATTTTTTCATCATGTTCATTTAAATGCCTGTGTCTTGTACCAAATTCAAAATTCGTTCCTGTCTCTCTTAAGAACAGTAATACAACTTGTGTACTGAATAGCTTCTCTAGCGTCATATAAAAGTCTTTGCATGTAATAGACTATAATGCTAGCATTTTCACAAAAGAAAATGCAAGCGTGTCACGGAAGGTAGCGGAATAGAGCGGAGATCTCAACTACCTTACTAAGTAAATTTACATTGAGGTTTGAATTTAATAAGACTATTTGTTTTACTTTGTCTATTTGTTCGTCGCGAAGGCAGCGAGTCAAGTCGGAAGTCGTAATGAAGATAGATTAATGCGAAACAAACTTTACAGACAGAGAAATACTTGAAACAGTTTTTTAATTTAATTCTGATTAATTACAATCGGAATACTTACTGCTTCTATTACTTACTACTATAATAAATGTGAAAGTTGGTGAATGATTATTTGTTGGGTTATGGCATAAAAGTAGATTAATTACTTTATTCCGGGAATAGGATCGCGCGGGCCGAGAGAACATAAAGTTCAATATTTTGAAATATAATATAATATTATACAATGTTAGTTTATTTAAATTTCGATAGTGATGAAATCATTTAACTTTGTATTAAAAAATGCAATTCTAATGGTATAGTTATGACAATTAGATTAGATGTTTTAATGAATTTCTATTTTAAATGTTAATAGAAAAAACCAAAGTAGGTACACTGTCAATCAAATTTCTATACTGTATTATTTAATAAATGTTTAACTAAATAAATCAATCACTAATAATTTAACGTCTATGTAACCTAACCACATCATACTAACCAAAAGAAGAATACAAAAAAAATACAATAATTGAAGTTAATCATAATTATTGAAAAACACATTTTCTTCATAATCTAACCTTATTATCGATCGATTATCGATATTATCGATCGAATCAAAAGATTTTGCCATGTTCTATTCCAGATTATTTATCTATCTCATTGCAGTACCACGCTACACACAACAAAATCCACCAAGGTATAATTAATTTGAAGTACTTAAGAAGGTGATTTACCAAAGCTCTTGAAAGGAGACATCAATGAAACATAACAAACTTCTTTTTAAACATTTTTTAAACAAATTCAACATTCGCCTTAATACAGTTTCCGACACGGAGAGTCGATCGATTATACGGGGTGATATGAGGGAGGGTGAGTCCTCCCTAGCTCTACAGAGGGTTGCGAGGGTATATTATTATATCTGTTGCTTTACAGGCGTCCACCGAACGATATAATTCTACAGACTGTGGAAGAAAATAGGAGGTAACAGCATGCGCACGACTCAGCACAGTTTGAACCGTCTTTTTTTATAAACCTTTTGTCTTTTTTAAACTGACTTTCCAAAAGGAAAAGAATCTCAATTCCATCGGTATCTTTTTTTATGTAAATACATAAGTCGGATACACGTGCTTTTTTTTAGTTCGATGCGGAATAGTTGCCATTTAATATACAGTTACAGTAGTACCATAAAAAAAATATACAGTTTGTTCCAGTAGTATTCATTGCATGAATATTTTAGTATTACTTTAATTGAAACTTTTAACCGACATATAATTTATGTTGTTCCATAATTCTGACGTTTATGAACTGATTTCAAAAAATCTTTTTGCGATGTGTTTTTACAAGCTTTTATTTAACTTGCAATGTATGTTTGTTCGGGTGGAATCTTACAACTCAATTTTAAGGCACTTGCCCTCAACCGATTGAGCTGAAATTTGGTATGCACGTTCAGTTCGGATGACAATGCAAGAAAAAAATAAATAAATAAAAAAGATTGTTTTTAAAAAGGTTTTTCGAATATATCTTATTACTTGTGTGCTCCATGATGTATGTATGTATAGTAATGTGAATGAAACTTAACGCGATCATGGTATAGACGATTTTTGTGGCGGAGAGAATTCGACAGATTGGACTTTCTACGCCGGAGGTCGGATGTCGATTCCCATTAAGTGAAAATATTTGTACGCATTGGAATTGATATTTCTATGAATAATATGAATGTATTTATAAAAAGTATCTAAGTACGTTTATCTGAAGGCTAGAAAATCGATTAAAAGCTATGCTTAATTAGAGTCTAGATAACGCTACCTACCTTGAAACATCTATAAAACTACTGTGTCGTATGGGGGCATTTAGAAGGTTGAGTCTATGCAGTTGCATTGGAGTATCTAAATAAATGTTGCGGTACCTACACTTTGAGTATTTATTACCGATCACAATATTGGTTCCTAATAAACGAATAATATAACTGACTAAATAGAAAACATAATATCTAGAATATGAGACAATCTAGATTGTGAGCGAGTTTATATCTGGCTGATTACTTCAAGCTTCACGTATAAACAGGCTCACACTGGGCACGGCGCCTGCTCGCCGCATGCGATGGAATGTGCTGACCTTGCGTCTGGCCCTACACGGCCAGCTACAGGGCACTATCAAGGTTTTCAGAGCCAAAGTCAACCTCGTCGAATTGGTACACGCCTATTGGTTTACGGACGAGACTCTATCGCAGGCTTTCCTTTCGAGGCTAGAGGTCAGACAGTAGTCACGTGAAAGCCAAATCAATTAAAAAAAACGGGTTGCACTCCGGGAGTGCCGTCAGAAGTGAAAACTTTTCTTTTTTTCTTTCTTCGTTTTATACAGAGAAAAAGATTAAAAGAATATACCATAACATACCATACCTATAATATAGCGCCAATCATAGAACCTATCACTAAGTTTTTGTCAGAAGAAATTAATGAATTACAAAAATAAAAAATAATCACAAAAAGTTATAAATTACAAAAAGAAAAAATTATCACAAAATGTGTCAGAAGCCCAGGTTCGAACCCGGTATTATCTGAAACCATAAGGACTTACAGTCGAAGCGCTTACCGTTAAGCTGCGAAGGTTCTTAGCGTACCTAACGAAATAAATAATCCGTAGCTCATGTTGAATGACGTCAGTCGTCGGTTACGGTTCAAAGGTCAAGTGGTCCTGACGCGAGTTTAACACTTTTTACCTATCCAACGCCGCTAAAGAAATTTACAGTTCAAAAACAGAGTATACTCTCTACGTCCAACGTTCAAGCTTTCTTCAGGGTCGGCAGCGCGAGTGTAACGCCCCTGGTACTGCACACGTCCATAGGCTACGGTAACCACTTTCCATAAGATGGGTCGTGTGCTTGTCTGCCACCTTAGTGGTATAAAAAATACATCCATAATATTTATTTTTTCAAAGTATGTTCATTACTCAGTGCAATAATTATCAATATCATTATTTAATTTTAAAGATCAACCAAATAAATATTATCTCAAAATTGTACAACATACAATGCCCCATAACGCCCCATAACGCTCCCGGTCCAAAAGTGCCCATCACACTTGCTGCTTTGCCACGCTAGATGGCGATGGCCAGCCTTTGCACCAGGAACGATCAAGAACGAGAAGCACCGGTCACCTTAATGAGCCTCTGTCCAATTTCTTTAATAAGGCTTTTAGTTTTTAAGAAAAATTATCAAACACGGCACCTACTTATTTGCAGTCGGTTAAAAATAGGTCATACGACCGAATATCATCGCTAATGGATTCTGTAATACTGTAACAGTTAGCCACCCTACTGTACAAAGTTTGTTGAACGCGGTAAATACGTGAAACCTATTCGCAATTTAATTTTATGTCCACGGAGCCGTAAAAATGAACGCCACCGCCTTCAAATGGATTTCCGTTGTACGTCGAAATGTCCGCTTTTTTGATATAACTGTATATCTGCAGTTAATTGTTAGATTTTATAGCTTGAGAAGGAAGCAGTGTTTTGGATGGGGTCGTTAAAGTAGGGGTCGATTTTTTATACATCATGAAATCACTACTGAAAAAGAAAAAGTTCTGCAAATACTCTATTTCTTGGGGTTTTGCACTTGAACTTCCTATCTTAATCGATTTAGTCCCCACTCCGAATACAAGCAATTTAGCTTAGCCGAAAAGGTTAGGCGGAATATTATTAATTTTAGTTACTATCCGTTGAAAGCTGACAGGGTAACAATTTATTTACTATCTTTTGATTTATTGGAAAAATAATGTAAATTACATATTTTATTATTAATTAGCACATGATTATTGTAAATCTAGTTGTTTGTCAATTATACCGCTGGACCCCAGTTGTGTCGTTGGTATAAAGTCAATATACAAGTCATAATAACGATAAAACACTCTCATAAATCTCTTAGTAGCTACACCAATAAGCAATAATTGCTACTGAAATCAGTTCATTCCAATAAACAGAGATAAACCAAGTACCTCCATTGTTTCCATAACAACAGCACTCACGATATCGGAGCGAACAAATGTGGTGGAAGAGAGTTCCATGGTGAAGCAATAAAGCTGGGAACACACTTGGTACGTTGTTGCTTGTTTATAATTTAAATTTAAAATCAATATAATCATATCCGCAAACGAGTATCCTTCTTCTTACAGTTCCCGATACGATGCGATTAAATCAGAGCATGATAAAGCATTTATCGAGGTCGTGAAGGCAGTGACTACTATTTTAGCATCGATGGCAGACAGACACCACCTAATGGTAAGTGGTTACTGTGACCTATGGATGTGTGCAACGCCAGCGGTGTGATACTCCTGCTGTCGACCCTGTAGGAAGCTTCGAAGACTTTTCCCATCTTCTTATCACTATTCATCTAAAGTGGACTTGGTCATAAGTACCAAATATCGAGATATCAAATATTATCAAAAAAACAACTTTAGAATAGGATAGAGTAATAGTTTATTTCGAACAATTAGTAGAACAATTGTATTAGAACAATTTTCCATATCATTCTAAAAAATAATTAAAATGTTTAAATTGATGTGTGAACATTTCAAATAGGTATAAAATAAATGGAATAACAATAGATTAGTAAATTAATTAAACTGAATGTCGAAATGAATAAATTGCATTAAATGAATTAAATGGAATGGAAGGAATTGTTATAACTATGCTATATTAAATTACTCTAATGAATTAGATTAATTGAATTTTTTAGGTTTAAGGTTAGAAAATCTGCAATTAGACTGGTAAAGCGGACCCCAAACTCCGATTTGAATGCTTCAGATGCTACGTATGCTTCGGATGCTATGAAGAAGAAATACCTATTATAGAATATTCAGTTCCTTACTTTTAGCGGTTACTCACTTAGATCTATCCTTTTACCAATAATGTACTAGTGTTTGTGTGCCCTCAACTTAATGTACCGAGTTGAATGGAAGTGAATTCTATGCGGAGCGGAGAGTTGTGTACAAAGTAAGTAAGTGGACGAGTTTGTACCGTCCTAGGACGATATTATCTTCGAAGTACGTTTTCCTAGGAAGGTATTGTCTGCAAAGTTGTGTTGGTTATTTGTTTGATACGATAGCAAATAATTGGAACGTGTGGTTGTTGTGTTTATGTGTGTGGTGTTGCGTAATTGTGTGAAGAAGATCTTATCAAGAATAATGAATTGTGTTAGTAGTTCTGTGAACAGTAGACCTCGAGAGCAACCTTTGACACATTTTTCTGGTGCCCTTATCTGGTATAAAAAAAGAAAAAGAAATAACGACACATATCTTCTTATTTTAGACACTCCTCGATGTTTTATCAAATAATAATTCAAATTCAATTTTTTTTTTCAATTTCAAATGTATGATGATAGATAGATGATAATGACGATCCGTTCTTGAGAAAAACGCACACAAAAGCAAACTTTCCCTATGTTCTCATATTTTTTTGAAGTGAAAACTTCTTTAGCGGCGTTGGATGGGTAAAAAGTGTTAAACTTGCGTCAGGATCGCTTGACCTTTGAACCGTAACCGACGACTGACGTCATACAACATTAGCTACAGACCGTCTATTTTGCAAGATACGATGAATAGCTTCGTAGTTTAGCTGTAAGCGCTTCGACTGTAAGTCCTTATGGTTTCAGATAGTACCGGGTTCAAACCTGGCCTTCTGATGCTTTTTGTGATTATTTTCCCTTTTTGTAATTTATTACTGTTTGTGATTATTTTTTCTTTTTGTAATTTTATACGTTTTGTCATTATTTTTTCTTTTTGTAATTTGTTTATTTCTTCTGACAGAAAATTAGCAGAGAATTAGTGATAGTTTCTATGATTGGCACTATATTATAGGTATGGTATGGTATAGTATGTTCTTTTTATCTTTTTCTATGTATATAACGAAGAAAGAAAGAAAAAGTTTTCACTTCTGCCGGCACTCCCAGAGTGCAACACGTCTTTTTTCTATAATGAAATTCTTTACGAGGTGTGGTTTTTTTCACAACAACCTTCAAGGTATGTTGTAGGTACCATCAAGATCCGTTCATAAATAACGCGACAGCAAACTTTCACCCTTAAATATCAAAGAAGATGTGTGGCAAGTTTGGTGAATGTCGGACCATATGTCAGGAATTTTCTCCCCGAACTCTTCTGAAGAGAATTAAGGTGATTTTCCACCAGAGGGGCGAGACGAGACGATGCGAGGAGAGAATTGAAATTTGTATGGCAAATTTTCAATTCTCTCCCAGCCTATCTTTGGTGGAAACAGTGTTAATTGACGAGAATATGCGAGGCGTGAATTGAAATATTTGTTTGTGCAAAAATGAACCGTATTAGTTCCCATATAGAGTATAAATCACCTTCAAGGTGATTTTCCAACAGAGTGGCTAGGCGAGGCGAGGCGAGGAGAGAATTGAAATTTGTATAACAAATTTTCAATCCTCTCCCGGTGCATCTTTGGTGGAAACAGTGTCGATTGACGAGAATATTCACGCCTAATTATTGTTCGGAGTTTTCGGCATTGACGCTAAAACAAAGTTATATCGAGCATTGTGTGTGAGCTGTCTAAAATACATTTATATATGAAGCATACGGGCGACGGGGCGCGGCGGTCACGCGCGAGCCTGCGATGGCAATTTTTAGTGGAAAAGGGTCAGTGCGATTTCAATTCTCTTCTCGCCTCGTCTCGTCTCGCCCCTCTGGTGGAAAATCACCTTTAGGGCTAAAAATAAATGTGAAAATCGAAGAAGGCCACATGACTAAAGTGATAGTATTATGTTACCACCATACATACCACGTCCAATGGAAAGAGAACATACCCATTACAAGTTCCTAATAATAAAAAAAAAACTTATTACAAATCTAAAACATCTTTAGTGAATGACCTTTGGTGAAAAATAAGGAGACATTATTTTAGTTACAGGCCGACCTTAACAGACTGGCATAGTACCAGATTGACAGTGAGACTCTGAATGCTTACAAACTTGGAGATGCATTGCGCGAAATTAAAAAAAAAAATGTATTTAGCGCCGCTCTGTGAATAAAAAACAAAACTGTCTTGCATCATCCATACTGCATCTAATTCCAGGCAAGAAACTTAAGGGCGGAGAACGTATTCTTACTTTTTTACCCCCACATCTTTTCCTGGAAGCGAAGACTTAATTTTCTTTCTAAATTCTTGACTTCACAATAAACATTTTACTTCATTTTACTGAACCAACATTTTTTTAAACGTTTCTTTTCAATAATCTTTTGCTGGCTTAACAATTTTCGATCACATACTTTATGTATAGCTCTACGGTTCCCCATCATCCTGCTGGCGAGGTTCAATATCGATTTTAAAATTTTCGTCCTGAAGCTCGGGGTTCTTTTCTTGCTTTTTCTTTTCCACTTCACAAGATCCTTCTGAAAGTATAGTCTCAAAATTGTCAACTGATTGGTCAATTACAGCGGTAAGTCAATGTATATATCGCTGTGATTGAACAATTTGGTTGGCAATTTCGTGATTGTATTTTGTTGAGGAGTAGGTACTAATGAGTTCAGGTTCGGAAGAAACAGCAGACTAAGTTTCAAAGAATGGCGAGGATAAAATGCTTTCTTGTTTCTTGTTTGTGCGCCTATAAAAAAATTAAATTTACAAAATATGAACTAAAATAGTAATAAAGTAAATCATATTAAAACATCTAACAAATTAACTAAAATTACTGCAGCGCTAGCATGTACGCTATATATGTATAGGGCACGTTATGGTCTCTGTCGACCCGATTAGGAAAAAGGTGTGACTATATATGTGTATATATTATAATAATATTATTTGAAAATGCAGGATCATCCACCATTAAGATTCTTTTTCGCAAGACATCAAAAGATATTTAATTGTAGGAAGATTTCACAGTTAGATACACACGGTTAGATAAATACCACTCACCCATCAGCTTTTCATTATCTAAAAAACCCATTAATTTTTAAAATCCCCTCGTGACTCGACAGCTATTTATTTAACATCGCACTAATCTTGTAAGGCTTTGTACTCTCTCAACCTTCAGGCCAATGAATGTAAAACGAGATTATCTAGCGGCTTGAGAAAATTTAATTTATTTTTAAAATTTATTCTTCTATAAAGGACTTATCGTGTAAAAAGAACGATCTATCACACAGCAAAGGCAGCGCAAGGTGCCCGTTTTTCTCCTGACTGAGTAATGTGTCCTAGAATTTGCTGCTGTTCTTTATCATTTGAACTTTTGCCCAATCAACTTGACTTTCCACACGACTGCTATCTGACCTATAGAACTCACTGCTTTAAAATCAAGCTCCATGAAAATACCCAAAGAGAGCTTTCTTATTTGAGTGACTGTACATCGAATTTGAATATTACAGACTACCTTCACAGAACAGAGACAGTTCTTCGACATATGCGCCAACAGAGTTCTTAGACATATGCGCCACTGAACCTTGAGTTTAAAGCCCAAACGGCTCAAAAACTACCGTTACAGCACTGAATTCACTGTCTCTTTGACCCTATGCGTCACTGGAGCGTAAGCTTAAGGCCTAGTTTCAGTCGTTTTTGTCATTTTTAAACACATTTATAATCAAGTTATATAGAAAACTAGTTGATGCCCGCGGCTCCGCTCGCGTGGATGTCGGTTATCGCTTAGTGTTGATTCAACATAGTAGCTGCATGCAAAGTCTCAGCCTGATCAGTTTAAAATTGACAAAGTTTCATACAAACTTTCATCCATTATTTTATCCCCTTGGGGGTAGAATTAACCAAAATCAAAATCCTATTCTTAGCGGATGCCTACGTCATACCATCTACCTGCATGCCAAATTTCAGCCCGATCCGTCCAGTGGCTTGAGCTGTGCGTTTATAGATCACTATGTCAGTCAGTCAGTCACCTTTTAGTTTAGTTATATATATTTAGATTAAGTCAAATAAACTTACCTCGATAGAAATTAGCGTCAGGCATGGCTCTAAAATGCCCTAAATCGCTGTTTACAGCATTGAAGTCACTGTCTCTTTCAACCTTTTGACCTTATGCGTCACTGGAGCGTGAGCTTAAAGACTGACCGGCTCGAAAACTAAATGAATGATACGTCAGTACCAATTAATTCTACCAAATGATTTGCATATTGCTAGCTCACAGTACACGATACGATCTCATGCAATTAATTTCTTTAATACCCAAGTTATTAAGTACTAAGATAAGGTGTAGTGGAGAATATAACAAATGACTGCTGGGGATTTAAGATACGGATAGCTGTTAAAATAGCTGAATACTCATAAATTGAAAAGACACCCTCTGTGGTATGCTGGTAGTGAATTGGACTGCTATACAGGAGGCGGGTTCGATGAGATGATGAGGCCTTGACAATTTTTTTTCGAATGGCAGTGAGCGTCCAGATTGGCTTGCTTTGCCTTGCTTGAGGTAGATAGTAATGCATTCAGGTCATAGGATTCCTTTTCCAATCTTTCCCGTTCGAAGTCGGTACAAGCTACAAGTAATCTATTAATTATAATATTAATATTATTATTTTAATATTATTATTATAATATTGAGCTCTTCAAGTGAAGCATGAAATGATACCTTCCGTTGCCATCAAACTGAAGGCCACTATTCACACTATGACAGCAATCTTATTGTCGCGATGAATATATATTTTGTACATTACTTTTATTTTACGTAAAGATGTAAATGTAAGGTTATTTAATGTTCACCTTCCATTAGGTGCTTTACTTAAGGTTTCCATTAGGGGTCTGGCGTCACCTCACTTACTATGAATAAAAAGCTTTTGAGTAAAAGACATTTATCAATGAATATTAAGCTCGACAGAAACAAACAATTACTTAAATAGCTATCTAGGGACCCCATTTGGTAAAAAAACGTTTTTTTACTTACGTAAATAAAATAATATTTAGTTAAAACTAATCAAATACCAGTGATGCCCCTGGTGTTGCACACGTCCAAAGGCCACGGAAACCACTTTCCACCAGGTGGACTGTGTGCTTGTGTGGTAGACAGTCAGTGGTATAATAAAAAGAAAAAAATTCAAATTATAATCACCTCACGAGAACGCAGGTATGGTTAGTTTAGGCAGTATGATAAGGTTTAATTTCGACAGATCATACGGCATACCAAAGTTCCCGTATATCTTTGTAATCGAATAGAAATCCCACGTTTTAAAACGGTGCTACGGAATTGGGCTCTTGTTTATTGGTTTGTAGGACACACCGCCGAAATTACAGCTTTGTTTTTTTTATTTTTTATTACTGGATGTTTGTTATTTAATCACGCTTTAACCGCTGACCGTATCTCAATTAAATATGGTCCAGGCTGAGAATAAAGTCTCCGTGGCGTAGCGGTAGTGAACGCGGCCGCTGCGCAGGAGGCGCGGGTTCGATCCTCGCTCAGTACAAATATTTGTATGCATGAATATGGGTATTTGCATTGGTCTGGTCCTGCCTCGGAGACCACGTTAAGCCGTCAGTCCCGGTTGTCATACAAACATCTATGGCAGTCGTTACGGGTAGTTGGAGCCCTCAAAAATCCAACAACTGGTCTAGCTGCAATGCTTCAATATTGGACTAGTACAGTCGCTTCACGGAAAATATCGAAGTTTAGCCAAATTCGCAGTTAGACTGGTAAAAAGCGGACCCCAGACTCCAAGTTGAAAAGCTTCGGATGCGACTGGAATTAACGCTAGGATGAAGAAGAAGACTCTAAAAATAAAGTCTGGAATAACATATAGGCTTCTTGGAAAATAGGATTAACTTTTCGCGTCTGAGGAGCCGCAAGTAAAATTTAGTGTTTTTATATTAAAACCAGCCCAGTATTTTATCCTCTTACCAGCCTGTGTCAATATACTTTTGAACTCTACCGTAACGAAGGCCACCTCCAGTGAAAACACCCAGATATTATCTTTCTATCAGCTTAAAGAGCTTACGCATACATATTTTACACGGCGGATTGACCTCGTATCGATAATCCGGTTGGAACAAAGTTTCCCTTTAAAACTGGAACAGGTATTTTTTAAATTGGTATTTTGCTATTACTGTTGCCAATGGTTCCAATCGCGTGAAATACTGATTTTACTCTTGATATAACTACTAATAAAAGTGTATATTATACACGAATCTTATTTTTTTCAACACTAATCTGCTTTTTTATGTAGGGCATATCAGTATAATTTTATCGCGAGTAAGCTAAAGGGAGTCTCGGGAATGAAGGTCACCATTGCAGGTACAAATCCATATCCATTCATATTTAATATTATTAATTTCAAAGCAACTATGTCTATCTATCTGTATGTTACGCTTTCACGCCTAAACCACTGATCCGATTTTGATGAAATTTGGTATAGGGGTAGATTAGACCTTAGGAAAGGATATGGGCTATGTTTGGTCACGATAACCAACATCCACGTGGGCGAAGCCGCGGGTAAAAGCTAGTAATGCAATAATGGCTCTCAGCTTAACGGCCTGATCAGGTGCTTTTTTACACCTCACCTAAAAGACCTGGGATTTAAGGAAGAAGGGAATATGTGTACATGTTCTCACAATGAGGGGTACACGTCGGTAGTATGTACTGCCAGGATTCGAATCCGATAACTTTCAATCGTACTTCTATAGTTCATCTATGTTACTCAACCCTACCGAATATAACCACATATATTTACGTCATAACCACTCTATTACACATAATGTACAGGATGAAGTCAGACAGTTACAATTTAATTAACAATAGGATTCCGAGCGATATATAAACACAGCTAGAGTTAGATGTCATGGCGACTAGCTGCGTTTGTACTTAGTTTTGTCGTGAACTTTGATAGTTGAGTTCAGGAATATTGATTGACTTGAATTGGCGACGGAATTTTTGAAGTTATACTTCTTTTGGCGCGTTAGGGAAAAATAATGAAAGTAAATTCTTTCGATGCGTTCGCATACCGTCACCAAAAACCGACACCCTAAAGTTAGTTATAGTCAACATACACCCTGAAGTCAGCTATAGTACACATTTTAGTTTTTCAAAAGAAGTATAACTTGTAACTCGTGTACATAAGTACACACACACTTTTTTAGAAAAAGTCCACAGCATTATTATTTCAAAGGCAAATAAAACCCTTCATGTTTGTATGATATTGTCCGGCTGTGTACCTAGTTGAAACACCTTGGCGAGTAGGTACGTTAAGTTGTCGGTCCCGGTTGTAATATGAACATACTAGCTGTTGCCCGCGGCTCCGCCCGTTGAGTCAACATAGTAGCTTTATGCATGCAAAGTCTCAGCCCGATCGGTTTAAAATTGACAAAATTTCATACAAACTTTCATCCCCTTGGGGGTAGAATTAATCAAAATCCTTTCTTAGCGGATGCCTACGTCATAACATCTAGCTGCATGACAAATTTCAGCCCGATCCGTCCAGTGGTTTGGGCTGTGCGTTAATCGATCACTATATCATTCAGTCAGTCACCTTTGAGTTATATATATTTAGATATGGTAGTCGTTACGGGTAGTTGGAGCCCTCAAAACTCCGACTAGTCTAACTATAAAACTTCGATATCGTCGATTGGTTGTGGAGGACCAATAGCAGTTGCTTAACGGAAAAATATCAAAGTTCAGTCGCATCATGATCCCAACTTAATTGGGAAATGGCTCAGAGAAGAATAGAATTGGGTCCCACCATGCTAACTGGTATCCGTTAACGAACAAGTCTCTTGCTCAGGTTACCCTTTCGGGGTGGGCTAGTGAACGGCGGTAGCTTCTATAAAACCAGGCGTCCTATTCTGCTAATTTTAAGACAACAACACCCCTGTCATACTGCTGACATTGCATAAAATGTCATTAAAATTTTGAATTTATTGCTATAAGCTTAAAGTACAAAATGAAAAAAAGCAAGAGCTTTTAACATTTTTCATTCACTCTACAAGATTGTCATTCATTTAGAATTCATTTAGACTTTAACTTTATATTGGTAAAGTCTATAGTTGAAATTAAATAGCAGTGGTTACAGTGTATAAGGTACTGCAGTGGATTTACCATGAAAAATATACCTAATAGCAAAATCAGGGCCCAAGATAAAGTAGAATAGAGACAATCGGCATAACACTGAAATGATGATAAATTGCTCGTAGATGCATACACAATCTACGAGCAATTTATCATTTGAATAGTCGAGGACGTTTTATTTTGTGAAGCTATTTATCGTCGCAGAATAGACTCAAAAAAGTTGCTACCATAAAACTTTTTTAGTCTATTGTAAAAAGTGGTATGGTAATTCAGAACACCGGTTATTCACTAAAATGCAAATCTAGCTCGTGTCCATGCAGTTTTAGAATCAAATTTTCTCTCATTCATCGAGTGTTTCAAATTTTCATATAAATGGAATTGAGGAAGAGTTTGGGATGTACGACTATTTATTTGGGAGTCGACCGATAAAAGGGTTCAAACACCGCTTCCGAGGGTGTAATATATTTGTAAATAAATTGTGATAAATTTCATCATGTCACTTTACAAAGAAGGGTTCATTTTACCAAATATGAAAATATATCCTACGGATGACAGCAGGGGCAAAGGTTTTTTTATATTGGACTATAGAGAAAAGGAAACACGTGTGTGGGTAATGAACCCAAGACATTATAGAACAAAGAAAAGAGGCGCTGAACCGTATGCTTCTTAATGAAACTATTTGCACCGTATGAAGGTGACATCTAAGCCCTGGGCCATGATTCTGCTATTATTTTTTTCATGGCAAAGCCACTGTGGTACCTCAGACACTGTCACTAATGCCATTTAACTTTAGAGTTTACTGTTATACTGTTAAAGCTTAAAATTAAATGACAATCTTGTAGAGTGAATGAAAAATGTTATAAATTCTTTCTCTTTTTATTTTGAACTTTAAATCTCTTACATAAAGTCTAAAATTTAATGACATTTTATGCAATGTCAGGGGTATGATAGTGGTTTTGTTATGTCATAAAATTAGCAGAATTGGGGGCCTGCAGGTCTAGTCCTGAGTAGAAAACGAGAGGGGGCAGGAAATCGGAAGGAGAACATCAGCCTCTTTCCAATCTCTTTCACGGGGTTTTACAAATTATGATCTCAATTTACTGATCAATCACATTGACGATTGTCCTTTGTCGAAACCAAATCAACAATATTCGACATAGTCAGTGAGCCATCGGTCTAATTGCTTTTGCGATGCTATGAGACAGTCCTTTATAAATAGTGGTGGGTTGATTAGATTTTCGAGGTGATTACAGAACATTGCATATAAAATACTCATATATTATGTTATGCAACGTGAATTCTCGTTGAGTAGAACGGTATTTTCACCTCTCGTAGCCGGTATTACTATTAATCTTCGAGCCTTTGTTCAACTTATTTGGACGCAATTTTTAGCTTAGCAAAGAAACCAATGTGTGCGTACAGAACAGAGATATCAGTTACCACTTAGCCACAAATCTCTCTACGTATTATGCAAGTATTATATCCATAAACCACGCGAAATAATCTAAACGAGAGTGTAAACCACAACAAAATAATTCCTTGCATACTTTATTAGATGTAAGCGTGCAGACAGCGAGAAGCAACTTCACGATATAAGTCTATCCCCATCAACACCGTGCAATTAAGTATGTTGGCCTCAGTTGTGTGTACGCGACGAGGCTTTAATGCACGTTAATGGGAGCAATTTGCCGTGTTTTGCCAAACTACAGCCGTAGGAGGGTAGAGCTTCTCTGTACGAGCAGGTAAGAGGGCCGCCACTAATTTGTTTTTATAGAGGGATACTTGATAACTTGTTTACTGCGGCAAATTGTGTTGAACCAAGTATATTATGTAAGTAGGTGTAAGTAGGGGCGATTCATCGTATATTGGCGTACCAAAGGGCGATGGAGCGTGCTATGCTCGGAGTTTCCCTGCGTGATCGAATCAGAAATGAGGAGATCCGCAGGAGAACTAAAGTAACCGACATAGCACACAGAATCGCCAAACTTAAGTGGCAGTGGGCGGGGCACATAGCTCGTAGAACAGATGGCCGTTGGGGCAAGAGAGTTCTCGAGTGGCGACCACGCGCCGGAAGACGCAGTGTAGGCAGGCCTCCCACACGGTGGACCGACGACCTGGTGAAGGTCGCGGGAAGAGCATGGATGCGGAAGGCGCAGGACCGGTCACTGTGGAAATCCTTGGGGGAGGCCTTTGTCCAGCAGTGGACGTCTTTCGGCTGAAATGATGATGATGAGGTGTAAGTAGAATTACACCGTGCGTAAGCGTCGATGACTGCTTAACAAATAACTGAGTGATCTGTGTTTATGTCTATGCTTGAGTGACTTTCTAGAAAAGGGGCCTAGAGGTAATAGTTGTCGTGTTGGAAGTTTTTGGAAGTTTTTGGAAATCATCGTATGTTTGTAAAGAATTAGCAAGATACTACATAACATTAATATGGTAGCCGATGCCCGTGTCTCCACCTGTGTGGATGTAGGTTATCACTTTAAGTTCTATCTGCAGGTCCACTCAATCCACTGCGATCAAACTTAAATACATGAGATTTGAAATGTAACCAATTTCTAACAAAAAGCAGCATCAAATTCCGACCAGCAGTTTTTACGTTCATCGCGGGCAAATAGTCATTAAAACAAAAAAACATTTTTGTATTCAGTATCGTTAATATAACATAACCTCAGTCGTGAATCTCCAATGTACAGAATTGACCACTTTACAATTTATAATAAACGTAGCATAGGTATTTGAACTAAACTAAAAGGTTGGCCTAAAATTATATCAAACGGCCCGTCATCAAATTATGTAACCACGATTTTCACGAACACACATCGTTCGGTAAACACATCCTACCGATACAATAGGCCTTCTGGTAAGCGCTTGTGCCGTTAAATAACACTTGTAAAAAGTTATACCGGACAGTACCTAACATGTAGTTACGAGCCGGTGTTTAATAAGTTGGAGAACAGTGATGTTAAAGACCCTCATCCACTTGTAGATTTTTTAGATAGTAAACACTAGTAGAACCCCGAGATTGCCAATTTTTAACTACTGTCTGTGTGTGCAAAAAGGAATTTAATTTTAGACTTTACTGCTATGTAGTTAACGTCTCAAAATTGAATGGCATCTTGTAGATTGTGTGAATTTCTTAAAATTGGACTTTATGTCTATGACAATAAAGTCATAAATTGAATGGCATTTTTGCTGTGTCTGGTATGACTGGTGGATAATTAACAGAATCGGCAATTCGTTGGCCGGCGTTTGAGAGAATAGATTGACTAATGTATGGGATTTGACGTATTTGACAGTCGTTAACGCATGTCATAAACGTCAAATCCTATACATTCGTCATTCTATTCTACCAAACGCCGGCCAACGAATTGCCACTTGTCTAGAGGGGCAGCTGTTGCGTGGAATAGCTTACCACAAGACATAGCAGCAAATTGTATGAACGTAAAATAAGTAAAAATGTTATGTAAAAAACATTTTCACGAACTTTCAATCTTAGGGATGATCTCAGTTGCATTCAAGGTTTACAGAGCCGATATTTTTCTCGTCTGTGCACTAAAGAAAGGAAAGAGGGTGGCTCAGCTTGACTGCCTCATCAGATGCTATTTCACGCCAAAGGAACATCTGTGATTAAACGAAGTTGTTGAACTTTTTATGGCTCCAATAACCCGTAACGACTGTCACAGATGTTGAAAGACAAACGATAACCTTCTTGTTATTTTTCTGAAAAATAACATAATTATTAGTAACAATATAAATCAAGACATAATTATATCTCTCCCCACATACACGCTTAAAACTAAACTCAAGTTAAACCCGTAACTATAGTCACTGAACAACACCCGGTTAATAATGCTTGTATCCTGCCAAATGTGATACCCAACACTATCCGACTCAGCAAGCTTGGCGCTCGCATATAACTCGACTAAGTGGAATTGGCATGTGTTGCATAATACAATAGGCATGCGGGCACAGCCAATCAGATTACAGCTCGATCGGATTATTCAGGCACATATATATATGATAGGGTTGTCGAATAAAATTCACTCGAGCTTGTAGTTTTACATTTATAGGGCACTCGAGTTTGTAGGTTCGTGGTGCAAACTTTGTAGGTATGCATTTTTGCCAGGCTATGCATATTAAATACAAAATTGTTCAGGCGTTTAAAAGTTATGGTAAAATAAAAAGTTACGATAAGTTCGATGCACGCTCAATGTGAATATTTGTATGCGTGAATACGTCTAGTTTCATTGGTCTGGGTGTTTTATGTCCATTTATGTATTACAGAAAAATATATGAGTTTTTTTAACCGCCCGATATTAAATGGTGGGCTTTAGATTAGGATTTAGATAGCGTTGCGTAATAATTCCCAAAATATTTAGGAATATATTAGGCATATTTTATTTCTGAAATCTGGGCTAATTTAGAGCAATGGCACATTGGGACAGGCTTATAAGTAGACTTCGACAGGCTAATTGAGTGATAATTAAATGAACCCGTTACACATCACATTTCTGATTGGGCAGTCGTTTTTAGCATCACTACAGTAAAATAATAATTAAAGCATTTACAAACTTTACAAAATTAGGGTTACCTTAACCCTTCACTTTGTAAAGTTTGTGACAACCCTACATATTTACAATATGGCATACAAAAATGTACAACCCATGATGGATTAACCCGGGTGTTCTACGCCCCAGTTTTTGTTTCATTTTCAACAGATTATATTCTGTCTGAAAATGGTTAACGAATCATTTGATGCAATCTGTTGTATGTAAAGGATTTCGATGAAAAATAATGTTTTTTGTTTGTTAGCTGTTAATCTGGGATTTGGGTGGATAATTCTCTACTTATTAACCTAAAAATGTCTATCGATGCAAAATGAATCATACGAGTCAAATTAGTCAAATTTAGTGTAAACTCTCTACGTGTGTCTTCTTTATTATTGTATGTAAAGCTATTTGTAGGCCTGGTCATCGATTTTAGGTATGGAAAACCTTTTGTTTGTCACCGATATAGTATATTCAATAGCTGTAGCAATGTGGTAAGTTATCTATCCGAATGACACCTTAGGACAATAACACTACCTCAATTAAGGGCCTAATTTATATAAAATATATACAAGATTTCACTACCGTTTGGTATATAAAACGAAAAGTATCGATCCTAAGAAAAATGATGACTACCAAAATTGTAGGAATTTAATTTTAAATAACTTGGTTACCAATTTTGCGTAGGTAAGTTTAAAAATAAATGAATTATTAACTAAACAAAAATGTACCCTTAAATTCAAGATGGCGGAGAATGCAAAGCGCCGAATACCACGCAAATTTGAATTTAGACTGCCAGTGACCTCCCTCAAAGAATTCTGAAAGAAAATTGCTACTAGAATTTTTTTGTATGTCAAATCCTATCTTTCTTCGAATCAAATCAAATCAAAATCATTTATTGCTAATCAAAGGTATTACAATAGTATTTAGCACATTTAGAACTCCTCTCCGGCTTACCTTGTTGGCATGCAAGAATACATTGTGGGTTCTTGATAAATGAAAGAGACAACATTTATTATCAAAGAAAAGTCAGGAGAACATGTCAATAATAATAAAATTATATCAAGGAAAATTATTAATTGTAGGTACTGTCCATTAACACAATAATCAATTCAAAATAACAATAATTTATTATTAAAAATAAATGTCAAGTTTATTACAAATTCATTTATGTACTGAATAAATTTTTATAGGTATCAAATAATAAGATCCGGGTACATCATGTTAATTGCCTGCTAGGTACCTTATCTAGTCCATGAAGGGCATCAATATTTTTGGAAAGTTCTATCCGTAGCTAAGAGCCTCATCCGTCAAAGCTGATTAGGTTGGCATAATAAACTCATATCCGTTTGCTGTCTTAGTAGTTCCAAAATTTCGTGAACAGTTCTAATCTCAAATTGTGTCACGGACAAAAACTTTATAAGAAAACGTTTTGAACCACATTCGCATTCGCGTTCATAGACTCATGAGCACTTCACCGATTCTCAAGATGTGTTCAAATTTCGATTATTATGTCATTTCAAATGTCAGTGGCGTTCGGGTTCGATTTCCGGCGGAAGCGGTAGGTGTCTATACGGTGGCTGGCATGTCTTCATTTCCTCTGTTTCCGCCGGAAGTGGTCGTACCACCACACAACCTAGTTTTTACAAGCGTGTTATTTATTTTCTGAATTTACTCATACGTAACGGAATGTTTCTGACAGCTTTATGCATGTGTCGGAATAAAAAATGAGTTTGTATTTTACATAATGTATTTGTATTGTATTTTGAGGGGTGTATTCGGGTAGTTTTGAATTACTACTTATTTACAAGGTAAATTCGTGAAAGGAAAATATGATAGTAACTCACTCTATCTCTTTCCGTGGGTGTCGACTAAGGGATAAGGTTATCCTCCATTCGACAGTAAGCATTCAGTCCATAATTAAGTGCACACTGGAGTACATAGGCTCGCCCCTACTGCGTTTTTGGTGGTAGAAATTTGATGGCAAAAATTTCGACCGTGTGGGTACCACCGCGCACTATTGCGAAAATCCCTCCATGGTAACCCAATCTCAGTTGAATTGCGTTCAGTGGTCAACAAGTGCATAGCCGGGCTGGTGACCCTGTTTCCTGAGACTTGCTTACAGCCAATAATTAAGTGCCCGCTTGAGTACATAGGTTCGCCCCCTAATCCGTTTTTGGTGGTAGTAATTTGATGGCATACATTTCGACTGGGTGGGTACCACCGTGCAATATTGCGAAAAATCCTCCATGGTAATCCAATCTCGGTTGGATTGCGTTCAGCGGTCAACAAGTGCATAGTCGGGCTGGTGGCCCTGTTTCCTGAGACTCTGCCTTCTCTCTCTGCTTACCATCAGGCGAGGTGCAGTCAAATTGACGTGTCCTATATATTAAAAAAAGTGGGATAAAAATCATAGTTGTCGAAATGTGGATTTTAGTACACCTTTGCCTACCCCTTCGAGGATTTACATGCGTGATTATATGTTTGTAGAATACGACAGTTTTACGAGTTACGAGGACTGTTGGCTAGCAGTGCCCGGTTATTGGCAATGAGGTTGCACATCATTGTGTAACTACTATGTTAAAGACTGAAGGAAATTTACGAATAATGGATAATGCCACCATATATTTATGGTTGGAATTATGTAGATAAAGCTGTTCGTTCGAGTTTACCAACCCAGTTGCTTACAAGGGTTCTCTGAACCTTTACAATTTGTCAAGCTCATGTCACATAATGTAAACTGTATTCTAAAATTAGGTTAAACAGTGCGCTATACAGTGCTTTTACACGAACTTTTCAATGGATTTGTATTTTGTAAAGTTAGTTAGTAAAATTGTACTTTAGTAAAAATATGGGTAAATAAAATTACGACATAATAGAATTACGACTCTTGCATTCAACTTTGTAAAATGTATTGTTTCACTTAAAATTATGAAAATACATTTATCACCCTTGATATTCACGACATTTCACCCTTGTCGTTATTACTTAAATAGATCGTTGGTTGCGCTATATGTCCTTTCTCTTCTACCAGTTTTTATGCTGTTTTTTTTTTTAAATTAAATTTTTAAGAAGTATCTGTTCCTTCCGTAAGTCACTTTATGAATTAAACATCAATATATTTATAATATAAAAATTTAAATATTCAACGATTTAAGCTCTGCCCCTCTAGACAAGTGGCAATTCGCTAACCAGCGTTTGATGAAATAGAATGACGAATATATGGGATTTGACGTATTTGACATGCGTTAACGACTGTCATATACGTCAAATCCCATATATTCGTCATTCTATTCCACCAAACGCCAGCTAGCGAATTGCCACTTGTCTAGAGGGGCTGATAAAATAATCTTCTGCAGAATAAAATGAATCTGTAATTTTTTTTAACCTTCATTTTTTAGGGTCCGAAAGAAAGCGACCGTGTCTTGTCTCACACACTAACTAACAATATATAATTCTACTACTACAATAATTGTAATAATGTGAAATTAAATGAAGATGTTTGCATGGTTATTGAATCACACATTAACAGCCGAAAGGGACAGGCCTAAATTTAATACACGGATAGATTATATTCTGAAATAACACATTCTAGGAGGTAGGACAACCGCCCTACAGAATACCGCAAGCTATAATAACCTCGTGATGTGTTCCCGGTGGTGAGTAGGGTAGCCAAAGCTCAGTGGAGGGAGTCTTCTACGCTGACGCCACAGAAGTTTTCTGTGTTTACAGGGTCGGCAGCACGATTGTAACTCCCCTGGTGTTGCAGACGTCAATAGGCCACGGTAACCACTTTCTATCAGGTGGGACGTTTGCATGCCTACCACATCAGTCGTATAAAAATTCATAGAGGCTACTTTTCACCCCGCCGGGCAATATTCTCTATTCCGCCGGGGTTCTCATAGGTGGCCGGAACAAGACGGGTAAAGCTAGTCTGAAAATATGTTGCAACCAATTAATCAGTCAAAATATTTCACGAAGGTATTATGTATCATATATTATGAATGTAAGGCTTATGAAATAAATAAATTAAAGAAAAAACTAGCTAAATCAGCCGTTGAATTAGTTGCCTGAATGATGTTCAGCCATTTGACTAAACAGCTAAGAAATTAACTAATTTCTGCTTGATTGTAAAAAAAAATAACCACGAAGGCTAATGCGGGAGCTCTGCTTCGCTCCCTCATTAGCCTTCTAACCTAACCTATCTGAATCGGATTGCGCAGCTTTGTTAATAAACCTATCACTCATTTTCGAGGAAAACAGGCGTGGGTAATGTAGTGTGTATAATAATATATGTATAATATATAATTATCTATGTTATTTCGTGGACGTGCCCCATCTTACGAATGACCTAAGCATTAGCCAGCCAGTTTATTAAATGTTATAATAAACGTTAATTGAATGGCGCCGTCTAGCTAACAGCCTAGACAGTGGGCGGCCAGCGCCTCTTTCTGCGAGCAGGTCATGCTCGCGAAGGAGACAGCAGAGCGGGCGCGGCGCGGTGAGCGAGAAAGACTCGCTGACATCGCTGCTCGCGCCCGAAGGCGGCTCGGGCGTCGGAGGGCGCTTACAGACCTCCGCCCCCCATGAGCGCGGGCCTGAGGGTGACGGGTGGAGCCACCCGTCACCCTAGCAGAAGCAGGCCACGGCGGCGGCGCGCATCGTAGGACGATGCGCGCCTCCCCACACCGGGGTTGAGTCGGGGACGGCGTGGTCCCCACCTCCCGAGGAGGGCCAGACCGAAAGGGATGGCCCTGGGTCAGCCGGGGTGCGAGGGATATGTCGCAAGACAACCTCACCTTCGGCCTAGCACCACGACCCACAGACGGCGTGCGGTTTAGTCGGTTCGAGTCCGACATAACCCACCCCCCCGGCTCCGGAGGGGCGGGTATCCGTGGGGATTTCCCGCACGTAAAAAAAAAAAAAAAAAAAAAAAAAAAAAAAAAAAAAAAAAAAAAAGCCTAGACAGTTAATTGGACGGCTGATTAAACTAGTTGGCGGCGATATATATAATTTGAAATCATGAATACTAATTGGCAGGCTTTCATTCCACATTAGGCGCGTGATTCCGGCAGAGTAGAATTTGGGCCACCCCTTCTCTTCCCATGTGGTGTCGTACAAGGCGACTAAGGGATAGGGCTGATTAACTTTAACATCAGACAGATATGTACAGCCCAGACTCAGCCTCAGATGCATGGCTCTAGTCAACAATAGTGCCCGGGTGTGGGAGTGTGGGACCGAATACAGATTGGTGAAATGTGGGTGTTATTTCACCTCTGCCTATGGATGTATGTATGTACATTTCAAATTGTATTAAATCACAGTACTAAATACTCAGTGTGTGGTGATATTTGCTATGCAGAATATATCATATACACCGGTATGAAACGCAAATATATTAGAGAGAACTACACAAGTGTAATGCCTGCGATATTGCGTCGTAAATTACACTACATACATACGTAGCGGATTGTAATTTTGCTGTAGTCTGTGCATTAGATAGAGTATATAATTTCCCGTGGGTGTTACATAATGAGTGAAGCAGAAATATGAAGTAGTAGCATGGATTGGATTAGTGGTACATTAACATAAACTCACGCCATATCCCCGAAGGGGTAGGCAGAGGTGCTAGCATCCACATTTCGCCAGTTTATGTTTAGGTTCCAATGTAATAGGTGGCGAGCCTATCGTCATTAACCGGGCACTTATAACCTGCGATAAATACACACATAAATTCGAAAAGCATCGAAATGTCATTGGTGTGCGTCATGGTAAAACTTGGGATCGAACCCGAGACCTCATCTCAGCAGTCCATTACCCATACCACTAGGCTACCGCGGTTATTACATAGTATACAATCCATACTAATATTATAAATAGGAAAGTGTATGATGAGTCTGTTTGTTTGTCCGTCTTTCACGCTTAAACCACTGAACCGATTTTGATGAAACTTGGTATAAGGGTAGATTAGATCTTGAGAAAGGACATAGGCTATGTTTAGTCACGATAACTGATATTCACGCAGACGGAGTCGCGGGCAAAAACAAGTATGTTTATAAAACAGTAATTGTTCGCCATGACCTCTCCAGCTAAGCTAAATTAATTATTTTAGATGTGGGGTACGTCGGTCAGGATTTAAACCTGACACCTCTCGATCGTAAGGCCGACTTCTTAACCACTATGCTAGTCAAAGGTGGTCTTTTCAGCAATTTAATCCTTTCAATCAACATATTTGAGCAATATTGATAAGATTCTAACAAGATTTATTTTAATAAAATATGGAGGCTTACTAGAAATAGCAAATGAGTACCCGGGGCTCTGGGAAGTGCAGGCCTTGAAGAAACCACCGGAAAGCAATTAGTAAACAAAGTATTCAAATAAATTCTGATTGGAAAAAGTGCTTGTCGTTTTCGCGTTGTGAGAGAGAGTTTCTGTGCTGTCAGTGGGAAGACCAATGGCTATTCCTGCTTTGTATTCTACACTGACGGCATAGACAATTTCTATTCTGACAGGGTCTGCAGCGCGAGTGTGACGCTCCTGGTCTTGTACACATCCATAGGCCACGGTAACGTTTAGAACGACGTTTAAAGAAATAACTAATTTGACTAACTAGTCAAATTAGTTATTTGTCTAAACGTCAAAACGGTAAGTTATTAGGAAAATTGTATTAAAAATTTATTTGTGACGTCATAATATTTAATAGTCAAATCATTTACTATTTATAGGTTGGGTGGATGATGAAAAATATATAAAAATTATAAAATAAGAACCAACGCAACGATTATCACTCTTTAACCATTCTTAATACAAATATGACCAAATTGACCAATTTGCAATGTTATTAAAGTTATATACTAAATTTACTCGATAATTTCAGCTAAATATTTTTTTAACAACAACAAAATACCTAATACATATAGCCAACTGTTGTAAATAATATTAAATCTACTCAATCTCATTTGTTCTCATACCACAGTATATCACAAAGCGCTCATTCAACTTTATGTAATGTTGTGTCGTGAATATTTGCGGTTGGCAATAATGATGGGCGTCGTACAGTGTTGCTAGCGTTCGAGGCTTATCGCGGGCGAGCACGCGGGACGAATAAACGAAAATTTCTAAGTATTACTTTTGATATTATTTTGTATGTAATGATATTTATGGCGGGTGTCATTTTGTAGACATTTAGAAAATAAGAATTATGGTATGATATCAAAAAGACTTAAAACATTTTTCTTACAAGTAACATGTTACATCGTCAACTGTGTGATTACGACCGAATGGTCTCAGATTCGAATCCTAGTCATTACACCATCGATGTGCATCTTCTCCTTATGCAAGCAATGTAACCTAACCCGTGGAGGAGTTTGAAGGATAATTACTAGTAATTTTCTAATTTTCATTACTAATATTCTCTGAATAATAATGATTTAAATGATGTTATTGTAAGATTGGGAGAGGACTATGTCCAGCAGATTGATTGATTGATTTTAAGATTAGAAATAGGTTCTTCAAATACATTCTTTAAGTAACTGAAAACATACAGTAGGTACAGTTTTGTATGAAAACATGAAGGAACAAAATCCTACCATCATTACTCAACACGCATGAAATATAACATCCCCTGCCGTGCGAATACATTGTCAGCTGTCATACTGAAACAGTCCTTGCGTACCAGATCCGTTTTCCTGTTCTTAATCCAGACATACTCGTATGTCGCAGTCAGTATGTTGGCTATCGGATTTCGCTAGATAGATTATGATAGAGGTAATGTTTTGTCGACTCTGAATGATTAAAAATCATACGATATTTTACACAGCGCTATTTAGACGGTATAGCTTACCAATAGTAAGCAAACTTTAATCAGCTTTTGATGCCGTTATTTTAGGCCGTCAAGCTGAGTGCCATCATGGTACGTGTATGTAATGGTGACCCTCTTGCCTGAGACTTTGCCTTTAGCTTACCGTCAGGTGAGGTCAAGTCAAATTGACACGTCGTATATAAAAAAAAGCTTGTGTCACGGATTCTAGAATGCTGATAAACGTACTTTGTTAATATCATTACTGTGTTTGTTCTCGGTGGAGTAAAATGGGGCATACCGATCTCTTCCTGTAGGTGTCGTATATAGATGGTGAATATATGACTGTTCTTCATCAACAGTAAACATATTAGCTTATATTGCCCGCATAGTGGCAAAACGCTCGCCTCCTAATACGTGGGAATCACAGTTGGCGAAATGTGGGTGTTAATACACCTCTGCTTACCCCTTCGTGGATTTACCGGTGTGAGTTTATGTATGTATATGTTATAACCATACCAGACATAGCATGTGGTACGACTAACCGCACATAACAAAGCTTGTAATACTCTTATGTCTAACAGAATATATATTTTGATAATGATATTGCTACCTATAGGAATATTTTTATTCTGTTAAGTATCGAAGATGAATGCATCGTATAATATGTGAATATTATGAATATGTTGAAATCTATACGTATTTTTTAACAAGTACGCGGATTTGTGCGAGTATATAATATCCCTATTCATCCGAAGCTTTTCAACTTGGAGTCTGGATCCGCTTTTTACCAGCCTAACTGCGGATTTTGCTAAACTTCGATATTTTCCGTGAAGCGACTGCCATCTAACCTTCACAACCCATAGGCGATATCGAAGAATGCATTTAGACCAGTTGTTAGATTTTTGAGGGCTCCAACTACCCGTAACGACTGCCATAGATGTTTGTACGACAACCGGGACCGACGGCTTAACGTGCTCTCCGAGGCACGACCAGACCCATGCAAATACCCATATTCATGCATAAAAATATTCGCACTGAGCGGGGCTCGAACCCGCGCCTGCTGAGAAGCGGCCGTGTTCACTACCGCTAGGCCACAGAGGCTGTCCACATGAAACTAGGATATCAAATATAACGCACAATATCTCCCTCTATCCTCCAATCTCTGATAAAAGCTACCATTTTTCCATACAAGCAATATCAATTTCGGGAGATAAAACATATATTTTATGAATTGTATTTCCGTACCTCGATGTTTATTTAGGTTGGCAATCCCATGTGAGGTCCCTGCGTTTGTTATCGAAGGTTGCCCACCATTTTTTCAGAATGCTTTGTATGAAGAATACTTTACAGATATATTCTGTGGGGAAATTCACGCTCGCGTTTATGGTTCTAGTATATGTACTTCAAGAAAATTGTAAGTTAAAACTAATAATAAGTAAAGAAAGAGTATAATGTGTACCTATTTAGGGAGTTTCATTAAATGTTGTGTATTTGATTGATTAGATGTGTCAAATTTCGATTGTCTATGCTTACTTCAAACGTGTTCAAACATCGAAAAAGTTTCTGTTTTAAAGCGTATTACAACAGAAACATTACATTGCGTGTTTAACACAATTTCTAAATTTGAATTTCCCACCATATTCCGTAAGAGAGCTTAAACCCGTGATATGTGTAGTTCTCCATCGAGTGAGCGTGTTAATATTGATTTAACGAAGTTAAACCCATCTGCGAGTTTCGCGGTACACCGTGCCAGTACGCGTGTATAGTCTGTGGTACACTCATAAGCTTGTTTGTCTATGCCTGTTTACCATGCTATTAGCGTACGGACACGCGCGAGTTGCGAATTGTATTAAGACTACGAATATGCTGTGTTGTTATTTGATTATAAGTTTTCCGACGTGTGGTTTGAATTTAAATGTCTTCACCGTCGTGTTTGATTTATATTTTATGGTTAGCAGCGTATATGATGACATCAGTTACGTCATATCATGTAGGGACATTTTATGTAGAGTATTTTTACTCGACTACCAAGAAGTATGTTATATTGTATATCGTGTATAATATTTTTTATTACCTCATATATTCCAAACCCGTGAACGGTTTTCTTTTTGGGACACTTGAGGAAAGTACGAAGTGCTACCCACCGTTCTTAGATTATAAATCAAACTATTCTAACAAATTACGCGCGCCATGGTCTCGGATCTCTCGCGACTAATTTTTTAATAGCTAGACTCGCGTTTGACCACTATCTCACTTGTTGGTAAGTGACGGTATGCTTGAGGCCATTATATATGCCAGTAATAATACTATTTTTTTTGAATATATACTGAACAAATCGAAGATGTATTGAAAAGGGGTAAGTCAAAAGCACTCGATACCGGCGGGCTTGCATGAAAAGATGAATGATAATAGAGGCGGCTCATGTAGTGTGTAAGTAAGGACAGATGTACGAGTATACCGAGTGAAAGGGGAATGCTCACGAAGCCGAGGGCCCCTGGTAGTACTCCGGGTACGCTACATATTCGCATCCATTTTTTTTCGATTTCATGAGAATATTTTTATATATTATATTTTTTATGATTTCTTCTCCATCGTATTAGTAAAGCGCACGGCACAGTATACGGCAATATAACAAAATCCCTACAAAAAAAAAACACGCGCTTGGTGCCATTTGTTTTTTCTGTTATTTATTTATGAAGTTGTCGTTTGAGCTTTTATAATACGATGGAGAATAAATAATGCTAATTAAACGGAAAAAAAATCACTGAATCGAAAAAAAGGCAATATATGGTGTACCCGGAGTACTACCAAGGCCCTTTGACTTCGAGAGCGTGCCCTTTACACCCGGTATGTGTCAACTAACAGACGCTAGCTCCAACCGTATGAAATTCACATCCCGTTCACGCCGTGCTACCCATTGGAACCTATACCCTAGATAAAATGTCTATATAGCCTATATGTTATTCCAGAATATAATCTATCCATGTACCAATTCAGCCGTTAGAGCATGATTGAATAACAAAATTCCAAGTATCTTCATAAATTTTCTATTACATTATCTATTATGTAGTACCTCTGGTAGTAAATTCAAACTTCCTTCAATTTCATTTATAGCCAAACTATTAAATATAGGGAAAGTTCATGCTATGTCGTAAGTTTTGAAGTCTAATAAGCCTCAGCGACTTATACAATAGAGACTTATTGAGTCTACTTTGTTTAAAAATAGATTTTTTTTCATCTTAATTGTAATAAAACTAGAAGTCTCAGGGACAAGTATCGAAAAAAATGTATTCAAAAGTTGCCTTTACTTCGATAAAACAAAATTGAATTTATTATAGAATTTCTTTTATACGCATTACTTTTATGGACATACCTATTTGTTTTATTTCGTCATTCCATTTATTTTTATGTAATTGATATACCTACATTAAATGTGTTGATTTGAATTCTTTTTTGTATGTATTATCATAATTATGGCAATACAATAATAATTTCAAAATAATGCCTCGAGATTTATATAAGCGTAGAAGAAATTATAGGTTACTTCACATACACGTACATAAAAATGCATATTTTGTTCACGTTACAAATCTTTGCGCTACACGAGAAAATGACCCGCGACCTCCTATGTAACTGTGGAAGGTTCTACCGCCAAGCCACAGAGGTCAACGAACAAAGACCGCATTTTACATAACGATGATTAATGCAAACTGGTCGCTTGATAAAATGGAATCCATTTTAAAACATTTAGAGAAAGAAAATGAATAACGGAACGCAAAAAAAGGCGCGACGAGCAAAGATCTTTCGAGAAATAAATGGCTTTAATGGACAATTAATGAATATTATCGTGTATTTATATTTAAGCGGTTTATTTTGTTTCATCGTAAACGGCGACTGAGAGATAAGACTGTCTTCTTCATTCAACAGTAAACACACAGCTCAAGACAGAGTGCACGCTAGACGGCAAATAGATTTGCCCGCTATAAGAAAAATTATATTTCATCATTCGAAAATCACAGTTGGCGAAACGTTGGTGTTGATATATCTGTCTACCCCTTTGGGGATTTATAGTTGAGAGTGTATGTATTTCTCTTTTAGGGTAACAGGATACAGATCTAAACCTGGCCGTGTCTAAATGTGATACAAGATAGAAGGCGTCATGAAATATAGCAACTTAATTAGTTAATACGGATGACCGAATTTTATTTGGACATTCTTTCGTTTCTTATATTCGTGATTCATATGGGATACAGTACTAAATATAGAAGTGTCTAAAAGTGATACAAGATAGTGGGCGTCATGAAATACTGCTCCTTAATTAGTTATCACGGTGACCAAATATTCCGTGGCCCTCATTCGTCTTTCAGGCAAACCTTCACCTTGATTAAAATAGGAAAAGATTGAATCGGTCTAGGCGAGGTTTGAACTTGAATCTTTGTCTTACAGGGGCAATGCTTCGACCACTAAGCTACCAGACCACGCCCGAACTAATTAAAACTTCTCCTTTTATATCTGTCTTTGAGGCGACAGTGGAGTATCTACCGATATCCATACGAATTAACCAAAGAATTAAAACGAACAAACCAATGAATGATTTTCCAATCATTTTTAAACATTGATTTTTGACTACTGCGCCTGACCAATTTGAATGAATTTTTATAGCATTTTGCATACTAAATATTCAAATTGATTAAAATAGGATACATTTGTATCAGTCTAGGCAGGGTTTACACGCGTGGAGATCCTCTAGGGCTTCATGTTACAAAAGCCAACTGTGAGGTGGGTAAGTCGCACGTGGACCGAATAAGACCGCTCGGTGCTTCTCGTGTGTTTGCCGGCTGATCTTATAGTTTCGATAGCAAATTCATCTGACAGTATTATTTTTGAAGTGAAAACTTCTTTAGCGGCGTTGGATGGGTGTAAAATGTTAAGGAAGCGTCAGGATTAGTTGACCTTTGAACCGAACAGACTATGTATTTTGCAACTTACAATAGATATCGTCGTAGCTTAAACGGTAAGCACGTCGACTGTAAGTCCTTATAGTTTCAGATAGTATCGGGTTCAAACCAACCTGGCCTTCAGGGATTTTTTGTGATTGTTTTTTCGTATTATAATTTATTACTTTTTGTGATTATTTCTTCTTTTTGTAATTTATTACTTTTTATGATATTTTTTCTTTTTGTAATTTATTATTTTTTGTGATTATTTTTTCTTTTTATAATTTATTAATTTCTTCTGACAGAAAATTAGCAGAAAATAGGTGATAGGTTCTATGATTAGCGGTATAGTATAGTTATGGTATGGTATGTTCTTTTTTATCTTTTTCTATGTATATAACGAAGAAAGAAAAAAAGAAAATGTTTTCACTTCTGCCGGCACTCCCAGAGTGCAACCCGTCTTTTTTTCTAATTAATACTTCCAGATGATTTCGTTATCGAAATTGTGCCAAGTCTTTCGTTCTATAAACTTTCTTCGCTCTTTAACCATTATAATGTTCATTATGAATATGAAATGTAGTCTGCAAAACTATAATATAGTTAAATCGATTAAAAAAGGAATAATTTGAATCGGTTTAGGCGGGTTCGGGATCAAATTCTTCCAATATTTTTATACAACTGAGATGGCAGTCAAGCACACGGCATATTTGATAGATAGTAGTTACCGTGGCCTTTGGACGTGTGCAACACCAGGGGAGTCACACTTGTGCTGCCGACCCTGTAAATACAGAGAGTTCCTATGCCGTCAGTGTAGAATACAAAGCAGGAATAGCCTTTGGTCTTCCCACTGACACCACAAAACCTCTCCAGTGAGCTCTGGCTACCCTACTCACCGCCGGCAACACAACACGAGGTTATTATGGCCGCGGTATTCTGTAGGCTTGGTATTTCAATCGATTTATATATTTAGCATGCAAAATACTTTAAAATTTCATTCAAATATAAAATAGTTTTCTAAACTTCAAAGAACGAGAAAAAGAAATATTTCAGTGAAAGTTGGAACAGTTTTTTGGATGGATCCCATAAAACCAGCGGTACTAAACGTTTTATACGTATCGCTAAATTAGCGGCCATTTTGTTTGAGGAAAAAGGGGACGAGTAAAGTTTAGTTTTTAAATCTATGTATGCTGCTTTTTGGGAAAAGAGTTATAAATTCACGTTTTTAAATGGAAAGTAAACACTTTGATATATATTGTTATTTCTCATTGTAAGTAACAAGTAAAGTAACAAATGAAATGTCTCTGTGTTCTAAAGGGCCAGATCGAGGAGATAGCCCTGGGTCAGCCGGGATGCGAGGGATACGCACTAGCTACCTCACCTTCGTCCTGTGTTTGTCAAAATCAATCTATGGCTGACTGTACATATACACAGACATTATACATGTATTGGATTTAATTGTGATTCACAAAAATTAAGGACTCAGACCGAGTCCTTAATCTTTATCCTTAAATGATTGATCTTCCTTGCTTATATACCGAGTTCTAATCCTAGGCATTACACAATCGACGTGAAACAACTTCCAATAATTTAACTCCCTGGGGAGGTTAACAGCAATGCTAGTATTTTAACTACTCTTCAAAAAAAAATATTGTTAAGTTGTTAAATTAGGATAACTACTAAATGAAGTTTTAATTCTAAAAATAATTTAATTTAGAGTTGGCACCCACAGTTGGATTATATCTATGTAATTTTGTTGATATATGCACTCCACTCGATCACTGTGGATTGTATATCTAAAGCCATTTTCGTCATATTATATAACAAAATACGCGTACTTTTATTTCTTAACATTAAGGATATAACAATAACAAAAAATGCATTAATAGATAAGCTGTAACTTCAAGTTAAAGCTCCAGTAGCTTTTAAAATAAGCCGCGTCATCCTTTCAACGAGTTGCTTTGAAAAACATTCGCCTCTTCGTCTCATTAATCTGGGATGAGCCAAATAATGTTTACCGCAATTATTTGAGGGAACCTTAAAGCTTCAAGCTCCGTTTTTCTCTCTTCACACAGAATGTTAAACAGTTTGCTAATTAAAAATAGTTTCACCCCTGGCAGGAAAATAAAGGCACGAGTGTCTGTTCAGTTTTCATATTCCCGCATACTCTAAAAATGACATTATTAATTTGCAAGTTTGTATTGAGCGTGTGTATACGGTACATCTATTAAACATGTATGTTATAAATATTGTTGTATGTTGAGGCGGTGTGGATTGTTCGACTGCTGTTAGAATTTACGGGTTCAGTTCTCATTTAACGCAAATATAGTAGTGTAAAAATTTGTAATTATGTTATGTTTATTTATTATATTTATTTTATTCTTATTATTATATTCTAATAATGTATAAAATTTTAAAAAAATATCTGTAATTTAAATATGTTGATCCGTATTATTTAAATAAATGTATAAAATTTTTGAAACAAAATTATAATCCTTCTTTGACTTTGCCGTAGTCGGGTTATAAAATACCTTAACCTGTCAAGTGAGTAAATAATAGACACAATAGGTAAACAATAGACTCGCGGTGCGATCGCACCGCTTGGGATCTTAGACTTTAAACATTATTATTTCGTTAATCAGTATTACACTTGAGGTGCAAGTTAGGTAAAAACCAGTATTCCAATAAATGTGTGCTACTTTTCATTGCAATACAATAAACCACCACGATAGCCTGTTCTTAAACACATTCATTAAGGATTACAGGACAAACAAACGCATTACAGGACATGATAAAAAGCCATGTATCTCGTTACGCCGTCCTTTTACAAAATATTTTAAGGACGGCCATCCAACTGTCAGCTTACTACGTTATCATGCTACGTAATGACCGAGATAATGGCTACGTGCATGTAGAATTATGTGCTACGAGTGGCGTAGGCATCTACGCAAATGCTACGAATTCTACGCCGTGTAATTAAACAGTGTTTTATTAAAATAATCTTCAGATAGAGGTCGTACGTGCTACCTTTTTATAAGGTAAGAGTTTTTTCTTTAAGTAATCGAGTTTATCTTACTACTGCAGAGGTCATGAATTTGTAATGACGAGAGAGAAGGTATAAGAGAGGAGGAGGTTAGTTAAAACGGCATTATAATGACTCGAACTTGGGACTTCTAGATCGTATGTAAAAATATTTTACCACTAAGGCACTAACACTTGTAAGTAGTAATAGAGTTCCGTTGGTTACACTTTATGAAACCATAGAAACATATTTTCCTCTTTTTGATCGGCTGGCTTCTTCAAAATATTCTATATTTAAATCAATTAAGATAGGAAAAACTCCGCCCAAATAATTGAATTAAATTTTGAAGCATTTACTATGCTAACTTTTCAAATTCAATTATTTGGGCGGTGTCATCGAAAAACAATGTTTAAAAATGATTGCAACATCATTCATTGTTTCCGATAGTTCGTATAAATGTCGGTAGATGGCTCCCACCGTCGCCCTAAGACGGTAGAATAGGAGAATTTGGATAGCTTCAGGCTCGGTGGCTCAGTGGTCAGAGCATTCCTACTGTAAGAGAAAGATCGCGGGTTCGAGTCCCGCCTGAGTGATATACTTATTCCCATCCTAATCGATTTGAAAAGCTAGCATAGTAAATGCTTCAAAATTTAATTCAGTTTTTTTTTTTTAAATAATAATATATCTTTATTGAGCAATAAACAATTCTTGAATACAACGCTTAAGTTCTATTTTTAACTTACCGAGTACAGGTTCCAGTAAACCTTCAGGGTCGGAAGCCTCATCAGCGGCGACAATGGCCAGCAGAGCTGCCACCGTCACCCACCACACGGGACTCATCTTATCTGCAACAAAAATGATGTGCTGTAAGTTAACTTATCAAATCAATTTATTTATTAAATAATTTTATTTATCAAATATTTCCGTCCAATTGAGCAGTCCGACTGGGGAAGTACCTCCACCCTACAAAATACCGCGGCCAAAATAACCTCGTGTTGTGTTCCCAGCAGTGAGTAGGTTAGCCAGAGCTCACTGGAGAGTTTTTGTGCTGTCAGTGGGAAGACCAAGGGTTTGTCCTGCTTTATCTTCTACACTAACGGCACAGAAACTCTCTATTGATTTGTATAAAAAAATGTATTACATACCTTGCTTATTTTAGATTCGAAGTAAAAAAAAAGTACTATTTAAAATCAGGTGGACCGTGTGTTTTTCTACCACCTGAGTGGTGTAAAAATAAAAATATCATTCACGATACTGCTAAAGAGTAGACAGAGGTTAATTGCACCTTCCTTATGAGACCAAGTCGTTCAACCACATAGATCGATCGGAATATGGAAAATATTCTTCGTACCAATACGATTAATTGGTATCGGTTTTACTAACATACATATTATATCCATGCCTATAAATAGGTCAAGTATTAACACAAACATTTCGGCAACTGTGATTTTCGGTTCCACGAGCGTTGTGGGCGGCCAGCGCCTTCTTCTGCGAGCAGGTCATGTTCGTGAAGGAGACAGCAGAGTTCGAAGGCGGCTCGGGCGTCGGAGGGCGCAAACCGACCTCCGCCTCCCATGAGCGCGGGCCTGAGGGTTTCGGGTGGAGCCGCTCGTCACCCTAGCAGAAGCAGGCCACGGTGGCGGCGCGCATCGTCCGGGGGCGAGTCGGGGACCGCATAGTCCCCCCTCCTGTGGAGGGCCAGACCGGGAGGAACGGCCCTGGGTCAGCCGGGGTGCGAGGGATATGTCACGAGACAACCTCACCTTCGGCATAGCACGTCGACCCACAGACGGCGGGCGGTTTAGTCGGTTCGAATCCGACATAACCTCCCCCTTCGGCTCCGAAGTGGGGGGTATCCGTGGGGATTTCCCGCATTGTCATCAAGCGGGCACTTGTGTTGTGTTGTATATATTACAACATAATAGCCTCCTATTATATTCTGGCAATTTTTCACAATATAATTTAAATTGAACTTCAGCGGTTTATGACAAAAACTCTTTACTAGTTTCACCGCTGCATTTTGAAGAACTTTTGAACTTTGTCAGCTTAAAACCTAACAGCTTTCAAACAGTGTTAGTTAAGCTGCTTGCACACAGCGAGTGGGTCGAACAGGCAGTATGTGTTTTATGTACCGACGCGACTAACGGCCACTTTGTGATCTCATTTGAGTCTCGCGTCAGTCTAATTTTCTTAAACTTTGTAAGAACATATTTTACTCACTAACTGGTTGTATTTTCAACTGTGACACGTGTTACAGTAAATGAGATCACAGTGTTAAGAGATATTTGTTCTTCTTAGTCTGACAAATAATATGTCTGAAACCTGGAAAAGTTATAAAAAAGGATAGCAATGCAGTATCGTAGTTGATGTTGTTTTATAATAATTTTAGTCCTCATTTTCTCTTTTTCTCATTAATGTTTAATTGAAAAAAATTTTTTTTATATATTTCTACCAAAAAATGAACTAAAACGTAAAATAAAATTTGAAAGTGGAGCTATATTGCTTTGGCTATGTTATACTGCATAATTGCAGTCAATGTCTCTAAGGACGATATGAAATAAACTAAATAAAGTAGCACAAAAATTTTACACGCCTGAAATATTACATACACATTTTTTTGGACTGTCATGAAACTATTATATTTTCACTGCCACATTATTGTATTGTCCCACACGCTGTGTGCAAGCAGCTTTATCGTCGTACGTATTTTAGTTGTGAGTTAATCAAACAATGCTGCTAGTTCCAACTGAGTCACCACCCACAGGAAAAGTTAGGGCGTTAATGACAGGAACTTTAATTTTAGGTCCGTAAGCTGCAATTTCCGTATTTTGACTGCATTATGGTGTTTCTTGTGTCAGTTTCTAGAATGTAGAACCGCGAGTAGTAATAAATAAAACAGAAACATAAAAGAAAAAAAATTCATGAAACCAATTGTGTGACGAAATTAATAACCTGGACTGACCTTGGGGTCAATGACCGACCTTCACTTGAACCGATTCTGTCATTATAAAAACTTCACAATGTTAGTTTCACAGGACTAAAATTTATATGAGTTTAGTATTCTGATGAGCTTTTTCAATTCATGCCACCATCTCCCATCCTATCCCGACCAACAAGTGTAACACTGCGGTATCACTCACTCACTATAAAAAAAAGAATCCTTCATTAATAAAGCAAATAATTCACCCCGCATAAATATCTAACCCGCCCCATATTTTAATCCTTTTAGCCTCTTATAATACTGGTGTCTAGTATGAAATAGTCAACACAAAACGTGATAAAGGATTTGTACAAACAAACCCTTTGCAACAATAAACATATGTATATTTTTAAAACATTTATCACCAAATCCGCCCAGCTGGTGTTCAACAAATCCCTCGCACGTTCCTCTTCGAAGAATATATAACTTTTTACCGTTACCCTACTTTCAGAAAGGCGCACATTGTGTTAGGAGGATAGTGTGCTCAAAGAGGGGTCGCCCTTTATTCAGAGATGAAACATTTCAGTCGCAGCCGTAATTTCGTTCAAAAATATTTTTCGTTGAATTATTTATGATGGGTGAGTATGTAATTTTTTATGATTAGTAATTAATGTTTTATATTTTGGGTGTGAATTTTTCTATATTGTTGTGTAGATATTTTTAGTTTTATATTTATTTTAGTTGTTTTATTTTGTAATTAATGACTTTTTTATAACTGTTATAATACTACGTCAAATTGTCACCATTTTATTTCATCTCTAAGCAAACCTTCCTAAGGCACTTCAAGAATAGTGGGGTCTTTCTTTATGGCCTACCTCTTCTTTAAAATCCTTTTCAATTCTTTTTTAGTAGCTTTCAGACATACCTATTGTACAAAATGAAATGACTAAATCAATTTGTAAGGGGATGCGATATATTAGAATGTCCATACTAATCCATTGTCATCTCGCATTTATGTAGATTTGGGTCAACATTTTTGCTTACACGTGTTGCCATCTGCGGCCTTAGACGGTATTATTTAAGCCTCGGTTCAAAATACGTCCGTTTGTCTAACTGTGATAGAATAATTTTGAAGATTTTATTATGCTAAGAGTTTATTTATCTAATTCGGAAAACTGTTTGTACTGGAGATTGATGACACTTGGTGGAATCTGCTACACATATTGAATAATCATAGCACTTGTACTTTTCCACACTTTATTTTATTTTTATTTTTAACTTGACCTGTTTCACCTCACGGCATTATCAAAGGTTTACTAAATACATAATAATAATAAAAATATATATATAAGCCGGTCAGGTATAGGTATGGACGATTAACAAATCATATTTGAACGGATTTTGATAAAATTCTATACAGAAATAAATTATAGTCTAAAATAACATAAATGCTCCCTCCGGGGTACGCAGAGATGAGTTCTATCTACTGCCAATAAACCTTTCAAGAAAGCTCATCTGTATAAAATGTTTCCGACCTGCCCTTTAATGCATTCACTGAATTTATTACTCCAGTATATAACCGATATAATAAATAACACCTATTCAGGAGTGCCAAAATATTGATCACCAGTAGGTCATTTACAGCTTCACAATTACGATTGAAGGTGAACTCATAATTCACCACTTATTCATCTGTCGGTGAATTCGTTTTGATTTAATGAACGCAGAGAAACTGCTGAATCGAAAATTTCGCCGAATCAGTGAACGGGGTGTGCTGTACCCATTGAGTTGGGTCGCTGGCTGTCCTTGCTACGTTTGCTTTTTAATTTTAAAATGCAATTTCTTATTACTTAGCCAACATCTCCTTTGTAATCATAGCTTACTATATATAAGGATAATCTTTGCAATGTTTCATTCATATTTTTAAAAGAAATTTACGTCACTATTGACCGAGCAAGTGAAGCGAGTGATAGTCTAACTTATTACAAGGTGGCCGTCTATCTGTCTGTCTGTCCGTCCGTATGCCACAGCCACGTTATTTCCAAAACTACAAGATCTATGATGTTAAAACTTGGTAAGTAGATGTATTCTGTTAACTGCATTAAGATGTTCACACAAAAAAAGCAATAAATTTTGGGGGTTACCCATAATTAGAACTGAAACTCAAAAAAATTTTTCATCACATCCCTACGTGTCAAAGCACACGGCCAGCTGATGGAAAATTGTTATCGTGGCATATAGACGTGTGCAACACCAGGGGCTGCCGAACTGCTGCTCGTAAAAGCCGTGTAAGTAAACCCAAAACGAAGAGAAGGAGTAAATGATTCTGAGGAAAACGAGAACAACTTTAAATTGATGACGATAATATAATAGTAAAATAGTGATCAATAGTCTAAAATTAATGTAACTTGGTTTTTACGCTGTCAATGGGAAGACCTAAGCCTTGTCCTGCTTTGTCTTCTATACTGGCGGCTCAAAAGCTCTCTGTGCTTCGGGGTCGGCAGCACGAGTGTGACTCCCCTGGCGTTGCACACCACTTTTCACCTGGTAGGCCGTTCGCTTGTCTGTGTGTGTGTAGTGGTATAAAAAGCTGTTTAACTTAAGGACAGTTAACTTAGTTATTTATCGACTTTTATTTTACGTTCTTAATATGATTCGTTATTAACAGATATAGTTTAATCCACTTTACCGATATTATAATGTCTAAAATGAAAATCTAAAGTGGTGTTTGATTAAATATGTTAATAAACTGACTCAAACGCCTCACACTTTGAGAGGAAAATGTATAATTCACGGTCTCCTGGCTTGAGAAAGTGTTGCATGCTTCATTGGTTTTGATTAAGATTTATTGATGTTTGGGGGAGTCCCTTTGCGTTTAGTTTTCAGGGGCTGATTAAATTTAAGCTTCTCGTTATACTCCTATATTTGCAATATTTCACTAAAATTTTAAAGGTCTTGAAACAAGTGGTATTTGAATGAAATTTTGAAGCATTTACTATGCTAACTTTTCAAATCGATTAAGATAGGAAAAAGCGAATGCCCAGGTGGGACTCGAACCCACGATCTTTCCCTTACAGGGAGAATGCTCTGACCACTGAGCCACCGGGCCACGCCTGAAGCTATCCAAATTCTCCTATTCTACCGTCTTAGGGCGACGGTGGGAGGCATCTACCGACATTCATACGAAATATCGGAAACGATGAATGATGTTGCAATCATTTTTAAACATTGTTTTTTGATGACTCCGCCCAAATAATTGAATGAAATTTTGAAGCATTTACTATGCTAACTTAAGACGGTAGTATAGGAGAATTTGGATAGCTTCAGGTGTGGCCCGGTGGCTCAGTGGTCAGAGCATTCCCCCTGTAAGGGAAAGATCGTGGGTTCGAGTCCCACCTGGGCATTCACTTTATCCTATATTAATCGATAAGTGGTATTCGCGGTTCACTCAGGCACAAATAACATAATACTACTCACAGTATGAGATACCAAGGGTAGGATGGAATAGTCGATGCTACTGCAATGTCACTCGATTTTCTGTACCACAGGTGGTAGCGAATACAGCTTAGGTTTGAATAGGCCTTAATAGCATCATAAAGCACTGCGTCAATATAGAAGTTTTATACCTTTTTTTAGTGCAATTTAAAAAGTAGATAATTTTTGGGTTGGCAGATACAATATGGTTTTTAGTCATATTATCGCATGGCATTATATTAAATAAGTCTTGTTTTTTATGAGAACATGTTAATATGACATCACCCCGTCTGATGATAAGCTATAGTAAAGTTTGTTCATAAAATAACGAAGCTTATTAGCATCTGTTTTTGACTTAAAACTTAAACGTTTAAATCTTTATTGCTGTATATATATTATAGTAAATATATACTAGTAGTAAATATATAAGTGAATATTGTTTGTGCAACATGTACGCCACCAAAAAAATTTCAGATTACGTAAACACATTAGAATTAGCTGGTAAAGAATTCTGAATACTGCGTTATATTTAAGTTTATCCCAAACAAGATAGTCACAAAGAAAATTGGTACAGTGATAATGTTCATGGAAGTGGTGTTTATTATGTATGACTTGGCTTAGACGTTGAGCGCTAAAACGCGAGACGGACACTAAAATAAATGTATAATTATGTCATAAGCTAAACTCGCCCGCTAATCGCAAGCGATGTCGCTGCAACATTATAGTCTAAGATCCCACTGCAGGATTGGTGTGCTCATCGACTTTTTGTTTAAAACCAAATTTTTATGTTTATTTATAATTAAGAGAATATATATTTACTCGGGTGCCTATCAAAATTTGGCCGCCATTATTTTTAATTAAATTATTTTTAATTGATTTTTGGTAAAATATTTCGTTTATTTATTTTTTAAATAAAATAACGTCTACATTACGGTAATTAATATGAAGATTCTAAAAAATCACGGTTGCCGTTGCGCACCTGGCCGCACCTCTTTGCAGCCAGGTGTAAACAGGTATGATTTCGATAAATTTATACGTTTATGACCTATATTTATTAATTATATGTCAAATTGAAGCTAATTTTTTTCTATTAATTATCATATATAGTTGCTTAATTAAATCTGGCCGCAAATAAGGGTTAATGGCTGTTAAAGATACTACATATTTAAGGTAGAGTGAAAGAGAGTTAGCGTGTAACATCATTTGTCAGACGAGGACAGCGATTGCCGGCTGTGCGACGCTTTTAAGCCATTGCGCATGCGTCGAACGTTAGTGTTCTCAACCACCGGGGAGTAATAGAGACGACTTATAATAAATACTCCAAAAAGTATGTAATTTTTTTCAATATGACAAATTTAAAAATTGCAACAGAAAATTAATATTGATTTGATATATCGACGGTCTATTTAGCAATTTGTCTAACTCCATATTTTTAGAGGGTGATTTTTTTAACATTTTGATGAAGCAATAATCCAATTACAAATTATTTGAATGATTCAAACTTAAATATTATATCTTTATTAGATATTAATGATATTAAATGGTTTTTTAAAATGATAATAAATTTTGAAGTAATTGTTTTTTTTTCGTACAGATAAAAGATTCTCTAAAATGGAGTTAGACAATTTGCTAATTAAAACGTCGATATTTAATATTGATTTAAAAAATAAAAAAATAAAACCAAGGTGACTTAAGTAAAAGAAAGTTTTATTGCGAAAGTATTATTTGAAAATTTTATTAGATTTTATTCAAGTATTTAATTGTCTGTTACATATTAATTAAACATTTAAGCAAATAAAAAAATAAAAAAAAATATCTTATAATTCTTATATTTCCGTAACTCTTATTTAAAAATCTGAATCATCGGAGCTTTCAGTTGTACTATCATCGGAGCTATCACTTTCATCGCTACAAATATCAGAATCGTCGTTATCGGAAGCTTTGTTCGTGGATTCACATAGCACACTATTAACTTGCGTTGGAGTTGAGTCTCCCAGGAACCATGTTGGTTTTAAAAAACCATCTAGTACCAACCAGCCATTATTTTCTGGGCTGAATTACATAACATAAACATCTTGCATAAACATTTTGAGGTCTTTTATCAAACTGTTTACGTTATTAGATAGCACAGGTCCTTGTTCTTTGATATTCATTTGAATTTTCATTCATTCCTTGAAATTTAGCTAACAACGTGGTTTCCAAATTTTGGACTATTTGAATATATAATTTGTTTGCATTATTATTCATCTTTTATGGCTTGATCATAAAAAAATAATCAATAAATCTATTGCCGTTTACAGAATCATAAAATATGGTTTCGTTGTAGAGTAATTTCTTTTTTTCTACAAGATAGTAAGACAGCGTCACGATGTCATCACCCGCCCTACGATGTCATTACCCGCCCTTGCCCCTTGCCGGACTTGACAGGTTAAATATTTATTATCTTTAACCGCCAGTAACCCTTATTTGCGGCCAGATTTAATTAAGCAACTATATATGATAATTAATAGAAAAAAATTAGCTTCAATTTGACATATAATTAATAAATATAAGTTATAAACGTATAAATTTATCGAAATCATACCTGTTTACACCTGGCTGCAAAGAGGTGCGGCCAGGTGCGCAACGGCAACCGTGATTTTTTAGAATCTTCATATTAATTACCGTGATGTAGACGTTATTTTATTTAAAAAATAAATAAACGAAATTTTTTACCAAAAATCAATTAAAAATAATTTAATTAAAAATAATGGCGGCCAAATTTTGATAGGCACCCGAGTAAATATATATTCTCTTAATTATAAACAAACATAAAAATTTGGTTTTAAACAAAAAGTCGATGAGCACACCAATCCTGCAGCGGGATCTCGTACTATTAAGGGAACACTTAGGCACAAGTCTTTTCTCCCTCAGGCATTTCCATTAAAATTGCAAGAGCCTTCCCTACTAAAGGACTCGCTTTAAAGAGCTCAGGAACTAGGTGACTTACTTGAAAGAAGACGTTCCTTTTACACTTTCCTTCTAAATATTTTTTGTGTTATAACTGTGATGTATTAGTGTGGGCAGCAGCTGAGTGTCCGCGGCGTAATGGCTCATAAAATTTGTAATGGTTTCGCCCTTATTACATGTAACATAAGTGCCATATAATTTATCGTACGCAACGTATTGTGTGTGTGAAATCGCTTGATATAATAACCATTTATTACAGTTGGTTTTTCAAGATTATGTTAGAATGAATTTATGTGTTAATTTTCCTATTATGTGCAATTGAATATAAGGCTGGAAAAGTTTAAGCGTATAATGCTGTCGGTACATGTACTATAATTTATTGGTGTACAATAAAGATTTATCTTATCCTATTTTGGCATAACTTTTTTATATTGCGTATTTTATAATCCTCATAGTTTAAGTACTAACTATATCTTATATTTTGTTCATTATTTTCTAAATTTTTTAAGAAGTAGGTGATCTGTAAATCAGAACGTGTTAACCAACTCTCATCATTGACTGCTATGTTTCATGTTCATCTTTTTCATATTATACAAGACCGTTAAAATTTTAACTCTCAGTGAACGACCATAATTTCTCAAACAATAATTAAAAAGAATTAAGAACTCTAAAGAAAGTTTTTATAAAACTATTCTTTATATAACGTTCTTAGAGAACATTTTTAATTGTACAAAGGGGTTTACAAAGGTTTAATTTCAAAGGCGCGCAATTTTCAGATGGGTGAGCAATGCGGGGAATCTTTTGGTGCGGTTAATGATGTTATGGCATGTGTGAGAACATGTGCCACTTGAACGATTATAACGCCGTTGGTAGCACAGTGGTCAGAGCATTCCCTCTGTAAGGACGGTTCGCAGGTTCAAGTCACGCCTGAGCGATTCACTTTTTCCATTCTTAATCGACCTCTCATGAATCCTGCTTTTGAAGTTATGGATCAAAATTTCAGGTGATTTGTACCATGAAACGAATTTTATCAATATCCTATCTCTTTATGAAACAGGTCCTAACATTACGCTCAGCATAAACGCCTCTGAAAAAAGCGGCCAAGTGCGAGTCGGACTCGCCCATGAAGGGTTCCGTAGCAGCAAGTAACATATTATAAAAGTTCATGTAGTTCGTTGTTACTTTGATCGATGTTTTTAATAGTGTACGGTTTACGTTTTATGACGTATTAAAAAAAAACTACTTACTAGATCATGTTCAAACCAATTTTCGGTGGAAGTATATATTTTTTTAGTTTTATCAGCTTTAGTTTTCCGCTCTGGCTCGTTTCTGGGGCAAAGGATGGCCATTGCGATTCAACGAGGAAATGCGGCCAGCATCGTGGGCACCTTTGCGTCGGGAACGATACAGGGTGGGTTATTTGACTCGACATGAGTTATGTGCCTAGTATTACAAAAAAAAAAAAAATATATAATTTTAGTATGGATTGAAGTTAATAAAGGCTTTACCGTTTTATCATTCTCTTATTTTAGAAGTTACAGGGTGGGAACACACATTTTAACACTTTGGAAGTGTCTCTCGCGCAAACTATTCAGTTTAGAAAAAAAGGATATTAGAAACCTCAATATCATTTTTGAAGACCTATCCATAGATACACCACACCTACGGGATTGATGAAAAAAATTTTTTTTGAGTTTCAGTTCTAAGTATGGGAATCACCCAAATTTTTTTTTTCTATCTTTGTGTGAAAATCTTAATGTGGTTCACAGAATACATCTACTTACCAAGTTTTAACAGTATAGTTATTATAGTTTCAGAAAAAAAGTGGCTGTGACATACGGACGGACAGACAGACATGACGAATCTATAAGGGTTCCGTTTTTTGCCATTTCCCGTCCGTCCGTCTTTCATGGCTAAACCACTGAACCGATTTTAATCAAATTTGATATGTGAGTAGATCAGACCTTGAGACAGGACATTGGCTGTGTTTGGTCGCGATAACCGACACCCACGTGGGTGAGGCCGCAGGCAAAAGCTAGTGTAAAATAGCTTCATATTGTATATGTTCATGATACGTCCAATTTTCTGATTTGATATGGTCCCTTTAATAATATTTAAAAAAAATGAAAAGTTATAATCTCCAAAAGAAAAATATCTTTTGAAATTCTTAAATATCAACGCCCGAATGCATTTTCTCCATTATTTTTTCCTTCAGAAGACGGACACCGGTTCCCAGTAAAAGACAGTTGGGAAGGGATACCCATCAATAATGAAACACCTCGGAATTCGGTGGCGAAGCACGCTCGATTGTTTTTATCGTTTTACTTATTTTTTTAAACCCACAGACAAAAAGCTTTTGTTGTTACATTGTATATTTTACACGAAAGTAAAAAAAAAATTTCGGGATTAATGTATGACGTCTGTATCGTACAATTTATTAACTGTACTTACATCACTCTTCTTTTTTTTTACCCTAGCGTCAATTCCAGTCACATCGGAAGTTTTTACAACTTGGAGTCTGGGGTCCGCTTTTACCAGTCTAACTGCGGATTTAGCTGAACTTCGATATTTTCCGTGAAGCGACTGTCATCTGATCTCCACAACCCAAAGACGATAACGAAGCATTGCAGTTTGAACAGTTGTATGACATTTAGGGCTCCAACTACCCGTAACGACTGCTATAGATGTCCGTATGGCCACCGGGATCGACGGCTTAACGTGCTCTACGAGGCATGACCAGACCAATCCAAAAAGCCATAGTTATGCATGCAAATATTTGCATTGAGTGGGGATCGAACCTGCGCCTCCTGTGTAGTGGCCGCGTTCACTATCCCCACGCGACAAAGGCTGAAGTGAGTGACACTATAGTTATAATAATGATTCAAATAAATTACATTTGAGTATCAAGGTTTTTAATGTCATTTAATTTTATCCTTTTAGTATCTAAAGAAGTGTATACAATATAATACAAAGGCCATCTATCCGTCAGAATCCATGTAACTGAAAAAAGATAAAAGAACGAAAGACAGAAGAAAGAATACAAAAACAGATACGGATGCTGCAGCAGCTACAATTGTTAATTCCTGGCGTAAAGTCTCCCTACCCCACGTATGGAGAACTTTTAGCAAAAATAGAAAACACACAACAGTTTGTCCGATCCTAAATAGACAAAACAGTTTACTAACTTCTTCTTTATTGCTTGTAAACTAATTTTCTTTCCCTTTTTCCTATATAAAACTAAATGAACGGAGTTTTGTTTTATCTTATTTTGTAAAAACAGTATTGAATTAATCGACCTTTGGGTTACTTTTTTCAATAAGTCCCTAAACTTGTTTTGTAATCAATAAGTAATATTATTATAAGTGTATTCTTTTGTTTAAATTCTCAATAATGATTATATGGCCGAGTTTCGAACAAAGGGCCATAGTTATTATTATTTATTGCGCAAATTGTTATTCAAGTACACCCTGGAGGCAATTATTAACTGTTTGACAAGGGTTGGACGTAGGCCCATGTGTGCTGTCCTAATGCGGTCCGTTTTACGGTGTATTGCCCGTTCGGTAATCGTAATGACTATCCACTTTGTTTTTTGTTAGTTCGCCATGATTTATTGTTTATTGACGTTCAGAAATTTTAGGTTGGTATCCGAAGTTGGTGAGGTAGTTTAACTTTAGCCCGGTTTTACGGAATTTGAATTATGGCTTCGTTTTGCGGACGTTCACATTGTGAAATGGCCGGCTTTCGTTAGATTTCCCAAAAGATTGTTATATTAAGTTATTAAAAGAAGGCATAAATAAGTTTTTTTATGGTGTCGGTAATACCGTTAATCACACTGGTGTTGCAACTTTGTCGACAGAAAACTACATTTCTCAACCTGTTGTTTAAAAAGATATTAATAAAGGAGAAAGGGCAAATATATATGAACCTTAGTCGGATCGAGTTCGATATAACCTCTCCCTTCGACTCCAGCGGGGGGAGGGGGCTATACTTATATTTACCTTTACCTTCCTATGCAGAAGGTAAAGGATCGTGATTCGTGATCAATGGAGCACATTTGGAGAGGCCTATATCCAGCAGTGGAGTTCCTATTCCAGTGTGTTCCACCCCTTTCGTGTAGGTACTTCTTTAATAACTCATATGTATAGAAATAACCAGTGAACACACAAGAAGAGACTTTATTAACTAGCTGTTCTCTTCCTCTTCCCATTGTCTTATTTTCCTCATCCCTCTTTGTATTCAGTAATCTAAACCTGGTGTTACAAGCTTTACATAAAGCCCTCAAAGCCTCGGCGCCAAGTCTCGTCACCTCTTAAGTCGACCGGCTGGCTCGTTTAGTGAGTCTCTAGTTTGTGCCAATTTTTCGCGATCTACTTGGCGACTCACCTACCCGCTGTTCTAGGAATATTAAAGTCGTTAATCATATGTCCAACCTTAACCTTAATAAAGAAATATAGGAAGTAAGATTAGTTGATATTGTAAGTTTATAAGAATGTTATTTTATTGTAGCCTCGTCTACAGCAAGTGTCGTAAAAGTTGTTCCCCGGAAAACGCAAGCACAAATTCTCTTATTTACGTTTAGTAAACTCTGTCATAAGCTTGAAACAATTAATATATGTGAACCTCCAACTATAAGCTCAACACAGATGTAGAGCGCCAGAAGCAGTGATTGACATATTTAGGTACAGTAGAGTCTACTATCAATACTTTCCAGGATACTGTTGGGGTTGATCCGCACACGATGTCCCAAGGATTTTGCATGTATTGTAGGAGGTAGGACACAACGGTATTTCCGTCCAATTGAGCAGTCCCACTGGGGAAGTACCTACAGAATACCGCGGCCATAATAATATTGTGTTCCCGGCGGTGAGTAGGGAAGCCAGAGCTCACTAGAGAGTTTTTGTGCTGTCAGTGGGAAGACATAAGGCTTGTCCTGCTTTCTCTTCTACACTGACGGGATATAAGCTCTCTGTTCTAACAGGGTCGGCAGCGTAAGTGTGTGTGCAGTGGGCAGCTGCTGTTGCACACGTCCATAGGCCACGGTCCACTTTCCATCAGGTAGGACGTGTACTTGTCTACCAACTAAGTGATATAAAAAAATGTATTACATACCTTGCTTATTTTAGATTGTAAGTAAACAAAAAGAACCATTTGAATACATAAAACAATATTCCAAAACCTCACTTTTCTTAGTTAAAATCCTTCGCTAATAACCACGAAATTCTCACCAAAATTCCATCGCATCACCGACTGTACTAATTACGAATTCGAGCACTGGAATAATCCAAACTAAATATGAACCGAGAAGTAGCAGGCGGCTTAGGGAGTGTCCCGATATAATTTGGCACGGTATCAAGTTGGGACCAACTTTGATTAAACAAGCATTAGTTAGTTCCTGGAATGGGAGATAGCTCCATGTTTTGTTCTGGCCGCTGTCTAAATGAAGTAATTAATATGATTTATGAAGTTGGTAATTTTGCAGGTAGAATTTGGGCGGGTAGTGGCAGATAAATGACTAAGAATGAGTTACGAAATAGGTGTGGTAAGGTGACAAAATTTATAGATATAGCACGGTGGTTTATTAACTTTGTGGCTTTTTCATGGCTCAGAGACGTAATTGTAAAAATGTTTGCTATGGATATGGGCGTATATATTAAAAACTGCTGGAGTATTTTTCTGTCTGAACCTTTAATAACGCCGGACTATATTAGCAACAACAACTTCAGTTTAGATAAAAAGATACTAGAAGGATACTAGTCTTTCGACTCTCTCCGACCAATGAAATAGCAGAACGTGACGTGAACGTGAAATGTATTTAACTCGTAAATGCGAAATTTATTTATTTTTGCATTAAAGTGCCCGCTACAGTTGACTGAAAACTATATTATCAGTGAATCAGTGACTACCAGCGATTGGCCTCCTGCAGGAGACTTTACGCGTGCGGTCGATGGCCCTATACGGGTGCCACACCCTGGGGTCCAGACTCCTGCCTCTGCTCCGTACGGCGCAGAGGACGATGGCCGCCAGGGCCATCAGGGGGTACTGCACGATATCCTTCGAAGCGGCGAGTCTCTTGGCCGGATCGCCACCGTAGATCCTGGAAGCGAGGACCCTTTCGGCACTATACCACTTCCGAAAGGAGGTGCGGAAGCGGGGATCCCGAGGATATTCGGGCCGTGAAATCCTGGCTAACATGACATGGTGGCCGAGTGGGGGCGACGACTTGAGCAACCACGCGCAGGGCAGGTTTATTGCAGGGTTATTGCGGCGGTAAGACTCATCACGGGGAAGTGGCTAGAGAGGCCACACGGTAGCCTCTCGTACGGTCAGACGCAGATCAAGCTTCGGGCGGTATCTGCATCTGATGGGTATAGAGCCAACGCCCGAGTGGCTGCGCAGGCTCACCGAGTGTCCGGTGTTTTAGACGCCGAAGCGGGAGCTTGTGTCGGCCCTGGGAGTGAGTGTGCTCACGCTCTCCACCCTGCTCGCGGCGATGGTCCGTTGCGCGGATACGGGGGCGGCCAGAGCCTCCTTCTGCTGCAGTAGGTCATGCTCGTGAAGGAGACAGCAGAGCGGGCGCGCCGCGATGAGCGAGACAGACTGACCTCAGACTGACCTCCATACCCCATGAGCGCGGGCCTGAGGATGACGGGTGGAGCCGCCCGTCACCCTAGTAGAAGCAAGCCACGGCGGCGGCGCGCACTGTAGGACGATGCGCGCCCCCCCTTACCGGGGGCAAGTCAGGGCCCGCGTGGTCCCCCCTCCGAATAGGGCCAGACCGAGAGGGATGGCTCTAGGTCAGTCGGGGTGCGAGGGATATGTCGCATGACAACCTCACCTTCGGCCTAGCACTACTAATTACACACAATGTTTACACACAAATATTCATATATTTGCAAGTTTTTACATGTTTGTTACGTACAGTGGGAATGTTACAGGTGCACAGAGCAAATATTTAGTGCATTTCAGAGCTCAACTGCAACATTTGAAAATTAAATTCTCGTCAAAAATTTTGTTCAATGAAAATTTAAAATATGTCATACATATGTTTTCATTCGTATGAAAAATAAAATAAAGTTGCTGTGCGTAACCAGTTTTATATTTGAAGAATGTGAAAAAAAGTCCTTTGTTCATTGATCATAATATTAACATACTTAAGTTGTGTTAAGGGGGAGTCAAGAGTTAGCCTAAAATAGGTGGCTGAGCGAGACTGGATACCGAAAACGGAGTATCGGAAGAAATGGCGCACATTGGGAGAGCCCATGGCAGGGCACGCCGTGATTGCGGCGGTAAGACCCATCATGGGAGAGTGGATAGAGAGGTAACACGGTAGCCTCTCGTACTGCCGATAAAAAAAAAATGGGAGAGCCCATGGCGGGCTAATTGATTGATTAAAGGATTAACCAAAGATGGGTATGGTAGAATGATCATTTTTGAACGTGACTACTAATTGTTGCGAATGGCAGTAGTGGACGGCGATGTAAAAGAAATACGTTAATTTAATTTTCTTCATTTGTATTTTTCAACAATTTTTATTTTTAACCTTACCGGTTTCACCTCACGGCATTTACAAAGGTTTACGTAACAATGGTTTTAAACTATGTATTTCTAAAATCAGGTTCACAATTCAACCGGACAGGTTAAAAATAAAAATAACCTGTGGAAAAGTACAAGTGAAATTATTAATATGTGAAGTTGATTCCACCAAATGCCATCAATCGCCAATATAAACAGGTTCATTTTCATTTTAACTTAACATTAACGTGACATAATAAAGTTTAAACAGAAGTTTCAGGCATTCTGTTCTACCTTCTTGTGTAATTGAATCGTCAAAAACGCTATATACCGTCGTATTGTGTGTGACAAAGTCTCCATTGTCTCTGGTAATGTTTGCTTTTAATTAAAACCTCTTGTTTTGCGCACGGTCCCGAGGCCCGAAATAATTAATGAAACTTCAGATTACAGGACGCTTGCGTTATGACAACTTATTGTTGGTTCATGTCTGTTTATGTTGTGATTGTTACATACATTTTGTTAATCACATTCTTGTGTTATTTAATGCTGTATTAGATTTTTTGTCATCTGGCTTCATTCTATTCAATTTAGGGAGAATAGAAGGCATGATAGTATTCAAAATGAAATGAGATTTCAATCTTAATAATCGAATATTATGCGAATTGAATATTATATTCAAATTTATATTATAGCAAATATTCATTTATCATATGAAATGAGCTAAAGTGTCATTATACCATTTTATCCTTGTATAAAAAATATACATTAGATAAATGAAATTGAGTCATAATATTATTATTAGATTTTTTGTTATTGTTATCAGTTCGGTTGCATTAAAAGACTGCAATTTTGAGCCCAGTCTGGTTTCCTTATGTGGTATCTCATCGTTCTCGGGAGCGACTGGCGCCTTATCTCTAATCTAATCTCAAGAGGAAAGCCTGTATCAGAGCCTCATATCTATTAATCAGTAGATGTACCAACTTGTAGGAGAGGTTGCGTTAAGCCCCGTGGGATTCCTTTACACTAATACAGTGCAGAAGGTTGCAGGTGGTATAATGATTGATAAATTACACATTGAAATTTATTTTATCCCATCATGGATGACGTACTTAACTTCACAGATGATGGATGAAAGATGATTGTCGGAACAGATTTATGATGTGAGTATGATCAATGAACAAACTTGAAAAAAGGTAAAAAGGTAAAAGCTTGCTGATATATATTTAAAGGTTGATCGTCTGGGAGCGTCCTGCCTGGGGATAGCTTCCCATGGGTGGCAGGATAAGGATCGGAGTTCTACGCATCTCAAAAGTCTCAGGCAACGACTACTGCACTCTTTGACTATATACTGTATAGACACAATATTGTTAGCAAAATGCATAAAAAGACGAATCGATATACGCGTTATGTGTGTGAGCTAACGAGAATATTGTCTTCAAACTGTTAATGTGTGCAAGTTATGGGTTATGTATAGTATTATTTCAAACTTGTTCTAAAATCATCATATCAGCCGCACATAGTCCACTGTTGAACTAAGCCTCTCCTATGGACTTCCAGACCGACCGATATAAAGCAGCCCACATCCAGCGCTTGCCGTTGACCTTGATGAGGTCGTCCTTCCACCTGGCCGTTGGGCGTCCTACACTACGTTTGCCCGTACGCGGTCGCCATTCCAGATCTTTTTTACTGCATCGGCCATCTGTTCTGCGCGCTATGTGTCACGCCCACATAAACGTATCAACTAATGTTCATAATGTTCTAAAATCGAAGTAATTTATTCCGCGGTGTAAAAAAATGCCACTACTGCTTTGGGAGAAGTGTAGTGGGCATTACTGTGTCTATCGAGTTTGTATTTAGTCTAAGAGTGCACTATATAATTGAAGCATAATTATTCTGTCGCCGTAAGGCCTTTTCACTGTTCTGTATTATTTTCGACAGTCTGTGTGGCGCAGCGCTGAAATGTTCAACTGCTACGAAGGGAGCGGGGGATTCCTGTACAATGTTAATATTTGTATGAATGAATATGTATATTTACATTGGTCTGCATGTTTCTCTATATTATGTGTATTCATTGGCATCTCAGCATTAATAATTTTATAATACGTTTTACTTGACATTGGCAAAATTGCGGCGATTTGTTGCAGAAGCCATTTTGAAGAAGTTGAAGTTGAAGTACATAATTGTATCCACATTCTAGTATTTCCTATAACACAAGCTAGTCGAGCTAAGCTTATTTAAGTCTAGATAACATTGTGGTAGAATGCTGCCCGCATGATGTCCACAGCTACATTCTATCATCGCACCGCTCGCCATAGACAAGGAATCCATCCTCACACATCGTGCGGTATGAAAGGAACTTCATCCCATGTACGCTCAAGCTGTGGAATGAACTCCCTGCTTTGGTTTTCCCAAGCGACTACAATATACGGCTCTGCCTTTCTACATTAGGTTTCTTCAGGGTCGGCAGCACCAGTGTGACGTCCCTGAAGTTGCACATGTCCATAAGCCACGGTAACCACTATTCATTAGGTGGCCGTGTGCTTGTTTACCAACTAAGTGGTATAAAAAAAAGAATGTCGTGGAGTATTCATTTCATTTTGCATTTAACCTCAGCACATTTCCAGTTTTCTGTATTTCTTTTGCTCGTGTACACTTCTGTATGTAGAATTTAATTATCATTTTTTATTTTATTTTCCTTATTCGCGTTAAATACTTTTAAGCATATACCTAACTTGTATCTATACTCCTTTATTTTTCCTTTCATCAACACACAATGCTAAACGATTCAGCTTTATTGTCTCTACTAGCTGTTGCCCGCGGCTCTGCTCGCGTGGATGTTGGTTATTGCTTAGTGTTGATCCAACGCTATTGAGCATTAAATTCGCCTCTCTACTCAACTTTGTCCTCAACTATGTACTCACTTCTGTTCTCGACTTTCTACTCGCCTCTATATTCGACTTTCTACTCGACTTTCTACTCGCCTCTTTACTTGAATTTATACTCAACTCTCTACTGACTTCTCTGTTCCCCTCTCTACTCGACTTTGTACTCTTCTCTATATTTGCCTTTCCATTGGCCTCTCTACTTGCCCATCCATTCGATTCTTGTTTCGCCTCTCTACTTGACTCTCCCCACTCGCCTATCTACTCGCACCTCTACTCAACTCTCTATTCGATCTCTACTCGCCACTACATTCATCTTTCCACTCGCCTCTCCACTGGCTCTCTAGTAGCATATCTACTCGCCCCTGTAGTCGACTCTACTCGACTTTCGATCTTTACACGCCTATCCACTCGTAATATAGCTATAATAATATATAATATAGCTACTCGACTATGTCCATTCCGAAGCTCTAATTCACCTATGTACCAAATTTCATGAGGACATCTTAAAATAAATTCTTACTATTTATGCAATATTCACCCCCTTTTTTGTACCATTGAAAAATGAGAAATTTAAATCCCATAGCCCTATTTCCCTTCCCCCCTTCTACCCCTTTTTGCGATAAAAGGTAGCCTATGTCCGTCCCAAGCTCTAAACTATCTCTGTACCAAATTTCATCAGGAAATCTTCTAAAACGATAAACATTTATCCCAAGACCCTGGTCCCCCCCTTCTTCCCCCCTTTTCGCAATAAAAGGTAGCCTATGTCCGTTCCCAAGCTCTAAACTATCTCTGTACCAAATTTCATCAGGAAATCTTCAAAAATGACAATCTTTCATCCCAAGGCCCTAGTCCCCCCCCTTCTATCCCCCTTTTTGCGATAAAAGGTAGTCTATGTCCGTTCCCAAGCTCTAAACTCTCTCTGCCCAAATTTCATCAGGAAATCTTCTAAAACGATAAACTTTTATCTCAAGGCCCTGGTAGCCCCTTCTTCCCCCCATTTCGCGATAAAAGGTAGCCTTTGTCCGTTCCCAAGCTCTAATATACCACTGTACCAAATTTCATCAAGATCGGTTCAGTGGTTTAGGCGTGAAAGCGTAACATACAGACAGACAGACAGACAGACAGAGTTACTTTCGCATTTATAATATTAGTATGAATTCTTACTTAAACATGGCCTCCCATTTAAAAGCCTTCGTGAATCAAAGGAGGAATCGCTTTTTAATTAAGAAGGCCGTAATTAAATCTGAGGACAAACAGTGATACATAAATGGACAAACAGAGAACACTGACTAACTTATTTTTAAGGCGAAGATAGATTTGGCATTTTAAAGCTGTGCTCTCAGTATAGTATTGCCCGACTCCTATGGAGTGTGACGTGATGTTAAAGGACCTAGTACCTACTCAAGAACTGGGCTATCAAATACATAAAGATTTTTTCATTTTGCATTAGTAGTTCTAAAGACTAACGTATTGTACAGTCAGCGTCAGAACCATATTGACTACAAAGTATCAACTCAGGCGACTCGAGCGAGCGTCGGAGGAGGCCTCCGTTCCCCATGAGCACGGGTTGGGGGAGACGGGTGCAGCTACCTGTCACCCTAACAGAAGAAGCCACTGCGGCGGCCCGCGTTGCAACATACCGGGGACGAGTTGGGGACCCCGTGGTCCCCTAACCCGAAGAGGGCCGGATCGAGAGAGATGGCCCTGGGTCAGCCGGGGTGCGCGGGATATACACTAGCTACCTCACCTTCGTCCTTGCACTGCGAACCACAGACGGCGTGCGTTTTAGTCGGGCCAAAAAAACATGAATATATATCTCAAAATGAACTTAAAACCATGGTATTAAGAGCAAATCAAACTGTTTTAATTTAATTTAAATTGTAGTATTGTCCGAACTAAAGGTGTGTAATAAATAACAAGCAGTCAACTGGAAGAGGGAGACACAAATTAAGATAATTTTGAGTACTCCGTTCGTCAAGATCCATCTAATGCTAACTATACATCAAAGCCATTTGTTACCATATTGTATTCTAAAACCATTTAAGTGCACGTATTCAACTGAATGGTAGCAAAACTGATTTGTTGTTAACGGTTTTGCTACTATGTACACTTTATAAAATATTATAAAATGTGATAATGTTTGGATGTTTGGTTACCTGTTATTCAGTCACACTATAACGGCTGCGTGGATCTTGATATAGTTAGGAATAAGGGTAGATTATCGTCGGAAATAACACATTATAATACATTTTTATACCGCGAATCGGTTCCTAAAGGTTGAGGGATCGGTATCGAACAACCACGCAGGCGAAGCCACGGGCAACGGATTGTTTTATCTAATATAATCAAGGCAAGCTGCTCTAAGAATAATATCACAACCTTAACGTCTCCGAGGCAGAATATTAAATGCTCAAATTAAAATATAATTGAATTCTTCAGCAGGTAACGAATTCATCTCAAATGAATCTTGAAATTTTAATATTAATAATGTCATGTGGGCTATTTCGACGCTTATTATAAATTACTTAATATAATAATTTATAAGACGATTTATATCTTGAAGACCATAAACCCAAATACTGTTTTCGGGGCAAGATGAAGACAGACCCATCCTCGATTCCCGTACCCGAGACGGTCATATCGAATCCGGAGATAGCCCAGAATCAGCGCGGGTGATAATAATTAATGTAATGGTAAATCTAAGGATTCCATCTTACATCTTGAGACGCGAGATGGTAAGCGGTTTTAGCTAAGAGTACCCGTGGGAAATTCCGCTCGAAAAAAGGTATAAAAAGTAACACCTGGGTGAACTACATTGGTACAAGTATATCAGGGGTCCAATTTCATGTCAGTAAGGTACCTTAATTAACCCGTTCGACAAAGTTAAATTGCTTTTCAAGTAATTAATAACAATGAGGGTATTTTTGGTTGGTTATATAAACACTTTTTAATTTATTGCTATTTATGATGTAATTAAAAACATCAACAACACCCATTATACTTTCAACAACACCAACCTTTAGTGATTAACCAAGTTAAAATATGAGTAACGGAATAATAAATGAACAAAGTTTACTTCACTAAAAAGATTTAAAACTGGTATAAACCTTTGTTTTCAAGCTTCATTATTTATTTTTTGACAGTTTTTACGACCAAACCGTGTGTACAAAGAGTACTGCCACCAATGAACCCGACGATGCTCTGGTGCGGGTATTCCTCTCAATGTCAGGAGGTCAATCACTCTTGAAAAGTCAATATATCAATAAAAAACAATAAGCGTTTTACTTTAAGCTTTTGCCATTGGCGAGTGGCTCTTTTTTCGAAACGGAAGGCAGATTAGAAGTCAATTTTGAAAACAAACACAATGTTTCTGAAAGAAAAGTTCCATAAAATTTGTGTAAATGGAGATACTATATTTGTGTTCAAAATTAATTCGCAAAAGTCCAATAAATACGCTGGATTCGTATCAAAAATACACGAGGTCCAAAAGCGGCGAAAGCCGGCATCTACTTAAATTTAAATTCAAAGTTAAACTTTGCAAGTCGACTAGAAGTTGTAAGTCAGCGCTTGTTTTCGTAAAGTGGGGCAAATATTAATATTTGCTCTACTTCTGTTGCATTGCATCTTATTTGCGCTATGACGCTGAAATAATTAATTATGAAGCTATGAGGCGTGTATTTATAGAACATGGAAGATGGTTAGCAAAATCTACCTTATATTTCAGTTGATTGTAGTCAAGGAACCAGAAAACCTCACCTGCTGGTTGATGAACAAGGCTCTGAAAGCAAACCGCGACCATAGACGTAACAGCGACACGCTTCAATAGCCACCAACAGACATGACATGCCTTAGAGCGTTTTCACACTCATCCGATATCCGATATCGGTGTAAGACGCCGATAGCCGACATCCGATAGCCAACACCGTGTGCTGTTTTCACATTTATGCTATAAAATCGGCTAATAATTTGCTCAATAGCACAGACTAGTTAGGGATACTAGGAGTAAAAAAACAAGAAGAAAAGTGCAAGCAATTTTCGAGCTTATTGACATGACTTGGTATCGATTTTTTTTTTACTTATATTCGTGATCAGCGTCATCAATTAAAGCGAAAAGATATGTAATTCAGAAAATGTCATTAAGGTCGAAAATTGCTTGCAGTCGCTGTTTTAGTTTCTTTGTGTTCCGATATCGGGCCAAAACAGTAGTGTTGGCTCCGATAACCGATATCGGGCCGGACAATGTGAAAGAGAGATACATATCTCATACATTTGACTTCCTCCGATATCGGATGTCGGATATCGGATGAGTGTGAAAACGCTCTTACGCTCACACTAAGTCTCAGACATCTGAGTCTTCTGACCCTAATGCTTGAAATTATCATAGATTTTGTTTGGAAAATACAACTGGACTATTCTTATCTGTCAAGATAGGCTTAACACATTTTAAAAAATACTTACATTTTAGTTCGTTCTACTATAACCTTTATGTGCCAGATATAAAGAGCTAAAATTGTACTTAGAATCAATTTCAAACTCAATTGAGAGTTCAAAACATAGATATTTTAATATTTAAATTTCAATTCTTCAAAATATAATATACCTAAAACACCTTTATCGAAATATGAATAGCTAAAAAGCCAAAACACATCGCATCGCGTGTAGCAAATAAGTTATAACAAAGTGCTCACTCTAATCGCCTATAACTACCACGAGTAATCTCCCAAACCATTTTCTAAATCTATTATACGAACGAATCAATATAGCGAAGCTTCATATCCTCTATGTCAGTCGATACTTCTAATATTGCTTACTCCAGGAGGGTTTCGCAGGAATATTGAAGGGGGTAATGTATATGCCTTTTCCTGTTAAAGGAAATGAGGTGCGAGTGTTGATACGAGGGTGAATTGTACTGAGAATTGAAGCTGTTACATATACCTATATTCTGGTTGAGCTCCAAAAATACCCTATTGCTAATAAACTAATCTACACTACTCTTATAAAGAGGAAAGATTTGTAGTTATGTTTGTAATGAATAAAATCAAAAAACTACAGTGCAGATTTTTTAAATTATTTCACTATTGGAAAGCTACCTACATTCACCCTGAGTAACATAGGCTATATTGGATTTCCACAGGAACGTTTTTACCACCCGTGCGAAGCCGGGGCGGATCGTTAGTAATATATAATTTTCACTCTTTATAGCAAAGGCAAACACACACCTACACACATAATTATCTTCCTATTTTTCATATACTTAATTTACAATCAACTTTAAATCTACATAGCTTTAAAATAGGTACATGCTTTCAAAAATTCAGACAAAGCAACTAAAGAAGTAAGTGCATTCAGAAACTGGGACATATTTGCTGAAGTCGTTTTCGAATAGTTGGATCGTTGGAGTGCAGTAAAGTGTCCTCGAGCCGTGTACGGGAGGCAAAATTCCGTATAATGAACGGCACAGTCGATGACCCTCGATCTCACGGCGGCGCGCCATGCTGTGTTGGCGAAACAATGACGTTCAGCCATATTGTAACGATTCAAATATAGAATGTATTCTTTTTTATTTTGGATTTATCAGTAAATGCTTTATGCTTTTGGCCTTCTTTGTTTTTAGTAAAAATTAAAAAGATAATAGCTATGGTAACTACTTAAATTTAATTTTTATCTGTGGTGTAATTTCATTCTTAAAAATGCCATAAATGGGTAAGTTTGTAATAGCGGATGGATAGACGTTTTTTACTCTTTGACGTTAAAGTAGTTGAATGTATCTGATTGAAATTTGGCACAGAGATAGATTTTCACCAGGAATAGCACACAGGTACGACTTTTAACTAGGAAATAGGTTCCTGTGGGTGGACTTCCCTGATGTTGCACACGTCCATAGGTCACTGTAACCGCTTTCTATGAGGTGGGCCGTGTGCTTGTCTACCACCTAAGTTGTATAAAAGAAAAAAAAGTAAACGCCAAGTAGACAGCCATCAATATAGCAACAGGAAGCTAATTATGGTGGTGTGGTGTACAGTGGAGGCGTCTACCGATATTCTCACGAACTATCGGAACCAATGAATTTTCAATCATTTTTAAACATTGATTTTTGAATACTACAATTTATTACAATTTTGAATGAATTTTTAAAGCATGTTGCATGCTAAATATTCAAATCGATTAAGATAAGAAAAATATTGAATCAGTCTAGGCGAGGTCTGAACCCGCGATCTTTGCCTTACAGGGGCAATTTTTTGACCATTAAGCTATCAGACCTCGCCGGAACCAATTCAAATTTCTCCTTTATATCTGTCTTTGGGGCAATAGTGAAGGTGTCTACCGATATTCTCAAGAACTATCGGAACCAATGTATGATTTTTCAATCATTTTCAAACATTGATTTATGACTAAACCGCTCAAACAATTTGAATGAAATTTTAAAGCAGTGTGGGCTTGAAAAATGTCCAACTACTGGTCTAATTACAATGCTTCAATATCTCCATTGCGTTGTGGAGGTCAGATGGTAGTTCAGCCAAATCTGCAGTTAGGTAATGGGTGAGCGGTATTATAAAAAGGTTTCAGTATAAAACCAAAAACGGCTTTGATTCTTTTATCAGTTTGAATAGGAAAGTTACATAAACACAGAAATTGAATTGTCCCGAAAATTATTTATTCTGTAACGCGTAGCTGTTCCCTAAAAGCCTACCCAAGACATCGATTTACGTGTACTAACCGCCCACATAGGCCTATATTTGCATAAAACGGGCTCACCTTGAAGAGAGGACGTTAACCCCTCTTGAATGTTTGTCATGCAAATACTTGTACCGATAGACTTTATAATAGACAGTCTGGTATAAAATTTATTTAAGCTGTATCTACATGCCTTTGCCTCTATTATTGAATAAAAGATGTACTTTGATTGACCTCTGATTGATCTGGTTTAGATGGTTTTATAATTGCGTGACTAAACTTAGCAAAATAATTCTAATCAAATCAAAACATTTAGTTACATAACACAGGTTACAGAAAGGATGTAAAAGATACATTTTCATTCAATGTATAGGTCCGCTGTATTACAATCTCTTTGAGGTGTGCAAATATTTAAGCATTATTTCCAATTATTAGATCATCCGTGGTATAATCTATACATGCAACATAAAAGTTCTATTAGAGAGCATTCATATTTAATTATTGAAAAGGGTAGGTATATTTTTACTCATAATGCCCTTAATACCACTACATAATATTAGAGGACTAATAGGAATACTTTTGTTAGAATACCTATACATTATTCTCAAGTTGACCCTAAAAACTTTCATTACAAGAGCTCGGAACCGAGTTAAATAGAGCGTTTACTTAGCTACATAATAGTCTCTATAGGGTGTAGGGTAGCCAGAGCTGACTGAAGAGTTTTTGTGCTGTCAGTGGGAGAAACAAAGGTTTGTCCTGCTTTGTCTACTACACTGACGGCACGGGACCGCGTGTTCCCCGTCCCGAGGAGGGCCAGACCGAGACGAATGGCCCTGGGTCAGCCGGGGTGCGAGGGATATGTCACGAGACAACCTCACCTTCGGCCTAGCACATTGACCCACGGACGGCGTGCGGTTTAGTCGGTTCGAGTGGGGGTGGGGTGGGGGGGGTTACCGTGGGGATTTACCGCACGGTAAAAAAAAAAAACACTGACGGCACTGAAACTCTCAGTTCTTACAGGGTTGGCAGCACGAGTATGACTTCCCTGATGTTGCACACGTCCATTAGGTCACTGTAACCGCTTTCTATGAGGTAGGAAGTGTGCTTGTCTACCAACTAAGTGGTATAAAAGAAAAAAAGTAAACGCCAAGTACGTAAGACTCGTCCTAAGCCCTCTTACTCCTACACGTATAATTCATCTGGCCAGCTATACTGTACGCCTTGCGATCGTGTCTTCAAATCGAAGTTCGGCTTTGCAAGCCACATTAGAGCCCATCATGGGGATCAACTAAATATTTAGGAGTCGCCGTCGCCGGATACGGTTTGGACGACATAATAATGATGATAAAAGGAACACACAAACATAAAACAAACACGCCAAGCAAACAAACTAAACCATAAGCTTTATTTTTGTTGTTTTGTACGAGTCCTACGATAATTCTGTCCACTAGAGCTTAATACCCCGAGAAGTCGACAAAATGTAAATGTGTTGTAGTACGAGGGTCAAACTGAAAGTTCTTAGAAAATCAAAAACTGATTACATTAGCCAGTTATTAGTTTTATTATATCTTTTCAATATAATGTCCATTGACGTCAATACACCGCTGCATGCGATGGAACTACTGGGAAAAGCACTTTGCCCACTCGTCCTTAAGGGTCCCTTCAATGGCATCGCGATACGCAGCCACCGCTTTTTCAGCATTCATAAACCGCTTTCCTTTAAGTTTTTCTTTAATTTTTGGAAATAAATAAAAATCACAAGGCGCGATGTCGGGGCTATACGGCGGGTGACCCAGTAATTCAACGTTTGATGTCGCCAAATAGTCGATCGTTCGCTTGGCGGTGTGCGACGAGGCGTCTTCGTGGTGAAGGAGGATCCTACTGTCGAGGGTCTCTCGAACTTTTTCCAAGACAAGTGGCAAACAATTGGTAGTGTACTATTCTGCAGAAACTGTTTTTTGATCCTCTAACACAATTGTTGCGAAATGACCTATCCTTCCAAAGAACGAGGCCACCATTTTTTTTCTCGCACTTCGATCTCTCTTCACTTTAGTTGGCAACTCCTCGAAAGGAAACACCCACTGAGCAGATTGTCTTTTGGTTTCAGGATCATAACAGTAAATCCAGCTTTCGTCACCTGTTAGTATGTCGAACACAGCATTTGAGTCAGCTCCGTTAAATCTTTCAATCATTTTACGGCACCAATCCACACGATGGAGTTTTTGAGCCTCAGTCAAATTATGAGGTATCCACCGGGCGCAAAGCTTCCTGACCGCTAAATGTTCGTGGAGGATTTTGTGCACTTGACTCATACCGATGCCTAAGCTTGTCCGAATCTGCTGATAGGTCACTCTTTTGTCAGTCTCTATCATACGCCGCAAAACACAGATGTTATCTTCATTCGTCGCCGTAGAAGGCCGTCCCTCACGTAAATCATCAGTGAGATTAGTGCGACCACGTTTAAACTCATTAAACCAGTTGTAAACAGTCGCACGAGATGGGGCTTCATCGTGAAAGGCCAATCGTAGTCTATCATAACTTTCTTGTTGACTTAAATGACATCGACAGTCATAAAAAATCATTGCACGAAAATTTTCTCGTGTTAAATTCATGTTGACGTGACACAGTCAATTTTCAATTTGCCGCCAAATCGTAAAACAAATGACAAATGAATGAAATATATACTCAGTAATATTGGCAAAGAGTTCTATTTTCAAATTTTAGAATTATTTTTTTATTATATTGTTTATAAGTGGCCAGTTCTAAGAACTTTCAGTTTGACCCAAACGGTACTTTTTGGTGCCTATGTAAATAAGTTCTTTATCTCTGAGCCGAGGCAGTTGAAAATAAACTGGTGGAAACAAAAGATTGTGGGCAAACGACAGTCACTATACTATGCTTTTTTAATTTGACCAGCTGGGGCCTATTTTATAAAACTAAAATTTACAAATTACAAGTACAATTCGATTTACACTGCGTAGTTAATTGGCCATATATTATAAAACCTACTTAAATGACCAATTACCTATGCAATGTACATCGAATTGTACTTCTATTTTGTAAATTGTAGTTTTATGAAACGGGCCCCTGGTGCCTGTGACTTTACTCGTGTGGATCTTCCTACCTATTTCAGGGAAAACCTTTAATACCCAGTTATCTTAAATATTAGGCTTCCATCCGCAGCTCCACCCGCGTTTGTCTCTTATCTTCGGTTCTACTCAACCGATTGCCATCAAACAAAGTCTCACCAAGACCTTTCTAACAAAAAAAAAACACATTAAAATTCATTCAGTAGTTTCGCGTCCATAGCAAACAGACATTTGCAATTTACAATTATATAATAGTAATAGTTAGCTGCGGAAGGCGGAGGATCGTACGAAATGGCGCACATTGGGAGAGGCCTATGTCCAGCAGTGGACTGCAGTGGGCTAATTGATTGAATAAATAGAAGTATCTTTCTTTCAAATATCATAAGATATTATCCCAGTACTGTTGACAATACTCCCGATGACTATAGAAGAGTTCTATTTAATATATAAAAAAACCTCGCGTCAGTGTTTATCTGTGATGTCCTCCGAAACGGCTTGACCTATTCTCATGAAATTTTTTGTGTATCGCAAGTCTGAGAATCGAACCTAAACTATCTTTTAAACTCCTAGGTGATCGCGATCAAAATTTCCGCAGTGCCGCAGGCAACAGTTAATATTTCTTTTTTTTTTTACGTGCGGGAAATCCCCACGGATACCCCCCCTCCGGAGCCGGAGGGGGAGGTTATGTCGGACTTGAACCGACTAAACCGCACGCCGTCTGTGGGTCGATGTGCTAGGCCGGAGGTGAGGTTGTCTCGAGACATATCCCTCGCACCCCGTCTGACCCAGGGCCATTACATTACACTGCCGGTCTGGCCGTCCTCGGGACGGGGGACCATGCGGTCCCCGACTCGCCCCTGGTATGGGGGGGCGCGCTTCGTCCTAAGATGCGCGCCGCTGCCGTGGCCAGCTTCTGCTAGGGTGACGAGCGGCTCCACCCGTCACCCTCAGGCCCGCGCTCATGGGGGCGGAGGTCGGTCTGCGCCCTCCGATGCCCGAGCCGCCTCCGAACGCGGGCAGCGATGTCCGCGAGTCTTTCTCGCTCGCTGCGCCGCGACAGTTAATATATCCATGATATATAATAAAAATAAAGGGAATTAACGCGATCATGGGTAAGTTTAAAGTTTAGTTCGCGAGAGTTTAAAAGTATTTATCTATGATAAAGTTTAGAAGAGAAACTGAGTTCAATTTCACTGAAAACGAAAGTACTTAATACTTTGAAGTAATTACAAGCCAAGCACGCGAATTTTGTACGGCACACGCCGGTCGATAGTTGTGGACTTGTAGTCTAGTTTTCATTTCAAGGTAATATCGAACATTTTGTTATTTGATATTTAGGTTGATTTTACTATTTTATTCTATTTTTATTATAAATGTTAAAGTTTGTTAAGATAATTTTTGAATTAAATTTATAAGCAAATCGATCTAAATTGAAAAAAATAAATTGGTCTAGGCGGGGATCGAACCCCGATCTTTGCCTTACAGGGGCAATGCTTTGACCACTAAGTTACCAGAACTCGCCATTGGTAAGACCCTTTGGATTACAAATAAAGTAAAGTGATACCTGCCCCCTTAAACAAGTGGCAGTAAGCTTATTGTATTGTAGAATAGAATGATAACTGTATGGAACTGACACGTATTTTGAAGTTTAGCACAGTGGCCAACGTACGGCCATCCTACATGAATTAATCTATTCTGTTCTATAAAAGTATTGCCACTTGTCTAGGGGGGCTGCACCACTCCGCTCAACTCCGCTCATCTGCGCTTTAATAGAATCGCTACCTTATTTACACTGAGAGCAAGAGTGGCAGTGACGTGGCGAGCATTTTCAGTGCCAAAATGAAGGTAGTATTTTAAGCTTACAATGTAATTTTGTGAAGTAATTTTGTTCTTTTGTTTCTCAAGGTGAGAACTCTGTATTTTTTTCAGTCTTTACTGTTTAGTTGTAGCTAAACAAATGATGTTTTATACTGTGTTTGTAGTTCTTTCAGTTTGAAACGTTTTACCCTTCGTTTATTCCAACGAGTACAGTTATCGGCATATATCTTGAGGTGAATCACGTCAAAAAATGTACTCATCAAACGCAGTACGCGTTTTTTGTGTGTCTATTGAGAATAGCACGGAGAACTACAGTTGGACAACGCATGTTCTTATGGTAACCGAGCCCGACAGCTTAAATTGTGCTTCAAAAACCTTACACTTCATATGATAGTAACTTGTAACGTTCATAAAAGTTACTTTTTGATATAAATGAACACTATACTCGAGTTTCAAGTTTCTCCTCAGTAAAAAGTTTGAGTACAAGTTCAAATTTGTCACCCACAAAAAAGGAAAAACTGTATAAGCCGCTATTCAATTCAATGATATAAGTCCGAGTTATGGTTGATAAAAGGGACGGCTAACGGGCAGCGACACGCGAATAACTCCACGTATACACATATGTATGTATAGTGTAGTAAGTATGATGTGTTTGGAAAGTTAATGGCGGCTTAGTACCTTTGACGTGGAAAGGTAAAACTATGGCCTCGTTGCGGGATGGCCGTTTGAACATTTCATTTTTATGTGGATCTTTCTGCGCCGTTTTGCAGTTTTACTCGTGTAAATCCTTTGGAAATCATCATGATAACATATACTTACTCACTGATATTGTCTTTTACGTATTAAAAGCTTGATTTTTAAGAGGTGATTTTTTAAACCTATTCAGTAGGTTTTGAGTTTATTCGTAGAAACACTTTCTAGTGAACAAATAACGTGGAACGATTACATATCCTCGGGGATTTTAATATGTATTATATGTTCGTCTGTGAACCTTAGGGAAGGACTGTACTGATTTTCAAAACTACACGAATTATTTGGTCTGATCGCCATTTGGTTTAAACTGGGTAGGTAGGAGTTAACCTACTGAAGTCATCAATGAGATCAAAATATATTTTTTTTTTACTTTTTTGTATATGTGCTTTCTAATCTTTTAGCCACTAGTTACCTCCAAAATTTACACTTGGAGACCGAGATTCATTTATTATTTTTCAATACACTTGCTCATATACTGGCTCTTATTTCAACGCAATTAGGTACGTAATGATACCTATTATCAAACTGTTAATATAAATTGAAATTGAAGCCCTTAACGTTATGGAATGTTAACTACCTGAAAACTGCAAGTGTGAATATCTATTTTAGTATTATTTTATTCACAAGAATGTTGAAAAATATCGTATGATACACATGTGTATTGATAATTACCGTCCTCAGCTCTCTTAAGCCCCTCACCTAACGGTACGAGTCTTGATGGCGCCTCAGCGGTAATCACCAACTTTACGCACTTGTACCATAGTCTACTAATACGCCTTTTTCAAGCACGACTGCTATTTGACCGCCCAACTCCAAGAAGAAAGCCTGACTCAGAGGCATCGTAAGCCAATCAACATGACATGGATCTCGGAGACTTTGGTGGGGTCCCGAAACACCCTTAATAGACGTACTATATTATAATAATATAAAGGCATTTACTAAAGACGCCTTTTCAAGATATCGCAAGCTTACTAAGCTACGTTAATACAGCCCGGATTATCGAGAATGATTGCCTTTATTTGCCGCTCCATTACATTATCGATTTAACCAAACAATGGTAATAAGTACGTTTCTCGAAGTCATTAATTTTCGTTACGGTTACATCAAAGTCACGTTCAAACTATACAAAGTTACGTAATAAAATGGTTACGAAGTCATATCTGTCCTTAATTATTGTTATACGAAAGGTTACGTACGAGGATATCGTTTGTGGTTATTAAAGACTAGAATTATGAGCTTTTAAATGTTTAATAGATGGGTATACAGGGAGTTATTACTCGTAATACCTTCGGGGCTCAAGTCTATTTGACCTCTGTCCCTAGCACTAAAAACCAAAGTGTTCGTATCGTAAACGTATTGAGAGAATGGAGTATTGTGATTGGCCGCCTGCTTACTGTGTGTGTGCGAAGCCGGCCAATCGCTATGCTCCGTTTTCTCAATACGTTTACGTACTAAGGTCACAACAAAGTACGTTATGATCAAAATCCATATCCAGTCCGAATCTCCTACCTCCAAAATTCAAATTTCTTGCCCACTTTAACCAGGAAACGCGTCATTTTAATTGAAAACTAGCTTCTGCCCGCGCTCCGCCCGCGTGGATGTCGATTATCGCGACCAAACATAGCCTATGTCCTTTCTCAAGGTCTAATCTACCCCTATACTAAATTTCATCAAAATCTGTTCAGTGGTTTAGGCGTGAAAGACGGACAAACAGACACACATACTTTCCCATTCATTATATAAGTATGGATAGCTTGTTTAGAAACAAGTATATTAGAAAATACGAATTCTTGGTTTACTTAAGTGAACTTAAACGTTGTTTTTGTTAACTGGAAGGTATAGCTTGTCAAAGCGGAAACCTTAGTCGATTAATATCAAAACATCTGTTTCTTTATTACAACACTCGTCCTTGGGTCACATAACCTCGACTACATGTTACGTACTTCTACTGAATATTTATAAACACGAGGCGAGGTCGATATAAATGCGCTTTGAACATGATTACAACGTCTACTAGCTTTCATTCAACTGACAAGGTAACTAGAGAGTTTTTATGCTGTCAATGAGGAAACCAAAGGCCTGTCTTGATTTCTCTTCTGCACTGACGTCACAGATACTCTTTGTACTTATACGATCAGCAGTACGTAGGACAGTTTAGGAGGTAGGACACGACGGTATTTCCATCCAATTGAGCAGTCCGACTGGGGAGTACCTCTGCCCTACAGAATACCGCGGCCATAATAACCTCGTGTTGTGGTCCCGGCGTTGAGTAGCGTAACCAGAGCTCACTGGAGAGTTTTCGTGCTGTCAGTGGGAAGACCAAAGATTATTCCTGCTTTGTCTTCTACACTGATGGCGCAGAAACTCTGTGTTTACAGGGTCGGCAGCACGAGTGTGACTCCCCTGGTGTTGCACACATCCATAGGCCGTGGTAATCACTTTCCATCAGGTGGACCGCATGTAAAAAAAAATTGAGTGAGATTCTCTTGGTGTTGCACACGTGTCACACGTCCATAGTCCACCGTATCTACTTTCCATAACCTTATCCACTTTACTTCGAAATTTCGCACGGTCTCAAAGCTTGTCGAACCGATTGAACATGATATTATACGACCTCCACAAAACAGTAGTTAAACTCAGTAGTTGGACTGTTACCACACTTGTTATATGTAGAACTACACGTGACGAATGTCTCAGATGTTTATGCACACATAGCGAGAGGGATCAACTGACAGCCTCCGTGGCATAGCGGTAGTGAATGCGGCCGCTGCGCAGGAGGCAGGATCCGCGCTCAATGCAAATATTTGTATGCATGAATTTGGGTATTTGCATTGGTCTGGTCGTGTTTCGGAGAGCACGTTAAGACGTCGGTCCCGATTGCGATACAAACATCTATTGCAGTAGTCGCTTCACATAAAATGTCGAAGTTTAGCCAAATCCGCAGTTAGACTGGTAAAAGCGGACCCCAGACTCCAAGTTGATAGCTTCGGATGCGACTGGGATTAACGATAGGATGAAGAAGAAGCTTCCAAGGCACGGAAAGAATTTGGTGTGTTACAATTAGGCCCTCATCTTAAGACTTGGCCTGGCTAATACTGATTTACTTTGCTATGTGTTTAGTTTCTCGGTAATAACTTGATCAAGAGCCCTTTGTGTTATAACCAACTATATAAAAAGACGACAAATAACAACTAATCTCTTCTTCATTTTGCAGTTAGTTAAAAAACCGATACCAGTTTCGACATAACATCACTATTTACGCATACGCGACCGAATGAAATAATAAAAGCGCTCAAGGTCGAGCTCGCGTAGTGCCGTGAAGGGCCCTCATTTCACAATAGTGTTGTACCCTTATAGCCGTCAACGTTACCCCACAATGACCATCGATTGTTCTATGGAAATAAAGGAAAGTTACATTGTTTGCTTAGGGACCCCTCTCTTTGTGTGCAAGAGGAATTTTTTTATTTTTTTTGTAGCTAAAAGGTTTGGTTTTAAGTTTTCCTATAGCATTTTTTGTTCCAAAGAATATCAATTAATTTTGTTTTCACTTTGAAACTGAATGAAAGGACCTTAAATTACGGTTTTTTTTCTGTTTTGGGAAATACTGCGTAATGTACGTTTCCTTGCCTTGGCTTCGCAGTCGAAGTGCAGCGTTTTTAATTTGTTTCCTAGATCGAGGAAGTTGAGATGTGTGTTGTGTGACTCGCTTGCCTTGGTATCGATAATTTCATAAAAACGAAAGGTCTTGTTGTATTTATCTTTATGCATTCACTCAGGGCCATCCTTCTCGGTCTGGCCCTCCTCGGGAGTAGGGACCATGTGGACCCCGACTCGCCCCCGGTATGTGGGGGCGTGGATCACTCGGCGATGCGCGCCGCCGCCGTGGCCTGCTTCTGCTAGGGTGACGAGCGGCTCCACCCGTCACCCTCAGGTCCGCGCTCATAGGCGGCGGAGGTCAGTCTGCGCCCTCCGACACCCGAGCGGCCTGCGAACGCGGGCAACAATGTCCGCGAGTCTGTCTCGGCCATCGCGCCGCGCCCGCACTGCTGTCTCCATCACGAGCATGACCTGCTCGCAGAAGGAGGCGCTGGCCACCCACGCAATGATAAATGTGCTGGACAAATGATAATAATAACACCTGCATAACCACATTTAAGCAAATAATATGAATAAGAATGAATATGAATAAGAATGAATATGAATAAAGAATCTAAAGATCTCATCGAGGACAATAGCTGTTATTTGTCAGTGGAGCTCCAAATCTACGGAGACAGTCCAATCGTCGATTTGTTTAGCTCGCTCTTTGTATTGTACAATACGGTGGAACCTGTATCTTTGCTTTTGTTTGGAAATCAATCCTTAGGGACAAAGGACTATCTGTCTTCGAAATATATACTACCGAATGCTGATTGATTCAGTCCCATAAATAGGTGTATGGCTTCACGGAGGTATTTAGAAACTAATCCAACTTAATCTGCAGAGTAACAGGCAGGAAGCTAAGTCAGTGAAGTTGGTCAGACAGTAGTCGGTCCTGTGACAACCAAGCTCAGCCATATCAGGAGTAGAAAGCGTAGGAGACAGAGTATTGAAATTTCTACCACCAAAAAGTAAGAGCTTTGAATGTAACCGGAATTACGCTGAGTTAATGATGATATATGACGAAGACGAGGAGGATGAAGAGGAGACTGGAGGTTTTTAATTAATATATTTCTTTCTTTCTTTCTAAGACGATTTATCAACGCAGAGTCTAAACCACTGGATTACAAACTTGAAATCGCTTTTGTATTGACAACGTTCACTAATGAAGGATTTTCGGCAATCTTACACCAAAAATGTTCCTGGGATGGACTGGAAGGTTTTTTATATGTAATTAAAGTATAGTGAGTCTTCCTTATGATAAATCGCAGCACATTTTTTGGTAATGTTGCCGCAAAGTTGTTTAGAATAATAATAATTATGGCAAAGTAATAAAATATTTATACGCAGAAAAACATCTTCAAGCTTCTTCGACAACTAAGTAAAAGGCAGCAAGCCATAACAGTTGAAAGATATAACAATACAAGTGACATCGATTTTTCACTCACACAGAAAAGGTTCCACATAACATTGTAGCAAAGTGGTTACCCCATGAACTGTTGTTGTTGCTGCAATCGAGAATATAATCTGCAACAGTGTTTGATGTGTCTGGTGACACCTCATCAAAACTATGAAAATAAAAACCATAATCATAAAATACTGTCTTTCTTTTCATATATAATACAATAAAGAAAAATAAATACTATTATCTCTAAATGAATGAATCAAAAACGGTTATGTGGTTAATTTGTTTGCAGTGGAAGTGGGAGCGAGAGGTATACCAGCAAAATCTCTCTATAACCTACTTAAAGATCCTATCAAGAGCTAACAATAAGCTTTTTACTAGGACGAACTTCTAAAGCGGCACTAGTAGGTTCACATGAAATTTGGTTAGGCAGGGAGGGGAATTTTGGTAGTGAAGGTGAGTGTTGATGTACATCAACATAAGGGCCCCTTCTAAACCTTCACCTGGGTCGCAAGTCCCAAGCACTATCCCGAGTTGCCAACTCAGCAACGCGATGGACCCGGCACCCGCACGGAGAATTCATGGATTGCTAAGAATATTGGTCTATATTTGGACTGTCAAAAGCTGAGGTGCAATCCAGAAGATACAACATACATTTTATTGCCTATTTCATAGGTGTGTCCTACCTAAAGATGACGTCATTAATTACTTAAACCGTTATTAAATGCGACATTTCCGGACAACTAAAACTAATTATAAAACTAATTTCATCAAATGCTGTTGCGTACCTATTTTTCAAATTACGAACAAGGTCATTTACCCGCCTTTCTATAAACAACACAACAGAAGTTTGTTTTAGCGACTACCCGCATGCTCTCCAACAGCACAAATTACAAAAAAGTAATTCTGTCTCTTATTAAAGAGGGTTCTGGCGTACAGTAAAAAGAGATAAAAGGCGTTCTACCAAAACTGTTTAAATTATTGTCTTCGATTTTCCAAGGAAGAGAGAGGAGAAATTGGTTGCGACATCGCTCGGAGCTATAACTCGATTATTTTCAACGCCGCTGTTTTAACTAACTTATCAGATGGTATCGTGCAAACTGTACACAAATTGTGTATCGGGAAAAAGCTTTAGCTTGCAGCCGGCTAGCTCTATTTGATATAAATAATTAACGTTACGGGCATAAAAGATAAGAGAGCTTTTAAAGCGTTAGTGAAAGACTAAGTTCTATGTCGGCAGCCATGAAAAATAATTCTAAGGGATGAAAAATATCAGTTTTATACCACTTTAGTGGCAGACAAGGACATGGCCACAGAATAGATAATAGTACTAGCGTACAGAATGGAAGCTCACCCCCTCCCACCGATTTCATTTCCTCTCCCCGCACGTCAAAATCATGGGCGCTTTCATGGGCGCCTAAAACAAAGGTTGTCGCTAGTAAAATGTGTAGTAACGGCACTTCGGGAAGAAGAGTGAAAAGTTCGGCTAGCTTCGGTTTTTAAGGCGTCCTCTCTTTCACACATGACTATAGTGAAATTTAACCCTCAAAAGCATCTTGCTTTTTTGTATAAATAACTAATGAACTACACATAGTAAGAACATTTGTACTTTTTCCACAGTATTTATTATTGAACCTGACCGGTTTCGCCTCATGGTAACTTCAAAAGTTTACATTGATGTTTTCGAAATGTTTCTAATCTTAAACACTAGAGGTGTTTACGACTAGAAATGTTCATAAACATTGCGAAACTGGTCAGGTTCAATAATAAATACTGTAGAAAAAGTACAAGTGTTTTCAATATGTGTAACAACAAGTTCCACCAAGGGTCATCATTGAACAGTATAAAAAAAAACTAATGAACTGGATGTCAGGTTCGCCCAGTAATAAATTCGTGAAAAATCTTATCAATTATAATAATTTTCATTATAGTCCGGGTTTTTTAGAAAATAACTCTAGAACTAGCATGTTAAGTGACATTATGGTGGACCGATATTGATTATAGGTGTATTATTTTTTTAACATTATAAAGATTATAACTCAAAAGCATATGATGCAGATTTAGATTAGTATACATTCTAGGGTTAAAAAATGGGCGGTACCTGGCAATGATGGAATCCATGATGGACGCCATTAATTGTGATACATTCAAATTGAAAAAAATGCCACACTTCATAGGCGTGAGCTGTCAAAATATTGATTCTTAAATTTTATAAAGTATAGAGTGGTTAAAACCATTTGTTTCTAAAAACTATAAATAGATATCTTTCCGTGAACTTTCGTTTAGTATAAATTATAATTGATACTTAAATAAATTAACACTTTTGAATTAAAGTGTGCTCAACTGCCATTTTTCTAATTTCCTCGCTCCTCCTACTCGCCGTTGACAATTCTAAATAAGTATTAGGATAGTTATTACAAAAACCGGGCATAAAATCCGTGTCATTCAGTTGAGGTTCAGAAACCTTGGTACGTAATAAAAACACCATTTATAAAAAAATGTTCTACCTCACCCTTGGCAATGGAGCATTAAACTAAGGGATAAATACTAGTAGTTTTGTAAAGAGTTCCAGATCATTTGTTGGCATCTGGAGATCAAATCTGGTATCATCACTTATATTTCTTTTATACGATACGTATCTTTATTTTATAGCTCCCTGGATATTTCATCAATAAATATTGTCAATCCGTTCTCAAAAAAGCCACAACAAACGTCTCCGCCTTTTCTCATTTTTTTTTCCACAACTACCTGTAAGGAATCATATTATTTCAGCCAAAAATCATCAATATCCGTTCATAAATAACGCGACAGAAAAGGCACCCCTTTTCTCCTCCGATTAAAAAGCTCTTGGCAAAAATGATGTTTTAAATCAAAGAACATGTATGCCATGTTTGGTGACAATCGGTTAAGAAATGTGCCCTATAGACCGAACGGAACGGAGATTATTTATAATTAATGAAAATTTCACGCGGGCGAAACCGTGAGCAACAGCTAGTTTTTATAAACACAATCGGTTTTAATTACTCTATAAACATATCAAAGTCGTGTTGTAGTATTGTTTTGTTATTTGTGCCAATTCTGTTGATTGACAGGACCAAAATGTATCGCCATATTCTTTTCTTCCGAAGCGAAGCAAAAGATAGAAATACGTTTTAATGTAAAAATCATTAATATGAATTTTTGTAACAACAGAATTGTCGCCTCCGTCGGATGTGACGTAAATCATGACACTAAAGGATAGAGTGAGAAAAATCACGCTATCTCACTCGAAAATTAGCTCAAATTTCAAATAGTGCCATCCATGACATTTCTAATTTTCTCACACATCAACACTACCGTGCATGTACACAAGCTATGTTTGTAGTAATTACAACGCGATTGTTTCATACATTTTTCCGAGAGCTTCCGAGGTGTGACATGGCCTACCTGATAGGAATTGTTTATAGACGTGTGCAACCTGCCGGCCCTGAAAAGCTATATATATACTATAGCTATATGTATAACTATACACCTTCCAATATCCGTCTTGATTAGTTGCTTCATAATTTGTAAGTCACAGAGTATATACAGGGTGGCAGATTTTAACCTTACCTGAAGGGTAGTACTTTAAATACTGGAGATAGCCAATTTCACTCAAAGGAAACATTTCTTTATTTTTGAAAAGAAATAAAACGGAATTCATTTTCTTTTGAAATTTCACTTTAGGACTCCAACTACCCGTAACGACTGCGATAGATATTCGTTTGGCAACCGAGACCGACGGCTTAACGTGCTTAATATTTGCATTGAGAGGGGATGGAACCCGTGCCTCCTCTGTAGCAGCCACGTCATGCCACACCACAGAAGCTGTTAATTGAACCCTGTGACTGCGTGCGGTTTTAATCGGTTTTAGTCCGATGTAACTACCCCGACTGACCAGCAACGGCATCCGGTCGAAAAAAAAATAATTCAAATATCGAATTTTATTGTTATTGTTAGTATGATATCAGATGAGCCTTTGACTCTTTATTTTGTCAACTTAATTTGTAAGTTTTGATTTCAATGATTTCCTTTCTTTTAATTTACCATGTTTATTTTTTATTATATTTCTTTTATACGATACGTATCTTTATTTTATAGCTCCCTGGATATTTCATCAATAAATATTGTCAATCCGTTCTCAAAAAAGCCACAACAAACGTCTCCGCCTTTTCTCATTTTTTTTTCCACAACTACCTGTAAGGAATCATATTATTTCAGCCAAAAATCATCAATATCCGTTCATAAATAACGCGACAGAAAAGGCACCCCTTTTCTCCTCCGATTAAAAAGCTCTTGGCAAAAATGATGTTTTAAATCAAAGAACATGTATGCCATGTTTGGTGACAATCGGTTAAGAAATGTGCCCTATAGACCGAACGGAACGGAGATTATTTATAATTAATGAAAATTTCACGCGGGCGAAACCGTGAGCAACAGCTAGTTTTTATAAACACAATCGGTTTTAATTACTCTATAAACATATCAAAGTCGTGTTGTAGTATTGTTTTGTTATTTGTGCCAATTCTGTTGATTGACAGGACCAAAATGTATCGCCATATTCTTTTCTTCCGAAGCGAAGCAAAAGATAGAAATACGTTTTAATGTAAAAATCATTAATATGAATTTTTGTAACAACAGAATTGTCGCCTCCGTCGGATGTGACGTAAATCATGACACTAAAGGATAGAGTGAGAAAAATCACGCTATCTCACTCGAAAATTAGCTCAAATTTCAAATAGTGCCATCCATGACATTTCTAATTTTCTCACACATCAACACTACCGTGCATGTACACAAGCTATGTTTGTAGTAATTACAACGCGATTGTTTCATACATTTTTCCGAGAGCTTCCGAGGTGTGACATGGCCTACCTGATAGGAATTGTTTATAGACGTGTGCAACCTGCCGGCCCTGAAAAGCTATATATATACTATAGCTATATGTATAACTATACACCTTCCAATATCCGTCTTGATTAGTTGCTTCATAATTTGTAAGTCACAGAGTATACAGGGTGTAATCGTTAAGTGTGTCCAGGCGATTATTCCGTAACTATTACAGATATCAAAAAACTTTAAACTGATATCGAAAGTGCGTTACCCAAAGAGTAAATTGACATCAATAAGTTTTTAAAAATCTAACGAGAGGTATCTAACATTTTGACATTAAACACTCCCATACATTTAGTAAGAGATTAGGAAAAGGTTTTAGTTTCCTTATTTTAAGTGATCTAGTACCTATTTTACCTTAATCATATTTTATTATTACGTATAATATGATAATGCTGATTTTCAAGTAAAGACACGTGTAAATTAATTATCTTACCACTTCAAATTAGTAATAAACCGTGTTTCAATATCGCATTAACTAATTTGAGCTACCTGAAAAGCAACACAATAAAAAAAAGATACTCTTTGGCGTTCGTTCTAAATTCAAAACTTTTATCTCGGGTTGTTGTTCCCACCAATTTATCGTTGTTTTTTTTTAATTTGCGTTAATAATCGTGATCGTTTCATTTATTGATTGCAAAATGACATAATCCAAAAGAGAAAGGAGAGATATGCTAAAAAATTACTACAAATATGAATGTAACAAAAGAGCGGCCATTATCGTCTACAGAAGAGAGTACCCAGATAGAGAAGTCCCTTCTGGTGTACGTACCTAAAACCTTTCTACTAATCACATACTAAATGTATGGGAGTGTTTAGTGTCAAAATGTTGTCAACCTGTCGTTTGATTTTTTAAAGTTATTGATGTCATTTTACTCATTAGGTAATGTACTTTCGATATCAGTTTAAAGTTTTTTGATATCTGTAATAGTTACGGAATAATCGCCTGGACACACTTAACGATTACACCCTGTATACAGGGTGGCAGATTTTAACCTTACCTGAAGGGTAGTACTTTAAATACTGGAGATAGCCAATTTCACTCAAAGGAAACATTTCTTTATTTTTGAAAAGAAATAAAACGGAATTCATTTTCTTTTGAAATTTCACTTTAGGACTCCAACTACCCGTAACGACTGCGATAGATATTCGTTTGGCAACCGAGACCGACGGCTTAACGTGCTTAATATTTGCATTGAGAGGGGATGGAACCCGTGCCTCCTCTGTAGCAGCCACGTCATGCCACACCACAGAAGCTGTTAATTGAACCCTGTGACTGCGTGCGGTTTTAATCGGTTTTAGTCCGATGTAACTACCCCGACTGACCAGCAACGGCATCCGGTCGAAAAAAAAATAATTCAAATATCGAATTTTATTGTTATTGTTAGTATGATATCAGATGAGCCTTTGACTCTTTATTTTGTCAACTTAATTTGTAAGTTTTGATTTCAATGATTTCCTTTCTTTTAATTTACCATGTTTTTAGACAGATTTGATCCTTATGCAATCATGTCGGTAGTGTCCATACACTACCGATTGATGCTATAAAAATACAGGATGTTACTTTTTCGGATTTTAGTCAGTTCGATTACCGGGTGTGGCAAGCGAGTTCTCAAAAAATTTTAAAAGCAGTTTTTTTTCTTTAAAAAAATAAAGGAATACTTCCTTTAAGTGAGATTCGCTATCTCCAATATTAAGAGTACTTCCTCTTCAGGTAAGGTTAAAATGTTCCACCCTGTTCTATTTTTTCCTGTAATACTATAATAATACTTATAATGGTACAGATTACAGAGCAATAAAAAAATGATCCGCTAGTAATATGCAGAAGAACAGAAGTTTTAGATGATTTCCAGCATCCGTTACCCGAAGAGTTAAGGAAGCCTGAAAGTTTCATGTCGGAGTCGGTGAAAAACCTTGACGACGAATATTACTTGTTAACTTCAAAGAACAAGATGTGAAATCCAAATAACTTACTTGGTGGTTTATCCTTCGTGGATATTCTACTGTAACGCCACTTATTTGGGTAACCAAGAGGAAAAATAAAAATATTGTTTATAAAACACACATTTTGTAGTATGCAAGAGTAAATTTGAGTGCAATTGTAACTCATTTTATATTGTTTGTCCTATAAGAGAGTATTCGTTTTAAGCTTTGACCATATACGAGTACAGTTGGCTAGAGTTAGCAAAATGCCGCGCAAAAGATGGCTCGAATTACGCGTTAAATGGAAGTATAGTCATAGTAAACCGTTTTTAGTCTAGCCTAAACCCTGTTTTTCTAGTCTAGACCGTTGTATATAGTCAAAGGTTTAGGTAATGACTTCTATTACAGAATAGATAATAGTACTCTTCTATGTTTTCTGCTGGTTGTACGGTACAAAAAAAAGGTACTATGGAAGACCACAACCTGACCAGTAACAACGCCATATCAAACACAAACGGTTTTAACTACTCTATAAAGGTATTAAACTGCCAGTCCGATGTGCGATAGAGAGAACGCTATACAAAAAGCCGGACTCTCACTCTTCTACCCAACATACCAAGTTGGCTACGTACTTTATATCACGTTTTTGTGAGCGCGGTCGTAATTATGAACGCATAATTCCCAAACTCATACCAAAAATCAACAACGTGGTCGGGAACGGGCAATAATTAGTTTTTGGATGAAATTGGGTTAGGCCCCTCCCCCTAATCCGATTTTGCCCAAAACTTATATTAACTGGGGCAACTTTACTTAAGACTTTGTCTACAACGTTGGCGTATGGCGGAACCAATGATATGGTGAATAAGAAAAACAGAAAAAGACGCTATGTATTCTGAGGGACAAAAGGGACAAAACTAGAGCTAAATAGGTACCAATGAGTCGCAACAGGTGATAAGCGGTTACTGGGCTCTTTCAAAACTTGCAACTACAGAAATTTATTAGAATGGGACGGCCATGTGAGCGGAAAACGCGTGTAATTTTTTTATTCAATTCCTGTCCTAAAGACAGGAACTTTCTATCGCTTACTCAGTACCGTTAAGACTAGCTTGAATAACATCGTTAAAAATACCGTGAATATGCCATATTGTGCTATTTCCAACTGTAGAATAAAAATGGAGAGATAAAGTTAAAAAATAAAGGTATTTCTCATCTCTCGTGAATATGTGTATTTATTTACAGTGAAAAAGTCGTCACGCGCGACATGCAGGTGAACATTAGTATTTCGCTGCTTGCACTAGAAATGTAACCTCTTGAAGAGCGGACGAGGTAGGGAGAATTGGAAAGTAGGATCCTATAGCCTCATAAAGATACAAATCACACTATAGGTAGTCAAAAAAGCAAGTTAAGTTGGTATGAGCCTCGAACAACTTGCTCCTAAAACACCCTTGCTTGCTACGGCACGGTAGCATAAAAATAACCTTCTCAAAGATGACGTCAGTACTGGAGCCTTATAAAGAAAACGGCTCATGCGCCATGCGATACTCATAATCCTGGGTACACTACCGACACAGCACAACCAATTTAGCTTAGTTGAAGGGGTTATAGAGAATACTAGTAATTTCGATAATTTTGGTTGCTAATATTCTAAAACAGACAAAATTGTGTAGATCTAATCAAGTAAAAGTGAAGTATAATATCTATTCAGCTACTACCACTTCAGCTTACAGGAAGGTACTTATCTACCTACTCCATTCATTATATAAAAACTTAATTATATGCCCACTATTATGCTCATTTAATTATGAATTTCCAAAAGAGATCAAGCACCGGAACAACGGGCTAGGGCCATTCGTAATGAAAGGGCTTGAAAGGCTCAACGTCATAGTGAAGAGCCCTTCACAACGTTCGCTCACTTGCTGCATTCATGTCATTTCTGACTACGGGATTGCGGCTAGCATTTCGATTCTCTGAATTCCCGACCGAGAAAAACAAGGGAATATTTCCCTTGTCTAAATACATTGTGTATTTCGTTGGGCCGTTTTTGAAAAGCATTGTGCTGAATACATTGGGAATTACATTAAGGGTCTGTTTTGAAAACGATCATGTGAGTATTAATTGTCAGAAATAGATACTTATGAAAGTTTGTACAAAAACTAGCCGAGTGCGAGTCGGGCTCGCGCAAGAATGGTTCCTCACCATTATCTAGACAACATTAAACTCTATACATTGTAAAAACGGCAAAAAATTTACGTAATGGCATAAAAGCTTCTTCTTCTTGTGAATGAGCCCACTACTAGAAACGGACTAAGTAACGCACACGAAACGCTTTTTTCATTTGTTCACGATATAGCGTTACCAAGTCTGCATAAAAACATTAACGCGCCTGTAACACAGTGATCAATATAACACAGGTCAGGAGTTCATTTGACCACAAAGTTTTTAATAAATGCGCTATTTTTCGTTGAAAACAATACTTTGGGTACTGTAGGATACTTCGTCCTAGTCTTCTTCATCCTAGCCTTATTCCCAGTCGCATCCGAAGCTATTGACTTGGAGTCTGGGGTCCGCTTTTACCAGTCTAACTGCGGATTTGGCTAAACTTCGACATTTAGCCAAATCCGCACTCCGTCCTAATAATACATTATAATATGTATAATTGCACTGGCTCACTATTACACTCATTGGAGCAGGTGTGTGTGTGTGTGCTTTGTACCCTCTCGTCTAATGTCAATACTTTTAATATGCCAAAAGAAATTCTTAGTGACTTTTATATGAACTCGCAAATATATAACACACATGGCGAAAGAGCTTTTTGTATAATAGAGTTGAACTGACAGCTGTCAGCGGTGCCCCGACTGCCGATGACAAGTTGACTTCTCTACAACTTCTTTCGGGAAAATTTCGCGTTTGATGAAGTTGAATTTTTTGGACTTTATATTTTTTCTTTTATCACTATGTTATTTGTAAAATGATAATTCATCTTTGTAGGCGTACCCACTGAAAAAAATATTTCAATGATAAGGCAGCCTTGTATTTAGAAATTTTATTTTATTTTATATTTTGTTCAATTTTATGTAAAAATAGCAAGGGTTATTGCTATTTTTACCTGAATACTTGACATTCAATTTATAATTTACTTCTATCTAAAATAGCATGAAAAAGCTTGAAAGCTGAAAGTCCTTATATTATGTAGGTATGGAGACGTTTCAATTGTCAAAATTACCCTCAAAATTGAACTGACAAAGCAATACATTGGAGTTTGTCTTTTCTTAATTAAGACTGAATATATATTGGGAACAATGTTTGCGTTTAAACGAATATACCTGTTCCTACCCCTTGAATACCGAAGTTATATGATGTACCCGTATGAATTATAGATCAAAAGAAAAGTAATGACAAATTACAAATAAGTAATTCCATGACTCCAGTTACATTATTCATATTACAATACTTACAATAACAAAGGACTAATTGGTTACTCAAATATAGCAAATATTTCGTCACAATTCCACGATTGTTTATTTTTAGCCCAGCCCAATTTTAGGGGATTCCGAAATACCACCCAATTGTTTAACTTTTGAAGTAAATTTCTCAGTTTCCCCAGCTTTTGTATTTTGATTCCACGTGTGGCCCCAACGTGGTTTCAATTTCAAGATTTTTTATGTTTATTTATGAGTTCAAACAAAAGATACTTTTTGAAATTGCAGGTCACGTGGTGGCTCTTTGTGCGTTCCAGCAGTATTTACCGTGAGTTTTTTTGTACTTAGAGAGCACAATAGTGGCATTTCAATTGAAATGTGGGTACAACCAAGACTTAATTTGTGTTACTTTTAGTCTGGTATAATCTATCTAGTGCGAAGTTCAGCCAAATTCCTACCGACCCGAGAGTCCTACTTAAAAGCTTTGGATGCAACTGGGATTAACATGGGAGGAATAAGAATGGATGTAGCGCCAATTATATTTTCTCATACATGTTGTATTAGTCATTTGGGTGAACTAATTTTCCATTATAGGGTCCATTTACACAATTGGTTTAAGATTCATCATTTGTGTTTCCAGTGTGCACCACTCGATATTAAACTAAAATTTTGTTCCAAATAATAAATAAATAGAATTAACTAGTTTTAAACAGTCGACTTTCATCGAATAAATATATATATATACTAGCTTTTGCCCGCGGCTCCACCCGCGTGGATGTCGGTTATCGCAACCAAACATAGCCTATGTCCTTTCTTGAGGTCTAATCTACCGCTATACCAAATTTGAACAAAATCGGTTTAGGCGTGATAGATGGACAAACAAGCACACACATACATTTTCCCATTAATAATATTAGTATGGATTTACAAGTCACATTTTCACAGGGCCAGGCTTGGGACAATAGCACATAAGTTTACTTGATCCTTACACATAACCTTTACGTCCTTTTATCAATTAACCTTTTCATGCCTTTAAATTCGTTTCACTGCCATCGCCGGCTTTTATAAGAACGTGTTCTATTTGATCTATAAACGTACTTTTAGGGCGGCGAGTTTAAGTCGAGCTACCTACTACCTAAATAAAAATAAATCACTCAATTTATCACTAAGAGTAAAACTTTTTTTATGCCTTATATACCACCTGATGGAAAGTGGTTACCGTGGTCTATGGACGTGTGTAATAACAGGGGCGTCATACTGGCGCTGCCGACCCTGTTAGAACAGATAGTTTCTGTGCCGTCAGTGTAGAAGATAAAGCAGGACAAACCTTTGGTCTTCCCACTGACAGCACAAAAACTCTACAGTTAGTAAATATACTATGTTAAAAAAATACTTCAATCTAATATCCGTAGCCGAAACTATCCGAAACTAACGGATAATCCGAAATAATTATATATCCGTTATCGTATCCGTAACTGATATAATTTTATTCCTATATTCAGATCTGAAATATCATATCCATAACATTCCTAATTAAAACAGACCGTGGGATCCAAGCTAAAGATGATGTCAAAACATAAAAATAATAATATTAAAAATATTGCTACACAATGTTTTAATTACCGTAATACCAACTGCTAGCTGGCGGTGGGGCTTGACAAAAGCGTCGGTAAGTGCAGTATAATGCACATCCGTCAATAGTATAGCGCATACTATCAGAGTAAGAGCGTTTTCACACTCATCCGATATCCGATATCCGACATCCGATATCGGAGGAAGTCAAATGTATGACATATGTATCTCTCTTTCACGCCACAGAGGCTGACTTTTCAATTTATGTATCTCTCTTTCACTATGTCCGGCCCGATATCGGTTATCGGAGCCAACACCGTTGTTTTGGCCCGATATCGGATCACTAAGAGACTAAAACAGCGACTGCAAGCAATTTTTTTTTATATACTACTGAGGTGGCAGACAAGCACAATTTTCGACGTTAATGACATTTTCTTAGTTACGTGTCTTTTCGCCTTAATTGATAACGCTGATCACGAATATTAGAAAAAAAACTCATAGCATGTCCTTTAATAAGGTCCAAAATTGCTTGCACCTTTTTTCTTTTTTTTTCATCCGTAGCATCCCTAACTAACCTGTGCTTTCGAGCAAATGGCCGTATCGGGCCGATATTATCGGATAAATGTGAAAACAACAGGCGTCGGCTGGTGTCGGCTATCAGATGTCAGCTATCGGCGTCCGACACCGATATCGGATATTGGATATCGGACGAATGTGAAAACGCTCTAAGCCCGCTTGATATACAAACAACGGGTAACAGTTGAAAGCTGGTTGAAAATAATCCTCGTATGCTCTAGAAACTGTACTGCGGATTTTGTTTTATTTTGGCAGTATACTAGTATGTCTTGTTATTTTTTATTTGAACCTATAATCCGATTGGAATTTGGTTAAGGCGAGGTTGCAGTGGAATGTGTAGGTAATAATATATGTAAATGCGAGACAGAGAGGCCGCGAGAGCTCGACTGCAATGATTTAGAGGAGATATATGTTTTTTTTTTTCAAATATATTTGTGTGATAAAATATAACATTACTAGGCCCTAGATATTTTAATGTTTTACTTCTTAATACTAACTTCGAGCTCGAATGCAGTTATTTAGAGGATTTATATGTTTTTAATAATATCTGCATGATAAAATATAAATAAAAAAATTAATAGTGGCGTCTTTATGTGAAATGTGTTTGAAATAGCGACTTGGAGCATTTTAGAGCCATGTTTGACGCTAATTTCTATCGAGTCAAATATTATGAATCTTATTTCTGTCTTCAAACTTCACTTGACGGTTTAGTTTGCTTTTTGAATAAGTTTTTTATTTGGCGCTATGTGCTATATAACTTGATATGAATATGTTTAAAATTAAAAAAATACTGCAATCCCACCTTAAGGGATTGATTTAGTCTATGGTATAATATGTACCTATATATAATATTCTCATAGGTTACGAGAATGAAATCAGAATATCACGCAGACCGAGCTACGGATACCATTTGTAAATTATGAATATCTCCTTATTTTTTGAGTGCCTCCATGTCCTAGCGGTAGAACGGTCGAAGGCTACGCAGCGACGTAGGTTCTATGCCCGCTCAGTGGAAATATTTGTAGACATGAATTAAAAAATGTACAGTCTGTATAATGAGCGAGCAATGCAAATATATTTCTACATTTTTGCATTATTCTGGGTATTTCTATATATAATATGCATGTGTATAATAAAATGTATTTAAATATATTTATATTTCCACGCCGGAGCAATGGTGTCTTCTATACAAGACACAAATTCGTTACTGCATGGAATACTGCTCGCATCTCTGGGATGGATCCGCAAACTACTTATTAGATGCTCTCGACAGGTTGCAGCGACGTGCGGTCCGTATTATCGGAAATCCTGAGGTCACGAGTACCCTCGAGCCTCTGCAGATGCGTAGAGATGTTGCTTCCTTGGCAGTATTTTACCGTCTCTACCATGGTGAATGTTCTGAAGAGCTATTCCAATTAGTCAAACCCTCTCCTTGCCTATACAGGACAACACGTGTAGGACTTAGATGTCACCCGCATACGGTGCAGAACATTCCTTCAAGAACCAAGCGGTTCGGTGACTCTTTCCTTTGTCGCACCATTAAGACCTGGAATTCCTTGCCAGCTCACGTTTTTCGCTCTTCCTACAGTCCCAGGTCCTTTAAGCGGGGCGTGTAAAAGCATCTGATGAGGCCGTCAAGCTGAGTGCCACCATTGTTAACATGGCACGTGTATATAATGGTGGCCCTCTCTCCTGAGACTTTGCCTTCAGCTTACCATCAGGCAAGGTAAAGTCAAATTGACGTGTCCTATATAAAAAAAAAAAGATTCCAAAAAACAATCTTGTTATGTTATGCTTTATTTTGGTTTAGAGAGCGCTGTGTAGAATGTCGTAGAATATATCAGTATTTCTTACAAGTTTTTATCAATGTTTGTAGTTATCGTTCACATTCATATACACCTTGTTTTAGACAATAGAAGGCTTGTCATGTCAAGCTCTAGTGTGAACAAAATGGAAACATAACATTTACGCAATACAACACACTCAACAGCACTAGTTGTGTGTTTACGAGTATTTCAACGAGATTTGCATGTAATGTAATTACTTTTATGAAATTGAGGGGTACGTACAACACGCTATCACAATTTAAAGTAGAACAATTACTTCTTAAGAAAAGATATTTGTATTTAGTTTCTATAAAATCTAAAAAATATTTTGTATTCAGGTTGTGCGTGCCGTATCCGTGTTAAGGTTTTATTAGATATTTCAATTTCAAAAAACTGATCACTTAAATCAAACACACCTTTAAAACCGGTCAAGTGTGAGTCGGAGCCGTAACTTTTGAATGTATTTTTTTAAGCAATTAGTATCCTACGTCCCGCCTAAGTCGTTTTCTCTTTTTCCTATTCTAATCAACGAAGCCGTTACGTTCGAGCTCTCGTCTCGAGACATTCGAGGTCTTTTAACCAGTTAGACATGAATGACTTATTTTGTTGTATTATTTTTGACTGGTTACCACAGAATAAAAAAATGGAATCGCAAAAGGCTATGAACCAACCATCAACTACATGCAAGTTTGTTAGCCCAACAAAAAGGTGAAAAGTATAAAGGCTTCAAATTATAACCTCTCGACTATTTTCGTTTCACTCTAGAACTATTATATAATCTTTGTTCCAAACAACTTTTCTAATATAGTATTATATTATGGTAGTATAATATAGTATAGGAATTATCATCTGTGGTATAAAATTTTGTATTCCAATTTCAAAAAATAACCGAGAATGTTATTCATTCCATTCGCATAACAACGTCAAGCAAAAATGTTTTTGTTTTGCAGACACAACTTTAGATGAGAACACCCGACTTCTGTCTCCCTCAGCCTCCCATTGCCTCCTCCCCCTCCTTACTAATTGGCTTCCGTCGCTCCTAGCTAATTCTGTTAAGTCTAATGGCTGTCTCTTGGTCTGTATACTAACCATTACATTGAATTACAGACTTTAATGTCATATCTGCCGTCGTCTTTTGTGTATATGACAGTTTTGACGTGGCTTTATTCATGAATTTGAATGCCAATAATTTGAATAATGTCATAGTATTAAATTCTATCAGACGTCTGGTATATATATTGTATTGTTTAATATATTCGAAAATGCAGTGCAGTGCAGATGTGATGTAATGACCCTAGTTCAAAATAAACATTGTCAACCGAAAACTGTGTTAAAAGGACAATATATATTAAATAGTTCGCATGTGTACATTATTGTAAGAAATAATAGGTCACATTAGGCTCCACCACGGAGAACAGAATATGATGGGCTCACAAAAATTAAGTATCGGGCTATTAGTATGCCACAGTATTTATAAAATGTGTAGGTATTATGTATTCTGTGTTCTTAATTTTAGAGTTAATACCAGTCGCAACCGATGTTTGAAATTGGAGTCTGGAGTCTGCTTTCCAAGTCTAACTGTGGATTTGGCTAAACTTCGATATTTTCCGTGAAGTGACTGCCATCTGACCTCCATAACTCAAAGGCGATATCAAAACATTGTAGTTAAACTAATTGATGGATTTTTAGGGCCCCAGCCATAGTTGTTTGTATGGTGTAGTCCACTTAGAGCACCCAGCCGAATAGCACCTGAGCGAATAGCACCCAGCCATGTCCATGAACAGCACCTATCAAAATTTTTGGCAGGTGCTATTCGTGGATACTAATTTATTTTTACAATCTTGTCCACGAAGAGCGCCTATGACGCAGCGAGCTAGTGCTGGGATGTAGAGGGGGCATGCTGTCTCCTGACACATATTGTAGTGACCCCGATTTAGAATATAACTGATATTATTAGTCGCTATGCTATAGCTGTTAGCAAACCTAATGTTAAGGTTTATACCTTTCCAGTAACTTCCAAGAAATAACACTGTTACTAGTTAAGGGAAAAAAACAGTCATTGACAACACCCTCACCGGGCATGGCTGCTTTGGGTGCATGGTTCCTGCATCATATAGTGCGCGAGCCAAAGCCGAGTGCCACCATTATCAGGATCGTACCATGGATACACCGCGTCATACACTGGTAGAATACCCAGTGGATGGAGCGGACGACTGAACTCGAAACGACCTCGGATCCGCAAGCTTCACGCTCTAAGTCTAGAGGCTCTCCATGAATATTAATAGCTTATGAAAGTACATGTAATACTCCGGTCTTATTTACGAGACGAGTCTGGCGGCCCAACTTGGAGTACTGTTGTCATCTCTCAGAAGAGGCACCTGAAAATGAACTGGAATCCGTTTGATTTGACTCGGTGCAAAAACGGACACTGTGGACACGGACACGCTCAGCTGGGCACTGATCGCCCTGCTGTAATTTTCTCAAGTGACAACAATATGGGCGACTTCAAGTAGGTAAAAGGTTATTACAGGGATGGCAGCGTGAGTATGATGCTCCTAGTTGATAGACTACGGTAACCGTTTCCCATAAGGTGAACCGTAAGTATTTGGCGTTTTTTTAACGTGCGGGAAATCCCCACGAATACCATCCCCGTCGGAGCCGAAGGGGGAGGTTATGTCGGACTCAAACCGACTAAACCGCACACCGACTGTGGGTGGCAGTGCAAGGCCGAAAGTGAGGTAACTATAGAGCATATCCCTCGCACCCTGGCTGACTCAGGACCCTCTCTCTCGATCTGGCCCTCTTCGGGTGGGGGGACCACGGGGTCCCCAATTCGTCTCCGGTATTAGGGAGGAGGGGCGAAGGGCGCCGCTGCCGTGGCCTACTTCTGCTGGGCTGACAGGCGGCTCCACCTGTCACCGCCAGGCCCGCGCTCATGGGGGACGGAGGTCAGTCATCGACCTCCGACGCTCGAGTTGCCTCAGTTGGCAAGCAGCTAGGGCCGTGAGTCTTCTTCGTTCCCGGTCCGGCTCCCAACCCACCGCCTCCTTCACGAGCATAACTTGCTCGCAGAAAGAGGTGCCGGCCGCCCAAGCAGCGGACCATTGCCGTGAGCAAGGTGACGAGCATGAGAGCTCTCGCTCCCACTCCCATTAGCTCCCGCCTCGGCGCCTCCCACGCCGGACACTCAGTGAGTGTGTGCAGCTCCGACCTCCTCCTCGCTCCCGTCGCAGTGATGGCACTCGGGCGTTGGCTCTTTCCTCTTCTGACACAGATACCGCCCGAAGCTCCCGTGCTCGGTGATCATCTGTGTCGTAGGTATATGGCTTGCCACCTAAACACCTCTACAATATTGGGGATTCTAAACAATACAGAACATTCTGAGTTAGAATTTCGAATGTGCTGCACTATCAAAAGAATATTTTTTGTATACGACACTTCAATTTGAATTCACCTCGCCTGATGGTAAGCTGAAGGCAAGAGAGTCGCCATTACATACACGTACCATGTTAAGAATGGTGGCACTCAGCTTGACGGCCTTATCAAATATTGTGGGCCGAAATTTGGAACGCTATTCATTTCATTCTGTCGGACCGATGTAAGAAATTCTGATTCTGATTTATTCTCAACTAGCTGTTGTTCTCGGCTACGCCCGTGTGGATGTCGGTTATCGCGACCAAACAGCCAATGTTCATTCTCAAGGTCTAATATACCCCTATACCAAATTTCATCAAAATCGGTCTAGTGGTTTATGCATGAACTTACAGACACAGTTGCACAGCTTATCATACAGACAGAGTTACATTCTCATTTATAATATTACTAGTTTTTAACCGCGGCTCCGCCCGCGTGGATGTCGGTTATCACGACCAAACATAGCCTATTAGTATTACTAGTATGGAGTATATGGATGTGTGAGGACCATTGTGATTATTTATTATTTAATAGTTTTCTGGGCATTCCAATTTTAGAGTATGAAATTTTATGGTCCAAATCCATAGCTTATGCCATATTATATCATCCAACATTCACTTCCATACATAAGTGTGGAGTCCAGTACTTCCTTATATACAGCCAGTCCTGTTTTTGAGAGATTCGGGCTTTTCACAAAGTCATGCAAACCGTAGGACTGGTGCACGACATTCACGACCGATGTTCAGGAGCACAATTGTAGGGAAATCACGAATGTTTGAAGTACGCCATTAGTTTTTGAAAAAATAAAATTCGATGTCTTTGACGACAAAATCGAGTGTGACGATTTAAATAATTAGTTATTTGATTAAATTCTCCATAAAAAATCATAATGGTAGACCCATAGAGCACACTATGGCATGTCAGTAAAATGTAATGTCAATGTCATCTTGTTTATTCTGCTGAAGAGACACGTCAAAAATATATTTTCGTACATATTTCGTATGTATGTTATTTTCTGTGCTTAGTTTTCTCTGTGAATACCGGACTCGTATGCAGAAAGTCATTGCTTGGCTATTGAACACTTTATCAATTTCGGCTGAAAACGTTACTGTAATATATATACCTCTAGATCAATGACCTACACCATGAATTTAATAATGTACTTCGGACTTGTGGGTATATTACATTACCAGCTGCGCAATTGTTCGATTACATAATATGATCTTTTCATGATATTAATGTTGTAGGTATAATAAGAATAACAATAAAACAGTATGATATTGAAATTGATTTTAATTTCTTTGTGTTGCATAGATTCCTTTCCTTCATCAACATAATGCGGAGGCATGCGGTGGCAAGCGATTTTATATCGTGTCACACTTTTACTTATTGTTTGTTCTATGGGATAAGCGGTTGTATGGTAAGTTCGCCACTTTCACGTTATGAAGAATGGCTACTGAGGTGCCATACTAGCCTCTACAGGATGCAGGAACTCACCGGGCATGGCTGCTTTAGCTGCATAACCATGCATCATATATAACGCCACGCCTTGTAACGACGTATACCACACTGTGAAGGCGCCCACTCACTAACAGTTTACCGGACGATATAAATCTGTCAGTTAATCGCAATAACCCACACACTCACAGTTTCCTTAACGATTTTGGACTGACGACTACTACGATCCGATAGTGTGTGGCCGCCGAACGATTCCGGACAGTTCTAAGCCGGACAGTCCTAGGCCGTCAGGGCGAACGAGCATATGTCGAACGACGGCCTGTCGATCGACGTTTCGTGTCAGCTTTTTTACGTAATAAACTTAGAATAAAACAGTGAATTAATTTTATTCTTTTGTCTGAAGTAATAACATTATGATGACATGTACCTACATCACTATTTTTTACTAAGATTTTATTCATTTTTTGTACATAATCGTCTATATTTCTTATGCACATAGTCCATTAGATTCAAAATGGCTAACACCTATTTCTCACAATGATTAGCACGTACTTATATAAGAATAACGTAGTGCAAGCTAGTTTCAACCTTATTGACATCACAACAAATATAGTTTTTTTTCTTATATTCGTGATCAGCAGCAATGTAAATGTAATTAAGAAAATGTCAATAAGGTCGAAAATCGCTTACACTTTTTCGTAGTCTATGTAACTGATATCAGACCATTACCGGCAGGCGATCGTACGACCTAAAACTGACGACTCGCAACTGCTAGTGTGTGGTCGCAAAACTGACAACAGGGAATTGCCGGCAGGCCAAAATCGCTTTAGTGTATGGGCGCTATCGGCTTAGGACTGCAGGCCGCCGGACAGATCAGGAACTGCAGGTGGACTGCAGGCGGACTGTTAGTGAGTGGGCGCCTTCAGGGTTGAGTACGGAACCCTTAGTGCACAAGAAACACGCCATTTAGTTCCGTGCATCTCAATAAAATATTCCGTTATTATAATCTTCCTTATACAACCTTTAAACAGGGATATGAGCCTGTTTAAGCGCTTTTACTACTCAAACCTTGTGTCATAATGATGTTTAGTTTTTTTTGTGCGTGCGGGAAATCCCCTTGGTTAGCGGATACCGGAGCCGGAGGGAGAGGTTATGTCGGACTCGAACCGACTAAACCGCACACCGTCTATGGGTCGTTGTGCTAGGCCGAAGGTGAGGTTGTCTTCGACATATTCCTCGCACCTCGGCTGGCCAAGGGCCATCCCTCTCTGTCTGGCCCTCCTCGGGAGGGGGGACCACGCAGTCCCCAACTCGCCCCGGAATGGGGAGGTGCGTATCGCGCGATGCACGCGATGTCGTGGTTTGCTTTTGCTAGGGTGACAGGCGGCTCCACCTGTCAGCCTCAGGCCCGCGCCCATGGGTGGCAGAAGTCGTCCGATGCCGTAACTAAATGGGGATGTGATGGATCCTCCGGGCAAAGTGAGTTTAAACAAACTCTACCGGAAGAAAACGAACAAATATCGGATGCCCATTTGTTTATAGTGTCTCTATTTCAATATTACAAACAGACAATCCAATTTTATTTATATCTATAGATAGATGTATGTAAAGGGGTCTTCGATACAGATATTACTTGTAAATTATTAAAGACGTGAGTGCATGAAGGGGGTAACTAACATTATAATGATTTAAGATTTTTTGCGTTATGATGATTACAGGTATCATAAATATCAAAAAACGCTGTAGATTAAAACGAGTAAATTACGGGTTTATTATATGGGTTAAAGAAAGTTATGAGGTCAAATTAAGGACAAAAAAGCCCCAGGTTACATCTATTACTTCATAGAATTGCTAGGACCTGTGTTCTCTACGATGTAATATATCAACGCTTGTTCAAAATAGCAACGTGACCATTGATAGAATACTCCTTTCTGAAGTACATAGTTTTGTAGAGGAAATTTAAAACGTGGTTGAATTCTCTTTGCTTTGTATTAAAATGTCATCAATGTTATTCTGTCATTGTTTTATGACGGCTTTATAGTAAAAAAAATATTATCAGAGGGCCCCCTGAAATCCAACCACACGACCTGATCGTCCACCTGAATCTCGTGAGGGGCGGACACACGGAAACAAATTTACTGGCGTGGCTAACGTAGCTCTGGTACACTTGACATTGCCAAAATTGAGATTTGCTGCTGAGGCCAGTTTGAAGAAGTTGAAGTTATTATAGGAGGCCTCAGTTATATTCTGCGCGTTTTTTTATATATCTCAATTAACTTCATTGCAAGTAAAGTGGAACAGTTTCTGAGACCGGATCGCTTCGCTGGATCAGACAACAGTTGGAGACAACAAACTCTAGTTGCTGACAAGTCATATTCCACAATGTGTATATAGCTCAGTGACTGCACGACATTATGCCAGGGTAATGATAGCTGTATGCTGAGGTTAAAAACCATATCACAGCAAATAACGATGTCCATCCAAGTGCAACCATCGATTCTTACTTAAAAGCTTCCTGTCAAGTGAGTAAATAATAGACACAATAGGTAAACAATAGACTCGCGGTGCGATCGCACCGCTTGGGATCTTAGACTTTAAATGTCTATCGATGACGAAACAAATATGAAAAGTTGGAATCTTTTCACCACAAATTAGCTAACACCTAGAAAACCTGGCATACAATAAGGGGTCGCAGAAAACAATTCACAATACTTCAACTTACCAGCACACAGCAAGCACAGTGCGCCTCTGAATCGGACTAAAAACGACTACCGACTGCGGCTGCGACTACAGTTGCATATGTTCATAGTATATATAATTATGAATTATTATTATTTTAGGTGATGTAATTATAAGAGAAGACAATAAATATATGTAAATACTATGAATTGGAATAATGTTCTTTTATTTTCATTTTTGGCTTATCACATAGTTATTTACCACTAAATTACTTAATAATTTTAAGCACTGTATATTTAATTGGCACCCCCTCACGCTTCTCCTTACCAGGGCTAACGATTGGGTGGTCATGCCATGTTGGACTCGAACCGATCGGATCGGATTGGAGGTGTTTCCTTACATCGGCATGTGACCGAGGTATCTAGTATGCCCTAGAAAGAATACTTCCCAGATACTTCGATCAGCCTCAGTTCAATAAAAATGCACGCCCGGGAATCTGACGTGAAACACTGCCACCCTGGGTACCAGAGCACGCCGTGATTGCGGCGGTAAGACCCATCATGGGGGAGTACCTAGAGGGGCTACACGGTAGCCCCTCGTACCGTCAGACGCAGATAATTACCGGACACCGTAGTTTCGGGCGGTATCTAAATCTGATGGGCATAGAGCCAACGCCCGAGTGCCATCACTGCGACGCCAACGTGGACTCGGGGCTGCACACACTCACCGAGTGTCCGGCGTTTGAGACGCCGAGGCGGGAACTTGTGGCGGCTCTGGGGGTGAGAGTGCTCACGCTCTCCACTCTGCTCGCGGCGATGGTCCGCTGTGTGGATGCGTGGGCGGCCAGCGCCTCGTTCTGCGATCATGTTCGTGAAGGAGACAGCAGAGCGGGCGCGGCGCGATGAACGAGACAGACTCGCGGACATCGCTGCCCGCGTTCGTAAGCGGCTCGGGCGTCGGAGAGCGCAGACCGACCTCCGCCCCCCATGAGCGCGGGAATGAGGGTGACGGGTGGAGCCACCCGTCACCCTTGTAGAAGCAGGCTATGGCGGCGCGCACATCATCCCTCCCCAAACCGGGGGCGAGTCGGGGACCGCGTGGTCCCCCCTACCGAGAAGGGCCAGACCGAGAGACAGACCCTGGGTCGGCCGGAGTGCGAGGGATATGTCGCCTGACAATCACACCTTCGGCCTAACATAATGACCCACAGACGGCGTGCGGTTTAGTCGGTTCGAGTTCGACATAACCTCCCCCTCCGGCTCCGGAGGAGGTATCCGTTTGGATTACCCGCACGTAAAAAAGGCAACCCTGGGTACGCAAGCACTATCAGCATTATCTGTTCTTCTGTTGCTTCTGCTAGGCCCTAGCAGCCTTGCTTAACCAAAACTTTCACTTTAAGGCTTGGACTCAGCACCAACAATCGTCTTTTCCATGATTTGGTTTGATTAGGAAGGGGTGTCATATCAGTTATATTCTAAATCGGGGTCACTACAACACGTGTCAGGAGTCAGCATGCCCCCTCTACATCCCAGCACTAGCTCGCTGCGTCATAGGTGCTCTTCGTGGACAAGATTGTAAAAATAAATAAGTATCCACGAATAGCACCTGCCAAAAATTTTGATAGGTGCTGTTCATGGACATGGCTGGGTGCTATTCGCTCAGGTGCTATTCGGCTGGGTGCTCTAAGTGGACTACACCGTTTGTATGGCAACCGGGACCGACGGCTTAATGTGCTCTCCGAGGCACGACCAGACCAATGTCAATGTATGTACTCATATACATGCATACAAATATTTTCATTGAGCGGGGATCGAACCGGGGGCGTAGCGGCGCCACTAAGGCTGTCCAATGTATTTATTCTGTATTCGTATTAAATAGAAAAGAAAAAAAATCCGATTTTTAAAATACAATGTTCATTTTTTCATTCGTCGGATAAATTATTGCGTTATGCATGCATAATTCACGTTCGGTTGCTTTTATTTTTGCAACACAAAGGTAGAGTACCATTGTGTTACCATTCTGAAAGAGCTCGCGAAATTCAATAAATAATCTTGATTTTTTTTTTCTGTTCAAAATTATGTAAATAACATTATATAAGTATATTTCAATTTCTAAGCCATATCACAAGGTTAGTAAGCGCTGTATACCTACCTACTATCATGGGGTACCGATACTAAAAAAATATTTTTATTAATATTCAAAAATAAATAGATGGCACTAGTAGACGCATTTAAAGAAATAAAAAAGTTAAAACCATAATAAAACGCTTATTTGCACATAATAAAGTAAGCATGTAAGCATATAAAAGTAATTGGTAATTTAATAAATAAAGATTTCGTAAAAACCGTGTTATTTTTTTTGTGCCATCTAGCGGCATATGGCATTATGTCTGTAACTTTAACAATTAATGCAAAATCTGGCAGAATCAATATAGATTAGAATATTTATAGTTTTTTTAATTCAGTGAAGCTCAATAATGTGTTACGTACACGTTTTATTTTTGATAAGTTAATTTGAATACTAAAAATTTGCCAAAACAATGGTCGCCATCTAGTTATAACTCGTGTACTAAAACGCTGCCAGCCTGCTTCTTGACTTGCATTTTTGCATTTTTTTGTTTCTGATTGTGCATCTGTATAAGAGTTATATTATCTGTGCTACTATGAAATATTCTAATTAGTTCACTTCCGCCATTTTTAAAGTCGGTCAAAACGCCTGACTTTTATTTGAAATCAGAATGCTTATTAAAAAGAGTCAATAGTAAAGAACTAAATATATCTCACCCCTATTCATAAAGGACTTTATGTTCAAATAAACCGCTCCCTTCAAGTAATAATTAATGTGATTGTAACTGAAAGAGTCATTAGTGACTATTGTGTGACCGACGATTCCTTTTCAAATTATCCGCCGTGAATAGTTTATGAGATCACGTGTGTACACACCGCCTTATGATTAGTGACATCTATAGATATGTGTGTGCAGTGCCCTAAAGGTTCCGTACCCAAAGAGTAAAAATGGAACCCTACTCTGGGCTAACTATGTCCTGTATTCCAGAAGTATACTCAATCCTGAATCTCAACTTATAACTAGATCTGATCTTTTTTTTACCCGACTGCCAAGAAGTGTTATGTTTTTCGCGCGTATCTTGTATGTATGTATGTTTGTAATATTCTTTATTACACGTTTTATCTTCTGATCCACCGTACGGATTTCAATGATTCATGTCTCAAATGAAAGGTATTTATTGCCCAAGTGTTCTTGGGTACATAAAACATGAACAATATCTATACCACCCACCTGATGGAAAGTAGTTACCGTGGCCTATGGACGTATGCACACCAGGCGTTACACTCGTGCTGCCGACCGTAATGAAACCTTCTAATGCCCTTCTTGAAGAACCCCATATTGTAGTCGCTTGGGTAAACCACAGCAGAAAGTTCATTCCACAACCTGAGCGTGCGTGGGATGAAGTTCCTTTCAAACCGCACGGTGCATACAGTTTCCAGTCGCAATGTGTGAGGATGGCAGGGAGCTGCCTTATGTAATTGTTAGAGTCTATTCACAACTGCTCAGGACTACGGGCCTAAGACTCCGCTGTCCGTCTGTCTGTCAGTCTGTCACGAGACATACTTAGCTAGACAGTTGACATTATCAAATAAGAACCCTTAAGAGTGAGTCCATCTTGCACTCGGCCAGTTTTCTATTCATGTAGTATGATAAATATTCCTTTTGTGTGTTACTGGTTTATTTGAATACAATTTTAAAGTAATTAGTGTTCTAACTATTCAAATCGATTACAACAAGGTTTACTTGAAGAAACGTCAACTATGACACTTAAGCGCACCTTTATATAGATAATATGTCATAAGATTGTTTAAACCTGTTTAAACTATGCTACTTATGTGTTAAATAAAGAAAAAAATAAAACACAATGGAAGTTGGAATTTTATTAATAAATTCTAAAATGTACCAATCATCATAAAATGTGACACATTTAATTGTCTTCCACGGTGGTCGGGAACGGTGATACAATTAATTATAACAACAACCTGTTGTATTATATTATAGTTTTTTTATAGCACTTAGGTGGTAGACATGCACACGGCCCACCTGATGGAAAGTAGTTACCGTGGCCTATGGACGTGTGCAACACCAGGGGCGTCACACTCGTGCAACCGACCCGTAAGAACATAGAATTTCTGTGCTGCCCCTCTAGACAAGTGGCAATTCGCTAGCCGGCGTTTGATGGAATAGAATGACGAATGTATAGGATTTGACGTATTTGACATGCGTTAACGACTGTCATATAATACATTCGTCATTCTATTCCATCAAACGCCTGCTAGCGAATTGTCACTTGTCTATATAGAGGGGCTGGTATTATAGTGTAAAAGGCAAAGCAGGACAAGCCATAGGTCTTCCCACTGACAGCACAAAAACTCTCCGGTGAGCTCTGGCTACCCTATACTCACCACTGGGAAGATAACACGAGGTTATTATGGCCACTGTGTTCTGTAGGGTGGAGGTACTTCCCCAGTCGGATTGCTCAATTGGACGGAAATACCGTAGTGTCCTACCTCCTATCAAATTTCACAAAATAAATAATTTTATCTTAAAAGGATCTTATGAACATTTATTTATTTATTTATTTATTTATTTAATAATTCAAGTTACATGTTTTAATCACAATAAATAAAACGTTACAAACAGGACAGCCTCTGTGACGTGGCAGTAGTGTACGACGTACGTGACTGTTACCCAGGAAGCGCGGATTTAAACCTCGCTCAGTGCAAATATTTGTATGTATGATTATGGGTATTTGCATTGCGAGACTCGGAGAGCATGTTAAGCCGTCAGTCTCAGTTGTCATAAGAACACCCGCCTGTCTTTACAGGTAGTTGGAGCCCTAAGTCCAACAACTGATCTAACTGCATTACTTCGATACTGTCAATGGATTACAGAGGTCAGATGGCAGTCGCTTTGAGGAAAATATCGAAGATCAAAAAAACCTGCAGTTAGACTAGCAAGAGCGGACCCCAGACTCCGTGAAAGTTGTCGTCGCCCAGCCCTGCGCCACTGAAGATGTCGACCGCAGTGATCGACGAAACGTCTGGAACGCAAGTTTCACATCGACCACGGCCAATCAGCCCGGAAGCAGTATATTCTACCGCATGTATTTGTTATAAAACTCGATTCACCTAGCTGTAGATAAAATATAAATTAACTTTTTCTGATGCTCTTTCAGTGCAAATATTTGTAGGTATGGTCGTGCCCCGGACAGCACGTTAAGCAATCGGCCCCGGTTGCCACACGAACATCTATGGCAGTCGTTACAAGTAGTTGGAGTCCCAAGAAGTCTAACAACTGGTCTAGATGCAATGCTTCGATATCTCCTTTGTGTTGTGGAGGTCAGATGGCAGTTGCTTTACGGAAAATACCGAAGTTCAGCCAAACGAATAGACTAGACTGACTAGACTGGCCAAGCTGACCCCACACTCCAAGCTCAAAGCTTCGGATGCGACTGGGATTAACGCTAGGATGCAGAAGAATGCACCTAGCTGTAGTTGGCGACAATCCACCATTGTTAACATGGTACGTGTATGTAATGGTGACCCTCTTTCCTGAGACTTTACCTTTAGCTTATGATCAGACGAGCTGAAGTCAAATTGACGTGTGCTATGTATATATGTACTATATATAATAAGATAGGCATGTACTATATGGCCGCGTGGTTCCCGGCAGAGTAGAATTTGGGCCACCCCATCTCTTCCCATGTGGTGTCATACTAGGCGACTAAGGGATAGGGCTGATTAACTTTAACATCAGACATATATTTACAGCCCAGATTTAGCCTCAGATGCAAGGCTCGGGTCAACAATAGTGCCCGGAATACGGCAATAGGCTCACCCCCTATTACGTGGGACCGAATACAAATTGGTGAAATGTGGGTGTTAATTCACCTCTGCCTAACCCTCCGGGGATAAAGGCGTGATTACATGTATGTATGTATGTATATATATATTTAAAAAAAGATGAAATATAAATTACCATTTTCATATCCCAGGCCATTGTATAACACGGCATTCTTTATGTTACCTTATTATGACGAGCAATTTTTACACAATTGACCCAGATACCTTCCTTTTCAGTTTGCACCTCGTAAAATATCTTAATTAAGTTCAGGCATATAACTTTTTTTTTTATTAAATGTATAATTAAAGGTTCTCAAAAACTCTTATAGCATCTTATCAAGGAAGTTAATGAGAGAGCTAGGTGACGAGACGAACCTTTGATTTTCAATTAGTGACAGATATCAAGAATCATTGAAATCATTATTTCGATGAGATACCTATCATAATGTTAACTATAACTTCCATTGGTAATTGTCGCCTGAAAAATCCCTCAAGGGGTAGGCACATTTAACTAACTATGATTTTCGGTTACTTGTTATAGAGGGCTCACCTATTACTGTCAAAAAAGTGTCAACGTTGGTATGTTTCTGGGAAAAATAATATTTTACTTGACTCAAAAACAAAAAAAACAAATATGAAATATATTTATTTTTTTACTTTTCCTTAGTACAAACACTACGGAAAAGTAAAAAAAAAAAAAAAAATTATCCAATCCAAGTCCCATCCAATGTTCAATCCAATTTTATCCAAGTCTCATCGAAGAGATATTATTTTCCGGTCTACTGTGGTGTGTTCATATCCTAAGAAACGCTCTCACCCAAGATGGTCATTTAGGTTGGAGCAGAAGAACTAAACTTGCCATTGTACGAGCTAATTTTCTACGTTAAAAATATGAAACACTAGCTGACCCGGCGAACTTCGTACCGCCAATATTTTTCCGCCCGCGTGGCGTCAGATCCCGTTCCCGCTGCACCCTCTACTATATTAAACATGTATTTTACATTTAAACCTTCCTCTTGAATCACTCTATCTATTAAAAAAGCGTAAATTGTGAGCGTCGGTAGCTTAGTGGTTAAGGTGTCGGCCTTACGATCGAGAGGTCCAGGGTTCGAATCCTGGCCATTACACTACCGACGTGAACCCACTCCTAGCACAATCAATTTAGCTTAGTTGGAGGGATTAGGGGGAATATTAGTAATTTCGATAATTTCGGTTGCTAATATTCCTTTTTTTTTTAAAATAAATCGCATCAAAATCCGTTGCGTAGTTTTAAGACTTAAGCATACAAAGGGATATAGGAACAGAGAAAGCGACTTTGTTTTATACCTACCTACTATTTTTACTCCCTTTTTTACGCAATTGATTTTAAATAAATATTTTTTTTAACCTTCATCCCATGGCTCTACTCTCCCCCTTCTACCCCCCTTTTCGCGATAAAAGGTAGCCTAAGTCCGTTTCCAAGTTCTAATCCATCTTTGTACCAAATTTCATTAGGATATCTATAAAAATGACAAACTTTCATTTAAACTTTCATCCCCTATTTCCCCCCCTTAAACATCCTTTTTTCCGATAAAGGTAGCCTATGGCAGTTCTCAAGCTCTACTACACCTCTGTACTAAATTTCATCAAGATCGGTTCAGTGGTTTAGGCGTGAAAGCGTAACATACAGACAGACAGACAGACTGAGTTACTTTCGCATTTATAATATTAGCACAGTGTTACCACAGTGTTACTACATTATACTGTGATATTAGTATGGATAGTCTTTGCCCGCGGCAATGCCACCGGATCAGTATTTCTGTGACCCTGGTACTTCATGCAAATGTACCAGGGTCACAGAAATGCTGATCCCGTGACTGCGACCTGAAGGAATTTGTTCCCGGGTAAAAATAAAAGTCGAACGGGATGAAAAGTATCCTATGTCCTTCTCCTGGCTCTAAACTACCTCCCTGCCAATTTTCAGCTAAATCGGTTCAGCCGTTCTTGAGTTATAAGTGAAGTAACTAACACGACTTTCTTTTATATATATAGATTTGAAATCTGGGTCTTGAGGTACCTTAATACAATCTCAAAAATATGAAATTATGATATGTAAATAATTTCCCAGGAAATTAATATGCTCATGGAACACACGGCCAAGAAGATGGATAGAGAGTATAGTTATTTTCTTGGCTCTGTGCACATAACCACTCGACGTTTCAAGCTAGTCTTTTTGGCTTATATATTTGAATCCTCTAACTTTTTAATAAGATAACACTTTTGAGGTACTTTACTATTTATAATAAACTATAAATTGGCTGATGAAATGGTCTTTGAATAATGAATGATGAAAGTGAACGATCGAAGAATATAATAATTGACTTGCGTCGTAAATATTAAATCTTCTATTAAAAAGAAATTCTGTGAAGATTATTTATTTCCAAAATAATTGATCTATACATTGGAATATATACATTGGAATATATACATAAAGTTACCTTTCTTACTGACTGTACGTCCTTTCTATCAAAAAAATCTTTGAACCAGACGATTTTTTTGCCAATGTATTAAAAAAATCAAAACCAATTATAGGACTTTTAAAATATGCATCGTAAAAAAGTGGAATGTAATTTTGCTATAAAAAAGCTGTCCATATTTTTTTTCTTATGAATGGGACACTGGTATAGGACTACTCGCAGCTCGTAGACAATGTGCTACGAGCGCTACAAACTATCGTAGCACTTTTCAACTTGTGCATTAAACGCAATTATACACTCTTCCTACTCCGTTATAGATAAATAGCCTTCGATATAAAAAAAATATATAATAATTTAATATAAAAAATTATAAATTCCGTATTTACCACACCTTGAAGAATAAATGAGAAAATATCTTGTTCATCATATTAAAATTGTTATATAAGTGGTGTATTTAAATAAATATATTCTCAATTGGATAAAATTACATTAGAATTATTAGCAGTTCATATTATTCCTATTCAATTATTAAATACATTTTTACCGTATCAGAATAAAAAACACACATTATTTTTAATTTATATTTAATATACCAGATGGGTTCTGTGACTAATTATATTTAAAATATTTGAAGTGAATTTTTATTACTTTTTTTTCATTTAACAAAAGCTTCCGTCTCTTAATAAAAGTGAAACGGCCAGGCGTAACTTTTTATTATTCCACGCACGGATAGCGTACACGTTACAGCCTTATGCGAAAGAATTTCAAATATCAGCAAAAGCATCCATTAACCGCTACCAATAAATTAAAAATAAATAGTTTATGACCTACTAAATTCACTCAGGCTGTCCTTTCAACAGAAACAAAATTCTGTATAGATTTTTTTTTTAATTACATGTTATAATAAAATAGTGTGCAAATGGTGAATGAAAATAAAATATCAACTAAACAATGTTTAATAAATTATAAGAAAGTACACATTTAACTATTTTGTGTAATTAACATCAAAACCAATCTATAGTTTTATATAATAACAAAAGAATTTAAAAAATTGTATAACGATATTATTACCATTCACCCCTGGAATTCTGTTCACCGCGTTTTAAATATAATTCTATTTTCAAATTTGTTTTTCTTTTGTGTATGTTTTTCTTTTAGATGTTACAACCTTCTCAACCAAAGGCAATATCACGTGCCAGTACGGAAAGACATTTAAAAAACTCACCTTATATCCTCTTCAGCCTATTCTCCACATGCCATACACTTTATATTTGGAATAATTTTCAAAAAAATCAAGATTTTGAAATTATTATTATTGGAACAGATGGTACAAAGCTCTGGTCTCGGTGGTGTATTCCGAACACGTATTGTTCGGTACGCGGCGCGCGGGGCACTGACCAAAGACTGCGCCGCGCCGCCTAGAACTACGCGCGAAAATCAAATGATTATGCATCGTAGAAGAGACCGTAGGTAGAATGTTATACGCGTTTTGTGACTCAAGTTTAAGGGATGATAGAGTAAACTTAGTCCTGTACTGTAATTACAGATATGGCGTAAGTTACTTCTTCTTTTGGTGGTTGATGTATAGTCAGAGTAAATATAAGGGTGTCAGACGACAGTAAAAGCAAAGGTGAACTAATTATGAAATTTATGACCTATGAAAATTACCTTTGGAGTGATAACGATGACAAATGCAATTCATTCAGAATTTCATCTAAAATGCAAGGCCAGTCTCTGTTTATTTAACATACATATTTTTATAATTTAGTAACAATTATTTTCTTTGAATGTGGTCAGCTGTAATTCAGGCCTATGTGGCCAATGACAGACACCAACAACCCACAGACAGAATATGTAAAGTAGTAATCTTACTTGAACATTGCCAAAATTATCTATTTGTGGTGAGGATATAAACATTCTTAATACAAATATATAGTTTCAGTAACGCTAAATACAAAACACGATATAATTATCATCTATTTTTGTTATTTATTGGCAGTCTAATCGCTACATAATCTGTGGCCGCCGCCCTGCTGAGCGGGCGGGTGTACTCGATACTCGCACGGAGAACCCGGAAGCTCCGTTCGCCCTTTACGGACCTTTGTTTCACCTAACAGTCTGAGCCAATTATAATTCCTCATCCCTTAACCTTTTATACACTCCAATTTTTAATTTCCATTCTACATAATAAAGGTTTATTTCGAGTGTTCAACGCTACATGCCTGAAATAAAATATTAAGAAAAACTCATTAAAATTTTACGGCGTTAAGTAGATTTATTTTAGAAATTGAGGAAAAACGTAACAATTATAAATGTGTAACTGAATATTTAACCCTTCAACGGCTAAATTTACTTTCACTTGATTTGTTACGTTTGTAAATATAATTTTATGAAATTGGTTTATGTTGTTATGGGCTGTCTCGATGGTGCAACGGTGGTGAGTGTCACTGCTGTGTATGATGTCGTGGGTTTGATAATTCGGACAGTTAAGTTTAATTAGACAGTTGAATATTTAACAATAAGTTAGTTAGAGAACATGTTAGACTACCCTTCCGAATATAGACACAATAGTAAAAAATGGACACTATCTTTTTATTATACAAGTAGCGATCCGCCCCGGCTTCGCACGCGTGGTAAAAACGTTCCCGTGGAAATCCAATATAGCCTATGTTACTCAGGATGAACGTAGCTTTCCAATGGTGAAAGAATTTTGAAATTGAAATCGGCACAGTAGTTGGTGAGTTTATTCATTACAAACATACATATCTTTCCTCTTTATAATAGCAAAACCGCGGTAGCCTAGTGGTATGGGTAATGGACTGCTGAGACGAGATCTCGGGTTCGATCCCAGGTTTTCCATGGCACACACCAATGACTTTTCGATGCTTTTCGAAGTTATGTGTGTATTTATCGCAGGTTTATAAGTGCCCAGTTAATGGCAATAGGCTCGCCACCTATTATTACATTGGGACCTAAACGTAAACCGGCGAAATGTGGGTGCTAGCACCTCTGCCTACCCCTTCGGGGATAAAGGCGTGAGTTTATGTTATATGTTATGTTATAATAGTAGTGTAGATATATACTTTGTGATATAAAAGTCCTTAAATGCGACTAGGACTAACGCAGAAATGACGATGATGTGTTGTGTGAGACGAAGGTTTTTTTTTTATACCACTGAAGTGGCAGACAAGCACACGGTCCACCTGATAGAAAGTGGTTAGTAAATCCTATGGACGTGTGTAACACCTCGTGTTGCCGACCCTGTAAACCTGGAGATTTTCTGTGCCGTCAGTGTAGAAGACAAAGCAGGAATAGCCTTTGGTCTTCCCAGTGACAGCACAAAAACTCTCCAGTGAGCTCTGGCTACCGTACTCACCACCGGGAACACAACACGACTTTATTATCGCCGTGGTATTCTGTTTCCATTTCAATTCAAACTTCAAAAAACCGTCCAAAAGTAAGTCTACAAATAGTAATCAAAGATAAAAAAAACTGCAAAACGAAATAAATGGGTCCAATATCTACACTTATACATTTCTGAACCAATCAGTAACAGCAATCATTCTGTTATATCATTTATCACTAATATTACTGCTCTCTGTTACTCGCTCGAGCGTTACTTATGGCAACCGACAGCATCGAATATCTTGACCAATCAAGCCCGTGTAATCTTCACCTGCACATCCCTCCTTGTCTACAATCGTGTGTTAGAAAGAGAGAGTAGAATTTTTGCTGGATAGGAAGGTTTGCCAATCGACAAATAATGAAACTTTGGTCAATCTTAAGGCGGTATTCCACGGTGCGTGATTTTACAGATTTTAATGAGCACAGTAAATGAGTACGGATCACGTAGTGCAATTCAATTGGTTTCCACAATCTGAGACCCGATTCAGTAACACTGCGTTTTAAAACTGCAATATTTCAATGCTATTAGTAAGAAAAATGTAAAAACATTTAGTTATTTCGTATAATCTAGTAAAAACTTAACTATACTACTTTTACTGACGTTATTAAGCCCTTAGATTCACTCACTAGGTTGACGGGTTTTTAATTAGATTTTTAGTTTTAAATTTATTTATTTTATAAGAATTCTTTCGAACCACATAACGTTGAGAACAGTCTTTATAATCCTACAAAGTTAAACCAATACCTAACGGTTGGCACTTAATATAGGAGAGAAAAATAGTAGTTGGGCTGTAAATATAAGTAAATGGACAAGTTTAATTTATGTTGGGTCGCGATAAATCTTTGAGGCTTGGATATGTTTTGCTGTAGGCGTTTTTATCGTTACTGGATACTTTTTTTTTAACGTGAAATCCCCACGGATACCCCCTTCTTCGGAGCCGAAGGGGGAGGTTATGTCGGACTCGAACCGACTAAACCGTCTGTGGGTCGATGTGCTAGGCCAAACCCTCGCACCCCGGGTGACCCAGGGCCATTCCTCTCGGTCTGGCTCTCCTCGGGAGGGGGGACCACGCGGTCCCCAACTCGCTCCCGGTATGATCGAATGGAAAGTGAAAAAGTGTATGTGTATAGGAACTCAAATCTTGCTGTCGGTAGTTTAGTGGTTAAGGAGTCGGCCTTACGATCGAGAGGTTCCACGCTCGAATCCTGGTCAATACACTGCCGACGTTTATCCACTCATAAAACAAGCAATTTAGCTTAGTTGGAGAGTAACGGGAATATTAGTAATTTTGGTTATGATATCCATTTTAAAAAAAATGAATCATCAAAGGGTCGGCAGCACGAGTATGACGTCCCTGGTATTGCACACGTCCATAGGCCACGGTAACCACTTTCCATCAGGTGGGCCATACACTTGTCTGACATCTAAGTGGTTTAAATTCTTCGTTATAAACAGAGAAAAAGAAAGAAAGAACACACCATACCATACCATACCTATAATATAGCGCCCATCATAGACCTATCACTAATTTTCGGTCAGAAGAAATTAATGAATTACAAAAAGAAAAAATAATCACAAAAACTAATAAATTACAAAAAGAAAAAAAATCACAAAAAGTAATAAATTACAAAAAGAAAAAATAATCACAAAAAGTGTCAGAAGCCCAGGTTCGAACCCGGTACTATCTGAAACCATAAGGACTTACAGTCGAAGCGTTTACCGCTAAGCCACGAAGCTTCTTAACGCACCTAACAACATAAACAATCTGTAGCTATTGTAATGTTGTATGACGTCAATCGTCGGTTACGGTTCAACGGTCAAGTAATCCTGACGCGAGTTTAACACTTTTTACCCATCCAACGTAGCTAAAGAAGGTTTCACTTCAAAAAAATCCAAAAAAAAAACAAAAAAGACCAACTATTTGTTATTCTTTTTTCTGCCGAATCAATGACATTTCTACTTTCAAATTCTGTTTTCCTAGTGCGCTGTTATCTAGATAGCGTTCTCAGAGACAATCATATGCTCCTCAAGTGTACAGGTATATGGGCAGGAGGCACACGTTAGCAGGTGGGCTATGATGTGTGGAGCAACTCTGCACTCACACCGCAGATCCGCGTTATCTGAGAAACCACGCCTAAGCTACTATAACGCAATCAATTAAGACGCAGGACTAGACACTGACTTCTAACAGATGAGTAAAGGAAGCTTATTTTAACTTTTTTGTATCTATTTAATATAAGTATTTAGGCTTTCACTGCTTCCAGGCTGCTTGGCCGTGCTCCATATGTGTTCCAGACGTTTCGTCGATCACTGGGGTCGAAATCTTCAGGGGCGCAGGTCCAGGCGGCGACGTGTGCGTAGACCTCGCCTCGTCGCCGACTATCTGTTGATATTTTTTAGATCCAGATAGTGCTTTCTATACTGCCCAAAATTAAAAATAATTTATTCATCACCACAAATTGAATCAATAGAGCATTACTTCAAACAACTTTCTAAGCCTACGCAAATTTTGATGGCTTCTTCTACAACATTTATTTCATTATACTCAAAGAAAAGTACTTTATCTTTCTTTCAAGATATAAAGGCTTTTCGTTTCAACGATTTGTTTTTCAATTTGATGTTTGATAAACATTTGGAAATGCTAAAGATTTGGCAGTTCTATAATTTGCAATAAACAGAACATTCAATGGAACAAACAAACACAAAGAAACAAACACAAACAAACAAGCAAATAAAATAAAACAATAGGGGTTAGCCCCCACGGTTTTGTTTCTGGTGAAGTAATTAATATAAGATTAGTAATTAATATAAGACTCATTTATATAACTCTAATCAAAATTTGTGTATATATGTAGACTTTTTTTTATATAACTCTTTAATTTGACTTCACTACTTTGATGGTAAGCTAAAGACAAAGTCTCAGGAAAGAGGGTCACCATTACTTACACGTACAACGTTAACAATGGTGGCACTCAGCTCAACGGCCTCATCAACAGCGGATTGTTATTGCAGCACCGCGTGACTCCCACCGGTCTCAATAGTACCACGACCATAATCCTCGCTGCCCGGCTATGCACTTGCTGGCCCCTGAACGCAATCCAGCCGGGATTGGATTACTATGGAGGGTTTTTCGCAATCGTGCTCGGTGATACCCACCCGGCCGAAATTTGTGACAAGTTTATGCCATCAAATTTCTACCACCTGTTTTGAATAGTGCCGTGGGTAGTTTTGAGTCATAATTGTAGCGGGTAGTTGGTGTTGCAATACAGGATTTCTTTTACTAATTGCACAGTGCTATCTAAAAAAAAGCTAAGTTAAAAAATATTTTAAAAATTAAAAATCTTTATGAGGAACAAAAGTAATACAAATCATAGACAAAATTGGTCCATCAGTGTAAGTGCAGATAAACATAGTTGATTTTTTTTGTAGTTAAACATATTCATGCAAATATTTACACCGGGAACTGCTACGGCGAAGGTCGCGGCTTCGATTCCTGCTCCACTGCTACGCCACAGAGATCGATTCTGTTTAGTTAAGGTTTTTCTATAAGTACTTTGATACCAGACCTTCTCCTACACTCAATTCAACTATAATTTTTTCAGCACACGTGACTGTTATTTTACCGCAATTCGCCACATAATGACACCTGTAATCAAATTATGACTTTATCATTGCTCTAATTCACAAGTGAGTTATAGATATTTTTTGAATTTTTATTGGTTGAGGTGCTTTTTTATTAAAAAAAATTTCGTTATAAAACAAGGTCGTGTTCAATATTTAGTATTCATCTACTCGAATTCAAATCATTTTATGCAATTTTGCATTTAAATAGATAATTTCAACTTGTACGTGTTTGTTAAACAATACGTTCACTCAATTAACTAATAACCTTTGTTTTCTCTGTGAAATCTTTAAATTCCCCATTTAGTCTGCGATAAATAAAAAAGTTACCTCTTTTAGTAGATTCTCGATCGAGATGCGCGCGCATGGTAAAATATATTTTCACCCGAAATTGCGAAAAAACAACTCGTCGTCTCTTTTGAAATTATATTTATTTTATAATTAGAATATCTACGCGTACTGGTTGATTATGTTGTACAACGTCCGTTATTTGATGTTATTTATGTGAAGCCCTTAACGTTATGGAAAGTTTACTACCTGAAAACTACACTGGTAAATATAGAGTGTTGAAATATTGTGTATTGATGATCACCGTCCTCGGCTCTCTTAAGACCTTCACCTAACGGCTTAGGTGATAATGGCGCCTTAGCTGTAATCACCAACTTTTCACACTTGTACCATAACTATTACGACAATCAGTCTACGTGTAAATGTACGTTGGTACTGTATTTTCTTTTTTCAATATTTTACAAAACATTATGCAAAACCAGGAGGATTACATAATATGCATCCTTATTTTGCATAATGTTTAATAAAATATCTTGTATAATTTTGTTTACCATAATGGTATAAAAACCAGCACAGTAATATAATATAAGAATGAATTTCACTGAACAGGTGTTCATCTGTAGCGTGTTCTACCATTCCTTTTGCGATTTCATTCTTTTCAGTAGCTATTTTGGCATACAGTGTAACTTTTTAATGAGATCATTACCTTGTTTTGATCGACAACCAACCTTGACCTTACAGGGTGAATGCTTTGACCATTAAGCTACTGAACCCCGCCTTTTTTCCTTACGTACGCGAGTTGGAGTACGCGCCTCAGCCGTCTTTGAGGTGACGGTGGAGCCTCGTACTCTATCGAACTCTAACGAATTATCGAAGCCAATAAATGATTTTATAATAATTTTTAAACATCTTAAGCAACTTAAACATTAATGGGAAGAATGGTTTTTCGAATGACTACTATTTAACCAACAATTCGCAGTTTTTCGAGGCTTTGACACAAATGAAATAATAAAAATATATATGTATGCAAATTCATCAACACATATTATATTAAATTTCAGATTTTGGAGGTCGGATAGCAGGGACTCTCATAAAAATTGTAATAGGAATAGAAATCCTAATTTACATGAAGCACAGTGTGAAGGATGTTTCATAATATTGGTTTCTAAAAGGGCGGTGTGTCTCACCGATCTATCGGCACAACTGTCAAGTTACAGTGTTACAAAATTAATTACAAATTTCAAATTATACAGTAAGTATAAAGATAAACCAAAAGGAGAAGAATAAGTGAGCGAACCCTGTGGTCTGAGGTAAACAAAACAACGCAATTAAGGTGATGATAAATACATAAAATACCCCGAAAACACATAACTTGAATATGGTCACTTCTGTTATTACGATATGACTTTCCACTACAAAAATTTTTTCAACACACCTGCAAACTATTTCACTTCAAAATGTCCCATAGTGTGGTGTCGGTCGACAACTCGAGCACTCGCCCCAGTGCATCGTTATATCGAGCACCCTCGACTAGTTCCCACAACGTACCATGTGAAACGACCGCCTTTTTGTTCTTCCCATTAATTATTGCGAACTTTTTGTTTTATTCAACTGTTACTGCGTCTGAAATGGGACGAACCTCGATAGGATAGCTTGTAAATTTTTAATGGCCTGTCTCATCACTTCATTTTTGGATCTCTGTAATATTAAAGGGTATAATATTTAATGATGTCTTTGTATGTATAAGACTAGCGGATCCGATGTACGTTGACCCGTTCTAACTTTTTGTTTGGGTAGTATTATAAATTACGGTAATATATGACGAAAAGGTATGTGACATATTCATAATGAACCACTCTTCAAAGAACATTCATGTTCTTTATTGTACAAATAAATATCTTTGAATACATAAATAATTAAAGGATTTCACAAAAAAAAACTTATGTAGTAAGTTATTTTTTATTTATTCATTTAAAAATGTTCGCAATCGAGTATTCCTAATGACTAGGTATCCATATTTATATTATTAATGCGAAAGTAACTCTGTCTGTTCGTATGTCTCTATGTTACGCTTTCACACCTAAAGTACTGAAACGATTTTGATGAAATTTCGCATAGAGGTAGATTAGACCTTGAGAAAGGACATAGGTTATGGTTTGTCACGATAACCGACATCTACGCGAGCTTAGCCGCGGGCATAAGCTAATGATACATATTACCTACTCACTTAAACCTTAAGGTTTTTGTGCGAGTGGTATTCGCCATGCAGCTATGGATGGTTATATAATCCATAACTAATTCGAAACCTACTAAAAATACGAAAAATCCAGTTATTTATTTTTACTGGTTATAATATGAAAAATAAAAGGCAAAGTTTTCATTTACTTTTTTGATAGAAAGCCTAGTTTCCAGTTAGAAATTGTGAAAAATCAGTTTTCACTACTAATATTCACCCAATTTCATCCTCTTCGCGCGTTCCACGTTTAAGTTTATTTCTCTCATTGGTTGTGCTATATTGCATTCTTTTTCTTTTGTGCCATTAATATTCTCCCTGTATATGTTCCTTTAACAAAAGTGTCTACCCTGTCTAACAAGTCATTCCTATTAGAAAGATATTTGTACTCTAAATACAATATAAATCATTATTATTTGTTATCTTAAAGGGTAAAGTGAACCCACAAAGAAATTAAACACCACGAGGTCGAACTTCAAAGATATTTTTGATACTTGTAGTAGATTTGTAAGTCCGTACACCAGCTAATGGACTGATAAGGCTCTTGGGCAGGGGCTCTCTGGAAAGTTTTTAAACTGTCGGTAGAAAGACCAAAGGCTTGTGCTTTGTCTTCTCTCTGTTATTTCAGGGACAGAGTGACTCCCGTAGTGTTGCACATGTGCATAGGCCCCGGTAACCGACTGCCATCAGGTGGTCTGTTCGCTTGTCTGCCTCCAGAGTGGTGAAAAAAATCTCTTCCGTAAAAGTTAATATAATCCACTTCATAAGGAAAGAAGACATGGAAAAGCTTTAATTTTCTTTAAGTTGATTGACTGTCATCAATTTATTTATAACTTAATACAAATAAAGCCAACATAATATTATTATCATTATAATACAATTCTAAACCGTATTTTATGTTTAAAATTCACAAACAAACATTTACAAGTAAAAATCACATTCTGATTCAAACATCCCAGTAAGTGTATGCAAACTCCTTCAAGTTTTCCTATAACCTGCACAAGTAACAATATATGCTCGCAGCAGCAGTAGATATATTGCGGCACAAAACAGGTTTATTGGGAATACACTCCGGCCCCCATTCTAGAAGCTTCCGTTCACAGTCGCGCGGTGAAATTGGATGCATACGTTGATTCAAGTTGGTGGTTTACCACTGAAACTCACAGTATACTCATCTCGATTTTGCTGACCAAATTGACCATCAGATTTGGTCAGTCTGGCGACAACGCTCACGGTGATATCTCGCTTGGTCTCGACTGCCTTGCTCTTTCTTCACTTGTACGCCACCTGTACAATCAGCATCAGAAATATCTTGACTTCGTAGTCTCAAAATGATCTGAAAATTAAAGTATTAAGAGGGAAATCAAACTGTTGATTGAAATTAATTGTATTACTATACGAACTTAAGATGTGTATCAAATATAAGAACAATCCGTTAACACGATGAGGGAAAACCAAGGAATTAGCATCGCTTTGAAGATCGATCCGATGCTCACTATACCTCGGGTGCGTTTCATCCGTGTGGTATTAAAAGTTCCTACTTTGGAACCTGTATTCCGCTCTTCAAATTTTTCTCCTGATTTGGCTCTACTTGAGTTTCGTGGATGTGAACCACAAGCTTTCCAGCCCCGAGTCCTCTAATCAGCAGGTGTTCTGGCTTGCAGGAGTAGCAGGTGATATTTACTTGGGCCCTGAAACTTTTTCATTCCCTTTAAAAATGTTTGATATACGAATACAGGTTTTTTTATACCACTTAGGTGGAAGACACCCGGCCCATCTAATGGAAAGTGGTTAACGTGGCCTATGGACGTATGCAACACCAGGAGCGATACACTCGCGCTGCCGACCCTGAAGAAACCTTCTAATGCCCTTCTTGAAGATCCCCATATTGTAGTCGCTTTATCTACGAGATGAATTCAGATATCCCTCAGCTTCATCCAGGCTGATTGTGATATATACATCTCAATCAGTACCCGATATCAATCACATAATATATAGCACTGTTAACGAACATTAGGTGATAAATTGCGTCAATCACTTTTGTTCGGGGTCTTTTGACCTCATAAATGATAGTGAGGTCCACGAATTATATTCTGAAATGAAAGTAAAGCTATAGCAAAAGCTCCAGGCAAGTAGATAAATTCGCACTGCTGTTTCCCAATATATATATTTTTATTTACGATTTATGCACACACAAAACAAACATAACATACATTGAATGTTGAAAATTTTTTATATTAATACTGCTTGTTTCTACAAAGAAATTTCTGCCTGCAATTGTTTATTATTGGGATTCATAAGGATAGATCCGTCTATCAAATAATATACTGATACAAACCATCCCCAAAACTTTAAAAAACTTAATTAGACACTGAAAAGAGAAAAAAATATTTTAGTTACTGTTCTAATTCAAAACATGAAACTACGCATAAGGTTTTTTTGTTGCCAAGTCGGTGCCACGCCAAGTTAATAGTAAAGTAAGCTAAAAAGATGTTTTAAAGCCGGCTAAAAAAGATTGAAATTTACAGAAGTTCTTGTACAAAATATCGTAATCGTTCGAGAATCAATAGGTTTCTCGTAAATGCCAGATGCAATCGCATTGCTTAGAGTCGTTCGGAATAGTTCCTTTGACTGTAGGTACTCTGCTTACTAAGCCAATAAACATTTGATTAAGAATGGTAAAATCCTATTTAGGAATGTGCTTGCATAAATAGTATTCATATTTCCTTTCGATAGAAGTAGCTTTTAATCGCTTTGTAGAAGACTAAATAGTGATAAGGAAATGAATATTATAACATTCTATATTGCACTATTTAGGCTCAAAGTAAGCATTAGGTGAACAAACTTATAATATTACTAGCGATCCGCCCCGGCTTCGCACGGGTGGTAAAAGCGTTCCCGTGGAAATCATATATAGCCTATGTTACTTAGGGTGAATATAGTTTTCCAATGGTGAAAGAATTTTTGAAATCGGCGCAGTAGTTTTTGAGTTTATTCATTACAAACATACAAAGCTTTCCTCTGTATAAAAGTAGTGTAGATGTAGATGGGTAACTAGCTTGTATTATAGATTAATAAATTAGTTGTACACTACCAGCACGGTATGATGGCCAGTAAGTACTAAGATAACTTGGCAGAGCTTGCTTGCTCTCTGTCTTTTTTTACACGGCCGTTAAGTACCACCTTATCTACTACTTTATCAACTCAACTACAGATGACTAGACCGTTTTACTCGGCCAATATCGTAACTTAGTTAATATGTCAAAACGACCAACATAACTTGCCGCAAGTATAATTTTGTTATAAAGCTGAAAGCGTTTAATTGACCAAAAGATTACTAGTAATTTCGGTTGCTAGTACTCTTTTATAATCAAATAAAAATCCATACTTTACTCTTTTTTTTATCAGTTGACATTTCTGCTAAAATGTCCTGAACAGAAATGTAATAGTACTTTTTATTTGTCCCAAAACTGAATATGTGACTTTCAAACGGGTATCCTATGCCATATTAAATACCAAATAATCGAATATCAATAATTGATCGACCACTATAAATCAAAGACCTAACTATTCAAACTCTTGCAAAATCAAATACTTCATAAATCAACCAATATGCCTTTAATAATAATTGTCCCAATCTATGCAGAATAGAATCACTTTCATTCTGTATATTGGGTGGTTCTTTTCTGCATATATATACGCATATATATACTTATCCAATATGACATTGGACACTCATTCAACTCACACTTCCAACTAGACTACATTTGAAAACACAAAATAAATATAAACCAATTTAAAAACCTCCACATTTCTGGGAGTATACTTCCGAGATTTGCATGGGTCCGGCGCCATTCTCTGGTTCCAGTCGAGTACAATGCCGCGGCGTCGGCAAGTCGCCCTTTGTGCGGCGATATTAAAAAGCGAGCGGGGGTGAAGAATTGATTAGCTGTCTGCCGCGCTAGTGGCCGATTATCTGGTGGGGCCAAGAAACTGGCGATAATAGGAAAATAACAACGGATTAGCATTGCCATTCAACAGGGCAATGCCGCCAGTCTTTTGGGCACGTTACAATTCGACATAGATAGCGAGGAATTCTTCAACGCCTAAACTCTTTGGCCTCTTTTATATTCTCTATTTCGTTAATTCTTGTAAAAATTTACATTTTACGTTTTACGTTTTAGTTTTAGTTTAACTTTAAAAATAATTCTTTAATTACCTTTAATTACCTGAAACAATGAAAAACAGAGAACTGGACGAAATGGCACACTTTGATTTAAATTTTTAAGCATTATTCATGCTGAATATTTAAATCGATTATAATAGAAAATATTGAATCGCCTAGACGGCGGGATTCGAACCCGCGATCTATTCTATTTAATATTTATATTTAAATCGAAATAGCGCACATTGGCCTAAGTCCAGCGGTGAACTGCGGTGGGCTAATTGATTGAACGAAAAATCAGTGGCACTCTAAAAATACCAATAGAAGTGATAACTCAACTCTTTTTAATATAAGACACGTACATTAGACTTCACCTTTATTTATTTATTTTCTCTTCTACATTCATCTTTACAGGGTACACCCTAACACGACAGAGTAGGCAATCTAAACATGCAATAACATGACTAACATTTTCTATAACATACAACTGATAATGTTTTAACTGTGAATTCACTCAGAGAGCAACAAAACAGGTCGACGTGAAGTGAGACTGCGTTGAGCGTCCGGAGCGCACGCGTCAGCGGCGCCTCCTTCAGCAGTTTAGTGCGCGCGCTCGGCTCCTGCAGCAGCTGCGGCCTCCGGCTTAACCATCCGCACCAGTATCGCCAGATTTTGGATCTTTCCGCGCATAACCTTAAATAGGTACATGGCCCTTGCGAGCTCCCTCCTTACCCTCAGCTCATTGTACCCAACCAAACCCAGTATAAATAGTGTTGGATACAATAACGGATAAGAAGGGTAAACCCCCTAAAACTGTAAGTACAGATACCTAACGAATTTGTTTTGAACGCGCTCCAACATGAGATTGCATTGCATTCCAACTGACTTCTAACTAATGTTTTATATAGTGTAATTATTGCTCCGATGCTAGTGAACTCCCTAACTGTCCGCAACAAAAATCCCAAATTTCTAAACGCTTTTTTACAAATTAAATGATTTTTTTGAATGAATTGGACCCCTAGATCTCGGACCTCTGTAACCCGTGCCAGTGGAGCAATGTGATTGGCCGCCTACCTACTGTTAACCAATCGCAATGCTCCATTCTTTCGAAACGTTTACGTTATGAACTCGAAGGTTATTCATGTTCCGGCACTGAGGTGTCGGTAACGGTAACGGTGTTGCAAGTTGAATGGTTTTTTTCCTTTGCAAAATAAAATGGCACGTCAATGTCAAAAATAGCCAGCGAGCCTCAAGATTTCACATCCAAAAATTCGGGGTCTGAAGATATCGTAAAGGAAAAAGTAGTTGTATCAATTAATCTTTCAGCAAATAAACACATCTTGTAGTTGTAATCACAGATAGATTAAAACGATTATTGGTGCGGGTTGGAATATGATGTTAAAAGTTGAGCTCAATCGATTTAGAAATTATTGAGTTTATTATGAAGCGTGTACAAAGAAACTAACTAAAGTTTTAACATAAAAACAAACATTTTACAAAACTTCCATTTTCATGCTTTCATTTTTGCAATCTCATATGCTACAGAAAAAAGAAGCTACGGAAATCGCTACGCCGTAGACGCTTTATGTGTCTACGACATCGCGTCCTTCGTGGGGTCGTCTTAAGATTTTTGTTATGAGGACACTTGAACTAACGAGCTACGACTGCCTCAATCCGTCTCCTTTATATTGGCCATTGAATAAAGTCGCCCTACTGATGAGATTTATAATTACGATTTTGAGTGCCTTGCTTTGGATTTGAATTACGTCCATTAAAAAGTTTGAATTAGATCTTGAAATACTTACGCTTGGGTATCTTGGAGGAGGGTAGGGCAGAGGACAATTAGAATCCACATTTCATCACTATGTTTTTGAAGTGAAAACTTCTTTAGCGGTGTTGGATGGGTGTAAAATGTTAAGGAAGCGTCAGAATTAGTTGACCTTTGAACCGTAACCGACGACTGACGTCATACAAGATTAGGTACAGACTATCTATTTTGCAAGTTACGATAGATAGCGTCGTAGCTTAAACGGTAAGCACTTCGACTATAAGTCCTTATAGTTTCAGATAGTATCGGGTTCAAATCACCTGGCCTTCAGGGATTTTTTGTGATTGTTTTTTCTTATTATAATTTATTACTTTTAGTGATTATTTTTTCTTTTTGTAATTTATTACTTTTTATGATTATTTTTTCTTTCCTCAATTTATTATTTTTTGTGATTATTTTTTCTTTTCTTAATTTATTAATTTCTTCTGACAGAAAATTAGCAGAAAATAAGTGATAGGTTCTATGATTAGCGCTATATTATAGGTATGGTTCTTTTTTATCTTTTTCTATGTATATAACGAAGAAAGAAAAAAAGAAAATGTTTTCACTTCTGCCGGCACTCCCAGAGTGCAACCCGTCTTTGTTTTTAACTATGTTATAGGCTTTATCATCAACCACCCATCATGACCTCGTGTTGTGTTCCCGGTGATGAGTAGGATAGCCAGAGCTCACTGGAGACCTTTTGTGCTGTCAGTGGGAAGACAAAAGTTTGTCCTGCTTTGTTTTCTACACTGACGGTACAGAAACTCTGCTTACAGGGTCGGCAACGCGAGTGTGGCTCCCCTGGTGTTGCACACGCCCATAGGCGCCTGCAACAATTTTCATCACGTAGGCCGTGTACTTACTTGCCACCTAAGTAGTATAAAAAAGACGGGTTGCACTCTGGGAGTGCCGGCAGAAGTGAAAACATTTTCTTTTTATCTTTCTTCGTTATATACATAGAAAAAGATAAAAAAGAACATACCATACCATACCTATAATATAGCGCTAATCATAGAACCTATCATTTATTTTCTGCTAATTTTCTGTCAGAAGAAATTAATAAATTATGAAAAGAAAAAATAATCACAAAAAATAATAAATTATAGAAAGAAAAAATAATCATAAAAAGTAATAAATTACAAAAATAAAAAATAATCACCAAAAGTAATAAATTATAATAAGAAAAAACAATCACAAGAAATCCCTGAAGGCCAGGTGGTTTGAACCCGATACTATCTGAAACTATAAGGACTTACAGTCAAAGTGCTTACCGTTTAAGCTACGACGCTATCTATTGTAAATTGCAAAATAGATAGTCTGTACCAATCTTGTATGACGTCAGTCGTCGGTTACGGTTCAAAGGTCAACTAATCCTGACGCTTCCTTAACATTTTACACCCATCCAACGCCGCTAAAGAAGTTTTCACTTCAAAAAACCGGACGCTTCTTTGTGCTATATATAGGATATGGATAGAAATATTTAGCCATGACTGTTATTAGTGGTAACTTATACTGACTTATTAAATTTTTATTTTTATTCCATTTAAGTGGTAGACGAGCACATAGTCCAACACGATGGGTCTATTATGGGCCCATGGCCATGACCCGATACGTCACAATATATTCCTGTCATACTACTATCATAAATGGGAAATTGTATGTATGTGTGTGTCTGTTTAGGAGTTGACCTTGAGAAAGGGCATAGGCTATGTTTGGTCGCGATAACCGACATCCACGCAGGCGGAGCCGCAGGCAAAAGCTAGTAACTATATCAATTGATTAGCTTTATTACTAAGTGCTTATACTGTTGATTGATGGCACTTGGTGGAACTTGCTACACATCTTCAATGAAATCACTTGTACTGTTCCACATTATTTATTGATTTCCTGACCGGTTTCGCCTTACGGCATTATCAAAGGTTGATACATGATACATCTGATACCCAAAAAACATGTATCAACCTTTGATAATGCCGTAAGGCGAAACCGGTCAGGAAATCAATAAATAATGTGGAACAGTACAAGTGATTTCATTGAAGATTTATTCCTAAGCTCAAAACTTGAGGATGGCTCCACTTATTTGAATAATTTATCGTTAGGACAAGGTCTATATTAAAAACGAAAAAAGAAAACCTACCCAAGAACACGACCTCCTAGCAACACCGTACACGAATATCTAGCCAAATACAGTCCAAAAGAAATGTAACAATTTCAAATATAAATTAATTAGTTATTCCTAGTAACTTGAGTCACGTTTGATACAACATTCCTTCAAAGAAACCACATTATCATGGCATATAATTCAGTGGAACATCCACTAATTCACTGTGGCAACGCTCAGCAATAATAACATGCCCGAGTTTATTTCGCTCAGTGAAATATAAGGTACAATTCATGGTACTGCTAAAGCACGTTCGTGTTGTAAGGTGGACATTTATCATTTACTTTTAGGGTCCTATGTCTAAAGAAACCTGTCTTTCTATGCGTTATAGAAAGGTTTTTGCAGATTAAAGAGGTTTTAAATATAAAAAAATGGAATGTGGTTTCTCATATCCGCTTAATTGGCCAATTTGTTGAGTTTCATTACAATAGATCCATCTATTGCTTACTGTTTATAGTGTTACAAGTGGCGACGGTGGCGCGCGTTGCACGCAACCATACCGGGAACTACATACACCGGCAGAATTAGCGGAACACAAAAAATGGAAAGTATAAAATAGTGATCTTCATTTTTAAACAAATAATAATTAAACATGAAACAGCAACATGTTTAATAACGCAGTGCCCTGATTAAGCTTTCCATCCGTCTGGGCATGCTGCGAATGATGTTGTCAATTATTTCTTGGGGAAACCTCTACCATTCTTCAACTAATGTGTTTCGCAGCCCGCCCAGATTGTTAGGATTTTTGATTTGACACTCCTCTTTAGCAAATCCCAAACATGTTCAATCGGATTCATATCTGCCGGTGTGTGTAGTTTAGGACCCTTGGTCCTTTCACCCGAAGAAGGCCAGATCGAGAGAGATGGCCCTGGGTCAACCGGGGTACGAATGATATGTACTGTAGCTACCTCACCTTCGGCCTTGTACTGCGACCCATAGACGTCGTGCGGTTTATTCAGTTCGAGTCCGACATAACCTCCCCCTCGGGCTCCGGCGGGGGATATTTCCGTGGGGACTTTCGCACAAAAAAAAAAGAAAGTGTTACAAGTGAATGGTTTATTACATAGTAAAGTACATATGAAAGGGTTATAAAATTCATCAGGATTCTGAGAGGAAGTTGGGGGGCATGATAATGCCTAATACTATTCATTTATATACGTACTAATATTATAAATAAATGCCAAAGTGAGTCTCTGTCTGTCTGTATGTTACGGTTTCACGACTGAACCACTGAACCGATTTTGACGACATTTGGTGTAAGGATATATTAGACCTTGAGAAAGGACATAGGCTAGAGCTAAGACCCTCAGTCAACTTACGTTTTCATCGAGTTATGACGGCTTCAATTCTCCTAATATATATTAATTTATAACCATTGTAGTCTTCTCGGAGGATCGGAGAAATGGCGCACATTGGGAGAGGTCTATGTCCAGCAGTGGACTACACCAGGCTAATTGATACATCTCAGCATTTGCATATCAGCAACATTTAAACCTTCATCCATCGTGAGGCTATGTATGGAATAGACAGTTTGTGGCACGTTAACAGCATATCGACGGTAAAAAGGAAAAATACTTTAAGCGACATTTTTTGAATTTTACAGGAGAGCCAATCAAAGTTAATTTTTTTCGAAAAAAAATCATAAAATAATCTAATTCGAAGTTAGAAAAACCAGCGAAAAAACAGTTTCTTAATTTTTTAGGTACTTTCTTCCATTAAACTTACAAAAAATCTCTAAGCAATATAAGAGGAGTTATGTGTCGCTTCAGTTTTTTTCATTAAATACTGCGCAAGGAAAAACGCATTAACCACAACACCAGTGTCTTGACAAATGCGAGGAAAAACACATTAAGTGACAAGCAATGGGTGATCTAGCTTGGAGGAAAAACAACTGAAGCGCCATGCAGCCTGAGACACAAGGATGTGGAAAAACAAGTTTTCCAACAAAACCATAAAATATTTAGTAAAGGAAAAACCCAATAACCACTAGTAAATTATCATTAAATTTTGAATTTTTAACTGTAATCCTTCCTACGCTACCGATAGATACCAAAATAAAACCAAGAATTTAAGGATAAAATAAATATACTATAATCTTTATTGTTTTAAAAGCTTACTGATTTACAGTATTGCACAAATAATACCCATTCCAGGGACAAAATACAAAATTTCTTTTTAGAAAATAGTTAAAAAGAGGAAAAGTCCTCTAAAATATTGTAGAGCAATTAGTACTATATTTATACCCAGTTTTAACTCGCTGCGAAATGTTGAGCCAGACTGATGGGACTGTGAACAAACACTTCACAGCGGGGAATACCTACTAGTCATCATCATCATCATCATCATTATCAATATTTAGATGTTATCCTGATTGCGTCCATCGCCGTCCCGGCCTCGGAGCTCAGGGTCCGCCTTCCGGCTCTTCCTCCTCCACTTCGCACGATCTTGGGTGTCCATGGTAGTGAGACCATTTACACGCATGTCACCCTGCACGACGTCAAGCCAGGACTTTTTGGGCCTACCCCTTCTACCTGGACCCGGTGGGGGCGCCATTATCAGGCATTTGTTAGCCACGTAGCCTGGCTGTTGCCGTAAGACGTGGCCACACCAGCGAAGGCGACCCTCTTGCATTTTATCTACTATGTCACGGACATGAAGGCTGCCGTGGATGCGAGAGCTTCTCACGCGATCTTTACGTGTGACTCCGCATACCCCCGCAGCATTTTAATCTCCGTGACACGCAGCTCCTGCTTGTGTCGCTCTAACACGCCTCACGGCCGTGTAAAAGGACAGGCCTAATGATCGTCTCACAGACCTGTCCCTTCAACCTGGTTGGCATTTGTAGATGGCATGTGACGCCAGTCATTTCCTGCCACTTGGCCCACATGGTGGCAATACGTGCCTTGACGTCGTGGTCGATGTCAGCGGTCACGTGGAGTTCAGATCCCAGGTACTTAACCTGGTCCGTGCGCTCGACCAAGTCATCTATGCGGATGGGTGTGGGATCTATTGAGATTAATACCAAGTTTTCTGTCTTCGCCACATTTAACTTCAGACCGCCGTTCTCAAGCACCTCCTTCCACACTTTCACGCGTCGCTCCAATCTGTTCCTGTCTGTGTCCATCAAAGCAATGTCATCAGTCTCTGATGCTGTCCGACAAAACGTCTAACACCAAGCTGAACAGGTAAGGACTGAGTACGGATCCTTAGTATACCCCGACGGTGATGGGGAAGGCTTTAGTGTCGCCAACAGCGGACCGAACCACAGAACCGGAATCGTGATACATGCCTCGGATGGTGTCAATGTAGGCCTCAGGGATTCTCTTGGACCGCAATGCCTACCAGATCACCGCACGAGGAACATAGTCGAAGGCCTTCTGCATGTCTAGGAATAGGCAGTGCAGGGGCGTGTTCTTCGCCCTATATTTCCCCGTAACAATCCTTAGGGCGAAAACCGGGACCATGGTCCTGAGCCCGGGACGAAACCCATACTGACACTCCGAGTGTGCATTCTCCTGTCGGATACGGGTGTCGATTATCCGCTCATAGAGCTTCATGGTGTGGGACATTATCTTAATACCACGGTAGCTGCCATACTCCTGCACCGATCCCTTGCCCGTGGAGACTGTCGTTATGATACTCAGCCGCCACTGGTGCGGGATCTTACCGCTGGGGAAAACGCGGTTATAAAGATTAGTCAGGATGCCCACACCACGGGCACTCATTGCCTTCCAAGTTTCGATGGGGACATTGTCGGGTCCGACATTCCGGTCCTTAATGCGTCGAATGGCAGTCTGGACTTCTGCAGGCCTTATCCGTGGCATTAGTCCTTGATTTGGAGGGAGGTCTGATAACTGCACCTCTTTATGCTGCTTATTCAGCAGCTCATGGAAGTATGAGCGCCATCTCTCCTTCACCGCGACTTCCTCGTATAACAAATAGCCCCCATGGTCTTTAATGCAGCGGACGTTGGATATAGACTGCGCTGCTTTAGGCCTGGAATGCGCCAACTTATAGATGAGCTTTTTGCCCCTCAGACGATTCCAACTTGTGGTACAGCGGTTGCAAGTGGTCTCGTTTGGCCCTGGCTACGGTTCGCTTAGTGGCGCGTTTAGTATCTTTGTACGCGTCGCGGTCTTCGGGAGATTTAGACGCATGCCACTTTTTAAAGAGGGCTTTCTTCGCCCTGTATCCCTCTGGACTGTAACACTTACTGTGACTGTGAGCACCAAGTATCCTTGTTACACTTGCGTCTACCCTTAGACATGCCGAGCACGGCCGTTCCTGCCTCAAGAATAGCTGCCTGCAACTTGTCCCAGCAATCTTGTACTGATTCGGCTTCAGCATCGGCGCACTTGTCACCGATAACGGAGACGAAACTCTGGGACTTGGCTTCATCAAGCAGCCACCACCTGATTCTGCGTTGGCCCCGCTCAACACGCTTGCCTTTGAGTTTCACACAGAGGTCTATGCCAAGGAGACGATTTTGCGTAGTGAGACTCTCCCCGTGTATGGCCTTGCAGTTTGCTGCCTTGCTGATGCTGTGCCTCCTAGTGAGTAGGAAATCGATCTGGGTAGCATGCTCCCCGTGCTTGTAGGTGATAAGGTGTTCGGCTTTCCTTTGGAAATACGTGTTCACGATTGAAAGGTCGGTAGCTGCACACGTTCTGAAAATGTGCTCACCCTCTGGGTTACGGCTACGGTAACCAAAACCACCGTGGACACGCTCAAACTCCTTACACCTATCACCCACATGACCGTTTAGGTCACCACCCAAAACAATTCCCTGCGACAGCGGAATGCCACTAAGCACTTCCCTTGTGTATGTGCCGCAACGACAGTTCACCGGTGAATGAAGCGCCACGTCACGTGTCACTTCCTTACATAGGTTACGCAACTTCCACAAAAGAGACAAAAATACATTGCATGTAGCGACATGAATGATTTTGAATAGTTAACTTAAGTACACAATTTTGAAAACAATGTTTACTTTAAGCGACAATCGTCTTTATTTAGATAGTCGACGAAATTAAATGAACCGACGTTATGGGAATAAAAGACGGTGTCGGTTAATTTAAAAGTTTCTGTGAAAAAAATTATGGTGTTACTTTAACCGTCACTATCGATTCTTTCTGCAATTGCAAAAAATACTGAAATCCATAATATGTCATAATGATCGAGAAAGCAAAACACATTAACTCCATCTTACAGATACAATGAAAGCAAGGAAAAACGAATGTAGTGACTCGGCACTAGTAACACAAGAGTGAGCCAAAACACCTATAGTGCTTTACACCGCATTTTCTATGACGGAGAAAAACGATTTAAGTGAATTAGGATATCCGAAACAGAAAAAGAAAAACACATCAAATAACAATCTTACTATGGAGTCGGTACTTTAAGCGGTAATTTGACCAAATTCACAACAATTTTGTGTCACTTCATTTAGCGTCTGGAAAAAATATGCCTAAAAGTGCCATTACTTGAAGCGACACCAAAGTGGTCAGATCGCTACGAAACCAAGACCAATCGACGCGGAAAAATTCGCTGATTCCAAATATGTATATAACTCATTTTCGACAAAAGTGTCGCTTCAAGTGTTTTTCCTTTTTACCGTCGATATTATTATAAACAAAACGTGTATGTGCATACCCCGAGCTAACCACGAAGCACTCCGAGTATTTTGCTGTCAAGGAGAATCGATAATGTGGTTACCGGTTACGGCTGCGCTTATGTGGCGTTGAATATAATATCAAGTTGCGAATACGATAATGCAATCACGCTAGCTTTGGCATGCTATTTTGTGATAGTGACATCTAGTGAAGGTTGGTGGAACTAGTCGATAACGTAAAAAAAGTGTTACAGTATCACGCCATCTATTGAAATCAAGTATAACTTCAGTAAAATTTCTAATTCTGCATCACGCTATGAAGTGATTCTGTAGTTCAGAATATTCATAACCAAAGTTGCTAATATAGACGGTAACTACTCTAAGCTAAACTGTTTATGTTAACAATAGGTGGGTGACTGGTGTATGAAACCGCAAACTCTCGATTTCACGTCCGGTCAGGGTAGATAGATGCAGATAATATAATATAATTCTTATACAGATGCACAATCACGACCAAAAAATGGTTACACTCAAAGCTTCGAAAAGCAGGCAGCTTTGTAGTTCAGCAGGGCTAACATGCGCGCGTCGTCAAATATCTCGAATCGAGATGAGATATCATCTTGGGTCTTCTCGAGCGAAGTAACGTCGACATATTTGGTCGCGTCAAACTTTTTCAAATATTGTCTAGGCATACACATTTTTTAAACATGTTAGTTGCTGTTTTCACATTTATCCGATAAAATCGGCCCGATACGGCCATTTGCTCGAAAGCACAGACTAGTTAGGGATGCTAGGTATGAAAAAAATAGTGCAAACAATTTTCGACCTTATTGACATGACATGCTATTGAATTTTTTTTTCTTATATTCGTGATCAGCGTCATCAATTAATGCGAAAAGACACGTAACAAAGGAAATGTCATTAAGGTCGAAAATGGCTTGCAGTCGCTGTTTTAGTCCAAAATGAACCGAGCTCAAGAAGAGAATCAAATGAACGACGGGAGACAAAACATTTTAAAGGTCAAAATTCGAGTAAATAAGGGCACGTATGTTACAATTTGCAGACACCAAGTAGAGATGATTTCTCGAAGTCGAGTTATGTCGACATCTGACAGATCGCCATGAAATTTGCCATGTTACCAACAGTCGATATCGACATAAAACGGCAAAATGCCTCGAAATAGCTATCTCGTGGCGCGCATGTTAGCCCTGCATGTTACCAACAGTCGACATATCGACATATAACGGCAAAATGCCTCGAGATAGCTATCTCGTGGCGCGCATGTTAGCCCTTTTTTTTTTTTTTTTTTTTTTTACGTGCGGGAAATCCCCACGGATACCCACCCCTCCGGAGCCGGAGGGGTTGGTTATGTCGGACTCGAACCGACTAAACCGCACGCCGTCTCTGGGTCGTAGTGCTAGGCCGAAGGTGAGGTTGTCATGCGACATATCCCTCGCACCCCGGCTGACCCAGGGCCATCCCTCTCGGTCTGGCCCTCCTCGGGAAGGGGGGGACCACGCGGTCCCCGACTCAACCCCGGTGTGGGGAGGCGCGCATCGTCCTACGATGCGCGCCGCCGCCGTGGCCTGCTTCTGCTAGGGTGTCGGGCGGCTCCACCCGTCACCCTCAGGCCCGCGCTCATGGGGGGCGGAGGTCAGTTTGCGCCCTCCGACGCCCGAGCCGCCTTCGGGCGCGTGCAGCGATGTCAGCGAGCCTCTCTCGCTCATCGCGCCGCGCCCGCTCTGCTGTCTCCTTGGCGAGCATGACCTGCTCGCAGAAGGAGGCGCTGGCCGCCCACGCATCCGCGCAGCGGACCATCGCCGCGAGCAGGGTGGAGAGCGTGAGCACTCTCACCCCCAGGGCCGCCACAAGCTCCCGCCTCGGCGTCTCAAACGCCGGGCACTCGGTGAGCGTGTGCAGCCCCGAGTCCACGCTCGCGTCGCAGTGATGGCACTCGGGCGTTGGCTCAATACCCATCAGATGCAGATACCGCCCGAAGCTACCGTGCCCGGTGATAATCTGCGTCTGACGGTACGAGAGGCTACCGTGTTGCCTCTCTAGCCACTCCCCCATGATGGGCCTTACCGCCGCAATGACGGCGTGCCCTGCGCGTGGTTGCCCAAGTCGTCGCTCCCACTCGGCCACCATGACCTGGTGGAGCCGGGATTTCTCGGCCCGAATATCCTCGGGCTCGGGATCGAATCCCCGCTCCCGCGCCTCCTTTCGGAACTTATATAGTGCCGAAAGGGCCCTCGCTTCCAGGATCCACGGTGGCGATCCGGCCAGGAGACTCGCCGCTTCGAAGGATATCGTGCGGTATCCCCTGATGGCTCTGGAGGCCATCGTGCTCTGCGCCGTACGGAGCAGAGGCAGGAATCTGGCCTCCAGGGTGTCCGCCCACACGGGGCACCCGTATAGGGCCATGGACCGCACGACACCCGCGTAGAGTCTCCTGCAGGAGGACTCTGGGCCCTTCAAGTTGGGCAACAACCGGCCCAAGGCATTCGCCGTGAGCACCAACTTGGGGCGCAGACTTCGGAAATGCTGTCCGAAGTCCCATCGACCATCAAGCACGAGCCCCAGGTATTTCAACCGGGGCTTGATGTCGATGGGAGTACCTCCCACTGTTAGGCTGGCTCCCGGGCCTGGCCTGCGCCGAGGGCCATGAAAGAACATGGCCTCGGACTTGTGCAGAGCCACCTCGAGACCCAGCCGCCGGATCCTGTCGACGACCTGAGCAACCGCGGTCGTGGCCCCGCTCACCGTCACTAGCGTGTCATCCGCGTAACACGTGACGGTGGCCCCGTACGCGAAGTCACCGCGAAGCACCCAGTCGTAACCGATGTTCCACAGGAGCGGCCCCAGGACCGACCCCTGTGGAACACCGCACGACATCTCACGCCTACCGACTCCCGTCGAACTTGGGTAGATGACGGCTCTCTCCGTCAGGTACGCCCCGACTATGCGGCGGAGGTAGAGAGGCACATCGTGGTACACGAGTGCCTCCCTGATGCAACTCCAGGGCAAGGTGTTGAAGGCGTTGGAGATGTCCAAGGACACCGCCAACATCACCTCGCCCCGGGCAACCGCATCCCCCGCCAGAGTCCTCACACGCATGATGGCATCCACAGTGGAACGCCACCGGCGGAACCCAAACTGGGTGTTCGCCAGGTCCGGCCCCACTCTAGAGAGATGCTCGACGAGGCGCTTGGCAATAACTCTTTCAAAGAGTTTGCCCACCTCGTCGAGCAGCACTATGGGCCGGTACCCGGACGGCTCGTCCGCCGGGCGTCCCTGCTTGCGGATGAGGACCAGTTTCCCCGTCCTCCACATCTTCGGAAACTGGCCCCGCTCCAAGCATGCGCTGAGGAACCCTCTCAGTCGGGGTTCGAGGCCGTCTTCCCCTAGAGCTAGGACCCACGCGCGGCCTGGAATGCCGTCGGGTCCCGGGGCGGTGCCTTTCTTGGCCCTAAGCCTTCGCACCGCCAGCTCTAGTTCTACCCAAGTGACCTCGGGCACTTCGTCGTCAATCACCACCCTGGGTGCCGTAGGCGACCGAGGCGGCGGAGCCATCTGCGGCGGAACATGTTCCGCTCGCGCCGGGAACAGGGATTCCACCACTCCTCCGAACAGAGCCGGTTCGAGCACCTGGGTCAGCGGAGGGGCCCGGGGGCGCAGCTTTTCTCTTACCATAAGGTAAGGCCGCCCCCATGGGTCCCGCTCCAGCGTCTCCAGGAGCTCCCGGTAACAAGCGGCCTTTGACCGCTTGATCTCCGCTCGGAGGGCATTCCGGGCCTCCCTGTATCCCTCATGAAGCTCCGCCAATCGGGGCTCCGAGTCTGCGGGACGAGTACGCCTCCTACGGAATCGGGCCCACCGGCGGTGCGTGATCACGCAGGCCATACGCAGCCTCGCAATCTCCGCATTCCACCAGTAGTGACAGGGAAGCGCTCGCGAACGAAAGATCTACGATCGAACTGCGCTCCCCCGCCACAAACGTGGCCATATACGTGGCTTCGGCCCCGCGATTCTGGAGAACTAAGCCGAGAGAATCGGCCCAGCTCTCCAGAGCCCTGCCCCGTGCGTCTGTGCGCCGGGAACCCCAGGCCTGAGACCAGGCGTTGAAGTCCCCGAGCACAAGAACCGGACGAGGCGTACAGGCATTGACGACGTCGGTCAGCCGCTCCAGCGACCGCCGATACTGCCCTATGAGTCGGTGTGACCTCGGCGTGAAATAAACTGCCACGACCGCAATCTCCCCCACCCGCGCCGCTACGATGCCATGCTCCCTTGCGATCACGACAAGGGGAGGGGCACCCGCAGCGGCGTTATGCACCAGTGCCGCCGATCCATCCAAGTCGACCACCCAGGCGGGCCCGAGGGGCCGGTGAGTGTATGGATCGGCGACAGCGGCGACGTCGATGGACCACTGTGACATGCTCTGGAGCAGAAGTGCCTGAGCATCGACACCGTGGCCCAGGTTCGCCTGCAGGATGCGGAGATGAGGATCCATTATGGAACCATCTCCGCATCCCGCCCCGAACCATCGGCGGAACGCCCGCCTCGCGGCGGCGGCTCCCCGCGGGCATGTTAGCCCTGCAGGAGTTATAACTACATGGCGACATTGTTTGAGCACTTTTTAAATTTACGTGATTCTAAGTCGGCAAATAAGCTTTTTTAACTTCTTTATTTCCTTAAATGAGTCTACTAGTGCCATCTATTCATTTTCGAATATTACTAAAGATATTTTCTTAGTATCTCCATGACCCTACGCTGCGCATATGACCGCGCGGCCGCGGTGTTCCAGGTGAATCCCCTTTTTTCATACGAAAATGCCCACGGAGACCTCTATGCTATTCAGCGGGACCAGACCAATCCCTAACCTGAATGATCCTCCCACTGTGTCAAAAGAATATCACACTCTTTCCCCACACAACCATTGAAAGACGAAATTTTAAAATCCTAGTTAAAGCAATGAATCAATGTTACTTCTTACACATTGATCACTTTACTGGCGGTTGGCCAGCCGTTTATATGTTCATATTTCATTTCTCGCATTTCTCTTACCGATTAATGGCATAAACGAACTTACATTTCAAATGATAGCTTCCATTTTTTGCGCAATATAAATTGTATGAACGAGAGTTTTAAAATTGTGCTCGTGTCGCAGTTTTACGAGCTATAAAAAAGTGATAAAGATATTCCTTTCTTCTATTTTATTGTTACGTATATATTTTTATAAAACAGAGTCATATAAAATAGCTCTTAATGAATAATAACATTGACTTTAATTGTATAAAATCGGGAAGTCGGTTTTAAAGCCCGTGAAAGAGATTTTGACCTTTTCATATAAATTATATTGTAATGTCAGATGCCTTCATCAGCTTCACTCATTAAAAAAGATATCAAACTCGCTAATAAATAAGTAATAATATTTATTACAATCCCTTTCTGATTCAAAACTGGGGTTTTGATGAAAATGAAACAATCTTGAAATACATATTCTAACAATTAAAAAAAATTGATATGTTTGTAAATGATGGAGTCTTGTTACTCGTAATTGATGGAACTGGAAAAATACAATGAATTAAGAACTAACACTTTTTAGGAAATATATAAAAAAGAGTTATTTTTAGATATATGAATACATGATGTGGTTACCAATACAATCACATTAGCCCTAATTTCGTTTGACGATATTTAATGGGCAAGTACAAAGCCTCAATCATTCACCGTCACCGTCACCGTCGCCCTAAGACGGTAGTATAGGAAAATTTGGATAGCTTCAGGTGTGGCCCGGTGGCTCAGTGGTCAGAGCATTCCCCCTGTAAGGGAAAGATCGTGGGTTCGAGTCCCACCTGGGCATTCACTTTTTCCTATCTTTAATCGATTTGAAAAAGTTAGCATAGTAAATGCTTCAAAATTTCATTCAGTCAATTAAAAGGTTCAATTTAAGTCTCTAATCTCGACTGATTGAAATTAAGCAGTTCTCAGAAGTTACAACACAGGTCGACCGCAGTAATAGAATACTCTAGCTTTTGGCCGCGGCTCCGCCCGCGTGGATGTCGGTTGTCGCGACCAAACATAGCCTATGTCCTTTCTCAATGTCTAAGCTACTCCTATACCAAATTTCATTAAAATCAGTTCAGTGGTTTAGCCGTGACAGACGGACAAACAGACATATACACTTTCCCATTTTATAATATTAGCATGGACTAGCTTGCCATCTCCGGCATCACCCATGGCATACTTTCAAGCATATTTGTTCTCAAAAACATATGACAATACACCGGAAAACTACAGCACGTAAAAATACAGCCAACACCTAAAGTATTATACCTAATTTCAAAATCCAGTTGAAATAATCGCTATAAGGTGTAAGCAAAATTGTTGCTAACCGTACCTTGTAGCCATTGTGTTAGTTGACCGTAAGATAACTAAACACGTTATACACGAGAGGTAATAAATCCTGTCTAAGGTTAGCACTCTTATGGACTATTCTAGCGAATAGTCCACAGAGAGGACAATAAAAGCTCGTTTTATACTAAAACCGGTTTTATGATTACATAGTGCAAAGGTAGCTTTTTATTTTTGATTAGTGAGGACATTACTCAGGAATAATTTTAGTAACTATTGTTTAAAATCAACCTCAGTATGTATGTTTAATTGTATGTACGTTGCATTGCATTTCTGTAATCTATTTCACGATGGCATCGATTTTATCATATTTTATACTGATACTGGTAATAATTCTATTCAAACTGTTTTTTATGTTTAATCCATTTACCCGTAAGTAGTTGAGTTTGCGCTTTAAAGCATGGTCCACCGTCCCACTTTACAACGTGTTTGTCTTTTTGCTTTTACAGTAGCATCTGCCATCCTCCCGAGGAGGGCCAGACCGAGAGGAATGGCCCTGGGTCAGCCGGGGTGCGAGGGATATGTCGCATGACAACCTCAGCATCGGGCTAGCACTACGGCCCAGAGACGGCGTGCGGTTTAGTCGGTTCGAGTCCGACATAACCTCCCACTCCGGCTCCGGAGGGTTGGGTAAAAGCATCTGCCATCTGACCCTCCAATCTAGAAAGGAAAGCGTACATCAGAGCGTCGTCCATCTATCAGCAGGTGCACCAGCTTGCAGCTGGTCCCATGAGTCTTATATAACATTCTACCGTAGAGCGTCTAATTTTTTCTTATATGAGTGATTGACCGTTAAAATTATTTCATGATTTGGTATGTCACAGTAACTGCTTTATTGATGGAGAGAAAGTAAAAGAATACACGACTCTCCTTATGGTAAGCAGTCACTAGCACGTAACCGTGATTCGCTAAATCACTATAAAAGTAAGCTAAATAGATACCGGTAACAAACTTATAATATATTTTCAACCGGGCCTGAGGGTGACGGGTGGAGCCGCTCGTCACCCTAGCAGAAGCAGGTAGGACGATGCCCCCCCCCCCCCTCATACCGGGGGTGAGTCGGGGACCACGTGGCAATGGCCCTGGGTCAGCCGGGGTGCGAGGGATATGTCACGAGACAACCTCACCTTCGGCATAGCACATCGAGTCGACCCACAGGCGGCGTGTGGTTTAGTCGGTTCGAGTCCGACATAACCTCTAGGCTCTATACTTTTCTTGATTATATACAAACAGTGCACCATTTGCTTCTATTCCTAACGTACAGTCGACAATTGGGATACGGTTGCACTTTGTCATATAACTTTACGTACAATTTATATGACAAAGTGTGGCCGTATCTCCTTTGTCCGACTGTACATACTTTACGAGTTTCCTCCTTCAACTTTCATAAAAACCTTTCGTGCAAGCCCGCCGGTTTCGAGTACTTCTGACCCACCCATTTTTCTTGATTACAAAGAGTTTATAATATTTTAACAATCTCGATTAAGAGGAAAAATATTGTATTGATCTAGGCGGAGTTCGAACGGGCAATGCTTTGACCATTAAGCTACCAGATCTAATCAGAATTTGAATATTGAGGAAGCAAAATGCTTAAAAAATTTATTCAAAAAATTGTTTTTATCAAACTATTAACAATGAGAGATACTCTTAGTGAGCGCACATCTTTAAGGTAGATTTACGACAATCGGCTCGTTAACGGGAGTGCTTTTGAATCACACGGTCGAGAGCACGTCCCAGGAAAGTAGTTCTCATTCATTCACTCACATACATAATAGTCAAATTGTTCGTTTAGTCTGTCGCACTTGCACTTAATGGATTGATGCCGGTTGTCGCAAATGTGCCAGAAATCATCTTTGAAACGATTTTATGGTGAAATTTGGAAGTGATCGAGTCCGTCTGTTACACAGTTTGTATTAGTTGCGATTGAGTTTGATAATGAATGAATATTTTCCATTAAATTTGTCTGTAGATACATTGGCTATTATATTTGGGCGCTAGGTCCCTCATCTGGACTTCTGTTTCTCGACTACACTCAAACAGCTGAACGGATGTGGCTAAAATTTATTACAGAGATAGATTATGAGCTGTAAAAATAAACGGGCTACTTTTATGCCTGGCTACTCATGGGTTACAAAAATAGGAACAGAATACAAAGTAGTTAGAACCACAGGCATTAGCTCAGGCATTAATGAAGATATCAGTTCTTTGATCCTGTAAAGCAAAACTACTTTCTATCTCCGTAAAAACTAACCCATGAAAAATACGTGTTGACCTTTAGATCACTGCCTGTTGACCCTAAGGCCGTACTCCTTGACACCAGCCTGTCAAGCCATCACCCCGCCGAGTTAACCTCAATCCATTGTCGACTCTTAACAACACTGTCAATTGTTACTAATATTTTTTCTTTTATTTTTTTCGTTACTATTGTTTTCTACCTGTCTCATTATTGTGCCATGCTTATAATATGTTGTATGTATGCTATGCTTATGTTGTATGGTATTATACTCCTGTTGTTACTGTCACTGTGTCTTGCGGATTTTTGTAGTAGTATAGGGGTAGATTAGACCTTGAAAAAGGACATAGGCTATGTTTGGTCCTGATAACCGACATCCACGCGGGCGGAGCCGCGTGTAAAAGCTAGTATTGAATAAAGTACTTGTACTATTCCATAAATATTTATTTAAACAACCTAACCGGTTTTACAACACAGCATTTTCAAAGGTTCCGCTGACTTCCGAAGGTGAATTTTCACCTTTTACTGTCCCCCTCAATGTGCTGAATCAACAGTCGGATGCTATACTAACGTAAGTAAACACCTGACTCTAACAATGCATTTGAAAAAATTAAATACACTCGTCTAAATGTGGGTTTAATGACGCTACCTCAGCTGCCTGTACCCTTGAGGATTCGCCGACAGGCATAATGATAATGAAATGCGCTCTTACGATCATTACTATAATTATGTATATTTAAACTTATCAGAGTAGGTATTGGTAGCTGGTAAGCTGAAGGCAAAGTCTCAAGAAAGAGGGTCACCATTACAATGACGGCATTTAGCTTGACGGCCTCATCAAAAGAGGATTGTCGTCGCAACAACGCGTGTCACCTACCGGTCCCACTAGTGCTGCGACCACAATACCCCCTGCTATGCACGTGGTGACCCCTGAACGCAATCCAAAGAGTTTGGATTACTATCGAGGGTTTTGTGAAATTTGTGACAAATTTGTGCCAACGGGAACTTATATTTATTTAATTGTCAGTGTACATATTTCTATAGTCTGTAGGTTCCTGAGGGTGTGAGTAGTGCTGTATTAACACTCACTTTTCAATAACCACGGTTGACCGAAACCATTGTTGTTTTTGGCTCTACCTAGACATATAGAGAGAACACATAATAAATTCCAAATTAACAAACAAATATTGTAGAAACAAAGTACATTTTACAAAAAGGTATGTCAAAAATATCTCCTCACCGTCACGAACGTGGTAACGTGCCCAAAACACTGGCAACATAATCACGTTGCATGGCAATGCTAATTCTTTGCGCAGGAAAAGGCCCAGCTTCTTCATCTCGTGCACAATAAACGTGAACTTCAATGTATTACGTCCAACATAAACAAAAACATTGAAAATAAAAGGCTGGCGAACGACACGAGGCACAGTCGCTCACAAAAGTAGCTTGACAATTCTAAATTAATAAAATAAATAATAAATAAATATTCCACAACATTTCACACAACGCTATCTAGATCCATGGTAAGCATAGCTTAACTAGCTTGTGTTATGGAATCTAGAATGCGGATAAACATACTTAGATACATTTTTTTTTTGTAAATACATATATATTATACATAGAAACACCCGGACCAATGCAAATATACATATTCATGCATACAAATATTTGCACTGAGCGGGAATCGAACACGCACCACCTGCGCAGCAGCCGCGTTCACTACCGCTGCGCCACGGAGACTGAAATTTGAAATTACCTGTCACCTAAGCTCTGGGCCAACCCGAGAGTGCCTGAAGTGGCTCACAGACGATACTCTCTCTTAAAATCACATTCAGCTCACCAAAAACTTACCACCCGGGCATGAGCTGACGACCAGGAAGTCTCTTAATAAATTAAGGAACTTAATCGATTACGTAAACTACATTGTATATTGTAAAAAAAACCAGTTTTCATATATACATAAGTACCTATTAGACTTTTACTTCCAGTTTTAACTTTAACGTTGAACCGTAGTCGTTAGTTCGCCCGCTGCTCCGCCCGCGTGGATATCGGTTATCGCGAACAAACCAGACCTTGAAATAATTTGAAAGAAGTCCCATATAAAATTTTACCAATCCCATATATTTTCAATTTTTTTGTTAGTTACAAATATTCCGCATACCAATTTTTAGCCTTCTATCTTGAAAATTTCCAAATGCTTCATAAAAACTTACACCCCCCATTTTAGGGAAGTGGGGGGTTAGAAAATTTCCAATAGTAGCCTATGTCACTCTTCATCCCTTCAACTATTTCCACTTAAAAAAGACGGGTTGTACTCCGGGTGTGCCGGCAGAAGTGAAATCTTTTTCTTTCTTTCTTTCTTCGTTATATACATAGAAAAAGTTAAAAGGAATATACCATACTATACCTATAATATAGCGCCAATCATACAACCTATCATAAATTTTCTGATAATTTTCTGTCAGAAAAAAATTATATATTACAAAAAATAACCACAAAAAGTAATAAATTACAAAAAGATAAAATAATCACCAAAAGTGTCAGAAGCCCAAGTTCGAACCCGGTACTATCTGAAACCATAAGGACTTACAGTCGAAGTACTAAGCTACGAAGCTTCTTAGCAAAATAAACACTCTGTAGCTCTGTACCTTTGACCCTTCTTTTCCTAGGAAAAGAAGGGTCAAAGGTCACGTGATCCTGACGCAAGTCGAACACGTGATCCTGACGCGAGTTTAACACTTTTTTCACTTCTCATGCTCTTAAAATGTTACTTTAGTCCCTGCATATCGGGACTAAAGTTCCTTATTAATCTCTAGGGACTAAAGTAATTTTTTTTTAATTTACTTTGAAATCTCCTAAACAGCCAATCACGGTGTTTGTGAATGGGAGGATTATCACCTTTTTAGTGATTGTGTATAGAAATAACCTCAAAATGACATTTGAAAAAATCAAAAAATCCCATTTAATTTCGTGAACCACGATTAATGATATTAATTTAATTAATTATTATGTAAGTATTAAGGATAAGTTCATTTTATTATCCATTTCCAATTAGTTTTAAATTATTTTTCAAGTTTGAATCTGTTGGCTAAATATATATGCAAGCATATAAACCGTACGTCACTTAACAACAAAAAAAAACCGCGGGACAAATTTCTTTGCAATTTGAATTTTGAATAGATTATTCGTAATAAGCTTGCGTTGTAATCACCAATTACTTACACCAATTAATTGTGCAACTTAGAAACTTTGTTATTATAAATAAATAAAAATAAATAAATATTCCAAAACATTTCACACAACGCTATCTAGATCCATGGGAAGCATAGCTTTACTACCTTGTATTATGGAATCTAGAATACGGATAAACATACTTAGATAATTTTTTTTGTAAATGCATACATATTATACATAGAAACGCCCAGACCAATGCAAATACCCATATCCATGCATACAAATATTTGCACTGAGCGGGGATCGAACCCGCGCCTCCTGCGTAGCGACCGCGTTCACTACCGCCACGCCACGGAGGCTTTACCCCGTTATCGATATGATAAATTAATATATTTAGGTTGAAAAAGATATTTGCCTATTTCTTAATTTTTTTTTAAATATTATCATTTTGTATAAAACGTCGCTTTTTTTCCTCGCATTCAAAGTGAAAAGTAGAGTGTTTAACGTGGGACTAAACAACCATAATGACACTCGAACTATTAGCCACCCTCGCTTCGCTCGGGTGGCTAAAACATCTCGTGTCATTATGGCTTGTTTTAGTCCCTTGTTGAACAATCTACTATTACATATCCAACGCCGCTAAAGAAGTTTTCTCTTAAAAAAATCACGTCAATTTTTCGCTCCGTTTTGCCATGGAAGACGGACAAACAAACAGACACACACACTTTTTATAATATTAGTATGGACTGGAGCCCGTGGTCGCTAGTGTCACCGCCAGACTGTTTGTTTCTGACGTATTCAGGCTGTTACTGAAAATTAGTATTCAGTTCAGTTTTTTTTAATACTATTCAATAACTTCTGAGGCCGACTGTACCAACCCAGTTCCTATTCAAACGGAGGTGAATACACAAAGTTTTAGCATTCAACAAACTTTAAGGTTCCGGGTTCGCCCCGCTTTATTTCATACCTTCCAAAGTTTACCATCATTATAATACATTTGCCTTACTAATTGGCATGCTATCAGGGCGACCCTAAGTTCAGTTAGGTACTTAATTTGCTACTGTGAAGGTTCGATAAGTATCTCATGATAATAATGAAGGTTGGTGATGTCAGTTTAAGAACTAAAGGGTCCAAACCTCTGTAAATTAGAATGATGAGTTTCATTTTTGATATGAAAACCACATTAGAACTGACATCATTTTATCGTATTAGAGAGAAGAAAAGATTATCTATGTGTGGATATATTTATAATTGTGTACCTAGCGAATTTAAAGCTTTACCATACAATAAATTTATAAAATCATTTAAAGACTGGTTGCTAAACAAATGTTTTTACTCCGTTACAGACTTTTTGTCCATAAAATGAAAAGAGTATAGATAAAACTGTAATTAGGTGGTATAAGCTTCCTTTGGACTTCGTATAATTTTGTACGCCAAAGTGTTTTCATATATTAATGAAAATTTGCATGCCCAATTTAGGCAGAACATGATGTACCTACTTAGTCATAAGACATAATTTGTAACATCCTTATCACAATGTTCTAGCAAATAAAGATCTATCTATCTAAAGAAAATTTATTTTTATTGCGGATAAACACATGCACAAATATAAAAGAAAAATCGAAATAAAAATAAACAAAAGATATTAATAATAAAACTCGTGATTTATATATTATATGTTTTATTTTACATGGCAAAGCGTCTGATCAAAACTACGCATGGCCAGAAGGCTGGCTATTATCTTGCACAGAGGATAAGCATTGCCATTCAACGTGTCAACTTTGCCAGCCTTCTGGAAACGTTTCGCGGTGCGATGATGCGGAGGAATTTCACGACGCATTATAAATGTAAATATTTCATTTATTTAGTTTAGCTTGTTTTAGTTTCTAGTTTTAAATTTAATTTAGTATAATTTGTGTTTGATTATTATATACAGGGTGTAATCGTTAAGTGTGTCCAGGCGATTATTCCGTAACTATTACAGATATCAAAAAACTTTAAACTGATATCAAAAGTACGTTACCTAATAAGTAAAACGACATCAATAACTTCTTTTAAATCTTACTAGAGGTATCTTCCATTTTGATATTAAACACTCCCATACATTTAGTATGAGATTAGTAGATTTTAAGTGATCTAGTACCCATTTTACCTTAATCATATTTTATGATTACGTATACTATGACAATGATGATTTTCAAGTAGAAACACGTGTAAATTAATTATCTTACCACTTCAAATTAGTAATAAACCGTGTTTCAATATCGCATTAAGTAATTTGAGCTAACTGAAAAGCAACACGCTACAAAAAAAAGATACTCTTTTTTTGTTCGTGCTAAATTCAAAACTTTTATCTCGGGTTGTTGTTTTCGCCAATTTATTGTTGTTTTCTCTAATTTGCGTTAATAATCGTGATTGTTTCATTTATTGATTGCAAAATGGCATATTCCAAAAGAGAAAAGAGAGATATGCTAAAAATTTACTACAAAAAATATTGTAACAAAAGAGCGGCTATTATCACCCACAGAAGAGAGCACCCAGATAGAGAAGTTCCTTCTGGTGAACGTACCTAAAACCTTTCTATTAATCTCATACTAAATGTATGGGAGTGTTTAATGTCAAAATGTTAGATACCTCTTGTTTAATTTTTTTTTTAAAGTTTTTTGATATCTGTTATAGCTACGGAATAATAGCCTGGACACACTTAACGATTACACCCTGTATAATTTGAAAAATAAACGATTACCTTATATTTAACATGCCAAAATATCAGTGGACCTGCTACTACTCAGGCTGGGACAATGTCCGAACTCCAAAAACGGTATTCACGTTAAACCCGGTCGCGTTGTGACCACCTCGAAATTCAGAGTCTGCTTTTCGACTATTTTTTCTCGAATTCACACGTTCCAAGAGCAACTTGAGAAGCATCCAAGGTGTTGAGACTATTGGCACGCATTTCATCTACGACGTGCGTCAATGAACATTTATTATTCTACAATGCACATGGCTGACAATATCGTGAAGAGTTTCACACTGTTACAGCCTCCCTGGGAAGGAATAGGGGAAATGTTACCCATTGCTGGCAGTAAGTAAGTACTTCTACATCAGTTTTAATTAATTTATACAACGCTTCAGGCTTACGAATTAGGTATGTTATAGCGAAAACATTTTTTCGACACCCTTACTCATAAAGTGGTGTTTATCACATGGCTTTTACACTCATAAACTATGCTATTAAACACGTGTGCTTTTTTTTTCTTGATCGCACTAGTGTTTTATTTTATATTCCATCAAATTAAGTTGGTACCTCGCTGAAAGATATTATATATGCATTCTATTTGCTCTTAACTTAACTGGGTTATAGTTTTATTTTTAAATCTCGGCAAAAGTTTTGACTTAGATACGTTTCGTTTCAACGTAAGACTAAAAATAACACTATTTAAAAAAAAAAGTAGTGTACCACCTTGAATATGATAAATTTTCAACAACTTATTTACTTTAATTAATAATTCAACGTGAAACAAATTTATAAATACATAAAAATTAGATTTTTTACATTTTGCGTTTTGGCTGTTTAGCGTAATTGCTCGTGCCTACGCTCCAATCTGCGCGCGCATAGATAACACGCCGCGCGCTGAAAAAAATATATTAGCGCGGCGTTTTCAACAAATTTTCCGTCTGTGCTGTGAGCATTGTTTATTAGTACGAATAATTGATCAACAAGTTTAAAATGTCAATGTCTAGTGTAGAAGAAGACAGTTACGTTGATTTGACGCCGCCGGAAATATTAAGTGAGGCACGAAATGCCAGTGATAGCCTTTTGCCTCCAAAATCCAGGGATAAGTACATGGTAGTTTATGAGACCATAATTAAATATAACATTTATTTATTTTACTCGTAAGTGGGTCGAAAAACTTCGTATGACACACGTGAGGTATGGTCATTACACTCTCGGTTTCCTTGCAGCCCTCGCCTTCGGCTCGGGCTGTGCAATATCACCTCGAGTGTAATGACCAACTTACCACACTTGTATCATAAATAACTATTTCAGTATGACCCAAATGCATCCTTGTACAAAATTTGACCAAGATCAAACAATGCCTGTAAACTCTGTATTCGGGAAATGCGTTCTGAATAAAATAATAAAATAGCAAACGATCGATGCGGCTAGACTAGACTGTCCATTAGTTCAACGTCACAAAAACAATGCTGAACACAGAGAGAGCTTCGCGCACTTCTGATCCTGACAGGGATTACCTTGTTCGCACTGAAAATTTTTAGAAACGTATTTAAAAAACTAACGAAAAAAGAAAATGATAGTACAGAGTTGGCAAAGTGCCTTTGTAGGTATTCAGAGGCTTTATCACGTGGGCAGTGTGTTTAGTTATTGCCCTACAATTATCCATATTAATAATATCAATACAAATGTAACTATGTCTGTCTGTCTTTATGTTACGCTTTCACGCCTAAACCACTGAACCGATTTTGAGGAAATAATCTATAAGGACCTTGAGATATGCACTATAGGCGATAACCGACATCACCGCAGGCGGAGCCGCGGGCAACAGCTATAATAAGTAAGTTATAGTAAGTTAATAGTTTAAATACGCCAGCTTACTAAATATCCTCCTTTAGGTTTATGGGAACAACTACTGCGTAGATCCTCAAAGGTCTTGGCGAAGACCCAAAAGCATCTATACCTACATTATCTTGAAGCGATGGATAGACAGAGAAAAAAATATTATCACCTAAGCCTTTTCTATTTCTTTATTTAATTGGGGTCACTTTACACCGTCTAAATGTAAGGCGGCTGAAATTCGATATTTCCCGTGAAGTGACTGCCATCTGACTTCCACACAACACAACAAAATAGAAGAAAAACTAACGTAATAAATAACATAGTGCTTTTGCCTTCGAGGTCGGTATTCTCAAAAAGGAATATCGAATTTACGTCTAAAAACTAGCGACAACTACACCGCGAGTGGCGGAGCAAGGTTTCGTAAGTTGTGACAGTTTGTGATATTATTTTCTACTTGTATGTAACATCTGAAGTCTCAAACATCCTGTATACAAAGCTAACTTATACGTCGAACATGTCTGAAAGTTGAAATACCATACATACATAAAATAATATTGAGACTTGGAACAACTTTTAACGAAGGGCGTCACAGACTTATAAATTCTTGAAATGATATTTTCGGAATTTGCGCAAGTAATGGTAGCAATAACGATGTAAATTCTATTTTTATATCAATATACTTTGTTTAATTATAACTTCTTTTTACTTGCATTTTTTTTATCAATGAGGTGGCAGGCAGGCACATGGCCCACCTAATCAAAAAATGGTTACCGTGGCCTGTGGACGTGTGCAACACCAGTCAAAGTCAAAGTCAAAATCATTTATTCTGCATAGACCATTAAAACGGTACTTACAAAACGTCAAGTTTAAAAAATCTAGACTAGTTTAGCAAATGGACCACCGGTTCGAAACGCGGCCCCGACCTGAGAAGACTCCGGCAAGAAACTCAGCGGGCATTTTTTTTTTTTTGGTCTATTTACAAACATTTGCTTAGTCTACTTAGTCTACATACAATAGTTTGCTTGAGAGCATAGTTGAGCGAACAGCTCATTTCCAAGCTTGTTTATCATCTAAATATTCTTGGATTTTATAATAGCCTTTTTGGCACAGTTTAGTCTTAATTACATTTTTAAATTTATTTACAGGTAAATCTCTAATTTCATTAGGGAGCTTGTTGAAAAAGCGTATACAGTTGCCCCGGAAAGAATTACTAATTTTATGGAGTCTACTATCACAAGCTACAAGATTGTTTTTATGTCTTGTGTTCATATTATGCCTGTCACAAACTCTTGAAAATTTAGAGATATTTTTCCTTACATACATCAGGTTCTCGAAGATGTATTGTGACACTACGGTTAGAATGTCTATTTCTTTAAACTTTTTTCGAAGGGAAACTCTTGGGCCCAAATTATTAATAGCTCTCACAGCCCACTTTTGTAAAATAAATATTGTGTTTAAATCCGCGGAATTACCCCAAAGGAGAATTCCGTAGCTTAAAATACTATGAGTGAAGTCACACTCGTGCTGCCAACCCTGTAAATACAGAGAGTTTCTCTGCCGTCAGCGTAGAAGACAAAGCAGGAATAGCCTTTGGTTTTCCCACTGACAGCACAAGAACTCTCCAGTGAGCCTTGGCAAATCACCGTCGGGAACACAATGGCCGGGGTATTCTGTAGGGTGGACTGTTTTCGTTTTAGTTGTCCACATGTTTTGGGCACAATCGGGGTGGTCAAGAATCATCAGTATATTTAGTTTCTGTGATAATAGTCTCTAATTAAAATTGATCCATATATCGCCAATTATAATGTTCGGTTCCACTGAGGGGAGCGAGCCGGTAGTCGACAAGCAGGCACTTTGTTTTAGGCTGTGTGTTTACTGACATATGGAGAACTGTCATATCCCCTAGTCACCTACTAAGATCCCCATGGAAAGGGATGGGAATATTACAAACAGGCTTACAGACATCGACAATTAAGAGGAATTGCCACCTTAATAGAGAAGGCTATCTCTCCTCAAACGTAGGGGCTAGGTTGGGGTTTACACAAAGGATCCAATAGGGTCGAAGTGCCCGCGATAGCTCCAAAGCACGCACCCCAATAACATAAGATAAGATAGATTAGACACCTCATTCATCCAAAAATAAACATGTAACAGCTTCAACCATTCTAATATTTTATTTTAGTGGTCTGATATCAGAATAGTAGTAGTAATTACCTATCTACATGTGTATTTTTCATTTATATTCAAATTTAAATAAAACTCTCGAATAATATAAAATTGTTTCTCACTAATTGAACGTTATGAGTGTATATTTAATCGGTTTACAGAGCTTCTCAGAAGGGAAAATTCACTGACATTCACTTTCAGCCAATTAAGCTGATTAGAGGGAGAAGAAATATACAAAACAAGGTCGGGTACATTATTCAATTATTGCTTTATAAGTGGATGATTTACCTACTTCATTTAAGATTGGAGCTTCGCTAATTTAATGACGTGAAGCGAAGAGCGGCCTAAAAAATTATTATTTACTAAAACGTAAATGTAGGTACTCCTCCCCCCCTCTCTTCCCATGTGGTGTCTTACAAGATGACCAAGGGATAGGGCCGTTTAACTTTACATCAGACAAAAATTTACAGCCCAGATGCAAAGCTCGAATCAACAATAGTGCCCGGAATACGGCAATAGGCTCACCCCCAATTACGTGGGACCGAATACAAATTGCTGAAATGTAAGTATTAAATCACCTCCGCCTAACCCTCGGGGGATAAAGACGTGATTATATGTTTGTATGTATGTATGTACTCCTAAAGCTTTTCCGTCGCTAACTGCCAGCGCTCCAGTTCCTCCAGTAACTCCAAACATACAGTAAATATCGATATCTCTAATTAATGTGAGTGACCATGATAGTTTAAATACTAGATTTAATACAAAAAATACTAAACATAGAATTAGAACTAGATTGGTAGGTGTCTCATAGCTCCCGAGGGGATCATCTCAATTCTGGAGACAGCCCTGGGTGAGCTGTGGTACGGGAGATAGTTTTAAAGATTTTTATTTTGAAATTTAAATTTCTTGAGACGCTTGAAATCGCTTCATGGTAAATCACAGTCACGGTGTACAGCCGCAAGAGAGTATCGCATTTATGTCAGTCCACGTTGCGTTTACACATGTACAATGTTTAATAAGATTGATTTGAATTTTAATAAGGAATCTAAATAGTAGATTAGATTCAACGACGAGAGATTCAACAAGGGACTAAAACAAGCCATAATGACACGAGATGTTTTAATCATCTGAGTGAAGCGAGGGTGGCTTATAGTTCGGGTGTCATTATGGTTGTTTAGTCCCACGTTAAACACTCTACTTTTCACTTTGAATGCGAGGAAAAAAACGACATTCTATTCAAAATTATAATATTTATAATTACAAAGTTTATTCAAAATACGTATTGATCTAACCTAAGAAAAGTTCTATTCAAAATTCAAATTGCAAAGAAATTTGTCCCGCGGTTTTTTTTTGTTAAGTGACGTACGCTTTAAATGCTTGCATATTTAGACAACAGATTCAAACTTGAAAAATAATTTAAAACTAATTGGAACTGCATTATAAAATGAATTAATCATTAATACTTACATAATAATTAATTAAATTCATATCATTAATCGTGTTTCGCGAAATTAAATGGGTTTTTTTAGATTTTTCAAATGTCATTTTGAGGTTATTTCTTCTCCCATTCACAAACACCGTGATTGGCTGTTTAGGAGCTTTCAAAGTAAATTTAAAAAACAAGTACTTTAGTCCCTAGAGATCCCTAAAACTTTAGTCCCGATATGCAGAGATTAAAATAACATTTTAAGAGCATGATGAGAAGTGAAAAAGTGATAAATTTACTTTACTTCGATTGTTTATAATTTAACCTATTTTGGTAATAAAAAGTTATGAAAAGTCATAGTTTCAGTTTAGTTGGGTAGCATCTTATAGTTTACTATGCATATTTGTTGAGAAAAAACTACGACATTAAGCATTATTGGTGATGATCTGTTGACTCAGGACACTACCCTATTAGGTATAGTTGGTTCGAAACCGACATAACGGGTAATGTATCAGTATGTTTATTCATATTCTAGAAACTATTACAAACTATGCTATGCTCAATTTGGTTCTAGATAGCGAGGAGTAATAAGTCCTAGAATGACATTATTATTTTAAACAACAATCAATATAAAATCAATGAGTAGAATTTCATAAATATTTCAATAGATATGGCATCCATTAAACCTTTCGAAAATACTCCGAATTTCTCCTCCGTCAAGCCTAGTTTTAGAACTAATTTCCAATACTGTGGACGTAGTTATTATAAGGGAGCCTTTACAATGGTTATAAATGTGATTAAAAGGTATCCCCCGATTCTGCTAATTTTATGACATAACAACACCACTGTCATACCGCTGACATTGTATAAAATGTCATTAAATTTTAGACTATGTCCGAACTTTAAGATCCAAAATGAAAAGAGAAAGAGACCCGAATTATTATGGCACATAAATTTTATGTCTAATAATCATAATGGCGTTTAAATATTATGTCTAATAATTATTATGGCGATCAAAAATATGACAAACAATACTTATGCATTCAGGCATTCGTATATTATGGTATCTAATTTTCGGGCAATCGAAAGTATGTCATATGTCTTTTCGAGCAAACAAAACATTCGGGCAAATGAAATTCGGGAATATGATGATTATGGCATATGATTTTCGGGTAAATAATTGACAACCATTTTGCTATCATAAAAATAATAATAGAATCAGGGCCCAGGGCTGTTCTCCAACGAACAGTAATCATACAGCCAATGACTAAGTACCCTTTTGACGGCTATCGGGCATCCGCCCCCTTTTACGTGGGTCCGAAAATCATAGTTAGTGAAATGTGAATGTTAATATACCTCTGCCTAACCCTTTAGGGCTTTACAGGCGTGAGTATATGTATGTATATTTCGCTCCGGTATGCATCGTGCTCCGACTAAATAGTCCTACTGTTGGGAGCACCGGGATACCCACTCCTACTACAAAGGCAATCGAAAGTGTCCAGTAGGAGCATCAAGACATTACAAATAGAATTACTCAACTGAACGCGGCCGCTACGCAGGAGACGCGGGTTCGATCCCCGCTCAGTGTAAATATTTGTATGTATGAATATATATTTATTTGCATTGGTCTGGGTGTTTTTATGTATAATATGTATGTATTTACAAAAAAAAATGACTAATTATGTTTATCCGCATTCTAGATTCCATAACACAAGCTAGTTAAGCTATGCATACCATGGATCTAGATAGCGTTGTGTGAAAAGTTGTGGGATATTTAAAAAAAAACTACAAGTGTCACTTCACGATGATATTGCCTGATTAGATATAAAATCTCCTTTTGTTTATTGATGAGGTATTATGATCATACTTACTACTTTTAGTCGTGATGGTCTGTCCCCACGGGTGAGGCGTAAATAAGGTAGGTCCGTAATCCAGAATGATATTCAGTCCTGAATCTCAATCTGTATGTGGGCCTGTCTGCCACCTCACTTTTATTAAAAAAAATAGTTTAAATGTCATGGTAAGAGTTGGTTCACAATTGGGTATTTGACCACTTTTACAATAAAATATGAAATGTATTGGATATGACAAGAGATAGTATATAAATAGAAATATATTTCACTCAAATATGAATTGTACTGAACTTTGGATTTTAATGTGCTAACTGTAACCACTGATTTCTACGTTTGAGATCATTATATGAGTGTCCTATTCAACAAACAAGTTTTTTCTCAAACATGCTTGGAAATGTGAAAATTATTTTGACAACCTTCTTCGAGATAAATCGAAATTGCTGTACATGCGAGCAGCGGCCGGCAAAAGTTGTATGAAAATCCATATCTGTCGTGTTTTAGCGGCCAAATAAGTTACTATGTAAACTTATATCTGTCGAGTAATTTAAAAATGGAACCATCTTTTACTTCAAACCATGGCAACCAAGGAGGTAACTTATCCAAGGCATTATTGAAATACAGAACTGGCTTGCAAATAGAAAGCTGTTTATTAAGAAAAATAAAAAACAAATGAACATTTCGCCGTGTGAAAAATTACTGTCGTCATTGATTTTGAAAAGTAGGTAACTAAAAAGTTCTGCTTAGATACTACTTAGTTTTAATTTCCGCGCATTGTTTGAGAAAAGCACTATACAAGCTTGGCCACAACTGAGCGTTGCCGGACTCCGTAATGCGTGCCTCGGCTGCGCCTCGGCCCGCATACTTCACGAACGTCAGGCAACACTACACTTGGTGGCCGCGGCAGTAATGTACTATAACCATATAAAACATGTCCTGTAACTGAAACGAAAAATACATACCGAGGGATATAGGGACAGAGAAAGCGACTTGTTTTATATTATGCAGTGAAGATACGTCACGCAGAAACAAAATATATATATATATATATATATATATATATATATATATAAGTACCTACCTATGTCATAACTTAAAAGTATAAAATAACTATTAAAAAATAAAACCCGAATGATGCTGAAAAGATCGAACCAAGCTATAAGCAGGCGGTACCCTTTTGCAAATCTTAAATCAGATAAAAATTAATGGGTACAGCCTGCTATAAAGCTTGTTTTCAGCTTTTTTTTAATAACTATTTCATTTATTCATAGCAGGCATCAATTCATAAAGTTAATCACAAATTACAACCAATGTAAACACTTCCTTAAAATCTGCCGAATAAGATTTCCGATGATGGAAATATACAAAACGTTCACGAGATCACAAGGCAACGAAATTAAATTCCAGCATGGCGCCTCAACAGGAGACCGAATAAAAAAATACCTTTGCGTAATCCGGCTAAATTAAATTAAAATTTGACATTTTCTTTGGCGCAACTTTTCAGTTAGTTAATTACACAGCGAAATGAATTTATGAAAATACTAGCTTTTACCCGCGGCTCCGCCCGCGTGGATGTCGGTTCTCGCGATCAAACATAGCCTATGTCCTTCCTCAAGCTCTAATCTACCCCTAGACCAAATTTCATCAAAGTTTTAGTGGCTTAGGCGTGAAAGACGGACAAACAGACACACGCACACTAACTTTCACATTTATAACATAATTATGGATTTTCTATAAGATCGTTGAAAAGATGTTATGAATAGAGAAAGTACCATAGCTCGCCCGAGTCTCTTATATTAAATAATATTATAAAGGTGCCCGAGATAAGTTTAAGGACGTTTTAGACATTATGCTTATTCGACTTAATGAATAAAAATAAACTAAATAAAAATTGATAAATGACTTATGAATGTTATAAAAAAAAAACAAATGACAATCCTATGAATATTAAAAATAGAAAAGTTTACGAAAATTTTAACTTTTTTAAGCAAAGACAGCTGAACGAACTTGTATAAAATCAAAAAGTACCGAAACCACAAGAATGAAATTCAAACATCGGTAGCTTAGTAGTTTAGGAGTCGGACCCACTCCTAGCACAAGCAATTTAGCTTAGTAGGAGAACTTAGAGGGAATATTAATTACCTAATTCTATTTTTTAAGAAAGAATTATCAAAACGGTAAAAGAAATGGTATTGATTTGGATCACTTTTTACCCGATATTCGTTAAAAGTCTTATACTTCTAGAATGGGGTACTACAAACCACCAAAACTCACCATAACCCAAACGTCAAATAGATACTATACTTATAGGTACTCAAATTAATATCCACCCAGCCTTATTAGATTGTGTTGTATTGTGCACAGTGCAAGATGCGACCGCCATCAATCGATGTGGGTAACCATGGCAACGACAGTTCGGAGCCATACCTTTTATACTTCACGACACGACGGGTTGCCTCTAACTTACGATATTCATCCTTTTTTTTACGTGCGGGAAATACCCACGGATACCCCCCTTCGGAGCCGAAGGGGGAGGTTATGTCGGACTCGAACCGACTAAACCGCACGCCGTCTGTGGGTCGATGTGTTAGGCCGAAGGTGAGGTTGTCTCGTGACATATCCCTCGCATCCCGGCTTACTCAGGGCCATTCCTCTCGGTCTGGCCCTCCTCGGGAGGGGGGACCACGTGGTCCCCGACTCGCCCCCGGTATGGCGGACGATATTCATCCTACTAATATTATAAACGCGGAAGTTTGTCAGTATCGATGGATGGATGAATGGATGTTTGTTACTCTTTCACGGAGTTTCACGTAAAAGCTACTGAATGGATTATAAGGAAACTTCACAATCTTCTTCTTCATTATCCTAGCGTTAATCCCAGTCGCATCCGAAGCTTTTCAACTTGGAGTCTGGGGTCCGCTTTTTACCAGTCTAACTGCGGATTTGGCTAAACTTCGATATTTTCCGTGAAGCAACTGCCATCTGACCTCCACAACCCAAAGGCGATATCGAAGCATTGCAGCTAGACCAGTTGTTGGATTTTTGTGGGCTCCAACTACCCGTAACGACTGCCATAGAAGTTTGTATGACAACCAGGACCGACGGCTTAAGGTGCTATCCGAGGCACGACCCGACCAATGCAAATACCCACAATCATGCATACAAATATTTGCACTCGCGATCGAACCCGCGCCTCCTGCGTAGCGGCCGCGTTCACTACCGCTACGCCAAGGAGGCTATTTTAATGAAACTTCACAATAATATAGCTTATTCATCAGAATAACACAGACTGCCATTTATAACAATAACCGATATTATTGTTAGGTTGATTTTTATAGAACTAATTTTACAAATATAATTTAAATACAATCGATAAAGTTATCCATTTTTATGGTTTAGAGGCAAATTAATATCTTGGTGCTGGCCACACTGAACGGGAGTGGGGGTGCCTGATTTAAAACATTTGGGCCGATTGAGCTGGTCAGTCGATCAGAGGATCCGAAAGATGTAACTTGCAATCAGAAATAAGTACAGTGTGTACCTAGCGGTTAATAAAAAGTATAAGTGATACAAAAGGTGTTTAATTCTACACTATAGGAATAACCGACCGCGGGCAAAAGCTAGTGTTTTATATGTTAACGCACTTTAAAAATAAGGGATTCATTAAGTTACAGGTTCAAGCAACTCAACGTTTAAAAGGCTTTCGCTGTGCAAAGAAGCTGGTCACAACTTTGGATATTTCTTCAAACACTATTGGGTTTCATGCTGACTGTATAGCTAGCGACGCAAATATTATCACGAATGGGCTCGCTAGGTGGCAATACGATTGTCCCGTAAATGTGAGAAAAATATACCATCACTCTCTTAGCGATTTCCCTATAGCCTTCAGTTTTCATTTTGAAGCCTAGTATTGCTTATTGGCTTTCATTGGTTTATTGACTTATCCGTTATTGACTGCCGTCTAATCTTCTTACCCTGAGAGAAAAGGTGCACAGTTGGGTGGCAAGGGCGCACAGTTTCAAGTACCTACCTCGGGCATTAACAACTAGTCTCAGGGAAGAAAGGAACTTCATCCCACGCACGCTCAGGTTGTGGATGAACTTCCTGTTGTGGTTTTCCCAAGCGACTATAATATTGGGTTCTTCAAGAAGGGTATTAGAAGTTTTCTTCAGGGTTGGCAGCGCGAGTGTAACGCCCCTGATGTTGCATACTTCCATAGGCCACGGTAACCACTTTCCATCAGGTGGGCCATGTGCTTATCTGCCACTTAAGTGGTATAAAAAAGGGATGATGATGACATTGAGCGTGAGTGAAGGACGCTATCGGTGAGGGCCAATATGGTTACCCGCAGCTTTGCACGTGCCTCGGACAGTGTAAAATTTTTAGGTTCTGTACAACCCTGAAACCTAAAAATATATATAGTCGATGAACTATGAACAATACCTATTCATCTTAACCCTATACGAGTGAGACCGTAAATGAAAATAGATATATTTGAAAGGGTATTAAATGAAAAATCGTATGGTGTAACAAGCTCCCGTCACCACACAAAATTGCCAAACTCTGTCCACAGATGAATGGGATCCATCCATACCTCTAACTTTTACCGCACCACACATTCACTGGAGGCATTCTTGCGTCGAAACTTTTTTGCGAGCGTTTTATATCTGGCCGTCAGTTATTAAGTACATTCTATATCATGTACATAAATCTGCAAATACATATTATGAATAAGAATATTCTTATGTTTGGATGTTTTTTATTCAATTCAAATTCAAAACATAACTTTTTTTTAAGTAGGATCGGTCAATTTGACTGCACAAATAGGTACTAAAGTATTAATTAATACCAGTTTCTATTTACGCTTTAATCTGCAAGGTTAGCACAGGTGGTTACGTGGCCCATCTAATGATACGTAAGTGGCTTTACGACTTTTAGAGGGGAAGGAAGAGAGAAGAGCAGCATTACCATGAGCAGTATGACCTAATCTTGTAAGTGATATCTGCTACTTACCATAACTTTAAGCACCAATACTAACCATGATGTCATTTATACTAGCTGACCCGGCGAACTTCGTACGGGTTAGGAGGCAACTCGCCCCTGGGCCGTGGCCCAATGTACACACTCTGGTAACAGTAGGGGGAAAGTGGTAAAAAGGAGCGGCCAAGATTTCCACACCAGAATGAGCCTATGGTAAACTGGGTCAATTTATTTTTTATTGAATAGAAGGTCATACTCGAATTATTTTAGTATGAACTATTGATTATTAAGGGACATTTACAAAACAAAAAATATGTATTTTTTGCGTTTATTTCAATTAATAAGAAAAATAAAAACTATATCATACGAAAACTAACTAAAAATTGGTAAGAAAATCAACATATTTTTATACAGAAAAAAAACAAATATTTATTAATCAAACGCGTAAATTTGTAATACAAAATATGGGACTAAAAGAGCATGGTTTCAAATCATAAAATTGATATTTTTTAAGTAGGTACCCTCGAAAACTCAACTAAAGCATGAGCTTTAGTTGAGTTCTCGAGGGTACTTTAAAAATAGAAAATCAACATTTCTTTTTTCAAAAAAAAATTACGATTTATTAATCAACTCTCGTAAATTACTTGTAGTACAACAAAAAACATATAATCAACTTTACAATGCTGTAAATAGTGACATAATAAGAACCAAGAAACTTAGCAGTTTACTAATTTTTCTATACAATGACCGACTGTTATTTCACCGTCTGTCAATTCTTTAATATTACTTTGAATTTTGTCGTGGGTCCATATGGTTTCTTTCTTCTTCTGACTAATGTAACCTTGAATTTGAAAAAGACCAAACTAACACGTAATAATAATAATAACTTGAATCCTGTGTTAATTTTGACAAAAGATTATCAAGATTTGGTTTCGACGTAACCTTTTTATTGAGTCTTACGTTCCAGGATTCATTAGCGTTGTTGGTCCTGTGGCTTATGTTGTAAAAACACCATTTGTCAGAGAAGTAAGCTTTGTTGTCTACCCATGTTCTAAAGAAATAGTCATTAAATTTTACTAAGCAATCAGTTTTAGCACATTCTCCGCGCACATAAAGCCAACCATCTGCCACATAATCTTTTGGTAATAATGCTATGGCGACACATCGTTTTATATGTGATCTCATCATTTTGCCGTTTTTTATGCCAAGTGTTTCTGCTTTTCTCCACAAAGCTCTACTAAAATGAAAGAAACAACCTTGCAGTTTTGCTTCTGGAAATACAGAAGAAATAGCAGCCATGGCGCTAACTTCATAGTCCGTGGTAAAAGTATGCGGCGCAAATTCAGGGATTTGGCTTTTGATAAGTTCGAATAATATTGTATAAGTACTTTTCTTCTTATCAGGTAGCAAAGCGTAACAAACCGGAATTATGGAATTCGTATCCACAGAGCTGCCCATATCTACTTGGATGCAATATAATTGTAAGAATGGCGGAGATGAGCTCTTAAAAGTTCCGTCACAAAAGATATGTTTACCTTGTTTTAGTATTTCCTTCCCTTCAGCTGTGGCAAACAGTAATATGCGAGACTTATTATCCGAGTAATTGGCAAACACAAATCTTTCAAACTTGCCAGGTACTACTACTTGTTTCAGTTTAAGAAAACGTGTTTTATTTGTCTGCAATGCTTTGTTTCTATGTTTGTTTTATGTTTTTGCTTTTTTTGTTTTTTTTTTATGTTTTTATATTTAGGCACCTTAGATATGAGGTCAAAGCCGGCGTTATAGAACTCCTCAACGGCTTCAGCGTAAATTGTAGGTATTGGTGTAGCTCCCGCTGCACCCTCTACTATATTAAACATGTATTATACATATAAAACTTCCTCTTGAATCACTATATCTATTAAAAAAAACCGCATAAAATCCGTTGCGTAGTTTTAAAGATTTAAGCATACAAAGGGATATAGGGACAGAGAAAGCGACTTCGTTTTAAACTATGCAGTGATTTGTACACCATGTGAATATGCACTTATATTTATTATTATATATTAGATTTTATTTTAAAATCTCTAACAATTTTAACAATACTTCTTTTTTAAAGTGGCCCGAAAGTTGACATGTTTTGTTTGCAACCTATAAAAAAGTTCACATAAAAAAATCTACCCTATAAGTTCAATAAAACATTTCTGCTCAACCATTTGCATAAATATGAGCACCTTTTGTGCAGAACCTTTCTCTAATGGACAAATCTTAAGCACATTCAAAAGCTTCTCAAGCCTTTTGGACCATACGCATTTCCGAATCACCGAGTAAAACGATGTGTTCCAAGCCTTCGAATTTGCACTCGAGTTCTCGCAAATTTCAAAATGGCTTCCGTATTCATAGTACAAGATCCCGCTGCAGGATTGGTGTGCTCATCGACTTTTTGTTTAAAACCAAATTTTTATGTTTGTTTATAATTAAGAGAATATATATTTACTCGGGTGCCTATCAAAATTTGGCCGCCATTATTTTTAATTAAATTATTTTTAATAGATTTTTGCTAAAAAATTTCGTTTATTTATTTTTTAAATAAAATAACGTCTACATCACGGTAATTAATATGAAGATTCTAAAAAATCACGGTTGCCGTTGCGCACCTGGCCGCACCTCTTTGCAGCCAGGTGTAAACAGGTATGATTTCGATAAATTTATACGTTTATAACCTATATTTATTAATTATATGTCAAATTGAAGCTAATTTTTTTCTATTAATTATCATATATAGTTGCTTAATTAAATCTGGCCGCAAATAAGGGTTACTGGCTGTTAAAGATAATAAATATTTAACCTGTCAAGTCCGGCAAGGGGCAAGGGCGGGTAATGACATCGTAGGGCGGGTGATGACATCGTGACGCTGTCTTACTATATTGTAGAAAAAAAGGAATTACTCTACAACGAAACCATATTTTATGATTCTGTAAACGGCAATAGATTTATTGATTATTTTTTTATGATCAAGCCATAAAAGATGAATAATAATGCAAACAAATTATATATTCAAATAGTCCAAAATTTGGAAACCACGTTGTTAGCTAAATTTCAAGGAATGAATGAAAATTCAAATGAATATCAAAGAACAAGGACCTGTGCTATCTAATAACGTAAACAGTTTGATAAAAGACCTCAAGATGTTTATGCAAGATGTTTATGTTATGTAATTCAGCCCAGAAAATAATGGCTGGCTGGTACTAGATGGTTTTTTAAAACCAACATGGTTCCTGAGAGACTCAACTCCAACGCAAGTTAATAGTGTGCTATGTGAATCCACGAACAAAGCTTCCGATAACGACGATTCTGATATTTGTAGCGATGAAAGTGATAGCTCCGATGATAGTACAACTGAAAGCTCCGATGATTCAGATTTTTAAATAAGAGTTACGGAAATATAAGAATTATAAGATATTTTTTTTTTTTTTTATTTGCTTAAATGTTTAATTAATATGTAACAGACAATTAAATACTTGAATAAAATCTAATAAAATTTTCAAATAATACTTTCGCAATAAAACTTTCTTTTACTTAAGTCACCTTGGTTTTATTTTTTTATTTTTTAAATCAATATTAAATATCGACGTTTTAATTAGCAAATTGTCTAACTCCATTTTAGAGAATCTTTTATTTCTACGAAAAAAAAACAATTACTTCAAAATTTATTATCATTTTAAAAAACCATTTAATATCATTAATATCTAATAAAGATATAATATTTAAGTTTGAATCATTCAAATAATTTGTAATTGGATTATTGCTTCATCAAAATGTTAAAAAAATCACCCTCTAAAAATATGGAGTTAGACAAATTGCTAAATAGACCGTCGATATATCAAATCAATATTAATTTTCTGTTGCAATTTTTAAATTTGTCATATTGAAAAAAATTACATACTTTTTGGAGTATTTATTATAAGTCGTCTCTATTACTCCCCGGTGGTTGAGAACACTAACGTTCGACGCATGCGCAATGGCTTAAAAGCGTCGCACAGCCGGCAATCGCTGTCCTCGTCTGACAAATGTTGTTACACGCTAACTCTCTTTCACTCTACCTTAAATATTTAGTATCTTTAACAGCCATTAACCCTTATTTGCGGCCAGATTTAATTAAGCAACTATATATGATAATTAATAGAAAAAAATTAGCTTCAATTTGACATATAATTAATAAATATAGGTCATAAACGTATAAATTTATCGAAATCATACCTGTTTACACCTGGCTGCAAAGAGGTGCGGCCAGGTGCGCAACGGCAACCGTGATTTTTTAGAATCTTCATATTAATTACCGTAATGTAGACGTTATTTTATTTAAAAAATAAATAAACGAAATATTTTACCAAAAATCAATTAAAAATAATTTAATTAAAAATAATGGCGGCCAAATTTTGATAGGCACCCGAGTAGATATATATTCTCTTAATTATAAATAAACATAAAAATTTGGTTTTAAACAAAAAGTTGATGAGCACACCAATCCTGCAGTGGGATCTTAGACTATCAGTCGAATATTCTGGATTCCAAAAATAATCTGCAGCGATTACAACATACACACTAACTTGTGTGTATGTGTGTATGTTTTGAATAAAAACGTATCAGATTATATCGCTGCGTTATTCTAATTCGATAGATAGGTAAGGATCTGAAAATAAAAGATTTTAACATTATTTTATGCAGGTATTCTATTTAAAAAAAGGATAGGTACCTAATAGTACACAAATTAACTAGTATAACTACTGTCACTTCTTCCATTTGGAAAAATAAACAGGTACCAACTTTAAAGGAATAAGGGTGAGATGGCTATGTCAAAATCATGGCACCAATGGTATAAATACAAACCGGCTTAGATTAAACCACTGCACTGGTATATACTTACCTATACCTGCTAAGTAATTCCTGATACAAATCATAATGATAGATAGGTTAGCTTATTTTTCATCATAGCGTTAATCCCAGTCCCAAGAAGCTTTCACCTCGGATTCTGGGGTCTGCTATTTCCAGTCTCCAACTTCAATATTTTCCTTGAAGCGACTGCCATATGACCAGAACCAATTGACGATATCGAAGTATTGCACGAAATAATTTTCGGCAAAAAATTAACTAATTTGGACGCAGCATACCGTGCTCTCCGAGGCACGACCGGACTGATGCAAATACCCATATTCATGCATGACAAATATTTGCACTGAGCGGAGAAGTTGTGCGTTGTATGGGGTAAACAATATTGTTACAATAACAAAAACTCCCTCGCAGTAAACAAAACGAATATTACACTTTCCATTGTTAATAAAAGTCGTCTGCAAGTATTCCTCGGGGATGCGCTAACCGCGTCGTCTAAAAACAAAGATATTCCTTTGTTTCAGATGAATATAAAAACGGTCAAGCGTGAGTCACTTTATTGTTATAGTGGCTACCGAAATATATCATCTGTAATCAGAGACGACGAAGACTATGGGCGGACTGGGCGACCGCTCATGGCCTCGCGGGGCAAAAGGCCTCGCACATGAATGACAACTGAGAAAACAGATGATGACGTTAATTTTACAAAAACAAACTACCGGCGGAAGCAGGTGACCACCGGGCGCTTTGGGAATTTCTTGCTCCGGTTCCGGCAAGAACGTCCGAGTGGCTTAATGAGCAAATACACGTTGATTCAGCTGAATATGATGAAAGACCCTGTATCTGTTTCAACCATCTTTGAAAATTTGTCATATTTTCTAAGCATTCTTTGGTTTCGCTGTATGAGTACTAGGTCCACCGGGTGGCAGAGAGAGAAACTCCAGGCTAATCCCGAGACTTGTGAATTTGTGACACGGATGTGATTTTAAGGGCCAATCAATCCATTAGCCTATTGCAGTCCAACGCTGGACATAGGCCTCTCACAATGTGCGCCATTGCTCATGATGCCTTCTGCATCCAGTCCTTCCCAGCCATTAATAAGTGTAAATTTTACTCGACAACAATTAAGCTTTTAATGTATTGAGGGCTTCTCAAATTTATTTCTTTCTTTGCAGGAATGTAAAGCAGTGTGAATTGTTTTTCGGCCAATCGATGTGTTTCATTATTCGAACCACGCCAGGACAGGCACAAAATAAACGATCCCTGAAACTCATTCGTTAAATAGATTAGTAAACGCGAACTGAAAATACGTTGCAAATGAATACGACTGCGACGCTGGGGGCGACACACGAACCTATTTAATACAACGAAGACGCAATAAGGTGACACAGCAGAAGTTCCACTTGAAACGATTCTAGAATCTTGACACTATTGATAATCTCCGTACTGCAGCAGGGGCGTTACACTCGTGCTGCCGACCCTGAAGAAAACTTCTAATGCCTTTATTGAAGAACTCTTTATTATAGACGCTTGGGAAAACCACAGTAGGGAGTTCATTCCACAACCTGAGCTTGAGTGAGATGAAGTTTCTTTCATACTGCGCTCAAACCTTTATTAGGCGGGTAAAACACACACAGCGAGGCAACTAAGAATATAACTTTTCTTATAGGGGCCTAATCTTACCATGTGGCAGCCAAACCACAGGATGAGATTAGTGCCATGAAGAAAAATCACACTAATATAACCTGTACACCAGGAACAATAGCAGTAACCCACAAAAACTCCGAATATTTATTTAATGACACTTAGGAAGTCCCCTGGAAGCATAGGACTAGAAGACTCAGTTGGGTTTTTTTTTTTATTTATTTTTTACGTGCGGGAAATCCCCACGGATACCCACCCCTTCGGAGCCGAAGGGGTAGGTTATGTCGGACTCGAACCGACTAAACCGCACGCCGTCTGTGGGTCGATGTGCTAGGCCGGAGGTGAGGTTGTCTTTTGACATATCCCTCGCACCCCGGCTGACCCAGGGCCATTCCTCTCGGTCTGGCCCTCCTCGGGAGGGGGGACCACGTGGTCCCCGACTCGCCCCCGGTAGGGGGGGGGGGGGCGCGCATCGTCCTACGATGCGCGCCGCCGCCGTGGCCTGCTTCTGCTAGGGTGACGAGCGGCTCCACCCGTCACCCTCAGGCCCGCGCTCATGGGGGGCGGAGGTCGGTTTGCGCCCTCCGACGCCCGAGCCGCCTTCGAACGCGGCCAGCGATGTCCGCGAGTCTTTCTCGCTCGCTGCGCCGCGCCCGCTCTGCTGTCTCCTTCACGAGCATGACCTGCTCGCAGAAGGAGGCGCTGGCCGCCCACGCATCCGCGCAGCGGACCATCGCCGCGAGCAGGGTGGAGAGCGTGAGCACTCTCACCCCCAGGGCCGTCACAAGCTCCCGCCTCGGCGTTTCAAACGCTGGACACTCGGTGAGCGTGTGCAGCCCCGAGTCCACGCTCGCGTCGCAGTGATGGCACTCGGGCGTTGGCTCTATGCCCATCAGATGCAGGTACCGCCCGAAGTTACCGTGTCCGGTAATGACCTGCGTCTGACGGTACGAGAGGCCACCGTGTGGCCTCTCTAGCCACTCCCCCATGATGGGTCTTACCGCCGCAATCACGGCGTGCCCTGCGCGTGGTTGCTCAAGTCGCAGCTCCCACTCGGTCACCATGGCCCTGTGGAGCCGGGACTTCTCGGCCCGAATTTCTTCGGGCTCGGGATCGAGTCCCCGCCCCCGCGCCTCCTTTCGGAACCGATAGAGTGCCGAAAGGGTCCTCGCTTCCAGGATCCAAGGTGGCGATCCGGCAAGGAGACTCGCCGCTTCAAAGGATATCGTGCGGTACCCCCTGATGGTCCTGGAGGCCGTCGTCCTCTGCGCCGCGTGGAGCAGAGGCAGGAATCTGGCCCCCAGGGTGTCCGCCCATACGGGGCACCCATATAGGGCCATGGACCGCACGACACCCGCGTAGAGTCTCCTGCAGGAGTCCTCTGGGCCCCTCAAGTTGGGCAACAGCCTGCCCAAGGCATTCGCCGTTGCCACCAACTTGGGGCGCCGACTTCGGAAATGTTCTCCGAAGTCCCATCGACCGTCAAGCACCAGCCCCAGGTATTTCAACCGGGGCTTGATGTCGATGGGAGTGCCTCCCACTGTAAGGCTGGCTCCTGGGTCTGGCCTGCGCCGAGGGCCATGAAAGAACATAGCCTCGGACTTGTGCAGAGCCACCTCGAGACCCAGCCGCCGGATCCGTTCCACGACTTGAGCAACCGCGGTCGTGGCCCTCAGGGTCGCCTCGCGGTGTGTAGCCCCGCCCACCGTCACCAGCGTGTCGTCCGCGTAACACGTGACGGTGGCACCGTACGCGAAGTCACCGCGAAGCACCCAGTCGTAACCGATGTTCCACAGCAGCGGCCCCAGGACCGATAAGTATTGTGTGCCAAGATAAGATTATGTGATAATATGATAAGACTTTTTAATAGACGGTAGTAGTACTACTACTTGCTTAATGATCCTTCTACGAATAATACATGTGTTACATGTTTAGGTACTACAAAGAAAACAAGTAAATAAATAGATAAATATGTAAATAATAATGTCACACACAATCATCTGTCCATCCATCCATTTTCACTAAGAAAATATTCTTAGTAAGTGAGATAATTAAACTTTTGCAATATACCTGTATAATGGCCGGATTAACAGCCTTCATAAATTATTAAATATGATCTTGAACGAACCCAAGTTGAAATGTGGACCCGAAATATTCAAATTTAAGGACGAAATTGTTACAGATCCATAATTGAGCCTCGGGTTCGTGGTAATGATATTTCTATATTACGAATATAGAAATATGATATTGCAAATTTTGAAATACCATATTTCTATGTTACGAATATAGAAATATGATCCCACCAAAACATTTTCATGTAAAAATGTTGCCAAGACGAGTCTTTGTAGCGTACCCTGTGAAAAAGTTATCAGATCTCGTGTAAAGCCATGCTCTAAAGACTGCACGCTCTAAACCTACAAGCTCTACACTACACTTTACCATCACAAAGATTTCATAGGCATTCGTTCATTGGGTGTAACACAAAACGGCCAAGCCATGCATTTTGACTAAAATGTAGAATTTGTGGAGATAGGATAGTTATGGCGCATAGATCAAAAATCTTGGCAAAGATCTGACCACATTTTCATATATTTTGAGTAAGGTGTAGTGTAGAACTTGTAGGTTTAGATCTAAAGTACCTATAAGAGCGTTTTCACACTGATCCGATATCGGTGTCGGACGCCGATAGCCGACATCCGATAGCCGACACGTTGTGCTGTTTTCACATTTATCCGATAAAATCGGCCCAATACGGCCATTTGCTTGAAAGCACAGACTAGTCAGAGATGCTAGGAGTAAAAAAAAGTGCAAGCAATTTTCGACCTTATTGACATGACATGGTATCGATTTTTTTTTCTTATACATATTCGTGATCAGCGTCATCAATTAAAGCGAAAACACATGTAACTCAGAAAATATCCTTAAAGTCGAAAATTGCTTGCAGTCGCTGTTTTAGTCCCTTTGTGTTCCGATATCGGGCCAAAACATTGGTGTTGGCTCGGATAACCGATATCGGGTCGGACAATGTGAAAGATAAAAATGATACATATCTCATACATTAGACTCCCTCCGATATCGGATATCGGATATCGGATGGGTGTGAAAACGCTCTAATAGAGACGACATTCAAACTTCGTATGTTTAATGATTGTACTGATGGCATTCTATCTTAAAAATTTTAACTATTTAACATCATCCAAAACAAAGTTATGAGAGTTCAAAAAAACTACGAAGCGTTTCGAGTAAAGGTAGGTAGTGCCCTTGCGCTTCGCTTAGCTCGTTTTGGCGGAGGCACTCCTGTGCCCCCAGATATTGCAAATATAGAAATATAATACGGGACACGCGAAGAATTACATTAGGTAGGTTGATACCTAATTCAAACATTAGTCACCTCGGCAAATTGTTAGCAAGGAGCAGAATCGACTCCCGCTACCGCTGCCATAGCTTTAGGCCACAGGGAGGGACTTACCATCATGTGCTAATTTGGATGTATAGGACTCCACCAAGACCTTCGGTGCCAAACCCGCCCTACCTGCCTACTAATTAATGAACAAGGATCTAGTGAATGCTTTACTCTCGTGGACGAGAGACACGGTAGTACCTAGCTCCTGTAAAATTCGTGTAAGCCAAACCAAAAGAAGGATAAGTAGGCGAACCCAGGTACCATGGCCGTTTTGTGTGGTGGTACAGAAACCCCGTCGGGCAATATGACGTATATATATCGCAGTCACATTGTATAATCCGCCGTATTACATTACGGCTAGCTGCTGTTATCAAAAACAGAGCCGTTTTGAAATGCGGCGGTTCAACGAGTAGCCGGATTGGATCCGACTCGGATAGGTTAGGTTAGAAGGTCAAAAATAACCACGAACCAGAAGGTCTAATGGGGTAGCTCCGCTCCCACATTAGACCTTGTAGTTCGCGGTTGTCTTTTTTGAAGTGAGAACTCTTTAGCGGCGTTGGACGGGTAAAAAGTGTTAAACTGGCGTCAGGATCACTTGACCTTTGAACCGTAACCGACGACTGACGTCATACAACATTAGCTACAGATTGTTTATTTTGTTAGGTACGCTAAGAAGCTTCGTAGCTTAGCGGTAAGTGCTTCGACTGTAAGTCCTTATGGTTTCAGATAGTACCGGGTTCGAACCTGGGCTTCCGACACTTTTTGGTTATTTTTCTTTTTGTAATTTATTACTTTTTGTGATTATTATTTTTTTGTAATTCATTACTTTCTTCTGACAGAATATTAGTGATAGGTCCTATGATTGGCGCTATATTATAGGTATGGTATGGTATGTTCTTTTTATCTTTTTCTCTGTATATAACGAAGAAAGAAAGAAAGAAAAAGTTTTCACTTCTGCCGGTACTCCCGGAGTGCAACCCGTCTTTTTTTTATATAACCATTCAGAAATATGTATTTTTTAACATCACAATAACAATCCGCCTATTATTATTTTTTATACCACTCAGGTGGCAGAATAGCACACGGTTCACCTGATGGAAAGTGGTTACCGTGGCCTATGGACGTGTGCAACACCAGGGGCGTCACACTCGCGCTGCCGACCCAGTTAGAATAGAGAGTTTCTTTTTCGTCAGTATAGAAGATAAAGCAGGACTAGCCTTAGGTTTTCCCACTGACAGCAAGACAACTCTCCAGTGGGCTATGGCTACCTGACTCAGCGCCGGGAACATAACACGGGGTTATTATGGCTCACCCCCTATTACGTGGGACCGAATACAGATTGGTAAAAAGTGGGTGTTAATTCACTTCTGCTTAACCCTCCGCATTTCAAAAATGGCCCTGTTTTTGAGAACAGCTAGCAACAGATACCTAACAGCAGATTATACAATTTGACTGCGACTACATGACGAAACTAATTCAAAGCAAAAAAAATGTTTTCTATTCCAGCTTTTGATCCGCACTTAATTTGCTAATTCTAATAAGTCTACTTAGTCATACAAAATGTAAAGAACAAATTTAGTAACGTACGTCCCTACTTATTTTTTTTGTTATGATTCTTATTTTTTAATTACGAAAGCTCAAAAGACTATATTGCTATGCGGAGATTAAAAAAAGAAAACATTGCCTCCACCCTCACCCACCCCTTGAATGCGAGTGAGGGTGTAAACCACAGACTAAACAGGGTGGATTACGCCGGCTATCATCGATTTCAAGTACTTTTACATCCCACACTCCGGGACAACGTGTTATGTGACAGCAAGAAAATTATTTCACCGGTCGAAAATGAGTGATACAACATCTATTGAAGAGGAACCAGGGGTGCGTCCTATTTGTGACAGTGCATAAAAAGTTGTTTCATAAAAAATATTCAGTTTTAACAGTGGTTTTAAATTGTGCCGTTTGCACATGGTTATCAATGCCATTCTAATGCAGGTTTGAGTATCTAAAGGAGCCTGACGCATATCTTAACCGCATAATTGTATTTTATTAGCATTACATGCACTAATGTATCATAAAAATATTCTTTGTAAACGCCTACTAAAAAAATAAAAGCAAAATTTCACAGAAACTCAACTTTGCTTTTTATTTAACTTCACTACGCTTTTGTGGCATAAAAATCAGTGCAATATGATTAACTTAGCTTACCATTATATTATTATTTATAAATGCATATTATGTTTTATATTTCATTGCTTTCTTTTATTAAAATATTTATTATCCAAATCCCTTATCATCATTTACTTACATTATCTATGGAAAGTACGTTCACAAACTTCATTCCATTAAAAACTTTATTATAATTCAGTATAAAGCTATAACAATTTCAAAAACTATCGTATGTAGTAAAGCACGACTTCGTCTTTACTTACATATTGTAACAATTTACTATATGTTTTAGCCATGTCACGATATCATGACCATTGAGTTTCCTATGAGGTCATTGACGCAGACCAAGACATTAACACGTTTCGGAACTAACATAATTCAGTCTTGCTATAGTAAAAATATATGACCCATTTCATGGAAATATTAAATATTACGTGAAAAGATTAACTGCTTTAAATGCTAGCTAGTCTTATTATTTTTAGCTTCGTTTACAAAATGAAAAACATATATTTAGGTAAAAAAACCAATGGGCGATACTTTGAGGACAAATCAAACTTCGCTCTATTTTTTTCTTTTCAAGGATGGTCATTACGTCCTTTTTTAATTATTACAGCAACATTAAATTAATCACATAAAATCTCTAAAATTAATATAAACTAAATTTAATAAATTTTACTTTAGTAAGAAAAGTCGTAAGAAGCATTAAACAACAATTACTTGAAACTGCTAGAAAATCGGGCCATAAAAATACGGTAATTATCTATGTAAGTAAGTCAACAAGTTACACATTTAAAATCTATACCAAAATTAGTGATAAAAATTTGGCATAAATTATCCCACCTATTAAAGATCAGCATCCTACCCAAAAATCTTAAGAAACTGCTGTCTCTAATTCAAACTTTACTTACGACAGTGTGCTGAATTTTTGCACGTCTTATACATATAAGGTGTATTTTAACTAAATAAGTATGTAAAGAAAATAGTTCCTTCTTTAAATATAGGACCTTTTTCGAAAGTGTTCTTACTTTATCTAATTTTAACTCACAAAATATGCTTTGAATCATGAAGTTCATATTAAGTCTTGATCGGATATCAACCAATAACAATCTCTATCAAAGCTGCGTATGTTTCGAGAATTTCACAGCAGGCTGTGTCTCATGAACGGTGATAGCTAGGTACACATTTGAAATTTTCACAGTAATTGTTGCCGCTACAACAAGAAAATAGTAAAAACAGAATAAAATAAATAGTTAAGTGGGGCTTTAGATATTTCAGAACCGCCGGTTTAAGCCGGTTTTTTACTCTTATCCCAAGTCGAATTTCAATGTTTCCAGTCAATGCAGATATTACATTTTTAACTTTATGCAAAACATGATGGCCATGTTTGAGTTCAGGCCAAGTGTGAGTCGGACTCGTGTACCAATGGTTCTGAATTATCTAAACAATAATCACGCTGTATGTAAGCTCCACTCAACTATTTATTTTAGTCCCAATTTCCAATCAAAATACAAAAAACAAAAACCCAAGGTAATCCTAACTAATTTATGGCAACACAGAAAACCAGTCACGTCACTTGATGGCGTTAGTGTGGGTGCGTTGTGCGTGCGTGCGTCCATGAATTTGAGAGTGCTTTTTCGTGTTTGTGTGTATTTCTGACGCCGTTTGTGACTTTCTGTCATCCTCTAATTTCGGATTTTATCACTAAAACTCTTCAAACTGTCGTCTTTGGGTATGTACACACTCTGTATTAACCAACGCTCATTCATACGTTACTCAAAACATTATATTATTGTTGAACGTGTAACCTGTTTGGCAGGCGTAGTCTCTTAGGGCAGTGGCCATAATTTAATTTTTTTTGGTAAAAATACTAAAAACTGGGTACTTTTGAGTATTTGGGTGTATCGATCGTGTTATCTGCAAGCCGGTTATCTTGCGATTTGAAGTGTAACTTGTTATTATCTGTGCGGGGGCTACGCGATCGTGTCGGCGGGCCTGAGGCAACAAGCTGTAAAATTCAGTCGGCTTTTCGATGCCGGTCGGTGAACAAGTACGTGCCCACTAGCATGAAATTATAATGGTGGGGATAGTGTTTTGTCTGTCTGTTTGTTTATGTGGTGTCTGTGAAGTGAGCTAAGTGATTGTTTTGTTGCAGGCCGGCAGAATGCTAAAGTTTATACGAGGCAAGGGCCAGCAGCCCTCTGCTGAAAGGCAAAAACTTCAAAATGAACTCTTTGCTTTCCGCAAGGTATGTACTTAGTATCTAATCATTTGATCCTATTCTTAAGTTCCAAAACTAGAAATTTCAGTGTGGGGTTCAACCACTTCTAGCTTTCTATCCATCATTGGCTGATAACTGAGAAGGTTACTTTAATGACTTCAGTAATGTACTGTCTCGTTAGACTGATAACCATGTTATTTTATCAAGAAACAGGAATGTGACTAAAAAGTTACACCTTTATCTGTGATTACTTTTTTCAAATATAGAATAACTTAATACTTTTCTTAAAGTACTTGTTACTGTTTTTATGGTTCTTCACATTTTATGTATCTCTTAAAAAACATGAAATGTATTATCAATTAGTTCAAGTTACTTATGAATGTCAGTTTTATGGATCTTGATGAGTGCGAGGATGATTTTAACAACAAAACGTAATAACTGTATGAATGGATGTTCTAGACACATTGTTTTAAATATTTTATTTGTTTATTTTACTGTATGTTACAGCAGACTAAGTAATTTACATAAGTTGTTCACACCAATGTTGAGCGTAGTTTTACTGCACTAACTTTAATTGAAGTCTTATTCCAGGCAAAAATAAATTATTCGTAATATTACACACACATACACACAAAATACTGAGCGTTATTCTCAACGCCTTCCGAGGTTAAACAATCTATTTAATGCCTGAGCATATGTGAATGAATTAGATCAATCTTCACATACCTAACAGGCAGTAATGATGACAATCAGTTGAGAGAAGCTAACGTCACTGAATCAATATAACCATATTTATAGAACAGTAGGGTTTTTAGGTGAATATAAAACTTGTACCATTTTCCTCTATTTTATTTCTGTAGGTTGTCAGTGCAACAAAAAGGTGTCTCCTTGTATGACATAATGATCTGTGAGAAACTACTACAATGAATAATTATGACACACTCTTACATATATCAACACTGCACCTCCGTTATATTGCACAAGGATGTACCGTTTTTACTATTTATCTAACATCATATACATGTAGTCTGTGCATTCTTGAGAGGTTGAAATCATAATTAGTCATAGGTATGTATATAGATGAAACCATAATTAGTTATATTATCATAAAGTAGATGAATACCTTAATGATAAAAATGGATGACCATCCTAATCTTTTTGCTTGCTCGCACAATATAAATTTGTTTTAATGTGGTTGTACCACATTAAAAAAAAAGAAATAATAACCTTGTTCACTGATTTTCTTGCTGGTATCTTCTCAGTAGAGACAACTTACTGAAACCAGGTAAAGAATCATTTTCAAATGATTTATTTACTTTATTTAATATTATTTTAACTATTTCTTGACATAATTGTAAAACTTTGTCATTCATATGTGCTCTTTATGTGCCTAATTGAATAAACGAAATTGATTCTTTCAAAATATATATTTGTTAATTCATTGTAAGATATCTCATGCAAGCCATGGAAGTTGCCTCAACACCAGCTATCGAAAAACAGGGATATGTTTATTGGTGGTGCAGATGTATAAACTCTACATTTATGCAATTTGATTTCATGAGTTCATTGTAACAATGAGCCAAGATTCAACTAACAACCTACTAGATATTTTACAATGTTATGTCCTTGTGGTTGATACCTATGGAGGGACTGCCGTCTGACCTGCAAAAGCAGGCACCAGAGCATCATCAGTCAAGCAGCATGTGTAGAAAAAGGTTGCAAGCATGGAATTAGACACTTGTTTGAAAGTTTTAATGACAGTAGTGGGAGCTTATGAGATCTGTAGGTCATTTGCCTACTCTGGATTTATGGAAGAAAGGCGTTAGTGTATTGTAGGCAAGGTCAGTAGGTAACGTCATCGTTATGAGCATAAATCGTATAGGTATATTGCTGTTTATTAAAATTAGGTAGTAAATACTGGCTCTTTGTCACCTAACTGGAAATAATGTCCACAGTTATTCGAATAGCTGGCGACCTTCCCTAGTACACGCCCTAATGACTACTCTTTTGTACCACACACATTAAGTCAAAATTTTCCAGTACTGAACACTATTTACATTGTATACGTGTCATGCCCTTCATGATAATAGTCTATTTTATGAAACCATTAGATGTCTAGCAGTTTTACCCGCCGTACTCCATTACGCACCTTTTTTCTGCTCAGCTCCTAAGAGTCCTAGCGTGATGTTATACGACCTCTCGCCTCCCCAAGAACTCAGGCTATGCAATGAACTCTACTTGTTATTTTTTTTAATTTTAAAGCATTTTGCATGCTAAATGTTCAAATCGATTAAATTAGGATCGGTGTCAAGCAAAACTCACACAATTTTTTTTTATCGATCTACTACTTTTAACCAACGACTACAATTTGCTGTTCTTCATAAAGGGCATTAAGAGTTTCCTACAGAAGTTTCCTCGCCCATGACGCCCCTAGTATTGTACAGATCCATTGGCCACGGTCATTACTTTCTTTCAGATGGGTCATGTGTTTCTATGCCACCTTCTCCTCCAGCCTAGTATTAATCCCAGTCGCATGCGTGGCAATATTTTTTCTGTTTTTTTTTACGTCAGTGTCCGGGGTACGGCCTGTCTATTCTAACTGTAGTTTTGTCTGTCACCTAAGTGGTATAAAAAATCCACATTTGACCGTTAAAGATCAACCTAGGCCTACCAATATCTATTCAGAGGGATACCCCGGTATTGCTGTCTTTCACGCTCGTCTCAGCCTTGTCCGGCGTTTGGTAGAATAGAATGACGAATGTATTTGACAGTCGTTAACGCATGTAATAAACGTCAAATCCCATACATTTGTTATTCTATTCTATTAAACGCCGTCCAACGAATTGCCACTTGTCTAAAGAGGCTGTACCTAGTCCAGAATACAGCCAAACATGAAAACTCACCTTTTCAATTAAATGCTTCTTCACTCCTATTTAAGTGTATTCAGGCGATTCTAACTCGATTACAAAACTGTTTACCGCCGTTATCACCCTTCGTATTTGTTTTAGATTACTAAGCGTTATAATTTTTATAGTAGGCACCAAAGTTTTGGGCGGTGAAAATAGGCCATGGCTAGGTTGCGACAATGTTTTATCATGATACATTGGATTATGGTGTGCGAAATGAGTTGACAAACCTTTTAAAATTATTTTCCATGTCTGTTCGTGTACATTGTGATAAGTTTGAATAGGTATATGGATAGAATTTGTGTCAACAATTATGTACCTAAACTGAAATATGTACCTACAAGGTGAATTTCCGTGCTTGTAACCGGTTTTGCCGCATAACTAGAATCAGAATCAAATATAGCTTGCTTAGGACTCGTAATGTTGAGTCAGTGGTGCCGTCTCTCTTTTTACTCGTCACTCCTGTCTCCAACCTAGCGTTAATCCCAGTCGCATACGAAACTTGTAGGTACTTACCTAATTCTGAGTCTGGAGTCTGCCTGAACTTCGATATTTTTCGTGAAGCAACTGCCATCTGACCTTCACAACCCATTGGCGATATCAAAGCATTACAGTTAGACCAGTTGTTGGAATTTTTTGGGTTCCACCTACCCGTAGCAACTGCCATGGATGTTTGTATGGCAACCGGGACCGACAGCTTAATATGCTTTCCGAGGCACGAGGATGAAGTAGACTCTCTCCTGTACCATACCTGAAGCGGTAGGCTAATATTCGGATCGTATTACGTCTATTTTGTGGTAGGTATTTGTATAAATTTCCCTCATTCTGTCTCACAGAAGTGAACACTTCATAGGCTGTATTATTATCGTCAGATAACCACTTTTTTCTTGGCCAATAACGACCTTTTTCACTCACTATACCTACTAAATTTACAACACTTGTTACACTGCGTCTTGCGTTCCTCGCAAAACATGCCTTACAAACACAATCCTAGCTGTTGACTAAACGTAAGATTATTAATCAATCGCCTATATTCAAATATCCGGTGCTGATGCTAGTCAGTTGGTTTGCCGCCAAAATTATCCATACAATAATATTATAAATGCGAAAGTATGTGCGTGTGTGTTTGTTTCTTCGTCTTTCACGGTTAAACCACTGGCCCGAAATTTGGTATAGGGGTAGATTAGACCTCGAGAAAGGACATAGGTTATGTTTGGTCCCGATAACCGACATCCACGCGGGCGGAGCCGAGAGCAAAAGTTAGTAAGCAATATAACGTACCTACCTACATAGCTCGATCGATCGAGATAGTAATATTACATTTCAATCAATCTAACACCTTTCATTAAAGAAAGAAATACAATTTCAAATCTACTCGTCATTATTATTATTATTTTTTATTTTTTTGCCATCTGTCTAGACACGCTCTCTAGTCTAGAGACAGTAGAGATACAAATTTCCTTTATTTGTAGAGGCCTGTAATACTTGCAGAGGTTAATAGTATAAAAGTTTTGTAGTCTTGTAGCAGGCGAACCTATAACCAAGACTATTTTTAAACAAAACCTCAATAACCATTTTTTTATACAACAGAGGTGGCACACGAGCACACGGCCCACCTGATGGTAAGTGGTTACCGTGGCCTATGGACGTGTGCAACACCAGGGGAGTCACACTCGTTCTGCCGACTCTTTAAACACAGAGAGTTGCTGTGCCGTCAGTGTAGAAGACAAAGCAGGAGTAGCCTTTGGTCTTTCGACTGACAGCACAAAACCTCTCCAGTGAGCTCGGGCTATCCTACTCAACGCCGGGAACACAACACGAGGTTATTATGGCCTCAGTATTCTGACATGCAAAACGTATCTGAAACTTACTACAGGTATATATTCACTACCAATATTAGTGTCAAAGGGTCTCTTTAACCCAATTCCTGCCGGTTTAGATCGGGATAAGTTGGTTTACCACGGTCTTTCCTTTTGAAAATTTCCACCCTTCTCAACTGACCGCTACACTGCATTTGGTCATGCAAACAATATAAGAGGATCGTTGCTGAAAATGCAAGTTTTTCGGTTTTAAAGTAGTGTTTTATCACGCTATTATAAGACAAATAAATTGGGGGGAATCGCCACTAACCCTTATCTCAACCACTGTCGCCTCATCCTATATGTCTGCTGCCAGATTATTACGCGAAGTCAAGTAAATATCTGAAGTCAATAGTAGTCAATTACACGCACATTCCACTCACTACCAACATAACAACCTACAGCGTACCCCATAGCACATTCTCATTCTAATTGTAACGGCCCAGATAGGTCACATGTCATCAATGAAACCCGTCATTCACATATCAAAATGCCTATTCCTATTTCGTTCTATTGACGCTCCTAATTGCGTCAACGAAGGCAGTAGATTGAAATCAAGGTCTTAATATTGTCTCAAATCAACATGTAGAACAGCATCAATCGATAACGTGTAAACTAAACTGGTTATGTGATGTTATTGAACTTTTAAATTGTTTTTATAGACGAATCCGTTAAGAAAATGTTCGATTAAGATGATTAGGCCAACCGAATTTAGGTGGTAGTAGCCTTTGCTTGGGGAATGATTCATGCTTTCACGGTTATAGAGAATGGGATGACTTAACTGGGAGTCCGTTGGCAAAACCTACGGTTTGTGTTTGTAAAAGTTGGCTATCAATCATTGCTGGACATATGCCTCTTTCTCCTAATGTGCGTTATTGCTCCTGATCTTCGCTTTCCGCATCCAGTATATACAAGCCGCCTATTTCAGGTCGTCAGTAAATCTGGCGAGGGTAAAATGTGGCTAAACGAACTGAATTTTAGAGGTGGTAAAGCGATGATTTCTCCAGAAATAAATAGTGACAGCATGTTTCGACTGGTAGAGGAAAATAGCTGTTTAGACAAGCAAGACAGGCAAGTATAAGCTTGCGGCCGACTAAGTGGTTTAAAATCGAATCAGTTTTATTGAGTCTAGTGCCCTTACCACTGAATGAATGAAAAACAATACAAAATTTCTATATCGATACAGCATTGTGATCGTGAACCTATGCTTCTCGCTAGCGAACTCGCTTAAACATAATCAAAAGTTGTTTCATTGAAGAGTTAGTCTTCCAAAACTTTAGATTTTACTGTCTAAATAATGAAAAGTAAAAAGAAAATTACATTTCTTCGCTGTTAGTTTTAAACGGAACTCCAGCTATATCAATACACACATTAATTACTTTTAATTTGCGTCTATTGCCAACCTGCTTTTAGATTTCGTGTTCAGTGTACAGCTCGTCGCTGCACTATGGTGGCGATTCAAATATCGAATTCACACGTTCTCAGGACTATTTTTTTTTACTTAGGAAATCATACATTGTATTATGATTAAATGCCAGTATGCTAATAAAAAGAGGTTAGTCACGATTCCTCCCTTTTTTTTGTTGTTTTATAATAGCGTGATGAAATGTTGTTTAGAAAACGACAAATTGTCGGGGCGAATTCCGAACAACCCTAATCATAATTTTTTTTAATAGAGTTAATAGGTACCTACTTGTCATAACTTTTCATGCCAGACAAAGTTTGTCTTTCGTAAACTTCACAAAACAGTCATTTAGAAAAGAGCGTCGCTTGGCCCTGTGCATGTTATCGAACTGTATCCGATAAGAGGCGATAACGATGGCATACAATCGATATCTGCTGTCCTGAATGCTTTAAGACCGGATGACTCACGCTTACACTTGCTGGTAATCGTAAAACAATTTTATAATACTACGAGTAGTTATTATAAAATTGTTGTTACGGCCATTTTATCGAAATTCTGCCAAAAAAATTTAAAAATTCTGTTTTTTTTTATATTGATCTCGTCAATAGCTAGCTATATATTCTTGCTAACTTTTATGTTTAGTGTTCCAATGTATCAATCATGTTTTTTAGGGTTCCGTAGCCAAATGGCAAAAAACAGAACCCTTATAGATTCGTTATGTCTGTCTGTGTGCCCGTCCGTATGTCACAGCCACTTTTTTCTGAAAGTATAAGAACTATACTGTTAAAACTTAGTAAATAGATGTATTCTGTGACCCGCATTAAGATTTTCACACAAAAATAGAAAAAAAAATTATTTTGGGCCCATACTTAGCACTGAAACTCAAAATTTTTTCATTTGATACGTTGCGGCAAAAAGTAAAATAGAGTCCGCAACATTTACGTCTACAGCTGAAGCTAATTTTAATATTTAACAAATACAAAAGGTTTTATCTACTCTATATAGGTATCAAACTGTCAGTCCGGTGTGCGATAGAGAGAACATTACAAAACCGAAGCAAACCGGTCTTAGCTGAACTCTTGACTTCTTCTCTACGTGCCAAGTCAAAATCCTACCCAGTTGTTTAATACTTACCCTATTATTAGCAACAATCTGGGTACAGTACCATATTATTAGGAACACTTAATTATTTTATATCTCTATTTGCTTTGGTCCTAGTACATTACAGGTGTTATCTAAAACTAATAAACACCGCACCCAGTTTCGCTCGTACCGTTATTTTATCATTCACTGACGATTGATATCTTTCATGTTTACTGTGCTATCAGTGTCTTTTTTTTTTCAATACCATTACTGATCACAGTGGTATTGAATGCTTGCAAGGTTACTGTGCGCTGGGTGACTTGCTTTATTCCTAGACTTTGGACCTAATATCCACCCATAATTCCACAACAGGGTCTTCTGTCAGTAACGGTCCTAAATTTTGATCAAGGTGGATCTTGCAGCGACTTTTGTCCACTCCCCGAGCTTCTCAAAAAGAGCGTTTTTGAGAAGCAGAGGGTGACAATTTCGAGCTGGAAATAGCTCTACAAATTTGATTTATTCATCATTTCTATCTTTTTAGAGGAATTGGTGATGTAGGCTAAATGTAGGCTAAATGAAATGTAAACAATTCAAGTAGGCGGCGATCCATTTTTACAGTTTACTATGAATAGGTTAAAAATGTATGTATGTTGAATAAAATAAATAAAAAAAGACGGGTTGCACTCCGGGAGTGCCGGTAGAAGTGAAAACATTTTCTTTCTTTCTTTCTTCGTTATATAAAGAGAAAAAGATAAAAAGAACATACTATACCATACCTATAATATAGCGCCAATCATAGAACCTATCACTAATTTTCTGCTAATTTTCTGTCAGAAGAAATTAATAAATTACAAACGGAAAAAATAATCAAAACAAGTAATAAATTACAAAAAGAAAAAATAATCACAAATAATGTCAGAAGCCCAGGTTCGAACCCGGTAGCTAGGAATGTTGTATGACATCATGTCGTTCTACAAAGTCGTCGGTTACGGGTCAAAGGTCAAGTGATCCTGACGCGCGAGTTTAACAATTTTTACTCATCCAACACCGCTAAAGAAGTTTTCACTTCAAAAAAACTATAGGGCTCATGAAGCGTATAAGGCAAGAAGCAAAAGTTGAAAAAATACGTGATTAATGCAAATCTCGTCCCTAACAACGCGTTTTATTTATGCAGAAAAAATAATTTTATAGATTCGGTTCAGCCACTCGTTACTAGATTTTTTTATGTTATCAACATTCTAAGAGTAGGTACACTAGCACCCGATCCGCCGATAAATCGGATCGGTTACCATCACTTATTGACGCTGGCAACATCAAGGATGTTAGTTGTGTCACCCTGCATAGGAGAAATGAATAAGCATAGAGGAGAATGAATTTTTACGTGCGGCAAATCCCCACTGATACCCACCCCTCCGGAGCCGGAGGGGGAGGTTATGTCGGACTCGAACCGACTAAACCGCACGCCGTCTCTGGGTCGTAGTGCTAGGCCGAAGGTGAGGTTGTCATGCGACATATCCCTCGCACCCCGGCTGACCCAGGGCATTCCCTCTCGGTCTGGCCGAGGAGGCCGTGATCATTTTGGATCCTATAACTAGACAGAAATGTTGTGCGATTTACTTGAGACAAACAGAAGTTAAGAAACCTATTGTTTAAATTTTTTGTAAATGTATTTGAGACACTTGCTACAGTCTAATTTCACTAAGTGTAATCAGACTTATTAGGTTCTCATATTATTATTTTTTTACCACTTAGCTGGCAGACAAGCACACGGCCAACCTGATGGATAGTGGTTACCGTGGCCTATGGACGTATGTAACACCAGGGGGGTCACACTCGCGCTGCTGACCCTTAAGAAACCTTCTAATACCCTTCTTGAAGAAGCCCATATTGTAGTCGCTTGGGTAAATCACACCAGAGAGTTCATTCCACAGCTTGAGGGCGCAGAGGATGAAGTTCCTTTCAAACCGCACGGTTTGCACCATTTCTGATCGCAATTTATGGGGATGAATTCCCTGTCTATAGCGAGTGGTGTGTTGATAGAATGTAGCTGTGGGCATCATGTCAAATTCATCTAACCACAAACCATTGTATAGGCGGTAGAACACACAGAGCGAGGCAAAGGCCATGAGGCTGAGAGGTTCCACATCGCCTGCAAATATAGGACTGTCAACGAGCCTCAACGCCCGTCTTTGTCCGCCCCCCGCCCGATTCATATAGCTCAATTTTATTAAATTTTCAGAGAAAAATGTCACAATCTAGTGGAGTTTGCTTAGATCTGAGTTTCAATCATTGGTGATATCGGCTCTAAGCTAGTTGCCAAGTGAATTATCGTGCATATTTAACGAATCCAAAACGTAATGTAGAAAGCGTTGCTATCACGATTAGATATAATTTATAAACAATTTTCTATACTTACTGATAAGTGCTTTTGTGTTTCGACACGGTTACCTACTTAAATATCAAGATTCATTCTCTGAATGATTGATGCAAATGTAGCTCTTAACACAATCAATTTAGCCTAGCTAGAGGGACTACTGGGAAATCTAGTGATTGGTTTACTAACATTCTCTTATACAAATGTTTTATACATTTTCAGTTTCATTACATTCAAAGACAGCTTCTTTGGCGTGGCGGTAGTGAACGCGGCTGCTACGCAGGAGGCGCGGGTTCGATCCCCGCCCAGTGCAAATATTTGTATGCGTATATTTGCATTGGTCTGGGTGCTGCTAAGTATATTATGTGCTTATGTATTTACAAAAAAAAGTATCTAAGTATGTTTATCCGCATTCTAGATTCCATAACACAAGCTAGTTAAGCTGGATATATGCTTACCATGGATCTAGATAGCGTTGTGTGAAATGTTGTAGAATATCTATTTATTTATTCTCTTGAAATTCTGTGCCTTGCGGTACCATCTGAATGTTATCTGTAACATTATGATCCAAACATATTATCATATCTTCAAAGATACTAAATATGAAACTTAAGACAATCTCGTAAAGAGGAAACTAGCAAATTTCCCCGCTCGAGTTTCCGTAACACCCTGTGCAACTTCGTTATCAGCTTTAAATTCCATGCTGTAGTTAACTTGAACTTGAGTACAAACTTTACCTGCATTTACTAAACATAATGCGGTAAGATAAGGTTTAATAATGTCCAAGTTTGTAGACTCTTGTTCGATACAATGCTCTGAATAAATTAGTACTTCTGCAGTCATGGTTACAACTACCTCTATGGAAGTAAAGATATTTTCACTTCTCATGCTCTTAAAATGTTACTTTACTCCCTGCATATCGGGACTAAAGTTCCTTATTAATCTCTAGGGACTAAAGTAATTTTTTTTTAATTTACTTTGATAACTCCTAAACAGCCAATCACGGTGTTTGTGAATGGGAGGATTATCACCTTTTTAGTGATTGTGTAGGTATAGAAATAACCTCAAAATGACATTTGAAAAAATCAAATATCCCATTTAATTTCGTGAACCACGAATAATGATAATAATTTATTTACGCACGGCAGCATTTGCGAGCACCCGCTTGTTTGTTATCAGTAAAAATCCAGTGGTTCTCAAACTTATATCATTATGTTTAACTGCGCTAGCTGCGGTGCCCATCACTCTGATGGAACGGTCTGTAGTGTATGCAAACGTCACTATGACTACCAGTGTTCTGGGGTAACCGAGGCTGGCTATCGGAAACTTGGCGACCGGAAGAATACTTGGCGTTGTCCCAAATGCAAGGCCACTTCATCACCATCTGTTATAGCAACATCTCATCCTAGTCAGCTGGATAAGATGCAGGACCAGCTTCAGAGTATCGTTCTCCAGTTGACTGCTTTGCCAACTTTGGTTGCGGACATGAAGTTGATCAAAGAAGAACTGAATGGATTGAGGGATTCTGTTGAAATGGCGCACCACCTCATTAGTACCTTCACTGATAAGGTGAAGAGTCTCGAAACCCGTATCGTGCAAGCGGAGACGGTGGCAGATGAGGTCCCACTTCTGAAGCATGAGATCGAGAGACTTACCCAGGAAATCCAAAAAAGGGACCAGTGGGCCAGAGCTAATAATGTGGAGATTCGAGGCATCCCCGAAAAAAAGAACGAAAACCTTTACGATATTGTCCAGAAGGTGGGAGGATTATCGGATTTATCAGTGAAGAGGGAGGATATAAACTACATCGCTCGCATACCCACCAGAACACCTAATGCTGAGAAAGCAATAATTGTTGCATTTAATAGTCGTTACACCAAAGAAGAATTCGTAGCAAAAACGCGCAGAACTAACAGACTCAATTTATCACATCTGGGATACTCAATGTCAAAGGATTTTTATGTTAACGACCATCTGACACCGTCAAACAAGGTACTACTAAGCAAAGCCAAACGCCTCGCCAAAGAGAGGAATTTCAAATATGTTTGGGTAAAGCACAATAAAATTATGGTAAAAAAATCTGATACATCACCAACATTTTTTATAGACTGCGAAAAGGATTTATCAAAAATTGCTATGTAATCATTTCCATATTAAAAATATCAGTCTCCGCTAATAATCATGTAAACAGGTTGAGAACCGCACTCAGTTGCATAGTCAGCTGCTCATTCGTTGATTGCACGCGTCTTGGTGCAATGATACAGGTAAGTAGGTACCGCACACAACTATTTACTTATGTCCCTTGCATACCATATTGCTTTCCGGTCATTATCGCTTGTACCTCCCGCACCGCGAGATGGTACTATCGCACATACGCATTGTGCATACCTCCATTACAAAGCATAACATCTTTTGCGCATACCCTTTCGATACTTAATATTTTTGTAGATCTTACAAGTGCTAAATGGTTTCTCTTTACAGTTATACCTAAAAAATATGTCTTTATTAATTATTATAAATGCATAAGAGTAATTTTGTTCGGATTAGGATATGTGTCAGGAGGTAATTGTGTTTATTTAGCTAGAATTTGTGAGCTTGACCGGATGCTTTCCAATAAGGTTACATGTAGAAATTATTCCTGTGATACGTGCTATTCTAATTATACTACAGTTATTGTACAGCAGCAAGCGCTTAGTACCAGCTATATTCCGTATAATAGACTTGTGTATGCGTATTGTGGATGTGTGTATATAAGTAAAAAATATCGTTTTAGCCTAATGTTTTCGTTCAAAATCAAGCGTGTAATAATAAAAAAAATTTTTTATTTAAATTGTCTAAAATATGCAAATAAAATATTTATTATTGTACCGTATAGTGAATGGAGGCATACGGCTGGAAGTCTTCTTAAACTTACGTCTTGCATTTGTCACTCCTCATATTTTTGCTTAGCACATTTAACACATATTGACATGAAATCGTGTGGGCGTCGTACTGTGTTCCATATGTTTCTTCAGCATTCAAACTTCTGTTTGGGGGCGATTATAATATTGTTTTTTAGTTGGTATTTCCTAATATATTTGGAATGATGGCCAATATAAGTTTATATTATCAGAATACAAGAGGTACGCAGCCCTCTCTCAAAAACGCATATATTTAAGCGTAATCTACATATGAGTTCGTATGATATCATCTCACTGACAGAAAGCTGGTTACCGGAGAGTATTGGAGAGAGTGAGCTCTTTGATGGCAGATATGTCGTCTGGCGCCGTGACAGGGATTACGTAAAGACAGGTCAGATCTATGGTGGCGGTGTACTGATAGCAGTACGTCGGGAGTTTGCATCTGTGTGCCATCCGGATTGGTACTCCTCTGCTGAAGACCTCTGGGTCACGGTAACACTTAACAAGAGAAAGACTACCTCTTCTAAAATACATTTGTGTACCATATACCTTTGTGATGAGGGTAGCGGTAACTCTTATAACACTCAGCTTAGAAACTTCACAACCAAATTATCATCAATCATTAACTCGTGTCCCAATGATATATTTATAATCATGGGTGACTTTAATCTCACAGATATTAGCTGGAGTTATCGGAACGATTGTCTGGAACCATCAGGTATATCAGGGCAAACCCAGGTTTATTTTTTTGATACCCTCGCGGAATGTAACTTAAACCAATTTAATTCACACCCCAATAAAAATAATAGATTCTTAGACTTAGTACTTTGCAACACAAACTTAACAGTTAATATATCAGACGGTCCCCTAGTCCGCGAAGATGTGCACCACAAATCCCTTAATATAGTCTACTGCTGTGCGAGTGCTAATCCCATTGAATCTACTCCTCGAATCAAATATTTTTACGAAGCGGGTAAATATGATAAAATTAAAGCTTCCTTAGAGAAAATTGTCTGGAAAGATCATTTGACAGGTAATTCGATAGAAAGCGCACTGGACTTTTTTTACAACTGCCTATATAAATTAAGGGATCAATATATACCTCGGAAGCTCGTTTACCCTTCGTCATTTCCGCCATGGTACACTGCCAATTTAAAAAAGATTTTAAAGGAAAAACACAAGTTCCTAAAAAAATATCACAAATACGGTAACACTAGTGATTATAATACCTTTAGTTTACTACGGAGGAGGGTTAAACGTGTTGAGGAGGAGTGCTATCGTGCGTTCATCACTAAAATGGAAGAGTCAATAATTTTGAATCCAAAGTCCTTCTGGAAATTTATAAAATTAAATAAAAAAGGTTCTAATACCCTCCCTTCCACTCTTCACTATAATGGCATCTCGGCAGATTCTAATGAAGGAATTTGTAACATTTTTGCTTCATTCTTCCAATCAACATTCCTCCCATCGTCCACTCAAATGCACAATAGTTCTCGCCATGAATATGAATGTCAGCTCAACGCTCAGACGATAGGTGACATTGAGGTACTCCCCGATACCGTCTTTAAATTGCTTAAATCAGTGAATCTTACCAAGGGTGCTGGGCCAGATGATATATCACCTATATTTATTGTCAACTGTGCTGAGCAGTTGACCGAGCCGCTTGCCCTTCTGTACCGGCGGTCAATCAGAGAAAGCACTGTGCCCAATATTTGGAAGTCCGCGTTTGTGACCCCAATCCATAAGAGTGGGAATAAAGGAGACGTGAAAAATTACAGACCTATCTCTAAATTGTGTATCTTTGCTAAATTGTTAGAGCGCATTGTGCACACACAAGTATATGACACACTCAAGAGTATTTTCATTCCTGAACAACATGGTTTTATCAGAAACAGGTCAACCACAACAAATCTATTATCCTTTATAGATCTCGTTACATCACAGATGATGGGGGGCGGTCAGGTGGATACGGTATTCACTGACTACAGTAAAGCCTTTGATCGTATCGATCACCAAATACTTTTTCAGAAGTTATTACGTGCTGGCATCCACGGAAATTTGTTTAGGTGGTTTTGCTCATACATCGAGAACAGGTCGCAAGCAGTCGCAGTGAATGGATCTATGTCAACATGGCTTACCGTACCCTCTGGAGTCCCACAAGGTTCATTACTGGGCCCTCTTTTATTTAACATCTTTATAAATGACATCAACACGTGCTTTCTTCACTCGCAGTTCTTAATGTATGCTGATGATGTGAAAATCTTTAAGCAAATTATAGTTGATACTGACTGTTCTGATTTGCAGCAGGATCTATTAAGATTTGAACAATACTGTACACTTAATAATTTAGGAATTAACACTGCTAAATGTTACACAATAACTTTCTCTCGCAAACCCAGAGTACATGAATTTAACTACGCCCTGAAAGGAGTTACACTCGCAAGAGTGACCGAAATCCGTGATTTAGGTGTAATACACGATTCTAAATTAACATACGAAAGGCACATCGATAACATTGCCACAAGAGCAAATAAAATGTTAGGTTTCGTGATGAGGGCGTGCTCTCAATTCTCAAGTGTAAAGCCAGCGAAGATACTTTACTGCTCATACGTGCGCAGTATCCTCGACTATTGCTCTCAGGTCTGGAACCCACAGTACGATGCTTACATAGAAAGATTGGAATTAGTGCAGCATAAATTTGTCAGGTATTTGCAATTTAAGTGTAAAAGGCAACACTTATTGCCACTTCACGAACGGAGGAAAAGCGCAGATATTGCATGCTTAGTTAAAATAGCACAGAATAAAATAGATTCTCCTTGCCTTCTTGACAAGCTACAACTGAGAGTTCCTACTAGATCGGTTAGGATGCAATATCCACTTCATGTTCCCCGCGGTACCACTAACTACCGAAACAGTTCATTTGTAGTGAGAGCGGCTGACTATGTTAACAAAATAGGAAACCACCCTGAACTTGATCTTTTTAACACCAGTCCATTCTCCTATAGTCGCTTTATCTCTACGAGGTGGTTTGAGTCGGTTCTCTGACTGTATTAAAAATGAAATTAATCCAAAGTACAACTGTACAGGCAAGCACTAAATATGTATATGCGAAAACTTCTAAATGGTTTTAAGTTATCCAGTCAGTTGTGTATTTAGCTGTTAGATACTGTTTGTTTTCCAAATAAAATAAAATAAAATAAATAAATAAAATAAATTAATTAATTATTATGTAAGTATTAAGGATAAGTCCATTTTATTATCCATTTCCAATTAGTTTTAAATTATTTTTCAAGTTTGAATCTGTTGGCTAAATATATATGCAAGCATATAAACCGTACGTCACTTAACAACAAAAAAACCGCGGGACAAATTTCTTTACAATTTGAATTTTGAATAGATTATTCGTAATAAGCTTGCGTTGTAATCACCAATTACTTACACCAATTAATTGTGCAACTTAGAAACTTTGCTATTATAAATAAATAAAAATAAATAAATATTCCACAACATTTCACACAACGCTATCTAGATCCATGGTAAGCATAGCTTTACTACCTTGTATTATGGAATCTAGAATACGGATAAACATACTTAGATATTTTTTTTTTGTAAATGCATACATATTATACATACAAACACCCAGACCAATGCAAATACCCATATCCATGCATACAAATATTTGCACTGAGCGGGGATCGAACCCGCGCCTCCTGCGTAACGACCGCGTTCACTACCGCTACGCCACGGAGGCTTTACCCCGCTATTGATATGATGAAATTAATATATTCAGGTTGAAAAAGATATTTGCATATTTCTTAATTTTTTTTTTAAATATTATAATTTTGTAAAAAAAAGTCGCTTTTTTTTCCTCGCATTCAAAGTGAAAAGTAGAGTGTTTAACGTGGGACTAAACAACCATAATGACACTCGAACTATTAGCCACCCTCGCTTCGCTCGGGTGGCTAAAACATCTCGTGTCATTATGGCTTGTTTTAGTCCCTTGTTGAACAATCTACTATTTTATTCGTATGGTTACAAACTAGATAACAGTGTTATCAAAGTCAGAAGAGATATCAACTTCTTCCAAATCCATATAGTTATTATGGAGACATTTTAAATTCTTGTTAACTCAGCAGCACTTGATTGGAGAGCAAAATTTTAAATAAATTGAAAATTTTTAAAATGAGTAATGATTCCGTTACCTGCAAACATACATACGAAGCTAATAAAAGTGGTAAAAAGCAAAGTTTATTATCCATACAGCTCAACTGAGCTTAAAGTAACTAAAAAGTTTTCATCTCCGCTTCATTTAGGATTACATGTATAATCCCGCTGTACTAACACGGATTACATGAGTAGTTCATCTACATCGTGATACCAAGTTACGTCTAATGTCGTGTCTAACATTAATAGGCTTTAAAAATAGATATAACTGTTGACTCACAGCTCAATTGGAATAGCACTTGCACAATTCTTAGTGTAACGGCTATTCTCAGGGGGCTATTACGTAACCACAGTGTGGCGGATTTTATGAAGCCTTTGCACATTCATCCACAAGTTCCACTATAAATATACAAAACACTACACGCAGTGACTGCAACATTCATCCAAGGACAGAAGTATAGTCGTGTACACAGCGGTGTCTTTGAAATTTAAAGATAAGTATGTTAATCTAGGAGTAGACTGATTAGTAATCCTTGCTATGGAGATATCGGGATATTTACCATGTACTGTTTGAAATTTCTGATATTTCGGTGCTGCTGCAGCTGCCATGATCATGGACGATGAACGGAAAATAGTAATGTGAGTGATAGTAATAGCGTAAATCAACCAACCTAAAATATTGCCAATTTAATATTTAAATTTCACGCGAAATCCGCGCCTTGTCGTGGAGTTGCGGATGCCAGCCTGTGATACCATACTAATATTTAAATTGTATTTTCAAATGTGGACTTTATGTCCATTATTAGTTTGTTGTTTGTCTATTTGTTTCTAAGAATTCTTTATAAAAATAATTTACAATACATTGGACTCTATACATATTTTACTGGCGATTATTGTAATCATCAGTTAATTCTTTTACATCTACCATGTCATTCATTTCTTCATCAACAGTACGGTGTTATGATAATAATATTAATGTTTTTGCTATCGCAACTCAAAATAAGGCTAAGGCCACTATACTGAAAGATATGTAGTAGACTTATCTTTACCAATGTCATACTTCTAATCTAACGATCGATCGGTCTAAACAACAATAGGTAGTGTTCACACACAGGGTTCAATTCTGGGTCCCATTATATAATTATGAATGGAGTAAAAGAGAAAAAGATAGTCCATTGGCGTCGTAAACAAGAGAAAGATTTTTGTCTCTTATTTAACCTGTTCCACTTATCAGAAATTTCCTTCAAGATTTTTCGAATGAAGGTAATACCAGCAACTCTCGCCTCTGCGAACATTGCAGACGCTAAAGAATAAAATGTAAAATTTCTATCAAGACAACGGACCGTTAGATCTTTTATTGCGAATTCTGTCTAAATATCGTAGCCCCAGGACTTGCTAATAAGCTGGCATTATTCAAGTCAGATAATGTTCGTCGATGCCCCTTTCCACGAAGTACTGCAGTAACCTCAGGCTTAAAAATATCACAGGTAGAAAGAAGCGTTTGTTAGTCAATTCTATAGTTTCTATATAAATCATATTATTTACACACACAAGGAAGTTATGTATATCCCAACCTGTTTAAGTTCTTTTACTATCACAGCGCAGTTCGTAAAATATACAATACGTCAATATTTCACGGATTGTGATCATGCAAATACAACCATAACTATTATAAAAAATCGTCAATTATATAGTATCCATACTAATATTATAAATGGGAAAGTTTGTGTGTCTGTTTGTCCATCTTTCACGGCTTAAACCACTGAACCGATTTTGATGAAATTTGGTATACGGGTAGATTAGTCCTTGAAAAGGCTATGTTTGGTCGCGATAACCGAAATCCACGCGGGAGGTGGTGGAGACGCGGGCAATAGCTAGTATTGCATATATGAATTAATATTTTAATATGAATAATAATAAAGACATGAGAAGAAGATAAGATCATATGATTTGATTGATTTTTTGATTTCTTGATCAAACATGCATCATATGTTGATTATTTCGACATCGAGCCCTTTTAATTGGGCAATCTGATTGTTTTCTAAGTGAAACAAAACAATAACTCCCTACCAAAATGAGCTACTTGTATCTTAATCAGTCTAATTTCCTCAAACATAATGTTACTTCAGAGTACGATTCAACTTTAGGCCATCTGTCCAATAGCAAGTCTTTTATTTAATGCTAGCGAGGCTTGCTTGTATTAAGGGTCCTTCGCGGACACTGCCCAATATTCTACCAAAGTTTATTGCATATAGTATGGGAACTGTTTTAACCTCAATAAGTTGTTAACGTAAATCCTAAATTTAAATAGCTCGAATATCACATCGTTCCCAACTGGCCGCTAGTACCAGTTATCCTATTGTAATGTGTGTATCAATTATTTGAACTGACGAGACCGCATTCCACGTGCCAACAATGTTGTTAGACGATGGACCACATTTGATCTTTTTGTTCAATTGTACTCACTAAATACTCAACTCGAGTTGCGTCGCTCAGCGTTCAAATAAAAACTTAAATTATGGATCGAAGTCTTAAGGTCATTGTATTGAACTGTTGTGTTGGAAGCCTTTAGGCTGACAATGACGACTTCCCAAAGTGACCAGATTTATACATACATATACTCACGCCTGGAAATCTCTTAAGGGGTAAGCAGAGGTGTATTAACACTCACGTTTCGCCAACTATGATTTTCGGTCCCACGTCATAGGGGGCGAGCCTATTGCCGTTGGCGGGCGCCGTTTGTCTTGGGCTCTATGTTTACTATCGAAAGGAGAACAGCCTTACTCGCCTTTTACGTCACCCACAGGAACAGCTGGAATGTATGTAAAGCGACTGGAAAGTGAATAGAAAGTTTAAGGAAAAATAAGTATGTAATAAGTAGGTCATAAATAAACGTTGTAATCATGCATTTGTCATGTTTCTCACCTGCAGCCATTAACTCCTAAAATAGGTCAATAGATTGAATGGCTGTCATAATACTAACTGCGTAAATAACTTTGTAATCCCATATTAATGTATAAAATTACAAAGTTACATGTGTAGTTGGCAGTTTCATTTTTCATTTCATTGTTGAGCCTCTGAACCCTTTATTAGTTGTAGTTGAGAATTTTCCTAAAATTAAAATTGAATAGCTCGTCAAAACGTAGCTACTCAAACGATTCAATTTTGTAGAATTATTAGAGCATAACGGCATTGCTATTTGAATAAAGAACCGAAACCAGGGAACCCTCAGAAAACCGCGGCAAAGCACTTCATGCGTAGTGCTGTTTCCGATTTTGAGTAGGGTCGCCAGATGTCCTTGAAAAGTGGGACAGGAGGTCAGCGCGCTTGTTTACTGACTTATAGTAAACAATATCAATCCAAACTTTAAAAAATCAACATCTAGGAGACGTAACTTGAAACCGAAGCAGAGCCTTACTAGGAGAATATGAACCTCTATAGATATGAGTTTCATAGCCCATGCCTACGTAGTTGAAATTTTTGTTGGTTACTTTTTATCAGTTTTTATCCCGGGAATACATTCCACTTTGGACGGACCCGCAAACATAGGCTAGTTTTAGATAAAATCCGGATGATGCAACTAATTGTCTGTAACTATTTCACGCTGTAATGCAGCTTGAAATAGTAACAGACAATTACTCCCACATTTATGATATAAATAATATTTACAATCATAACATTATTACTCAGATGCAATACGATTAAAATATTCATTCACCAAATGTCTGCCAAACCAAACGCTCAAAGTTCGGGCGATGATCTGTTTTTCACCTTTTACAAAGCTACAAATAAATATTTAAAAATATATCCACGTATATGCATTGTTCGAGTTTAGTATCATTTTATAGTCCAGTGATGTTATCCAGACTCTATGATTAAACCATTCGGTATTTTAATTCGACGGTGTATAAAAACTTCAGTCCATGTGGCCCCATGCTTTCGAGATTGGGTAACTCTGTACGTCATGATTGCCACCGTTATTTTGTGAACCAACTCCGACACGCGCCATACAAACTCTGGGTTTATTTTTAATACAATCTAACGTGAACGAAATTCTATGGTTAATAACTTGGCTCTGTAGAATTTTTGGTAAGATGTGCCTGTCTTGTCCGTATGGGTCCGTCGCGGTGGACGCAAAATTATTATACGGTTTTTTTTTTTAATTTGAAAGATCTTGGTTCGACTTGAAGTTCGATTTGTGATCGCAATCTGTTTATTAGAACTGGAGACACTACTAAAAAAACTAAAAGGGCTATTATGATACACTAGCATACCTACTTCTTTTATATCACATCGCTTTAATTTCGAATACCTCATCCCAAACATTGTTATTTAGTAGTTCACGGCAAAGGCCAATATTATAAATCCGTGCTTTTATTGCTTCTCTCATGTATGCTAATTTCGTTTCTCCACCCAATGTTGTCATACAGTTATTCCAATTTGCCTGCTTGTAGCATAGTTGCGTCAAACAAGACGCGATGCTCGTTACCCGAGGGCACTCATCTTAACCTCTATTAAGCCGCATCACTGCTTAAAGAGCGCGCCTCCCACGGTTCCTGCCTTCACCAATTCAGGCTAACTATTATAGCACACATTTGGAGATATATTTCTGCGGACAATTCTCGAGGGTGGGCATTTCCTATTGCGGTCATCCCGTTTGAGTTGATTGGCTCTCGGAATGTTTCGCCAATCTTGTCTCTGAGGTCATGATCTAAACGATTTCGTATGTATTCTGATTTGATGTTCCTATCCAATTTGATGTTCATCAGTTTGATATTACTTAAAATTATAGCAGTTACTTTGGTGAGTAGTTTCGACTGCCCAAATATTCCTGAGAAAATGGAAATTGATAGTCCTAGGAGTGCGTTACCCAGCAAACCAAACAGAATTCTTAAATTAATGGGCATTAATTCTACGATCGCCTCTTTATTGTAATACGTTTTTAATCCAAAGTTTAACTTCTAAACATTTCATAGATTTGATTATGTTTAGCAACTTTAATCGTTAACCATACGTATGTGTACTTAGTCAAATAAACACAATTCCAATCCACGTGAAGGTGATGTGTGTTCTGAGATATCCCCCTGTACATATTTGCGTTGAACGTTTCCGTCAGAGTCGCCGTACGATAACACCCACTTAGGTTCATTCACCGTCTTTAGAACCTTCTTTGCAATTAATATTATAATCTTAAATCGCGGTTTCTTATCACAGATTTCAAAGTAATTCCAAAATGTTGATTTTTCTAATCGATTTTGATGTTTATGTCCGTAAGCAGACCCAGTTTAGTCTAAAGATTAGGCTGCCTCGATGCCGATTGCCGAAGTGCCGTGAGTGTGGCTTGTGATTTTATGATTAGATTTTATGTGAGACAGGTGTAACGGGGCCATCTCATGCATTCCGAGCTTTGACCAATACTGATGGACTGACTATTGACACAGTATGAGACCTTTATGATGACCCGAACTTCGGCCGTGTAATATCCTTCTCGCCTAAATCCTATCCGTATGCAAAATACATCCAAGCGTTCACATAGGTACTTTCTTCACCTTCGTAATGCAAATTTGTCAGGATTCAATATATGAATCCCTATAATCTTTCATCAACTATGCCTAACATTATACCGTGCGACGTGCAATGTGATCCATCATATTAATGCAGTTGATCAATGCACTGTCACGTACCAGATTGAACGCAAACAAATGCGTTTATAGGAACGGAGCAAACGTTAGTAAGCCTTAAATGCGTACACCTTCATTTTTTGTATTTAGGCAGCAGTGACAAAGGACGGATATTTTCAAAAGAGAATCCGGTGGAAAAGATCTTACCTCAATATTGTTTCCTCATCAACCAGGCGACCCATTGGGAAGCCGGCAGGAATTGGTTTATACTTTATAGGCACCCCTCGTCACAGATACCATGGCAAGGCGATTTTCGATTTTCTGGTGAAGAACCTTTTATTATCAATTCTGAACGCATTCCCAATAGATTTTTTTATAGGACACGTCAATATGACTACCTCGCCTGATACTAAGCTGAAGGTAATATCTCAGGTAAGGGCGTAACCATTGCCGACACCAACAATGTGGCAATGGCGGCCCTCAGACTGACTGCTTCATCAGATGCTTTTTCACGCCCCGCTTAATGCCGCCCGCCCCCCAAAAGTATGGTAGGTAATTAGTAAATGAGAGGGGGAATCCTGGTCCCAAAATACAATTAAGGCTGTCATGATCATGATTTCGGGTTTAAGTTCTGTCCTGAAAGTTGACTTTTGCAGTTTGCAATTGACAATCAATGCAAAGTTTGTACTACCACTTTATCTGTATAACACTTTTAAATGATCAATGTTACAAAAAACACCTTACACATAATAAAAAAACATGTCTGTACAGTAAAAACAACTCTACATTAGTTTTTTGTTGCTTCATTATAATGGTTTATTGAAACGCAATCCTCACTATTTAACAGTATGTCTACCACCTGATGAAGGTCAGGTGTGACTCGAGAGAGACCGTGACGCGACTGCTATTTGACCTCTATAGCCCATTGGTGATATCGAAATTCCGTAAGGACCAGTGCCCGAAGCACGAATAATATTCGAATTCGTAACGTAAACGTATCGAGAGAACAAAGCATTGCGATTGACCGCCTGCCTACTGGTGAACCAATCGCAATATTCCATTTTTTCGATACGTTCCAAATTCAAAAATTATTCTTGCTCGGGTCTCAGGTTACCACGTAATTATATTGGTAACAACCTTTGTATAAATAATTTAATTGAACTATTTAAAATCCAGACAAATGCATACATTTAATCAAATATAAACTACACAGTTCTACTCACATAAAAGGCTTAGAAGCCCTATTTTGAGTTCGATGGACTCTATCGATTGTAGGTAGGCATTGCTAATGGAAATAGTGTTGAAAGAAAATGCCTTACTTGAAAAACCTTAGTGCTAGACTTACCCCGATCGATTGCATAGTATATATAAAATCTTTCGTATGTATTTTTGTGATTGTCTAAATTGAAAACAAAAAGAAAGAAATAAAGTCGAAAATATAACAATCGTAGATATTTTCCCGAAGATGTGTACGGCTAGAACTAAATACGGAAATTTCTCCAATAACATCACTCCACGGCTATTCTTCCAACTAATTTATTGTTTTCTTCGCTTATAAAGTGTTTTCACACGATTGTAATTTCTAATCTCAAAAGTTAATACTGCTTCAACACCGTGTGCATTGTCTGCAGTGTAGGCGCCGTATTTTAGTACGTTGGCTAGACAGGATTGGTATCGGCTTAGACTTGTAAATTATTTTTTACTGAAATATTTCTTGGCATTTAACCTTTGATAGTCATGTTTTAGAACTTGATGCAGAAATCACTACAGTAAGTACACTATAAATAAAAAATAAGTCGGTATTGGCATGAGATATAAGAACAAGTAAATATTATTTTCTATGAACATAATTTAGTACCTATTTGCTAGATGGAAGCTGTAATGCAGCCATTGTAAGGAATGTTAGTGGTCGGTAGGTGATTGCAATTAGTGGTAGGTAGGTACTGTTTGCATAAAACGAAGTAACCGTAAAAATAAATTAAATCAAATTATGGAAAGCGATGTGGAAAAAAGAATGGCTCCGGGCTACAAAGTGCGAGTTGGAACGGAAAATGAACAGGGAAGTGTGGCTAACCTAATATTCTATCCTAGTCTATCCTAACGAAGGAGTACTTACGGTACTCCTAAGGCAAAAGTATCCTAACTTATCCTAATCCCGTCACCCTATACTACTGTAATCCTAACGTCCTCCTAACTGCTACCCTATGGTGCAATACACGCTTGGTTCTCGGGGGCTCGTTGGCAGACCAAGTTGTGTTCGCAACCCTAACCTATAGTTCGTCACGGCGTGGTACTCGGTGGTGTTCGGTGACACAGACCTCCGCTCGTGTACGTCACTACGGTGCGTCGTTGGTACCCCTACGCGTCCCTACTCCCTTAGCCCTACTACCCTAGCCCTACTATAAGTATTTAAAAATACGTATATATAATAGGTACAGGATATCTGATGCCAGGCGACCTAAGACACCAGACGGACAGAGACAGGAATTGGGGTGCAGGTGGTAAGGTTTTCTCACTGCCGGTCAAGCAGGCTCACAAGACCGATCAGGTACTGACGGCTAAGGGTGTCTTGGCCACAGTGAGAGGTTGGATAGGTAATGAGTCAAAGTCGGGCTCAACTTGATGACTGGTTTATTCTTACTTTCACTATATCTTAAATACTAATTTAATCATATGTACACAACTATAACTACGTCTTAGTGTGCTATTGGTGTACATGCAACTTCAGCAGTCCTTTTCCTCGTCCGTCACTTTCACTACGTGATGATAAGAGCATCTTAGTTTATTATTTGGATATCACGTAGTGTCCATTGACGTCAGAATATAGGAATTTGCTATAAGTCATGTTCATGCGTGAACAGAAAAGGAGAATAGAAGCGTCTAATATTATCAAACTCGTTGAAAGCCGTGTGCTTAATTATCTGCCACCCTTAGGTGACACGGGCCACCTGATGGAAAGTGGGCCTATGGAGGTATGCAACTCCAGGGGCGTTACACACGCGCTGCCAACCCTGAAGAAACCTCCTAATGCCCTTCTTGAAGTAGCCCATATTGTAGTCACTTGGGAAAACTATAGCAGGAAGTTCATACCACATCCTGAGCGTGCGTGGGATGAAGTTCATTTCAAACCGTAGCGGTTAGCCGTCTCACCGGGTCTACCTGACCGCCACGATAACATTTCACGCCCACACATGTCAGCGGTGTCATCGTAAGCCTTCGGTCTTCCCTCTGACAGCACAAGACTCTCCAGTAACCACTGGCAAGCCTACTCACCGCCGGGAACACAACAGAAGGTTATTATGGCTGCGGCATTCTTCCCCAGTCGGACTACTCAATTTGGGACGGGAGATACCGTCGTATCCTACCTTCCCGAAAAAGTACTGTGTCCATAATCGTATGATCCATTTGAAAACGAATGAAAGAAAAGGCCTTACAGTACAAAAGAAATTATAATTTCCCTATTTCAAAAGTGTATTCTTTTTCACAAGAGACATAAAAACTGATTTAGAACACATGTGTGCAGCGGCTCTCGCACCATCAAGACAAATTCTTATACTTTACGAGCGTTTTATGGTCCTTGCATTAGCTAATACGTGCGCGGTGAAGTTTTATTTGTGAAACAGTTGGTCATAATAGTGGTATATAGGAATAGAAGAACCTTTCGTACCTATTGTTAGAAGTGATTCGATCATATTTATCAGGCGAACGATATATGACGAAATCAATTAGCTGACCGCAGACTACTGCTGGACATAGGCTTTGTAATGAGGATGCCGACGCAAAACTAATTATAGATGGCAGCAGCATATGATCAAACAACAATAACCATCTGGCCCCCGATTCCAAAACCACAGTCACACCGTTAGCATTGCACAAAATGTTGTCCAATTTTAGACTTTAAAGTTAAAAAAAGTAAAAAGGAGTTTAAAACATTTTTCATTCACTCTACAAGATTGTCATTTAATTTAAGGCTTTAATAGTATACCGGTAAAGTTTAAAGTTAAATGGCATTGGTTACAGAGTCTTTAGTGCCGCAGTGGTTCTGTTGGCCCTGTTCTGTGACGATAACAAACCTATAGCAGTCAGATTTGAAGCGACAAACAATGAAATCTACGTAGGTACCTAGGTGACAGCTAACATTAGCCAACACGAGGCGCCCTCTGTAGGGATAAAAGCGCAGGCGGCATCCCCATTCCATTAGATTCCATTCGTGTTCGTATTTCGCATACATATACTTATGCTGTATCTAATGCACCCTGGATAAACAGATCAGTCAATTAAACAGATAACAGACACACAGATAATAGAAGCAATAGATTAGGCACAGTTTCGATATTTATTTCTTCTATTAGGTATAAACTTCAAGAGCTAAGTACTAAAGTAAATGCAGGAGAAAGAAAGGGCTCTTCCCTTCCAGCGATAAACATGTTATGTCGAAGAAGAGAGAATTATCATACCTATGTGTGTATATGTTTAGAATTGCTGTTAAACTGTCATCATTTGGCTTTGGCAGCGAATATTCTGTCAACAACCTGCAGTTTTTTATAGGAAATATTCTTGCTATTTCAAAAATAACGGCGTTCACTGGATTGAGTTCATGCAATTTTTATTATACCACGATGTTGTACGCTCCTTGTATTGATTCCTCATGGTTGTATCGCGTGCTCGACACCCTAATCTGTGGCTTATTTTTTTCCTCGATGTAATATTTACTGATGGGACATGGTGTATTTATAGAACACCGTGGTTATGTTGTTAATCGCATATAATTTGCAGAAAATATTTCTGTTGACGGAGGCCCTTATCCCTTATCTTATTGTTACGAGAGGTTTTCCCTCCCTGTGTGTGTGTACTACGCGTGTATAGTGGTTGGTTTGTTTGCTAGAGAATTATGGCTGTTCTCGCACTAAACTAGATGTCCGTAAATCGTGAACGTTTTGTGTATCTGTCATGTCAAGCTCTTAATTTAGCAAAGTTATGTTTTGTACAATAATGGGTGAAATAATATAATTTATTATATTATAAGTTATATTCTACGACAATTACACAATGCTATATCCACCCAGGCCTAACTAAATTTATAACATATGTTAATTAGCCGACTTAATACATTTATGCAAAGAAACCCCCACGCCAATGCTAGTAAAAATAATCATGCATATAAATATTTGCACTAATCAGGACCCCCAACCCACGACCTCTGACAAAGCAATGAAACGCACTGCCGCTACCCGACACATTAATCAATAATTCAATTAGTCTATTGCAGTTCACCGCTGGACATAGACCTCTCCCAATGTGCACCGTTGCTCCCGATTTCCAGACTCCAGTATCCAATCTATCCCAGCAACCTTTTTCAGGTCGTCAGTCAATCTGGCTAGTGGACGTCCTACCTTCCGTTTGTCTTCTCACGGTCTTCGCTTTAGTACTCGTTTACTAAAACTGCCACCGGTACTTCAACAGACGTGGCCAGCCCCCTGCCTATTCAGCTTGCTCATTCTGCGAACTACTATGGTAACATTAGTTCTGTGTCGGATGATCTCGTTCCGAATTCTCCAAGCATAGCTCGCTCCATGGCTCGCTGCGCGACTTTTAAATCGTGGACTAATCCCACCGTCAGTGTCCACTGCAGTTAGACTAAAGGTATGATTCTGACCGCATACGATAACTGCAGACGCAGCACATACATTACTTGTTAAACTTCGATACGGATATAGGGTACCATTAAGAAGCAGCAATTAATTACGCGTATCTGCTGCGTGCGTCTGTAGTTGTCGGAATCATATCATTATATTTGAATACCATCTGAATGAATCAATTTACTCTTACAATAGTTTTTCAAGGTATTCCGGTAATATATCCTGTTCAAACGTTATCATTCACTGACATGATTAATTTTACAGGTAAAAGATACTGTTTATATACATTACACATAGTATATGTAATTCCGAAAAATATTGATTGTATAACGTTATCGGTACATTGATAATATTATCATACAGCCATCGATAGTGCGCCCTCCTTGAAGGAGACGACGTATATGTACTAGAATGAAGTTCGATATAATTTTAAGGCTATTTATTTGTTATTAGGTAATTACAAAATAGTTCTAATAGAGATAGATAATTATGAAATAGTAATCTTACCAATGTTAATCTTATAACTGCGAAAGTTTGGATAGATGAATGAATATTTGTTAGTCAAGTACACCAGAACGACGGAACAGTTTAGAAGAAATTGGGCACAGAGATCCATTATGATCTGAAATGGAACATAAATAGGCGTTGCCTCGATCAATAACCTAAGGCCTGTTTAGCAATCCTCGCGCGTCATTAAGCCTTAAGAGTTTATAGATGTGTAGATTCGTCCATATTTAGCCTTAAGGAAATAACTATTGTAAATTAACGTCATAAAATTGCAGCAGTGGAGTTTGTTGCGACCTTTCTTCTCCATTAGCGTTAAAAAATAGCTTTTGCCGCGTTCAGATGACTCGTCGATGAGCGAGGGAAGTGGGCAGAGACATGGTGTAGATGGTATATTCTTCATGCCGCGCATGTTGTCGCGAGTGTCGGCTACACAGCGCGAGTCGAAGAAGCAGCAGTATGAGCGCGATGTACCACCTATAACAGCACACATCCCATTTAGAACATGACATCGCAGACAATGGATGCTCTAATGAAAAAAACATGAAAATTTAGTGAAAACCAATGATATTTAAATACTTACCTCTTTTTTACTATAACATCATTAACCTTACTATTTATTATAAAATCATATTTTATTATTAATATTATATTTTATATTGTAGATATTTTTATTATAAATAATGTTATGAAAAATATATCATTTTAAAATATATTTCATTTTTATAAATATATTGTAGGTACTTAATAATAATTTATTAAAATAATTAGCTATTTTGGAAAAGCTATAGCGTTGTCGTTCTTACGTTTACATTCATTTTAATTCGACTTATATTGTATGAATGAACTTATAACATACTAGCGATCCGCCCCGGCTTCGCACGGATGGCAAAATCATTCCCGTGGAAATCCAATATAGCCAATATGTTACTCAGGGTGAATGTAACTTTTCAATGGAGAAAGAATTTTTGAAATTGGCATAGTAGTTTTTGAAATCTTTCCTCTCTATAATAGTATAGTGTATGGCACTAAACTCATAAAAACATTTAATCTATCGTAAATCCTATTCATGGCTTAGTCTGTCTACTAACTGTCTGGCTAGTCAATTCAATAAGCAGAAATTGTATATTTCATAGCGCATTCAGTCGTTTCTCTCCACGGAACTGAACATAAAACCAAGGTCCATTTAATAAGTATTTGAAGCGTGTATGCTAGGTATGTATTCCTTATTAGGCACTTAGTAATAAAAAAATACACAAGATGTGTCAAAATTTCCCTACAGAGTTCTGACTAAACGGTTGTGTATTGTTTTATCAGTAAGGGCTTAAGTGTAGTACCTACCTATTTCTATGTAACCTTATTTCGTGCAGCTACTTTTAAAAGACCTAATAAAATTTAGCTCAGACAAAATACACAACTTTGTTGTAGAAGCACTTACGAAGTTTTGTCTATTGGTTTACTGTCCAAATTCTTTAAGAATTTTAACCAGACTTGTTTTATAGGTACATTGAACACAAGTTTACTTAATAGAAAATTTACTGAGTAATTGTTTTACTTTTTACGATGTTACTTTATAGTGAGAGGAATGAATAACATCGTAGCGTGAGAAGGCTCAGGATTGAATGGATATTAGTCACTTATATGTTTCATTGGTATAATGTCCTAATTGGAAATCATTGTGGTGTTACTACAAAGAGTAACCTAGCCGTTTGGCTAATTAAATTAATGAATGATTCCTACTAATATTATAAATGCGAAAGTGTGAGTATGGATGGATGTATGTATGGATGTTTGTAACTCTTTCACGTAAAAACTACCGAATGGATTTTAATGAAACTTTACAATAATATAGTTTATACATCAGAATAACAGATAGGTTATATATCATCACGCTACTACTCAAGGGAGCGGAGCAGTGATCATCAATGTCAACAAATCCTACATACACGCGGGCGTAGCCGCGGGCAACAGCTAATAAATAATACATTAGCCTCCAACCCTCGCTTTGTTCAACCTCTGATAGGGTTTATTCATTTTTGTATGTAGAGTCAAGCAACATAGCGCTGATGTAGATTGTCCCAGGTGATGTTCAGTCCCATATTAAGTTTAAATTCTTAACGGGTATCTGCGTGTTGGATCCATGTCCCTATGTAAGCCTCCTAGAAGAATATCTTTCTAACACAAGTAGATATTTAAGGACGGAAGTTTCTACGGATCTCCCTGTACGGCGCATCGCCCCGCGCTATGCCTCGCTAGACTACACCAAGACCCACTGGTCCCACTAGTGTTGCGACCACAAGCCCCCCTGCCCGGCTATGCACTTGCTGACCCCGAACGCAATCCAACCAACATTGGATTACAATGGAGGGCTTTACGCAATAATGCACGGTAGTACCCACCCGGTCGAAATATATGACAAACCGATACCATCAAATTTCAACTACCATTTAAAATCAATTCAATCTTAAAAGACACACTCCATATGCAAATCGCACGCAAGAATAACAGCTTTAGTCTCAATGACAACCGCGCCTCGTTCCGCTAGCTAGTATCGACATCACACTGCGTGCTCCATTTCCTACAGTTGCATAATCCAATCGTGTTGCCTACGATCGATTTTCACTTTCGCATGCACTCGTTTCTATAGAAAATGTTTTTAATATTTAATGTATGAGGACAGTGTTATAGACTAAGGGTGCTTACATAAAGAAGCAGGTTTGCCCGCGCGGTCGTCGATTGTTCACCACGATTTACCACGCAAACTCATTAGTGCCGTTTACACGTACAATTTCGCAAGAAAGTGGCGTGGCGTAGCGGTAGTAAACGCGGCCGCTGTGCAGGAGGCGCGGGTTCGATCCCCGTTCAGTCCAAATATTTGTATGCATGATTGTGGGTATTTGCATTGGTCTGGTCGTGCCTCGGAGAGCACGTTAAGCCGTCGGTCTCGGTTGTCATACAAACATCTATGGCAGTCGTTACGGGTAGTTGGAGCCCTCAAAATCCAACAACTGGTCTAACTGCAATACTTTGATATCGCCTTTGGGTTGTGGAGGTCAGATGGCAGTAGCTTCACAGAAAATGTCGAAGTTTAGCCAAATCCGCAGATGAACTGATAAAAGCGGACCCCAGAATCCAAGTTGATAGCTTTGGATGCGACTGGGATTAACGCTAAGGATGAAGACACGTACAGTTTTGAACTACGCATCGGGACCGCGTGTCAAACCGCCGGTTCGATCTGTATGTTTGGACTGCGGATCGAACTGTGGTGATAAATCTGTGATATAATATGACCACAGTTTTGAAATGTACACGCCCTATTAAGTTTAAAGAATCAACGATCGCGCGGGCCGTGCGTGCAAACCTGCTTCTCTATGTAAAAATCCTAAGAATGGGACTGTCAGGATCATATTTTGTTTTATATTGCGTGCTCAGAAGAATTGTTTGACATGATACCCATAGCAACGTTCTATCATCGCACCGCTCGCCATAGGCAGAGAATTCATACAAATTACGACCGAAAACGATGCACACACTGTGTGGTATGATTGGAACTTCATCTCACACACGCTCAAGCTGACGAATGAACTCTCTGCTGTCGTTTTGCCCAAGCGACTACAATATGGGGTTCTTCAAGAAGTGCTTTAGTTTTCTTCAAGGTCAGAATCACGAGAGTAAAGCCCCTGGCGTTGCATACATCTATAGGTCACGGTAACTACTTTCCATCAGGTTGACTGTGTGCTTGTCTTCCTCCTAAGTTCTTTAACCCCGTCGTTGTCATTTCAACTCGCGTGTAAATCTAATACTTTTGCTATAAAGCCCAAAGTCCGCTTTCATGCTCCTCGACATGCCTATTAGTAAGAGCTAAATGGTTAAGATGTCAAAATAATGTAAATGTCAATTATGCAGCACAAAATTTTACACTCAATAATTAATTAACTCTGTGATCAAAGTCTATTTACTGCTAATTATCCTGATTTTTATTTTACGACCGTTAAAGTAACACTGGCAATTAATATAAAGGCCCAAACTAACCACATTTAAACATGAAGTTTGAAATGCATTAATTATAGCAGGTATGGGTAATGAACTGCTGAGACGAGATCTCGGGTTCGATACCAGGTCTTACCATGGCACACACCAATAACTTTTCGAAGTTATGTGTGTATTTATCGCAGATTTATAAATGCCCTGTTAATGTCAATAGGTTCGCCACAATATTACATTGGGACCTAAACATAAACTGGCGAAATGTCTCTGCCTACCCCTTCGGGGATATATAGGCGTGAGTTTATGTTATGTGAAACAAGTCCGTGAACTGAAGGAGGCCGCCGCTTGCCCTTCAATAATGTCAAATCGTGCTAAATTGTCTTTAATTGACAATAAAATAGTATTCATCTGACAGTGACATAGTTACTATTTACAGCATTTCGCGGTATCATTGGTTTAACTATAGGTAATATTTTACTTCTATTAATAACGGCAAATAATTCAATGACTTTCGAAATTTTTAATCCAACCCTGTTTTACAGGTAGGCAGACATAATGTCATCCCTCTGGTAATGCGCGCACGACTTTTATATAAATAGTGCTAGTTATCAATTTCAGCTATAAGACGATACTAAAGACTTTATCATCCCAGAATCAAATAAACAGAACTATACCGTTATGTGTTCATTAGCTTCAGGCAAATCTTAATTTAGAACTCATTTACAAAATATCCTCTGGTTTGCCATCGTAATATGAATTCAAACACTTCATAATAAAGGTTTATAATGCATGTGATTTAAATGATGGTTCATATGTTCGAGTAACGGTATACCGCCTCCTTGCACGACCTCACGATTCTTAGTTTAATTCACTGTTGCATTGTATTTCGTACCTTATAAGGGCGATATCGCATGATTAGTATTACCTATCTGGGAAAAGGATTTCTTTACGGTGTAAATCCAATTATGTGTTTTTGAATCGTATTTACCTTATAATACAAAAGAGTCTGATGCACGAAGAAACCTACTTAAGTTGGGAGCCATAAAGTGACTATACCAAGTTTGTTATAAAAGTGAATGAATATCTCGTAATCCCGAATAGATACCAGTGCGGGTTCCATAAAAAGATATTGTTACCGCATTTTCGAGTAAAAAAGTAAACTTTACACTTGTTCGCCCCAGTTTTGTTTCGTTTCGTTCATAATATGTACTTCAAATACCTAGATCTCATCCAACCCGCTCGCGCATATCGCATCTAATTCAAATGTATTATAATAAAAACCTCGTAAAATTACAAATGAACCATAAAAAATTGAGCATGACTAGCCTACTTAGAGTCATCTACGGAGTTTTGGAACAAGCTTTTATCAGTTTGTCCAGTATGTCTGTATTATAATGTATATGTAGTCACTGTATGTAACGGAATCTTGAAGTAGATTGTAACCTATATTTTTTTTTCTTTTGTAACCTTTCTAATCTAAGTGTTTTTTATCAGCCATTAAACTGATATGGAGGTGGAATGGATAATGGAACTTTTCTTTCGAGTTATTATTACTTAACTTCAAATGAGATAATGATCGAAATCAAGAGATAAAAAGTCTCGGTACTTAAACTAATTTCAAATTACAAGCTGTGTAGTAATAGTATAGTGTAGTACACATGTCCAAGAATTTATTTTTTTTGCTTTTTCAATCCTGCTTAGCAATCTGAACAATCCAATCGGATGTCTAATCAATCTGGCTTAGGATTTGATTGGAGAGATGTGTCCAGATGTGAATCTTATCGCAAGGATGACATGTCTCTTCAGACTAAAGAAACTGAGACTACCAGTATGTAACTAGACAGCAAGAGCGTTTTTATGGTTCTCTAGTCTTATCTCATACTTCCTCCTATAGGATTCAATTTCCTGCAGTGCCGGATTTAGGGGAGGGCAACCGGGGCGGCAGCCTCGGATCCTCCTCCACAAAAGAGGGCCCCACAATAGAGACGTCGGATTTTTTTTTATTCCGTAGAGTAAACACTAGTAAACATCTTTTCCTTTGATATTTTTTTTCGCTGTTTTACCTTTACCTACAGTACTTTGTACAAACATGATTATATTATTTTTGAATTAACAATTAACAGTAATATCATTGTTATATCTTTGTACATGTATTTATTCAATGAAAATTATAAAAAGTAGGCTTGGAACCACGATGGGACAAAACCGTTTATCAAACCTTTCTCTCCTGAGCATTGAATGCGATTTATTTCGGGAACTGGATTTTAGCGAAATCATCAACGATTTTTCGGCGAAAAAAGCTCGGAAGGTTCGAAATAAAATTTAATTTCAAATAATTTTTGTTTCCAATTATATTTATCTAAGTTTGTTAAATACTAGCAGAATCTACCTGCGTTTTACAATAAAATATTTATTGAAAAACTCGACTGAAAAAAAAATATTCGGAAATAATTTGAGGACCTCCAGACCTCTAAATTCGGCCCTGATTTCCTGCTACACTGAATTCAGCTTGATATCCAGGTGCATAAACTTATCACTTACATGAGGAGATACGTTTAGCATATTGCGGATAGTTTCCTTCAGGAATCTCCAGTAATACCTACAGTGTCACTGTGGCTGGCAGACCCTCATAGCTAAATTCCGTAATCTAAATGTAAAGTGTGTAAGTAGGGTTGTCATCATTTTTAAATTTCCTCTCTATAATTTAAGTTATTTAACATGCTTCCTAATTTTTTTTTCAATCCTAGTCATAAGGCGTCAACGTCAATACCGCTATTTCATAATTAAGGTTAGTGTCACTTAACAGAAACCTTCAAAACATAATTTCATCGCATGCTACTTACAATCAACGTCTCATTAAACATGTCAGCTGTCTGAACAAAAATAACTTCGAAAGTCAACAGTTTTGATTACATTACGGTACGTAAAATATTTACTATTACAATACTCCATTAAAATTCTTCGATGTTTATTATAGTTCCATAGCGTCTCTAAAAATATGAATTTATAATCTGTTAAGGTTCAGCTAACGTGCTTTTTTTCCTTAACAAACTCGAGGTAAAGGAAACCACTGCCATAAGCCACACGGCCTGTTGTGAATGTCAATGGATGGTCTGAGTCATACTTACATACCGCGTCAGCGGCGCAATTCACCTGCATGCCTCACTCATTACAATATTACCCAACCTTATCTATTATTTATATTGTAACGAATTTATTTATTTAACTATTAGCTCTTGCCCGCGGCTCCGCAGGCGTTGAATTCTGTACCTGTTCTCGATATACAGGATCATATTTTCGTGATAGAAATCCTGCTTATATAATATGGCAGACTACAATCAATGTATATCTGTGATCCTTCCATACATTCTGGCGCGATTGAATACCACATACCTATCCATTCATACGAACTTTCACATTTATAATAAGTTACACCGATTTTACGAATGCACTTCTCAATAAAACAACTGAAGCTTAAGGTTAGTTTTGGGCCATTTTAAAAAGTACTGATTCGTGTTCATATAGTCAAATACATCTAGCAGGAATTAAACTAATTGACAATATAGAAAGAAACAAGAAATCCACTTTCCTACGTAACTATACGCCCCTTAAAATTCGCACCACAAATGCGACATCTAAGCTTTTCTGCTGACTGAATTTTGATGCTATTTATAATATATTATTTTTTTGATTAGGTATTTTATATTAATATGTGTGTTGAAACAGAAAATCTATTCAATACTCACGAAACATTTAAAAAAATATACGATGCGAAATTGAGATGCTGCATAAACTATTGGTGTCGATATTGAACGTGGTGTTGAGTAATAGCTGTCAGAATAACATATTTGTCTGAGTTATCTTATCTTATTTGATTCATATTCCTTAATCTGTGCGTATCCTAGAATCTAAGAAAGTCATATTCCGCGAAACAACGAAATGTACATAAATGAATATCTAAGCATACACACACCTTTTGAATTTACTTTTTAAAACGCAAACTCGATCTATTATAAATCTCCCAAATGTGAAAAGCTATATTCTCGCAACACAATTATCATAGGTAGGTATCGATATCGTTTTTGATATCTGACATTTGGTAGATTGGAGAGTGGACTGAATTTTGCGAGAATTGATCTTCTGGTTGCATCTGAGACATTTACTTCGGAGCCGCCCTAAGCACATTCAGGTATGATAGAAACATTATCCCCCGAACGCTCAAGCTGTGGTATGAACCCCTTGCTGTGTGTTGCCAAGTGTGTTTTCCCAAGCGACTACAATATGGGGTTCTTACAGAAGAGCATTATAAGGTTCCGATGTAAAAGGATCGATAGCGCGAGTGTAATAATGCCTTTAGTGTTACACACGTCCAAAGGCAACGGTAACCAATTTACGGTACCACCTAAGAGATGTTAAAAAAAATACTTTTACAGATTTTACTTTCAGTCACTATATGATTAATCTCATTAAAAAACAAACGCTAAATAAATACATATTAATACACTCGGTACGAATGTCGATATCGTGAGAATGGTTAATAAACAAGAATGTCTCCCCCCATTCCCACTGAATGGCAGACAAGCGCCGGCGCAACTGATTCACAATAACGTAATCACTGGCGCATGCGCGTGCGCATGCATACCCCGAGACATATATTTTGGATCTAAAATGTACTCTATACGCGCATGTACACGTTGCTTGGGTATCTTTTGAGGATAGCAGCACGGAGTGGACAAGCTTAATGGAGAGTTTTGTACCTACTGTCAGTATGAAGGTCGAAGGCTTGTCCTACTTTGTCTTTTGCACTGGTGGCACAGAAACGCTCTGCAGCACGAGTGTGACTCCGTGGTGTTGCGCACGTCCATTCGTCACGGTAAACACTTTCCATCAGGTTGGCTGTGTGCTTGTCTGCCACCTGAGTGGTATGAAAAAAGAATAGTTTATTACGAAAAAATCCCTGCGCACTAGGGCAGGACCTCATTTGTCTCGCTACTTATGTCAAAAATATGTGCCCCTAGGTATACCATCGATACGGTCGAGGAAATCGTTCCGTATAAGGTCTGGAGTCTATTAACTGCATTACTTTGATAATTGAATTTGTTTCTTTGCGTAAATAGTAACTTTTTTAAACCATTTTATTGAATGAACTATGGTGATTATAACTTGAAATGTTTGTTAAATTAATCACGTTATAATCGTACATCTTATCTATCAAACTAACAATTATTTTTATAATTATATTCATTACGTTAATATTTCGGTAACCGTTCCAATAAAAAATATAAATGATTTTTTGTTTAGATAAGATCTTTAGTTTTCTATTTAAATTTATCTATGTAAATGTGTAGGTATCTAAAAAACGTACATAACGTTGTACACAAGATAAACAAACTCTTATAAAAACCATCTCGTATATTATGTGTTATTTTTTGCCGTGCCGTGTTGGTTCCCGCTGGAGTAGAATAGGGACAGTAAACACCTCATGACTAAGTATCTGCTTGACGGCAATAAGCTCGCCTCCTATTACGTGGGGCCAAAAATCATAGTTGGAGAAACGTGGGTGTTAATACACCTCTGCCTACCCCTTTGAAGATTTTACAGGCGTGAGTATATGTATAATTTTTGTGAAGACTCCTCGAATAATGGCGAGAGCTGTCATCTCGTGCTCTATCCGACGCTCGCTGACGATCCGACTGCACGCTGACTCAGGTGTCTCAGGAGTGCCTAATATATGTATTAGGCACTCCTGAGACAAGCCGGGGTGTAAGGATATGTCCTTACACCCCGGCTAACCCAGGGCTGTCACCGGTTCGAGATAGCCGCCTCTGGTGTGAGAACCACATCGTCACCATCTTGCCCCCGGACAATTATGACTATTATGAGGTATGTAGAATTATACTGCTTTCGGGCTGTTTGGCCGTGGTCCATATGAAAATTGCGCTCCAGACGTTTCGTCGAGCACTGTGGTCGACATCTTTAGTGGTGCAGGTCCGGGCGGCGACGAGTGCGAAGACCTCTCCTCGTCGGCGAATTCTCTGCGACTGAAAAACAGCCGGGAAGCAATATATTCGATATGCAACGCCGCGCCGGCCGTTAAAGCCTAAAGACTTATAAATTATGAGGTACCTAGTTACCTACGTACTAGCATGATTTATATTGATAGGCGTTACTCATTTCTTATGCGTATTGGTCTGGTCGTGCCTCGGATAACACGTTAAGCCTTCGGTCCCGGTTGCCATACGAACATCTATGGCAGTTGTTACGGGTAGGTGGTGCCCAAAAAAGTCTGGGGTTCAAACCTACTACTTCTCCACTGGCAAAGTTGTCGGAATTGTAGCCAATGACGACGCACCGACGCCTCAGCCACTAGATATTGCTCGAGGCTTGAAAGTGCAACATTTTTTTATGTACAGTCGACAAAATCGATAGTATCCCACCTTTACATACAACTTTATATGTAAAGGTGGGATACAATCGATTTTGTCGACTGTACATTTACTCTAGTGAAATACCATTTGGTTTTGGTATAACACACGACAATCGCACGTGCAGACTGCCACAATGAACACCGGAAGTTATGCAGGAAGCCGTTATTCTGTAACACCTCCACGCAACGCCTACGTTGAATGACGTCATACTCATTCATGACGAGTGCTATTGATGTTATGCTTTTGACATTATTTCGAATATTTACTTACTAGCTTTTTCCCGCGTCTCCGCCCGCGTGGATATCGGTTATCGCGACCAAACATAGCCTATGTCCTTTCTCAAGCTTTAATCTACTCCTACACCAAATTTCATTAAAATCAGTTTAGTGGTTTAGGCGTGACGGACAAACAGAAAAAAACACACACAAACACAATTATCCTTCCCCATTAATTCATTTTAATGCCATAATAGTAGTATGAATAAGTGCGAGAACCTTTCCCATCCGCTTCATCCTGGTGTTACCTTAAAGTGGAAGACCTAGGAGCCCTTGTAGTTCTCTCGGAGTTGAAGGACAGGACACCAGTCACCCTTGTAAAATCCTAATGTGAACCAAATTATGGAAAGGAGTAATAGGAGAGCAAATCACGGGTTCTTAAATCAAACTTTGAATGTAACCGAAATTGGCACTCGGATGAAGAAAGTGCTTGCTTGACGGCAATGGGCTGGGTCTGTTACGTGGGTCTAATAAACCTAGTTAACGAAATATGGGTCATAACATAATAGCTCTATCCCTCCTAGACACCTGCCTAGACACCTGCCGTAGATCCTGTTAACCACAAGTCTCTCGAAAAAACCTATTATCTATTTATATCACGACACAACCGCGCATGCCAACCTTTAAAATTTTACGTAAGCACATTATATCTTTATGGCCCCGTCTGTTCTCTTCAAGTGGGTTCGTATAAAAATAATCGACGTCGAAACTTGAATGTGGTCGTTTTATTTATTGGCATTCTGACAAATGGCTGATCCATGACATGCATGAAAGGAAATGCTTGAAAATATATCTCTCAAGGCAGAAAGCTGCAAAGGCTGGAAATTATCAAAAAGGAAGCCGGTGGTCATATAGTAAGTTAGTAAGTAAGTTTAGCCAAAATCCACAGTTTGATTGGTAAAAGCGCATGCAACTGGGATTAACGCTAGGATGGCCGGTGGGAAAAATGCTCAAATTAATACAGATAGTATAGACTTCGTGAATAGTTTGTCACGCATCATGCGATTCACTGGTTTGTATTAATGGATATGTAGCCGTTCAGCCGTTCAATTGACTTTCAGGCAGTTAACTAAACGCTGCCATTCAATTAACGGCCTGAATGGTGTTCAGCCATTTAATTAAACGCCTAGGCAAATAGCTTGGATCGATGACGTTTAACTACTTGCCTAGGCATTTAAATAAACAGTTAGAAATGACTTATTTCTGCATGGTTATAAAAAAAAATAACCATGAAGGCTTCTAACCTAACCTAAAGGCGCCCACTCACTAACAGTCCGCCTGCAGTCCGCCTGCAGTTTCTGATCTGTCCGGCGGCCTGCAGTCCTAAGCCGCTAGCGCTCACACACTAAAGCGATTTTGGCCTGCCGGCAATTGCCTGTTGTCAGTTTTTCGACCACACATTAGCGTTTGTGAGTCGTCAGTTTTACGTCGTACGATCGCCTGCCGGTAATGGTCTGATATCAGTTACATAGAAACTACGAAACAGTGCAAGCGATTTTCGACCTTATTGACATTTTCTTAATTACATGTTTTTTCGCATAAATAAATGCCTCTGATTACGAATATAAGAAAAAAAACTAGATGAGTTGTGATGTCAATAAGGTTCAAAATACCTTGCACTACGTTATTCTTATATAAGTACGTGCTAATCATTGTGAGAAATAGGTGTTAGCTATTTTGAACCTTACGGACTATGTGCATAAGAAATATAGACGACTATGTACATAAAATGAATAAAATCTTAGTAAAAACTAGTGATGTAGGTACATGTCATCATAATGTTACTTCAGACAAAAGAATAAAATTAATTCACTGTGTTATTCTGAGGTTATTACGTAAAAATGCTGACACGAGACGTTGGTCGACAGGCCGCCGGCCGACTGCCTGATAATGTGTGCTCGTTCGCCCTGACGGCCTAAGACTGTCCGGCCTAGAACTGTCCGGAATCGTTCGGCGGCCACACACTATAATCGTCAGTCCAAAATCGTTAACGAAATTGTGAGTGTGTGGGTTATTGCGATTCACTGACAGATTTATATCGTCCGGCCGTCGTCCGGTAAACTGTTAGTGAGTGGGCGCCTTAACCGAGTCGGATTGCGCAGCTATCAGAATAAACCTTTTACTAATTTTCTGTGAATACACCTCTGTCTACCCCCTCGGGGATTTACAGGTGTAAATATATGTATGTATGTATGTAATCTCCTATGATATTTCGAAGTAGTGCCCCATCTTACGATTGGCCTAAGCATTAGCCAGCCAGGATATTAAATTATGTAATAAACGAGACGGCTGAATATCATTCTGGCCGTTACTTGAATGGCGCCGTTTAGTTATCTGCCTAGGCAGTTAATTGGAAGGCTGATTAAGCTAGTTGGCGGCGACATATGTAAGGTGGCATAATTATCGGTAGCTAGGTCTACCGATGTTTCTGCTTTGTCAAATGCTACCTTCAATATACACGTAAGTAACAGCTATTTATAAGCATGTACCCTGACCACAGGTCTCTATTTAATTCACTTGCTTTTTTCTTTCACGTCAATTTGACCTCACCTCGCTATTGGTACAGGTAGGTACAGTCGGCAAAGGAGATAAGTATACACCTTCTCATACAACTTTATATGAAAACGTGCATACTTATCTCTGTTACAGACTGTACGTTACTAAACTTACCAAGGGAATACTAATCATAGATACAAAGTACGCCGTTTGAAGTTCTGTTAAGTAAATTAGCAGAAAGAACAATGACCACAGACTATATACAAGAAACAATACTAGCACAGATAAAGTTACATTAAGGCGGGTTAACACAATATTAGCAATATTAGCTGTTACCCGTTGCTCCGCCCGCGTGGATCTCGGTTAACGCTTAGTGTTGAGTCAACGCTATTTTTCTAAAATTAGATAAAATAAAATAAAAAGTAGCCTTAGTTACTCCTTATTACATCAGCTACCTGCCGAGTCCCGTCAAAATCGGTCCAGCCATTTCAGAGATTAGCCGGAACAAACAGACAGACAGACTAAACTGTGAAAAATGTTATTTTGTTGTATGTAACGTATTATATTCATATGCATGTAGTAAAAAACGGTTATTTCAATTTTACAAACATACACTTCAATTTTATTAATATGTATAGAAATATATGCATGTAGTAAAAAACGGTTATTTCAATATTACAAACGGACACTCCAATTTTATTTATATGTATAGATTACTTACTTGCAGGTGAGGCTAAACTCCCCTTAAGGATGTTGGTAGGACCCTTATTTAGGTTTATGTTGTGGGGTTATTCGAAAACCCACAACATAATTATTGGTTATCTGAATATTTGATATTTGAAAAGTCTTCTAAAAGTCATTTTCTGAAGGAATTTCCGCAAGGGACCCATAATGTTGCTATCATTAAAAAAAGGGTAACTACATACTAATGACATTGTATAACAAAAAAGTCGTTGACACGATAATATACACATGAATTCGGTCTGCGTCGCCGACAAGGTTTCCGTTTCCTCTTGAAGCCATTCAAGTACCGTGTGAAGTTTTACAATACTTTTTAATATTATTTACAAAGCATTATTATTTACTTTGCATCCTGTAGACATGCATCCTTAATTTCATAAAACATATATATCTAAAAAAAAAAGACGGGTTGCACTCTGGGAGTGCCGGCAGAAGTGAAAACATTTTCTTTTTTTCTTTCTTCGTTATATACATAGAAAAAGATAAAAAAGAACATACCATACCATACCTATAATATAGCGCTAATCATAGAACCTATCACTTATTTTCTGCTAATTTTCTGTCAGAAGAAATTAATAAATTATGAAAAGAAAAAATAATCACAAGAAATAATAAATTACAGAAAGAAAAAATTATAATAAAAAGTAATAAATTACAAAAAGAAAAAATAATCACCATAATAAATTATAATAAGAAAAAACAATCACAAAAAATCCCTGAAGGCCAGGTGGTTTCAACCTGATACCCGATACTATCTGAAACTATAAGGACTTACAGTCGAAGTGCTTACCGTTTAAGCTACGACGCTATCTGTTGCAAATTGCAAAATAGATAGTCTGTACCAATCTTGTATGACGTCAGTCGTCGGTTACGGTTCAAAGGTCAACTAATCCTGACGCTTCCTTAACATTTTACACCCATCCAACGCCGCTAAAGAAGTTTTCACTTCAATAAAACTCAAGAATAGTATTCCGCTTTCTTTTCTGGCTGACTGAAAATTGGAATCCCTTCGTACATGGCGACATACATCACCGGAGCATTGCACAGGATTGCCCCTCTATGACAAGTGGCAATTCGTTAGCCGGCGTTTGGTAGAATAGAACGACAAATGTATGAGATTTGACGTTTAACGACTGTCAAATACGTCAAATCCTACGTCAAAGCCGGGCAACGAATTGCCACTTGTCTAGAGGGGCTGTTCTGTTAGGCTTGTTAGGTTATGCCTGCGACTCTGCCCACGCGGATGTTGGTAAACTTTTGCTCATATCTCCGATTCCAGTCAAACGATTGCAATAAAACTTACGCAAGATTTTATGCCTGACCAAGACCTTTCAAACAAAAAAACCGCATCAAAATTCGTTAAGTAATTTTTGTGTCTTTTTTTTTACCGTGAGGTAAAATCCTTCATTGATGCTATGCCGGACTCCTACCGACTAAAAACCCTCACGTACCGCCTAATAGCCTGCGGTTGGTAGCCCCGGGTAAGCCCTCGGAAGGATGTCCCAGGACTACCAACAGACCGCCTCAGGTAATTTTTGTGTCTATCTCTCACAAACATACAAGAATGCCAAAAAATAAAGTTTTGGTGTTCAGTATCATTACTTTTATTTATTCTTATTATTACCCAAGTTTTTGAAGTGAAAACTTCTTTAGCGACGTTGGATGGGTGTAAAATTTTAAGGAAGGGTCAGGATTAGTTGACCTTTGCACCGTAACCGACGACTGACGTCATACAAGAATAGGTAGAGACTATCTATTTTGCAAGTTAAAGAGATAGCGTCGTAGCTTAAACGGTAAGCACTTCGACTGTAAGTCCTTATAGTTTCAGATAGTATCGGGTTCAAACCACCTGGCCTTTTTGTGATTATTTTTTCTTTTTGTAATTTATTAATTTCTTCTGACAGAAAATTAGCAGAAAGTAAGTGATAGGTTCTATGATTAGCGCTATATTATAGGTATGGTATGTTATGTTCTTTTTTATATTTTTCTATGTATATAACGAAGAAAAAAAAATGTTTTCACTTCTGCCGGCACTCCCAGAGTGCAACCCGTCTTTTTTTTTTATATCTTCAATGTACAAACACAATCACTTTACAGTTATGTAGGTGCACGCTGCTGTATCTTAAGAACAGTTAAAGGTAATCGGATATATTTGGCGACAAATTTTCCGCAGAATGGTAAGTACATCTTACCATTCTGCGAAAAATCATTACAAATCTTTTAATTTCATTGTCCAGGAAGCGAACAGTCAAGTTGACTTAACTACTAAATTACATTGTTCGACAGCTTTTTAAGAAGGTACGTTAGCAACAGCAAGGCACTAATTATACAAACACACTTTTTTTTTTTTTTTTTTTTTTACGTGCGGGAAATCCCCACGGATACCCGCCCCTCCGGAGCCGGAGGGGAAGGTTATGTCGGACTCGAACCGACTAAACCGCACGCCGTCTGTGGGTCGTGGTGCTAGGCCGGAGGTGAGGTTGCCTTGCGGCATATCCCTCGCACCCCGGCTGACCCAGGGCCATCCCTTTCGGTCTGGCCCTCCTCGGGAGGTGGGGACCACGCCGTCCCCGACTCAACCCCTGCCTCTGCTAGGCCTGCTTCTGCTTCTGCTAGGGTGACGGGTGGCTCCACCCGTCACCCTATACAAACACACTAATATGGTTCGCCTGTAAATAAGTACTTTACTGTTGCCCAAAACTCCCAAAAGAGAACTAACACAAAAAGCTCCGTTGTTACCCACAAGCTATTATTCAATGAAGCAGAGTTGAAACATTGCTTTTTATTCATCGTCCGGTTTTGAACTCGTCCATTATCTTATTCATTATGAACTAGAAAAGCTAAAAGCCACTTTGACTAATTACTTAACTTTCTTTCATTCCATTTCATTTTTAAACGTAGTTCGGTGTTCATTCGGCGGTTTGAAAATTGTTATCCGTCCTTAGGTACTTAAAACTCATTTATTACTATCCAATTAATGCAATGAAATCGAAGTATTGCAGTAATTCCCTGAATTTGAGTGTATCATTACATTTAAAAAGCTTTAGTGACTCAAAGAAATGTTTTCCTAGTCTGATACAGAAAGCAAGTTTGAAAGGTCTTGGTCAAACTCATAATTTCACGTTTGATTGGTCGAAATTAGTTGAGCAAAGCCAGAGATATGACCAAAAGTCGCCATAACCGACATCAACACGGGGTAGTCGCAGGTAGGTATAGGCTAATGTTTAATATGTAAGCAACAGCGAAAAACTGAAAATGTATAATTACGTAATTATTATGTACCTACGCTATATTTCTCACAGTTTGTTAACAATTCGAAATAATTACGAACGAAATAATGTAGGTTTCTACAGGAACGGCAGCACTATTGTGATACCCCTGGTGTTGCATATTACGTCCATAGGCCACGGTAACCACTTCCTATCAGGTGGGCCGTGTGCCTGTCTGCCACCTAAGTGATATAAATAAAAAACAGACGGGTTGCACTCCGGGAGTGCCGGCAGAAGTGAAAACTTTTTCTTTTTTTCTTACTTCGTTATAAACAGAGAAAAAGTTAAAAAAAGAACATACCATACCATACCATACCTATAATATAGAACCTATCACTAATTTTCTGCTAATTTTCTGTCAGAAGAAATTAATAAATTACAAACAGAAAAAATAATCACAAAAAGTAATAAATTACAAAAAGAAAAAATAATCACAAAAAGTGTCAGAAGCCTAAGTTCGAACCTGGTGCTATCTGAAACCATAAGGACTTACAGTCGAAGCGCTTACCGCTAAGCTACGAAGCTTCTTAGCGTACCTACCTAGTCGTCGGTCACGGGTCAAAGGCCAGGTGATACTGACGCGCGAATTCAACAATTTTTACCCACCAAACGCCGCTAAAGAAGTTTTCACTTCAACAAAAGTAGTGGTTGTATGTGAACGGTAAACTACAAAATGCCTGGTAAACTGCAACCACCTTGGTATTGTCTAGACAAGCCTGGTGCAAATCGATATCCACACCCTATTGTATGCACCGGTTTAATGGCTTGGAGCTTCCTTCCGTTAGCGAATCACCTGCATGGCTTCTACCGTCGTAAACCTTTGTAATAAAGGCACATAATCTATGGTACGGGTAAAACTTTCTTTGTTAGAAAGGTGTGGATATTTGTCTTGTAAGTGCAGTTTTTCCAAGAGACTGCAGTGTTTCTACAAAGAAGGTAATAAAAGGTTTTGTAGTTCATGGACTGCAGTGAGTGACTGCGTGAAATTAGGCCGTTCACATATTTTTATCGACTGTCAAGAACGGTTATGTTTTTCGCGCGTATTTGGTAGGTATTATATATGTTTGTAATATTCTTTATTACCTCATACCTTTTGAAACACTACACGGATTTCAATGATTAATGTCTCAAATTTAAGGTATTCAGTACCCGAGTGTAAGAACACTTGCGCAAGAGTGCGGCGTACGTGCTCTTGGCGCCAAAATGTATGTTGTCAAAAAATACTTTAACTCAAACTTATCGAATAGGGTATCAAAGTGTAGGAAATTAAAAGACGATTGCAAAAAAAAAAGAATATGTCATCATAATAAAAAGCATAAGTATAATTTTTTTTTATTAAAAAATATCTCATATTACCCGGATGAAATTAATGGGTACCGCCAGCTATCAAACTTGTTTAAATATTTTCAGTTATCAGTCAGGTTTTTTTTTTGTCAAGTTAGTAAATGCCAACAGTAATAATAATATAAGCTGTGGCCTGCGGTTCTTCCCGTGTGAAATGATCTCTACGTATCGTGGACACTCAGCGACCTATTCCCGGGATAAAAAAATCTCTTTGTACCTAATCGTGTCCCGATCTGCATATCCATTCAAACTCTAGCCTGGTGAACGAAAAAAAATAATAAGAGAGTATAATATTTTCAAAATTTATTTATATTTATTTAATTTACATTCAGAAACGTAAACATGATTAATACTTACTTAACAACTAAATCTATTAAACATATATTACCTCTACATCAAACAGTCAAACACCGCAAAATTACGTCATGCCTGAACTCGCACATCACTCATGCTCGGTGACATCATGCTAGGTGCGTAGGCATATCAGTGCATTAAATCATTACTCCAGTTATTGCACTAACTCGGATAATGCTATATGAGCGCTTTACGACCAATTGTGTTACACATTAAATCATAATTGATGACGAAGCTACATGTCCTGTACAGCTTTATATACTTTTTACTTTTCCAACGACAGGTGACTATTCTGTAGGACAAAGGAGTATGGGAGGGCACAGCCAACCTTACCTCATGTCAGAATTACTGCTGCTTTACGAGGCAATGGCGCAAGCTTTCGGAGTTGGGGGAGTGAAATGGCAGGCTGTCCCGTAAAAGCCAAGATAATCCAAGTCAAACGAAACTTAGGACACGACGGTATTTCCGTCCAATTGAGCAGTCCGACTGGGGAAGTACCTCCGCCCTACAGAAAACCGCGGTCATAATTACCTCGTGTTGTGTTCCGTTCCCGGCGGTGAGTAGGGTAACCAGAGCTCACTGAAGAGTTTTTGTGCTGTCAGTGGGCAGACCTAAGGCTTATCCTGTTGTATCTTCTACATTAACGGCACAGAAACTCTCTGTTCTAAAAAAGTCAGCAGCGCGAGTGTGACGCCCCTGGTGTTGCACACGTCCATAGGCCACGGTAACCACTTTCCATCAGGTCCGCCGTGTGCTTGTCTGCCACCTAAGTGGTAAAAAAGAACTTAAAGCGTTCCTGGCCTGCGATGTGCAAGCTTACGGATGGAACTTAGCGCTTTTTTTAAAGAACACTAGCAACCGAAATTACTGGTATTCCTGTTAACCCCTCCAGCTAAGCTAAAATGCTTGTGTTACGAGTGGGTTCACGTCGGTAGTGTAATGGCCAGGATTCAAACCCAATACCTCTCGATCTTAAAACCGACTCGTTAGTTCGTACTCTCCTTCAGAGAATTTGTTAACAGAAAAAACAAAAAACACTCAACCGTCCCGAGAATCGATCCTATTTTTACCGCTGCGCCATCAGGGCAGATGCAATACTTACTTGACAGTAAGCATTGTCTAAGAGGAGCAGAGCTTTTTGTAACATTTCTATTACACATTTCTTTGTGGAAAGCTGCTAATGTCGCTGACAACGCGGAAGTAGCCAATGTTTGGGGTTACACGGTTTACTGATTAGCAAAGGGCTTAAGTTAAAAAGTGCGAGGGCTGAGCGGGTTCGTGTATTAATTAAGACGCACTGGATAGTCTGACACAGGCACGGCCAACCTGTAACATTGAATGGTCTCTTTTCTATTACTAATTTTTGTTAAATAATTTCATTTTGAGTACAATTTTATAATAAAAAACTAGCTGTCGCCCGCGGCTCCGCCCGCGTGGATGTCGGTTATCGCGAATCGGGGTATGAAAAATAGATGTTGGCCGATTCTCAGACCTACCCGATATTCCCACAAAATTTCATGAGAATCTGTCGAGCCGTTTCGGAGGAGTTTGGCAACGAAAACTGTGACACGAGAATTTTATAATAAAAAATGTGTGTCAAAAGTGTAGTATAGCAAATCGGGCGTAGTTACCTAAATACTTTCACTCATGCCTGTACATTCTGAAAAAGTAAATACTCTAGACCCTACATAAATCCAAACAATTTAAAGCATAACCATTGCTATTTACTTGACATTTACATATGTTATTTAATTTTGAATTAACCCTTAACTACCTTATCGTTACATAAATGTAAACTAAATAAATAGTCATTATAATACCCTGAAATAAACAACACTTAACTCTTTCCTCGTCGTCAGGTTGACAGATAACCCACCAAATGCCCGCTAAGTGGTCGTAATGACCGGTGACAATCATGCGCACTCTAATTGCCCATATAGTTAACATTGATTACATTCCACTGTCATGAATATGAATGGGCGACCACATTAACGTAAATGTGTAATTGATGGACGGCCAGATAATTAATTTACGTGTTTATGTACTTACCCACTCGTAATAATCGTCAACACATGATTTGGAACTTTAGTTTACCTTCTAAATATCATGTTGAATTGAATTAGGTTGAAATTAGGTATTGGTTAATGGGTACAATGTTAAGCAATAAGCAGAAGTCATTTAGCTTAAGAAATATATCCACCTTACGGCAGATCAAGATCGTTATTTTTTTTAAAAATAACATTCAATTTGCCGTAAGGCGCAAAAATTAAAAAAAAAACAATTGCGATGTCTGCTTGTATTCGTTTGATGTGATTGTTTCGGTTTTTTTTTTAAGTGAAAACTTCTTTAGCGGCGTTGGATGGGTGAAAAATGTTAAACTCGCGTCAAGATCGCTTGATCTTTGAACCGTAACCGACGACTGACGTCATGCAACATTAGCTATAGACTGCCTATTTTGCAAGATACAATAAATAGCATCGTAGTTGACTTTAAGCCCTTGTGGATTCAGATAGTACCGGGTTCAAACCTGGCCTTCTGACACTTTTTGTTTTTCGTAATTTATTAGGTACTTTTTGTGATTATTTTTTCTTTTTGTAATTTATTACTTTTTGTGATTATTTTTTCTTTTTGTAATTTATTACTTTTCGTGATTTTTGTAATTTATTGATTTCTTCTGACAGAAGAAAATTAGTGATAGGTTCTATAATTGGTGCTATATTATAAGTATGGTATGGTATGTTTTTTTATCTTATTCTATGAACATAACGAAGAAAGAAAGAAAATGTTTTCACTTCTGCCGGCACTCCCTGAGTGCAACCCGTCTTTTTTTTCTTTTCTTTTTAGCATGAGAAACGTTTTCACCGAACACCCTCGCTTTGTTTCACCACCCTTAAACCGCGGCCGGCCTTTTGGTATTGTCTCAGAGCGTGTTGTTGGGGATAATCTGCCTTCCTTTATAGATATACTATAATAAATATATATTATATTATAATAAAGTATAAAAGATAATTAGATGGTCGGGGTACGATTTTGGTAGATACACATATATGTTCAAAGAAATATAATTTACCGACTCGAGAAATATAATCTACAGACTTGTACCCAGATCGGTGGAGAAAAACTTTTGACTTGTATCTCTTCGAGTAATTTTTGGGCTTACAAAATACCTAAGCGTAGATCATTGCACCTACACCAAAAAGTAAGAGATTGTGAACCTTCCTAAACCTACATACAAGTTAAGACTTTGTTGCTGCAGAAATTATGGTGTTTATCGTTTGAATGTGAACTGTAACGGTAGAACCGGTTCAGTAGAGCTCGCAGTATAGGTACTATGGTATTAGTGCACGTGGAGTACAATGGGCCAATGGTCAATAGAACGCTAGGCGGGTTTCTGTATCACAATGCTAATTTTAACTCTTAATATACTGCAAGGATTTTGAAGATTTATCTGAATAAAGGATATAGAAACATAATTTAGAAGCAATTCATTTCAAAGTTCTTTTTTAGTCGGCCAGTCGAAGTCTCAGGGTGGTGAAATGAAGCCCGCAAAGGGTTTTGCACGCGAAAAAAGAAAAATAAAAACGAAACAATCACATCAAACGAAGACAGAGCAAAGCAATCCTTTTTTTTTCAAATTTCTACGCCTTTCAGAGACCTATTTAGTTACAATTGCCGAGTCTACGCCTTATTCTTGTAATGTTGGTATTCTTTTGTAGAGGTCTTCTCATTATAGTGTTATTCTGCAAAAGAGCGTAAACTTTTTGATTTAACTCAATTTACTATTTGAAGTACTAAGTCGATGTTCTCGTTTGAAATTCAGCCTTGAATTATCACTTTAGCACATTCGCAACATTGTATACATACATTTCGTTTGATTCACTAAAGACATTCTCGGTAAATTCCCATTGACATAAGGAAACTTATTATTTGTAGCCAGGCGCCTCATGTTCTAAGAAATGTTAGATATTTTGTACTGAATGTGACAACGAATTGCTTTAATATGCTACTTACTTACTTAGCGTCGGTAGCTTAGTGATTAATGAGTCGGCCATAAGATCGAGAGGTCCCGGGTTCGAATCCTGACCATTATACTACCGACGTGAACCCACTCCTAGCACAAGCAATTTAGCTTAGTTGGAGGGGTTAGTTTCGGTTGCAAATAGTCTTTAAAAAAAAACCTATTGTTCGTGCACGTGCCAATTTGTGCCATATTTGTAATCTCACTATGGTTATAGATGCCTCAATATAACTACAATTTATGGAATTCATGGGTCAGCGTATCTAACTTTAATGCGGTCTGTCATACCTTTTACAAATTAATGCACAGAAGGCCCTCGCAAAAGTTAGCAGATAAGACGCCTAAGTATCTACAGTGGAATTTGTGGAATTCATGGATCATCGTATCGAACTTCAATGCAGTCTCTCATACGTTTTACAATTTAATGCGCAAGAGTTTCACGCAAATAGTGATGTTTCATAGTTTTTTTTTTCAATACCGAAATAAAATGTATTTACCGTTTTAATCTAGTATTTAAAGGTTTGATCAAATTATCAGAATAAAGGTCCTTGAAGCTTAGTAGTGAATACCTAGAATACACTATAAACTAAAATACAAGCTGTAGAACATTCCACCAGATTCACCTTCGAACGTTAAAACAATAATTATCATGATGACATGCAACACGGCAGGAATTTCATCTCACTGGCGTGGCGCGCGTTTACAGAATGCCAGACTTTAAAAAATAATATACTTCAAGTTCATACTGAAGTACATTTCTTAAAGTTATAGGATCTGTAATAAGCGGCATTCCTAACGTGATTATTGCTAACTTTCAATACTTTTCTAATTTCTTGTTTAAGTTCAAAATAAGTAAGGTTTCGTGATTTACTGTTTGCTAAAAGCAGTTACGATGTTAACTGTTGCTAAGGAAGCACTCATCCTACAACTAGCAAGTTACGGCTTAGCTGTGAACAGGAATGCGGTTTCGTTCCAAATGAGCAGGCAGTGAACTTTATCATGAAAATTCATTCGAAATTCGACCTTAAAATTAAAATCATAAAGCACACTTGATTTTGATATATTTTTTTAAAAATCAGTTGCCAAAGCTTGCTTAAGCTTATATATATAATGTTCATTTACGATACAACTTATTGCTGAACACTCATAGGTTTTTAATAAAACTTTTGAATTTGAATTTACTTTTAATTGGTTTTCATGGCCAAAATTAATTTGGTGATCATTAATAATAACAAATCGTACAGTCGCATTATAAATTTGTAACAATTTTTGAAGTGAAAACTTCTTTAGCGGCGTTGGATGGGTGTAAAATGTTAAGGAAGCGTCAGGATTAGTTGACCTTTGAACCGTAACCGACGACTGACGTCATACAAGATTAGGTACAGACTATGTATTTTGCAAATTACAACAGATAGCGTCGTAGCTTAAACGGTAAGCACTTCGATTGGAAGTCATAGTTTCAGATGGTATCGGGTTCAAATCACCTGGCTTTCAGGGATTTTTTGTGATTGTTTTTTCTTATATATTACTTTTGGTGTATATTTATTACTTTTGGTGATTATTTTTTCTATTTGTAATTTATTACTTTTTATGATTATTTTTTTTCTTTCTGTAATTTATTATTTTATGTGATTATTTTTTCTTTTCATAATTTATTAATTTCTTCTGACAGAAAATTAGCAGAAAATAAGCGATAGGTTCTATGATAAGCGCTATATTATATGTATGGTATGGTATGTTCTTTTTTATCTTTTTCTATGTATATAACGAAGAAAGAACAAAAGAAAATGTTTTCACTTCTGCCCGCACTCCCAGAGTGCAACACGTCTTTTTTTGTATCTAATACCTTATTTAAAAGTTTTCCGATAGGTACATTACGTGACATCTCTTTATCGTATATCCCATCAAGTATTTCAAGGCACTAGCGAACTTCGCCTGTAAGCCGATTTTACTTGCTGATTGACAAATGAAACTGTGGCGCGGGCTTTCATCTCAGAATTGGGAGTCAAATGTCTGTCGCGTCGCTCCCATAGGCGCAATTCATACAGAAGAGACATGGCGGGGACGTATGGCGCTGGGGGAAAATTTAAATAACACAATACCTTATGTAGTGCACAATTACGTCGTTTTACGAGGACCCGCGCCTCCAGGCGACGTCTTCCGCCACTAAAGTGACGCACCATCGCATCGAGTGGCACGCGTCACGTCATTGACGTTATTGTACACTACATAAGGTTTATGATTATATTGTGTTATTTAAATTGTCCGCCACCGCCATACGTCCCCGCCACGTCTCTTCTGTATAAACAACGCCTTAGAAGCCAAGACAAACCAAATTATGGAAAGAAGTAGTAAGTACAGACACCGCCGGGATTTGTAGAAGAAGATTAGAATAATATACATTTGCTTAAAAAGTAAAATATAGCTTCTACACTCTTATCTTGTATCTAAGCCACCGATAATAATCTACCGCGCCAATACGAACGTATGTGATCAAATATGTTGACGTTACGGTTTAGAATAGTGAACAAGCCCCAGGTATAGTTGATGGTTCGCCAGATTTCCGGTCATCAACCACAGTAAATGTTCAATAACATAACTTTGTTTTTTATTGTTATGGTATTTAAAAAAATCAGTAGGATGTACCTATGAAGTTCTTTGGGCCCCATGTACGAACATAACCACTGCCAGCTTAAGGTCAAGTCGTGGAACGGTACAGCTGCTGAAAATGGACGAAGCTTTGGCGCAGGATTTACTTATAGGCTTGTAGGTCTTGGGTTCTGTAGGCATTTGCTACCGTGAACGCCAATTCGAAGTAGGAAAGCAGATCTCAAAGTGTAAAGTGCTAACCTCCAAGGCAACCGGGACAGCGCTGGAATCAATAGAAAAAAAAACTTATTATTAAAAATTAAAAACCCGACTGATGCTGAAAAGATCGAATCAAATTTGATAGCACGCGGTACACATTTATTTTAATCCGGTTTATGATTTACACATAGGTACCGCCTGCTATCAAACTTGGTTTGATCTTTTTAGCATCATTCGGGTTTTTTATTTGTAATAATTAGTTTTATTTTATCCTTTTTTTGTCATGAAATTTATATATTTTTGTAATCGCCTTCTAATTTCGTTCATTATGAATATTATGATACCCTACTCTGTAAATTTGCGTGAAAATATTTTTTGACACATACATTTGAGGCATTCCTCGAAGCACACCCAATTGAAGCACACCCAGACGAAGCACACCTAAAGTATTCCACTTAGCACACCCATAGGTGGGCTACAAATAAAATTTTCAAATAATTAATTTCCTATTCCACGAAGCACACCTAAACTGTTCCACTTAGCACACCCATAGGTGGGCTTCAAATAAAAATTTAAAATAATTAATTTCCTATTCCACGAAGCACACCTAAACTATTCCACTTAGCACACCCATAGGTGGGCTTCAAATAAAAATTTAAAATAATTAATTTCCTATTCCACGAAGCACACCTACGAATATCACGCGCATAGTGCGGAGACTAAGATATAACAATTTCGATAGAAGAAAATATTTATTATTTATAAGACTAACAAAATAACTTAAATATCTAACATCTTTCAGTTTCATTATGACGATTATAAGTTTCATGACACAATAATTGTCATTTTTGTAATATTGCTATTTAAAATCACCGGCTGTATCATAATTATCTTTCAAAAAAATTATTTTTTTTCTCTATTATTTTCCCTTTTTGTGCTCTTAATAAAATCACTGATTGTTTTATAATTGGAATAAAAACTTGGACAGATATCAATAAATATAGCTCTCCCTAGTGATCTATTTAGAAGTTTTCTCATAGCTACCTGCTTAGTGAACAATAAAACTACTCTACTTTAACATAAAAAAATCACAGATTGTTTCATAATTGGAATAAAAACTTGGACAAATATCAAAAACATTGTAAATATAGTTTTTTATAAAAATCTATGTTGATGTTTTCTTATAGCTACGTTTTAACTAACAATAGAAATAATCCAATTTTATGTAAAAAAAAAATCACAGACTGTTTAAAATCACAATCTTTGAGATACTTAGATAATCTTGAAGAAATGGGCAATTTAGTATCTAAACCTATCAATTAAATAAATTATTATTAATCAGAATCGTAATTTGTCTAGACAATGTCTAACTGTAATTAAGCCATTTTTATAATCTTTAATCGTGCTTTCGATTATATCATTTTTTATTTCAGCATGTTTTTGATGATTTGAATAACCCATTTTCACTCTAACTTCGGCATAATTATTGCAATTTTTTTTGAAGCAACCTAAAAGTTTTGCCAGATTTATGGGTCTGTTTTTATTTAAAAAAATATTTATTACAGAGTAATGAGACTCTGTATAATTATTAGTTTTATTTTTTACGTTATAAGTCGACCATTTGTCGTGTCATAACGTTTGTTCGAGCCACTGAGTTACAAGGTAATTGTTAAATTTAGAAATATTTTCTCCTTGAGGACATTCGCTCATGATGTATATCCAGGCCTCATCCAAGTCTTCCAGCGGTAAATGTGGCAAAACCGTACATAAGGCAACAAATTTTTTTATTTATGCTATTCTTATCTAAACCTAAGTCCTTAGATTTTTTTTAATGCTTTTTTAAAATGAAAATAACAACCCATTGTCTGTGCGTTAGGAAATACTGCTGTAAAACTCCTGACGGCAGCTTCCTCAAAATCGCTTGTGAAAACTTTGACTTGCATTTTCGGAATTTATGTTTTTAATAATTCAAATAATATTTTATAAGTCGATTTTTTTTTGTTTTGTAATAAAGCATAGGCTAAAGGTTTAACGATATTTTCAACCTCACCGTGGAGGCTGTATATTTGTAGAAATGGTTTAGGGGCACATTTAAAAGTTCCGTCGCAGTATATTATGATCGCAGCTTTCAAGTTCCTGTCTACTCTTCTGTGTAGCAAATAAAAGTACTCTTGTTTTTCCATCATTGTACTCAGCAAAATCTTGAAACGGTTGAGGTACCTGGATATCAAATAAATCCTTCTCATAAATCATTTGTACAAAAATAAATAATAATAATAATTGTTTATTTTAGTACAAATATTTACATATGAATACATAGGATGTACAAATATTCTTTGAAACCCTTGTGACTTTCTTTCTTTCACAAAATAAAAGCAGGTGTGCGTTCGCGCAGCGGAATGTTGTTGAATTTAAAGATTTTAATTATGTAGATTTTTAGTGTATGGCGTCGTGTAATTGTGTATGTATGAATAAAATTAGTGCATGCATGTTTGGCCATTAGCTAGTTTTCAAATAAAGCGCTTATATAGAGAGGTGTAGATTTTTATATATGTTGTTTTGAATTCGCTTATATTTGTTTAAAAAACAGATTTAGAAAAAATTTTTGAGTTTCAAAGATAAAAATTTAAACGTAAAATACGCTTATTAGGTCTTAGTTCGTGAAGAATGCACTTTGGGGTCTAGATTTTCACGTTTATACAAACCTTGTAAGTGTCTGCAACATGTTGCCAAGTATCAATGATGTTCCGTTAGTAATTAAAGAGTTATAGGACAATTTACCATGAATACAAGACCACTGTTTACAAAGCAGTCAAATATCACGACGTTCTAAAGGAATTGCATAGTAAAATGTATTCCAATAATTAGTTAGTAATTAGTAGTAGTGTAAAAATCTACAGCTCTCTATATAAGCGCTTTATATGAAAAATAGGTAATGGCCAAATGTTCGCGTAGTGAAAGCTTGAATTTCTGCGAAGCTTATACATGCACTAATTTTATTCATACATACACAATTATTGGACACATTTTTTTTCTTCTAAGTCCATGGATTAAAAAAAAGTTCCGCCAGGACAACAATCGCCCAGCGGAATCAGTTTTTAGCAAATTTCTCCACAATGGCTGCATGTTAATATTTTTTTTTACCATACACAATCACACGACGCCATACACTAAATATCTGCATAATTAAAATCTTTAAATTCAACAACATTCCGCTGCGTGAACGCACACCATCATGTATACATCTATATCTCTATAGTCTTGTCTATGAGATTTATATTATGAACATTATGAAAGTATTGTATCACATTATTATAATGAAACTGAAAGACGTTAGATATTTAAGTTAGTCTGTTAGTCTTATAAATAATAAATATTTTCTTCTATCGAAATTGTTATATCTTAGTCTCCGCACTATGCGCGTGATATTCGTAGGTGTGCTTCGTGGAATAGGAAATTAATTATTTTAAATTTTTATTTGAAGCCCACCTATGGGTGTGCTAAGTGGAATAGTTTAGGTGTGCTTCGTGGAATAGGAAATTAATTATTTTAAATTTTTATTTGAAGCCCACCTATGGGTGTGCTAAGTGGAATAGTTTAGGTGTGCTTCGTGGAATAGGAAATTAATTATTTGAAAATTTTATTTGTAGCCCACCTATGGGTGTGCTAAGTGGAATACTTTAGGTGTGCTTCGTCTGGGTGTGCTTCAATTGGGTGTGCTTCGAGGAATGCCTCATACATTTTGGTCCGTAAAATCTAAGATATAGCTTTTGTTTCACATTTTAAGTAGGTACCCAAGAACCATTAAGTACGCCCGAAAAACATAACCCTTCTTCGCAGTCGGGTAAAAATATCTATACTTACAATATCACTGTCGACTTTCGTTCCTGGTTTCTAACTCTCAATGCTGTGTTCCCCGATGTTCCCACGTCATTTTTATAGCCAATAAACAATACATCGTTATTTTTATTGTAACAGTCTTTAGAGAAGTGTTGACCTGCACATGCGTTTAAAAGTAATCACTTTCAAGCGATAACACGCACGCTGCAATATAAATAATATTCAGGTATTTACAATCTATTTAATGTATTAAAAGATTAACTTTTATGCCTCATTGACTAAAGAGAATAGAAAAACTCCCGAATTTTGGAAGTATTTTCAGGGGCGCCCGTCCCCTTGAAAAATTCTTCCAAAATTTGACAGCACAAAAAAAGGGCCTATATCATTACACCGCTGTCGTTTAATGGTGATTATCTTACCATAGGGCATTCCGTGTCATTGTTTAACATTTTAATATTAAAAAAGTAAAACAACAAAACAGCTTCACAGTTCATAAATCATTTGAAAATCAGTTCTTATTGCATTTTCCGGCAATCTAGTAGGAAACTCCATTAAGGTAAGTACATTATAATATGAGTCACTGCCGCACGCCGACTGGTGCGATGACGTCATCCTATTGTATAGTAGGCAAGCACACTCAGTAAGTGTCAGTTCGTATACAAAAACTCCTATTCTATCACTTAATTACCAGCTTATTCACACTGCTTATATAATTTGACCTAAATACGCATAGCTTGAGTCGCTGTGTCTCTGCTGATGTAGGTAGGTACCTATCTATATACAGGCAACTGAAAAAAGCTATTCTATCACAGACATGTTTAAAAACTATACCATGTTGAATGTTTTGATGAGCTCTTCCAATTAGTCCCACCCTCTCCTTTTCTATACAGGACAACACGAGCAGGGCTTAGATGTCACCCGTATACGGTGCAGGATATTCCTTCAAGAACCAAGCGGTTCGGTGACTCTTTTCTTTGTCGCACCATTAAGACCTGGTACTCCTTGCCAGCTCCCGTGTTTTCTTTTTTCTACAGTCCCGGGTTCTTTAAGAGGAGTGTGAAAAAGCATGTCATGAGGCCGTCAAGCTGAGTGCCACCATTTTTAACATGGTACGTGTACGTAATGGTGACCCTCTTTCATGAGACTTTGCCTTCAGCTTACCATGTTTCTTCTCTCCTTACCTTTACTTACCTACCACATGAGATTCCTAGTGGAGTTTGTAGCGCTGTTTCTTCTCCACCAGCGCCTTGTAAACGGTGGTAAACTTAGGTTATGTAGAATTTAATAATGACGTCAATAAGAAACAACCGTTTTGTTCTAAATTGAATAAAAATGTTTGGCTATGACTTCCTTACCTACTTCATGAGCACTCAAGTTGTAAATCTCAAGGGCTTTTGACCTATCCTTTTTATTTGATGCATAATGGCTGTATAATGCAATTTTATGTTATTGTATGCACATACAATAAAACTAAACATTGTTAGGTTTTAAAATGTAACTAGGTCAGACAAGTTAAACCAATATAAAGTGATCTCCTCTTCATACAAATTTGATTAATCGTCAGGTTAGGTTTTGCAATATAACGTCCAGTTCAAACTACCTCAATAAGCCAGTCTAAATTGACCTGCCCTTTTGAACAAATATAAGTGGATGAAAGTTCACGATATATTTTATGTTTTGTGCCGTACATTATATACGTTGGTAAGCAATTTGTTACGGTAATGTATAATTATGATGGGTGTACGTTGTGTAACTACGACCGCATTTTAGATGGGCAGCGATTTGTAACTCTACGGCAAAGCTGAATGAATTACACAGCGGCATCGATAACTCCTCTCAACACTATTACCGCTCCACACTCAAAAAGCTATTGCAAGTACTTATACAAAGCCCGTGATCAACGACCTCAGCAAGGTCGACGGGAAGCGCTGGATGCGAGCTACTTTAGATCGGTCGTTCTGGAAGTCCGTAGGAGAGGCCTATGTTCAACAGTGGACTGCGTGCGGCTGATATGATGGATTGATGAATGATGATGATCAGTGCGTGTATACATACCTACGGAATGAATGTAAGCGTGTAGGATCCATTCGAATTATTGAGTCAGCCAATTCGCAAACCGAAGATTGCCCTGGGTCACACAGGGTGCGAGGGATATTTCTTAGTTGGATTAACTCACGGATCACCGCCATGAACTGGTCTCTAAAGTAGGTCTACCACCCTCGAGGATGATCCACCGGCTGACACACCGGGGAGTAGTCCACTCCACCCGTCTGCGAGAACGTACTTTGTCGCTCATGCATATCGCAATATTGACAAATCGTGCTACGTAGCTTGTTATTGCCATGACGCGGAATCCTTAGCCATCGTTCGCCTTCGCGTTCGTGAAGTATGTAGCTGGACTAGCTGGCATTAGAAAACTGTTTCATATTTGTAAAAAAAACATCAGATAATGATGAAATTGAAGTTTTGATGTTATCGATATTTATTTCCATATCGTAATTTGTAATCAAAATTTATTTATTACTTCTTCGAATTCATATTCCTATCGACATAAAACATGATCTTAATTATTTGAATTAAAGTATAAAAGGATCGGACTAAAGCTATAAAATAATGTCAGGATCGTATCCTGACATTATTTTACAATTCAAACAGTACTACAATGGGAAGCGGACGTGATATTATGTATGTGTTCACGCATGTTTGCTGCTGCATCACATGTATGTCATATTATTATGGAATCCCTTACTCATGGAAAAAAATTGATCCAAAACTTAAAATATGCAAAAAAATCCCCAATTTTAACAAAATCAGGTCAGTCATTTGTTACAGAATATAGATTACCTAATTTAGCCAACTCTGTATATTAATGTAGTTCATGTAAAATAACCTATTGCATTTTATTGTCTACAGACAGTCCAACATGGCTTTCCACACAGAGCGTCGGCACTAGCATGGGATCCACTCTTGAGGATTATCGCGCTCGGCACAGCCACCGGCGCCCTCAAAGTCTACGGCAGGCCAGGCGTGGAGTTATACGGACAACACCCAAACTCAGAAGCCAGCATCACACAAATACACTTCATTCCGGGTGAGATCTTATTGTCTATCACGGTATATGCTCGGCTACATGTTTTTTTGTTATTAAATTTTTAAGCATTTTTCATGCCAAATATTCAAATCGAATTAAAAGAAAAAATTGAATCGGTCTAGGCGGGGTTTGAACTCGCGATCTTTGCGGCAAAGGCAATGCTTTGACTCACTAAGCCATCAGACCTCGCCCTATGTTTTTTATTCGTTAAAAAAACATTCAGAGAATTTGCATCGGGTGACATGACTAATACATTTTTCATTTATTAAAAAATACAGTCACAAGCCTTATATCAGGTGATAACTTTTTGGCTAGAGCAAAAGAAGCTTGAACTTTTGAAGCAAAAATACTGTCAGAAATGACTATGCCAGAAATAACTAGGTATGTCGAAAATGACTATGCTAGAAATTACTATGTCAGAAATGACTGCCAGAAATTACTATGTCACAAATAAATAAGTAAGTTAGAATTGACTGTCTTTTCTGCATCCCGGCCTGCTAGTCGGGATCTCTTCTCCATTTCCTCAGGCAGAAGTGCTAAAAAAAAAGTTAATAATAAAGGGAGATATTACTTCTACAGTCGGCCCAATCGTTCTGAAATTGTATTAACACTATCTAAGCAGTAGTGATTTATTAATAGTAGACTATTAATAAATCACTTCTGCTTAGATAGTGTTAATACAATTTTTATTAACAAGAAATCAAATATTTACTTAACTAAAACAGAGAGGTAATAAAATTATTCATTCTTGTAAACACACATAAATAAAACAAGCATTTTATTAGGGATCCATTTAACAGAATCTCTGGCCGAATGCGCCCACGCATCGTATATTATGAGTCGTTTAGTCACCAGCTTGCCATGATAACGAATTATTTTAGGACGTTATTCATCGAAACAGGGTATTTACACGGAATAAATTATAAAAATAAACTGGATTGATCATTTACATGGTAAAATTATAAATAGATAAGGATGGCCGATGCTATCGCAGTTAGAAATAAAACGACTTAAAATGTAAATGGTTCTTTTCTTGAAGTTTTGAGTTTTGTAATAAATACATTTTAAATTTATGTTTCTTATACATATTTACACTGATGTATTGGCAAAAATTAAATTAAATTAATAAAGTTACTATATATACACAATACTAAATAAAATAAAAAAGAAAATTAAAACTTAAAATGCGTCTTGGAATTCATCCGCATCGCATGCCTCTTGTGGTAGCGTTCCCAGAAGACCGGCAGCATTGCCACGTTGTATGGCAATGCTTAATCTCTGACCTAAAAAGAGGCCAGCCTTCTGGTTCTTGAATTATATTATTAAAATATTGTATAAACATATTTTAACAATTGTATGAAATTCAAAATCATTGCCATGCTAACTTTTCAAATCGATTAAAATAGAAAAACACTTTTAAACTTCAATGATAGGTCATACATAGTTCAATGTGACTACAAGGGGAAACACCTACGTCAGTTATTAAAATCGAAAAACAAAACAAGTTTGTCTTTACCGCTCCTATCCTAATAAAAGCTCAGAGTAAGGAGCGACTAAAAAAAGCCTCTCTATGGCCGAGGTTAATCGGTTTCTCCGCGTGTCTTTCTGATCAGTAGAATGAGCAGTGGAGAATACCATCTCAAACCAAATGATTTGAAACTTCATTTCTTTGTCGCACGGCAATAATGTGGGATGATTTCCCTCTCTTTATGATCTCGGGCTCTTCATGCGGAGCGTGAAGAAGCATGTGTCAAGGCAGGGATCACCATTTTGGCTTTCTCAGCATCTGGAATGGTAGTCCTTATCATGTGGACTTCAACCTAGCTTTTTACCTTCGGGTTTGTTGTAGGCTACTTGTTAATCGTTTCACGAACTGCTGCAATAACATGTTACTAATAAAATATTTCATTTAAATTTCAGGCACAGGCCGTTTAATATCTTTATCGGACGATAACAGCCTCCACTTATGGGAGATAAACGAGAAGTCTCTTGTGGAGCTCAAGACATACATATTCGAGGGGAAAAACAAGAAGATATCAGCACTCTGCGTGGAATCCACCGGCAAACACTTGCTCATCGGTACCGAAGGCGGAAATATTTATAATTTGGACCTAAACACATTCTCGGTCACTGAAGATGTGATTTATCAAGAAGTTGTAATGCAAAAGTAAGTGGAAATATGTAGCAATATTACTTACCCTACTACATGTAGGCCACTGGAGGAGAGTAGGGCCACTCTAACTCTTCCCGTGAGTATCGTAAAAGGCGACCAAATAAGGACCAAATAAGGGTAAATTTCAGGGGTTTACTAGTTAGCTACATTCTGATTTGAAAGGTTTCAGTATCTACATTCTGATCTTATCATCAGATCAGTGTCGTGTCGTGACGTGACTCAAGGGCATAATATTCAGAAGTGCGGAAAATCCCCACGTAACGCCGTCCCCGAGTATGAGGTAATTGTGATTCCTTTCGGTTGAGATAAAGTTGAAAGCATGTTGAAAATTGTATTCTACAGTCCCGGGTCCTATTAACGGGGCGTCAAAAAGCATCTGATGAGGCCGTAAAGCTGAGTGCCATCATTGTTAACGTGGTACGTGTATGTAATGGTGACCCTCTTTCTTGAAACTACCTTCTGCTTACCATCAGGCGAGGTGAAGCCGAATTAACATGTCTTATATGTCGCCACCAACTAGCTTAATCGGCCATTCAACTAACTGTCTAGGCAGTTACTAAACGGCGCCACTCAATTAATGACCTGAATGGTCTCCCGCATTAATTAGCCTTCAAACCTAACCTAACCATGTCGGATTGCGCAGCTATCACAATAAACCTGTCACTAATTTTCTGTGAATACACCTCTGTCTACGCCCTCGGGATTTACAGGTGTAAGTATATGTATGTATGTAATTTTCTATCTTATTTGGAGGTAGTGCCCCATCTTACGATTGGCCTAAGCATTAGCCAGTTAATTGGACGGCTGATTAAGCAAGTTGGCGGCGACATATATACAAAGAAATGTGCTGCTTAATATGTAAATAACAGTCGAACTATGTCTTATTTAGTAATACTATAAATACATTCCAAAGAACTTATTTATTCAGCATATTGAACGATATCATAACTATTGTTCCTACCTGTTGCCATTCATTCACAACTAAGTTGCGTGTAGTTTATTTGTACCTGTCAAAATAATGCTATATCAAACATTTCATTATAAACGTAATCTTCTAACATGATTACATTGTTACATTTTTAACATTGTAATCAGTATTACAGTTCGTATAAATAAAATAGGTAATAACCATTACTCACTCCCATATCACAGAGCATAAATAAAGGCACATCACATGGTGATTCATTTTCCTATAAAACAAGAGGCGACGTTAAAACCTCCTGTAGGTAGGAAACGTGGCCGGCTGTGCTGTAGAGATGGGAAAAATATATTTGTCATTGATATACCGTATCGACAAATCAAACAAAATCATAACAACACATAGCAAGTTGTATTACTGCGTCGATTTATCGTAGCATATTGTATCGATACAATACAGATATCACCTTAAGAGCTCAGCGACATCGCCGGCTACGTGTCCAAGCGGTTAATATTGAAATGTATGGGACTTAACTCCCTTGGCGACTGATTGGTAACCATACATTTCAATATGAACAGCTTGGATACGTAGCAGGCGACGGCGAAATCGCCATGGCGTCCTAATGAGGCAGAGCTATAAATCTAAACAAATGCACGAGTTCTCTCGTTTGATACAAGTTAAGTTTGAGATGCCCGATTTTTAGTGAATCGATATCGATACAACGAAATGCGATATGCCGATATATTGTATCGATACACGTTAATGCAATATTAGACTTTTTTTTTACGTGCGGGAAATCTCCACGGATACCCACCCCTCCGGAGCCGGGGGGGAGGTTATGTCGGACTGACTAAACCGCACGCCGTCTCTGGGTCGTAGTGCTAGGCCGAAGGTGAGGTTGTCACGCGACATATCCCTCGCACCCCGGCTGACCCAGGGCCATCCCTCTCGGTCTGGCCCTCCTCAGGAATGCGATATTAGACTGTTACAAAACAAAAATATCACATTAGAAATTAATGAACCTAAAAAATTTTAGAAAGACAATAATTAAACGTAAATAATACTTACTAATTTAATACGAATTCTGATATATTATTATTCTCGAATTCCAGTTGTCCAGAAGACTTCAAAGTGAACCCTGGCGCGGTGGAAGCAATGTGCGAACATCCCAAGGTACCAAGTCGGCTACTCCTGGGTTATAACCGGGGATTAGTGGTTTTATGGGACCGAGTCGCCGCAGCGCCCACACACACCTTCGTGTCGAATCAACAATTGGAAAGCTTGTGCTGGAACGACGACGGTAAGGATCTGATATTGTAGAAATCTAGCATTTAAAATAAGTGCCAAATAAGAAAAAATCGTATTTGTTCTTTTTAAAAACTTTTTAGCGCCATAAATCTGGCATTTCATTAGATTTTTATACTATATAAACGAGTTTATAATATATCACTGTTTAAAATTTAGTTCTTGTTGAGCTATTTAAATATTCTACAAATATTCCACAACATTTCACACAACGCTATCTAGACCCATGGTAAGCATAGCTTAACTAGCTTGTGTTATGGAATCTAGAATGCGGATAAACATACTTAGATACGTTCTTTTTTTTTGTAAATACATACATATTATACATAGAAACACCCAGACCAGTGCAAATATACATATTCATGCATACAAATATTTGCACTGAGAGCGGGAATCGAACCCGCGCCTCCTGCGTAGCGGCCGCGTTCACTACCGCTACGGCACGGAGGCTGTCAAAATTTAATGGTTATGAAGAAAACAGATCTGAACATATAAATAAAACAAATCAGACTTTGCCTTCAGCTTACCCTCAAGGGTGCTCAATTCATACACACTGATTTCTTTTCTTATAGGGCACGTCACGTCAGTCTTAAATAAAAAGCAAATCAAATTGAACAAACATCACAATTTCTAAAATTATTGAATAAATATAATTGGCTATTGAATTAACCAAGCTTTCTTCTACCACTAATGGGCTCGATACGTCAAAAGAAAAAGAAAAAAAAAATCTTTGTTAGGATCCTTTAAAAAGTAATTTTATTACAATGAGTGATATTCGTGTAAACTTTGGGCAGTATTTTAATTTTGTAATTAATCTTCTAAATCCTTCCACAGGAGAACACTTCACATCATCGCACAACGACGGATCCTACGTGACGTGGGAGGTAGCCGGCGCGGCGAGCGACCGCCCGCTCAAAGAACCCATCACGCCTTATGGGCCCTTCCCTTGCAAGGCCATCTCTAAGATACTGACCAGGACCAGCGTGGATGGAGATGAACTTACTATTTATACTGGTATGTTGGCTTATTCACATCATTGCACAACAACGGCTCCTACATGACGTGGGAAGTAGGTGGCGCGACCAGCGAACATATAACATAACATAAACTCACGCCTTTATCCCCGAAGGGGTAGGCAGAGGTGCTAGCACCCACATTTCGCCGGTTTATGTTTAGGTCCCAATGTGGCGAGCCTATTGCCATTAACTGGGCACTTATAAACCTGCGATAAATACACACATAACTTCGAAAAGCATCGAAAAGTCATTGGTGTGTGCCATGGAAAATCTGGGATCGAACCCGAGACCTCGTCTCAGCAGTCCATTAGTCTCAACCCATCACGCCTTACGAGCCCTTCCCTTGCAAGGCCATCTCTAAAATACTGAACAGAACTAGCGTGGATGGCGATGAACTTACTAATTATTGTGGTCCGTCGCCTTTATACTAGTTAAAACTTGTATTAGAAATTAATTAAGACTCTATTGATCGCGACACTTGACAATTTCATGAAGGGGTCAATAAAATTTGTATATAAAACGTCAGTGAGTTATGAGTTAGCATATCTTTCAACATCTGTCCCCAAGTGTATTGAGCAAGGTAATCAAAGATATATACCTACCTAAGTATGTTCATCTGCCTTCTATCCTAAAGTCTAAAGTTTGTATGTTACGCTATCACGTAAAAACTACTGAATGGATTTTAATGAAACTACAATAATATAGCTTATACATCAGGATAACATATGTGTTATCCTGATGTTTGTCGTTTACTTTGTGTTCAGATAGCGTTGTGTAGTATTTAGAAACTTATTTTTAAGTAGTGCCTTCCAATCGGCAATAGACTCACTTTGAGTTGTATATAACGGAAAATATTGTTGTCGAAATGTAGGTGTTGATACACCGCTGCCTGCCCCTTCAGGACTATTACGTAAATCAATCGTGAAATTAAAATGTGTACTCATCCAGCATGATAACAAGTGATGTTTGAATTACAGGTGGTATGCCGCGAGCCTCTTACGCTGACAAGTACACCGTCACAGTGCAACAGGGAGAGAAACATGTCGCGTTCGATTTCACAAGCCGAGTGAGTACTCGCCTCTCTCTCACACAACTCACCTCTTCTGTCCTTAAAATTTATGCAAGTTTACCGGTGGTGAATGCTTCTGGTGGATCCTTTTGAGACCTCACCAGTTTCAACCGTCTATGAAAGCAAGGAAAAGGAAATTCTCATTCGCATTCATAAAGTAGATTGATAAACTAAAAATTCACTTGTAGTGAGCATTCTTGAGAATGTAATGAACGGGAGCGTTTTAGAGAACTTTCAGTCGAGCGTTATGTCGAACATTCTTTCGAAAGGGCAGTTAATTCATATCGACTGAGATTGTGTTCTATGCTCGGTTCGTTGTTCAGTTTGACAAATTTAAAAACGGCGAACGCTCGAGTCTACCAGCGCCTCATTATTGTAAATTTGGTTAAAAGGTTGACCTTGACCAGTTTTAACGTTGACGTTTCTCTCTTCATTTCGTTAAGTTCTAAACGTATCTTATTAATTTGTAGGTGATAGATTTCGTAACGACAACTCCAGTACCTCCCGACGGAGTGCCGGTACAAGAGGAAAGGCCAGACACTCCCGCGCAGATTCAACTACAGACAGTCAACCAAGTCGCTGCTGCATTGGTCAGTATTCGATTGTTCATATTGTGTTCAAATATGGAATTCTATTCCGGTTCGCACAGCGTAAAGTTCTGTTCCCGTTTTTTGCAAACCTTTGCGTGGTTTTCAAGAAACATACGGAAAAATAATACATAGCCCGACAAAAACATAACCCTCCTTTGGCTTGGGGGAGTGGCTAGAGAGGCTACACGGTGGCCTTTCGTACACGGTCATTACCGGACACGGTAATTTCGGGCGGTACCTGCATCTGATGGGCATAGAGCCAACGCCCGAGTGCCATCACTGCGACGCGAGCGTGGACTCGGGGCTGCACACGCTCACCGAGTGTTGCTTGTGGCGGCCCTGGGGGTGAGAGTGCTCACGCTCTCCACCCTCGCCTCCTTCTGCGAGCAGGTCATGCTCGTGAAGGAGACAGCAGAGCGGGCGCGGCGCAGCGAGCGAGAGAGACGGACGTGTGGACGTGTGCAACACCAGGGGAGTCACACTCGTGCTGCCGACCCAGTAAATACAGAGAGTTTCTGTGCCGTCAGTGTAGGAGATAAAGCAGAATAGCCATTGGTTTTCCCACTGACAGCACAAAACTCTCCAGTGAGCTCTGGCTACCTTACCCACCGCCGGGAACACAACACGAGGTTATTGTGGCCGCGGTATTGCCGGTCGAGCCGTTGTCGAGTTTTGCGCTTAGTAACGTTAATTTTTTTTTAAAGATGAATTATTCTTACGATTCTCCAGATAGTGCTAGCAGAGGAAGAACTCGTAGTGATCGACTTGTGCGACGAGCGCTGGCGGCCGCTGTGCCTGCCCTACCTGGTGTCCATACACGCGTCCGCCGTCACCACCGCGCAGTTGGTCGATAATGTCGCCGCCAGTGTGTACGACAATATCGTCGCCGCTGGTGAGTTGCCCACTGACTCTTTATATACTGATTATATACATTTATACTGCATTTGATTTGGTATTTAACTAAATGTTGGAATTGTTTAATAGGTGCATTATGACTGATGCTCTAAGTCATAGAAAGTAGTTTGGAACGACACATAAAACTATTATAATTTAAGTTTAAAGTTGTAAATACGTAATAACATATATCATATGTTGTGTAAATAATGTGTGTTTAAAAATATTGACATATTTCAGTTTAAATTTAAATGTATTAGGGGTTAAAGTATGAAATTGCCGATTTGTACTGACAAATTGAAATTCGTTTTTTATTTTATTTAACGTATTTATTTAATCAAAATAATTACCATTATTATCTATACATTGCTGCCATCTAGTAGGAAGGTCATTTATGCCTTTGCGATAGAACTCTGGTGATCTAGATTCGACAAACTGTGTGAAAGCATTTTGTACTGCCTCCTGAGAAGAAAACTTTTTATCACATAGAAAATTGTCCAAATCACGAAAAAAATGGTAGTCTGTTGGAGCAAGGTCTGGCGAATACGGAGGGTGACGGATAGTTTCTAATTGCAGTTCCTGTAGAGTTAAAACGGTTTCTCGTGCTGTATGAGGTCTCGCGTTATCATGGAGCTATAATGGTGAAGATCGATTCATGAGTCGGGGCTGTTTCACTGCTAGTTTTGCTGTCATTGTTCGGAGTTCGGCACAGTAGACATCTGCCGTTATTGCTTGACCAGATCGTAGAAAGCTATAGTGAATAACACCATGCTGAGACCACCAAACAGTTACCATTACCTTTTTATTGGTAAGCTTTGCTTTAGGACACTGTTGTGGCGTTTCACCTGGGGTCAGCCATTGCATTTTTCGCTTACGGTTATCGTCAAGAATCCACTTTTCATCACATGTCACAATTCGATCCAATATTCCTTCATTTCTGTATCGATTCAACAAGGCAACACAAGTTTCAACACGCATTTCTTTTTGCAGATCAGTCAAATCATGAGGTACCCATTTTTCACATTTTTTTATTTTATTGATTTGACGCAAATGAGTCAATATTGTTGGTAAGGTAACGTTAAACGGGGTGCTGGTTGGGTAACCTCCACGTCGGCTTCTCCGTTTCTTCCCCCTTTGGACCGCGGTCCTGGGGAGCGGAAGCGGGGGGGCTGGTGCACCCTGGACAACGGCTAACAGACTCCTACCATGGGAGTTCTGTTGGCCGTTGACGAATAACCCGACGGCTGACCTCACGAGGAGGTCGTGGGATGGCGGGCCTGCAAGGCCCGCGGGAAGGGGTCCGTAGGATACCCTTCCATTCCAACAGCCCTTTTAAGGGCTAGCTGACCCCATTGCACGAGGGGGTCGTGGTATGGCGGGCCTGCAAGGCCCGCGGGGAGGGATCCGTTGGGTTCCTCCCACCTCAACAGCCCTTTTTAGGGCTAACCGCCGCTCCCGGTACCCCTCTGCTTCAGCAGAGGAGACAGGGGAGAGGCGATGGGATCTGTAGGATCCGGGGACGGGTCGGCCTACTGCTCGCGCAGGGGCTGACGGGCATTCGTGCCTCCGTCGGCGTTGGGAGAGTTGGCCACTCCCCCGTATCGCGTAACCTCCGAGATATCGACAACGACCTGAGTGCTAGCCACACTCGGGAACGCCGATATCCTGGAGGCCGCGGGGCTTGCCTTAATTGGCCGGCTCACGACAAGGAAAAGTCTGAAAACCCGACAGCGAAGTCGCTTAAAACCTGTGGATACTTGCGGACCTCCACAGTATATACCCCGCTTCCTGGAATGGCCGTCACCCAGGAAGTGTCTTTAGTACGGTTCTACTCGTGGGACTATCATGGAAGACTCAAACATAAAAAACCCCAAAACCCTACCTCGTGAAACAGTCTGCTCGGAGGTCGAGCAGCACCATGACGCGGAAGTCGCGTCCCAGGCGGTGTCGGAGAATTTCGACACCGCCGACAGCCGGGACAGAAGCCCGGTGGGTCTAAGGACCCGAAAAAATTCGAAATGGCGTAAGAGGAGCGCCAAAATCAAAAATAAAGTCCCTACCCGACCGAGGACAGAGTCCGATGCCGAGCGCACGCTCACCGACTCGTCCTCTAGCAGCAGCCACAGTGGTGACGTAATGCTGCGCCCACCCCCGCCCAAGCTGGTGGCGGTTAGCCGCCAAAAGGCGCGGGGTGGTAAGAAAGTTGCCACCCAAGCCCGTCCATCACGGGCCTCTGCCCCGGAGGATGCGGTGGCGCCGCCGAGTTCCTCCACCTCGGCGGCGCCCTTGGCCTGTACCGGCGACAGCACCTCGACAGAGGTGATGGAGGCCCTTAAAGGCCTGGCCAAGGCCCAGACCGGGGCTATGAAGCCGGAGGAGGACCGGCTCATGCGGGTGACGGTACGCCTCGTCGAGCATTACAACCTGCTCAGGGCGGAGCTGGCCAGCGCGCAGCTCGAGCGCGCTGAGCTCGGCAGGCAGCAGGTTGCGATGCTCGAGGAGACTGCGCGGCAGGCAGCGGAGTACCGCAGCGAGATGGCCAAGATGGCGGCCGAAATATCGGCGCTGCAGGAGGCCATGCCGGACGAGCGCGTGACGCCGCCGCCATCTCTGGCGCCGCGGTCGCCGCCGTCGCCGCCGGTGCGGTCGAGGTCGCCGGTGCGACTGAGAGTGCCGCCTCGAGCGTGGCCGGTGTCGCTGGCGCCACCGCCACCGCCTGTACCGGCGCGTTGACCGGCCCCGCCGCGCCTACCGGCCCCACCGCCGCCGGCGCAGCCGAGGCCCACCAATCCGGTGGAGGCCTGCATGGCGACGATGGCCGCCATGGAAAAGCGGCAGGCGGCGCACGAGGAGTGGACGCGGAGTTGTCTAGAGGCCATTATGGACTCCATCCGTCGTCCGCCCCTGGCGCCGCCGAGCGGGGGCTACGCCGGAGCAGTAAAGCGGGGCCCCAGCCGTACGGTGACGGCGGGGACCTCGCAGGAGTCGGCCCGTAGTGTGCCCACTGCGCCTGCTGCTCCGGCCGCTACCGCCGCCTCAGCCGGGAGCGCCCAAGCCAAGGGCAAGGGGAAGGGGAAGGGCAAGGGGAAGACGTCCCAAGTCCCAGCCCCGGCCCCGGCTTCGGTCCCGACTGCCTCCACGAGCTCCGCACCGGCGGCGGGCTGGGAGGTGGTCGGCGAGGCGAAAAAAAGCCGGAACGCCCGTAAAAAGGCAGCTAAAAGGGCCAAGAAGGCCCAAGCTGCTGCGAAGGGTGCGTCAGGTAAGCTGCGCGTCCCCCGTACCACCGCTGTCGTCTTAACGATGACACCGGAGGCGACGGAGAGGGGCGTGCAGTACGTGGACCTGGTGAAACAGGCGAGGGGCCTCATTGATTTGAGGGCCCTCGATGTGGCGGGGACCCTCCGAGTGACACACACTCGGACCGGTGCCCGTCTCATCCACGTCCCTGGCGCCTCCAGTGGTCCCAAGGCCGATGCCATCGCGGCTAGGCTGAGGGAGACACTGGATGCAGCCGACGTCCGGGTGTCCAGGCCCACCAAGTGCGCAGAGCTGCGCATTTCGGACCTGGACGACTCCATCACGGCCGAAGAGATTCGGGTCACCGTGGCGGAGGCCGGGGGTTGCCCCCTGGAGGCGGTAAAGGTCGGAGCGATCCGCTACGGCCGTCGCGGACAGGGGGCAACAGTTGTCGGCTGCCCCATCGCAGCAGCCCAAAAGGCTGCCGACCGGCGGACACTCGCGGTAGGCGGCGTTGTAGGAGTCCGGGTACGGCTCCTGCAGGCTCGGCCGGACAGGTGCTTCAGGTGCCTGTCGGCCGGCCACGTAGGTGTGCAGTGCAAGGCGGAGGTGACGGTCGGAGACCGTTGCTTCCGCTGCAGCCAACCCGGTCACAGAGCCGGCAATTGCGAAGCTCCGCCGCACTGTTTCAGGTGTGCGGCGGAGGGCAAGCCGGCCGACCATAGGGTTGGCAGTAAGGCCTGCACCCGCGGTGAGCCGCTGCCGCGAGGCGGGCGTTCCGCGACCGGTTCGAGGCGGGATGCGGAGATGGTTCCATAATGGATCCCCAGCTCCGCATCCTGCAGGCGAACGAGGGCCACGGTGTCGATGCTCAGGCCCTTCTGCTCCAGAGCATGGCACAGTGGTCCATACACGTCGCCGCTGTCGCCGATCCATACACTCACCGGCCCCTCGGGCCCGCCTGGGTGGTCGACCTGGATGGATCGGCGGCACTGGTGCATAACGCCGCTGCGGGTGCCCCTCCCCTTGTAGTGATCGCAAGGGAGCATGGCATCGTAGCGGCGCGTGTAGGGGAGATTGCGGTCGTGGCCGTTTATCTCACGCCGGGGTCACACCGACTCATCGGGCAGTATCGGCGGTCGCTGGAGCGGCTGACCGACGTCGTCAATGCCTGTACGCCTCGTCCGGTTCTTGTGCTCGGGGACTTCAACGCCTGGTCTCAGGCTTGGGGTTCCCGGCGCACGAACGCGCGGGGCAGGGCTCTGGAGAGCTGGGCCGATTCTCTCGGCTTAGTTCTCCAGAATCGCGGGGCCGAAGCCACGTATGTGGGCACCTTTGTGGCGGGGGAGCGCAGGTCGATCATAGACCTTTCGTTCGCGAGCGCTTCCCTGTCACTCCGCGTGCGGGACTGGCGTGTCGCCGTGGAGGTGGAGACACTATCGGATCACCGATACGTTCGGTTCGATGTCTCCCTCCCTACGGGTGATGCGCCGGTCATATCGGCCCAACGCGAGCCGCGCTGGGTGTTGGGGCGACTGAATCGGGAGGACCTCCTGGAGGCCGCCATCGTACAGGCCTAGGCCATTGCGCCGGACAGGCCTGTCGACATAGACGATGAAGCTGCCTGGTTCCGGGAGGCCATGACACGGGTCTGCGATGCGGGTATGCCTAGGGCTCCAGCCTATAATCCGAGGCGTCGGGTCTACTGGTGGAATGCGGAGATCGCGAGGCTGCGTCAAGCCTGCGTGATCACGCACCGCCGGTGGGCTCGACTCCGTAGGAGGCGTAGCCGTCCCGCAGATTCGGAGCCCCGACTGGCGGAGCTTCACGAGGGATACAGGGAGGCCCGGAAAGCCCTCCGAGCGGAGATCAAGCGGTCTAAGGCCGCTTGTTACCGGGAGCTCCTGGAGACGCTGGAGCGGGACCCATGGGGGCGGCCTTACCTTATGGTAAGAGAAAAGCTGCGCCCCCGGGCCCCTCCGCTGACCCAGGTGCTCGAACCGGCTCTGCTCGGAGGAGTGGTGGAATCCCTGTTCCCGGCGCGAGCGGAACATGTTCCGCCGCAGATGGCTCCGCCGCCTCGGTCGCCTACGGCGCCCAGTGCGGTGATTGACGACGACGTGCCCGAGGTCACTTGGGTAGAACTAGAGCTGGCGGTGCGAAGGCTGAGAGCCAAGAAAAACACCGCCCCGGGACCCGACGGCATTCCAGGCCGCGCGTGGGTCCTAGCTCTAGGGGAAGACGGTCTCGAACCCCGACTGAGAGGGTTCCTTAGCGCATGTTTGGAGCGGGGCCAGTTTCCGAAGATGTGGAGGACGGGGAAACTGGTCCTCATCCGCAAGAAGGGACGCCCGGCGGACGAGCCGTCCGGGTACCGGCCCATAGTGCTGCTCGACGAGGTGGGCAAACTCTTCGAAAGAGTAATTGCCAAGCGCCTCGTCGAGCATCTCTCTAGAGTGGGGCCGGACCTGGCGAATACCCAGTTTGGGTTCCGCCGGTGGCGTTCCACTGTGGATGCCATCATGCGTGTGAGGACTCTGGCGGAGGATGCGGTTGCCCGGGGCGAGGTGATGTTGGCGGTGTCCTTGGACATCTCCAACGCCTTCAACACCCTGCCGCGCTAACTAAGAATACAATAACTCGATTTTGACGATTTCGAGAAAAACGCGCTCAAAGTTTTGAACTTTGTTTTTCTTGTATCTCATGAACCAGTGAACATATCTACATGAAACTGGTACCAATTAAAAGAAGAACAAATAAAGAACAAGATAAAATATAATTCAACGTCAAAAAAATAAGCTTATGGCATTGAACAAGGAAATAATGTTCATAGCTAGGAATGTTTTAATAATCAACCTGTCATCATTAGTCTTAAATACAATAACTACGTTACTTATTGTACTCATCCTTAGCAAAGGCACTTATTGTAGTTTTAAGTAAAAAATCAGTCCATCCTTACTTGTTATAAATACGATAACTAATGTAGTTATTGTATTTATGACCAGTAATGGTAGTTTGACAAACACTTAAGAGCTAGCTAAATAACTAAAATGGCACTGGTAAATTAGAGATCAGTATTTCTTAGTTCTTATTCAATATGTAAATTGGGAAGGGTCTTTGTTGATTCTGGTAGCATGGTTCAGAAAAGTCTTCGGTTCTCAGGCATCAGAGGGACTAACTTAGAAATTATTTCCTGCTTTCTTTCTTTGACTATCCCTCGAGGCACGGACTTCGAAACAGCGTTTGGAAAGATCTTGCTCTTTTTAACTTTAACTTGTAGAAAGTCAAGTTCTTTCCTTTCTGATTCCAGATTTTCTTTGAATTTAATAGTGTAATTCGCTTTCTCGGCTTTTACAGATATTATGTCCCTCAAATACACCCTTGGCTCGATATTTGTAATGGGCGTTCCGCAGGGGTCAATCCTTGGTCCATTTCTGTTTTTAATATACATAAATGACTTACCTTACTATGTGGGGGATAAGCATGAGATTGTATTGTTTGCAGATGATACTTCCTTGACGTTTAAAATTAATAGACAATTACACAATTATGACAAAGTTAACAGTGCACTCTCAAAAGTTGTTCATTGGTTTAATGTTAATAATCTTCTTTTGAATGATAAAAAACGAAAGTAATCAAATTCTCGACACCTAATGTAAGGCAGGTTGCTACCAATGTACAACTTAATGGATCTGGGTTGGACCCTGTGGGGACTGCTGTATTTTTGGGTATCACTATTGACTCAAAACTGCAGTGGGGACCGCAGATTGAAAAATTATCAGGCAAATTAAGTTCTGCAGCATATGCAGTAAAAACAATTAGACGGCTTACTGATATTGAGACAGCTAGAATAGTTTATTTTAGTTATTTCCATAGTGTTATGTCATATGGAATTCTTCTCTGGGGTAATTCTGCGGATATTAATACCATCTTTGTATTGCAAAAGAGAGCTGTAAGAGCAATATACCAACTTGGTCCTAGAATGTCTCTAAGAGAAAAGTTCAAAGAAATAAACATTCTTACGGTTATTTCGCAATTTGTTTATGAAAATTTACTTTATGTGCATAAAAATATAGACTCCTTTACTAAAAAGAGTGATTAGTAGTGTTACATACTACTCGTCTCCAAAAAATAAGCAACTCTTTTATGGGGCAATGTATTAGATTCTACAATAAACTTCCCAATGAAATTAGAACATTATCCATAAATAAATTTAAAACAACAAATAAGACCAAATTGTGTAGCAGAGCATATTACAACATTTCAGACTATTTGAATGACAAAAATGCTTGGGATTAAGTAGCTCTAAGTCAACACAAGAAAATTTTTTGGCAGTGTTTCTCAGTAGTTGCCATGTCACGCACTGCACGGTAGGGGAAAAAATAATGACGATTCCAAACAAATTTAATATTTTTATGGAATAAATGATTTTTTGAATTTGAATTTCTTAATTTATGCTGCGATGACGTCTTCAAAAATAAAAAAAAACTGCTACTGACATAACGTGCACTTTGTTTTTTCGTGAATTTGCATTCTGGACGGCATCGACAAAGTCGTTGAAATCATAGACTTTGTTTTTCTTCTTAAATGACATTTCCACCTGATGGTGGAAATGATGACATAAAAGAGTGTCCGGGCTCGTAATATTTTACTGTGATGGTTTCAGTGGCAGTAAGATTGCTGTTGATCATGTTGATTAAGAAACATATGAAAGCCCAATTTTTATTCTGAGCTGCGCAGTTATCAGCCCATATAACAACATGCTTAGCGTCTCTTGTGTGTAATAGAAAACATCTAAAAGCTGATAAGATGTCTTCCTGGTTTCTTCCGGATATTGTTTCGTTCCATAGCACAGCAAAAGGTAATTTATCATCTTTGGTTTTGCCAAGAGGAACGAAATTTTCGTTGAAAGCTATGATACGAGGACAAAATATGGTAATGTTATACTGGTCCATTCTAGAAAGCATAATGACTTTCTGTAAATCACCGGAATAGTAAACGGTTTCTTTATCAGTCGAAGCTGCACTTACATCGGTTTTGTAGGCTTCTCTAATTGTCTAAGTCTAAGATATTGTATTTATGACGAGCAAACAAGTATTTAAAATTCAAGTGCCACATATCATAAGTGGAACAACTAAAAATTATTGTACTTATGACAAGTAATGTAATCATAGTTAAAAGTGAATGTCACCACAAGTTTGATTATTGTATTTTTCATTAGTAAATTTTGTAATATAAAATAGTTATTGTATTCATGCTTACTGAAATATCAGGTTCCAGAAGGTTTCATGAAAAGTTTCTTAGAGAGAATTGTAGATCTCGATTCGCTGATTCCGAATATATATGTAACTCAAAATCGACAAAAATCGAGTTATTGCACTCTTAGTTAGCGCGGCAGCACCTTGCCCTGGAGTTGCATCAGGGAGGCACTCGTGTACCACGGTGTGCCTCTCTACCTCCGCCGCATAGTCGGGGCTTACCTGACGGAGAGAGCCGTCGTCTACCCGAGTTCGACCGGAGTCGGTAGGCGTGAGATGTCGTGCGGTGTTCCACAGGGATCGGTCCTGGGGCCGTTACTGTGGAACATCGGTTACGACTGGGTGCTTCGCGGTGACTTCGCGTACGGTGCCACCGTCACGTGTTATGCGGACGACACGCTGGTGACGGTGAGCGGGGCTACGCACCGCGAGGCAACCCTGAGGGCCACGACCGCGGTTGGCCAAGTCGTCGAGCGGATTCGGCGGCTGGGTCTCGAGGTGGCTCTGCACAAGTCCGAGGCCATGTTCTTTCATGGTCCTCGGCGCAGGCCAGGCCCGGGAGCCAGCCTTACAGTGGGAGGCACTCCCGTCGACATCAAGCCCCAGCTGAAATACCTGGGGCTCGTGCTTGACGGTCGATGGGACTTCGGACAACATCTCCGAAGCCTGCGCCCCAAGTTGGTCACCACGGCGAATGCCCTGAGTCGGCTGTTGCCCAACTTGAAGGGCCCAGGGGCCTCCTGCAGGAGACTCTACGCGGGTGTCGTGCGGTCCATGGCCCTATATGGGTGCCCCGTGTGGGCGGACACCCTGGGGACCAGATTCCTGCCTCTGCTCCGTACGGCGCAGAGGACGATGGCCTCCAGGGCCATCAGGGGATACCGCACGATATCCTTCGAAGCGGCGAGTCTCTTGACCGGATCGCCACCGTGGATCCTGGAAGCGAGGGCCCTTTCGGCACTATACCAGTTCCGAAAGGAGGCGCGGGAGCGGGGATTCGATCCCGAGCCCGAGGACATTCGGGCCGAGAAATCCCGGCTCCACCAGGTCATGGTGGCCGAGTGGGAGCGACGACTTGGGCAACGACGCGCAGGGCACGCCGTGATTGCGGCGGTAAGACCCATCATGGGGGAGTGGCTAGAGAGGCCACACGGGAGCCTCTCGTACCGTCAGACGCAGATGATAACCGGGCACGGTTACTTCGGGCGGTATCTGCATCTGATGGGTATTGAGCCAACGCCCGAGTGCCATCACTGCGACGCGAGCGTGGACTCGGGGCTGCCCACGCTCACCGAGTGTCCGGCGTTTGAGACGCCGAGGCGGGAGCTTGTGCAGGCCCTGGGGGTGAGAGTGCTCACGCTCTCCACCCTGCTCGCGGCGCTGGTCCGCTGCGCGGATGCGTGGGCGGCCAGCGCCTCTTTCTGCGAGCAGGTCATGCTCGCGAAGGAGACAGCAGAGCGGGCGCGGCGCGGTGAGCGAGAAAGACTCGCGGACATCGCTGCTCGCGCCCGAAGGCGGCTCGGGCGTCGGAGGGCGCTTACAGACCTCCGCCCCCCATGAGCGCGGGCCTGAGGGTGACGGGTGGAGCCACCCGTCACCCTAGCAGAAGCAGCAGGATGATGCGCGCCTCCCCACACCGGGGTTGAGTCGGGGACGGCGTGGTCCCCACCTCCCGAGGAGGGCCAGACCGAAAGGGATGGCCCTGGGTCAGCCGGGGTGCGAGGGATATGTCGCAAGACAACCTCACCTTCGGCCTAGCACCACGACCCACAGACGGCGTGCGGTTTAGTCGGTTCGAGTCCGACATAACCTACCCCTCCGGCTCCGGAGGGGCGGGTATCCGTGGGGATTTCCCGCAAGTAAAAAAAAAAAAAAAGGTAACGTTAAACCATGCAGCTAATTCCTGGGTAGTTTGGCTCGGATCGGCTTCCACCATGTCTTTCAATTCATTGTTATTCACCTGTGTGGACGGCCTTCCTCGTGGTTCGTTCTTCAAATCAAAGTTTCCATCACGAAAGCGTTTAAACCAAAATCGCACGGTGCGTTCATTAGCAGTCCCCTCTCCAAACGCAACATTAATTATGCGAGCTGTTTCTGCCGCGTTAGTTCCGCGTCGGAACTCGTATTCAAAAATCACTCGAATTTTCGAAGTATCCATCTTTCTTGACTAAGCTGAATAAAAAAAACAACTGAAAGTCGATAATCGAATGTTGCACATTTTTAAATGAAGAACTACATAGGTACCATGTGGAAAAAGTTTCACTCAAAAATCTCAAACCATGAAGGTTCTATGTCAATTCGAAGTACCTATTACAATGAAACGGCAATTTCATACTTTAACCCCTATTATTAATTATTTTAACTATACCTTGATTCTTTATTTCCGCGAGACCTCGTAAGACAGTTCTTTACGTTTTATGAATATTTTTTTTAATGTTGTGACTATATTGTCTTAGGTTGTTACATTTTAATCGTAAAAAGTTTATCATTGCTCGTTACTTTTCGTTACGTTTTAAAAATATTTTAGTAACAAAATCAAAAAGACAATATTACCACACTACTGAACTGAAAATATTATAATACATATTGAGCTTTGATTGATATTTGTTCAAACAAAAGTAAACTTTATTGTTAAAATGAAAAGGAAAAAAAAGGTGGCTTGTATCCTCGATATCTCCACCGTTCAAACGATTTCTCATAAAATTAAGTTGTTATCATCCGTGATAAAGCTTGAGAATTGGATAATAATAACTAAATGCTAAATGAAAGTAACGTAAAATGTAACAAACGTTACATTCTGGCAACGATGCGATTATTCTTACAGTCGATTTAAGACACTCAAACCCTAGACTACAACTATCATAATGCACCTCTATTAAATTATTTCAACTATAACATACATAGTAACAAATTGTATATCGAATGTTTGACATTCTTGTTTTATCCTATTTGTAATCTGTTTATTTTTATAACAATTTTCAATTCATTTAGACGTGTATCCTTTATTGCTATAGGTAAACAGCAAAGCGAAAATTTATACTCCGAAAGCCAGTGGCCAATATCTGGCGGGTACGCAGACACGCCAGAGATCGGCGAGCGACAACTACTCCTAACTGGCCACGAAGATGGCTCCGTCCGGTTTTGGGACGTCACCGGCGTGGCCATGACACCGCTCTATAAGTACACCACTGCGCAGCTGTTTAGGTAACTTTTATGTGATAGATTTAATAGTAAAAGTGATCAATGTTGCATATGCGTGTGTCATAATCGTAGAATAAACACAGAGAGGAGGTGGCGTAATACTCAGAATACTCGACTCGTGACTAATGACGCGAATATGCGTCCAAATTCCGCAGTCAAGTCGATGACGCATATCAAAACTATCAGAAAATTTGTTGGATATACTTGAGGCCTTCAATTTTAACATCTAAATCAGAGGTTATAAATATTCACATGACGTCACAAGTGGCCTCTTCGAACAATCTTTTCCTGTAATTTCTAAAAACGAAGGTGCTATGAATCAGATAATCTGTAATGTTGAGCACAAAAGTACTCAGAATAATCTAAATACCAAATTTTTTCAATTTTATGTAAGTTACTAGCTGTTGCCCGCGGCTCCGCCCGCGTGGATGTCGGTTATCGCGACCAAACATAGCCTATGTCATTTCTCAAGGTCTAATCTACCACTGTACCAAATTTCATCAAAATCGGTTCAGTGGTTTAGGCGTGAAAACGTAACATACAGACAGACAGAGTTACTTTCGCATTTATAATATTAGTATGGATTTTAAGTGCTCAAATACTTTTTAAGTATCCGGACGTCAAAATATCGTAGCAATCCGTCTTCCGATGTTATGTATGTTAGTAGAGTGTTTATATTCATATGTGCAAACACGCCGGTCGATGGTATCTCATGAAGTATGAGCTCAAAATGATGTTAATTGTCATGTAATCCTAACCTTTAGATTGAAAATAAAGAAGTGGGCGAAATCTAAACCCTCGTTACGACACCCTCGCCCCTTCAGTTACCCGTTCTTTTAGGAAACTAACTTTTGCCCGCCGCTCCGCCCGCGTGGATGCTGGTTATCGCTATAATATCTTATTCTGATGTATAAGCTATATTACTGTAGTTTCATTAAAATCCATTCAGTAGTTTTTACGTGAAAGAGTAACAAACTACCATCCATACTTACAAACTTTCGCGTTTTTAATATTAGTAGGATCTAATTACAACATTAACTCTCTTTATTTATTCTGTGATCATAACTTAATTATACCATAACATAACATAAACTCACGCCTATATCCCCGAAGGGGTAGGCAGAGGTGCTAGCACCCACATTTCGCCAGTTTATGTTTAGGTCCCAATGTAATAGGCGGCGAGCCCATTGCCATTAACTGGGCACTTATAAGCCTGCGATACATACACACATAACTTCGAAAAGCATTAAAAAGTCTTTAGTGTGTGCCATGGTAAAACCTGGGATCGAACCCGAGATCTCGTCTCAGCAGTCCATTACCCATACCACTAGGCTACTATCCACGGATAATTAAAAAAAAGATCTTTACGAAAGGAAATACCTTCAAGCCTCAATTCTATGTGTTCATATTTGTATATAAATAATATAATTATGTAGTGTTAAACATTGGCTAACGATTCCGTCCTCTGCTTGTTGCTTGCTCATTGTGAAGTGGGCTCAAACGATCAACCACAAGGTAACATTTGTTCTATAAGCATGCTAAACTTTAAAACTCTCACGTTCCATTATATACGGGTATTAACGTGATATAGGTATACCTTAGGACATATATCTTTGACCTAAAATATGCTCTACACGCGCAGAACTGATAGCGCGGTGTGCTATGGCCGTGGATGAGCTCAAATTCACCAAGGCTATGTTATTAGAAAACAATCCGTGCTCGCCAAAGTCTTATTTGTATCGTGACTCGGGTTCAAGATATGTGTCCCGAGATTTACATATCATGTACAGTCGATAAAATCGATAGTTTCCCACCTTTATATACAACTTTATATGTAAAGGTGGGATACTATTGATTTTGTCGACTGGACGCGTGAATACGGCCGGTGTAACCTGATCGAAACGTCAGGCAAATCAAAGGTACCCTTACCTGTGGTTGTCACGCGGTGTTGCGACGACAATCCCCTTTTGATGAGGCCGTGTAGCTGAGTGCCACCATTGTTAACATGGTACGTGTATGTAATGGTGACCCTGTTTCCTGAGCTTACCTGAAATCCCTTTGATTTCAGGTAAGCTGACGGCGACATGAAGTCAAATTGACGTGTCCTATATATATGTATATAAAGAAAAACCATGATCGCGTTAATTCCCGGTAGTGTTAAAACATGCTACATACTTTTCCTGCCGGCTGCACGGTTATTTTTTGTTCTGAGCGGATGTATTGCACGCAATACTGATGAGGAAATTATTCAAATAGAATTTTCATACCACAGTTTTGATTGATTTTATGTCAATATTCATGATTTTCTCTTAGAAAAAATTGTTTTTATTTACTTTGTGTAGTTACGGCAATACTACTAGATTAGCAACGTATAACATCTTCAATAGAATCCTATTCCATTGATTTATATTATCTGTTCTAAATGTGAGAGTATTTTTAGTTTTTAGTAACGAAACTAGCTGTTTCTCGCGGTTCCGCCCGCGTGGAATTCTGACCCCGTTCATCGCTGATAGCAGTAGTAGCATGATTATGGCAAAAAAGTTTTAAAAGTCGGTCCACTAGTTTTTGAGTTAATTTGTTAAAAAAAAATACAAATCTTTCCTCTTTATTATATTAGTATAGATATAAGTACCCCTAGCACGAACAACTATAGTCATCGTATAGTAAACGTATTGAGAGAATGGAGCATTGCGGTTGGCCACCTACTTACTGTAAACCTGTGTATGTGTAAAGCCGGCCAATCACAATGCTTCGTTCTCTCAATACGTTCACCATACGATGACTATAGTTGTTCGTGCTAGGGGTACAGCATATTTGGATCAGTAGTATAGTAGTAGGTATATTATGATTGATTACCCTCACCTTAACATAGTCAAGCATAGAACAATTTACAACTCTATAAAAATATTCAACAAGTTGCCCTTGGATTTGAAGAGTCTAATTTATAAAAAAGAGTTCGAAAAGGAATTAAAAGCGTATCTATTGAGGGGGTGCTATTATTCAGTGGACGACTTGTAATTAAATTGTTATTAGTTTTATTATTGTTTTGACATTTTGATATTATATGATAAGATTTGACATAATCATGTATCTATTAAGTTGGTTTTTAGAAATTTGTTATTATTGACTTGTTAATGTCATCACATTTTATTGCAGGGTCTCTAGTTCTTGTTTTATTTAATTTGACTTTTTGCTGACATTCTTAAATGGATTTGACATGTTACACTATTAATTTATAAAATTTGTTTTAATTTCACTATGTAACATATTATCATGTCAAAATTGCTGACTTTCATTGGTTTAACATTGACTTTTCATTTATTTATTCATTTAAAATTAATATAATTGGTGCATGGGAAAGTGTATAATTTGCATGTAATACTACTGTTACTATTATCCCTTTGTTATTATTATCGCTATATTTTGTAAAAATGTTCAAACACAGTGTAAAAATTGTTCATGAATAAATAATACTGAATAATACTGAAATGCACATAAACTTAGTTTTATTTTTGCATAATTTTGCTAATTGTGTAGCTTTCGAATTTAATTTTTTAAAGATTATTTAAAGACCAGTAGTACAAATTTATGATAGAAGATTTTTCACTTCGGTACTGTGGGCTTCAAGCAAACATATAACACATCACAAAAAACATAACTTCTCTATAAGCAATGTCACTTATAGAGAGATTCCAACTATTCAATAACTTATTTATCGTACAGCGGTGAAGAAATAGGCGAGAACAATGATAGCCAGACTGACGAGGAAGAATGGCCTCCATTCAGAAGAGTTGGCACCTTCGACCCTTACAGCGATGACCCTAGACTTGCAGTCAAACGGGTGAGTTCAATGTTTTCCGACAATAAACAACGATAGCTCTACTTCCTCGATAAAAACCAAACAACGATAGCTCTCTGTCTCCAGACCTCTTACCTAATCTGTGTCACACTTCCCAAACAAATTTCCTGAAACAATTTAACTCAAATACATGAAAATGTTTGGTAAATTTTGTGTATGGGACCTCGTATATATAGACAAAAGAGATACGTTTGCACCATTACATATAAAATTCTATAAAAATGTATATACCTATCTCCTTTGTCGACTGTTCACACAGACACGGTCATAAAATAAGTATACATCTTTACATATACTTTCACATATAAAGGCTACGTGTATATTTCTTAAAATGATGGGGTGATTATGAATGTTTTGACACGGAATGTATCATTTGCAAATGTCCCATTCATACACTGTTCCAGTGAACGTGAGAATGGTTTTCTCTCAATATAGTTGCATTGTTTGTGTGCAGGTGATCCTCTGCCCTCTATCCGGAATGCTAACCATCGGAGGCGCTGCTGGACACATAGTTATTGCTAGCCTCAAGACCTCGTCGAACACAGCTGAAGTTAAGGTTACAATCATTTTATCATTCATACCTGATTATTTTACAATGCATTGACCATTCTGTTGCTATCGTTTAAATACGAGGCTTTTGATTTGCCTCGTCGTCCGCTAAGTTTGACTAGATTTGCTTCGATTTTGTAGAAAATACTCTAATATAGACTGATGATTTGATACCTTTATAGAGTAGTTAAAACCGTTTGTGTTTATAAAATATTAGACACGTAAGGTGAACATTTTAAAATTGTGCGATAGAGAAAACAGTATGACTGCCTATAATTGAACACAAAACCGAAGCCGAATTTTTCGGAAACATCGCTCTTATTCCGGGCCGCGACGATTCAAATCCAATGTCGGGTACTGCACTTACCGTTTATACTTTTAAGTGATGGTGTAATGAAATAACAATTTCTCCTCAGTCTGTGACAGTGAACATCGTGTCAGATCGCGACGGTTTCGTATGGAAGGGCCACGGACAGCTTACGCTGAGGCCAGGCTCGCTCACATTCCCACAAGGCTACCAGGTGAGTTGTAATATACTAGTTGATATTACTTCAATATATTAAGGATGGGATTGTCCGGGCCATCTCGATATCATAGATGGCTTTGAACCGGGGTGCGAGGGATATGTCAATGGCAATCTCACCTCATACATCCAAGACGGCGTGCGGATTTAGTCGGTTTGAGGCCGATATAACCGTCCCTGCCCGCCGGCAGGAGGAGATGTATGTAAGTGGATTTCCGCATGATTACAAAAATAGGTATATGATTGAGAGCATCTGGGATTGTACCCCAATCATCTGAACTCCACCTTAGCTTTTCATTATCCGGCCGGGGGCAGATAAGTAACTCACTGAATATAAAAAGCAATATTAGAAAACAACTCATCTTTCTCATTCGACTTAGAATAAAGTTATACGACATTAGCGGTACACGAATAAATTCATTATCATTAGTCATATAGTCTGATTCCAGCGCTACCTAATGGGTCCGAAACATAGAAGTTTCAATAGCTTATTACTTTTTCGCAATGTCAGAGTCTCTAAGGGTCAATCCCCTTCGAAAGAGCCGGCAGCGGCTAGTGGCGGCCAGACTTTGGTACTAGAAACGATTGACAGAAGCCGCGCGTTCCTTCGCCTTCAAATGACTATGATCTTTTTCTCCCGTTGATAAGATTCAAAATGTTTTGTTATAATTTGCCTCATTTACGTTAAACCTAACCTTTTCGACATACCTTCTGAACAATGTAGAATATACTGCTTCCGGGCTGTTTGGCCGTGGTCCATTTGAAACTTGCGTTCCAGACGTTTCGTCGATCACTGCGGTCAACATCTTCAGTGGCGCAGGTCCGGGCGACGACGAGTTTGGAGACATTGCCTCGTCGGCGGCTTCGTTGCGATTGATATGGAATCTTGAGTCGCTGGCATATTTATAGGCGCGGTCGGAGGGGGAATCGACTCACTCGATTCTGATTGGTCGAGAGCTGTGGCACCGACGTACTCGATCCTGATTGGTCGTTTGCACTGTGATATGGAGTGGCTCTCAGTGCTGGGTACTTCTGAACAATGTTGAACGTTTTCCCCTCTTAGAAGTATGTCATTTCCGCAGGCAAGCTCAGTAGTACAGCTGGTCCCGCCGGCGGCGGTGACGGCGCTGGGCGCGCAGTGGGAGTGGGGGCTGGTGTGCGGCGGCACGGCGCACGGCCTGGCCGTCGTCGACGCGCTCAAGCCGGCGCCGCTGCTGCACAAGTGCACGCTCAACCCGCACGGTCAGTAGCGATATAGCTTTATACCTCGGGACGTATACCGGATGTTAGAGGATCGCTCCCGAAGCCGAAGGCCCGTAGTAGTACTACAGGTTTACTACATATTGGCATAATTTGTAATGGAGAATAAATAATGCTGGAAAACGAACAAAAAATTAAAAAAAAAAAATTTTCATCAAATCCAAAAAATAATACGTAGTAGAGTATACTACCACGGGCCTTCGGCTTCGGGAGCGTACCCCTAACACCCGGTATATCATTAACCTGAAATGTGCTCTATACGCGCAGTATACGTATTTTGAGTGTCAAGTATATCACGGGATGCTACTATGATGTGCGAGATTAAATTCACTAAGCGTAGGTTATTACAAAACAATACGCGCCACGGCCTTGTATACATCGCGATTTAAATCTATGATATATGGAACGAGCAATACATGTTAGACATGAAATGTGTTTAAAATGTGCTCTATTCATGTATAAATGTGCGAATGAGGGCCAAGATATATGTCCTAACCTCGCGACATATAAGGTGTTTTAAAGAAAGAACATGTCAAGAGTACACAATACCAGCAAGCGTATATGTAAATAATTATAGAAGTAGAAGAAGCGAAAGATGTATACCAGGATCGTAGCAAGTGGAAAGTAGGAAAGAGGCGTGACCTTATGTATGTATGTAAGTCGCGAGAGAAACAAGGCCTTGGCGCGTGCGGATTATTTTGTACTAATTTATGCTTGGTGAATTTGAGCTCGTCCACCGCCATAGTTCCCCGCGCTATCCTCAAAAGATACCCAAGAAACGTGTGTCGCGCATATAGACCACATTTTAGGTTCAAGATATGTGTAATCTGAACTACTTCTAAACGGATGCTGCATCGCGCAATGGGGATGCCGATTGCGCTGTTATCCCTACAGAGCTGCCAATTTTAACTGTCATCTACGTAGATTTCTTCTTCTTTCTTTTTCAAAATGGCCTCTGCAGCAAATCGCCGCAATTTTGCCAATGTCAAGTAAAATGTATTATACAATTATTAATGGACGCCAATGTCAAGTGTACCAGAGCCACGTTAGCCACGCCAGTAAATTTGATTCCGTGTGTCCGCCCCCCCACGAGATTCAGATGAACGATCAGGACGTGTTTTTTGGGTTTTAGGGAGCACGTAGATTTCATAGTTTGTCTCTTCAAAAATCTGACAGCTATGAGTTTGTTATTGTCACAGAACAGATGGTTATTGTTGTTTGGTCATATGCTGCTACCATCTATTATTAGTTTTGCGTCGGCATCCCCATTGAAGTTAACTCGCTAGATAGAATATACAATATGTTGTAATGATACCTACTTTCTAAATAGCATTATCTCAACAGATAATCACGTTGAAACTTAAATACAGGCTATATTTAGATATCAAAATTATGTTCTGTATAAATAATCCTTTTTGAAAAAGATACCCCACAAAATTATCAATGTGCCACCAATGTTAACATGGCACGTGTGTATAATGGTGGCCCTCTCTCCTGAGACTTTGCCTTCAGCTTACCATCAGGCAAGGTAAAGTCAAATTGACGTGTTCTATATAAAAAAAAAACAATAATAGTTAGAGAAATGTATTATACATGGCAACATACGAGAGTATAGATTTCTTTAAAGGAAATCATTTCAATAGTTTTACGTGACTTTGTAATTTCTATATTTTTCTCCAGTATCTCATTCTTTTTTCTCTCTTTTACACATTGATACAGATTCAGGTTCGGGAGACACGCCTATATCCAGAAGAAAATCGTTCAAGAAATCACTGCGAGAGTCATTCCGACGGCTGCGGAAAGGCAGGTCACAACGGCGACAGACCACCACGTCGAGTCCCACATCTCCCACACAAGTATGTATAACTTAACCTTGTGTGTTACTCCCGTTTCACGTTATTCCAGTCAATACAGAATCAATACAATCCTTGACTGGATTGTAGTGTTCGTATTATTCCAATGTTTTAAATGGGTTTGAACAGTGACTGGACTGGATTACTAACTGGAATGGGCACATGCCAGTAAGTACTAGCACTAGATTCGCTCGCTGGACTGGAATGCTCCTGGAAATAATACGGTGAGTGACGTCAGTACAAGCGATAGTCTCGCATACATTTAAAGAAGTAATGGCCTATCATGTCTACCACTTCACACAGATTGTAAACATGTTTGGATATTTGTTGTCCAATTACTTATCCAATTACGCAATTAGAATGCGTCGGTAGCTTAGTGGTAAAGGAGTCGGTCTTACGAGCGAGAGGTCCCGGGTTCGAATCCTGTAATGGCTTACACTACGGACGTGAATCCACTCCTAGCACAAGCAATTTAGCGCAGTTGGAGAGGTTAGAGGGAATATTAGTAATTTCGACAGTTTCGGTAGCTAATCTTTTTTTTTTAATACGGTCAAAATTTGGTGCTTATCCCAGCACCAAATTTTGAGGTCTGGACTAACACATAAGCTATTTCTATCCCAGGATTAGAATATCGGGCTGAACAGCTGGCAACAGCTAGTAGCAAATACAAATAAAGACTTAGGAATAGAAGCTTTGTTTAATTTATTTATACGACATTTTAGACCGCCTGTCACAAAAACTACCTACTACACTACCAAGCTGTCTATTTCGCTTTCACACATAAACCACTGAACCGCTCTTGATAAAATTTAGTACAGTGGATAGCTAAGAGCTTGAGAACGGACATAGCCTACTTTTTATCGTGAAAAACTGTTTAAAATGGGGGAAATACTCGACTTTCTGCGTTAAAATATAAAACACTACGCGATAGCTAGTACAGAATAATTATTACCGTACGTTATTTTAACAGCCGATTCCCAAGAAACCAGCAGACAAGGCTGCTTCAGACACGGATGCGGATGTCAAGCCGATCGAGCGAGCGGTAGAAGCGAGATCCACTGACGACGCATTTGGTTCTATGGTCCGGTGTCTATACTTCGCAAGGACCTTCCTTATCAGTAGTGAGTATATTTGAATTCCATTGTCACAGGTTATTACTGCGAGAGTTCTGTTCAAAATTGATTATGTTTTCTGTGCTCCTTCATTTCCCGAGTCATTTGAACAGGATACTAAGTCCCCACATCACTAAACCATCATTCTTGCCATAAAATTACAGGATGTTATTTTTTGGCGTTTTTTGCACCTGTTTGATTACCGGTTATGGTGAGTTTTAGAAAAAGTTTTAATGCAGTTTTGTTTCTCTTTAAATCCAGGAATGTTTCCTTTGAGTGAAATTCGCTATCTCCAGTATTTAGAATACTTTTCCTCCAGGTGAGGTCGAAATCTAGTGATCTACAACTTGTGATTGACTATCAGGCAGAATATATTGACGTGGTACTGGTACTGTCGGTACCAATGAAATTCTTTTCACTATACTTTGTAAAATGTAGCTTGGTTCCTATGACAGATGTCAAAATGTTATTACTAGAGATGTGAAAGTGTGATAGTCAGTCGAGAATGAGTAATGTATAGGTTCAATGAAAATGCATGTATACAGGGTGTAATCGTTAAGTGTGTCCAGGTGATTATTCCTTAACTATTACAGATATCAAAAAACTTTAAACTGATATCGAAAGTACGTTACCTAATGAGTAAAATGACATCAATAACTTTTTAAAAATCAAACGAGAGGTATCTAAAATTTTGACATTAAACACTCCCATACATTTAGTATGAGATTAGTAGAAAGGTTTTAGTTTCCTTATTTTAAGTGATCTAGTACCCATTTTACCTTAATCATATTTTATGATTACGTATAATATGACAATGATGATTTTCAAATAGATACATATGTAAAATAATTATCTTAGGTACCACTTGAAATTAGTAATAAACCGTGTTTTAATATCGCATTAAGTAATTTGAGCTAACTGAAAAGCACTACAAAAAACAAAAACTCTTTGGTGTTCGTTCTAAATTCAAAACTTTATCTCAGGTTGTTGTTCCCGCCAATTTATCGTTGTTTTTTTTTTTTAATTTGCGTTAATAATCGTGATTGTTTCATTTATTGATTGAAAAATGGCATTTATTCCAAAAGAGAAAAGAGAGATATGCTAAAAATTGACTACAAATATGATTGTAACCATTATCGCCTACAAAAGAGAGTACCCAGATAGAGAATCCCTTCTGGTGTACGTACCTAAAACCTTTGTACTAATCTCATACTAAATGTATGGGAGTATTTAATGTCAAAATATTAGATACCTCTCGTTTGATTTTTAAAAAGTTATTGATGTCATTTTATTCATCAGGTAACGTACTTTCGATATCAGTTTAAAGTTTTTTGATATCTGTAATAGTTACGGCATAATCGCCTGGACACACTTAACGATTACACCCTGTATATGAATCAGATAATGGAGTACATCCTAAATCATCATCACCATCTTCGTCGTCTTCTAAATCCGACTCGCTGGAACAGTCTTGGAGATTTATAATTAGTTCATTTTCTCTTATGTTGTCAAAACGAACGTCACGTTCCCAGTCTTCAATAATGAGACGTTTGGTCCTTTCCATAACACTTTTCCAGTTCTCCGGTGTAACTTTGGTGCAAGCTTCTTTTAATAAACCCATCATTTTATTTGCAGTAAACGGCGGAGTGGTATTGTTGGGTGCCGCATAGCCTAAAACAATTAAATTTTCATTATTGTATTAAAAGTAAAATATGTATTATTATGATTCTTTGTTACTGAACTTTAAATAGGTAAAACATTTTTTATAACTAGCTTTACCCCAGGACTTAAGTCTGCATTTTTTTTTTTTGAGATAAAAAGTAGGCTATGGGTCCTTCCTTTGTTACTTCATTGCAACAAGTAAAAAGTTGACAAATAAACACATTTTTTCACATTTGTAACATTAGTAAGGTTTATCATATGACAGGATTTTATATAAAAAGAACTATAAAGATAATTAAAAAAATACGAACCTTTAATTTGAGCCCCTATCATTCATCATCATTTCTATACTGTTGTATTGGCAATGATATGAAGGGAGACGGAGAACAGTGTGGCCAAAGGATTTTGCCAGCTCGTCGAATATATATTTTGGACCGCCGAGTGGCTTATTTAAGTTAACGAGCCTTATTAGCTCCACCTTCAACATTGAGCCTCAACACCTTGGCATCTCGCTATGATTGGCATTTAGCCATGTTTCGTTCAAAAAAACAAATTTGTTTTGCCTTTCGTAAAAAATCACAACGTGCGAGAGCTATATCTGTCCGTTCCATCAATATTCACAACAGTACTATTGTGTATCGATTATGCCTCACACAGTTGACTGAGTTGACCGATGTGTCCCATCACTAGTAATTTGTGCCGACACACGTAACCTTGACGGAACGGCAAGATATTTTTATGTTGCGCATATATTTAATTTATTGATGTTTGTTTTCCCAAATTATTATGTTATTATTGTGTTATATTATACATTTTATTTGTGAGCTATGGTGGTAACTACAAGAAATAAAATTTAGAAATGAATGATCGAAGAGAGACGCCTTTACAATGTTAAAGTCGCCCAGAAAATGTTCAAATGTCACAGGACCCAAGCTACATTTTACAAAGTATAGTTTATGGTTTTTTTTATCAAGATTATTTCGCGACTTTTCACAGTTTTGAAGCCATAACTGGTAACACTTGAACATATTTTAAGTTAGACTAAGATCTCCCATACATCTGTCTAAATATAATAACTTTAATTATAGCACAAAATTCGACGCCTACGCTGTGGGCGGGCACCAACAACGGTACTGTTTACGCTTTCACGATAAATGTGCCAAATACCAACAAGAGGAAAGACGAACCGGTACGTACACCTTACCCCTTAACCCCTTCTTACATTAGGAAACTTTCAGACGACGCAAGTCGCGAACTAGCGTTGCCGTGATATCGCCAATGAGTCTTACACATACATTTGAATGGCTACACTCACACATATTTCGTGAATATGGAGGCGTAAGTTTCAAAAACCAATTTCGTGGAACCCGCGTAAATCGCACGCGATTTCTGTCGCCCGTTGTGACGACCAGCGTCTCAACAACTGTCAAAAAGCATTGGCAAGATGGCGGAACAACAATTTCATATTATTGTACAAGATATTGAGAAAATTTCTTAGATTCCAGTCGTGTAATGTATCGCCGACAAAGAAGTTACGGTTGCACTTTTTCATATAATGATGCAACGGTAGGTATCTCCTTTGTAAACTGGAAACTGTTGCAAACCAGTTTCGAATCGTGTATCCATAATATACGACTAAAATCTCCTCACTTTCCACTTTCCTAATGTAAGAATCGTCTTAGTTAATTTTATTACAGATGTATGAATAAGGCTTCATCTATACATCTATACATATAAATAAAATTGGAGTGTCTGTTATTGAAATAACCGTTATTTACTACATGCATATGAACAAACAAACACACAGAAAGACGGACAAAAATTTGAAAAAGTTGTATTTCGGTGTATGTACCGTATTATAGGTACATACACCGAAATACATTTTTTTTTTTTTTTTCAATTTTTGTCTGTCTGTCTGTTTGTTTGTTCCGGCTAATCTCTGAAAGGGCTGAACCGATTTTGACGGGACTTTTATTGGCAGGTAGCTGATGTAATAACGAGTAACTTAGGTTACTTTTATTTTAGAAAAATAGCGTTATCTCCACACAATGCGATACCCGACATCCACGCGGGCGGAGCCGCGGGCAACAGCTATAATAAATATACTTCCATTGCAGGTAACGTGTCAGCTCGCGAAAGAAATTCAGCTGAAGCACAGAGCTCCTGTTATAGGCATCACAGTGTTAGACGGCGCGGCTGTTCCACTGCCAGATCCATTAGAGGTATGTCATTGATATAATTGTTATTTCTTTATATGTGTGTGAATAACGAATTGATATTTTTTGGCGGTTTTTAGTATACCTCGAACCAATCTTAATGGTGGCTCTTGAAGTTCGTACGCGTCCGATTTCAGGCCAATCAGCGTTTGACTCGCTCTCTTTTCTCAAACGCCATTGGACTGAAACTGCACTCATATGAACTCCCGAGTCGCCATTAAGTTTGGTACGAGGTATACCCACTTATGTTTTGTTCATAAAACATATAAATTGATACTTTCTTCATGTCAAGGCTGAAGTACCAAACGTGCAGTTGAAAAGACGCGAGTTTGAACAACACTACCGCCAAGCGCACAAGCCATTTAGTTTAATTGAATAGATTAACGAGAATACTAATAATATCTTTGTCCATGCATCGTTCCATTTTTTTTTTTGCGTCAGCTCTCTTAACCCAGGCTTCAAAGTGCAAACTTTGCACTCAACCAAGAACTCCCTAGGAAGATGACGAACACAACACTCTGGGTCTAAAGTCTGGTACTATACGTATCAGAAAAAAACTATCAAAAGTTTTCCTAATGCAGTTTTGGGCTAGTTGCATCTAGACGTTTCAAATTGCTGCCATTAATACGAGAAGAAGTGAGTTACACTTTCATGCAAACTGCCATCCCCTGGTCAACTCCAAAAGGTGGTTGGATACACTGTTAGCACACTTCCACACCATCTATAGAGCATCTTAGCTGATATATATAGGGAATCTACCTGCCAAATTTTTTTGTTTCAGATATTTTGTAATTAATCAGTGAGTGGTATTTCGCGCTTTTATATATATAGATAACTCGTGTGACACAGGTGGAGCGTGGAGTATCTCCGCTGCCAGAGTCGGGCACCCACCGCGTGGTAATCACTTCAGAAGAGCAGTTCAAAATATTCACGCTGCCATCGCTCAAGCCCCACAACAAGTACAAGCTGACGGCGCATGAGGGTGCTAGGGTGAGTAACAAATTACTTACTAACACCTGTCTTAAATGAGAGTACGGCCTTATAATAATTATTACAATTTATCTGTTTTATTTTTTTTTATTTATTTAGTCATAAACAATTACACATGTTAACACAGTGCGACTGAGAATGTTACAGTAAGCTTACAAGTTGTACTACGTGAGCGACATTACATAGGTACTTCACGTGACATATTCACGCATCACATCACAACGTACCACACAATAAAATAAAATAAAAAATGATAAATGGAACAACGCTCACATAGGACAACGCCTTTGACAAATTTGTGTTTGATTTTAGCATCTGCTGCTGAACTAGGCTTTTGGCCTGTATCTCAGCTAACAGTGCCTCCACCCTACGCTGAATATCCAAAACAATTACAACTGCATCAAGAAAAACTTCATGATCGTATACCTAATTAAAACAATAAAACAAGTGTGCGCGTGAGTGTGTGTGTGTGTGTGTGTGTGTGTGTGTGTGTGTGTGTGTGTGTGTGTGTGTGTGTGTGTGTGTGTGTGTGTGTGTGTGTGTGTGTGTGTGTGTGTGTGTGTGTGTGTGTGTGTGTGTGTGTGTGTGTGTGTGTGTGTGTGTGTGTGTGTGTGTGTGTGTGTGCGTGCGTGTGTGTGTGTGGAAAAAATATGGTGTTTAAAATATAGTTTTCCCTAGTCTAGTATCTCTCATTCTTGGTTTGATACCACCCCTTCACCCCTCCCCGTGTTTATTCTTACTCTATACGACGAAATCCGCACGTCGACTCGCGTCTAAATTACAGATGGCCCCTTCAATTTCTATTTCAAACTCTTTCAAGCCTTTTTTCGATAAAATATAGCCAATATCCTTCACCAAGCTCTAATCCAACTCTTATACCAAATTTCATCTTAATCGATTCAGTGGTTCAGGCGTGAAAGCGTAACATACAAACAGACAGGCAGAGTTAGAACAGGCAGAAAGCGTCGGTAGCTTAGTGGTTAAGGAGTCGGCCTTACGATCGAGAGGTCCCGGGTTCGAATCCTGGCCATTACACTACCGACGTGAACCCACTCCTAGCACAAGCAATTTATCTTAGTTGGAGGGGTTAAAAGAATATTAGTAATTTCGATAATTTCGGTTGCTAATATTCTTTGTTAAAAAAAAAAAGTTTAGCCTCAAAAGCGTAACATATGAGAGTTACTTTCCTTTATGCTATTACCAGGCGTGGTTCACTCCGCGCAGTACATCCGTTATATACCTACTACGAAGTATCCGGCCGAGCGGATTAAAAATTAGTCGAGTGTCACGCGCCCGCTCGTGTGAACGCTTGAGGTGTTTTCTATGCTCGCGCTCGGCTGGGATTTTATAAAAACATTTTTTTTCTCTCTTGATCGTGCCTACTACTGGTACCTACCTTAGAATGGACAAGAAAAGAAAATATGACAGACGATATTGTGTGGCGTTCGGCTGTTTGAATTCGAATAGAAATATGCCGGATTTATCTTTTTTCTCGCTTCCCAAAGATGCTGTAAGGTAATTTTGCCAAATTAATAAATTTTAAAATTTTAAGGTACTTACCTACCTACCCATAACCCAACCTACCACTACTACTGTTCAAAATGCGTAACTAGACTAAAACTACTTATTTTATAGGTAGACCACGAAGTAGGTAGGTACCTAGCCAGCTAGATTTTTGAACTGGGAGGGTTATTGGATCGGACCCATCGGGGTCAACGTACTCCGCTGTCACCCGTCTCGACGTATTTTTCTAATTTCGAGTGTCCTTGACGGGCATTGCGCGTTGACTGTAGGTAGGTAGGTACCACTGACGATACCTACCCTACGTAATTTCTGCAGTTCCTAGTTCCTTCTTTTTAAACGACTTCAAAAAAGGAGGAGGGTCTCAATTCGATTTTTTTAATTTCTTATGTTTGTCCCTTCATAACGCCGTCATTTATTAGTTCTTACCTACATAATATATGAACCTTCGCGGTCGAAAGCTACCTTATAGCTTATAGGTAATATTTAGTATTCTTTGTTTATAGTCCGAGAGCTGAAGTAATAAATTTAATAGGTATACAAATGAATAGTTTAATATTATTCACCTGAACATGATAATTAGATACTTTGGCGCACTTTGGCTAGTCTGACGGGTATATAGACCGAGAGCTAAGGTTAAGTTTGACAATACATGGTGGCCAGCTCTCCTGGCCAAAAAATTTGGCGCCCTATATTGAGGAGTATTTGAGCCACCCCCATGTATGTCCAGTGATTTTTACTAGCTTAAGAGATACGATTTTTGAAGTTATACTACTTTTGGCGCACCTAACCTTTCTCGGCGTGGCGATTATCAAACACTTAGAAAAATTTTCATTGTATAGAGACTGGACTATGGCGACTGCAACGGGGACTGTTCCTGTGACGGCGACGAGCGACTACTACGGTGACTGTGCTCCTCAGTACCCCGTTTGCTTCACTCTAACCAATGACCATAAGCACATGTGTGTTTGCTCCGTACTGACTACCATTTGTCTATTTTATTTTAGGCGCCGAGAGTGGCTGATCTTAATAAGACGAAAGGACTTACTAAGCAAAGAAAATTTGAGAGCTAAAAGCTACGAAGTCTGCTCCCATCATTTTGAAGATTCTGCAATCAGGACAATCAAACAACTGAAACTAAATACAGTTCCAACAAAGCTTATAGTATCCGAGAACCGAGTTCCTAACAATAATATAAATTCAAATACGAACTGCTTTCAAATCGCATTCAATTTAGCTGGCGCAAATCAAAATAATTTATCAACATGATTTTTTGGTGTCGGCTCTCGGACTAGTTTAAGCCGTTTCGTGTTTGCGTCGTACGGCATGTAACTAAACACGTAAATGGTATGTTCAATTTAGCAAATACACTAAAGTGTAGTAGCAAAGAATACTAAATGTAGTAGTATGCTTATCGTCTTATGTTAAAATATGCGGACATTGTAATAAAATACTTTTTTCATCTAATACTAGGTAGGTATGTTTAAAGTTGTCATTTTCACATAAGTAGAAAAATAGTAACAGGTACATAACTGGACTGGTAATCAAATATTTATTTCTTCACAAGAAGGCAACCCTAACAGGCGTAAGAAGAGATAAGAGGTACGCGATAGAAAGAGACGAAGTAGTAGGTGAATAAAATTATAGGTACCTAATGTTGTGCGAGCTGAATTCCACCGTATTGCGTCGGAGCAAGACTGGAATTAATTAAATCTTCTTGCGCAGTGATCCTTCTGTACGTTAGTACTATTAATTATTCTGTGCTATTACTAGGGATCTATCGTATCACCCAACTACTGTAACCTAACACTTACATACCACAGGTCCGCCGTACAGCATTCGCGTGGTTCGAATGCGGCGCGGGAGGCGAGCGTCACCGCGAGTGGTGCCTACTATGCCTTACCAACCTGGGCGACTGTCTAGTACTCAGTCCTGAATTACGGAGACAGCTGAATGCCGCCGCCGTGCGTAAGGAGGACATCAAGTGAGTGCGAACCGGAAATACAGTACCCGTCGTTTTGGTGTTGCACGTTTTTTTTTATAGGACACGTCATTATGTCAAAAGTCAAAAGTCAAAGATAGCCCTCAGCTTGATGACCTTATCAAATGCTTTTTCACTCCCGCAAGAATCGGGGATTGTAGAAAGAAGGAAACATGTGTGCTGGTGGAGAATTCCAAGACTTTCAATTTGACTCCACCTCGCCTAATGGTAAGCTGAAGGCAAAGACTCAGGAAAGAAGGTCACCATCACATACACGCACCATATTAACAATGGTGGCGCTCAGTTTGACGGCCTCATCAGATGCTTTTTCACGCCCCGCTTAAAGGACCCGGGACTGTAGGAAGAAGGAACCACGTGAGCTGGAGTTCCAGGTCTTAATGATGTTGAAAGAAGAGTGGCTTGTTTCGGTTTTCAATAGTCCTTGTGCAGTTTATAATCACTATCGATTAACACAATAATGATAAAAAGCTTATTGGATGACCTTCTTAATAATTGCCATTCTATTTCAGTGGCATTTCGAGTTTATGCTTCTCGAAACGAGGTGAAGCTCTCTACCTGCACTCTTCGTCCGAATTACAACGAATTACGTTATCTGCCACAAAGGTAAGTCAAGAGAAAAAACCGTCGCAAAAGTTTGCTCATAAGTCTTCTTCATCCTAGCGTTAATCCCAGTCGCATCCGAAGCTATCAACTTGGAGTCTGAAGTCTGGCTGAGGGTGATGGGTGCAGCCGCCCGTCACACCCTAGCAGAAGCAGGCAACGGCGGCGGCGCGCATCCCCGTATCGAAGGCGAGTCGGGGACCCCGTGGTCCCGCCTCCCGAGGATGGCCAGACCGAGAGGGATGGTCCTGGGTCAGCCGAAGTGCGTGGATATGTCGATGACAACCTCACCTTCGGCCTAGCACAACGACCCACAGACGGCGTGCGGAATAGTCGGTTCGAGTCCGACATAACCTACCCCTCCGGCTCTGGAGGAGGGGGGGGGGAGGTATCCGTGGGGATTTTCTGCACGAAAAAAAAGGGTCTGCAGTCTAACTGCGGATTTAGTTGAACTTCGATATTTTATATAAATATTGAAGTGAGTGCAATATGACCTCCACAACCCAAAGACGATGTCGAAGCATTGCAATTACAGCAGTTGTTGGAATTTTTAGGGCTCCAACTAACCGTAACGACTGCCACTGAATAGATGTTCGTATGGCAACCGGGACCGACGGCTTAACGTACTCTCCGGGGCACTCATAAGTGTATTGTGCTATTTTTATTTTTTTCAAATATCTGTGTTCGGTAGGTAACGTTTGCACAATGCCACATAATCCTGTCGCCGTGGGCGGTAGCCCTACGAGGCACCGTTGAGGAACCCCCTTTAACCAATGGAGAACACAAGGTAATTACTCACATTTATAGCTAAAGTTATATTATGGAGTTAGAATAAAAAAAATGTCTGACACAGTGGCGCAGTAGTTGCACATACAGTATCTGTTTGAAATCTTGTGTTCGATACCAGGGTCGAGTTGACTTTGTTCAGAATTTTGAAAACGTGCTCAGTTGTTGGTAATTCAAATAGAAACGTAACAGGTTTATTGTCTTTTATGTGTTCTCATAAATATTCTGTTTACCTGTTGCGTTGTTTAAGAAGTAACTTATACGTATTTTCTCAAATAATTTTAAGTTGTAAAAAGGCATGAACCCGTGGCACTCTGTCCGTCGCACATTCATACATGAAAATATTTACACTAAGCGAGAATCGAATCTGGCGCGAGTCGAACGCTCGACCGCCATATCTCACTGATCATCTTATAGCTCTTAAATATACTTATCATTCATATTTTCCAAGCAATTACTTATCACTCTTAACTTTAATACTGTCTGAAGTGTATAGGTACATACACTCATTGAAATCAAACCACTTTTTAACGTGACTATGGCCGCTGAAAAGTAACCGTAACATCGAGCTAAATGTAAACAATACGTAATTCATAAATTGGGATAGAACCCGTTAAAAACTTGTTTATTTCAACTTTAAAATGGTAATAAATCATCCGAACTTATAATAAAAATTCACTTTAGTTACTTGTGCGATGTCCTATTGCCTTAGTTGGCAGGGTTTCGAGCAAGCAAGAGTTGCTTTATGTCTTTTGGTAGGAGAAAGGCAATATTTGCACTGCCCCTTGACTCCCAACCCATAGTCCAATATACCATAAGCCCTAGGTGTGTTCGAATCTATCATCTTTTTATTGCAAATCCAACGCTTTACCCTATATACCACCGCTGCTTACACTACATATTAAATTATCATTTAAGCTTTAATCATATTTAATTTCTATATCACCCATGGAACATATAATCAAGAGGAAATATACCCTTCACCACTTTTTATTTGTGTCACCACAAGATAAAGTTTATGGTTATTAATGAACTCGAACTAATTAAAACCGCACGCAATCTTGTGTCTTCAAATGCCAGGGCAAAACATATCCCTCGCAATCCCAAAGTATGAAGATACAAACGAGTTTTAAGGAGTCCTCTAGATTTTATACTCCATTAATTCATCACCATGAACCTCTTTATAATTTCCATTTTGCCACTGTAAATAATATCACAACGCTTCTCCGCAAGCCGGTGCGTGATCGCAATCCTCAATTACTGACCATCCAGGAGGAGGGTACCGAAGCGCCTCATGACGTCACGGCCGCGTCCGCTGATATCACCGTAGACTCTGTCCGCGACCACACCAACGCGACCGACCAACAGGCACCGCCGGAGCTTAATATTAACTTACAGGTAATATGCTCTACTTAGTTATAATTCGGTTTAATAAACTCTTTAAGATAAATGAGCTCAAAAGAAGTAACTAAATTACTCAAAAATGACCATAATCCGTTTGGTCAGGTGTTTAACTAAAGATAAAATGATCTTGAAATATCTCTTTAATAAATATTAAACAAAAAAAATACTGCTGTAACTAGTGATTTTAATCCTGGTTTTCAGTCGCATTTTATCTTTAAAAAAGGTTAAAAATAATGGTTAATAAACTGAGTTTAAATAATAACAACATTTAAAGGTATATCAATATTGTAGAATATACTACTTCCGGGCTGTTTGGCCATGGTCCATATGAAACTTGCGTTCCAGACGTTTCGTCGATCACTGCGGTCGACGACGAGGCGAGGTCTCCGCACTCGTCGCCGCCCGAACCTGCGCCACTTTAATATCAATATTGTTTAACTTTAGTTAAGTACATAACTAAACGGAGTATAGTCATTTTTCTATGAAGTAGTAATTCCGATATTATATTTGAGTTTATTGACCTTTAAGAGTTAATTAAAAATTGACGTAATGTGTGTGTAACTAGAACGTGGATCTTGTGCATAACGTGCTCATCGAAGTTCCCCTTAGAGATGAGAAAGATATAAATGCCAGCAAACATTTTCAACTAAAGTCGAATAGTTCACACTTATGTGGCGCGCACAATACAGACCAACCAGTAAAAGAACAGCCCCTCTAGACAAGGCATGCGTTAACGACTGTCACAAACGTCAAATGCTATACATTCGTCATTCTATTCCATCAACCGCTGGCAAGCGAATTGCCACTTGTCTAGAGGGGCTGAGCCGAAACGAAAAAAAATCGAATTCGTAACGTAAACGTATCGAGAAAACGGAGCATTGCGACTAGCCGCCTGCCTACTGTGAACCAAGTATTCGTGGTCGGGCCACTGATCACCAATGACGCGAGCCCTTCGAGCCCGTGATAGGTTTTTATTTATCTGTGATTAGTTCATTGGCCTTCCTCGCAAAACCACCAAAGAGACTTTAAGATGTTTACCATTCATTATACCTTTACATTACATAATGTATTAAATAGATATTATTTCTATCATTATCAATCTACCCGTATCTATAACATACAGAACTCCCAAGTGAACACGAGCTCGATGGTGGTGAAGACTACCACACGAACGACGATGAATGACAACGGTCCCGACGGCACTACCACTACCACCACGACCACTAACTCCATCTCAGAGAACAGTGAGTATGGTACTAACATGATATAAATAGAATGGATAGTGAATAGAGAGAGAACGAATTATAGTAATGATTTTGGGTTTTGTAATGCCAATACATAATATAATAACGGTACATACCGTAAAATACTCATATACAACACGGTATATACCGTAAATAAAATAAATTAAAAGGAAAACTCCGCCCATGAAAACTCAAGTCTGCATAGGCAAATCGAGGTACCCTACACTTTGCTTACATAATACCTACCTTATATTTGACGGAAATATTAATAAAATCTCGCAGCGTATAACGATTCTGAGTATATTATTTTTTCAAAATTTGGCTTATTTTTTGATAAATTCATGTATGAAAACATACTGTAATACTATAAAAACCGCTTTTGCGGACATACTACCTCATAGAATTGAGTAAATGACGGGTCTAATAACTAATTTTGTTAACTCATATGAAACTCAATGTGTAGTTTTAAACCCTCGGTTCTCAGTCCTTGCTGAATCAATATTGTTTTCAGACAAACATTCCTCCAGAATATGTTTTGCATGATAGCGAAATATACGCAATGAATTGGCTTACAACTATGAAATTATATATAGCAAAGCTTTTGCTATACGCAAAATTATATTTTTTTGTTGTAAATTGTTGTGGAAAATGTATTATTTCTTATACTACCCCACAGTATTGAAATTTCCGATTCCCAATTAACCATCACTTCATAGGTAACTTAACTATTTGAATAAATTTGGTGTAATTTTATTATTTAGATTTATCTCGACGAGACTTCCCGTGACCATGGTTGCTGCAAAGTAACCAAAACGTTGAGATCCAGTGCAGCAGTGTAAATAATACCAAATAGTTCTCGATGAATCGATTGAAAATATTTTTATTTCAACGTTACAGTTGCGTAAACTATACCGAAACCGTAAACTAGTGAAAACTCAGTAACTTTAAAGAAAATTAGTTTTTTTTTTCAAATGTTGTAGTCAAACTTAAGTGACGATAATTATTGACGATTATTATATTTTATTATTAAATTACTATTACGTGGAAAATATAGGCGTTAGTACATCTGCCTATCCCTTCGGGGATTTACAGGCGTGAGTATATGTATTTATTTAAAGGGAAATTTTAAATTGTCCCATAGGTACGGATATGTCCCAGTTTACGGAATGTCATTATTTTATTTAAACATCCAATGACGAGCTTCTCATAGAAACAATACATTTTCTCAACAGTTTCGCTATATTTAATCAAATTATAAAGCCATTTGTATGCTAACAATTCAAATCTATTTAGATTGGAAAAAGTGAATACTCAGGCGGGACTCGAACCACAACCGGTCCCTGTTTTTTTATTACTATTATTGGTCCATAAAACTGGATACACTCTTTATGTTTAAATCCGATAAACAAAAAAAACATGTTAGGATAGGTAGTGATTTTGTTTGAGTACAATCGAGGGCCTGGTTCAAGTTCCATCTAAGCATTTACTTTTTCCAATGTAAATCAGTTTCGCTATATTCTTATACAATGATATATAATATTAAAATTACGCTTCATCCACCATTATTATATGTTTATGTTACATGTTTTCCGTTTGTATGTTTGACGGGCGCTTTGTGTTTTTGTTTGTAGTCCTAGAGCACAGTCGCGAGGAAGGAGTCATCACCCGTATCGAGGTACCCTACACTTTGCTTACATAATACCTACCTTAAATTTGACGGAAATATTAATAAAATCAGATATTATATTTTGTTCTGTACCTCTTGTACACTTAACACTCAAACAAATGGTCATTCACGCGGTTTTTTTGTTGTTGACATGTTGGGAAATGGTTTGCTCAGATTGAAATATCAATTTACCTATCCCAGTCAGTTGAATGAACGGCTCAAAATTTAGGCATTTGTGATCTAAATTAATCCCTTTAATCTAAATTAATTAAACATGTGGTTGAATCAAATGTATCTAAAGTTACTGAGCCAATGCTCTGTAATAGGGCTTTTACAGGAAAAACATGCCTATAGAGTATAGAGCGAGAACTTAAACATTGAGGTGGATGAGAATTTAATATTGAGTTTTTAATATTTCCGTCTACTAGTTCTTCCATAAGTTAAACATATATCTCGCATGGCTCTAATCTATACAAATTATGTATATCTTTCTATGAATTATTTAGCTTCGAAGCCGAAGCGATTCTTCACATTTTAACACACAGTCCCAGCGTTATTTTTTTTTTTAATTTATTGATTACCAACACAGCGCGGACAGAGTACCTTCCTGTTAAATGTGGACTATCCTTATGTGACTAACAGCTCTTTATATCTCCAGTTTCTAAATTCCTGACTAACTAAACTTAACTAATTTGTGTGAAAACAAACTAGTGTGAAAACTAACTAAAAAAACCTTCAGCAATGTTGTGGCGTCCGCTCGTTGTTCGTCTGTGGTTCATACACCATCATAGCCAAATTTGGAGTCATAAGAATTTCTACAATATATTTTTTTTTGGAATTAATGTTTAGTAGTACTCCCTAAACACATGCGGCCGCCACGCACTGCGGAGAAGAACGTAAGGTGGTACTCATAAGGCGTATTCACACAGACGGGCACGGTCACAGTGCCGGCCGGCACCGACCCGAAGCTGATCCTCGAGATGTTTGATAGACAGCGCTCGCCTCTAAACGTACCGGTGCCGCCTCAACCCACACCCGCCGAGACCAACTAACGCCGTACATCCATGATGAGAAAACACGTTTGCTCACCGCCAGTGTTGCTCGGCACACATATCTTGGACCTGAATTGTGCTCTATACGCGCAGTACACGATTCTTAGGTCTTTTTTGAGAATAGCACGGGGTGTTACGGTAGACGAGCTCAAATTCACTAAGCGTAGGTTTTTATAAAACAATCTGCGCGCGCCAGGGCTTAATTTGTCTCGAGATTTAGGTACAAAATACGTGTCCCGGGATATAACACTGGTCCGATATATCGCAAACGAGTTATGCCTCCGGTATCCGCACCACCGAAATCATATAGCCAGATACCGGTGCTTTTATCATTTGACAAAATATTGTATAAGTTTTTCTAAGCCGTTCTGTAATTATTTTTTGCTATTTTGCATCTGTGCCTAGACCATAGATATAGAGGTATCGGCTGAGCGTTCCATATTCAAATACCTATTAATATACTGTTACATAAGTGCGAAAGAAGCGAGACTGCGTAGCCATAGCTGTCTCTTTCTATTAGAAATCTAATTTGACTAGAAACATGAAAGTGAGACTTGTCAAGCATCATAAAAGAGACAGAAAATAGCCACACAGTGCTTTTGTTTCTTTCTATGGCGACCTTTCATTAGAAAGTATTGCTCAGTCTATTCATACATATCTATAACCTAGACAGCTAAAGCTACTGCCATTTAATCATTTTTTCTTACTTTAAAAGTCAATTCGGTTACTCTAGGTATACAAAAAGTATTCAATAAGATATAATTTCTTTACGTTAATATATAAATTTCCTCTTGTTCTAAGGATACTTCGCATTTTATTATGTTTACGTTAAATAATAATATTACTTGGTTTGCATGTTTATATAGTTGCGACAATATGGGTGTAATTTTCGTTGCAATGTTGTGTATTATTTAGTAAATAAAATACGAATATATTATGCTTATTCTGTACTTAACAGTATCAAAAGAATTATCTATGTAATGAGATTATTTTATTAATTGTATTAATTTCTTTAGAATTTTACTTTTAAAATATTATGTTAGTTAATTTTGCAATTTCAAAAAATAGTATTGACACGACCATTATGTTTATTTGCAAGAGTTAATCGTTTATGTTAGTACAAAATACGGACGCCATAGCAACGTTTGTTGTACCAGCAATACTGCAATATAATTGTGGATTGTTTTAAATAATTTATCGTTAAGTGAACAATGTGAAATTAATATTCTAATTTAGCTTGTTAAGTTAATATTTCGTACATTCGGAGTGAATGTCATGTCATGAGCCTATTTATTTCTTTTTTTATCATAATGAAGATTGTATCTAGGTAATTAGAGTTAGACATTTTGACAATTAGTAATGACTAGAGTATATTTTATTATGAATAAATAGCATTTAGATTTTCCACGACAAAGTTGGGATAAACATTTTTATTGCCAATTTTAAATAATAGAATGAAAAATTGTTGTATTACTTGCAGTGTTTCAATTGAATTGTATATTCAGTAAATATTATTTTTAATAAATTATAATGTTGTACGAATGGAAAGTTATATGCAATATTTTTTTAGCATTTTAATACTTTTTTTTAATTTTATTTTGCCATTTCCAAGTTCATCTTGTCGCTTAATTGGATTCTTTCGTTTTAGTTATATGAAAGTGGCAGCTAAATGAGAACCTATCTAAGCACGTCGTACTATACATCACAACTTGTGATATAAGGGGATTGATTTATTGTTTTAGACATATATTTTATTCATAGATATAAGTTCAATGTGCCTGTCTGTTTTAGCAAACTTCAGCCTTCGGGCGTATCAAAATATATAAACTTGTACTGTAGAAAGCGTAACGTCCGAAACGCTTCTATTTATATAATATAAATATACAATTTTTCTCCTTTTACTGCGCATTTTTAAAATTTGATACGAAATTATCAATTTCTATCCAACGTTCTTACAAGAAAATAAAAGCTAAGACTATATTGTGTTTTTTATTTTTCTACTCCTAATACCTTATTATATCAATGTTTGATATAATTATACATTTAAATAGGTAAGTCAAAACCAAGGACAGGATATGAACCCGTGACCAGTACCTTTCTTGGGGGAATACTGGTCCTGGATTTACAATTTTAGTGACGACGTACGTTTTTGAGATATGGGAGATACATACATGTAGATGATAATAGAAATAAATGTAGATAATAGCAAGAATGAATTATATTTAATTAAAATCAGTCATGGACTGAACAGATAGGATCAAACTGTTTATACTGGAGATTGATGGCACTTGGTGGAATCTACTACACATATTGAATGATTAAACACTTGTACTTTTCCACACTTTATTTTATTTTTATTTTTAACCTGACTGGTTTCACCTCACGGCATTATCAAAGGTTTACTGAATACATAATTTTTATTTTTAACCTGACCGGTTTCACCTCACGGCATTATCAAAAGTTTACTGAATACATAATATTAGTATGTATTTAATCATTCAATAGATAGGATCAAGTCCCATCATAGATTTATAGACTCAGTTGAAACCATGACATATTCTACTTGTAGGTACGTGTCATCTTTTATGTATTTAGAATTTTTATCTTCATTTTTATGACTTACATTTAGGCCAAAAGATACCATTTATCAATCTACTTACCTTATATAAATGGGAGTGTCTGTTTGTCCGTCTTTCACTCCTAAACCGCTGAACCGATTTTGATGAAATTTGGTATAGGGGTAGATTAGACCTTGAGAAAGGACATAGGCTATGTTTGGTCGCGATAACCGATACCGCGCGGGCACAGTCATGGGCAAAAGCTAGTTTGGCATAAATCCTCAAGTTTAAGTTCAAAGCTCAAAATGTGCTTTACGTGTATAGTCTATGGTCATAGCCATACTTTAGTACTTATACTTATCTATGGTCATAGCCTGTCTAATAAGGTGCCCACTCACTAACAGTTTACCGGACGATATAAATCTGTCAGTTAATCGCAATAACCCACACACTAACAGTTTCGTTAACGATTTTGGACTGACGACTAATACGATCCGATAGTGTGTGGCCGCCGAACGATTCCGGACAGTCCTAGGCCGTCAGGGTGGGACTGTCGATCGACGTTTCGTGTCAGCTATTTTTACGTAATAAACTTATAATAACACAGTAAGATAATATTATTCTTTTGTCCGAGGTAAATAACATTATGATGACATATACCTAGGTATATCACTAGTTTTTACTAAGATTTTATTCCAATTATGTACATAATCATCTATATTTCATATGCACATAGTCCATAAGGTACAAAATACCTATTTCTTACAATGACTTTCACGTACTTATATAAGAATTACGCAGTGCAAGTTATTTTCAACTTTATTGACATCACAACGCATCTAATTTTTTTTCTAATATTCTTAATCTTATATGTATCTTACATGTAATCAAGAAAATGTCAATAAGGTCTGCTCCCTCGGCGGACCGTGTTCCATGTTGCTCTTTGACATAAAATCTTAGTAAAAAGTAGTGATGAAGATACATGTGATCATAATGTTATTACCTCAGACAAAAGAATAATATTATCTTACTGTGTTATTCCGAGGTTATTACGTAAAAAGTGCTGACAAGGAGACGTCGGTCGACAGGCCCGGCCGGCCGACTGTCTGCTCATGTGTGCTCGGTCGTCCTGACGCATGACGGCCTAGGACTGTTCGGAATTGTTCGGCGGCCACACTATCGGATCGTATTAGTCGTCAGTCCAAAACCGTTAACGAAACTGTGAGTGTGTGGGTTATTGCGATTATCTGACAGATTTATATTTTCCGGCCGTCGTCCGGTAAACTGTTAGTGTGCAGGCGCCTAAGCGTTATAGCTTTTGATAGTGATGTCGAGTTATCGACTTAGATATTATAATGTATATGATGTAACTTTTTAAGATCAAGTTGTCAGTAGAATCGCCTGCATGGATGTGTAATTGCTTGATCTGTATAAAAAATATAATGACAAAAAGAAAAAAACAATAACTAATGCAAAAAAGATTTATGATATATAACTTGTGGTCAACTTCATCATCATGGTGCGTGGACCTCGTGCACCCTAACTTGTTATAATATACGATAAAACACTACTTATATGTAAATGATATATGGCACAAAGTACCTAGTAGTCAAGCTCTATTTCCTTATTGGGAAGAGGTGCCTATAAGCTACATCGTCCAAAACTTAAGATTCGAGGCAATGTTTCATTGGATCGAATCAAGATTTTTTATCAGAATCAACTTCTGGCAGAGATACAGATATTTAGAGTGTCCGACGGTTAACCATCACAATTAATTTTTAATTATTATACAATTATTTTGAATTAATAATATTTTATCGATAATAAATCCACTATACAAAATCACATCATTAGCCCCCGGAATGTTGAATGTCATTACTGTCAAGCTTTAGGTTAATTGTCAAATTTTCGTCAATTGTCAATCAATAAATATCTGTGTTGTGTTGTGTTGATGGAAATTTTAATAGCCTACATAATTTTCTTGCGTAGCTGTTCATTATATTATGGCTCTCTGCAGAATATGCCTCAGCAAGGAGCCAGAAAAAGATATACTGCAGCTACAAGTTAACAAAAAAAAAGATGCAAAGTCTTATGCAGAAATTATGTTGTTTTGTTTAGACGTACAGGTGGTTAACATTATCCTTTAATAAAATTGACGTGTTTATGTAAAAACTAGCTGTTGCCCGCGCCTTCGCCGGGATATCGGTTATCGCGACCAAAAAAGTATATATCCTTTTCCAAGCTCTCCTCCATCTCTGTACCAAATTTCATCAAAATTGACTCAATAGTTTAAGTGTGAGAGCGTAACAAACAAATAGAGTTACTTCTGCATTTAAAATATTAGTATGAATTACGTAGTTTCATCACCTTAATAATTTTGCAGGTGGAACAGAACTCAAATTTAAGTACAAAGCTGTGTTTAAAATGCTCAAGAAAGGTCCTAGCATTTTACAAGTTCAAAACTTTAGCTTTAAAAAACGATGCATATTTGAAGTCCCTAGATGATAAAAATGATATTTTTCTAAGAGAAGATGAAATCAAAATTAAAACAGAAGAATTGTCTTTAAGCATCAATGAAGTTGAAGTGAAAGATGAACTAGATTATGATTGCTTTAAAACCGAGAGTCCAGAACGTGACTGTAATTCGGAATCAGAAGATGAGTACCTTAGTGTAATAAAGAAGATTAAGTATGAATATGTGGAAGAACAAACTAAAGAGAATGATATATTATGTGTGTCAGATACTAAAGAGAATGGTAGGTATGCTTGTAACTACTGTTTTTAATGCTTGGTACATCAATTTGACTGGACCTCACCTAAGGGTAAGTTGGAGGGAAATATAAATCTAGTTTGTTATGAACCATGACCCATTGGAAAGCCAGCAAGAATTGGGCAAGGGGTACTAAGAACCCCTTGCCACTGCTAGAAAAGAATTTATGATAATTGTTTTTCCTTATTGCAACTTAAGAGATATATAATACATATTTTCTACTTATTTTTCAGCACCAACCATATCCCTGAATAGAAGAAAACGATTGAAAGTTAAGTCCAGTACACATCCAGTAACATCGAGCATAAAAAAACAGATGTGTGCCGAATGCGGCAAGACTGTGAATGATTTGAAGGCTCACTCATACTTGCACCTACCAGAGTCTGAACGGAAACGCATCAAATGTTTTGTATGTGATAAAATGTTTTCGAGCCACAGTGCAAGATATAAACACAATAAAATAAAGCACTTAGGATTGAAGCAGCTATGCACTATTTGTAATAAAAGTGAGTACCAGAATATGGTCTGCATCATTGTAGCGTTTTTCTCAATCTCACCTGAGGCTTTCAACTTGGAGCCTGGAGTCTTACTTGTTTGCCTATTGGCCCAGGTGGTAGCATTCAGACAAAAATTAAATAAACATCAAGGTATATAAGTATTTACACTGAGCGGGAATCAAGACCACATTCCCTAAGTAGCAGTCAAATGCACTACCGCCACAACACAGAGGCTTTCCTGGGCTGGATAAAAATTTATTACATGTTGAGAGCCTAAGCACATGAACATTGGCACTTAAAAGCAATATACCGTCATATACCATATGTTGGTTCTCGGTAGAATAGAATACCTCACATCTTTAAGGCAACTAAGGGCAGACTTAAGACTTTCTCCATCCAACAGCAAAACATACAGGCCCAGGACTAAATGTCTGCTTGATGGCAATAGGCTTACCCCTTATTAATTGGAACCGAAAATCCTTGGTGAAAAAATACATCTCTGCCTACCCCTTCCGGGGATTTACAGGCTTGAGTATATGTATGTATGAAAAATAGAACCTGAGATCCTAAGCCCATGAGCACAGGCTCTTATAAGCAATACCATCATTTTTTAATTTTCTCTTACAGCTGTGACCCACTTAAAACAACATAACCGTGTGGTCCACGAAAAAGAAACATTGCCGTACGAGTGTGTGGATTGTGGACGGCGGTTCATCAGCAAATCGAACCTGGACATCCACACACGGTCACATACCAAAGACCGACCGTTCGGCTGTGATGTATGTGATAAGAAGTTTGCTTATAAAGCACTGCTGCAAACTCACATGTGAGTTTTTTTTTATTTCTCAGAATAATGCAATACAATTGGGTATTCGACTGACTAGTCAAATTAGTTACTTTTTACTAAATGTTAAAACGGTAAGTTAAAAGGAACTCATATGAAATATTGTGTCCTCATAATATTTAATAGTCAAATCGTTATTGTTTTTTTTTAATCATGCACCCAAGTTTGTAAGTTATGAATTTAATGAGCTTAGTTAAAGAATTTATTTTAAGGACAATATAACCAATTATCTACATAATTTTGATGTTAATTCTACATAAATTAAGTTTACCACTGCTTCCTGAGCACTAGCGGGGAAGAATTGGCGCAAAATATTCCTATGCGGCACTGTGCTTAAAAAACATTGTAATTTTCTCATCATCATCGTCACTAGTGATAGACCCGGTCTGCTCACCTAATCTCTCTCCTGGTTTGGCTATTGTGAGATCGACTGGTTGGCCAGAGGATCGTCTATGAATAGGCAGATGTACTAGCTTGCCAGTGGGTTTGACTTTGGCTCTGAGTTGGGTAGGGGGATTGAACACTCCCATATCCCTCCTAGTTCCTACTAATATTAAAATTTGTGAAGTTTGGATGTTGGTTATTCAATCATGCTCCAATGGGGCTAAACCAAAATCATGGTCATACCATGGACACTGCAAAAAAAGGCATTAAATTTCCCCAAACCAGCACGCATACAGCCCCGGCAAGTCTACAGAATCACCCCTCCATCTAGTAGTCAGCCGGATAGAGGAAGCGATCGAACAAAAAGGCATTTGCCTAGGAACGTTCATTGACATCAAAGGAGCTTTCGACAAAACCAACTTCACCAGTATTAAGGCCGCCCTGTCAAAACATGGAGCGAAACCGGTACTATCGGACTGGATAACAAACATTCTCAGCAAAAGAGTAGTTCGCCTTGGGAAGGAAGATCAGACAGCTCTGATAGTCAAAGGCTGCCCGCAGGGAGGAGTCATTTCTCCCCTCCTGTGGAATTTAGTGATAGACGACTTAATCACAAGGCTGAACAAAAACTAGAAGACTACACCATAGGCTACGCCGACGACCTAACAATCCTTATCTCAGGAAAAGTAGTGGGAACGGTCTATAACCTAACCTAACAAGCCTTACGTATCGTAGAAAAATGGTGCAGGAAATTCGAACTATCGGTGATTCCGAACAAAACCGAGTTAGTCATGTTCACGAACAAAAGGGGATTAGGCGAATACAGATTACCCAAACTCTTCGACACAGAACTCCAACTGTCAAAAGAGGTCAAATACCTTGGCCTTATTCTTGACAGCTAGTTAAAATGGAGTAGCCACCTAGACAATAAATTAGAAAAGGCGAGGATTACCTTCTGGCAGTGCAGAAGCATGATCGGGAAAAAATAGGGGATAACACCAAAAATCATTTTGTGACTTTACGAAACAGTGATAGCGTATGGCGCTATCGTCTGGTGGCCAAGGCCCGAAAACAGCACAATATTGGCAAAACTACAACGTACCTAAAGACTAGCCTGCATGGCAATCACTGGATGCACGAAATCTACCTCCACCGTGGCAATAGAAACCATGCTCGGCCTCCCACTCTTGGATCTGTTCATCCGCCAAGAAGCAACAGCTGCGGCTATACGCCTAAGGGCACTCAACCTATGGAGCGAGAAAAACACACGACACACCTCACTGCTCACTGATGTCACAAAGGAGGTACCTATGATAGGAGCAGTAAATGATCGTGTATCCAAACTGCACTTATTCGACAAAAAATACAAGATCCAACTCCATGAGGACCACCGCTGTGAGGCTTTATGCCCAACAGAACTACGCATCTTCACAGATGGATCAAAAACAGGTACAGGCACCGGGGCTGGCGTTTTCTTGGAGGACCTTATCCATTTTAACACCGCTGGGGACCCATAACATAGTATTTCAAGCTGAATGCATGAGGATTACCCTGGCAGCTTCTGCGGTAATGGCCCGGAGAGTGGAAGGCCACTTAATACGCATGCTCTCCGACAGTATGGTAGTGCTGCAAGCTTTAAACAGCCACACTCTAAATTCGGGACTAATACTGGAGTGCCTTCTTAAATTAAACCAAATAGGCCACTTCAACAACATAACCTTGCAATGGATCAAGTGGCAATGATGCAGCAGATGAGCTTGCCAGGAGAGGATCTGACATGGTCGTAATGGGACCTGAGCCCACAATATCGATCCCCTTTGCATACCTACGAACTATAGTAAACAAACGAACGAGAGATCAACACAACAGCTATTGGACAAATCTGGAAGTTTGCAGACAGGCGAGGGAATCACTCCCTGTGCTTGAAAATAGACTAACCAGTCGTCTTCGACAACTGGGGCACAGCTCCTTCAATAAACACCTCTTTATTTTAGGAATCACCGACAGCCCTTTCTGCAGAGCCTGCATGAGAAAGGAGGAAACAGTGGCACGTGCTCCTACACTGCCCTGCAACCGCCACATACAGGGTTAAGTACCCCGGCAATATAGGTACGCTCCGGGAGATCGCCAGCAGAGTGAATAGTTTGCTGGCGTTCTGCACTGTTAATGTTACAGTAAGATGGTGTAACCTAGCCTAAGGCTAAAAGTTCAAAATTAAATGAAACTATTTTCATTTCACATTTTCATTTCACATTTTCATTCACTCTACAAAAAGCTATTTAATTTTGGACTTTGAGCACATTGCTTTAAAGTCTAAAATTAAATGATTTTATTTGCAGTGGCCATAGTATGACAGTGGTTTTGCTTTAGCAGAATCGAGGACCAGCTGAATTGATCTGACTTAAATTTGGTATAAGGATAGACTATAGTCTGGAATAACGCAAAGGCTACTTTATATCCCGGGAATAGATTCCCATGGGAAGCGGGAACGACGGTATCAGAGTTCGCGGGTATCGGCTAGTATAAAATATAGACACTTTATTCAAATAATTTATATTTCAGACGATCTGTGCATGATAAAGAAAAGTCCCACTTGTGCCAACTGTGTTCCAAAAGTTTCTTCAAGAAATATCATCTACAATTGCATTTGAAGTGAGTTATTTTTCTATATAATAATAATAGACCAGGGGTGTCAAATTTTTGTGCAGACTATCTATTGAGTTTGACGTCGTGATTATTCATTTTTAACGCTTTTTATCGCACCTCCACGTAATAACGCACTTTTTAATTAATTAAATGTTTCTTTTTGTTAAAGTTAATACCTAGTTGCTTTTTTTATTTATATATAATTTTAATAAAGTACCTACGCGTTCCATTGGTTCGCCATCCGTGTCCATAGACTATACACGTAAAGCACATTTTGAGCTTTGAACTTAAACTTGAGGATTTATGCCAAACTAGCTTTTGCCCGTGACTTTGCCCGCGTGGTATCGGTTATCGCGACCAAACATAGCCTGTCCTTTCTCAAGGTCTAAACTGTTAGTGAGTGGGCGCCTTAATAGACAACGTGAAGCATTGGCAGAGACAGATTTTTACTGTACTATTATTTTTGGCTATTAGTGTACAATAAAGCGTTATCTATCTATCTATCACTAGACTGGCTGTACAGAAAAAAAAACTGTATCGATTAAGACTTCACTTTCCCGATGCTGGTTTGTTAGGCGATGTAGTCACAGAACAGTGATAGGACAGATTTTATAGCGGAACCAATGTCGCCAAACTCACACATACAACCAGATAATAATACGTTGCACTACTAGTAAACAATAATTGTTTTGGTTGGTCGTATGTCTTTAACACCAAATTAGCCTAAAGTACACTGCAAAACGAAAACACACCTTACTGATTCGCAGTAGAGATTACTTTATTATACGGATTTACAACGTTTCGCATCTGAATTAAACGTGCTACGGGTTACGAAAAAGTTCAACGAATTCTCAATAGATGTCAGTTTATCCTAAGAAAGCTATTTAACACTTAAAAACTTAAGTATACGGTTGACATTACTTTGAAGGTCGAAATTGTACGCTCTTGCAAACCTCCGCATATGAATGACACGCGTGCCACACCTACTTCACACTTCCACCGTTTTTTGGATGTAGTAGTATCGAAGCAGTCCGGTTTTCTGTCGCTAGATGGCGCTGGCTGCACGTGAATCGCCACAAGTCGTTGTTCCTGAATTAAATTGCGAATATCCTTTTGGTTCAGGAGTCATTCCAAAGAGCGGACGCACGAATGCCCCGAATGCGGCAAGTTCTACAAAACAGAGTCCACGCTGAAAAGCCACCTCGAGACGCACGGCTCCGTCAGGAACTACAGCTGTGAACTGTGTACACAGACGTTTATGAAGAGAGAGTGAGTATACTTGTACAAGAGCTTAGATCTTTTACTGTATAGATTAAGCTTTGCCAAGAAACTTCGTCGAAAATAACGGCGTGACAAATCGGTTTTGTGTGAGTGAGCTAATGTCAATATTGTTCTGTAAATTGTCAATGCGTGCATGGGATGTATTTATTTGTCAAATTACACAGAATTAGTACACATTGTTCATGCCGTTTTGGCAACTGAAGTACACGAAGTTTAGACCATACGACTGAAGGAAAACATAATAAGCCTACAGTGTCCTAGATTTACGAAACGTCACTGGCTATGAGAGAAAGAGACAAAAAAAGTGTATTCCCATCTTTCTTGTCACTAATATAATATACGAAACGTAACTCTCTTTCTATCTTCACTAACTTATATCTCCCTCTCAACTTTCGTCTTGCCCGATCACACTTTCACATTCACCAGCTTACCTTAAGCCTGCGTAAAGAACTTTTACTTTAAAAATTATATGAAAAGTTAGGATTATTATTAGGGTTATGAATATTTCATTCACAATATAGTTATCTAAATAAAGTACCGTCTGTCTACAGCTATCTCTGGGTACATATGCAGTCCCACAACAAGATCAAACGCTACCCGTGCCAGTACTGCGGCGTGAAGTTCCACCGCTCCGACCACCGCAAGCGGCACGAGTTCACCGCGCACCAGAAGCATCTCCTCGCCTCCGCTACCTCCGCTATCTCCGCTAACTCCTCTACGTGACAGACTGCAGACGCTCTAACGTCTACTGGTAACCATGAGTTAACAAATAAATAAACAATCGAAATGCTAGTGCGATTCAGCTGTGTGAGCGCCTTAAATTAAACGCCATCTAGTGATAATTAATAGTACTCGATAGCCAATCATTCGAATATTTGTATGGTACTCATGTTCAGCATTCCTGTTGCTATATAGATGACCTAACAGTAATCAATTTATAAAAAATACGAGTATAGTGTGCGCTGTATCAACTGAGTCGTCGGGCCATAAATCAATTCTCTATATCAGTGACATAGAGAATGGTTTTCTTTGACATTTATGGCCCGACGATTCAGTTGATAACGCACTTACTATAAATACTAGGGTTTATAAAATACCGACAACACTGCACAATAATTTAAAACTTGGGGTTTGAATAGGTATATTGTCTTGCAGGAGTAGCGGGCTGAACTTCCAACACGAGTCAATATGCATAATAATGTATTGTAGGCAGTTGAGATAAGGTCTATTTTATGTTGATCGTTTCAGATATATTTTAGTTAGCTTTTACTTGGATTAGAAATATGATTTTTTTATTTTGAGATAGTGTTTTTCACTTAAGATTTCCTAATCTGGATTTTTACGAGGTAACGTCATTTAACTTTGTAATAAAATGTTTTTTTTTAACCCGATATAGCTAAGTTGAATGAAATTTTAAAGCATTAAGCATAATAACTATTCAAATAGATTAAAATAGGACAAAAAAATTAATCGATTCAGTCGCCTCAATGAAGGGAAAGAAAAATTCGAAAACATTCGGATGAATTCAGGCAGGGTTCGGTAGCTTGGTGGTCAAAGCATTCTCTCTGTAAGAGAAAGATAGCGGGTCCGAGTCCCGCCTGCATAAATTAAAAAAAAAAAATATCTTAATGGATTTGAATGATATAGACAAGGTTCACAAACTCGATAATTTGCAATTTTATTATTAATATTCAAAAAAAATTAATCGATTCAGTCGTTTCAATGAAGGGAAAGAAAAAGTTGGAAAAATTTGGATGAATTCCGGCAGGGTTCGGTAGCTTGGTGGTCAAAGTATTCTCTCTGTAAGAGAAGGATAGCGGGTTCGAGTCCCGCCTGCATAAATTTAAAAAATATATATATCTTAATGGATTTAAACGATATAGACAAGGTTCACAAACTCGATAATTTGCAATTATATTATTTTTATCAAAATACTGAAGGCAGGCCAGTGCATGGTATTTTTATACGGCATTTGAATGTCCCTTGAAATAGCGATTTTTGTTATTGAATTGGATTATACTGCAATATACTGCTGCAATGGGTAAACGGTCATCAAGGGGGTCCAATTTCTAAAAAATATATCATAATATTATTTTTTTAGTTATTAATACTAATACTATGGTGCTATTACAGTTAAATCTGTATAAAACTGTTATTATAAAGTATTTCTATTTAATTTTAGGGTCCCAGAAGTGTTAATAGGCAGCATTATGAGTGGTCCAATTGCAATGTTTTATAGTATACTAGCTGACCCGGCGAACTTCGTACCGCCAATATTTTTACGCCCGCGTGGCGTCAGATCCCGTTCCCGCTGCACCCTCTACTATATTAAACATATATTATACATATAAACCCTCCTCTTGAATCACTCTATCTTTAAAAAAAACCGCATCAAAATCCGTTGCGTAGTTTTAAAGATTTAAGCATACAAAGGAAAGAGAAAGCACCTGTTTTATACTATGTAGTGAAGAGGGGACAACAATGAACCTAGTTCCATTAGAATAGGTACACGATGATATGTATATCATTAGACGCGCCTTATTTAGAGAACACGAAATGGATATGCTGCAAGGTTAAAATGCTGATGGGTTTAACAAAAATCCATTTTGAAATTATTTTTTTATGCCACTGATGTGGCAGACTAGCTCACGGTGCACTTGCGCGTGCTAGTGGTTACCGTGGCCTATGGACGTGTGCAACACCAGGAGTCACCCTCGTGCTGCCGACCCTGTAAACACAGAGTTCCTGTGCCGTCAGTGTAGAAGACAGAGCAGGAATAGTCTTTGGTCTTCCCACTGACAGCACAATACCTCCAGTGAGCTCTGGATACCCTACTCACCGCTGGGAACACAACACGAGGTTATTCTGGCTGCAGTAATCTGTAGGGCGGAGGCACTTCCCCAGTCGGACTGCTCAATTAACCAAAAATACCGTCGTGTCCTACCTCCTACATCATTCTGTGGAAAACCACTACTTCAATCTCTAAACACTGGCGAAAGTAGTAGTAGCAGTAGTGTTTCAAGAAAATTCGTCGAAAACAATTCACCGAATCACAAGTCTTCGAGAACAATTCACCGAAAACACAATTCACCGAATTAAAAATCCGCGCGCCCCTTGTGCTAATGAAAGAAGAAATAGCGAGCCCCGCTAAACTCAATTGTGATTCGGTGAATTGTGTTTTCGGTAAATTGTGATTCGGTGAATTGTTTTCGACGAATTTTCCGCAAATCCTTTCTGCGACCTTCAAACGCTTCTGCCATCATCACTCGGGAATCTGATGGAACTACCTTCCTATACTATTAGGCCCGTATTGTAGAATGGTACTCAGTTCCAAATCTCGATTTATCTGAGGACATACAGATAGACAATCTGTCAGTCTGTCTATACAATCTGTCCTCAGAACTGAATACTATTCTAGAATACGGGCCCTTATGTTTTTGCTGTTCCTAAAGGATCAACAAAGTCCAACTATTTATATACCCTAGTACTAGTTTAATGGAGCAGTGGCGACGGGTCCCTATAAACAAATTCCTGCCGTTTGTTGGGTCTTTAAAAAGTCCGCGATAGCATATATCTTCCCACCGGTTTTCTTTCTTTTCTACGGCTTTCTTTCCACCGGCTTTTCTTTTCCACCGTCTTTCCTTTTGAATATTTTCACCCTTCGTCACTGTTAAGGAGTCAGCCTCGATCGAAAATTCCTTTGTTCGAATCCTGGCCATAATACTACCGATCTGAGCCCACTCCTAATACAAGGAATGTATCATAGCTAAAGAGGTTAGCAGAAATGCTAGTAGCTTCAACTAAAGCTACTAGCATATTTATAGTACCTACAAGTAACTACGAGTACTCTTAAATCTATTTATTGTAATAAAACAGTAAGAGGCTCGTCCCCTCTTACTAGCGACCGTAAATCAAATTTGGTGTAATGAAGGTATTAATACGCGTCTGCTTACCCTTCGAGGATTTACAGGTGCAATGTTAAACGTTATATTAATGTAATACTGGTGGCTCATTCATTACAGAGCAATTTTAATGCATGAATGTTATGGAATGAACGATATACAGCAGCGAATGAGAAATACGCAAACTTATCAACCCTCCCCCCCCCCCACCATATCAACGTATGTTGGGGAAAGGGGGGGGGGGGTCATCAAAATGGTCATAGAATAATTTCTTTTTAAGAATCTAGCCAGATATTGGATTCTTTTTTTCATTATTATAAAATAAATACAAAAAATATTTGAACATTTTACTAGACGACGGTAGTTAGAATTATTTATGTTCAGCAAATTATTTGTTTTTTATTTTATTTGTAGGTGTAATTTTAAGAAGGTGATTGAACGGTAGTCCAAATAATTTCTATTATGTATATTTAAGACATTAGAATTTAAGTATGGCCCAGAGTTTAATGTATTACAGTATTTGTTAAGTTTAAAGAATACAAACTATTTTCCTGTTAAAATATTGTTTTATTATTACATCATTAAATAAAATTCGTACAAACCTGACGTTACATTCGTAGTATTAATTATCAGGATAAATTATTATATATGAATTCTACTTCGATATCGCTAATGCCTTGTGGAGTTCAAGCGGCAGTCGCTTTAAGGAGAATATCAGAATTCAGGCACGCCACGTCGCAGTTAGACAGAGGGCCGACCCCAACTGCGTTCGGAAAAATCTCGAAAGATGATTTACTAAAGTTTAAAGGATTAATTAACCCACCGAATAGCGATTAGCCGAAATTAACCAAGGGAGCTACAGGAAAATTTTAGTTACGGCGGTAAATGGTTTCCACTTATCAACCCCGGGCCCCGGGCGAGAAGAGTGGAAAAAATAGCCACCTTTCCCTCCCGGGTGAAAAATGTGGTTTATACCGTGAGTTTTGGCAAAAATTAATGTGGGTCTAAATACACGTCTGCCTACGCCTTCGGGGATTCACAGACGTGTATGTTATTATGAAAACCTTAAACCAATATCAGTAAATCAATAATATTAACTCTTAAGGACAAAGCGGCTTCTCTGCGATATTTTCAGATTCTTCCAATTGCTCTCTCAGTTGTTCCAACTGAACACATGCCCCGCCTTCCTCTGTCAGCCTCGGTGAATTAGATGGCGTGTAGATATCCAAAGTATTGTGTATAGTTTGCAGCTTGTGTGACAAGTGGGGATATTCCTTCTCTAGAGACTCTACGATGTATCTCAGGGTGTCGTTTAGAGTCTTCGCTTGGTTATAATCAGCTAGTACGACGTTCTTAGGCCGGCGTACTTTGACTGACTGGCGTTTGATTGCTGTAGATAGTTCTGTGCCGAGACGCTGGCTTCGTACTACGCGTTCTAGGATCTAGAAAACAGATGTAATTTTAAAATTAAAACATGGATTTGCGTCCTAAACGCAGCTTCTCTCAAATTCAAGTGATTTAACGCCAGAAGTGCGTAAAATTCGAAATGTAAGGAACGTAATTCTAAAATGGTACATTTATCTGAGGACAGATAGTATAGACACTGGGTCCCCACTACGAACAAATTTTATTAGTGACTAATAAAATATTCTAGATGGCGTTATGTGTATCAATTTAACATAAAATTCTAAATGAACAAGAATTGAATCCTATAAATATTATTTTCTCATAAAACTTTAATATTTGTTCCTCATAAACATATAATAATGAACTTTGAAACCTAATTTCGACAATTTGTTATAATTATGCAGCGCCCTTCCCGTCTTTTATCGGTACTATAATGATACTGCCGATACTGTGCACTACGTTACACACAATAGATGGCGTGTTATTCAATTCTCTATATTTTCACGGCTGTTACTCAAACAAAAAACATATCGAACGAGATTTACTGCAATTAACAATTGATTAGTTTCTTTTTTAATTATTTTAGGAGTATGATTAAAACTAACAATTAAAAAGTTACTTCTGTTCTGTATTTTTTTAACGTTTATTGTTGAAGAAAACCGCTGTTTTTATAATCTACGAAATTTCGTAGGTATCGCCCTTTGTTCCGAACATACAACACCGCCAACTTGAGTGTTAGGGTTGTCACTTTGTCAATGAAAATTAAACAATCCTATAAAACGTTTAGAATGCTTATTTATTTTTAACCCCCCACGCGAAAAGAATAAGTCATAATAATATTATTTGTTTAAAATTAAAAAATTATAAAAACTCTCCCCAGTGTTCTAGGGTACATATTTGTTCATGTTAGTTCACATATTAGTACTTGGGTGAACAAAAGCAAAACGTTGGATTTTTGGCGCCAAAATGTATTTTGTTATTTTTTTTCGCTCTAAGTTATCAATAAGGTTATTAAAATAAGGGAAAATTAGAAGGCACTTGCATAATACCTTCTGAGGGTGTCAAAACTGTCAAACTAGGGACAGCATTTTGTAATAGCGGTCACTATTTTATGGATTGCACCCCAGTTTACCATTAAGCGGGGAGCAGTCAATTTGAAATATTTAAAGCAATTTAAACAAATTAAGAAAAATAACGCTCCTGTGGCGCGCGCCTTGTGTAGGTAATACTAGGTTAGGTAGGTAGTACTAGATAGGTAGGTAGTACCTGCTTCTTACCTATTAGAAATAACAAGGGCTTTTAAACATGCTGAGTACGGATTTGAAAAAAAAAATGATATTTGGAATATTTCTCGCATATTTCTACTGAAATAATAACGGTAGGTACCTACTTTCTGCCTCATTTTTTAAAGACTACCTATCTACTGGGGTACTTTCTGAGTTGGTGTAGTGTAAATAATGAATTTATATAATTTTGCCACAGGCATTTTTCCAGTTTCCACTGGAGTTAGAACTCTTAAAATTACTTTTTCAATCGGTAAGTACCGGGTTTTGGAGCTTAGACCCCCGGTGGCCGACGCCCGACTGAGAATCCGTATCCAAATTAGTATTCTTTCTACTTTTGCACAACCCTGGGTGACCGTTCTTAACATTTGAAGTTATAAGCGATATTAGCCAGGTCGGTGGGTCGGATGGGTGACCGTGAAAATAACAAGAAGGTAGGTAGGTATCTACGTAATACCTTTTAGTTAAACGGCTTTATTAATTGAAAGTATGACATCTCAGGCAGGTATATTGTCGTCTGAAAAGACACACGCCTTCCTACTTACCTACCTACCTATCAAATTTAATATCAGATCAATTACTCAACAGGAATAGGGTAACATTTATACCTAAGTACATAAAGCGAACTTAATAAAATGTATCTACATCAAGGTAGTCAGTAGTAGTAGTACCTACCGCACATACAACGACAACGGCGACGAGCCGATATACGAGCGAGGATGATATACCTACCTATAACGAGCTCCTATGAGACGACTTTCTCGCTTCTACACGAATATCGCAAATGCGAAATGGCAATCGTTAAAGAAAGTTGGAGCCCTTCGAAGACCGATGTCAAATCTCTCATAGGATTGGTGACTTGGTGACCATTCCTCAATTAAAGAATTTTTGTTGAAAGATTCCATTAGCTCCATTCCATTAGCTCTTCTACTGTCCTAACAGTAGGGGTAGGACCCGTAGGTCAGACGGTAGTCGGTCAGGTAAAATTTAAGGAGTCCGAGTCATTTTGAGTTATTCGTACACCCCCACTGATAAACGGATGGGACTCTAGCGCAAGCTTTCTTCTTGAGGATAGTAGGTCAAACGGCAGTCGCTAATGTAAAAGTCAAGGGGCTGAGTCATTTTGAGCTATTCGTACCACCCACTGATTAACGGATGCGAGTCTGGTGCAATTTTGCTCCTTGAGGATAGTAGGTCAAACGGCAGTCGCGCATGTAAAAGTCAAGGGGCTGAGTCATTTTGAGCTATTCGTACCACCCACTGATTAATGGTTGCGACTCTAGTGCAATTTTGCTTCTTGAGGATAGTAGGTCAAACGGCAGTCGCTCATGTAAAAGTCAAAGGGGCTGAGTCATTTTGAGCTATTCGTACCACCCACTGATTAATGGATGCGACTCTAGTGCAATTTTGCTTCTTGAGGATAGTAGGTCAAACGGCAGTCGCTCATGTAAAAGTCAAGGGGCTGAGTCGTTTTGAGCTATTCGTACCACCCACTGATTAATGGATGCGACTGTAGTGCAATTTTGCTTCTTGAGGATAGTAGGTCAAACGGCAGTCGCTCATGTAAAAGTCAAGGGGCTGAGTCATTTTGAGCTATTCGTACCACCCACTGATTAACGGATGATGCGGCTCTGGTGCAAATTGGCTTCTTGAGGATAGTAGGTCAAACGGCAGTCGCTCATGTAAAAGTCAAGGGACTGAGGCATTTTGAGCTATTCGTACACCCACTGATTAATGCATGCGACTCTAATGCAAATTTTCTTCTTGAGCATAGTAGGTCAAACGGCAGTCGCTCATGTAAAAGTCAAGGGGCTGAGTCATTTTGAGCTATTCGTACCACCCACTGATTAACGGATGCGAGTCTGGCACATTTTGCTTCTTGAGGATAGTAGGTCAAACGGCAGTCGCTCATGTAAAAGTCAAGGAGCTGAGTCATTTTGAGCTATTCGTACCACCCACTGATTAACGGATGCGAGTCTGTTGCAATTTTGCTTCTTGAGGATAGTAGGTCAAACGGCAGTCGCTCATGTAAAAGTCAAGGGGCTGAGTCATTTTGAGCTATTCGTACCACCCACTGATTAATGGATGCGACTCTAGTGCAATTTTGCTTCTTGAGGATAGTAGGTCAAACGGCAGTCGCTCATGTAAAAGTCAAGGGGCTGAGTCATTTTGAGCTATTCGTACCACCCACTGATTAATGGTTGCGACTCTAGTGCAATTTTGCTTCTTGAGGATAGTAGGTCAAACGGCAGTCGCTCATGTAAAAGTCAAGGGGCTGAGTCATTTTGAGCTATTCGTACCACCCACTGATTAATGGATGCGACTCTAGTGCAATTTTGCTTCTTGAGGATAGTAGGTCAAACGGCAGTCGCTCATGTAAAAGTCAAGGGGCTGAGTCATTTTGAGCTATTCGTACCACCCACTGATTAATGGATGCGACTGTCGTGCAATTTTGCTTCTTGAGGATAGTAGGTCAAACGGCAGTCGCTCATGTAAAAGTCAAGGGGCTGAGGCACTTTGTTTTGAGCCGTTCGTCGTGCCGGAACAAAATGGCGAGAGTAGGAACCTAGTCATATTTATTCGTGTATATAGGTGCATAGATACCTACATACGATATTTACATATTCTTGTCCCATTCTAGGTATGCCGACGTCCCACGTCGTTCATAAGTACATATGTAAGGCGGGATTGCTTATGTCGTACTCGACATATACGCGGTGCATCCGCGACGGCTTAGTCGGTTCGAGTTCGAGTCCGACATGTCCACCGACCACCGCGCCGTGCCGCCGCGCCAGCCGCCGGTGATAACAGTTATGTTGAACTCGACTGGATATACCTAGTCTGGCATGAGGTGTGCGTTTTTAATCGGTTCGAGTTCAACATAACCACCAAAAATGACACAAAATTCGTACTCAGCACACCTACTCAAAAACAAGTTAGACCATACCCGTATTGCAATATTGTATAAATTGGACTTTGATTAACATCTAATTCATACTCAGCATACAAGAAATGTGAAGTACCCGATTGCAAGTTTGAAGATGCGATCTATATTATTTTACCTCTTTGGTAATTTATATTATTACTAGCTATTGCCCGCGGCTCCGCCAGCGTGGATGTCCGTTATCGCGGACTGGGGTATGTAAAATAAATAGTAGCCAATTCTTAGACTTCGGTCGAGCCGTTTCGGAGGAGTATGGGAACGAACATTGTGACACGAGAATATTAGATTAATTATTTATACTTCTTGACAAACTATAGCACACCACCATCTAGAAGCTATTACTGCGAAATGTAGACTGAACCTCGGGATATTTCGTTGACATCTAGTGGTGAAAAATAATATTTAAAAATAATGCGCAAAATAGCCCAAGTTATGGTGGTCTATTTTTTTTGTAAGGAATGGGGTATCTATACTTTAGTATTATGTTATCTGTGCCCATATTTCAATTTTCTACCTACAGCGCGGCGGCCATATTGGAGGCCAAAAATGACGTCAAATTCGAACTCAGCATACTCGATAACTCATTAAACCACACCCATATTGTAATTTATCTAGGACACCGCGGCAGCTATATTGGATCCCAAAAATGACATCAAATTCACACTCAGCACACTCGAAAACCTATTAAACCATACCCATGTTGCAATTTTCTACCGACAGCGCGGCGGCCATATTGGAGGCCAAAACTGACGTCAAATTCGAACTCAGCATACTCGAAAACCCATAAGACCATACCCATATTGCAATTTAGCTAGGACACCGTGGCAGCCATATTGAATTCCAAAAATGACATCAAATTCACACTCAGCATACTCAAAAACCTATTAAACCATACCCATATTGCAATTTTCTACCTACAGCGCGGCGGCCATATTGGAGGCCAAAACTGACGTCAAATTCGAACTCAGCATACTCGAAAACCCATTAGACCATACCCATATTGCAATTTAGTTAGGAAACCGTGGCGGCCATATTGGATTCCAAAAATGACATCAAATTCACACTCAGCATACTCAAAAACCTATTAAACCATACCCATATTGCAATTTTCTACCTACAGCGCGGCGGCCATATTGGAGGCCAAAACTGACGTCAAATTCGAACTCAGCATACTCGAAAACCCATTAGACCATACCCATATTGCAATTTAGTTAGGAAACCGTGGCGGCCATATTGGATTCCAAAAATGACATCAAATTCACACTCAGCATACTCAAAAACCTATTAAACCATACCCATATTGCAATTTTCTATCTACAGCGCGGCGGCCATATTGGAGGCCAAAACTGACGTCAAATTCGAACTCAGCATACTCGAAAAGCCATAAAACCATACCCATATTGCAATTTAGCTAGGACACCGTGGTGGCCATTATGGATTCCAAAAATGACATCTAATTCGTTATCAACACACTCAAGAACCCTCTTATCTGGCAAACGAGGGTATTACCCTTTTTTCTTGCGAAGATCCGCTGTGGAAAAAGCCCGATTGCGAGTTTGGAGATGCGGTCTATACTAACATCATTCACAGTCAATCTTCTTAAATAAATAGTAGTAATATTGTGCCTACCTATGTTTATTTATATTGTCATTTATGTATGACACTTCTTATCGTTGAAAATATAGTACACCACCATCTAGCAGCTACTACTGTAAAACGTAAGCTGAACCTCGGGCTATATTGTTGACATCTAGTGGCGAATATTAATATTTAAATTTAGCCCGTAAAATTGCCCGAGTTATGATGGCCTCATTTTTTTGTATGGGATGAGGTATCTGTACTTTAGTATTATGTTATCTGTGGTATAGACAATCTGTCCAAACTGGTGGTAGAAATTTGATGGCACAAATCTGACACAAATTCCGGCAACACGGCCACAAAAACCACCGTGCACGATCGCGAAAAACCCTCCATAGTAATTCAGTCTTGGTTGGATTGCGTTCAGGGGTCAGCAAGTGCATAGCCGGGCAGGGGGATGTCGCCGGTTTCAACATTTTCCAGTGGAAAAAAAAGTTCCTCGATCTAGTTTATCACGCGACGCATCATGCGACCCATTGGGAAGCCAGCAGGAATCAGGTTACCTATAGGTAACCCGATTCCAGTCGGCTTCCACCGGCTTCTCTTTTGAAAATTTTAGTCCTTCGCCATTGTTAACAACTTATATCTCATCTGACGTAGCAGTCGCATGCTATAAGTACAGCCTTCGAAGTCCTCTCTCCTTCATCCGACGCTGAAGATAGAATCTGTATACCTCGAGACATAAATCTTAGACCTAAGTCGCGAGGCTAACGAGACCCTGACGCGTACAGATTGTTTTGTAATATTCTAAGTATGCTTGGCAAAATTGAGCTCGTCCACGGCCGTTGCACCCGTGCTATCCTCAAAAGTCACTCAAGAAACGTGTGCTGCGCGTATATAGCACATTTTAGGGCCAAAACATTATATGTATGTTCAGGGCCCTGATTCTGCTATTACCACAGTCGCTGTTACCACTGCCCTTTAAATTTAGACTTTACATTTGTACAGTTAAAGTCTTAAATTAAATGACAATATTGTAGAGTGAATGAAAAATGTTATAAACTCTTTCTCTTTTCATTTTGGACTTCAAAACTCAGTCATAAAGTCTCAAATTTAATGACATATAATGCAATGTCAGCGGTATGGCAGTGGTTTTGTTATCTCATAAAATTAGCTGAATCGGAAGCCAGATGTACTTACATATTGTTTCATGCGGTCAGTCTCTTGGCACTCTCGTATCAAGTCAGCGATGTGTTGCTCTAACTGCGAGTTCATGGCGCTTGTCTCATGCACCTCCGCGTCGAGACGCTCCTGCTCCTTTATCAGGAAATCCATGCGACTTTTAGCCGCCGCCAGATCCTGTTACAATAAGTAATGAGTGTTACCCAAGTTCCATAAACCACAGATACCTGATACATGCCTATAATACTTGTGTCTGCCCCTATAATTATATATAAGTAGTATATACTAATGTTATATCACTACATAGTAGTATAAAACAAAGTCATTTCTCTGTCCCTAAGTTGGTTGTAATTATTTTGACGCATCATACTGAATCCCAAAGATGATTTAACATTCTTCTTTCTTATCGAATTAAACGCTGTCTAGAAACTGACTAACAAAAATATTCCCATTAAGAAAGCAAGAAAAAATAACACATTACACATTCATTGAGCAGTTATTAAACTTCTACCTTAGTAACTCGAGTAACATCGGCCTTCGCAAGCCTCAGCTTGTGGTGATAAGAAGACTGCGAAGTAGTGTGGCCACCGTGGGCCTTTTCCACGGCTGCAGCTGCCCTGGTCTTCTCCATGGCGGTGTCTCGACGGGTCACGTACAGTGCCAGATCTTCCGCTAACTTCTCGCTTGTGCGGCGGAGCTGCTCCCGACGAACCTAGTATTCACGAATAGGTAGTTGATAAGGTAATCCGAAGGGTGTCGTAAGAGGCGACTAGCGCAAACATACGCAGACGGTATCACTGCGAGAGAAGAAAAACTCGAAATAAGATCCTGTACCAATCCGTCTGGCCAGCGTGAAAACAAAGCCAAAAGCCCCAATATTAAGAGAGACCTATGTTCAGCACCGGACTGCGATGATTGGATGAGTGGCTGTAAATATATTTTATAACTCAAAGATTTGATTATTCTGGACACACTCAAGCTGTGGAACAACCAGGGGTGTAATCTTTCGAAGCGACTAAAATATAGAGTTTTCAACAAGAGCATTAGAGGGTCCCAACAGGGTCGGCAGCATGAGTATGATGCCCAAGGTGATGAACATATTAGTGGTACAAAAAAAAAAAACAATTGTTTCAGTGGTCCTTGAAGGTAAGCTTTCCTTTATATTTTTATTAGTTTTTATTTACCTTGTATGTTAGTTCGGACCAAATCTTGCAACTGAATTTTAAAACACTTACTTGCCAACCGAAATCGCCTTGTTAATTTACAGAAATGGCAACCAAGCTCTAATCTATTTTTCTATACTTTCCGCCAATGGTCCACATTGGTCAAAACTTATTGGAACTCCAGTAATTTACCTGTCATGACACCATGATACATGGATAAAATAGGAACCTACCTGAAGTAAAAACCTACGTTATTTTATTACCTAGGCTTATTAGTATGTATATCAGTAACATTTACCTCCATTCTATGTATTTCAGCTCTCATTTGCCCTATCTCGCCAGCTGCAGACTTGGCATTGCTGATATTGCGCTTCAATTCCACCGCCAGGATGCCCTTCCTCTGCCATATGAGCGCTTCCCTCTGAACGCGATCCAGGTCTTGCGTTAGGTTCATTTTGGTTTTATCCAGTTCCTCTATGTCCTCTTCGAGTTCTATGATTTCAGTTTCTGCGTCCTTTGAATAAAACAAATAATATTCAAAACTTGATTTTCACTTTTAATAAAAAGTTACGAATAGTTAGTAGTTAGGTATCCAATCGTAGGTATTAAACCCACCTTCTACTAAGCTTCCGCTATACTGTCTACTGTCTACTGTCTACTGGGGTTCCAGCGGAGTTTTTTCCTATGATATGTCCAAGGTTCCTAATAAAAAGCTCGTGTTCCAAACACCGTATGGTTTGAGTCGGTTTGATTCCGATATAACCAATTTACCGCCCCCTCGATGAAGTGGTACCCATACTAACAAAAATCAATGAATAACCCTCCATCCCATATGGACACACTCCAATATTAGTCCTCTTTTTTATATCACTCAGGTGGTAGACAAGCACACGGCCCACCTAGTGGGAAATTGGTAACAGTGGCATATGGACGTGTGCAACACCAGGTGAGTCACACTCGTGTTGCCGACCCTTTAAGAACAGAGAGTTTTTGTGCATTCAGTGCAGAAAACAAAGCAGGTCAAGCCTTTGCCAATCTTTCCACTGACAGAACGAAAAGCCTCCAGTTGAGTCATATCCAAAAAAAATGTACGTCAGGAAATCGTTAAGAAATTGTTTCGTCAAGAAATTTTAGGAAATGGTACTGTTAAGGGTAAGTAATAAAAATACTGGTATTTTAATAAATTTCTTTAATCAATGTTTTGACACTATCTGTTAATAGGTATTCAGTCTTAGACAAAATTTGGTTATGAATATTGTTGCTATTTTCTTTTGTCTGTGTTTCACTTGTTCAAGATGATTCTTTCGCCTTTCTTCAAATTTTTCAGGATTTTCAGCTTTTAAGCGTTTCATGTAGCGTTTTTGGCGTTCTGCACCAGTTAGCGGCATCTAGGAATTAAAAAAGGAACTGCATGCACGTACTTTTTATAGGAGAGTTAGCCTGCATTTAGCGAGTGCGAATTAGATTTAGAATTGGTGAAGTACAAGCCGTGTCAGGACTAATGAAACTTCATGCGGAGGGTAGGTCCAGTAGGTATCACACATTTCCTGACAGACCATTGCTAACAATACATATGACCAAGCATGTTTAAACACATTCACTTACATAATAAAATTTATACCGTGACAAAAAAGATTCAATAATATTATTTATTGTGCTGACTAATTATTGCTTTAATTTTACAACATCTAAGTAACACCACTTAAAAAGGTGATACATTCATAAAATAATAATAACCTCATCTCTTACATTTGCTGAATGACTTCCTTTCTTCTTCGGTCTGTATTTTCGTGTATCGCTGCTTCGGTCTTTTAAAACGTTAAAAACAGTTGTTTACATTAAGTTATAATTTTTTTTTTACTTTTTATCAGACTATTGAAATAACAGCACTTAATAAATAATAATTAAAGAATCTTCTTTTTGCATTTTTTTAAATATATTCAAATAATATGTACCTATTGTAATATGTTGTGAACTTGGCCTTAAAGAGTTACCAATTACTGACGTCAGGAAAGTGATGAAATTGTATCAGGAAATTGAGGCACCATAACCTAACTTTACTCTTATTTGTGCAAATTATTGTATATAAGTACTTTCAATCATTTTGATCTCAAAACTATTGTATGCTCAAAGCTTGCAGGGTAAAACATGTTTATAACTCACCTTTTTTTTCAGTAAAACACCGTCAGTAAGCAGGTTGTTTTTTTTTTGCCAGCGCACACTAACAATTACAAACGATGACCACTGACACGAAAACAAGATGGCAACAGATTTTTATAGTGTCTATGACAAGCGTCAATGTTGCTATAATCTATTTCCATAAAGCTACTAAATCTCCGTGAGTTGTAGAAGTAAAAATCTGCGTCATTAAGTTGTGTCAGTAAATAGTAAGCATTGGTTAGGACACATACTTTTTATAAGTTTTTATAGATATTTACATAGTTTACTAAATATAAACCATATAATTATGACTGTGTTTATTTATTATTGATATGTTTTAGCTTAAAAAGGTAATAAAGTAGCATATCATACGCCGAATTTGACTATTCATAGGGGACAAGAAAAGGAGGACATCATATTTTTACATCAGTTTTGTTATTTTCATTTTTTTAAATATAAATTTCTTCTTCAATTTTATGTAAAATACCTCTGTTTTATTCACAGTGATTAGTTTAAGACTAACTTACACTGTTTAAATGTCATTCGCTATTGTTTCTGCAAAAAACATCGCGTTATCTCCTTATGACACTTTAGGACACCGCTTTTATTAAAAATGTACAACTTTTTTGGATATGACTCAGTTAGCTCTGGCTACCCCATTTACCGCCGGGAACACAACACGAGGTTATTATGGCCACAATATTTTATATTCTTTATAAGTACCTTCAGATTAGCTGCATACTCGTGCGTCATGGCGACGTTAGTTTTCTGCGCGTTGATGTTCCTGTCGAAGGCATCTCTTCGCGTGCGTTCGAGCACTTCAAGGCGGCCACGCAATTCCCGCAGAGAACGCTCGACGCGCGCACGCTCCGCCAACACGTTCTCACACTCCGCCTGCGTGTGCATTATCTTCTGCTCGCAGATTTGGATTTCTGTAAGTGGTAAATTGAGTCTGTGACGTGGCAGTTGCTTGTGCATGTTGCTTACCCTTACAACATCGCTCAAAAGTAGCTATGGTCGATGGGAACAGGTTATGCTTTATTGCTTTGAGTTTTTCTTCAAATGGTTATTTGGAATGAATAATTCACTAGAAGTAACCACCATCATCATCATTTAGTTCCATGCTCCAGTCATCTGCAATTGGTGCATTTTGTTTTCTCTTGTGCTTATCGCCAGTCCCCCATTCTCGAGGAGCTGTTTCATTACTTTTTTTTATTACTTTTTAGCTGTGATTCTTTTTTCCAGGCCTCGTGTTCTGCTTCTACCACTAATATATAATTAAACGTATTTTTTTTTCAGATGAGTTAAGAAAAAAAATACTATAAGAACAAAACTGACTAGCAAGAACATAACAGACTTCTTACCTCCCTGGGCCAGAGTGTGAGATATTATGTCTCCGCCAAACTCACCCCGACTTGCGTTTTAGTCGGTTCGAGTCCGACATAAAAACCTCCACCAGTATCTGTTATCCGTGGGATTTAAGAAGATAAAAAATAGACAAAAGACACTTCTTACGTTTGTTAACGAGGTTGATGTCTGCCACCATCTTGTGATACTGCTCCGTCAGTTTCACCACGTGGCCCTGCAGCCGCAGCCACTCGTGCTGCATCGTCTCCGTACGCTCGCGGAAGCCCTTCACCTGATTCTCCAACTCCTCGATTCGACGTTCTTGGGGCGATTTCATCTGGTACGGTACAAGATATAAAAGGTAAGCTAAGAATACGGTACATATAGTATTTGTAGAACACGAAGTTAGTCTGAAAAAGCAGACACGTCCGGTGTTTGCATTTTCAGACTAATTTCAAAACGCTACGGATGTGACTCGGATTAATGCTAGAAAAAAGAAGATCGCGTTTTCAGAAGACATTCTGGGGAATTATTCCTTTCCGCTGTTCTTGGGTCTTGGGTGTAATCATGATACATTGTATAGTGGTGAGTATAAAAGAAGGAATATTTTAGTTAATGGAAAGTAACCATCCGACCTAACCTCAAGTCACCACAGCGTTGTTTCTAGTTGCATCTGTTGAGTTCACTAGAACCCGGGGTTTGCTTAATCCTCTTCCCGACTGCTATCTGAACTCCCTACTTCGAGAGGAAATCATGTACCAGAGCCTCGTGGTGCACCGGCTTGCACAATTAGGTTGGCTAGGCCCTGTGAGTCTTGCCGAAACACCTACTGAAATTGAGATAAGTAATATTGAATAAAAATATGTAATCCCTACACTTACATCAAATATTTCCTTTAATGCCGTGCATTTCTTTGTAACGATATCCAGCTCTCTTTGTTTCCTGGTAAGCACAAGTACTTTCTGGTCATATTCTTCTTGGAGGCCATCGATCTCTTTCTCCCTAGCTTTCACTTTCGCTAATCTCTCTTCCATCAAGAGATTATTCTTCACTTGGCGGTTACGAAACAGTTCAATGTCCAGCATCACTTTGGCGTGTTGGTTTTCCATCGCCATTAGTGCCAATTCCTTGAAAAATAAAGTGGGATACATCATTCCGTGAAATTAAAAAGTCGTTTTAAAAAAATAGCAGCAAAAAAAAGTTTCTGTCTGTTCCGGCTAATGATTGGATCGCTTTTCACTGGCAGATAATTAATGAATTTACTTGTGACAACTACTATTTTGGAAAAAGAAGTAATAGAAAATATTCTGTTTATCCGGGATTCGAATCCGCGACAGTTCCTTTTTTAGTTTGTATACTCTACCGACTAAGCTACAAATGAATGACAATGTCAGTTATGCCAGTCTATTAACTGACATTCTTGTCTATAGAACAAATAATCTCTTGTGACATCTTGTCTTACCTGCTTCTTGGACATTTCTCTCATCTTCTTTATACCGTTCGCCATGGTTTCCACCGCTTTGTCGTTTAGCAAACAGTCTTGCATATTAGCCAGAATTTCGTTATCCAGCTTCAACTTTAGCTCAGTTTTCCGCTCTAGTTCTTTGTTCGTACTCTTTAGTATGTTCATCATGGCATTGTTCTCCTAAAAGTTACAAAAATATATATTAAAACCTATATCGATGTGTAACAAAGCGAAGTTCGTTTGTTATATTTATCGTTATTTCTTTATTCTTCCTTGTTGCGATAAAATTATCAGCTACTCTGCTGCTAGCTGCTCTGCCCCACTAGACAAATGGTAATACGTTTGTAGAATAGGATAGCTTGGTGTACGGGATTGGCTGCGTTGACGACTGTCACGACTGTCATAATCCCATACATTCATCATTCTATTATAAAATACGCCGGCCAACGAATTAATGCTGCTGGTCTAGAGCGTCTGTTATGAAATGAGCAGTCTCGAATTCCAAATCACTCACCTGCCTAGTGTAGAATTCAATGTTTCAGCAGACATTTGGGTGTATGTACGTTTATTACTCAATAAAATTGTTTATTCCCTTTCAATATCAAGGTACACACTCATTGTACATACAAGTAAAGAGGTTCCTGTGGACTTTGGTAACGACATATATAGTTAATTAATTTAATCGAAACTGCGCGCAAAATGAAGTGCCAATATTTGTGTAGATCACTGGTTCACCTGCTCTAATTCTAATACTAATACAATACAACTTACAGATTTGATCATTTCACGATCCCTTTCAGTCATTTCAAGGGCCTCCGTCTGCTCTGTTATTTTCGTCTCCAAATGTAATTTTTTTAAATCCTCGTTTTGAACTATAAAAGCAATTTAAAATTATTATGGCACTATTATACAAATTAGTTTCATTAGTCTCATTTTATTTTTAAAATTTATTAGAATAATGAATACACGCTGCGTATGACTCTACGATTAATGAATACATTTTTTAAAGGACTAGTAATCGTCAGTTGCCATATTGTAGACCATGGGACCAACAACACGGCAGCTCGTGGTTATAACCTTACTGTACAGTGATGCTTTTCGAAGTCCAAATATAAACCCCCGCCCCTAAACCCTGGGCGAGAGCCCAGTGGCGCGAGGACCTGAACCTGAACCTCAACAACCACCACGCGCATGGCACGTCGCGTAGTTATAGCGGTGATAAGACCCATCATGGAGGACTGGCTGGCACACGGACGGAAGCTTCTCGTACCGGCTGACACAGCTAGGTGATCACCGGGAATGGGTATTTCGGGGATTACGTGTGTCACGAAGAAGCCAACGTCCGCGTGCTTTCACTGTGATGCGAGTGAGGACTAGGGGCTGTACTCATTGAGTGCCTAACGCGGAAGGGAAAACGCCGAGGCGAGTCCTCGTGGCGGCCCTAGGAGTGGGGGTTCAGCACCTTGCCCACAGGGATGGTGTGGTGCATGGTACTCTCGAAAAACCTAACCCTCCTGGCGCAGTCGGGTAAAAAAGGGTCCGAAGGATACCAGTGTGCGAGAGATATGATGACCCAAGACAGCGTTAGGTTTAAATCGGTTCGAGTCCCAGATAACCACCCCTGCGGGAGGGAGATGGAGAGTGGTAGTTTCCGAGCCCCTCCCTCCCTCGGAATCCGCCCGTCGTGACCTTTCTGCCGCATACCTCAAAGTAAGCTGGGTACGCCTATGTCCCTCGCTCCTCGGCTGACCCTTAATGTTCTACGGTTTCAAGATGGATGGTGTCCCCACGGTGTCCCCAGCGATTCTCAAAAAGGGGAATATGCGGCAAGTGACGCACCGCCGCTCCACACGGGGGTGAAGGGATAACAGGCTTTATAATATTATGATAATGGCCTATAGTTGCGCATTGTAGAGCTTAGAGCTGCACTGGCCACAGTGTACTGGGGATATAAAGTACACGTACCCTGCTTGCTGACATGTTCAATATCGTACAAGAGCTTATCCTTGGTCATGGCGAGGTGCTTGCCCGTGTTCATTTCTTCCATCAACACTTTTTTCGTGATCTCCAAGTTGTTTATCAAAGTGCGGTAGTTCTCTTGAAGTGTTCTGCCAATGTCATTTACTTTACACAATTTTTTGTTAAAATTAATTAAGACTGTTTTATAAGACCTACCTTTGCACAAGCAGTAGGTAGGTACTTATATTGAAAATATCCATAACTGAGATCGTCTATACTTTTTTTATATACTACTAGCTTTTGCCCACGGCTCCGCCCGCGTGAATGTCGGCTATCGCAACCAAACATAGCCTATGTCCTTTCTTAAGGTCTCATCTACCCCTATACCAAATGCAATCAAAATCGGTTCAGTGGTTTAGGCGTGAAAGACGGACAAACAGACACACACACACACTTTCACATTTATAATATTAGTATGGATTACATATTATAAAGCTGAAGAGTTTGTTTGTTTGGTGGAACGCGCTAATATCAGGAACTAATCACTTTGTGTTAGGTTACTTTAGATGACTGCGATATTGAGTTATTTTGAGAACACAAATGAATTGGCAGATATTAAAAGATCCTTTTTTTTAACAGACCAAAATTGAAGCTTATTTTTTAGATTGAAGAAATAATTTTACAGGAAGTAAGCCTTACTTATAATCGTCTCGAACTGAGTCGTACACCTTGTCCCGTTGTTGTATGTTGACTATGACAGAGTTCCACAGGCTAATCAACCGGCGCTTGTCCAGCTCCAAATCCTCAAGTTCAGTAGAATATGCGGTCGTCTTAAAATAATTAGCATAATTTCAGGCTTTAGAGTTATATACTTTTGATTTAGGATAGCATAGAATAGAATAGATCTTTATTTGCTAGAACATTGTGATAAGGATGTTACAAATAAATTATGTCTTATGACTAAGTAGGTAGGTATTTTATGGACAAAAAGTCTGTAACGGAGTAATATCATTTGTATAGCAACCAGTCTTTAAACGATTTTATAAATTTATTGTATGGTAAAGCTTTAAATTCGCTAGGTACACAATTAGAAATATATCCACACATAGACAGGCAATTCTTTTTATATAAGAGAAAGAAGAATTGTAGATATGTACTTCTTTGTTTCCATAGTGAGTGATTCCGTTGTCCAGAAATGCCTATGTCTAGCAGTGGGCAATAGGCTAATTGATTGATTGATTGCCATCATATGTTTGGTGTTGCACCTATATGTTGTCATCTATAGCCACATACATCACTCAAGAGTGGTAGGGTAAAGAGTTCGTTACATTAGGAGTAAGGAGGGTGGGAACGAGTAGGAGACCATGTACCTACACCTGCAATGATCCAAGCGATCGATCGTATTTTAAATACCTTATCGTTTATTTTCTCCATTTCCACATTTTTGATTTCCATCTGTTTCTTGAACGTCTCCAGTTTGGTCTCCAGCTTCCAGACTTCGTTACTCAAACCGAACAAGAGCATATCCTGGAAGATGAAAAGATATTTCTCGAAAACAGTAACTTCCCTCAAGTCTTTCATAAACTAGAATCTCGACAACTCAATGGATAGATAATTTACAAAAAAGAATAATTAAATATATTTCAGTAGTGTTATGTCCTCACCAGTTCTCGCTTCTCATTAGCTAGTGCCAGCTTCTCAGCCCTCATTTTGTCGGACATACGCTGGCTGACAGTCAAGTCCGACTCGGTCTCGTCACGCCAAGCTTCCAATTGCTGGCATAGGGTTGTGAGGGCCTCCAATTCCTCCGTGGCTTCGCGTTCTATACGGTTTGGAGTGTGTGAGATAGAAGAAGTGTTAGATAAAACCGTGCAAATAATGTTCAGACTATATACTATGTAAACTCATGGAAGAGTCAGGATTTAGGTAGCACGAAACGGCGAACTCGCCTAAGCAAGTGGATCCTCCATCCCTTTTTGTTTCCTACTCTCATATTCCCCTCTTGTTTCCCCACGCACGAGACCTTAGATGTTTTAAGCATCAGAGGTCACGGTTACTGTCACGCTTACATACCATAGTAGCATTTGAAGAAAAAATTGCCAAGAAGTATTTGCTGCGTAAATATAGGTAAATTAACTGCTTCGCTGCTTCAGTGTACGGCCTCGCTAAGTGTTAGTAGGTAGGTACTTATTACGAACAATTTTGTTGTCTTACCTCTCGTGATGTCTTGTTCGAGTTTATCCTTGACTTTCTTGTACTTCTCGTTCATCTCCTGGGCGTGTTTCTCGGCTGCTTGCCGCTCGGACGTGCGCTGAGCCAGAGTCGACTCGTATTCTAATATTAGTGCCTAAGGAGAAATACTAACATCAGCTATCAGTACAGACATTGTAACACCAGCTTTTGCACAATTTCTCATACTTTAATTTTTTCAAAAATCATAACTTTCATCTTTTTTATATTCACTTTTTTGCCAGTGTTTTCAAAGAGAAACTAAAACTTAAGCAAGTAACCCACCTACTACTTCATAACTTTAAAGTATACGATCATTGGTCTCATTACCATTGATCCCAAGATCCTGCAAAGTGAAGAATTCCGGCAAGCGGATTCCAGATGCAACCGCGGATAACGCAAAGAAAATATTTGACATACCCTTTGAGCATTAGTGTCGTGATCACGTGTGTAGATAGCAGACAGGTCCTTCTCATAAGACTGCTTGCTCAGCTTCAACTCCTCGCGCTGTAATAAAAAACAAGATTACTAGACTTACCCCTTTGACGACTTATGTCACTCAATAAAAGATGTCGGTAGTAGACGGACCGGCTAGTTGCTTTAGGGTGGGGAGTATGCAAAAGGCACATTTAGTAGGCGGGGAAATTTACTCCCGGTATAGTATCTATTAACATTGATGGACTTCATGCTATTAAGGACTGTAATTAAATTATGTCGCCTAGCTACTATTTTGCTGAGCGCAAAATTCGAGAACGACAAGACTCGAATACGGAAATTTTTTCTTGTGTACCACAAATGGTAAAAAAGAAATGAGCCAAGGGAAAGATAGCAGAATTCCATGCAGGCGGGCGAACTGGAACAGGAACACTATTCCACACTGAGGAACGGGTACCAGCTAATACAAAAACAGTTACCAAGTTGAGTATTTCTTCCTCAGCGAGCGCGTTCTCCTTGATCAGGAATTGCTTCAGCGTCTCCTGGAACTTCTGCATCAGCGGGTGCGAGGCCTCTAGCACCGCAGGCATCGCGCCCACAGGCCGGCTGGCGCGCCATCTACACAATAATATGGTATATATAGGTTTCCTGATGCGCTCACGACACTAACCGAATCGGTTACGCTTCCAACCCTTAAATGCTCAGCTACCAGCAAATATATAAGGCAGAGGTAAAGTATATGGTAAGGTAAAGCAGGTAATGGACACACCAGTTTTCCGTGTAGGTAACGTCCTGAATGTGTAAGTTTATGAAGATGTTTGTATGTTTGTTATTCAGTTATGCTCTAACTACAGAACGGATTTGGAATAATTCATCCCGGGCACATGTTGAGCGGAATCAAAATTCCGCACGAGCGAAGCTACGGTTAACCGCTAGCAATTATTAGGTCCTTACGTATGAAATTAGCGTTTTGTCGTACTGATCAATTTGATCTGAAATAATAGGGGTTAAAGTATAAAATTGCCGTTTCATTGTAATAGGTACTTCGAATTGACATAGAACCTTCATGGTTTGAGATTTTTGAGTGAAACTTTTTCCACATGGTACCTATGTAGTTCTTCATTTAAAAATGTGCAACATTCGATTATCGACTTTCAGTTGTTTTTTTTATTCAGCTTAGACAAGAAAGATGGATACTTCGAAAATTCGAGTGATTTTTGAATACGAGTTCCGACGCGGAACTAACGCGGCAGAAACAGCTCGCAATATCAATGTTGCGTTTGGAGAGGGGACTGCTAATGAACGCACCGTGCGATTTTGGTTTAAACGCTTTCGTGATGGAAACTTTGATTTGAAGAACGAACCACGAGGAAGGCCGTCCACACAGGTGAATAACAATGAATTGAAAGACATGGTGGAAGCCGATCCGAGCCAAACTACCCAGGAATTAGCTGCATGGTTTAACGTTACCTTACCAACAATATTGACTCATTTGCGTCAAATCAATAAAATAAAAAAATGTGAAAAATGGGTACCTCATGATTTGACTGATCTGCAGAAAGAAATGCGTGTTGAAACTTGTGTTGCCTTGTTGAATCGATACAGAAATGAAGGAATATTGGATCGAATTGTGACATGTGATGAAAAGTGGATTCTTTACGATAACCGTAAGCGAAAAATGCAATGGCTGACCCCAGGTGAAACGCCACAACAGTGTCCTAAAGCAAAGCTTACCAATAAAAAGGTAATGGTAACTGTTTGGTGGTCTCAGCATGGTGTTATTCACTATAGCTTTCTACGATCTGGTCAAGCAATAACGGCAGATGTCTACTGTGCCGAACTCCGAACAATGATAGCAAAACTAGCAGTGAAACAGCCCCGACTCATGAATCGATCTTCACCATTATAGCTCCATGATAACGCGAGACCTCATACAGCACGAGAAACCGTTTTAACTCTACAGGAACTGCAATTAGAAACTATCCGTCACCCTCCGTATTCGCCAGACCTTGCTCCAACAGACTACCATTTTTTTCGTGATTTGGACAATTTTCTATGTGATAAAAAGTTTTCTTCTCAGGAGGCAGTACAAAATGCTTTCACACAGTTTGTCGAATCTAGATCACCAGAGTTCTATCGCAAAGGCATAAATGACCTTCCTACTAGATGGCAGCAATGTATAGATAATAATGGTAATTATTTTGATTAAATAAATACGTTAAATTAAAAAAAAAACGAATTTCAATTTGTCAGTACAAATCGGCAATTTCATACTTTAACCCCTAATATCTTCTCTTTGGTTTTCCAAAAAAATTCCAAATTCAAATTAATAAATTCATTTAGCTGTTTTTTTCTTCTTTGGAATACAGTCAATCATTTGTTATTTTACGCATTATTTTTTCTTTGGCGTCGCTTATTACCGCGCAATGGAAAACATGAAATATCGGTATATTTACGAGTACGAGTTCTACCGTGGCACCAGTGCTGCAGAAACAGCTCGAAAAATTAATGATGTGTACGGCGCTGGTGTCGCTAAAGACAGCACGGTACGTTTTTGGTTTCAACGTTTTCGTTCTGGAAATTTCGACCTTAAGAACCAAGCCCGTGGACGGCCGGAGATCAAAGTGAAAAACGAAGAATTAAAGGCTATTGTGGAAGCGGATCCATCACAAAGCACTTCAGAGATAGCAGCAGGCTTCGGGGTAAGTGACAAAACTGTATTAATCCACTTGAAGCAAATCGGAAAAGTAAAAAAACTCGAACGATGGGTACCTCATGAATTGAGTGAATCGAACTTGCAAACACGGGTCGCCTGCTGTGTTACTTTGCTCAAGCGACACAATAATGAAGGGATTTTAAATCGAATCATTACTTGTGATGAAAAGTGGCTGAACCCTTGAGACCCAACCAAATCCTGCCCTAAACGAAAATTGACTCAGAAAAAGTTACTTGTAAGTGTTTGGTGGACTAGCGCCGGTGTCGTTCACTACAGCTTTCTTAAATCTGGCCAAACGATTACGGCAGATATCTATTGTCAGCAACTGCAAACCATGAAGGAAGAACTAGCTGTTAAAAAACCGAGATTGGTCAATCGCTCTAGGCCACTGCTGCTTCACGACAACGCAAGACCACACACTGCACAACAAACAACCACTAAGTTAGCTGAGCTACAATTGGAATGTCTGCGACATCCACCGTACTCCCCGGACCTCGCTCCAACAGATTACCATTTCTTCCGGAATTTGGACAACTTCTTACAAGGAAAAAAATTCCACTCCGATGCAGCAGTCCAAACTGCCTTCAAAGAGTTTATTGATTCTCGCCCCCATGGTTTTTATAGTAAAGGGATCAATGAACTACCCATAAGATGACAAAAGTGCATAGATAACAACGGTGCATACTTTGATTAATTAAATATATTTTACAAAAAAAAAACGACTTTTTATTCCTCCCGTACAAAACGCCAATTTCATACGTTAGGACCTAATATTATAAAAGAACTTGACATAGCATTTCCTGATGGAGATTAATTGACAACTTGATCAAAAGAAGTAATACAAACTCGTCTAAAGCTTCCCGTCCAGCTGGTTTAATGCACTGACATTTTGTCCGGGGACACTTGCATACATCACAAGGCACCACAACCTGCGTGATATAAAAAAAAACTTATTAGTCTACAGTACTTAAATAAAAATAATTTCATGTGATGAAGTTTAGTAACATTCTTTATCCAGCATAAAGGAGCTGGTTCAACCGGATCTTCACCAGAGACTTTAACCGGAAACCAGCAGGTCTGAAAAGCCATATTTTGTCAGGTGGCAATATTTACACTAAATTTGAATCTGCTTAGTAAATGAATTGTAGTGATTCTGCTCATATAAGTGACCATTATACGAATTTTTTGAAACCTATTTTTAGTGTTTGTATCTATGGAATTGATATATAAATTGTCTCACGTATGTACACCAATAGGGGGTTAGCTATCATTGGGGAGTCGAACAGTTTGACAGGAGAGGAAAGCGAGCTGAGCACCACACGCAAACCTGCGCTATTGAGTGTAGGAGTGAGCCAGTGCAATTCTATGTATTACATCCTATTACCTATTATCCTACACTATTATCATCTACTGGAAATCATAAGTTACTTGTTTTAGCGGAATCGCTCAATGTGGCGTTTTTAGACCCGCATGCCCGCAGTATGCTATTTTTGTACCAAAAAACTCGTAGGTAAAATTCTCGCGCATTTTTTATTGTCACTGCATAAAGTATTTTATGCTCATCGCTTTTAAGTGAAGGATTCTAAGTATCTTCTGCGGTACGTTGGTACGTTATGGCACGTCCGAAGCTAAGGGCCAAGAGTATGCACAAGCATGCATGAGAAACTGAAGTGTCGCAGTCCTTTCTTTTCACACATTCCTACCCCTCAGCAGCTACTATTTGGGCCCTAATCTGCATGAATTCGAAGTCATCTTGTAGACAGATTTATCACCATGCATCATCATCATCATCTCAGTATTGAATCCTGGATGGCTCTCACCTCGGAGCCGCGAGTCCGCTTTCTAGCACTCAACTTGCAAAAACATCAGAACCGCATTTACTGGCACGTACGTATTAAAATGGTAAAACAGCAAAAAACTAAATACTAACAGGTGGAAAAATGATATTTTCGTGCTTGAACAGAAGACACGATTCCTCATGTATGACGATCTCATTCTCGTCTCTTGGGCACTCGCAGTGGGCACTGAGAAGCGACTCCTCTGAAACGTCGTCTTCAGGACACGGGCAGGGTCGTCTCGAAGAAGGGCCGGAGCCCGCCGATTCAGACATTATATTCACTTTGTATTTTAAAAAACAATATTTATTTGAAAGCTCTTGATTTGAAAACGTATCAAAAATTACAGCTGACTCGCTTGTTTGTTGCTAGGTAACTGAATATTGCTTAATTTTAAATTAGCATTGTTATGAGTGATTGTGATGGTATTGTTTATTGATAAAATATAATCTCTTTGTTGCTAAGGGTTCTGCGAAAAACTCAGTTCTAAACAATTCGTGTGAAATATTCTGGCAATACTGATCCCATCCCATTCCCAGGATGAAAGTAGCCTATGTACCTACTGTTCCAGACTATAATTTATATCTGTGCGCAATTCCATCCTGATCTGTTCAGCCGTTCTTGGTGTGTTTGAGTAACAAAAAATCATTGATCCATCCCTGAAATATCCAGTCAGTAAATGATATTTGACCCCCATAATTGATGGTTCGTTAATTATATTTATCTACCTAATGTATTTTGGTGATATTTTGATAAGCTACAAAATCCCCCATGTGTATTATGTATAGTTTATGGTAATAAATCGATTGCAACCGTAATGGTAGGGGAGCCCACGAGGCTAAATGGGGATTTACTCGAGCGTCGTAGAGACCTATTGGGATGCAAATCTTAGATGATAAGAAGAAAAAAATGTTATATGATATATACCTTTACATCGGTGGGGGAAGCGGCTATCGATTTTTAAATATGTAAAAAAAACTGTTGCATGGACATCCTCGAGCGCGTCAGATATTGATAGCATCAATGCCCTACGTATTTTTAATAATGTACGTATGTTAATCTGATCGTTTGCATGATGCGGGTGGTTGGATTTAAGGGTTGAAAATGAAAAAAAAAAAAAATTATCGAGCTCGTCAGATTTTCTAAGGGAGTGTTAAGTGCACCAAAAAAAAGCTCTCATTCACTAATCTGACGATTTCGATGAGACGCAAACTCGCGGCCATTTTCATAATATGCAAAAAAAATTCGCCATTTTGAAATACTCAAGCGCGTCAGATTAAGATATATATGGTTCATCTTTATATTCTAAACGTACTGTCTCATAATCTGACGATTATCTAGAGGGATTCGCCTGATCTGACAAAAAAAATATTAGAAAAACGGTTCACCTTAAAGGCCATCCCTGCAACTTCCCGCTAATTCCATTCCTGGGCGCTTAAAATAGTACTTATGACATTTTTGAGCTCAAAATATAATTTATGTGATATTTTGAGCTCGCTGAGTTCAAAGAAATAATATTTCTATGCATTTGAGCTCTCCCAGCTCGAAAGTCTGATAGAAGTTTCATAGAACACTATTTTTGGAATTTTCAAACCGCAATAACTTTTGAATGGATCAAGCAATTTTCACGCGGTTGGCGGCATTCGACGCAGTTTTATCATCCTCATAAGTAATTTTGCAATTTTAATTGATCGAACCACAAATTTCGGAGTAATCACGAAAAAACACTTTTTTGGGTTTCTTTCGTTCACGATATCTCTCGGACGAATCAACCGCTTTTGACCAGCTTGGTGGCGATCGACGTGGTTTTTCAAGTTTTTGAAATTGATTGATAAAGCCGGTTAAAACTTATTCCAAAAAAAAAAAAATCTCAAAATCTCATTTTAAGGGAAATATTTAGAACGCCGTTTAGTAGATTCCGAACGGTTTAGTCGTTCAAAAGTTATAAGCGAGACACACACACACGCACGCACGCACGCACGCACGCACGCACGCACGTCCGCACGCACGCACGCACGCACGCACGCACGCACGCACGCACGCACGCACGCACGCACGCACACACACACACACACATACATACATACAGACATAGTGACAACATCACGGAGGTAGTCAGGGAAGCTTCCTATGACCTTAAAACGTCAAGATCTGATGAAAACTCGATTTTCGCAAAACGGGGTAAAACCAATAACTTCCCGAATTGTTTAAAAAAAATCGCGCAGAAATGTTCCTCCAGACACTGTATTTACTAAACAGTTTGTAATTTCTAGAGAAGCAGCTTGCCCCGTTGAAATGTTAAACAACAGATCCTTATCAATTGAAGAAGAGAATGGATTGATGGTCTGCAGGACACTGTTCGAAAAAGCTTCAATTTGGATGTGTTGTTTTTTCATTCGATCTGGGTGTAAATCAGCAGCAATATCATGGTAGTTTCTGTCAAGCCCTCCACGAGTAAGCACATGAGATATGATTCTTGTTCGCGCTCCATGATTTTTAGCCCAACGTTGCCTAGCAGAAATTGAATTTGTGAGGTTAACAATTCCAGTAAGACGACGAGCAGCTTCACCATTTATCGTCTGCTCTAGCGTTAAATCCACAGGAATTCGTGAGAAATTAATAGCACTCATATTAAATATTTATAAACTTTAATTCATACAACTAATATTAAAATGTCATGACAATCATGGCGTCATGGCAACAGAAACCAGAGTGGGGACGGAGTGGGAGAGTAATAGATAGAGAAAGAGAGAGAGAGGAATAGAAACGCGGAGAAGGAAATGTAGGCATCACGCAGCTGCACGCATTTAACTTTATCGACGAATTTTTGTTATTTCGGCTCGCGGAAATCGTCAGATTATACATTTTTCATTATTCTTGAATTATTTCCTTCAAAATAAAAAAAAGTTTAGCTACGCTCGAGAATGTCGAGATGACGTTTTTTTTTTACAACTTTGTTGCCCTCCCCTTTTTTTACGACACTCTCAAATTGTCAGATTAGTGGAATATACACTTTTTAGGATGTAATTAACTCACCCTACCTTAATCTGACGCGCTCGAGAATTTCTGATGGTCATTTTTTTTTTACTAACCTGATCCTGTATCCTTCACGGGCGGCCTTATATATGGGCCTCATGTTTTGTGGAGGTACTTAACCGGGTACAAGGTATCCCCCTGTATATTAATCTGCCGCGCTTTAGTAAATCCCGAAATCCCCGCTTGGGCTCCCCTACCATAAAAGGCAACCCTGAGTTAGATTTCATTACCATAGCAACGTGTCTATCAACAAAAGCGTGTATTTATACAAAGTCAACAATAATAACTTTGAATAAAAGTAGTGTAACAGTGTGATTTCATACATTAAAATATGGTAAGTAATTCGTGCATATTTATTTCTTTACAAAAATATGTAACAATAGCTGTTGCCCACGGCTCCGCCCGTGTGGGTGTCGGTTATCGCAACCAAAAATATGCATAATGTCCTTTATTAAGGTCGAATCTACCCCTATACCAAATTTCACCGAAATTGGGATCTCATTGCAGTCATTCCCGGGACATACCAATCAAAAACAACTAGCGGACCACAGGCTCTCAAATAAGAACTTTAAACGCAACTTATAATAGAAAAGGTTGTAACAGTGATTATCATTTGACTAACTAATAAAAATATCAATTCAATCATCATTCACCAAGCCTTTTCCCAAGCAGTTGGGATTGACGTACTAATCTGACTGTAATGCGGCTGTTCTTAGATAAGTATATCTTCCGCGAAGCGACTGCCACCTGACCTCCTCAACTTTTGTATTTAGATTATTCAATTCATTGTTGTACTTTCTTCTAGATTTTATCTCGCTCGAAGCCAGCGACGGAGAGTCGCTCGACAACAGGCAACAACTCCGCCAAGAAGAGCTTCCCGGAGTTAGAAGACTTTATACTGAAGCGGGACTATGTGGGAGCTCTCACCATGCTTGAGGTGAAGTTTGAATTACCTATAACAGTGTGGTGAGCATCGGCGGCGGCGCGCATCGTAGGACTATGCGCGCCCCCCAATACCGGAGGCGAGTCGGGGACCGCGTGGTCCCCCCTCCCGGTTTAGTCGGTTCGAGTCCGACATAACCTCCCCCTCCAGCTCCTAAAAATGTATGGTGAGCATACGGTGTTCTTCATACTATAAAATTATATCGTGGTGTGGCCACTTCGCTGTAAATTGAGAACGAATCCTGCTATAACTATGATTTATACCTCGTTTTATTCCTAAATGTATGAAGATTCATTTGAGTCTGCATTATTCGGTCATAGCACTAATAATCTTTCTTCAAATTTAGTACAAAGAATCATTTTAGGCCTAAAACGCCAGAATTAGTCCTAGCTTTCAAGAAATTACTTATTGTTTAAGATTACTGAGTCGCCTTGTACGACACTGCATGAGATGAGATGTGGTTACCCAAATTCTACTCTGCTGGGAACCACATGGCTCTATACCAATCACTACATAGTATAAAACAAAGTCGCTTTCTCTGTCCCTATACCTATCACTTTGTATGCTTAAATCTTTAAAACTCGCAACGGATTTTGATGCGGTTATTTTAATAGATAGAGTGATTCAAGAGGAAGGTTTATATGTATAATACATGTTTAATATAGTAGAGGGTTTAACGGGAACGGGATCTGACGCCACGCGGGCAGAAAAATATTGGCGGTACGAAGTTCGCCGGGTCAGCTAGTACGATATATTTTTTTTTTTAAATGGTACTTCTCTATTTCTGGATTAACAAGTAAACTGCAGTTTCTCTTCCCCAGTTCCTGAAGCATGAAGGCAACACGGAGATATGGGTGGACGTATGGGTAGCGTGGTGCTGGTTCCACCTCGGGGAATACAAGCGCGCGCTCGACGGGTACACGAGCGTGCGCACACGGGACAAGCTGGACTCCAGGGTGTCCGACAATATCGCTATGGACCTCGCTGTGTGCTATTTTTATTTAGGTAACTTTATTCATCTTCATCCTAGCGTTAATCCCAGTCGCATCCGAAGTTTCGACCTCGGTGTCTAGAGTCCTCTTTACCGGTAATTTAGGTAAATTTATTATGACACACAATATTAGCCTCTCTGTGGCGTAGCGGTAGTGAACGCGGACGATGGGGCGCGGATTCGATCCCCGCTCAGTGCAAATATTTGTATGCATGAATATGTATATTTGCATTAGTCTGGGTATTTCTATGTATAATATGTATGTATTTACAAAAAAAAGTATCTAATTATGTTTATCCGCATTCTAGATTCTATAACACAAGCTAGTTAAGCTATGCTTACCATGGGTCTGTGAAATGTTGTGGAATATTATAGCCTGCAAGTATTAGTGCCTACAATAGCCTGGGCGAGAGCTGATATGTGTACATAAGTGCCTGTATCCTTGTCGTGTACCTTTTGGACCTGAAAAAGATTATAGAACCACGTTGATTCATACAAAATGGTATACAATTACACCACATTACATTACATTATATTAACCATGTGTTGGCAGGGATGTACAAAGAGTCCCAGGAGGCTGCTGAAGAGGCACCTAAATGTTCTCTAAAGGTAACAATAATTCTCTACTACTCGTGCGGAAATAGGAAATAGCTGTAACAGAGTGCCACCATTGTTAACATGGTACGTGTATGTAATGGTGACCCTCTTTCCTGAGACTTTGCTTTCAGCTTACCATCAGGCGACGTGAAGTCAAATTGACGTGTCCTATAACAAATGAAAAAAAAAACTTCGTAAGTTCAAAAGGGAATGTAGTTCACCGTGCACAGCAACCCATTGAAAAGCCGGCATGAATCGGGTTGTAAGGGCCACTCGCCACTGAAGTTGTACTGGTGCCAGTACAACTTTAGTGCCATGCCAGCAGTTACGGCGAAAGGTCCGCATCAGTGGTGTACCACTTAGGTGGCACATAAGCACACAGCCCACCTGATCGAAAGTGGTTACCGTGGCCTATAGACGTATGCATCACCAGGGGCATTACAGTTGTGCTGTCGACCCTGTAGAAACATATGGTATAGTCGCTTGGGACAAGTACAGCAGGAAGTTCATTGCACAACTGGAGCGTGCGTGGTATGAAGTTATAATCTAGCCAAACTAAATATCCCCAGACTCGCCTACTATTCCACCTGGCTCACAAGCTTGGTGACGAGGAGTCCCTGATGAAGTCTCACGCAGCCCTTCGCGACGTGCCCGAAGACCAGCTGTGCCTGGCTTCGGTACATTACATGAGGGCTCACTACCAGGAAGCTATCGACGTTTACAAGAAGCTCTTGTTGGAGAGACGGTATGTAGAGTCAGTTGGCTGCCTCTAGATAAAGTAGGGAAGAAATTGTACAATTTCTTAAGATTTGGATGTCTATAGGATTGGCCTTACGGTATTACATAAAAATAGTATAGGTAGGTATGTACTTACCTCATGTTTCTTCGATAGGTTTGTTCTGGTGGGCCTAAATGTTAAAAAAAAACACAGGTGCTGGTTTATATTTTTGTACTTGATGATTAGGAAAATTCATCCGTTCGGTACAAAGTTTTTTGAGGGCAGGAAGTGAAGTTTTGTGTTGCCATTAAAAACAAAACTAAAAATTAGAAACTCACTCATAAAAAATACTCGCCATGGTTGGGACAAATTTAGTCCTCAGTACCGTATCTAGTACCATGTTAGTTAGGTTTAAGTCCATTAAGTTTAAGTTTCTCGAGTAGTTCTTTACTCGCCAAACACCATACAACAACTCTGTGACATAGAAAAAATACTAATAGCCTTCTATGATATAGATTAGGCATTTTTACTGGAGGATGCCCGACATCATGGCAAGGAATAAGGACTCTTCGGAGTTGAAAAAAATACCTAAATGACTTGATAGTGGTGGACTGGGCAGCCCGTTTCATTATTAATGGGTTAGATGAGATGCTAATTTCTCTCATGTACAAGTGCAACAGAGATGCACCTTTGTGTGAAACAAAGGTGCATCTCTGTTTTGGTAACAACAAATAATTTGAAATATTGCAGATGTAAAAGATATGAAAATGATGATACGGAATGGATTAAGGCGTTGCCCCATTGCGACGGGTAATGACAAAAACACCCTCACAGTTTACTCTCCATGTAGAAAGTTATCTTTGTCGTATTTATTTTGTAGAAATCATTGTAGGGGGTAAATAGTAGGTTAGTATCGTTCTACCTATTAAATAGTACATAATAAACGTTTTGTGGTATCCTTTGTTGCGAACTTACCTATTTAATCTTTACTATTATCACAGTTATTCAGCGTAGGTAATCATAATTATTTAAATATACTTGATCCTGCATCACCATATGAAATTATCACACCACGTCATTATAAAATACAACATCAACTACTTGTCTTTTCGCTTCGTGTCGAAGTCGCGTAGAAAGTATGGATCACATCTGTGACCCGTACCTCCTAAGTTAATGCAGTTCGGATTTATGCTGTTCCTAATGCTTATTACCTATAATATAACTAGCTGACCCGGCGAACTTCGTACCGCCAATATTTTTCCGCCCGCGTGGCGTCAGATCCCGTTTCCGCTGCACCCTCTATTATATTAAACATGTATTATACATATAAACATACCTTTTAAATCACTCTATCTATTAAAAAAACTGCATCAAAATACGTAGCGTAGTTTTAAAGATTTAAGCATACAAAGGGATATATGGACAGAGAAACCGACTTTGTTTTATACTATGTAGTGATTAGGTAGTAAGAGAATCGTTACCTTCCCCTCTAGACAAGTGGCAAATCGTGGTCCGGCATTTGGTAGAATAGATTGAGGAATCTATGGGATTTGAAGTATTTGACAGGCGTTAATGCATGCCGGACATCGAATTGTCACTTGTCTAGAGTGGCTTATTTTAATCGTTTTCTCTTTCTAGTACCTACATGGCACTAAACGTGTACGTAGCTTTGTGCTACTACAAGCTGGATTACTACGACGTATCTCAAGAGGTGCTCGGGGTATACCTCGCCCAGCACCCCACGTCCACTGTCGCCGGGAATCTGAAGGCTTGTAATCTTTTCAAGTAAGTACTGGTTACCCTCATTTATGCTATCATTCCTCCACTCCGAAATTCTGAATACAATAAAATTCTTCAAGCCTGTACTCCTACAACACGCACACGCACACACACATCACTTCCTTATCCCCGGAGGGAGAGACAGAGGCGCTTATTACGCCCACGTTTCGCCAGTCATTTCGTTAACCCCGCGTAATAGGTGGAGAGCCTATTGCCGTTTTCGGGGACTGAGTATATTCGCCAGAGCCTCGCCCGTTTGTTAGTCGGTGCTCTACGTGCAGGTGAGGAAGTCATGGAACTGGAGACGCTGGAGGACCCCTAAGCGCCTACTCCTATTCCTAAGTACCATACAAATTAATTCTATCAGTAGGTTGCAAATTGTAAATATAAGAACAATATTTTAAATTTTATATACTTACCTACATAATTTTGTTTCCAGTAAACAATGTTTTAATTACACATGAACTTAAATTTAGACATTATTTTACTTAATTTATTTCTAATTGACCTTGTTACGTAAAACTAATAATAGCCTTTTATTGACAAATAAATAAATAAAATATAAGAACTGAGACATAAATTGCAGTGCACAGCTTATAGACCAATGTCGATAACTTTTATAACAAAAAAAAATAATAGTAGGATGAAACCCATTAGAAAAGGAGGGGAATATTCGATATATTTTAGATACATTCAAAATATATCATATAAGACATAAAAAACATAGCTATAAATATAAAAATATATATCTGAAATATATTTGAAATGTATAAAATATACATGAAAATCGGCGTAAAGTTAGTTATTCAAAATATATTTACGATATATATTTTATTTACATTTATATATTTTTTATAGATTTTTAATATATTTTTGAAGTATATTGAATTTTTTTTTCATGGGAGTAACTAAATTTGTTTGTGCAAAACACAGGAGATTATAATTTTTTTATCTTGTACTAAAATATCGTTCAATTTTAATCTTTAGGTTATGTTACGTTAAGCATACTATTTTTTAAAGAAAATGTTACTATTTTTATGTTTGAGTTAATTTAAACAGATAAAAATAGAGATAGTATTTACCTTCCTATACAGATTCGAACAGTTTTCTTTTTTTTTTAAGTAAACTTGTAACATGTAATCTTACGTTTTTCGAGTAATTAAAGTGTAAATTTTAATAAATAGCTGAAAATTGTATATAATAATTAAAAAAGAAATTTCGAATTCGAGTCTTTTTCGATTTTTGGCATTTTCTGAGAAGAATTACTATTGCAACATATTTTTTTTCTTTCACCATCGGAAAGTAGAGATTTCAACGAACAGAAAACATCCCCACGTTTTGATGAAAGCTGATATTTTGACGGGTGAATTTTCGATTGAAAATTAGGGTGCTTTTTCGATATTAATTCAAAATAAGGCGCAAAAATAAATATTTCTAATCAAATAAATTACAGCGTATTTGGGACATAAAAAGGTAAGTTTTCACCAAATTTCATGAAAAAAGAAATTTATTTGAAAAAGATAAAAATAAAAAACCAAAATCTTGGTTTTTTGAATTTTTCACATAAACTTTGAGGTTATGTGAAAAAAGTGCTAAAACAAAAGTTTTAGATCTTTTTATTACCTACAACTTTGCCATTTGACTTTTTTCCATAGGACTTTTAGTTTTGCCGGAAATCGAGAAAAACCGTTTTTTACCCTTAAAACTCGCCCCCATCCCCTTTCCGACCTCAGATCGCCCGTAATTTATTTTTTCTTTCATTTTTATAATATTCCCCTCCTTTTCTAATGGGTTTCATCCTACTATTATTTTTTTTCACTTTTTATTATTTTTAAAGGCTTCTACCCTGGTCTATTAGTTTTATATGCGTGACAATTAATTTGCAGATTGTACAACGGTAAAGCAGCCGAAAATGAACTAAAACAAATATCGTCAGATCAACACACTTTTGGACAAGATCTCGTCAAACACAATTTGGTTGTATTTCGGAATGGTGAAGGTGCACTAAAGGTAGAACTTTTTAGCAATTATTATTATTTAGGTAAAAACGGAACCCTATCAGGTACTAAGATTCCACCGTCCGTCTCTTTGTCAATCTGGCATCAAACTCATCAAGCTGTATCTCATGAACCGTAATAGATAGACAGTTGAATTTTTCACAGATATTGCAAGAAGGTAGGTATTTCTGTTGCCGCTACAGCAACTAATATTTAAGACATATAAATATTTAAAGGGGGCTCTCATACTACAAACGCGATTGGCTAGGGTGGGCTAGGAAATGGTACGGAACGGTTCGTGCGGGGGTCCGACTGGCAATTAACCGTAGTAGTAGCTAACAGCAATTATTATTTTTGTAGTTTAAGTCAGAATACATAAGTACAACAGAAATGGTAAGTTATCAATGTTAAAAAATAACTGTAACTTGGTCGTAGGTGTTACCAGAACTAGTGGATGTGGTGCCAGAAGCTCGCCTGAATCTGGCAGGCTACCGTCTCCGCAACAGGGAACCTCTCGAAGCGAGGACTTTGTTGGAACCTCTGCAGCCCACCTCGCCGCTTCATTATATTCTGAGGGCTGTGGTTGCTGTGAGGCTCTATAATGAGAGTGGCGATGTAAGTTCTATGCCTCTAGACAAATGGCAATTCGCTAGCTGGCGTTTGGTGGGATAGAATGACAAGTATATGGGATTTGAAGTATATGAAAGTCTTTAACGCATGTCAAATACGTCAAATCCCATACATTCGTTATTCTATTTTATCAAACGTCGGTTAGCGAATTGTCACTTGTCTAGAGGGGCTGAGCTTCTTAATAACCATCTTAGTACCATCACCACGACGCTACGAAAATAGCCAAATTTAAAAAAAAAAGGTCATAAGTGTTTTGGCTATCTTGGTCTATACCTATATAGCAATATTTTTCGGACCTGAGATTTTGAATTTTATTGACTATTAAGGGAACGTTAACAGGTTTAGAAAATGTATTTTTAGAAGGTTGAGTCTACTTACTTGCGTGGGAGTATTCAATAAAAGATTCTCTTCACTTTGAATTTCTTATTACTGATCACACTATATATACTATAACTGACTAATTAGAACACTGCCTTGTACTGGTTAGTGAGCGAGCCCGTACGTGGCCGATCTGGTCAAGCCTTTCGTACGAACTGGCTCACCGCGGCGCCTGCTCGCCGCATGTAATCGAATATGTTGACTTTGCGTCTAGCTCTAAACAGTCTGCTACAATATCAGACCTTATATTAAAACCAACACCCAATTTAACAGGGACATCCGAACCTAGTTCCTATTTACGCCATTTCACTGAATTGGTGTTACTATATATCACAAGAAAAAAAAGCTTGATTCACACTGTTGTCAATGCATTTTCGACTTTAATTTTAGCTGTCTAAAATCGCATTGGCATCGGTAAAAATATTAATTAATCTGTATTTAACCCTAAAGGAAGAGCAAATGAAGCTAGCCCAGCAAAGTTTCCATTTGGTGGGTAGTTCAGCGTCTGAGTGCGACACGATCCCGGGCCGGCAGTGCATGGCGTCCTCTTACTTCCTGGCGGGCCACTTCGAGGAGGTGCTCGTCTACCTCAACTCCATCAAGAGCTTCTTCGTCAATGATGATACTTTCAACTTTAATTATGCGCAGGTATTTTGTTCTTTGTAGTTGAAGCTGGTCAGGTTTAATCATGGAGAAGGAAATGATAGCGGAGTTGTTACATGGCAATCGAGTCACGAGCCTTCCATACGTCAAAATGACTCCTTTGATCTGTGACGTCACCATTTAGTTAAAACATCCTTGCGTTCGGTTGTCATTTTTGGTTAAAATTATAGCGATAAAAATAGCTTTAACCAGGTTTAAGAATGAAGTGTGCAATGAAGGATGTACAACGTATACAGATAAGTAATTAAAATATTTTAACTGTGTAACATTTCATCAGAAGGTCCGCTATATATTTATACTAGCTGTTGCCCGCGGCTCCGCCCGCGTGGATGTCGGTTATCGCTTAGTTGAGCAGACGCTATTGAGCATTAAATTCGCCTCTCTACTCAACTTTGTCCTCGACTATGTACTCACCTCTGTTCTCGACTTTCTACTCGCCTCTAAATTCCCCTCTCTACTCGGCTTTGTACTTTTCTCTATACTCGCCTTTCCATTGGTCTCTCTACTTGCCCATCCATTCGATTATCTTTTCGCCTGTCTACTTGACTCTCCACACTTGAGTAGAGGTGCGAGTAGATAGGTACTCGCACCTCAACTCAACTCTCTATTCGATCTCTACTCGCCACTACTTTCATCTTTCCACTCGCATCCCTATTCGCCTTTACAGCATATCATCAAAAATGACAAACTTTCATATTTACTATCAAATCCTTATCCCCCCCCCCCCTTTTACCACATTATTCGCGATCAAAGGTAGCATATGTCCGTTACCAGGCTCTAATTAATCCCTGTACCAAAATTTCATCATCTTCAAAACTGTCAAACTTTAATCCCTTATTAACCCCCCCCCCCCCCCCCCTATGCCTCCATTATCGCGTCAATAGGTAGCCTTTGTTCGTTCCCAAGCTTCAATCCTATGTTCGTTCCCAAGCTCTAAACTATCGTTGCACCAAATTTCATCAGGAAATCTTCAAAAATGACATACTTTCATCCTAAGGCCTTAGTCCCCCCCTTCTACCCACCTTTTTGTGATAAAAGGTAGTCTTTGTCCGTTCCCAAGCTCTAAACTATCTCTGTACCAAATTTCATCAAGAAATCTTTAAATATGACAAACTTTCGTACCAAGGCCCTAGACCCTCCCCCTTCTACCCCCCTTTTCGCGATAAAAGGTAGCCTACTTCCGTTTCCAAGCTCTAAACTATCTCTGTACCAAATTTCATCAAGAAATCTTCAAAAATGACAAACTTTTCTCCCAAGGCCCTAGTCCCCCCCCCTTCCACCCCCCTTTTCGCGATAAAAGGTAGCCTATGTCCGTTCCTAAGCTCTAATCTACCTCTTTACCAAATTTCGTTAAGATATCTTCAGAAATGACAAACTTTCATAAAAACTTTCATCCCCTATTTCCCCCCTTAAATCCCCTTTCTCGTGATAAAAGGTAGCCTATGTCCGTTCTCAAGCTCTAATATACCTCTGTTCCAAATTTCATCAAGATCGGTTCAGCGGTTTAGGCGTGAAAGCGTAACATACAGACAGACAGACAGACAGACAGACAGACAGACAGACAGAGTTACTTTCGCATTTATAATATTAGTATGGATTTTATTTTTTTTAGAAAATAATGTGTTTAGAGAACCATCTAAAAGAAATAATTTATTAAGTAACCTTGTGTTACAAGTATAATAGTTGTAATAATAACTCAATCCATTTTATGAAAATTTTACCACAATCTCGCCATAGTAAATTCAAAAATGTTATTTTATTTATAAAATATTATATTAGGTTGAAATTAAAAATTTAAAAAAAAATGGGCTATCTGTCGGTATAAGGTCAAATCATTTAGTGATTAATTTTAAAAAAAAACTTCCTTCATTAAAGATTATTCTAGATTTCTTAGTAGCGCTTAGCGCGTCTTTGTAACTACATCGAAAATTGTATGTCCCTGTTTATGTTTGGTTTCGCTATGCCGCACTAGATGATGGCGGGGGACGAGGAATGACGTCATGCCCCCCGCATCTCCCTTCCCACCCGCATTTGTTGGCGTTATTCTTAAGAGAAATTTGATTGTGATATCTCCGCTACTCAATCATATTCTGTCCTCTTCTTCTTCTTCTTCTTTTCGCGGGCACGTTTTCCGCATGTGGTCCCTTGTAGTTGGGCCTTTTTGCGTGATCGTGTGGTTTGTGTATCCACTGCCCTACTCCAACCATCCAAGCTCCTTCCAAAAAGCGGCCAGGCTGCCGGGTCTGCTGCAGGCCTCTCGGAGTGTGATTGGTGTTCCCAGGTGTTGCGCCCGTTATTCCGCGATCTCGCTGCAGTTCATGACTACGTGGGCTGGTGTTTCGTCAGTCCTCATGCACGCTCGGCATAATGGACTGTGCGTTAAACCTATAACATACAAATGTTTGTTAAGATTACTGTGCCCTGTTATGGTCCCTACTACAAACCGTAGGTCCGCCCTATTTAGGCGCAGCAGTTTTTTAGAGAGCCGTCTGTCTAGACATGGCGTTGCCTCTCTCGATTGACGACATTCCTTCGTCTTCGCCCACATTTCAGCGTGTAATTTCCTTGTTCTATGTCTTAGCCAGTATCTTTGCTGGTTTGCCGATATTGGTAAGACGGGTTCCACCCTGTAGGTCTCTATTTCGGCTCCCCTTCTGGCCAGTTCATCGGCCGCATCGTTGCCTAGGGAACCGCTGTGTCCTTTGATCCATTGGAGTGTAATCTCGTTTGACTCACATATACCCTCCAATTTCTTGTGGCACTCCAGGACTAGTCCTGATTTTATTGTGTTGCTGCGTAGAGCGTGTAGTACTGCAGTGCTGTCCGTTAGGATTCGAATGCCTTGATTCTCTATATTCCTTGCAGCCACCGCGTCTGCGGCCTGGATTATACCAACGCATTCCGCTTGGTTGAAAATTGTGTTGTGCATGCCCAGTGCTGTTGATATATTAATATTTAAGTCAGCGGAGTAGGTACCGGCACCTATCCCTGTTTTCATTTTAGATCCGTCCGTGTATATCCTCACCTCCTTTGTGCCGGATGAATCTGTTCTCTTTTCCGTCCTCTATGGGTTTAATAAATAATAAATATATAATAAATAGTAAAATAAATGAATAAATTCATTCGTCCATTATGACAGGCTAAAGTTGCAACGGGCTTCTACCGCGAGGCTGAGGAGGTGCTGCTGGCGATCCAGGACGAGACGATTCGATCTTCGTTCACATTCCTCGCGTGCCTGTGTCGATGTCACGTCATGAACAAGGAGGCGCACCTCGCTTGGGAGATCTGTATCAAGGTAACATTTCTTCTTAAGGTTTTCTTTGTTCCAAATTTTCAAATCATTTGAAACTTGAGAGGCAGAAGTAAATTGGCGCAGTAAGTACTTAGATATCAGTCAAATGCAGAGTGTTATGCTGGTAACTCGACGGATTATTCGATAGTTCGACATCGACATGCAAAGAGCGAGAGAGAGGACAATGACAATACAGAGTTGTGTGTCATAGACTATATAGACCACCGTAACACAGAGCATGTATGATTTGTAACGATGCGATGCTACATGTATCACTACCACCTAGCATAGTCAAGATGAAATCTAAGAAACAACATACGAACTATTTTATTGTAATCACGTTGGTTCATACAACAACCCTACATAAACCTTTGGGCCACTTTGATGTTTCCGTGAAGTGACTGCCATCTTTCATCCACAACCAACTGTCAATTTCGAAGTTCTGTAGTTAGCCGGGTCGAAATTTCTTTGGATGCCAGCTACCCGTAATGACTACCATACAAGTAAGTATGGTAACCGGGGCAGACGGCTTAATGTGCTCTTCGAGACACGGACACACCAAACCAACGCAAATAGACATAGGTATTAGCACTAAACGGGAACCGAACCCGTCGTTCCTGCATAGCAGTCGAAGCACAGGAGGCACTACCGGCACTCAGGTGTATCATAGATCTAAACTGGTATTTTTCTCTTGATAGTCAGCAGGCACGCCCGACAGTTTTGCGTTGTTGCAACTGGTTGCCAACGACAGCTACCGCATGGGACAGTTTCTTGTTGCGGCTAAAGCGTTCCACATGCTTGATAGGTAAGTTGTAATTTAAAAAAAAAACGACTTTACACTGGTTGACTACTTTCCGTAGGACATGCAGCTACTATCCAGAATATTGTAAAAGAAAATCTTTTACAGCAATTCGGAATCGAGTGCGATTGTGCTACAGCTCATTTATAAGTTATGGACCTCAACGGGGTTATGAGTTCAGGTATCAGTAATAATATACGAAACGTAACTCTATCCATCTTCACTAACTTACATCTCCCTCTCAACATCCGTTCGCTTCGCCCGATCAGTTTTCGTAACACTATCACCAGCACCCCGAGTCAAGCGTGCTGCGTTACGAAGTTTTACTTCAAATCTACTTATTTTAAAATTTTGAAATCCTATGCCACAGCTAGTCTTCAACCCGATAGTTTTTTGTACAGGTTAGACGGAGGCCCCGAAATGTGGGAAGGGTTACGTGGTGCGGTCTGTGGTTGTGCCCAAGCTGCTGCTGCCAATAAAGCGTCGTCGGCTGCAGACCTTCGAGACGCGCTGGCCCTGATCAAGGGCGCAAGGACACACAACAGGTCGGACAATATTGTGAAGACTATCACGAAGTGGGCTCAGCAGAACAGGATTCAAATTTGATAGAGAATAGGGAAGTGTAATTTTTAATTTTGCATAGGTGGAACACTGTTTTAATTAAATAAAGGCATGAAATTCAAACGATTTACATTATAGTTTCATCCGATTGGTATTTTATTCAAATTATACCACACTGCACTAGACTAGACCGACGTAACTAGACTAAAAAAGGGGGACTTTTAGCTATTTTTATCGTTTCACAGGGTTATGTAGTACTATTAGAGGCAAATCTAAAGACAAGACCTTAACAGATCCAGATGCCAACTCTCCCAGTGAAAATTATATTCAAAGTTGAGTCTCGATCTCGATCTAAACTTAAACTTCCAAATGTCAAATAAGAAAATGATTTCAATGAAAAGACGAGCAGTTTACGTAAATTAAAAAAAAAAAACTAATCCTCGATCTAATGTTAAAAAGTGATACGATGAGAATATTTTTTCTTGAAAATTCTGTGACATTTCATTTGAATTCGACAGATTGAGACTAATGACTACATTTTTAATAGGCAAATGGCCTATTTACTTCTTAGTCTTATAATATTTTTGAGTTTACAGTGACTCAATATCTCAATCAATTGTGAGACTAACGTTTGAAGTTAATTAGTTATAGCTTTTGAATGCAGTCGCCAAACATTAACCGTAATTACACATGTAGGAACGCTATGGATTGCATAAAATTCTCGACCCAAATGATTCATTGGTCAGCTCTTTAGTGGAACTCGGTCAACATGCATCGGTCTCAGAAATTTACTAGTATAACCAATGCAGGATTCTTACTTTTCCAGTATAGTTATAAAAATAACCTTGTAATTGGTGCCGCCGCGCGCCGTCATCTTTCCTTGTTTGTCGTTGTGATTTTATTTCTTGATTTTCTAGAGCATGGTTTTAAAGAAAAGTGGTAATTTACACCTAATATAGTATCCTAAAGATAAAATAGAAGATATAGTATCCTAAAGATAAAGATAAAACCATGTATTTAGTAAACCTTTGATAATGCCGTGAGGTGAAACCGGTCAGGTTAAGAATAAAAATAAAATAAAGTGTGGAAAAGTACAAGTGATTTCATTATTCGATATATATAGGATATATATCCATATATGGTACTTAAGAGATATAGTACTAAGAGTTTCCCAACCAACATGCCATGCCAAAACAATATTGTGTACCGTATCTAAAACGGAATAAAACGAGGCCGTGCTACAATAAGGTACGGTTTTAGACGTCAAAGTCAATCAAATCATCATCACCTTTAGAACCTTTTCCCAAATCCGTTGAGGTCGACTTTCTAGTCTAAATGCGACTGAGGACTGCCATCTGCCCCTCTAGACAAGTGGCAATTCGCTAGCTGGCGTTTGGTGGAATAGAATAACAGATGTATGGGATTTGACACATTTGACAGTCGTTAACACATGTCATAAACGTCAAACCCCATACATTCGCCATTCTATTCCATCAAACGCCGGTTAGCGAATTGCCACTTGTCTAAAGGGGCTGAACTCCAACTGCCCCTCGGGGTTTGTCGTTTATGACATGTGTTAACGACTGTCAAATGTGTCAAATCCCATACATCTGTCATTCTATTACATCAAACTCCGGCCAACGAATTGCCACTTGTCTATAGTTAAACCTGTCGAACTTTTGAGGGCAGGGAAGTATTTAGCCGACTAGCCTTAGAGATTTTCATATGGCAATCGGGACCGATGGCTTAACGTGCTCTCCCAGGCACAGAGGGGTCGCATTGTCTTAAGAATGGTCGCCCATCCTAAAACCGACCTGGCTAGTGTTGTTTAACCTTGCAATGTGTTAACCTATCAGTTTCAACCTACTTCGCTACGAGCCCCTCATACGAAGTACCAGTATAAATATATTCAATTAAACAGACCAATGATTTCAAGCTCCTATGTCCGTTCATTTAGCCCTATTTGGTAGACCATTGAATATTTATACAGTGAATGGTCGATATATGTATTTATTGCTACATCCTGGTCGGAAAGCTTTAATAGGATTAGGTGCCCTAGATCTAGAAACTAAACATAGTATACTTTTTAATTCTTTGAGAATTTTATTTCAATTCTCTAAATTATTAAGGCCACTTGTCTCAAATTCTGTGAATGTTTTTACGCCAGTATCGGAAAGAAGGGTTGGGATTCGGGATTCATGTTATTGAAAAAACCCGTAATACTTAAATGATTAAGAATTTTTTGATGCAAAATGCTGTAATAAGACCCCTTAAATGATGCAGTATCAACATCATTATCCCAACGGTTATATCCAAAGCTCGAGCCAGGGGTCCGGTCCCTGGTAAAGAGGATCCCTATTTGGTTTTTACAGGAGTGACTCCATCGGACCACACAATCCTCTATTCAACTTGTGTTCTTTTTTTATACATCTGAGGTGGCAGACAATCACACGGCCCACCTGATGTAAAGAGCTGAGAGCTGAGAAACTCTCTGTGTTTATATATGCCGTCAGTGTAGAAGACAAAACAGGAATAGCCTTCAATCTTCCCACTGATAGCATAAAACCTCTCCAGCGAGCTCTGTCTACCCTACGCACCGCCGGGAACACAACATGAGGTTATCACGGCCGCGGTATTTTTTTTATCGTGCGGGAAATCCCCGCGGATACCACCCCCACCGGAGCCGGAGGGGGAGGTTATGTCGGACTCGAACCGACTAAACCGCACGCCGTCTGTGTCAAGGCCCAAGGTGAGGTAGTTATACAGCATATCCCTCGCACCCCGGCTGACCCAGGGCCATCTCTGATCTGGCCCTCTTCGGGAGGGGGGACCACGGAGTCACAAGACTTTCTAATTTAATGCGAACTGCTGTCTACAAACAACCACAGTCTACCAACCTTTCATCCTAATGCATTGGCTAACAGATCAGGTTAGCTTGGACCCCAAATTGACCAGTAGAACCCTGTACATCAATAATAGCTTAGGAATGTGTGTTTAACATTTAAATAGCTTTTTTCTAGGCACATAGCTCCTTTACGCAAACCTGCTATCGACTCACTACTAACGACGTATCATGTAGAAACAGTTGCCTAGTATTTTTTCCTAGTAGGGCATAAAAACTGGAATAAGTAATGTCTATGCCAAGTCTAAGCGGCACGTACGACCTACTGGTTCTGGGTTTCGACATCTTATTTCCTCTTAAAGATCGTTGGCCACATATTTATGATAAGGTAAACAACCGCTCTATACGTATCCTAGATTTGTACCAATGGCGTAACAGCCTAAGGCTTTCCTTACTAATATGATAAAAATAAAAGATTTGATTGTTCATTTGTATTGAATAAACTCCGAAATTATTGGACCGATTCCAAATATTCTTTTACTATTAGATAACCATATTATTTGTGAGTGTCGTTGCCCAGTATATCAACACGGTACTACCCAAGGAGGCGAAACAGTTTTCTTAAATGGCAACAAATCTAGTAGATTCTCATACCATCAAACTACAGATTGTAACGGGGATTCGATTAATGTCAAGAGCTAAACTGGGAAGGGTTAGAACTAGTGTAGTTATTGGTTAGAAGGTGCAGTGTCAACGAGATCCCTTTTTTTTTATTAGGGACAAAAAACAGTTATGCGTTACAAACAATTCTTAAAAACTAGGTTATTAAAATAAAAACGCACAACCCACACTATTGTCCACGAAGTAATTAATGTGTTTTGAGAATACGGACGCGCCGTTCCACCCACGTACTAAACAAATAAATTTTGTTTCCAGAAATGAACCCTCACAAAATGACCCCGATTAGGGATCATTTGCTAGAGTCTCAGACACCACTTTCCTAAATTTAGCCTCCGACAGTGCAAAAATGTCGAGATCAATAAACAATAATTCGTTGGCTGGCGTTTAGAATAGAATGACGAATGTATGATATTTGACATATTTGACAGTCGTTAACGCATGTCATAAACGTCAAATCCTATACCACACGCCGGCCAACGAAATGCCCACTTATCTAGAGAAGCAGATCGAGTGAAGCCGAAAACAATAGCATGTTCTAAATATTTAAACTGATAGCACTAATATTTTATCGAAGGTTAGCCCTTTGCCGTGTAGGTCCCGGTGGAGTCAGAATAGAGCGACTATATCTCTTCCCGAAGGTGTCTTAGACAACGACTAAGGATAGAGATGGTGTCTCCGACAGTCAACATACAGCATTAAGCCTCTAACGCAGTGTTTGCTTGACGGTAGTTTAATAAAAGTTTTCATAGTAACTTAGTTTAAGAGTACTTAGTAAGACCCCATATGCACTTATACACCATATAAAGTCTTGAAAATACTCCTTGGTGTACCAGGTCAACATAAAACTGCATGATAGTGCAAAAACTGCATTTATTTATAAACTACATTATATTTACATGTAAGTAAATAATACAACGCGTCAATATCAGGTCCGTAGGCAACAGTCAGAGCAGTATACATAATAAATAGTTACAGTTAACAGGTGAAGTCGTCAGGCTGCACTAGTGTTGCTGAAGATTTCGCACTTAAAACTGTGGCTAGATTGCAAAGACGATGAAAAATGACCAAAAAAAATTCCCTCAATTTTTGAAACGTAATAGTTTACGTTCTATGTCGTTAAGATTGCCTTTGCTATGTAGCCACGGCCTATGATTTCTGTCACACATTACCAAAAAATCACCATTTTTATACGTTTAATAGCCACACACTTTCCATGGAGGAATAGCGACCCCACTTTCCTACAAGCAAAGTTCAGCTGTGGTTTTCTGCAGAGGAACTAGGCACTTCTCAAGTTGGTGACTCTAAATTCTATCGGAATATTCCGATTTACATCTCTATTAAATCATAAAGTCATCATTTTCACTGTAAAACTCTTCAACAGACTACAGTTTTCTGAAATCTATCTACATACAGTCTTTCGTTTGCAGAAAATGACAATCCTCTAATAAAATACGTTTACCGACTACCTACTTAAAATCAAATCAGAAATCTTCCATCCAATTCAGCGGACACTAGAGCGTTTGGTCGTCTTGGTTGTGTTTAACCCCAGGGGTGTGCAACAGCTGGGAGTGTGTACCTCGCAACCGGCGCGGCCACGGCCACCGGCGCTGGTGCTGCGAACACCTTCGCTACAGGAGCTGTCACTACAGGGGCTGCCACCTGGTAAACATAGGAATATTTATGGCTTTATTACCGCTCAAAGAACGAGAATATGAAAATTAATATCTTCTACTGTTCCAATATACTAGTAGGTATGTACTTATTTAGTAGCGTAGCCTCCGTGGCGTAGCGTTAGTGAACGCGGCCACTGCGCAGGAGGCGTGGGTTCAGTGCAAATATTTGTATACATGAATATGGGTATTATCTATATGGAGGGTTAGGGAGGGGTGAATTAACACCCACATTTCACCAATCTGTATTCGGTCCCACGTAATAGGGGGTGAGCCTATTGCCGTATTCCGGGCACTATTGTTGACTCGAGCCATGCATCTGAGGCTGAGTCTGGGCTGTACATAGCTGTCTGATGTAGAAGTTAATCAGCTATCCCTTAGGCGCCTTGTACGACACCACATGGGAAGAGAAGGGGTGGCCCAAATTCTACTCTGCCGGGAACCACGCGGCTAAAAAAAACGCGGCTAAAATTGAGATTTTAAAACATGTCAAATTAGTGACTTCCTTGCGGTACTAACTTCAGTTGTCAAAACAAAATAAAATTGCTTCGGTTTTCAAATGGCATTATTTGTAGTACATTTAATCAGCATCTCTTTTCCTGAATGTATGAAAAAGTCTTGAAATTCTTTACCAATAGGACACGTGTTTGACGTGTTTTCCGCCTCGTACAATAACCGGCGCGTGATCACATAATAGCAGGGACAACTCCTTCCTGGGTCAGCCGGGGTGCGAGGGATGTGGACTAGCTACCTCACCTTCGGCCCCTCACTGCGACTCAAAGACGGCGGGTGTTTTAATCGGTTCGAGTCCGACATAACCTCCCCCTCCGACTCTGGCAGGGGGATTATGCGCACGTAAAAAAGGGACAACTCTGTGAAAACCATTGAAGATCTTAAGATATCTTGGTATAAGATTGCTTAGTCCCGGAAGTCTCGGTATGGCCCTAAACAGCTGGTGGGTTCCCAGACACCTAAACATGTCTTCATAAAATAAGAAGTTATTAAAAAATCTCACCGCATGAGCAGCACCAGTCCTTTCCACCACGGCGTTGAAGCCATTAATTTTATCAGCAGTATAGGTCACTTTGCGAATGTGGCCATCAGGCTCTACCAGGCTATAGGAACCATGGACGACGCCGTTCTGCAGTGTCTCAGCAGCGTCCTTTTGGTCTCCGGTAGCGGGGTCTGACACACCGTATGAGAAACTGTAGGCTGGGTTTGGATCTACCGGTTCGGCACGCACTATCTGTTATTGGAAAATGTTTTGGTTATAAATATGAATTGATGTATCGATTTCAAACTTTGTTTGTTTAATTTTCCGCTGTATATACACGTTGGCGAAAACAGTGGTAAGCGCGTTGACAAACAGGAGATGACAAACGTGAACAGCGGTGACTTGTGTCATTCTTGGTGAGTGGGTGATGGTAGGGTGTCGAGAGGGTGTGTTGACCAACGCGTTTGCTAAAGTGTAAAGCGGACATTAGGTAGTATTAGTTGAAAAGTGCTATTAGTTGAAAAGTGCTACAATCCACAATAGTGGAACTATGCGATAACCGTTTGCAGTAGATTTTTTTTGTTTTATAATAATATCTAATAAAATAAAAGCTAATCTGCTAATAAAAACTGTGAAGAGAAACCAAAAACTTGAAATCTTTGTCTCTTCAAATGAGAAAAGAAGCAGGTAGCAAACTTAACAACGCTCAACTGAAGCGGGAATCTGACGCGGGAATCTGACCAAGAACCTCATGTACAGAACAAACGATGATTTTAAATTTATAAGCAGCGCTGTTCACTAACCAAAAGTAAATATGCAGTCCATGACAGAGTGTCCACTTGTATAAACTGGGTTTTAATACTCCTCTCCCTATTATCTCAGGAATTTACATAAATGTATGTCAGTGGCGTAGGGTGTTTTTTTTTAAAGTTAACCGCTGTATATTAATCTTTTCTCGATCTAGTTTGTGATACACTATGTGGAAAGTCGACAGGAGCTATCGCCACTGGTATGTATAAGAACTTACGGGTGCGGCATATGCAGGTGCAGCATATGCAGGCGCAGCATACGCAGGTGCAGCATACGTGTGAGCGATGGCGGGCGTCGCAACAGCGTGTGTAGCATACGCAGGCGCGTACGCAGCGGGTGCGTACGCGGGCGCGGCGTAGCCGACACCCAGCACGCCCGGCCGCGCCGCCACCAGCCCGCACGCGGAGCACACCAGCAATAACTGCACACATGGTAATAATATGAAGCGTTGGCAGCATGGGTTACGATCGGAGTCGGCCTTACGATCAATACGTCCCGGGTGCTTCCTCCATCCTGGCCATTACACTACCACAGATTATGAATACTAAACGTGGACGTGAACCCACTCCTAGGACAAGCAATTTAGCTTCGTTGCAGAGGTTAGAGGGTAGATATATTAGTAATTTGCCCGCGGCTCCACCCGCGTTACATAGGCTACAATTTATAACGATAAACGATGAACGGAAAACAAATTATTCTGATGTATAAGCTGTATTATTATAGGGTTTCATTAAAATCCATTCCGTAGTTTTTACGTGAAAGAGTAACAAACTTCCATACATACATCCATCCATATCTACTTACAAACTTTTTCGTTTATAATATTAGTAGGATATTGGTTTCTAAACTACTTTTTAACAGATTTCATCGCGATTTATTTGATACTAGCTGACCCGGCGAACTTCGTACCGCCAATATTTTTCCGCCCGCGTGGCATAAGATCCCGTTCCCGCTGCACCTTCTACTATATTAAACATATATTATACATATAAACCTTCCTCTTTAATCACTTTATCTATTAAAAAAACCGCATCAAAATCCGTTGCGTAGTTTTAAAGATTTAAGCATACAAAGGGATATAGGGACAGAGAAAGCGACTTTGTTTTATACTATGTAGTGATGATGATTAAGTATTTAGATTTAGCCCGAAATTTCGGCTACTTTTCAGAATCCGTGGTTGCGCTGTTAGGTCCGATGGTAGTTGTCACATAGTTTGAAGTGTAAATGTATCTTCGATATCCAAATCATGATGATGATCAATGAGTGATATTAAAACAGTACCTAGGTATCATAATACTTTTATTGTGGTACATTATAAATATTCTAAAACATTCTAAACATCGCTACTTATAAAATTTTTATTTTCAGTTTAAAAAATTTATTGCTATCTTATCAATAGTACATAGGTACTGTAGGCGAAAGTTCACACAACCGTAAATCAGATAGTTAACAACAATAAATCTAGACTATCCAATCCAAAGCATAATAGCGTTGCGTTTTGGGTGCTAGAAAGCGGATAGGTATTATACATACATTCTCTTTTATAAAAACATATTTACCTACATATTATACATCAAAACACAAAATATATATATGAATGCATACAAATATTTTTACTGAACGGGAATCCAACCTAGGGCCTACGGCATAGCAGACGACGGTCTGCCGCTACGCTACAGGGTCTCATCGTGGACGAAAGCAACTGGGTACAACGCTAGCATGATGATGATTAAGAGTCGATAATTCGTTATTACTTTGCTTTGGGCTGGATTAGCACTTTGAAACATTCAACAGGAATTGAACTCGCGAGCCAAAAGTAGTAGTTACTGCGCTACTGCTGCATCACATAGTAGTGATATATTTCTATGAGTTCAGCAGTAATTTTATTTATTAGTTATGTACATGTCATCATCGATAACTGCATGGCGAACGCTACTCGCACAAAAACCTTAAAGTTTAAGCGAGTAGTTATTATGTTTATTGTAATAATATCTAAGTAATACTCTATTGTAAACATTTTAAATAAAATAAATAAAACTTAAATTAATCGCTTTTACCGCTGCAGGCTCGAAACGATCATATTTTTTTTTGTGTAGAATAGACCGTGTATGGACGCAAGTATGACTATTATCATTACGCTGTTTCTCAAGAGAGCGGAGCAGCACATAAATAATATCAACAGATCCGGCAGATTCCCACACGTTATTTGAAAATAGGTGTTGCCCGCGGCTCCGCCCGCGTAGGTGTCGGTTTTGACTTATGTAGTGTTGAGGCAACGCTATTTTTGTAAAATAAAAGTAGCCTAAGTTACTCCTTATTACATCAGCTACCTACCACTAAAAGTCCCGTCAAAATCGGTCCAGCCATTTCAGAGATTAGCCGGAATAGACAGACAGACAGACAAAAATTGTAAAAAATGTTATTTTGGCGTACGTACCGTATTATATTCATATACATGTAGTAAAAAACGGTTATTTCAATATTAGATACAAACAGACACTCCAATTTTATTTAAAATGTATAGATGAATAAAATAAGAAATTGGGGGTATATTTATGGCTGAAAGTGGTTTTTTATTTAATTACTGCCCTTGAGGTACAATTAAAACAAAGACAAGCTGACGCGTGTAGGCTAGTCTATTTATATAAATATGCAAAAACTCAATACCGTTTTACAATAAATACTTTCTACTTCTCAATCGTTTTTAAGTAGCAAATTTTTAAAGAACAGTTTTTCTAAGTATTTCAATAATATTATATCCGATTTCGGTCAATATGCGAATACTAGTCTAATTTATAATAATGTAGATATATATTATCGTACCTTAGCGAACATTTCTGTGGCGTGCGGTTGTAGTGTGGTCCTAAGCACGTGTGGTGCTCCCTACATGTGCACTCTATATAAAGCAGGTCCACACTTGATAGTTGATACACTTTCGCAATAACATACAGGCTTACTATGTAAGTAGATTGTTCAGAAATATGGATATATCTGGTATGTAGGGTATCAGTTACCGACCAAAATTTTTGAAGGGAATTCATAAAACCCTACTAAAACAAGATTCTGTGAATATCATAGCTAAATCTGAGCATCAAGGCTGAGTTTTTTTACTTAAGCAAGTATACCATAATAGGTAAACATTTGGCAAGCAGTAAACTTGAATCGTGGACTGAAACACGGGTTACACGGGTTACACGGGACACAAAAGTTTTAGTGGAGTTTGACCCAATAGGTCAAACTCCACTAAAACTTTTGTTGCTAAGCCAACGATACTTGCAAGCTGATACACCCGATGGTTGATGGATAACGTTCTGGCATAGCTTTGTCTCTGAGGGTCAGATGGCAGTTATTTCTCTAAAAAAAACACTTTTACTATTCCACTTTTTTTTTTTTTTTTTTTTTATTGGTCCATCAACAGTTGTTTACATTGAACATGTTATAAACAAATATTATAAAGGTAACAATTCCTTATGCAACAACCACTTATAAGTAGACACATCACTCAACAAACAACATTAAAAAAAAAAGAGCTTACAAACTATCACAGCAACACAATATGATTGTCCGAGTTAGAACCTCGGTGGTAGTAACTTCCTTTATACAAAAAAAAATAGAAAAAAATAACAACAAAATAAAATGAATAAACTAAAGAAACCTATAGGTAACAAAAAAAAAAAAGTATTATCCTGACCTGTCCGCTGAACCTTTGATAATGCCGTAAGGCGAAATAATGTGGAATAGTACCTACAAGTGTTTTCATTGAAGATGGAAAACTATTACGAGGGAGCGATATAATGATTGATGAAATGTGGGTGTTAGTTCACCCCTGCCTAACCCTCCGGTGATAAAGGCGTGATTTTATGTATGTATAATGGGAAGAAACACTATAGATATAGCAAAAGCGAGTGACTGAGTAGATGAGATCTGACAGGAAATCATGGAGGAAAATGACATGTTGGCGCCCACCCCAAATTAATTGGGACAAAGACAGGGCTGTTCGCCATCCAATAAGCATACAGCCTAAGACAAAGTGCTCGTTTGACAGCAATAGGTTCGCCCCCTATTACGTGGGACCAATAATAATCAATGTTGATGAAATGTGGTTGTTTATACAACTCTGATTGCCCCTTCGGGGATTTACAGGCGTGAGTATATATATGTATGTGTGTAAATAAAAGTACACTCGATCTTTATTTTGTGTTATGTTACTTAGCAATATCAATATGGATAAGGAGACCTCGGCAATGGAGGCGTCGGCCACCGGGGCCCAAGCCACGAATCCAACATATTATAAGACCACTGACCTGTAATAATAGTACTCGCTGGAGTGATGATCGGTACCCATATATTGTTTCCAATTGAAAATCTCCGTAATGGCGCTGATAGTTACAGCACGCAGTAATGAGTGTACTTGGAACTAATACTAATGATGGACAGCAATTGTCTTGGTATCAATAATTTAATATAAACGATCGGTCATATGCATCAAATTAACAATATGGCTATTTTTGAACGCATTTTTATGGTAAACGCATATATAAAAACAACGAACAACGTCCATTTGCAAAGTAATTAGTTCTCAGTACGGTCACGGTGGCGCTTCAAATCGACATAAAAAGTAACCTGTCATTTTCTATGGAATAGCCCAGTCTAGCTAGTTAAAGAGGTCAGTGTATAAGATGCAATCGAAGGAGAAGTGGGTCCTCGTATTCGCTTTAAATACACTCATCCTCTATAACATAGAGAGACGGTGCCCGAGCCGCTTCAACAGGTGCTGTTTCAAATTGGGTTGGAATGATGCAATAGTCATGCAATAGACGAAGCGATTAAAATATTTCCATCGTTCTCTCTTCCCTAAATGACTGTGTCTCACTCTCAACAGCGGGACATGTGAAGAAATAAATTTATTTGGCCATTTCCGCTACTGCAGCTCTATGGCATAGAGCGGTATAAGCGGTAGAGCGTCCGACCGCTGCTATCGCGAATTCGATTCCTGTTCGGTGCAAATATTTGTATGCATTTAATATGTCTATTTACATTTACAAATAAACACCTGGAGCCCATATTACCTAGCTATATTTAATTTTGGTCTTGTGTAGAATGTCGTATTTTATTAAGTATAGCATCTGTGGTATAGCTGACCCGGCGAACTTCGTACCGTCAATTTGGCGTGGAATCAAATCCCGTTCCCGCTGCACCCTCTACTATATTAAACATATAAACCTTCCTCTTGAATCACTCTATCTATTTCAAAAAACCGCATCAAAATCCATTGCGTAGTTTTATAGATTTAAGCATACAAAGGGATATAGGGACAGAAAAAGCGACTTTGTTTTATACTAAGTGATAAGTCAGAGAAAATCTACATATTTTTATTGCATTTTCCTCTATTACTCCAAGGTTTACTGGAGGAAAACTCAACATGGAGTTAAGCTCGCCTTTGTACGCAAAATATCCTTTTATATTTGTTACTAGCTGTAGCCCGCGGCTCCGACCGCGTGGATGTTGGTTATCGCATAGTGTTGAGTCAATGCTATTTTTCTTAAATAAAAGTAGCCTAAGCTACACCTTATTACATCAGCTACCTGGTAATAAAAATCCCGTCGAAATTGGGCAAGTCATTTCAGAGATTAGCCGGAACAAACAGACAGACAAAAATTGTAAAAAATGATATTTTGGTGTATGTACCGTATTATATTCATTTGCATGTAGTAAAAAACGGTTCTTTTAATATTGCAAACGAACACTTAAATTTTATTTATATATAAAGAGTATGGATACATACATACATACATATAATCACGCCTTTATCCTCGGAGGGTTAGGCAGAGGTGAATTAACACCCACATTTCCCCAATCTGTATTCGGTCCCACGTAATAGGGGGTGAGCCTATTGCCGTATTCCGGGCACTATTGTTGACTCGAGCCATGCATCTGAGGCTGAGTCTGGGCTGTACATATCTGTCTGATGTTAAAGTTAATCAACCCTATCCCTTAGTCGCCATGTACGACACCACATGGGAACAGAAGGGGTAGCCCAAAGCCTACTCTGCCAGGAATGTAGATGCAGTGATAAAAAATGTTTGTGTGTAAAATACATATCCATACTAATATTATAAATGCGAAAGTAACTCTGTCTGTCTGTATGTATGTTACGCTTTCAAGCCTAAACCACTGAACCGATCTTAATGAAATTTGATATAGAGATGGATTAGAGCTTGGGAACTGACATAGGCTACCTTTTATCGCGAAAAGGTGGAATTAGACCCATGGGATGAAAGTTTATATAAAAGTTTGTCATTTTTGAAGATATCCTGATGAAATTTGGTACAGAGATAGATTTGAACTTGGAAACCGATATGGCTACCTTTTATTACGAATTAAGGAAAAGTGAGTGTGTTATTTTTAAATTTCCTTATGAAATTCAGTACAGAGATGGATTAAAGCTAGGGATAGGACATAGGTTACATTTGATCCTGAAAAAGGGGGCAGAAGAGGGGGCCGCATAGGGCTAGGCGATTGAAGTTTGTCATTTTACAATCGCGCAAAAAAAGGGTGAATAGGGAATAAACAGTACGAATTTTTTTTAGGATATCCTCATAAAATTTCGGAACGGACATAGAATCAAATAGAGTGCAGTAAAGAGTCGAATAGAGAGGCGATTAGTGAAGCGAGTGGAGAGGCGAGTAGATAGGCGAGTGGGAAGAGTCAAGTAGAGAGCCAAACAGAGAATTGAGTGGTAAGCGAGTAGACAGGCCAATGGAAAGCTCAGTGTAGAGGAGAGTACAAAGGCGAGTAGAAAGTCGAGAACAGAGGCGATATAATAGTCTAGGACAAAGTTGAGTAGCCCCTCCGGAGCCGGGGGGGAGGTTATGTCGGACTGGAACCGCTAAACCGCACCCCGTCTCTGGGTCGTAGTGCTAGGCCGAAGGTGAGGTTGTTATGCGACATATCCCTCGCACCCCGGCTGACCCTGGCCCTCCTCGGGAGCGGCGGAGGTCGGTCTGTGCCCTCCGATGCCCGAGCCGCCTTCGAGCACGTGCAGCGATGTCAGCGAGTCTTTCCCGCTCATCGCGCTGCGCCCGCTCTGTGGTCTCCTTCGCGAGCATGACCTGCTCGCAGAAGGAGGCGCTGGCCGCCCACGCATCCGCGCAGCGGACCATCGCCGCGAGCAGGGTGGAGAGCGTGAGCACTCTCACCCCCAGGGCCGCCACAAGCTCCCGCCTCGGCGTCTCAAACGTCGGGCACTCGGTGAGCGTGTGCAGCCCCGAGTCTACGCTCGCGTCGCAGTGATGGCACTCGGGCGTTGGCTCAATGCCCGTCAGATGTAGATACGGCCCGAATCTACCGTGTCCGGTAATGACCTGCGTCTGACGGTACGAGAGGCCACCGTGTGGCCTCTCCAGCCACTCCCCCATGATGGTTCTTACCGCCGCAATAACGGCGTGCCCAAGCTAAGCGATAACCGATATCCACGCGGGCGGAGCCGCGGTCAAAAGCTACTAAATAAAAAGAAGAAAGAGTTTGTTAGGCATTTTAAGCAGAACTAGAGAGTGGAGTCAGTTGGTTAACTACAGCAGCATCCACCACGTCATAACCATTTGACTTGATATAATTCTGAAGAAAAAAGTGCAACGGAAGTGTTCAATCGCATTTAGTGTCTTAAAATAGCATTTAGCCCCATACTCTAAATAAATATGCCTATACATACCACGCCTAGGTACATTCCTATCTAAAGCATAGATTGTGAACATTGTAAATTTAATAAATTAGACGCAGTTTGACCAAATCCGACTATGTTACACATGTAGACTGGGTCATTAATATAAAATTACGAACGCCCAACCCTTACATTCTCATTATAGTGAGTTAGTTATCCATGCTCTCATTAAAGTTTCTTGCGTCAGATTTTAGAACTTTCGAATCAATGTTGTTGATCTCATTCAAGAATTAAAATTGCCTGAGGTACCTATTTGTGATTAACCCTACCGTCGCCGCGTCGAACCCTACCGATTAAGCGGTTTTATACACCCGTGATGGCCCTGCGTCAGTCGGGAAGAGATAGGTATACCAGTGACCATCTCGTATCTAGCAACTTGTAACCTAAGACGACATTTAAGGAATATTCCTGCTTTGTCTTCTACACTGACGGCACAGAAACTCTGTATGTTTACAGGGTCGGCAGCACGAGTGTGACTCCCCTGGTGTTGCACACATCCATAGGCCACGGTAACCACTTACCATCAGGTGGACCGTGTGCTTGTCTGCCACCTCAGTGGTATAAAAAAAGGAGACGGGTAAGGTATGGTATCACGGGCAGGTATCCGCAACTTCACGTCATGGCGCGGTTTTTGCGTGATAAGGAGAGGGGTATAATAAAATTATAACCGGTTTCAAGATGATCGGGCCATCTATTCTTAACTGCGCAGGCCCCTTAATATTATCTAGCTAGGGGATAGTCCTGGCTGACAACTCAGGTGTAAAGTGACGAACCCTGACCTTTACACTATATACCTATTAGGCCGTGTGGTTCCCGGCAAAGTAGAATTTGGGCCACCCCTTCTCTTCCCATGTGGTGTCGTACAAGGCGATTAAAGGATAGGGCTGAATACCTTAAACATCAGACAGATAAGTACAGCCCAGACTCAGTCTCAGATGCATGGCTCGAGTCAACAATAGTGCCCGGAATACGGCAATAGGCTCACCCCCTGTTACGTGGGACCGAATACAGATTGGTGAAATGTGGGTGTTAATTCACCTCTGCCTAATCCTCCGGGGAGAAAAGGCGTGATTATATGTATGTATACCTATTTGAAACCACTCCTAACACAGGCAATATCAGTAATTTCGATTTCAAAATTCTCTAAAAAATCATAGGAAGTACTTATGGTGTGTGGTACAGTCGACAAAAGAAATACTGTTGCACCTTTACATAGAACTTAAAGGTCTATCCACACACATCACGGCCGAGCTCGGGACATGACCGGCCCATGCCGTGCTTAGACCAAGGCACTGTAACTCCGTCGCCGGTCCGGGCAAGGACGTGTGTTAACGAGTTCGTATAAAATGTGCATGTCGCAGCCAACTTGCTTAATCAACCTTTTAATTAACTGCCTAGGCTGTTAAGGAAACGACGCCGTTCAATTAGCGGCCTGAATGGTGTTCAGCCAGTTGATTAAACGACTAGGCAAATGACTTGGATCAATGACGTTTAATTACTTGCCTAGCCATTTAATAAAACAGCTATGAAAAAGACATTTTTTTCCATGGTTATAAAAAACCTAACCAAGTGTGATTGCGCAGCTAACTCAATAAGTGTATAGGTAATTTTCAGTGAATACACCTATATTCGGGAATTAATAGGGGAATTATGTATAAATTTCAATTTAGGAATTCATAAAATTGAATCTTATTTTGGGGTAGTGCCCAATCTTACGAATGGCCTAAACATTAGCCAGCCACTTTTTTAAATGTACGACTGAATATCATTCAGACCGTTAATTGTTGTAAAAGTTGGCGGCGACATACACACCGATTTTTTACCCCTGGAATAGATTTTCAGTCCCAAGAGTTGCGGGAACGAGATCTGAATCCCGTGCGGGTGGAACCGCGGACAACAGTATGTAATAATAGTTTAGGACATTCTAATGGTCCTATCTAGACCTAAAGTAGGTGTGATTTAACTGCCTTGTAAATTAATTAAGCTAATCGCAAAACGCCTATCAAACAGGCCACGACATCTGATTAAAGCCTGCACAGTGCACCTATCAATAACATAGCTTATACTGCACAGAAACATTTTGGCGTAAAGTAGGCCACACTTGGCTATTCCGGTACTCAAGACCGTATGTGCAAGCCAGTTTAAAATTCATATCTAGCCGCGCCCTTCTGTGCACGCATAATTCTCTCGTGTGGATTAGCAGTGTGACGCAAGGACACGCTGCCTGGTGCGAAAGTTACTCGAGATATTAGTGACATGGGTAATTTAATAATATAAGGTGCACAGCACTACATAGTATAAAACAAAGTCGCTTTCTCTGTCCCTATATCCCTTTGTATGCTTAAATCTTTAAAACTACGCTGCAACGGATTTTGATGCGATTTTTTTTTAATAGATAGAGTGATTGAAGAGGAAGATTTATATGTATATAATACATTGCACGATTGCCGTGCGAAGCCGGGGCGGGTTGCTAGTTTAATTAGAATTACAGCATGGATGGCTTTTAAAGAATGGAAACACTAGAGGATGGCAGAAGATTCTCTGTGCGTTGTCCCAACTCAGTTGAGATCGGCTTTTCGGTCTGTGATGCGGCTGAACTTCGATAGTTTCCATGAAACGTTTCCCAATGCCCATCTGACCTATACAACCAATTGGCGATACTTATCGAAATTCTGTAGTTAGACTAGTCGGACTTTTGAGGGCTCCAACTACCCGTAACGACTATCGTAGGTACAAGTGCGTCTATACTCATCGTACGGAATACAAGAATCTGCTCACCGGCAATAGTTACTCCGAGAGCCAACTTTTGCGATGCGTGCCGATGACGTCATCCGGAATGCCGGCCAGGTGGACGCACGGCTCGCGGATTCTGCCATTTACATTGTTTTGTCAGTGCGCGTTTTCAAGCAGCACACGTGCTCACTACGAAAATCCGAGTGAAATGGCGTCGGCAATCCGATTGCTGGCAGTAGTGGCGGCAAAATGCGATCACTGCTGATCAGGCATAGTGAAAAATTAATCCGTTTGATGCAATACGTCCGTATGCGTGCGTTGCCGATAGGTGGACTTTAACGCGCTCTTCGTTCCGAGGCAGCCATACCAATGCAAATAAACTTTTTCAAGGGTACCTAGGTTCAATATCTGTAATTTTCGGTGTAGACACTTATTGCAAACTTTGAATTAAATTCTAAATCATTTAGCATACTAACTATACAATTCAATTAAGTCAGGTTCAAGCTGGATACGAACCTGCGATCTTTCATTTACAGGGCGAATGCCTGCATAGTTAGCATGCGAAATGCTTTAAAATTTCATACAATTATTTGGGCGCAGTAATCAAAAATCAATGTTTTAAATGATTGAAAAATATTCATTGGTTCCGATAGTATCGGTAGGCGTATTTGGATTGATACAGGCACGGCTCAGTGGCCCAGTGATCACAGCAGTCGCCCTGGAAGCGAAAGATCCGAGTGTTCGAATCCCGCCTGAACCAATTTAAAAAAAAAAACCGATATTGAACAACTAGTTAGTAAGTCAGCCTAGTTTTTTGTATAATACCTGTGTGTTGTATAAAAAAGACGCTACACCTTTAGTTAAGTAGGTAGGTAGGAAAGGACGGTATTTCCGTCCAATTGAGCAGTCCGACTGGGGAAGTACCTCCGCCTTACAGAATACTGCGGCCATAATAACCTCGTGTTGTGCTCCCGGTGGTGAGTAGGGTAGCCAGAGCTCACTGGAGAAGTTTTGTGCTGTCAGTGGGAAGACCAAAGGCTTTTCCTGCTTTGTATTTTACACTGGCGGCACAGAACCTCTCTGCGTTTACTGGGTCGGCAGCACGAGTGTGACTCCCTTGGTGTTGCACACGTCCAAAGGCCACGGTAACCATCAGGTGGGTCGTGTGCTTGTCTGCCACCTCAGTGGTATAAAAAAAGTTAAGGACCTACCTATCCGAATGAAGTGGGTATAGTCAGATTAGGCACCTTCTATATTTACCAACAAACATGAGATGTAATCTAATATAATTTACTCATACAATAACTGAAAAAATAACAATATTTGTAATAAAAAACTTAAAATAAAATCTTACTTCTTATAATAACAGAAAAGTAACAAAATATGTACTATAATGATTTTTTAACTGCCCTCATGGGCCAAAAACTTTTAAAAGCAAACACTCAACATGGCGTAATTCTGAAACAGTATTTTTAACAGACTTCAAAAAAATAGGAGATTCTCAATTCGATCAGAATTTTTTTAATTTATGTACACCGATTACCTACTCTGAGATTTATAATCTGATTTACGTAATTTTTTTTTAGCTCGATGCAGAATAATTGCCATTCGGTGCCATAAAAAATTGATATAGTTTGTTCTAGTAGTTTTCATTTTATGAACATTTTTGTATAATTTTATTTAAACTTTTAACCGACTTATCATTTATTTTTTCCCATATCTCCGTCGTTTATGAACCGATTTCAATAGTAGGTTATGGTACAAGTGTGTAAAGTTGGTGATTACCGCTGAGGCGATATTGAGGTCTAAAGAGAGCCGAAGACGGTAATCAACAATACACACGTGTATCATACAACGTTTTTCATTTCACTTCTGAATAATATAATACTAAAATAGATATTTACACTTAGGTAGTTTTCAGGTAGTACATTCCATAACGTAACGCGGTGTACTAGGTACATAAATCGTTTTCTTCATAACTAGTAGGTACATACGTGTAGACACTTTAATTAATAAATAACTATATTTTCACCAGTTAAAACGAATTGCGAAACTATTCGGTACTGGCGGACTGGCGGGAATAATAAATATAAGAAAGAGGTTTTTTTGACTATGTGTAAAAAATGATGAATTTACATAAAGTTTTAAATAAAGAGAAAACAAAAGTTATATTTGAGTAAAAGTTTTGTTTATTATACACGTACAAGATGAAATTTTCTATTTAAAAACGAAGTTGCATGAAATGAACAAGCAATAGGTAGGTACGTGTATTAATTTATTTGTTCTATTGAACACAATCTTTTTGTACCTTATTTTTTTAAAGAATAATGCAACTCAACCAGTAAAAAAAAACATTTTCCCACTCGTGATTTAATTAACAATCAAAAAACCAGTTTGATAGCAGGTATCATTATGTGCCTAATTTCAGTGAGATTAGAGCCATATTATGAGGAAGAGAAATGAAAAATAACTTAGAGAAATATATCTGAATTTACAGATTTACCCACTGTTCTGTTAGAAGTCGGTGCCGGCTTTGTTCGTGGTGCCGAACTACTATACTGGAATCAATTGAAATATGACCTCTCGGGCTAGGCACCGACTTCTTACAGAACAGTAAATCTATAAATTCAGTTATTTTTCTCTGAGTTATTTTATACTTTCGGTTTTTGAAGTCGCTTTTTTTTAAAACGGATTGCATCGGTTGTAAAGGTCCAATTCCTGAGTCATGCAGTGTTATTGTACAATAAAATAGGCAAACAGAAAAAATTCCCAGTATCAATTTTCTTTCTGAAATCGTTGAGGGAGGGCACTGGCAATCTAAATTTAGTTTTGTGTGGTATTCGGTTCGTTACGCACCACCATCTTGATTTGAAGGGCAAGTTTTTGTTTACTGATTCATTTATTTAAATTACAAAGTTACTACAATAAAATTAGCAGAATTAAGGGCAAACAGAAAAAATGCGAGCTACAATTTTCTGTCGGAGATCATTTAGGGCAATCTTTTAGTTTTTCGTGGTATTTGTTAACTGAATAAATCAATCATTCTATTTTTAAATCTATCCGAAAAATGGTAATTTCAAAGTGATTTGAAATTAATTTTCCTACAATTTTGGTATTCATCATTTATTCCTAGGATCGATATTATTTGATTGAATCTTTGTTAATTTTTTGACATAAGAAAAATTCCTAGTAGCAATTTTTTTTTCTAAATTCGTTGGGGGAGGTCACTCGCAGTCTAGATTCGGTTTTGCGTGGTATTCGGTTCGTTGAGTTCGTCGGCATCTTGAATTTAAGGGTGAATGTTATTTGCTGTTGTTCTAGGAATTTTTTTCTATGTCCAATTCTATCTTTCTGAGAATATCTATCAAAAATGAGAGTCAAGTAGGTTAAAGTCATTAGGCCCGACCACGGAGGACAGAATATGATTAAGTAGCGTAGATGCCACAGTTAAATTTCTCTTAAGAAAAACGCGTGACCAAATGCGGGTGGGAAGGGAGACGCGGGGGTATGACGTCATACGTCGTCCCCGTCTCCATCTAGTGCGTCATAGCGAAACCGAACAGAAACAGACCTTGTCATTTTTGTTATATAGTTTGACTATTCGCCACTAAGCGCTACACAGAATTCTAGAATAATCTATTTTAAGGCAAATATTTTTTTTAAGTAAGGGCATCTTTTGGATTATAGCATATTATATTATCTATTATATATGATTTGGTCTTATACCGACAGATGGTCCAATTTTTTTTACTTTAATTTTCACTTTCAGCTAAATATTTCATTTAATAAATAAAATAACATTTTTGAAATTGCTAATGAACTCGAGCGAGATTATTGTGATCAAATTTTCACAAAATGAATTGAGTTATTATTACAACTAGTATACATGTAAGACAAGGTTACTTATTTCTTCTGTACGCTAGATGGTTCTGTAAAGACATTTTTTTCAAAAAAAATAAAATTTAAATAATAGTGGACTTACTGATGAAATGTTTTACCCTTAAAATGTTGAAATTTTTTATCTTTACACTTGTACATCCTTGTACTGTACACGTCATTCTTAAACCAGGTTAAAGCTTTTTTTATCATTGAACTTTTGACCAAAAATGACAACCGAACGCAAGGACGTTTCACTAGAACTGGATGGTGACGTCACAGACCAATTGAGTCGTTTTGACATATGGAAGGCTCGCGACTAGATTGCCTTGCAACATCTCCGCTATCATTTCCTTCTCCATGGGCCCGACCTATCACTGCGGTGTGGATTTTAATGTCATATTAACTCGTAAAGAGACACTCACCAGAGCACTAACATACTTAATCATAACTATAACTAATCAGTAATAATTAATAAAATGTTTTCAGGTAGGACGTAATACTTGTTAACTACCTATCTATATGAATTGATCGCGAACATCACTATCCCTTTCTTTCTTTGACAAAATTGAGCAAATATCCTAAAAATATTTCTTCTATTTAAGCACAGTCGACAAAGAGAGATACGGTTGTACCTTAACATACAACTTTATATGAAAAAGTGCGACCGTATCTCCTGTACATTTAAAACATTAGAATTAATAATATGTCTCCTGCTCCACCCATTTGGAAATGTTATTTCTAATGAGGTAACGCCTTACTTCATCGCCAACTATCATTAAAACCACAAAAGGCCACGATGAAATAAATTCGTACCAGGCTAAAGCCTCCGTACTGAAAAACTCTTGACAAAAAGGTACGTACGTCACAAAAGCCGCCGCTATTAAATCCACAATAATACCTACATTCAATACTTGGTTCCTCATTCCTTTCTTCAGAATTGATATTCGTCTTGTTTTACAAATGATAACATCCGAAATCTGAGTCATGCACACCGCAACAAAATATGCAGTCTGAGCCTTCCTTTCAATCTGTTTTCTATTATCGTAAGTCCAACCACGACCTAAAGTATCTTTTACCGTTACTTTTTGGTCCTCCCAGTCATTGCGAACAAACATTATACTCCCAGGAAAAAAACCGTCCGCCGCAAACACCATAAAATAAGAGTACAAACCACCAAAAAACTGAATCAAGCCAACCTGGAAGTACGCCATGAAAATCAATACCCTATTGACTAGGTGATCAGTCGGTTTTCGAGGAGGAATTGACATAATATCCTCTTCAGAGTCCTCGTATGCCAAACTCATGGCTGGCAACAGATCTGTACCTACGTTAACAACTAAAATCAAGATCAATGTCATAGGTAATGGCATACCCACGATGGCGTAAAGCACGAAGGGTAACATCTCCGGGGTGTTCGACGTAAGAGTATAAGCGATAGTCTTCTTCAAATTATCAAAAATTCGTCTACCTTCTTGCACCCCAAGCACAATGGAAGCAAAATTGTCGTCAAGTAGAATCATGTCGGCAGCTTTTTTAGAAACTTCAGTTCCAGCTATTCCCATAGCAATACCAATATCGGCCTTCTTCAATGCTGGTGAATCGTTAACGCCGTCCCCCGTCACAGCTACGACATGTTTCAGTGACTGATAAGTCTCAACTATAAATAATTTCTGTTGCGGACTGGTCCTTGCAAATGTTATCTCAGTATATTTTGATTGAGCCGCTTTCAAATCAGTAACACTCATTTTACGAAGATCATCTCCGGTGATGACAGCGGCTGCAAACATATTTTTTACGTGAGGCGGTACGTCGGCTAATTCAATATGATGCTCAAATGCGTAATCATATGCTGTGGGCAAAGTAATAGTACCACACTGACGAGATATGGCCAAAGCTGTTACAGGGTGATCCCCTGTCACCATCACTACCTTTATGCCTGCTTGCCTACACAAAGCAATAGATTTTGCGACGTTCTTTCTCGGCGGGTCGATCATTGATATTGCTCCAATAAAGTTGAGATCTTCCACTGGGAAGTTACGGTTCTGTGTATCAAATGGGTAGCCTATTGGATAGGTCTCTGGAGGTAATTTAACATCGCAATATCCAATAACACGTTCACCCATGTTTGCCATTTTAACAAAATGTGCCTTTAACTCCTTTTTCAACAAAGGCGTGAGAGGCTGAACTTCATCGTCAGTGTACAGTTTGGTGCAGTACTCCAGTACTATTTCTGGTGCTCCTTTCATGATTAAGTAGTAACTTTGCGTCGCTTGCATTTTATGAATAGTTACTTGATACTTATAAGCAGAACTGAACGGTATTTCTGCTGCTCTAGGATTGTCATTACGAACTTGAGTTGCCGAACGATTCGCTTCCATATACCGTAATATTGCTGACTCAGAAGCATCGCCGAGTATCTTTCTCTTATCGATAGGTTCGTGCATAGTATCGTGAGTAAATTCGGCCTTCAAATTCAGTGAAGCCGCTAAACAAAGACTTGCATACGTAGAATTAGATACATGTGTATGGTCATTCTTATCTAATATTTCAAAATTGCAATACAAATGCGATACTGTCATCTGGTTTTCGGTCAAAGTGCCTGTTTTGTCGGAACAAATACACGATGTAGATCCTAACGTCTCCACAGCTTGTAATGTTTTGGCGAGGCAATTTTTTTGCTTGAGGGTTTTGGCTGATAAAGTCATACAAACTGTTAACGTTACAATTAAGCCCTCAGGCACATTTGCTAAAATAATTCCTAGCATGTACTGTAGCGCTGACAACCAACTCCGCTGAATGCAATATACCATTATAAAAAATATAATGCCAAAGGCGAATGCCACGCCGCATATTAACTTAATAAAATGTTTTATTTCTTTAGCAATTGGCGTTTCCTCTTTCTGTAGGCCGGTTACTAAGCCCGCTATCCTTCCCATTTGTGTATTTTCTCCGGTCGCCACCACCATGCCCTTACCGCTACCTTCGACAATGGGACAACCGAAGTATACCATATTTTTCGATTCTAGAGGATTTGAGTGAGTACACTCCGGTCTATGTTTGATAGGTTCAGATTCTCCAGTCAGAGACGACTGATCAGTACTGAAGTTGGAGCAGGTGAGGACGCGGGTATCAGCAGGCACTATATCTCCACCTTTCATTTCAACTATGTCACCGATGACTAAGTCGACATTCGGTATCACTTTCTTTATCGATTCTCTGATGACTATAGCATTCGGAGGGACCAGTTTCTCGAAGCCACTCATGACAGCTATGTTCTTAGCTTCCTGATAAAAACCAAACAGACCCGTACTCACTATCGTGAGCGTAATCACAGTTCCTAAATAGAGATAGTCTTTAGCGGAATGGCCACCGTCGTCTGAATCTGAATTCCTAATAGCGAAGTAAGTTCCGAGATTCAGGATTGCACCAGCCCACAGTACACACTGAAACCATCCAAAAAGATTGTGGCGAAATACCTTCCATAAACTAGTGCCGTGGAGCTCCTTGAGGGCATTTGGCCCGTGAGTTGCCAATAGTTCAGCTGCGACGCTTTCTGTGAGGCCGGTGTTGACATTTGAGCGGTACACGACCTCGAGTTGCGTGGGGGTCAGGAAGTGGTCGCCAGTGTGAGACTCTTCCTTCAATACGTCCATCTGAGAGGTGACGGGTGCGCTGCCGGCGATCAGGCTCGGCAGCCGCTGCAGGGTGGCCGAGCGCTGGCCCGCGCCCGTCAGCGACACGACGCTGGAGCGCGACCGCCGCGTCCCGGTCGGCATTTTGAACTTTAATGGCGTCTACTACTTCAAATAAATAATAGTTGTATAGTATTATAACATATAATTATAATATCGTGAGAGAATTATAAGCTTGACACGTCTGTCATCAAGACACGAATTTTCTTTCAGTATTGGTTATATTATTCTTTATTTTGAATGCCATATGTTATGCCAGATGTACCTTATAGCACCTGTTGAGATTCTTAAAAGGTTGAATTACAGCCAATAACCGTGTTCCCGTATAGCCATTCCGTGCAACCAATAGTCTTCCAATGGCTTCCAGCACGATCAATACTCATGGAAGTCAAGCAATGAACGTTAAGTAAATGGTAGTGGTTCTTCGCTAAAAAAATATTACACACGGAGCCACACGGTAGGTACCTATATCACTACACAGTATAAAACAAAGTCGCTTTCTCGTCCCTATATCCCTTTGTATGCTTAAATCTTTAAAACTACGCAACGGATTTTTATGCGTTTTTAATAGCTAGAGTGATTAAAGAGGAAGGTTTATATGTATAAAACATGTTTAATATAGTAGAGGGTGCAGCGGGAACGGGATCTGACGCCACGCGGGCGGAAAAATATTGGCGGTACGAAAGTTCGGCAGGTCAGCTGGTTAGGTAATATAGATTTTTATTTCTTATAATTTTTTTTGTCATAAGTGCTGTGAATTTTATATTTACCTCCTAAATATCATTCCTTTGATACCTACATCGATGCTAGATAAAACATTTTGACGGTTTTGACCACATAGGATTCGCATTATTTTAATTCTTTTTAATACTTACTTTAAATTTTAATACACTCAAGCAATAACAATTAAACTATCTAAGTCTGTTCAGTTACTTAATGATACTTATGGCCGGACAGAAACTCTGTGCTTACAGGGTCGGTAGCACGTGTACGAGTGTGATTTCCCTGGTGTTGTACGTCCTTATGTCACGGTAACCACTTTCCATCAGGTAGGCTGTGTGCTTATTTGCCACCAAGTGGTATAAAAAACGTGGCAGAGGCGATTCGTGGCGGAAGCGACTCAGATGTCGGAAGACGCTCAACAATCTCTGTCATCCATAAGGATGACACGTGAGGCCACCTGTCACCTTCGCCCCCGCTATCCGGGGTAAGATGGGAATAACTTAAACACATAACCACAGTCTTTTTGGGTTCACTGAAGTCTGGTAATAAACACAAAAATCCAAATTCTCCTATACAAAAGTCTTGGGGTGACGATGGGAGCCATCTACCGACACTCGTACAGACTATCGTAATAATTTTGGATCAACAACAATCATTATAGGAGAATTTGGATTGCTTCGGGCGTAGCTCGGTGACTCAGTAGTCAGAGCATTTCCCCTGTAAGGCAAAGATCGCGGGTTCGAGTCCCGCATGAGCGATTTAGTTTTTCCTATCTGAATAGATTTGAAAAGCTGGCACACTAATTGCTTCAAAATTTCATTAAAAACACAAAATAACTTTATAAAACATTTTTATTACAAAAAATACCTTTGCTACAATACATAACATACATAATTACAACAGGTTGTTACGGTTCTCGTTTGTATCAAGGCAGAGCTTACCTACACTCGCTATCATAACACTAATACTTACAAATATACATCTGAATGGTATGTCAACAGGTAAAGGTGGCTATCCACAGTGTGTGATTCAGCGGATTTTATTACGCACGGAAGACGACCACAGATAGCAGCACATTAATCGTTTTCCGATTTGTGCCAGTATGTTTTAAAACTGCCGATCTGACAAACTGTTAAGGCGTATGATTGCAGCACCATTCATTGTTTCCGATAGTTCGTACAAGTAACGGTTGATTGCTCCCAGCGTCGCTCCAAGACCGTTGTATAGGAGAATTTGGATTGCTTCAGGCGTAGCTCGGTGGTTCAGTGGTCAGAGCATTCCCCCTATAAGGGAAAGATCGCGGATTTGAGTCCCGCCTGAGCGATTCACTTTTTCCTATCTTAATCGTAATTACACTTAGTCGTTAGCTCGTATCGATTGCCTATAAAATTCAGACAAATGACCAAGTTCAGACCTGTTTTTTATTTATGTTATGAGATATCTGATTGGCATATATGGGTTAAAGGCCTGGTTGTAAACCAGCGCCAGACACCAGTGACCAGTCTGGCATATGCTGAACCAGGCCCTATTCAGCATACCAACGAGGTATATGCCTATTCATAAATACTGACCGTTCGGACTAGTAATTAGGTTCATATTTTATAATTGTAATTTTTTCTTTTCTTTTTATTCTGTTACTGTATCTCGTAGGTGTATGTATGAATAAAATTTATCGAGTGCCCGAATTTATTTGAGTCTTTCGCACACAGGAATAAGGGCTAACAGCCAAGTGTAACTGCGCAATTATAGACTTATCTGAGCTTTTACAGACAGTATTAACACCACACATTAAAGGTTGATTCGCGTGCGTCCGCAACATCACACACCGTGGCAAGCCGCCTTAAGGTTTTAAGTATTTACTATAATAAAATTACTCTTATTTTTAATTCTTTAGTTTAGCTGCTCAATCAAAAGGGCGCCAAATTCGATGGCTATTAACAATAGTCAATACAATAGTGGTTTATCTATTTGTAGGATAATTCGCGTTTCTAGTCACTAAATTCTCAAGATATCGATTTTATTACAATTTTTCCCTAAACAATAACAGATGTTGTCGGCAGATTTGGTTAACGGATTTTAGCGTGATTATTTTATAGTGTAAAAAAACTCATGAATAAAGTTAGTAAAATAACTCATTAATAAAATCTTTCTGCTTTAGCCTTAACAAGACAGAACAATATTTATAGTGCAGCCTTATTCCAATAGCTGAAATGTGCATTTTATTTTTATTTTCTTTTTTCTTTTTTCTTATGCTGACCGTATTTTTGGCACAGAATACATAGTCGTACTAAAATAATAAAACGTGGATTGTAGTATTTAATTATACTGTACAATTATCTGTGATTTAAAACTCTATTTTTATACCTATAACTAGAATAAAAAAATTGATATCTTTTCAACTGAGAATGTAGATATTTTTACAATTAATATTCAGAATAAAATAAGGTACAAATATACATAAATTGCTGAATAAAAAAAAAGTTCTATAATTAATTATACCCTATGTGACTTTCTTCTGTAAAATTATGCTAATACAATTTACACTCCTTAAATATTAAAATATTGCATTAAAATCCGAAATAGCCGTGTTCCATAATATAATACTAATACAAATACCGATAAAAAATAATATAAATAATGCTAGTTCAATCAAAACATGACAAAATACTCATCAAATTACCATCATTGATTGTTATTTGCTTAAATAATTCAAAATTAACAAAATACAATTGTCAAGTAAATGCATAAATAATAAATATGGTATAGCATAAAAAATAATACATTATAAACTTTGGGAATTATTAGAAAACTAAAAAACGCACATCATAATAATATATTCCGTCATGGCCCATATTAATAAACCGCTCTCAGTAAAGATCGATCTGACAGTTCTTGAATTGAAATTGTCAATTTTTTCCCGAAATAGGGGGGTTCTCTACATTATTCCTTTCACTTGTACATTACTAAATACACTATGCAAAAACAAAATTCTCCGTCAAATTAATACTTCCAGGGCGATTTTGCTATCGAAACTGTGTCCAAAATATTTTTATCGGAAACGACTATGCAATCAGGGTGTATAGCAAAAACCAACGATTCCGCGAAATGGCTAAAATCGGAATCATAATGAAACCATCGGTTGCGTGAAATGACTAAGATCGGAACTATAAAGTAACCATCCATTCCGTGAAGTGGCTAAAATCGGAACTATAATGAAACCATCGGTTCCGTGAAATGACTAAGATCGGAACTATAAAGTAACCATCCATTCCGTGAAGTGGCTAAAATCGGAACTATTATGAAACCATCCATTCTGTGAAGTGGTTAAAATCGGAACTATAATGAAACCATCCATTCCGTGAAGTGGCTAAAATGGGAACTACGGTTGTCACTGTTAAATGCATAATAACTTATTACCAATCAAAGATAATTTAGCACGATTAGCAATATTGAAGGGATAGTACCCATCAGTTCATGAAATTGTTGTTATTTTTACTATACCATTATTTCGGTTCAAATACATCAAATTTGACAGCGCTTGCACTCAAAATCGATCTCAGTATTTAGAGCGATTCATTAATACGGGCTTAAGACATTGGACTTGCAATCAAGAGAAACCACAAATATTCAATCACCCAGTTTCGGTCCATGGTAGCAGTAGTAGCTATCGAACTCGTACTCGTCCAATGCATCGGTTCGACTAGCGGAAATTGTACTACGTATTTATGTTAGCATAATATATCTTACTCTACAATACTATTTAAAACTGAACCTCTTTTTATGAGTATTTTTGATCCTGGTACTTTGATAAAGATCTGTAACCCTAGCACACTAAAACGTATCGTTATCGTATCGAGACTACAGAGCATTGCGATTGGCAGGCTTCACATACACTGTGAACCAGACAGTAGACAGGCGGCTAATCACAATGCTCCGTTCTCTACATACGTTTACGAAACGATTACGTTAGTTTATAGTGCTAGGGGCACTGATGTTATCCAACCAAAGTGTAGTTCGAAGTATTCAGACTCCGAGGTGAAAGCGTCGGATGCGACCGGGACTAACACAAAGACGATGATGATGATAGTTAACTAATGGTAAATGGTACGAAATTCAAACATAAACTGCATTTTTAAGGTGAAATACAATCGATATTTAATTGAAATTTTAAAAAACTACCTTAATACATTTACTTGTTTTCGTGTACCTAGTGATTCACTTAAAACTAACAATTATTTATATTTTAATATTTCACTAATTTATTTGATTTATAATACTACACAATATTATGCTAAATACTAAACGATTTGTTCGCATATCACTATTTGGGAAACATGACATTGTACCCACGTAAAGACGTACCAATGAATTCGTGAAATGGGTAAAATCGGAACTCTAGTGGAACCATCGATTCTGTGAAGTGGTTAAAATCGAAACTATAGTGACACCATCGATTCTGTGAAGTGGCTAAAATCGGAACTATAGTGAAACCATCGAATCTGTGAAGTGGCTAAAATCGGAACTATAGTGAAACCATCGAATCTGTGAAGTGGCTAAAATAGGAACTACAGTTGGCACTGTCCAATGCATACTATTGTACTATACATCAAATAAATTTTGCACGATTTGACAACTTTGAAGGGACGGTGGTGCCATCCTTCATTGCACAGATTTGTTGGTTACGACTATAGAGCAGTTTAGGTTTAATTGATTCCGGATCCTATCAGTGGTGAAATCCGTTCTAAGATCCTTGGACTACTTCAAGGTTAAATCTATTTGATTAGGAGCTCTGATTTTTTTGAACTTTTAAAATTGACAGATAGTACAGAACACAGGATTCAGTTTCTTTTTTTATGATACATAGCTATAATTAATTTTCAAAACTTTTTGGTAACAATTATTTTGTACTTTCATTTAGAAACTTTGGGAGCTATTAAATTTAAACGTAAGCCGGTTTACAAGGTAACCCCTTAAAGGGTGAATTAGGGGATGATTTTTTATGGGACTTACGCCATTTTTTGGAGAAGCATGAAATTCAATAGTAAAGTAAACAAAACTACGTGTGTGTTTAGTCACCAACTACAACTATATTATAGTATATTATGTTGGATCCATTTGTCAAGTGCTGTAATTGTTTATTCTTCATTTTATTTGTAGCGCGATATCGGGACTGGCTAGTTTAGATTTAGATTTATTGTAAGTGGCTTAATCAATTTTTAAACGAAGTGATCAGTTTAGGTACTCCCCTAAAATTTTATGAGAACAAACTAATTTTTTTGCTCAATGTATGCATGTATGAAGCTAGATAATTTCGTCACTTTATTGAACATACATGAACGGATTTTAGATTCAATAATTAGATTGGTCATAATTTTAAATTTCAAAAACACTCTCCGCTATAATAGACACTCACTTTTACATAGGAGGAACATCACAACTTATTAACTAAACATGCAATTCTATACTAATATTATCAAGCTGAACTGTTTGAACGCGCTAATCTCAGAAACTACTGATCCGTTTTAAAATATTCTTTCTGTATTCGATAGCCTAATTCTTGGGGTACATTACATGCTATTTAACATCATTATATGTTCAGTGACGGAGAAAGAATACAATTATCACCACCACATCTCATCCGTAGGGTGTCGTAAGAGGCGACTAATGGAAAAATAACAGACAATAACTTTACTAGAGAAGGAAAAACTCGAAATAAAACCTTGTACCAACCCGTCTGGCCAGCGTGAAAACTGTAGGCTAAAGCCTCTGAACGATGGGAGAGGCCTTTGTTCAGCAGTAGACTGCGATTAGCTTGATAACATCACGCTACGATTCATAAGAAGCGAGCAGTAATCGGATGAAGCCACAGCTGTTTTAAAAATCAGCAGAGCAGACTAATACTACCATTATCACTGCCTAATAATAGTAATCGGTTCAATGGTAAGACGGACATACAAGTGAGGACTCCTTTGAAGGTGTCTGAGCGCAGTTTGGTGCTTGAGAATGAGGCGTCTTGGTCGAGTGAGGTGTGGACACCTATGCGGTTGTTCGTGGTCCCTGATATGAGTTCGTTGTAGTAGACGGCGAGGCAGTGAACTGGCTCTGTGCTACCCCTGTTAGAAAAGATATAGATTATTGTTACCAGTGACATATTTTTTTTAAAGAATTAATATTAAGAGGTACTTATAGATATGTGATAAGATAAAAAAGACAATTTTTTCTTTGGAATTCATGTCTGTTTGTTCGCGATAGACACAAAAACTACTGAACATATTTGAATAAGGTTTTATGGTAGTCATGGATAGGCAGGACGTGATTTTTATAAGGAAATTGGATGGTATAAATAATAACACACCAAAAAAGAAATCACGTCCTCTGCCATAACAACAGAATCACCAGTCAGCAAAAGTGCCACATCCCACTACTAAGTTAGTTCAGAATCTTAGTATACAGGGTGTAATCGTTAAATGTGTCCAGGCGATTATTCCGTAACTATTACAGATATCAAAAAACTTTAAACTGATATCGAAAGTACGTTACCTAATGAATAAAATGACATCAATAACTTTTTTTAAATCTAACGAGAGGTATCTAATATTTTGACATTAAACACTCCCATACATTTAGTATGAGATTAGTAGAAAGGTTTTAGGTACGTACACCAGAAGGGATTTCTCTATCTGGGTACTCTCTTCTGTAGGCGATAATGGTCGCTCTTTTGTTACAATCATATTTGTAGTCAATTTTTAGCATATCTCTCTTTTCTCTTTTGGAATGCCATTTTGCAATCAATTAATGAAACAATCACGAAATCACGATTAATAACGCAAATTAAAAAAAAAACAACGATAAATTGGCGGGAACAACAACCCGAGATAAAAGTTTTGAATTTAGAACGAACACCAAAGAGTATCTTTTTTTTGTAGCGTGTTGCTTTTCAGTTAGCTCAAATTACTTAATGCGATATTAAAACACGGTTTATTACTAATTTCAAGTGGTACCTAAGATAATTATTTTACACATGTATCTATTTGAAAATCATCATTGTCATATTATACGTAATCATAAAATATGATTAAGGTAAAATGGGTACTAGATCACTTAAAATAAGGAAACTAAAACCTTTCTACTACTCTCATACTAAATGTATGGGAGTGTTTAATGTCAAAATTTTAGATACCTCTCGTTTGATTTTTAAAAAGTTATTGATGTCATTTTACTCATTAGGTAACGTACTTTCGATATCAGTTAAAAGTTTTTTGATATCTGTAATAGTTACGGAATAATCGCCTGGACACACTTAACGATTACACCCTGTATAAGACCTAGTCAGTGAATGTAGACATCAATAAGAGTCGGTGAATAAACAGATAACCCCAACAGTGGTATCTGTATTCACCTCTCAATAATTCTTTTGTTTGAAATGTCTTGTTCAGACTTAAAATCTTACATTTGTTCGATTGCAATTCGTTGATCTGAACTGAAGACACAAACAAAAGTCACGAAAATCTACAGCCAAGCGGGTGGAACCGCAGGCATAGAATAGTCTAGTTTTAAAATAAATTCAAAGTGACTTACTTCAGGTGAGCTATAAGCTCCCCGTCATCAGGCCTCCAAAGCGCCGTGACCTGATCTAGCCCCGAACTCAACAGCCTGTGTTCGTCCACAGTCGCCAGCCGAAGCACCTGAATAGTATACAAAATATTATTGTTACTGAAATTTTGAGTTATTTTAGAGTATTTAAAGATTAATGCCATGTGGGAGGTGGGGAGGTGTGGAGGTGGGAGGTGGGAGGTGGGAGGTGGTAGGTGGTCGGCGGTGGGTACCGTACCTCTCCGTCGTGCGCGCGCCAGGCGGCCCGCGCCAGGCCGGTGCGCAGGTCGAGCACGGCCACGTGGCCGCTGGCCAGGCCGCACGCCGCCCAACCGCCGCGCGAGCACACGCACATGCAGCGGATGAATGTCGTCGCGCTCATCGGCAGCTGCACACATGGGTTAACTTAGATCAAAATTGCCATTCAATGAATGACTTAAGAGTACCGAAAACTGAAAATTATGTGCGACGATAAATTGCTCGTTCCATTTTGGCCCTAAATCGCGAAATATTTAGGTCCTGGCGCGTGCGGATTGTTTTGTATCTATACTCGGTGAATTTGAGCTCGTCCACGGCCGACGCACCCCGTGCTATCCTCCAAATACATCCAAAAAACGTGTACTGCGCGTATAGAACACATTTTGAGCATATTTTAGGTTCAAAGATATATTATATGGAACGAGCAATCCATACTAATATTATAAGTCTATCTGTCCGTCCGTCCATCCGTCCGTCCGTCCATCTGTCTGTCTGTCTGTATGTTTTGGCGATATCGTGATGAAATTGGTATAGTGATGAATTAGAGCTTGGAAACAGTCATAGGCGAAATTTCAACGCGAGAAAAGGGATAGAAAAGGGGGAGGGGGAATAGGGCTAGAAGATGAAAGTTTGACATTTTTGACGATATCCTGATGAAATTTGGCACAGAGATAGATTAGAACTTGGAAACGGATATGGTTACCTTTTAACGCGAAATAGGGGGTTAAAGGGGGGGAGAGGTAATTACAATATCATCCATTTATTTCTTTCTGACATCTTAATTTATAACCATTATTAGTGACAATGTATTTATTTGACTATGACATAACACAATTTGTATCCCACTCTTAGAAATTTTGCATGCCTATTCTAAGGTCGGAACACTTGAAACCAATTTATATTGACAACATCATTGTAACAGTGTTTTCTGCAAAATAATAAATGATTTGATTTGAAAGTTTGTATGAAAGTTTGTTACTTTAAAATATTCTTATGGAATTTGGTTCAGTGATGGATTAGAGCTAAGAAACACTACATTTTATTGTTGAAAAGGGGGAAGAAGCCACTTAGAAACCTTAATACCCGCGCAGTTAACACCTAAGTTATTTTGTTCTCAAGCTTTTATTCATATTTCTTGTTAAAATAAATATTTCAATCAGTTTTTGGACAATAACACAAGCGTAATAAATATTGTTCGACTTTTGGACAATTGAAGAAGTGATTGGTGATGTTTATCAATAATTATTCCTATGGACTAATAACTTTTAACAAGTAAGTTACCCTCATATAGTGGCCGCCGCAAGTATTCTGCGAAAACGCGTAAGTGACGGTCATTGCACGGCGCTTACGACATTATTCCCGCGGTCTAGCCGTATTATTTTGAATCTGCGGTTGCAGCTTGAAGTTTGTTTACATTGTATGGCGCAAATTTAACAAAAGCAAGATAATAATACTTGCATTTTGTGGTTCAAACCTCGACCAGTGCTATTTGTTTTGACTACTTGTTTGGTATACCTACTCATTAACGATTTTACTTCATCTAAGATGCTTTGCCATGGCTGTAAATCAAAGCTTAAAGACAGAAACTTCTTATTATGCAATACTTGTAAATCTGAGTACTGCTTTGAATGCCTGAATATATCTAATGATGCGGGTATGGCGCTTACTAAGGCAGAATTAGAATCATTATGCTGTCCATTTTGCCAAAATATAACTTGAAGAGTAAACAACGATGACACACCCTGCCGCCAACGCCGCCTTCAGGCAATGTCATGTGACGAGTCTATGAACGTCTCATTCGGTGAGACGTTGATAAAAGGAGTAGGAACGTCTGCTACCCCCGCGACACGTCCTAGCTTGGTGCATGAACCCGTTTCAATGGAAAGTATTAGTAAACTTTTCGACCTAAAGCTTGCACCTGATTCCACAATTATGATGAATCTTAGATCAGCACTCAATAAGGACATTGAAAAAGCGGTGACCGTGCATGTTAACCGAGCGTTTGAGAAACTGAAAAGCGAGTTTACGTCAACCACTGATTACCTGTCTGCGGAACAAAAGGATATAAGATTGGACATAAAAGAAAAGGAAGGTCAAATCTACTACAAGCTACAATCCAATCTCCTAAAATCCCAATCTTCACTAGTAAAGCTGCAATCTAAAGTTTCAACTATTGAGAAGATGTCTCGCGATTTAAATCTAGAAATTCACCAAGTTCCTGAAACCAAAAGTGAGAATCTAATGGGTATATTCAATAATCTATGTGAGTGCCTTAAAGTAGACATCTCTGATGGCGATGTGAGGTCGTGCCGCCGTGTTGCCAAAATGGATGCATCATCAACCAGACCACGAAACATACTCGACACCCTGTCTTCGCAGCGACACCGCGATCTTATTATATCAGCTGCTACTCGTTTTAATAAGGCTCACGCTCAGGAAAAGCTTGCTACAACTCATATTGGTTTTAAGGGGGAGACTCGCAGAATATATGTGGCTGAATACCTGTCACCAGAAGTTAAGGAGGTACACAGTGCGGCTAGAAAGTTCTGCAGGGCAAATAGTTATAAGTTTGTATGGGCGCGTTTTGGACAAATATATATTCGGAAAGATGAGCAAAGCCCTGCCATACATGTTAAAGATGTCAATTGTTTAATCAAACTTCCTTAATTGTATACTTATTTCCTCTCTTTAAACATTTAGTATAGTTATTGGATTTAGTGAACTTTCCAGATGATAAGTGTGTTCTATCAAAATGTTAATAGAATTCGTATTAAACTAAACTCAGTTTTATCTGAACTTATTAAACTCTGATTATGACGTAATATGTCTGACAGAAACTAATTTGAATGGAGGCATCTATGATGGAGAATTTGTAGATTCTCGTTATAATGTTTTTTGACGAGATCGCATTGATAGTAACTCATTAAAAACAGAAGGCGGAGGTGTCCTCATCGCTATCAAAAAAACTTATAATGTTATTTGCCGGGCATCTTGGGATAGTGGCGTAGAGGATATCTGGGTTTCCATTTTACAGGAAAATAGTAATTTGCCTAATTTAAATATATGTGTCTGTTATCTGCCACCAGATTTGAGTTCTTCCACGTTAGAAACTTTTTATTCAAACTGTCAAGTAGTATTATTAAACAACTGCTCCGAAGAAAGCTGTCTAATCATAGGTGATTTCAACAATCATGATTTTGTAACTGCCACTTGTGATACTGGCGAGCCTTCACGTACCTCTCATAGTAGGAAAACTGTGCTCTTGCGAGAATTGGTCTCACTCTGTCAGTTATACCAATGTAATAAAATTACCAATGACAAAAACCGTATTCTTGATTTAGTATTGTCCTCTGTTGAAAATCTTAAAATTGATGACGCTGATCCAATGTCTTCAAAAGACAAGCATCACCCAGCTTTACAGTTTGAATTTCCTATATCACTTAAACCAGCAAAGAAATTGAATAAAAATAATAATAAAAGGCTAAATTTCGCAAAGTGTAATAATCAAGCAATAAGAAATGAATTGCGTACTATAGATTGGTATAAAACCTTATCGAACTCTGATGTTGATGCATGCCTTAGCGTTTTCTACGAAAGGCTTTTTGATATTATTAGGAAATACACACCAATCTCTACATTAAAATCGCAAAATTACCCAATTTGGTACAGCAAATCCTTAATAAGGTGTAATGAAGAAAAAAATAAATTCCACACACTTTTCAAAAAGGTTCGTAATCCCCGAGATTATGACACCTTTTCTTTATTACGCGATAGATTCAAACGAATGGCTGATAAATGTTATTCGGAATATATTATTTCAATTGAAGACTCGATGAGTAAGAATATTAAACAGTTCTGGACCTACGTGAATAACAGAAGAGGTCATGTTTCAATGCAAACTGTGGTGCAAACTGTGGTGACTGTTCTTTCATTAATGGTCCGGAGATATGTGAGATGTTCTCTAGATACTTTGGATCGAATTTTGACACCAACAATCTCAATGGTATACAATCTTTATTGGGGTCATCAGATATAACTGAGCAATTAATTGAAAATAGAACATACAACTCACTGACACACATTTTTATACATGAAAGTGATATACTTATGAAGATTAAAAAGCTTGATTCTACCAAAGGCGCTGGGCCGGATCAGCTCCCTGCATCATTTATAAAACAATGTGGTAAAGAGCTGAGCACTCCGCTATTCATCATATTTAATAAATCACTTTCTTGTGGCGTCTTTCCTAAGCTATGGAAAACAGCCCATATAATACCGATCTTCAAAAATGGAGACAAATCCCGTTGTGAAAACTATAGGCCTATCAGCATATTGTCTTGTCTGGGTAAGCTGTTTGAATCTTTGGCTTATGATCATCTTTACAACCATTTTAAGCCTTTTATCTCTGATAAGCAACATGGTTTTGTTAGAGGCCGATCAACAGTTCCAAACCTTTTAGTATATAAGGATTACCTTTGCAGGAGCTTTGCCAAGGGTGGGCAGGTTGACTGTATCTATACAGACTTTTCAAAGGCGTTCGATAAGGTCAATCACAAAATACTCTGCGCGAAACTGGCTTCTTATGGCATCCACGGTAGCTTATATCGCTGGTTAACCTCGTACCTCAGTAATAGGAGCCAGTTAGTCACTATAAAAGGATTTTTTTTCAATTCCAACTTTAGTTACATCTGGGGTACCACAAGGGTCCCATTTGGGGCCGCTTTTATTCATTATTTTCATTAACGACCTTATCGAGTGTATTTCATGTGAATGTTTGCTTTACGCTGATGATTTAAAAAAAATTAACACGATCTACAGCTCTAATGACTGCAATCTGTTACAAAAAGATCTGAATACCATTTCAGGCTGGTGAAGGGTAAACCATATGTATCTTAACATCAGTAAATGCTTTGTTATAACTTTCAGTAACAAGCATTTTCCCATCATTAATACCTACTCGATTGACGGCCAAATTTTGAAAAAGAGCGACACAGCTATTGATTTCGGTATTTTATTCGACAGCAAGCTTTCATTTCGAGCACATTACGAATATATAACAGTGAAAGCCTATCAGCTCCTTGGTTTTGTATTTAGATCCACGAAAGCCTTCAAAAAACCAGGAACATTATTGTTTATATTTTATGCACTGGTTAGAAGCATTCTAGAATTTGGAAGTCCAGTATGGTCACCATACTTCAGGTTCCATATAGATGCAATTGAAGGCGTGCAAAGAAAATGCTTACGAATACTGTGCTACCGTCAACAACTGGGTCGCACAAATCTTGATTATGAAAGTAGGCTCATAAAATATAATATTCAAAAGTTGGAAATCCGTCGCATATATTTTGATTTGGTTCATCTTTATAAAATAATTCACTCAAAACTGGATACGCCTTATTTGCCATCTCAAATTACATTTAACACTAGACACAGCGCTCACAGATCCAATCATACAAATCTCTTTGCACTACAGGTTTATAAAAACAATATATCGTTCTATAACCCCCTGGTCAGGATGGCCCGTCAGTATAACGATTTGGCAAAAAATAACATAGAACTCGACATATTCGCTAAAATCGCAACGTTTATTGGTTCAATCAAGAATGTCCTCTATTCTGCGCCCAACTCTGTAAATCGGTAGTCTGACTAACTAACTACTATAAATATGTATTCCTTTGAATGGTTATTACTTAGGGTTAGCTAATTTCTTTTGGTTTTTCTGTTTACACAAGTTTTTGGACTGCAATTCAGACTCTGATTGTTGAATCTTATTTCTGTTATAATCATAATTGTAATCTGTGTTGTGTAATAAATAAATAAATAAAAAAATAAATAAAAGAAACCAGTTAGACAAAAAAAAATGAAAATAAAAACCCGACTGATGCTGAAAAGATCGAAACAAGCTTTATAGCACGCCGTACACAAGAATTTTCATCAGGTTTGACATTTGCAAATGGATACCGCCTGCTATAAAGCTTGTTTCGATCTTTTCAGAATCAGTCGGATTTTTTATTTTTAATAATTTATTTTATTTTATACTTTTCAGTTATCAAATATATATTTATGTAATCGTCTTTCAATTTCCTTACTTTTGATACCCCACTCGATAAATTTGAGTGAATTTTATTTTTACCAAAATCCGCCATTTTGTTTTGTTTTTTAATTTGATATACCTAGTGGTACTCTCACAGTAAATACGAATCTAACGACACCTCTCAAACTAAAATTCTTCGAGTCGTTCAGGCTGCAGAGCGTGCCAAACAATTATACATACATACATACTATAATCCGCACGCTGAATCATGAACGTCCTATCACATCAAATCCTTTAGAGGTCCATTAAAAAGACGAAAAAATCATAATTGTGTACAATTGTAAATTATAAAAATGAATATTAAGAAATTATTACGTAATATTCGGAAATAATAGAAAAAAACTCAATGCAAATGTACATGGTACGTGCTGCAAAAGTTACGTCGTCAAGCTGTTATCGACTAAGAAGGGACACATCGATAAACAAAATATCGATCATTTGTTGGAAATATAAAACAAATGCTTTGCGTTTGTATTTTATTTATATCAATCCGAATCTGATACAGGGTCAATCGGATCTTCAAAATCTGAGTCTGAACTGCAGCTATCCGTGACGTTTATTATTAACGGTTGGTCAATGATATTGTCGTATTGTACATCTCGATCCCAGTCTTGTAAGCAAATTTTCTTCGTTCTTTCGACCACTTTTCGCCAATCGTCAGCTGTCACTTGAGCGAAATTAACAAATAACACAAAACAGCGAAAACAGAAACAAAACTCAGCTAACAAAGAAAGACGTGGCGCATACAAGGCGTTAGAGCACTCGTATGACGCGATGTGATGCGGTGTGACAAGAAGACAAAACAGACTGACAAGACATGACATGACTGAATTAAAAAAATACGGTAGGTCTATGGCCTCCTTTTAAATACTTTTCCATGTAATCCATAATTGCCAGCTAATTATGAATTCTTTAAAATTCAATTCAAAAAGAATTTTAAATTCTTTAAATTATGCAATTTGAATAAAAATTAAAGTATAGTAAAATAAAATATAATAAGGCTGTTACTTTTTTATCTAGTGTTTTATGTCCAACAATGCGCGTAGTCTTTTTTCAAAATAAATAAATATTGCTTATTATGTTGAATGACCTGGCTGAATGACATGACATTTGCCTGAAAAAACAGTATTTTATCGAAATTGTTTCGCATAACTAATACAACTGTCAGTTGAAACGTCATAGGAATCATCATTCGGCGTGCGGAGTATACTTTGTGTAAAAAGTATCGGGAATATGTCAATAAAAAGACCCGCGTAAAAGAGGTCGTTCTAATTTTTTTACTGCATGTTGGTAGCACTGTACTGATTTAGCGCGCAAAATTTGAGCGGGATCTGTCATTTAATTTGTTTTAAACTACACTTTTTGTTGATCATAGTTTTGAGTCCTCGGCGATTTTTACAATGGAAAATATTTTTGAACAAAGAGTGTGCCTTAAATTTTGTGTTTCGAATGATATTTCATGTGGTGAATCACTAAAAATGATGCAAAATACCTACGGCGAATCGAGTATATCAAAAACAAGAGCTTATGAATGGTATAAGGCTTTTAAAGAAGGCCGAGAAGTGGTAGAAGACTTGCCTCGTTCTGGTAGACCTTCAACCGCTACGACCAAAGAAAACATCGACAGAATCAAGAAGCTAGTGCTCGAAAATCGGCGTATGAGTCTGAGAGAGTTGGCTAGTGAGGTGAACATATCTTTTAAGTCCGTCCACAACATTCTCATTGACATTTTAGGCATGAAACGCGTCGCCGCTCGACTGGTTCCAAAAGAGCTCAATTTTGGTTTCCCAAACTTCTACGGATCCGACCTTTATGAAACGTATAATAACTGGCGACGAGACATGGGTTTATGAGTATGACATGCAAACAAGCCAACAGTCTTCAGAATGGCGTCTCGAAGCGAGCCGAAACCCAAAAAACCGCGGCAAAGTCGCTCCAAAATCAAGGTAATGCTGACAGTTTTTTTGACTACCGTGGTGTGGTTCACTCCGAATTCCTTCCAGAGGGAGAAACAGTGAATAAAGAATATTATTTAGGCGTCATGAAGCGTTTGCGTGAGAGTATCCGCCGAAAACGTCCAGATTTGTGGCAACACAACTCATGGATACTGCACCATGATAATGCACCATCACGCACAGCCATTATAGTGAAAGAGTTTTTAGCGAAAAATTCAACAAAAGTTCTCGACCAAGCACCGTATTCACCTGATATGGCTCCGTCTGACCTTTTTTTATTTCCCAAGTTAAAATTACCACTTCGAGGAAAACGTTTTGAGTCGATAGAAGCCCTAAAAGAAAATTCGCTGAATGAGCTAAAGGCCATACCGCAAATAGCCTATGAAAAATGTATGGAAGACTGGGTGAAGCGGTGGAGATGTTGTATTGCAAGCGATGGGGCCTACTTTGAAGGCGATAAAATAAATTTAGATGAATAATTTGTATTTTTTGTTTTATCGACAAATTCCCGATACTTAAGTACACAGAATGTACATACATAATCTCGAGAAACATAACTCTCCTTCTGGCCAGAGATAAAAATTAAATACACGCGAGATTGTTACCTTAAGTTCATGCGAGTTGTGTGGCGCTCTCGCATCAATGACCCTCAAAGTGGCATCAGTAGTGGCCGCTAGCACCGCGGCCGACGGCCCCGCCAGCGTGCGCACTATACTCACTGGCGACTTGATGTTGTCCAACTGAGTAAGGGAAGAAACTAATGTATACAAAGTATCCTAAATCTATGGAGTGTACAAATAACAGATAGCATTTGTGGCGTAGTGGTAGTGAACGCAGGGGACGCGGGTTAGATCAATCGTACGTATGCATGAATATGTATAGGTATATTTGCTCTGGCCTGGGTATTTTCGTGTCTAGAAAAGCACATATTAAGCCGTCGGCCCAGGTTATAATGCGAACAGCTTGTGGGAGCATAAGGTATTAATAATGTGCTGAATTGCAGTATGCACTCATTGTAAGTAGGTTGCAAGTGGGAACGGGCAGTCGCCTCGCCAACCGCCGTTTCGAGTAGATAATACAGACAGTATAATTACTATCCCAGTGCTTTCATTTATCATTCCCCATTTTTTTTTTGGTAGGTACTGTTGTTGGGAACATAAACTTAAACTCTATAATACAAGTTAGATACAGTGTACGTGGCTGAGAGCGACTCAGCGTGACTGCGAATACACATTTTCTTTTTTATATATTTCGTCATAAATTTTGCAGTTGTTACGGATTGTAGAAGTTCTAAAAAGTTCAACAACAGTATCCCTAGCACGAAAAACTATCGCAAACGTAACAAGAGAACGGAGCCTTGCGATTGGCCGACTTTACACACACAGGTTCACAGTAGGCAGACAGCCAATCGCTATGCTTCGTTCTCACGATACAATTACCATACGATTACGGTAGTTCTTCGTGCTAGGGGCACAGTTCTAACTGTAACGTGTCGACATCGTCAGTTAGCGATGGCAGTCGCTTCACAGAAAATGTCGAAGTTCCGCCACACATGCAGTAAGACTGGAAAATGCGGGCCCCGAACTCCGAGTTGAAAGCTTCGGATGCTGCTGGGATTAAGGCTAGGATGAAGAGGAGTGTAGCAATAACGATTCTTGCAGCCATTGGAATCGCTTCACGGAAGATGTCGAAGTTCCGCCGGCACACATGTAGTTAGACTGGAAAATGCGGGCCCCGGACTCCGAGTTGAAAACTTCGGATGCGACTGGGATTAAGGCTAGGATGAAGAGGAGTGTAGCAATAACGATTCTTGCAGCCATTGGAATCGCTTCACGGAAGATGTCGAAGTTCCGCCGGCACACATGCAGTTAGACTGGAAAATGCGGGCCCCGGACTCCGAGTTGAAAACTTCGGATGCGACTGGGATTAAGGCTAGGATGAAGAGGAGTGTAGCAATAACGATTCTTGCAGCCATTGGAATCGCTTCACGGAAGATGTCGAAGTTCCGCCGGCACACATGCAGTTAGACTGGAAAATGCGGGCCCCGGACTCCGAGTTGAAAGCTTCGGATGCGACTGGGATTAAGGCTAGGATGAAGAGGATCGTAGAAATAACGATTCTTGCAGCCACACATTATGGTATAGCACAATACATATATGGACAACAGAAAATTGTTTAAATATTTACTGCCTGCTGCAATCAACGCATACTTTTTTTTTACTTTTTTCTACCAGTTACTCTATAATATAACTTTTAATCCAAATACAAGAAAATAATTTATTAGGCAAAACTGACCTGTGACACGACACTCTCCATAAAAGGATCCCAAATATGCACGACGGAGTCTGTGGACACAGCCAAGCGGAGCGATTCTAGGAACGTGAGCGATAAAACGCCTTTCTTGTGGCCCGTGTACGTCCAGTTGCATTGTGACGTTGCATTCCCATCGCCCTGCAAATAAGTTGTTCGTTTGACAGCGGTGCCTAAACTTCAGTCGCTCTCGCAAAGCCCAACCAAAGGAAATTACAGAAAGGAAGACGGCACATAAACTCTCTGTCCTTACAGGGTCGGCAACACGAGTGTGACTCCCCTGGTCCTACTTACCGTCAGGGGGTAGTGTTTACTTATGTATTCCTCACCTGATTCCGCAGCGACCACAGCCGTACGGTCTTATCCTTGGAGCCGCTCATGAAGCTGTTCTCGTTATCCAGACAGTGTATACTCTTGACAGTGTGGGTGTGTCCCACAAATGTCTGCAACTTGATCTGTTTGAGATTGAACCGCGTTTCCTTGTCGGGCCGACCGATTTCGTGCTCCCAGTAGATTAGCCAGTCGCCGCGTAGATGCCTACAATATTAATTGGGTGTATAATTAAATGTCAATGTTCAAATTAAATGCGAAATTGAAGAGTACACGGATTTTGTTTAAGACGTTGGCATACTACTAATCTTAATAATATTACAAATGCTAAATTTTGTAAGTATGAATAGATGGTTGTTTGTTACTCGTTCACGTAAAAATTATTGAATGGATTCTAATGAAACTTTACAATAATATAGCTTATACATCAGAAAAACACATAAGCTACAATTTACAACGATAACCGACTTCAACGTGGGCGGAGCCGCTGGCCAAAGCTAGTATTGTTAGTTAAAGGTTTAGATGTCTGGGTGTTTGTTACTCAAACTGCTGTACGGATCTGGCAGAAACTTGGTACAAGGATAGATAATAGTATAATCGAGAATTATATATAGGCTGCTTTTAAGCCCAGAAATCAGTTCCCTTGAGTTGTGAGAAAACGATCGGGCGGAGCCGCATGTAACAACTAGTTGAACATAATTCGTGTACGTGTTAACGCGCGTTTGAATAACATGTCATGTTTTACTAAAACGAGTGTTACCAAAACGCGTGTTACTAAAACGCGTGTTGAACATCAATTTACCGTCACGCGTGTTGTTAGCGAATTTCAATTTAATTTGGTTCAATTTAGCAAAAAACCACACCTCACACACTAAAAAAAGATAAAATTAAATCTTACCTATTACTCTTAACACCATTATCCATCTTATACGCAACGACATCGAACCCGGTACCCTGCGTAGTGAGCCCAGGGTCGCACGCATCGCTAGCGACATCTATCCTGTTGCCAACCAAAGTGACATTGGAGCCAAAGCTGTTCGAACTTGAAATATGGTCCATGACCACATCCGGTTTGGTAGTGACGTCCTTCCGGTTCAGAGGTTCGTCGCTGAATGAAGGTTGGACTCGTTTGTCGAGGCGGATTTGCACGGGAGAGCTGTAGGAAAGATTTTTTTTGTATTACAAAATTCGATGCTCTGTGGTTGCGATTAAGTATAATCTATACTACTATTATAAATGTGAAAGTATACGTGTGTTTTGTCCGTCTTTCACGCCTAAACCACTGGAACCGATTTTGATGGCTATGTTTGGTCGAGATAGCCGACATCCACGCGGGTAAAGCCGCGGGCAAAAGCTAATATTTACCATGTTTTTAATCTTGCTATTATCATAAATGCGATTTGGATGGATGGTTGGATGGATAGATAGATAAGTGTGTTTCATTCAATCACACCAGGGCCCTAATTATGCTAATTTTATGTCATAGCAAAATCACTGTCATTCCACTTACACTACAAAAATACTATTTAATTTTAGACTTTGACACATAGGCTTATGGTCCAAATGTTGTATAGACGACGTCTCATGAATCCAACATTTGGTTTCAGTACCAAGGCGGACCAAAAAATGTTTTTCATTCAAATTCAAATTCAAATTCAAATCATTTTATTGTGAAAATGGGTACATAGTGGTGATGTCATAAAATGTGGTTTCTCCATTCTCCGCCTCAAGGCATACAATAAGGATTATAATAAAATGTGCAATTAAACAATTTATGTGGGCTTCTTAATAGCATACCAATAATTGATTTTGTTAAAAAATTTATGTCAGTATGAGTAAATGTCAAAAAAATAAAATAAAAGTCATCTATACAATTAAAATCATAAGGAGTACATACATACTATTATCAATAGAATATTTCAAATTACACTAAAAAATAATAATAAACCAAATCATAACAAAACAAATTACAACAATTCAAATCACATTAAATCTCGCCTGCTGTTTATTTCCAATAAATTAAATTACAGTAAATTACTTTGTCTTGTCTTCTAGAAATTCATTTACACTATAGTAAGTTTTTTCGTATAAACTATATTCTAGTTCAAGTTCTTGCATTACGAGTATTACGTTCGATGCAGTAGATCAGGACCCCGATTCTACTAATTTTATGACCTAACAAAACCTACCGCTGACATTGTATAAAATGTCAATGAATTTTAGACTTTATTGCTGAGTTTCAAAGTCTAAAATAAAAAGAGAAAGAGTTTATAACATTTTTCATTCACTCTACAAAATTGTCATTTCATTTTAGACTTTAACATTATTTAAGTAAAGTCTAAATTTAAATGGCATTGGTTACAGTGTCTGTGGTACCACAGTGGTATTGCCATGAAAAAAATTAAATCAAATCAAATAAAATCGTTTATTTTGCGGAAAATGGGTTTACATGATGTCGTTATAATTAGTTGTATCACCATACTCGACCGCCAAAGCGGCATGCAAATATAATTAAGGAAACCATATAGCCTAACAGTTCCATGCAGTATTCTACTATCCAATTTATATTTTTAACAGTAAAATATTTATTATTAATTATAACATAATCATACAATAACAATTACGCACAATATAACAATATGTCAAAAAGATAGTAAAATCACGGCCCAGTACGAAAACCTATCGTAATCATACCGTAAAGGTATCGAGAGAAAGGAGCATTCCGATTGGCAGGTTTCACACACATCACAGGTTCACAGTAGGCAGGCGGCCAATTGTAATACTCCGTTCTCTCTATAGGCTTACATTACGATTACGATAGTTTTGCGTCAAGTCAACAGTCAAGCTTCACAATTATTATACGCAAATAGTAAAATACATACCTTACATAATGGTTCTGTTCATACTTCTGACACAGGTTCCGTATGGTATCATTGTTCTTTAAACAGCGCCCCATGGTGTCGACCCCAATAAACTTTGCAAACGTAGTGTACGCTTGGAACGCTAGCTCCTCATCAAATACCATTAAAAGTTCTTCTTGAGCCTGCAAAAACATTTATAATGCTTTAATTGTCTGCAATATTCTGAACACCTTTATCACTACATAGTATAAAACAAAGTCGCTTTCTCTGTCCCTATATCCCTTTGTATGCTTATATCTTTAAAACTACGCAACGGATTTTGATGCAGTTTTTTTAATAGATAGAGTGATTCAAGAGGAAGGTTCATATGTATATTACATGTTTAATATAGTAGAGGGTGCAGCGGGAACGGGATCTGACGCCACGCGGGTGGAAAAATATTGGCGGTACGAAGTTCGCCGGGTCAACTAGTATATACAATTCTTTTTACACCCCACTAAGAGGACTACGTATGAAAAAGGAAACGCGTGCAGATAAAAAAATCGCAGGACCGATTAGTAGAATATTTTTTTGCTCACACTATGCAAATTACCTGAGAAAACTCATTACCTTTTCCTTCAGGGGTCTGCGATCACCAATTTGTATGCACCTTTCTTTACACACCTCATTTATTTTCTGTACCGTCATTTCAAAAAGATGGTGGCACTCAGTACAATTACGGTACGGCCGAATTTGATATTTTACGTAAATCGACTGCCATCGGTGCCCCCACGGATGCTCCCCCCCCCCCCCCTCCTCCGGAGCCGGAGGGGGAGGTTATGTCGGACTCGAACTGATTTAACCGCACGCCGTCTGTGGGTCGTTGTGCTAGGCCGAGGGTGAGGTTGTCGACGACATATCCCTCGCACCCGGCTGACCCAGGGCCTTCCCTCTCGGTCTGACCCTCCTCGGGAGCGTGCTAGGGATACTGACCTTCACAACTTACTGACTATATCGAAAGTATTGCAGTGAGACAAAGTTGTCAGACTTTTTAGGGCTCTAACTACCTGCAACGTGCTCGTGGGTCCTCTAACATCATTAAACCAAGAATTGAAGCGTCCATTGGTTGGTTAAGGAGTCGGCTTTACGATCGAGTGGTCCCGGGATTCTTTTTCTTTTTTAGATATTACAAAAATAAGTCCTTGCTGTTAATCTAGCAGTATCCTGCGGAGATTCCACATCAGGCGGAGTGCATGAAATGTCAGGCAGGTCAGTCGACGTGGTGTAGACTGACCTGCTTGACATTTCTGCCATATGCGCGCCACTCCGCGGTGGCACTGTCGCGACAGATCTCCAGAAATCCTTCCAGCTTGCAGTCGCTTGAAATCTGGTGCCAGCAAGACACTTGTGGGATACTTACAGTTAATCTAGCAGTATCCTGCGGAGGCTCCACATCAGGCGGCGTGCATGCCATATCAGGTAGATCAGTCCGCACCACCCTGCCATCTTGTACGCGCCACTCCGCAGTTGTTCCATCGCGACAGATCTCTAGGAAGCCTTCCAGCTTGCAGTCGCTTGAGTCCTGGTCGGACACCTGGGGGTTAAAGAGGTTGATTGCACTGGAGGTTAAAGGTCGATTGCACCTGGGGGTTAAAGAGATTGAATGCACCTGGGGATTAGAGGTCGAGTGCACCTGGGGGTTAAAAAGGTCGATTGCACCTGGTGGTTAAAGAGGTTGATTGCAATTGTAGTCGCGTACCTATGACAGGGGAATACATGAAGGGTTAAGAAAATATATAGCTTAGTACAGGTGCGTTAAAAGAGCTCTACTTTGTTCTTGTGAATCCGTGAAAAAACATGCAGGTCAGTCTTTGGGGTAGGCGATAAAAGTGAAAACTAAGTAACTTGTGAATTGTAGGGTCCTGATGTCAGAATGGGCAAAACCTAAAATGACGTGACGTGACGCTTTCGGTAACGGCCCAAGCGTTAGCTGACGATTACTCGAGTTCCATGATTTTTGTTCCACTAAAAAGTGCTCAACAGGCCTAAAGCAGTTTTCACTTTAAACATTCTAGATAACCTCCCAAAGAAGTAAGCTAGAATTTTTGGATGACGCTGCTATCGGTTTGTAGTATACCACCAGTTGTTCAGGTGGACAATCGCACAAGCATGTGTACTTACAAACATCAAGACTTTCGAATTACCTTTTCAGGAGTAGTTTCTTCTTGTTTAGGCCAGTTATCAATCTTGCCTGTTGCTTTATCGAATGCCAAGAAAAACCTGTAACCAATAGTGTAAATAATATCATGGAGCGGTATTTAAAAAAAATACTGACGTTTTTTCAAATACCGTAAAACTGGGTGAATAATGATCAAACGGTCAAATAAAGTGAAACTATGGATTAATTTAATGTAATAATATTATATTATTAGTCGCGAGTAGAGTTGGCGCGTCTCAATGCCTCTTTTAGGTCGCAGCCGGACTCCGACTTGGCTGCACCGTAAGTGAGCCCCACACTTGTGTTTGGGGTGCAAGGGTGGAAGTGAACTGTTTGCACGGTCTAAGTTGCACCTGAAGTGCCGGACGAAGGCCCCAGCATCACACCATAAACGATCGTACAAAGAGCACTTATTTTTGCGGCCATCCACTGCATTTTGGAGCCCCCAGGCCTTTCGCGCACCGACGGGAAGCGGCCGGACGAACTGACACTGTGCCTTGGAGAAGAGGTCGCTGCCTAATTTGGGACGCCACGAGTGTCTGCATCTTCGAGTCGTGCCAACTGGCGGCTGGTGCGGGGGCTGAGTCCGCGGTGTTGCTGAATCAGCAAGTACGCCGCCCTGGAGGACGCGGGGTACGATTTCGTGCCGTTCGCGGTGGAGACGGCGGGTCCATGGGGCCTCGAGGCCAAGAGGTTTGTGACCGATTTGGGGTGCCGACTGCTGAGAGAAGGATGGGATTCGCACTCGGGCCAATATTTAACGCAGAATGTTTCCCTAGCCAGAGGGGAAACGCTGCCAGCCACGTTCGGGCGAGGGGTCGTAGATATGACGTGATCCTCCGGATCAAAAATATAAATGTTTTTATTGTAGGTGACATTGTGTAATTTGAAATGTAATTTAAGCGGGTCCTCAGGTATACCTTTGCAACGCCGGCACGCAGAGATGTCGCCTCGTCATCTCCCTGCCTATACGCAGCGCGAGCGCGTACAAAGCGTCCAACAGTTTCCTCGTGAGGGCGCAGCGCGCGGCCACTCCGCTCGGGTAAGAGCAACGAGTCGTCGACGCTAGGCGGAGAGCTGGCTGCAGAATTGTCTTCAGGAATGTGTCCTATAACAAAATATGTTTACCTATTAATAACTCATACCCACTGACACTATAAAAAAACATTTTTTAGACTTTATCACTGTACATTTAAAGTCCAAAATTAAATGAAAAAGAGTTTTCATTTCCTGGATAAAATGCCACTTGATTTTAGACAATAATAAATATATAAGTAAATAAATATTCCACAACATTTCACACAACGTTATCTAGATCCATGGTAAGCATAGCTTAACTAGCTTAGATACTTTGTTTTTGTAAATACATACATACAATAACTACATAAAAGTAAAATCTTATATTAAATGACTATTTTTGCAGTCTGTGGTAAAAAGTGAGTGATAATTAGCAGAATCCAAGTCTTGTATATCCTCCTCTCTGTGTTTGTTGTATGATAAAACAACGAAGACAATTGAAAGGATTTGGAGGAGGCTTTTTCCCCGCAGTAGAACAAAACAATAGCCTATTTGGTTGTACTGTTGATAAATTATGAAATTATTTATAACTATTTTTTGCCCGCGGCTCCGCCCGCGTGGATGTTGGTTATCGCGACCTAGTCTAGTCTAGTATATTCTCAAGGTCTAATCTACCCCTATACCAAATTTCATCAAAATCGGTTCAGTGGTTTGGGCGTGAAAGTGGATTCTATAGAGCCAGTCTAGATACATAAGAAATCAATGATTTTTAATCTATTAATTTAATATGGCGTCAAAACTATCTCAATTACCTGTAATTGCTCCATAACTTTGACGTCGGACATGTAGGGTATAAGGTACTTGACGAGCTGTAGACACGCTACTACGCCGCCCTCTAGCGGCGCAGACAGGCGGCGACGGCACGAAGCAATCAGCTCGCCCATGTGAGGTAGGTATTGGAATATTATCAATTGCTCGCCGTACATTGCTGCAATAAAGCACGATAATTAGGCACTTTCGTGCAGTAAAAATAAACTATTTTTTATAACCGGGAATGCGGGATTCTAATCTGTGAGCCCATATATGTTCATGGAGTGGTCTGAGCATGCCCCTGTAAGAGAAAGATTACGATAACAGGGGCATGTTCTATCCACTGAGCCGCCGAAACACGCCTGAAGCCATCCAAATTTTCCTATATCGTCATGTTTTTTTTATATGTTTATTTAATTAAGAATGTTAATAGGGCGGTAAAAGTTGCGTCTGTTAATATTTTATCGTTTTTATTTGTTTTTATTGATTTTCAATCATAACCTAACCTATTATAGTAAATTATTTTACAATTAAAAATTATAACTTTATAATTGTTTATTTCATACAAGTTTCCATGCAGTTTTGCCGTTTTGACGTTTAATAAAAAGTAACTAATTTGACTATTATAATCAAATAACCAATTACTAGTATGCTAATGCTAATATGCTCAACACAATTTTTTTGTGAAAATTGATGAACAATATAGGTACTTACATTGAAGTCAATTGATTAGATGCTATAATTAATTATATAAGGAAGACTTGGCCAATTTTGGATAAGGTTATTTCTTTTGGCGCGTTGACCACTTTTTGGATGAACAAAAATCATGGAACTCGCGTCATCGGCACCAAATGCTTGGGCTGTCACTGAACGCCCTTTCTGACGTCACGACGATATAATTTACAAGTTACCTAGTTTTCACCACTATCGGCAGACCCCAAAGACTGCCCGTCATGTATGTTTTTTTATTAAGCCTGTCTAAAAGCTATATTCTTCCTTTTACATTTGAAAACGGAAAGCAATGTCTATTTGAGAACAAAAAATAACCAGTTGGAATTTAAATAGAGAATCAACATTTAGAAATAAAGTACTCACCAACAATAGCCGTGAGGCACTTAATAACCTTCATAGCATTCTTGTCACCGGCCACCCTGCTATTCACAATCGATATCTCATCGAACTCATATTTCTCTTCGCTCTCACACGGCGCCAAGTTATCCTTCCCAATATAGCACAACGTCAGCATCTTGAGCAAATTCCTAGTAATATATCTACAAGTTAGTACAGGGCCTAATCTATGTGCTAGCCATATTAAACTTTCTGAACTCATATCAGATATCTTAGAAGCACTTGCATCTTTGTATCCAAGACATTCCTCTTCATTAATACATTGAGTTTTGGCATACTGGTCATCTATTGTGTTAAATTCTACGCTATGTCTATCGTGTTTTTTTCTTAATTCTACATCTTCAGAATCATCTTGCGCGAAATGTAGGTAACTAGTGAACATTGATTTGGTCGGTATTTCTATCACAGGTGATGTTGGTAACTTGATGTTGGGTGTTTCTTGATTCTCGTCTTTATTTAGGATATTGAATTCTTTCCGATTTATATGATTCATTGTGAAATGTTTAGACGATATTGGTGAAACGTGATCTTTGGACGGTGAAGGAGTGTGTAGATTTATCTCTTGAGCTGTATTTGATGTGTCGTACGAGTCTATAGATTCAGCAGGGGACTTGCTCCTGCTACTACGACTTGGTAATCTATCTTTATCAGTTTCGAAGTGAAACAATTCATTTTCACTTCTGTTGTCAACATCTTTTTCCTTAATTTCATTAGCAGTCTTCTCAATATTTGGAGTAGTTACGTGTTCAGATCCATATGAGGTATCAGGAGAAAATATGTCTGTGTTACTAGATAAAGCATTTTTTACATTATCGTCTGAGTATCTCGGCTTTTTATTGGATAAAGCCTTGTTATGACACAAGTGGCCTGGTGAACCAATCTCTTCGTTTACATCTTTGTAACCACCGACAGCTTCAACTAAATGTTGAGTAAAATTATCTAAGAAACATTGAAGATCAAGCCTAACCATCAATTGTAACAAAAATATATTATGGTATAGTTTCACGAATTTCTGTTTGTTCGTTACCCCTCCGCTTACAGTTAAAGAATCGATATCTGTTAGCTTGTGCTGGTCTGGTTTATCGCTAGAAAAGTCATCTTCATCATACAGGTTTAGTATATGTTTTAGAAGTTTCTTTTTCGTCTGATCAGGACCAAGGGCTTTGCTAACAGTATCGAATAAATACCAAGCGGCTAATACTGAAGTGTCTTTATTCTGTAGTAATTCTATATAATGTGTCAAGAATATATCCAAGACGTCAAACTGGTTGTAACAATTTACTTGGTTCAATAGCACATCTAAATGAGTAACACAAGCTTGGATTTTCCCTTCGGCAATTTTTTGGCTAAAATACAGTTTAGTTTTATCAACGTTTTGGTACTTTTCGCATTGTATTCCATCACATTCGTACATGTAAAGTATGTTGAGTTCATTGCTAGTTAATTCATATTCATGTAATGTATTCAATAGTTTGTATAAAATATCGAAACTCGGAGGAAAAGGTATCAAATGCTGCATCAGTAAAGGTTGTAGTAATTGCGCTGGTGTGGGTGCGGGCAGACCTTTGTCCGTCACAACAATCTTTTTAATATGCTCGTCTTTCTTAGGACTAAGTTCGTTTCTCCAACTCAAACTCGGTGGTTGAACATTTAGCAGCAAAGAAGCTATGTAACTCACACCTTTTGGTAAAGCACCGAAGTTATGTTTCAACACGATTCTGCAGTTGTTATATCTTTCTAAGAAATTATCATTGGCCATTCTTAGCGGTCGCATGTATGTATGCAAGAATATTTCAACTATCAAACATCCTATAACTAGCATGTCTTGCCTCCGACTTTCTGTCACAAACTGATTATACACGGACGCATCTGTGGTATATCTATTATTAAACGACCTATTCTTTCTCTCTTTTAATACAGTTTCTAAATGTGCGTCTTGTGTGAACTTCTTTAAGTAACTTTGATCGTACGCGGCTAAGAACATGTGGTTTGTGAATGCTGTCTCATCTGATAATTCTTTACATGTAACATTTTCTTTAATATCTTGATGCACAGGATATAAATTCAATGTGGAAGTACTTTCTTTATATTTTTCTCTGTCCTCTGCTTTGCTAAAGAAGCATTTAGTACGGAAATTGTCTAACGCTTCTAAAGACTGGATGGAAGCCACTGGATTGAATTCTTTTGGAAGGTATATGATACCTTTGCCGAGTTCTGACCGTTGGACTCTGTAGTGTTTTGAGTGGGAAGACGCTTTGCCTTCACTGGTGGAAGGTTGGCCATCTTCGATACCTTGGCCTTTGGACAATGATCGCGCTCTACTGCTGCTTTTGTGTCGGGATCGTATACGTTGAGGCGGTACGTGTAAGCGAGAAACGTGTTGCGGAACGCTTGTGGATTCTTCATCTTCATCCGATATTTCATCTGAGCTGTCATTTTTTATCGATTTTTCTGGAAAATATAATTTTAAAATGTACAGGGTAGTACCACAGATAGTAGTTTTTCTAACTTTTAAACTCTCGCATTCCATGATATATAATTAAGAGAACGGGAATTAACGCGATCATGGTATAGGTACTTACATACCTTTGATTGTCTGACGTTTCGACCAGGTTGCACCGGCCGTCAGCCTCCTGTAACCACGACCGGTGTAACCTGCTAGTATCTATACCATGATCGCGTTAATTCTCGTTTTCTTAATTATTTAGTACTATTTCTTTTATTATCACACTTTACTTCTAATAATAGCCAGAATTATATAGTCAGCATCAGAATTATATATCAAAATGATCACAAATCATTTTTTTTTAATTGTTTTACAGTCCGTATGTACTAATTATCAGAACAATTAGTGAGCAGTAGGAGGGGGGGGGAGGGGCAGGCATTAAGATCATTTTGAATACTTTGTTGATCAAGATAGATCTGACTGTACAAGTTATTTATATGGAACTATTATAATGTTAAAAACTGTCTTATCAAGGTCACATAATTAGAACAGATGTCACTACTATATTTATAGGAGTCAACCGACATCAATCAAATCACTTTTTTTTCGGATTTTACTGGTGAAATCCAGCTTCAGACTCTTTACTTACTGGCATCTTTAGGCGCCGTCCAGTGTAGTCTAGGCGGCGTAGGGGGTAAAGCCCGAGAGGCGCGGGGCGGGTGCGGCGCCGTGAACAATTGCACAGTACCGCCGCGACGTATTCTAGTGTGCCCATCCACTAAGGAGAGACATACGTTTTTTGCTTTTATTGACGCTGAACCGGATAGCCTGAAAATAAAGTTTTCGGTGAAGTTTCGTTCCCGTTCCCGCAACCCATAGGAACCTATTCCCGGAATAATAGCAGCATATGAGTTTCACCATACGCAAGTCCTCTCCAAGGAACGTCACTTATATTCAAGAGCTTATACGTAAAGCGATTGAAATCAAGAAGCACAAAAATTTCAATCGTGAAGACGGGGTTAAATTATCTGCAACATGGAATTCACTGATACAAAATATACAACCTCGCTTTTATGCGCAGTCGGATAGACACCAGACAGTTTGCTTAAAGAATGGGGACACTGTGAGTGTGGTATGTGACGGTACACGGCGATAAGAAAATTTCGAAAATGAGCAGGTAGATGAAGAACCTACCACCTCACGGACTCGAAGACGACGGGCGTGCACCAGCCGCCATTCAGCCTGTGACCACAGCCGGTGTTACTTGGTCGAAACATCAGGCAATCAAAGGTATGTAAATACCTACCTATACCATGATCACGTTAATTCGCGTCCTCTTTATTGTATAGCGTTCTACCGTAAGAACGTGATTGAATAACAAACATCTAGCTTATAAACATCTTCACAAACTTTCATATTTACAGTAGGATTAGAAAGATAGGATTGGGATTTATTCCTTTATTCATAAAAGTATTCTTATATCACGCCCCTCATGGATAGCCATTATTTGAAACTATGAGGCATCTTGTGAAGTGATCAAAGGAGTCTCGTGTTTAATTTCGGGAAAACCCAAAACAGCATCCGAATATTATTCGATTCGATTATGTTTCTAATAAGGAACGATTTCCGGAAAGTAATGACTTGCAGTAAACTTAGTGAGGGTCCATGTCTATTGTGTGCAGGGACAAAAAATGCCACAATTGCAATTTCGAAACCTAAACTATTGCACACACAGAATTATATCAGGTTAGAACGGCCATGTGAGCTGAAAACGCGTGGTAACTTTTAAGTCAGTTCCTGACCTATGAGACAGGAACTTTCTAACGCTTATTCAGTACTGTCAATTCTAGCTTGTAATAACATCGTTAAAAATAAAATTTACCATATTGTGCTATTTCCAACTGTAGAAAAAAAAATGGAAAAGAAATTAAAGGTATTTTTTTATCTCTCGTGAGTATGTACAGTGAAAAAGTCGCCACGCGCGGCTTGCAAGTGAACACTGCGTATGGCCGGTTCTATCCTAATATATTTCTGTGCCATTACATAACCTCATAGCTTTGTATTAATAATATTAATACTGTGATGACTTACGGATCTGACACGTGGTCCCTCACTATGGGTCTCCTAAAAAAGCTCAAAGTCGCTCAACGAGCTATGGAGAGGGCTATGCTCGGGATTTCCCGACGTGATCGCGTCAGAAATGATGACATCCGTAGAAGAACAAAAGTAACCGACATAGCCCAGGGGATAAGCTCGTTGAAGTGGCAGTGGGCAGGACACATAGCGCGCAGAACAGATGGCCGATGGAGCAAAAATGTTCTAGAGCGGCGACGGCGTACGGGCAAACGTAGTGTAGGACGCCCAACGGCCAGGTGGAAGGACAACCTCATCAAGGTCACCGGGAAGCGCTGGATGCGGGCTGCTTCAGATCGGTCGTTCTGGAAGTCTATGGGAGAGGCCTATGTTCAGCAGTGGACTGTGTGGCTGATATGATGAATATAAAAACCCCGGTGTGGAGTTTTTTGCGCCGTTTCTTCTACATTTGCGCTCAGGAAGCGGCGGTATACTTAGTATTACTCATACTAAGCGAGGTAAAGATGCAATTTTATTGCATTATTTGGAAAAATAAATAAATGGAAATTAAAATTCTAAAATGGCAACTCACTTGTAACCAAAAGTGATATCAATCCAATGGTGTAGATTCTCGGAAACGTGGCTGCTTTCTAGTGCTTCCCTGTGTTTTGTGATAAAATCTTCTGCGCATGTCGCCCAGGACGGAATACCTAGGTCCTAGAAAAAGTTAATCATAGTCTAGAACATATTATTGTTTTTGCAGGACCATAATATTATTGTGTAGTTGTTATCAGCATAGGCGTAGCACACTTTTCCACACAGCCATTTTGACCTAGTATTCGTCAATCATTTTTTGTATCTATTGACGAGATTTAGTACTATCAATAAAAAGAACAACTGGGAACGCTAGGGTGAAGAAGAATTCCGAGGAATTTCTTTTCAAAAAATTCACGAACTGGCGGCATAGCCTAGAATTGGAACGTAAAGAGCAAATAGTAAATATGAGTGTCTGAATGATTTAAATTGAAGGTATTTTAGTGGTCAAAGGATTGCCCCTGTAAGGCAAAGATCGCGGGTTCGATCCCCGCCTAGACCAATTCAATTTTCTTTCATTTAAATCGATTTGAATATTAGCATGAAAAATGCTTAAAAATTTAATTCAGATTATCTGAATGATTATATTATTCCACGTCAAGTAATTACCCAACGTGGCATTCAACATTAGAATGGCTTTTTCTCACGCTCGCAGCAAAAGTCGATTTCGTTGCCAGTTTTTATGCAGCGAAATCACCTTTTCGTGATTAAATGCATACTGACCGTTGCAATGGTGCAAAAGTGTCTACCTATAGTGCAGAACTTACAGGCAAATCTTCGTGTATACTTTTAAAGACGGACGGATCAGTATAGAATTCTGGTATGCATTCGTCTGGCGTCCATTCCTGCATGCGTTGTATTGAGGCTGGATATTCTGCAGGCACCCACTTGTTCCGAACGTACTTACAAAGGACTTCTTTGGGCATTCTATAAACAATATTGGTACATTACTTTTATCCTGAATATGATGGGACTGTACTACTCTTAGCATCGGTGATCGGCGATTTGGTCATTCTTTGCTAGGACAGATGCTGTTACTAATATGCGTCACAGTCGCAAAAATCTAGTAGCCTATTGCAGTCCACTGCTGGACTTAGACCTCCCCCAATGTGTAAATGCCGAACTTGCTGAATAATATGTTGAATCAGACCCCATTCGGCACGAGATACCTAATAATGCTGTATATATATTTTTTTATGTCTGTATCGCGGCTGAGTAAATTATTTTCACCCCATCTATTCCAAAAGGACGACTTGGTTCGCTTTTAAGTGCACCCAAAGGTTTTCTATAAGAAACTTTTAGCGAGCAGTAATGACTTTTTAATCCTCTTTATAAGTGCACCGCAATTATCTTTGCCACGCAGTTTTTGAATTTAGAACATTTTAGTGTTCAGCGCCAAAGAAATCGAACGCAAATATTATTTGAATAAAAACTGGCTGGTATGACGATCATAGTCGCGCCGCCCGGCTTAATAAAAAAAAAAGAAATATAATTGAGAACGCACAAAATACAGCTCGCGTTTACATTAATTTTCACGAATTGTTAGAAGTTCATGGCTTTTTGTTATGAAAAATGAGTTCTTCAAGTGACAGTGAAAGTATAGAAATAACTCCTGAAGGTATTAGAACTGACGCAAGAAATGTGGTGGATACGTGAATATAAGCTTTTAGTTGTTTTATTATTAGATACTATTTATTTTAATTTAGTTTTTACTCTGTTTTATTATTTATAAGGTCGAGCAACGTACTTTGAATCCCTCGCTACGTTCAGAATTCAACTAAAGAATCCGTGCCTACGCTCGGGATTCGACTATAGAATCCCTCACTTCGCTATGGACTAAAAAAAGCGGCTTCAACGTAAAAAAAAATTTTGCTCCCTTATGATATGATACAATCTACTATTGTTTCTTTCTTAAAACACATGCTTTTTGTGACTGAATCTATTCATCGGTGGAATGCAGAAAGTGCCAAATCCAGGTCACCGATTCTAAAAGTGTCATGCATTTTGACGTTAGAGGACTTTTTATAAAAAGAATTGAATGTGCTAAAGGCAACTCCTGTAAATTGAATAAATTTCACCTCTCTCTGTGTGTCTAAATTAGCGATATTTGTATTTGTATTCTATTCAAATGCATTTAATAAACTGAAATTCATTAATTAAATTTCAACTTTAATTCAATTCAATTTTTTTTATTATTGTGATTTTAAATTTAATTTATTGCATACTAACACTAGTTTTAAAGTACAATGTTACTAACCCAGATATGGATCTTGTTATCTAAATAAAATTATTTAAATTTGAATTTAAATTAATATTACAAACAGTACAATTTCGCTTACCGCCTGGCGAGGTACACATAACACGTAATATCAGACAGTGCGTCTGATACATGGTGTGGGGTCTGGTCATTACTGCTGCTGACGTCATATGTCATGTCCAGTTGTCTGTCCCCTTTATTCAGACGGTACTTGGACTTACTCAAGTCACGCCAGTTTCGGCCTAAAAAATAAAGATATAAAATGTGGTGGATTGTAAAGTCGTATTTGTTTCCGTGGGGTAGAATAGGGCCACCCTATCTCTTCACTACATCCACAGGAAGAGATAGGGTATTCCTTGCGCATTGTCCTGCCCGATATCGGTTATCGAAGCCAACACCACTGTTTTGGCCCTATATCGGATCACAAAGAGACCTAAACAGCGACTGTAAGCAATTTTCGACCTTAATAACATTTTGTTAGTTCCTGTGGGTGTCGTAGGAGAGCGATTAGCGGATAGGGCTGTTCTTCATCCGACAGGAAACGTACCCGTGTGACGGCAATGGGCTCGCCGCCTATTACGTGGGACGCAAAATCATAGTTTTCGAAATAATATACCTCTGACTACCCCTTCGGGGATTTACAGGCGTCCGTGAGTATGTGTATGTACCTACCTATATTTTTTAATTATTTATTAAATTTGTATTACAAAACATAAACTAAAATATCTCATAATGCCTTCATCTTCATACATAATATATAAAATCAGAATTAACAATTGTATTGTAACGCATACATTATAATATACTGTACATTATAATTTACATATTATGTAAATAGATATGTTAAATCCACTCGTTACTTGAATTGTTACGGACTTTACATATTAATTGTAGTAGGTACACGTATTTAGTTTCGGTTGCGTAGGAAGACTGATTTACACAGGGTCAGTTATTCACTCGAAATTCGTGGCAAGTTGACCTGGATATGCAACCGCGAATACTGGGTCCTAGTTCTGTTATTATATTGGCAAAACAATGCGGTTCCACAGACACTGTAACCAATGCCATTTAACTTTAAACTTTACTGATATACTGATAAATTCTAAAATTAAATGACATTCTTGTGGAGTGAATGAAAAATGTTATAAACCCATTTCATTTTAGACTTTAAGACTCAGCCATAAAGTCCAAAATTTAATGATATTTGGGCAATGTCAGCGGCATGACAGTGGTCTTGTTATGTCATAAAATTAGCAGAATCGGGGGCCTGATTGTTGTTTCCCTGTGGAGTAGACAGCCTCCGTGGCAGTGAATGCGGCCGCTACGCAGAAGGCGCGGGTTCGATCCCTGCTCGATTCAAATATTTGTATGCATGTACATGGGTATTTGCATTGGTCTGGACGCGCCTCGGAGAGCACACTAAGCCGTCGGTCCCGGTTTTCATACAAACATTTATGGCAGTCGTTACGGGTAGTTGGAGCCCTCAAAAAGCCACAGCCACTGGTCTAACTGCAATGCTTCGATATCGCCTTTGGGTTGTGGCAGTCAGATGGTTGTCGGTTCACGGAAAATATCGAAGTTAAGCCAAATCCATAGTTACTTACGTACTCCACAGCTCATCTCTGTCGTGTCGTAGAAGTAGAATAGTAAACATATAGCCCATGTCTAAGTGCCCGTTGAACAGCAATAGGCTTTGGGATCAAAAAGCATAGTTGGCGATATGTGGGTGTTTTATTACTTTTCTGCCTACCCTTTGGGCGTCAGCGTGATTATATGTATGTATGAATATTGGAGTCAGTACTGACGCAAATTCGTAGAACTGATTCCAAATCAATTCGGTCAGCACCGAACTTGCCTCGATTTTAGAATAAGTAACTTATCCTGTGAAAGTGGCATGTTTAATTTATCAAACTACTAGCTGACCCGGCGAACTTCGTACCGCCAATATATTTCCGCCCGCGTGGCGTCAGATCCCTTACCCGCTGACCCCTTTACTATATAAAACATGTATTATACATATAAACCTTCCTCTTGAATCACTTCTTGCCGGAGTCTTCTCAGGTCGGGGCCATGTTTCGAACCGGTGGTCCATTTGCTAAACTAGTCTAGTTTTATTTTTAAACTTGACGTTTTGTAAGTGCCGTTTTAATGGTCTATGCAGAATTTTGACTTTTTGACTTTTTACTCTATCTATTACAAAAACCGCATCAAAATCCGTTGCGTAGTTTTAAAGATTTAAGCATACAAAGGGATACAGGGACTATGTAGTGATGATACATCTGTAGAATACATTATTGATAAATTAGCTTTTGCCCGCGGCTCCGCCCGCGTGGATGTCGGTTATCGTTATAATATCGGTTATCGTAAAGATTCATTAAAATCTATTCAGAAGTTTTTACGTGAAAGTGTAACTACCATCCATCCACCCATACTTACAAACTAATATTAGTAGGATTGGCGAACATCTAAACATTGAAATCTTTACCGATTTTATGTGGGTATTTGTAAATTTTTGTCATGAATATATGTATTCATAAAAGGTCACGATTTATATTATTTATCGGATTACGTCGCGTTCTTAAGATCTACATTTTAACAATGAAAAACATAGTTGTACATTACACCCTATCAGATAAGTTCTCTCACTACGTAGTCGCATTATCTATCTGTGCCACTAACTTTTTAATATACCTACCTACGTACAGTTCATTGACGATATGTTTACTATTGAAACATACGATATCGATACGCCCATTGAGCAGATAACAGGCAATATGCTTTTGTTATACAAACATATACACTACATATACAGTCAGTAGAAGTGTAGAACTAGCTTACGTTCAGGGTTTTCTTGTACCCCTTAACAGTTAAGGGTTACCCGATTCTACCCCACAGGCAACATTCGAACACAGGAGTTCACTGTATTATTAAAAAGATTGACTGTAAAAAACGAACTACAAATAAATACTTACCACAGCGGTTTGCAAAATCAGTGACCCAAGGCACCATGAAATGAGCTTGCGGATCGTTACTACTTCTGCCTATCAGCAAGTTTAAATGGAGAAGGTAGTCTAAGTTGGATATCCTACCTCTCACCCACAACATACACAGCTTCTCCAACTCAACTGCATTTTTCCTAGAGCACCACTCTTCCCCCTTTTTGCCTTGTGTAGATGCTGCAGTTGGGGCTTTAGATTTATGCTGCTCAAATATCAGAGAAGCATCCAAGCAGTGAATATTATTTGTAATCAGGGGCAACACTTGCAGCCATAGATTTTCTGACAAATAAATATCTTGTAAAGTCAGCATGCCCAAGCTCAACCCTCTGTCACTCATAGCTTTTGATAAATTCAATAACTGATATACCACAAACAGTCCCCTACTATAATTCATATCAATTAAATTCGGACTGAAATTTAAATAGTCTAATAATGTGTTTTCACAATGTCCTGAGTATATTATAAAGAAGTTATTGTCCGTTTCTAAAGTAAACAATGCTGCCAATAAATTGCCGTGTGTTTCATATATTTTCAATATATTCTTATTAGGTATCACATCTATGTGTTTTCCTGTTCCATCATTTTTAATTCTTATAATATTACATCCATATAAACGGAGCACCACTTCCGACATTAGCTGATCGTGTTCTAACAAATTTACTATGGTGATATCCTTGCTACTGTCATTGTTCTGACAATATTTTTTATAAGACTCCTTCCATAAATTCCTATGGTTGCTTTGCGAGACATACTGTAGAAGCTGAGAAAATGTGAGGGGAGTCTCATTGGTATTCTCATTGAGCTTGTAACGGGGCAGAGGCAGAACCTTGGATACCTTTTTATTCAATAACTGCAATAAAGACAAAGTAAGTAAAAAAATTGATCACTTCCAAATAGTATGTCTATTTATATAAAGATTGAGCGTTACTACCTACCCTTATGAATATTTTACGCCACGGATAGGGTACCCTTTCACCTGGTTGCAACGTAAAATCAACATTGTTCAATGTGTTATCAACTTCGACGTTTTTTAACCATTTCTTTAGCCAACATGAGTGGACGACGACCGTAAATAGTTCAGGTGAGGCAGTAGGAAATATATTTTTATTACTTATACCTAACTCCTTAACAATACAATCCATGTCTAAATTAATTACGTTATTTTGTTTTGTTTTGTTTGGTTAAGGACAAAACTGCAGACAGTCATTACAAACATTGACAATGATTGAAACTAATTTGACAGATTACTTTCTTGGGATGCCACACGTCAAATCTAAACTTATATCGTTCAGAAATCGGTTTTATATTATTTATAAAATACCAAAACTATTACCTATATTTTGTTTTGCTATTTTCCTATGAATTAAATGTATAGAAATCTGAATTTGTTGACATTTATGATTACTACTCCGCTCCCTAAGGTAGTAGCGTAATGAAATATTAACAGTAGCCTAAGTAAGGTAGAAGCACCAATCAGTGACGGCGCAAGACGGTGCGCAAGAAACATTTTGCGAGGCCCCTTATTTTGGAATGTACGCAAAATCTCCACGTACTCCCCAACACTGGCGTCAGCGAGGTTTCTTATGCTGGATCCGAACAGATCAAAACGCACACCGTGTGTGGGTTGTAGATTGCCACAGGTGAGATTCGTAGGTGGCTCCAAACGTCACCCCAGGCCCTCTTTCATTGTAGACGGAGGTCATTCGTAGTGCCGACGCCCGAGTTGCCTCCGATCGTCGCTGACCATGCAAGTCTCCGCCGGTTCCACCAAGCAACCTCCTTGTCGGGCATTACTTGCGCAAAAAAGGAGACAGCGGCGACAGCCCCGGAATTTTTTTTGGGCAGGGCAATATCTGAGAACTGCCACCCCCGCCCACTATTTTTTCGTGCGGAATTCCCCTCGGATACCGTGCCTCGGCGCCTTCACGGAGACTTCTCGGCCTCAATTCCTCAAGGCTCGGATTCCCATCCCGGCTGCCGCGTCACCTTTTACCACTAATAAGGGGACCAGACTTCGAAGATACTCCCCGAAGACCCATCGGCCTTCGAGTATAAGCTTAAAATTTTTCTTTTGGAGCTTGATGCTAATAAGCATGCCTTTCATTATGATCCATATATGGATCCCTCGGATGGCACGCTCTGGGGCCCACAGGAGCAGATAAGAACACAACGACCAAGGACACCGCTAACATTATCTCGCCCTGGGTAACCGCATCCTTCATCCGCATCCTCCAAAAAGAGTGGACTGTGAGTCCACTCTTTTCGAAGTCATTTGCTTCGTCATGGCTCGTGATAGTCTGAAGGATCGGGTTAATTAACCGCGTTGGTGAGATTACAGCAGTCTATATCACCTCTCTGCCTATCTTCCTCATTTCACATTCGGGCTTAGGACCGACAATGGTGGAAATATATCTGAGTATATATTTTTGTAAATAGTTGAGTTTTTAATTGACCTCAATAACTTAGTTCCTAAAGTAATGTAAGTATAGCTAAGTAATTTTGAGTCGGCGCCAAACAAAGAGATCACTAAATTACCTTAAATTTAACAAAATAATCAAATCTAATTAACAATGCAACATGAAATCTCCAGCGATAAACATTAACATTCCAAAAATACGCTCTCCGCACGACTACTCGCAATGACGTATGCCCTCACGTGTGTGCCCGTTCGGGTTGTGGTCTCACTGACATTAATTCATGAACGCTCGGCATTTTCCGGCGAATGGGCGTGTCGCGCCGCGCCACCGCCGCGCATTACGCTTTACGTAATTAATCAATTACATAGCTTGTTTGAAAGATAGAAAGGAAGAAAGAGAGAAACGAAACGAAACGAGAGAACAGAAAGAAAAAAAAATTCTAACATAAACCTACGAGATACAAAATGAGGAGGAAAAAATACACAAAATAACAAAAATACAATAGGCATACACCTCGCAGGCATGCTGAATTGAAATGAGTAACATTGGTTTAAACTTAGTTAAGGTTAATTAAAAACTAACTATTTACAAAAATATATACTTAGATATAGTTTCATTACTTTAAGAAGTTACTTATTAAGGTTAACTAAAAAGGGTTAATTATCTTTTGCTTTTCAGTTTTTTCGGCGGTTTAGTTTTTTGTTAAAAAGTTTTTATAGCATTGTAACTCCTTTTTTATAATACTGTTCTTTTTTTAAAAAATACCTACAGTAATTGCAATTATTGTGAGAAAGAATACACAAAAAAATGGTCAATATACAAGATTTAATATGATAACTTTAACTTTTTAACATAATTAAACTTACTCACTACAGTTATTATACAATAGGCCAGGAATATGGCAAATGCTTCTGAATAACATGAAGTTACTGATTGATCAATAGCACAGAATAGATAATAGTACTAGCGTACAGAATGGAAGCTCACCCCCTCCCACCGATTTCATTTCCTCTCCCCGCACGTCAAAATCATGGGCGCTTTCATGGGCGCCTAAAACAAAGGTTGTCACTAGTAAAATGTGTAGTAACAGCACTTCGGGAAGAAGAATGAAAAGTTCGGCTAGCTTCGGTTTTTAAGGCGTCCTCTCTTTCACACCTGACTATAGTGAAATTTAACCCTCAAAAGCATCTTGCTTTTTGTATAAATAACTAATGAACTACACATAGTAAGAACATTTGTACTTTTTCCACAGTATTTATTATTGAACCTGACCGGTTTCGCCTTATGGTAACTTCAAAAGTTTACATTGATATTTTTGAAATGTTTCTAATCTTAAACACTAGAGGTGTTTACGACTAGAAATGTTCATAAACATTGCGAAACTGGTCAGGTTCAATAATAAATACTGTAGAAAAAGTACAAGTGTTCTCAATATGTGTAACAACAAGTTCCACCAAGGGTCATCAATGAACAGTATAAAAAAAAACTAATTAACTGGATGTCAGGTTCGCCCAGTAATAAATTCGTGAAAAATCTTATCAGTTATAATAATTTTCATATAGTCCGGGTTTTTTAGAAAATAACTCTAGAACAAGCATGTTAAGTGACATTATGGTGGACCGATATTGATTATAGGTGTATTATTTTTTTAACATTATAAAGATTATAACTCAAAAGCATATGATGCAGATTTAGATTAGTATACATTCTAGGGTTAAAAAATGGGCGGTACCTGGCAATGTCGGAATCCATGATGGACGACATTAATTGTGATACATTCAAATTGAAAAAAATGCCACACTTCATAGGCGTGAGCTGTCAAAATATTGATTCTTAAATTTTATAAAGTATAGAGTGGTTAAAACCATTTGTTTCTAAAAAATATAAATAGATATCTTTCCGTGAACTTTCGTTTAGTATAAATTATAATTGATACTTAAATAAATTAACATTTTTGAATTAAAGTGTGCTCAACTGCCATTTTTCTAATTTCCTACTCGCCGTTGACAATTCTAAATAAGTATTAGGATAGTTATTACAAAAACCGGGCATAAAATCCGTGTCATTCAGTTGAGGTTCAGAAACCTTGGTACGTAATAAAAACACCATTTATAAAAAAAAATTCTACCTCATCCTTGGCAATGGAGCATTATTTACTAAGGGATAAATACTAGTAGTTTTGTAAAGAGTTCCAGGACATTTTTTGGCATCTGGAGATCAAATCTGGTATCCTCACTTATATTTCTTTTATACGATACGTATCTTAATTTTACAGCTCCCTGGATATTTCACCAATAAATATTGTCAATCCGTTCTCAAAAAAGCCACAACAAACGTCTCCGCCTTTTCTCATGTTTTTTTCCACAACTACCTGTAAGGAATCATGTTATTTCAGCCAAAAATCATCAATATCCGTTCATAAATAACGTGACAGAAAAGGCACCCCTTTTCTCCTCCGATTAAAAAGCTCTTGGCAAAAATGATGTTTTAAATCAAAGAACATGATTGTATGCCATGTTTGGTGACAATCGGTTAAGAAATGTGCCCTATAGACCGAACGGAACGGAGATTATTTATAATTAATGAAAAATTTCACGCGGGCGAAACCGTGAGCAACAGCTAGTTTTTATAAACACAATCGGTTTTAATTACTCTATAAACATATCAAAGTCGTGTTGTAGTATTGTTTTGTTATTTGTGCCAATTCTGTTGATTGACAGGACCAAAATGTATCGCCATACTCTTTTCTTCCGAAGCGAAGAAAAAGATAGAAATACGTTTTAATGTAAAAATCATTAATATGAATTTTTGTAACAACAGAATTGTCGCCTCCGTCGGATGTGACGTAAATCATGACACTAAAGGATAGAGTGAGAAAAATCACGCTATCTCATTCGAAAATTAGCTCAAATTTCAAATAGTGCCATCCATGACATTTCTAATTTTCTCACACATCAACACTACCGTGCATGTACACAAGCTACGTTTGTAGTAATTACAACGCGATTGTTTCATACATTTTTCCGAGAGCTTCCGAGGTGTGTCAATAGGTATAAAATGGGATGAACCAGCACATACCCAAATGGGTATAATTAAAGTCTAAGATCCCAAGCGGTGCGATCGCACCGCGAGTCTATTGTTTACCTATTGTGTCTATTATTTACTCACTTGACAGGTTAATATCCAAAATATATCCCAATATCATTTTTCAAGAGAAGTACATGTCAAAAATATCTAAGGAAATTACTGATAAATAAGGCACATTGTTCAATAACTAATAGGTACTAAATTTATCAGATACAATAAGTATCAGTTTTTCTTTTGTTTAAGGCTCATCAAATGTAACTTTAATTCGCCTGTTGGTGAGCCCGCCTGTCAGTCAATGCTTTGGATCCAAAACTTTACAGAAGCCATTATTATATAGTATCACACACATCTTTTCCTAATAATACAAATGTATTTCTAAAAAAAATGTCTCGAGAAATTGAAACCAGTGTATGATATGATAATATCAGAGTTGCCAGTCTTTAAAAATCATGGAACCACAAATGATGTTGTTTAAATAATACATAACCCCTTTATGAATTTTAATGAGAATCTTACCAGTAAATAATTATTTTACTATTTTTAGGAATGTCTGAATCACTTATATATATAAATATTTATATATATAAATCTTCAATTGGGTTACCCTTTGAACTATCACAGGAATATTGGCCCCTAATCAAGATTATATTATGTACACACACCAGCAGAATTAGCAGAACAAATAAAGGAAAGTATAAAATAGTTAGCTTTATTTTTAAACAAATAATAATTAAACATGAAACAACAGTTAAATTAACATGTTTTGACACTAACTTTGCAACACCATACTTAAAATTTAATTTAAAAAAACTTAACTATACAAGATGCACTTTTCTTAGATTTTGTAGTGACAGAAACAGTGAAAATTTTAGATTTTATGACAGTTTAAAAATAATAATAGAATGTTTAATAACAAGTGCTTCCCCCTCGTGCCCTGATAAAGGTTTCCATCCAACTGGGCATGCTGCATGCTAAATCTAAGAAAACTTTCATGTTTAATTATTATTTGTTTAAAACTAAAGCGAACTATTTTATACCCTCGTTTTTTTGTGTTCCGCTAATTCTGCTGGTGTGTGTCATCATCATCAATGATATAACAACCCTTAAATGACAAGGCATAAATTTATAAAAAAATAGGTACCTTATATATATATAAACTTATTATTAGTATAAACTGTACATATAAAACACAATTGAATCTTATTCAACTTTACCGGATATTCTTTTACTGTAGCACTTCCAAAGAGTTTCCTTATAAAGAACAGCTTGAGTTTCTGGACTTTTTGCTGCCACTATACCTCTCCCAACAACAATTACATCACCACCGTTATCCAGTATGACCTTTTCCGGAGTGTTATACACCTGCCCTAGGTCATCTTTACTGCTCTCAAGCTGTACCCCAGGTGTTAGTTGTATCAGTCCAGGGTCCTTGAAGGTGTCCTTATTCTGGCATACAAATCCAGCAATCAATTCAGGGTATTTTGATGCCATTGTAACTGTAGAATCTGTGTACTCTGGAGTAATAAGGTTGCCCTGTAAGTAGTACAAGGAAAGTAAAAAAAATTGCACTATATATATAATATAGAAAGTTGTGTGTGGCATTCAGGAGTGTAGTTGCATAAGAAATTGCATGCAAAGTTTTTGCTACTGGTGCACTTTAATCAACCAAGCCACCTTGCCGAGGTTGATGTTTGATAGTAGATTTTTGCAGGGTGGCAAAAATCGTGCGGTTATAGTCACAAGAGGCACATGCGAATTAATATCAACTTGCAGACAGAAAGGCTGATGCTATGGCAAAAAACGGATGTTATATGTCACATTCATTGATAAAAAAATAAATATTTTACCTCACTGCTCATTTCAGCTAATAAAAATACTCCATGGTTGACCCCATTGGCAGAGTTGAGTGCTTTCAATATACCTTCACCAGGCAATGAATGTGCTGTGACACAGTCGGCCCACTCACTAACTCTATGAACACCCTTTGAGTATTGCAAGGATACAGTATGACCAATATCAGCATATTTTCTATCTTCCAGTATCAAAAAGTTGAATCTGTCAGCAAGTTGTTTGATCCGAGAAGTGAAATCGTTACTAAAATCTTCAATAATATCTGCATGAGTTTTAACTAAACATATGTGTTCTCCAACTTTTTCTACAAGATCTAAAATTTGTGTAGTAGATGTTAGGTCTACTGAAAGGCACAGGTTTGTTTTTTTAGTTGCCATTATGTTAAATAATTGTTTTGCTATTGTATTCTTGGCCAACTTTGCTCTTTGCTCATATGGAAGTAACATTCTTTGCACTGGTTTCTCTGAAACATTTAAGTAAATAGATTAATAATAATCTGAGTTTTGCAGGCACAGGATCAGTACCTGGGCTGTGTGTTGTGTGTACATTAAGACACATGGAAATAAATTTATTTAGTTGGATCAGACCTAAAGTATTGATTGCTAACGGGAGAGCTGGAGATATGAGCAAAATTCATGATAACATCCCCACAGGTGGACATCAGCTAGTTTCAAATATAATTATACTTATGACTTTTAAAATAAGAACTAAAAAATAACCTACCAGCAGCAAGTGCTCGAGTTTCTTGAAAATATTTTTTTAGCTTTGCAACCATTTCTTCAGTAATTTTTCCATTCTTTGCTAAAATATCAATAAAACTAGACATTGTGTATAATGATTTAACTTGAACATCACTCTTTTCACAATTTTTGCTGCCACCCTGCTCTCGATCTAATATTATCACTGCATCGTTGACAATCAAATCTTCATTGCGTAAATCTCGTACAGTTTCAAGTATGCTGGAGCCTGACGTTACAACATCTTCTACTATTAGACAGATTTCCCCAGCCTTATAGTAACCTTCTATGGATTTCTTTGTCCCATATGCTTTAACTTCTTTGCGCCTCATTAGCATAGACTTCTTGGTTTGTACACTAAGTAAGGTAGCAATTGGCAAAGCTGTATATGGGACCCCACAGACATGATCATAATTAAGACTCGTCATGGCCAATTTAAGTAGGAGGTTAGAAATGGATTCCTGTAATCATGAAAATAATAAGTTAGGCTCTAGTCCACTCAGCATTAGTGTCATCTTGAGAATAATCCTCATATTATATTATTATATAGGTACTACAGGAAAAATTAACTTAGTGGATATATTAGCAAATTGCAGCATGTCAATAATAATGATAACTTTTAGATGATCAATGAAATACAAAGAATAAGTTTATAATAATATAACTTGTGTACTACAACTTTTTACCTAATTTGATCGAACCTATTTACTGGCTTTTGTGTTTTATAAAATGATGAATTATTGCTTACCATGACATCTGGGTAGCTTACTATAACCCTCAAATCAAAATAAACCGGCGTTTTAAGACCAATCTTAGTTGTGAACTCTCCAAACTTTACAGCATTTATAGAAAATAGCTTAATTGCTAAGTCGGCAAGCTCCTTTTCGTAAGTCATTTTATTTTGAGATAATAGCTCCAATAGTTGTGTGAGCGTACCAAGAGCGTACCTTATAATGCGGGTCACAGATAACTATATACAGTCCAGAGGTATGGTAATGCATGGTAATGGTATTTTTCCGTAAAATGTAATTTATGGTAAGGTAATGAAAAACTATACTACTAATCATAGGCATAAGGTACAATTTTGCATGAATAGTACTGATTTTGTTCAATTTAACCTATAAATAACTGACACTGTTGAGATTTTTCTGGCAATGTTACCAAGTTCAAATAAAAGATTGGCGGTGTTTCAGGGAGTTACTTAACAGAAAATTTTATTTTAATTCGGTATATATATCATGTCTAGAAAAAGTTGGAAAATCATAACGGCCATAGTGTGAGGGTGTGAATTTAGCTGTCGCCAAAGTAGTAGCGTTTATCATCATAACAGTAAATCTACAATAAGTAGTCTCGAGCGATTTTGATCCTATCCATACTTACTTGACGGCAATGGGCTCGCTCCCAATTATTTAGGACTGAAATTCATAGTCGGTGAAATATACAATGAAAAAAAACACATCGGGGTAGGCCGATGTGTTTTTTGGGAATTTCTTTCTATGCGTCAATATAAAGCATATGCATGTATGCATGTGTGTGTATTTCTAGCTCATGATGCTTTCTCAAGGTACTTAATTCTGTTACAATAATATATAATATATACAATAATAATAATACACTCTTGACGTGAAATACGGGTTGGACTGAGTCACGTAAACTGCTAGAAAATCAAGCCAAAATACGTAGGCAATGGTCTAAGTTACTTTATAACATCAACACTAAAATTATTAATAATCATAGTAGGGTAAATATGGGGGAAGAAGGGGGCGAAGTGTGAACGGAAGGGGTTCCGAGGTAGTTGCGTTTTGGGACGCGACAATAGTGAGCACGTGTTTGGTGCACAGTGAAGATTGTTGGTGACGCCGTCGAAGTGGTTCAACGGCGTGATCGAGCTGTGGAGTCCTCATCAACGTCAGCGGGCAAGTCATACTACACATTTTACACAAAACAAGTACACACCGCACAATACAGACACGCCTTGGAGGAGTTCTGCAGGTGCTGTGGTGACATCACAATGGGTAAGTGAACATTGATTGTTCTTATTAGGTCATATAGCTATAAGTACAGCGCTGCGTTACTTGCAGCCAAGTTTGGAGTGGCAGACGGGTGTCTGGCTCCATCACTGTATGTGCTTTAAAAATGTATCATGTTTAAATAATTGCTAAGTCCAAGTAAGCATTATCAAACTAGGACAACCTTTATGTTCTAAATAGAATATATTACTATTTTGTAAAATCTGCTTAAACCATACAACTTTTCTGAAACTTTTACGTAAATATATTTGTCTCTTAATATATCTGAAACCAAAGTCCTGTAATTGGAATATGGCACAAATCCTTCATCCTAATGTATCTTTCTGTTACCTACGTTTAATCCAACTAACTGGCGTTTTCTCTGTTTTCGCTATTTTTTTTAAATAGAAATGGTAGTTTAATCAATAAGACTTGTATTTTTTTTTTTTAACGTGAGGGAAAATCCTTCATGGATGCTATGCCGGACTCCTACCGACTAAAAAACCCTCACGTACCGCCTAATAGCCTGCGGTTGGTAGCCCCGGGTAAGCCCTCGGAAGGATGTCCCAGGACTACCAACAGACCTACGGCTGCGGCCTCACCTGGGAGGTTCGGGTGTTGTCCCGCGTCTATGGGGGGGGGGGGTCGGGTGTCACCCCGCTTCTTGGGGGGGGGGCGTGCGTGATCTCTCACGTCACGCTACCGTCATGGGCCTGCTTCTGTAAGGACGGTGAGCAGCCCACTCACCGTCCTCAGGACCCCGGTCATGGAGGCCGATGGTCTTCGGCGAAGACACGTCGGCGGCGCCCAAGCCGCCGACTGCGGAACTCGGGTGGGAGAGTTCTCTCCCGCTCCCGCCCCGCCGCCTCTTTCGCGAGCATGGCCTGTTCACAGAAAGAGACGGCGCAGTCCCACTTACTCCCGCTGGAGACCATGGCTCGCACCATGGTCTCGAGCGAGAGAGTGTCCTCGTCCAGACCCACCACGAGGACCTGGCGCTGTTCCGCCCACGCTGTGCACTCCACCAGCGTGTGGAGCGATGTGTCGTCGCTGCGGTCCTCGCAGTGCTGACACTCGGCCGTGGTTTCCCGGTGTCTTCGCCACAGATATCTACCGAAGCTACCATGCCCGGTAAGTATCTGTGACAACAATTGTGGCGAATCCCCCCTTTGGTTGCTCAAGTCGCACCTTCCATGTCTCCACGGTTTCCTGGTGGAGCTGGGACCACTGGGCCTCGATTTCTCGAGACGCAGCGCCTCCTTGCGCCATTTAAATAGAGACGCAAGGGCTCTCGCTTCCAGGTCCCATGGAGGGGTCCCGGCTAGGAGACATGCCGTTTCACCTGAGATCGTGCGGTATCCCCTTATCACCCTGATGGCCATCGCCCTCTGCGGGCTCAGCAATCTAGCCACATTGGTGGCCGTCAGGGTTTCTGCCCATACGGGGGCCCCGTATAGGGCCATACTTCGCACGATCCCCAGATACTGTCTCCTGTAGGGAGCGTTGGGTCCCCTGATGTTGGGCATCAGCCGCACGAGTGCGGTTCCGGGGGATTCGCGATAGCTGGCGGCAGATTAGGTGGAGGGGACACGTCGAACCGAATATATCGGTGATCTGACGACGTCTCTTCCTCCTCCACGACACGCCATCCCTGGACTCGGCGGGCGAGCTCAGGGGTCGCAAACGAGACGTCTATGACCGAGCTGAGTCCCCACCGCGTCCAGGTTGCGACATTCCCCCGGTTCAGAATGAATAGGCCACGTGTAGCGACCCAGTGCTGAAGTATCCTCCCCCTGTCTCTGGTCTCCCGGGAGCCCCAAGCCTGTGACCAGGCATTGAAGTCTCCCAGGACCAGGACGGGGCGAGGCCGGCATGCAGCGAGAACGACGTCCAGCTCAGGGAGCCAAAGCTCAAACTGATGCTGGTCGAGGCTCGGAGAGGCGTAAGCGGCCACGACAGCCACACCCTCATATTCCGCCGCGACGCAACCCGGGCCCCTAGCAATAAGCGCTAGGCGCGAGTCGTCCGCACCGGTCCCCCCAAAGACAGTCGCCAGGCCGTCCAGATCCACCGGGCTTCCCGGGTGAACCCAGTACGGCTCAGCGACAACCACCACGTTGATGGACCACTGCCTGATGCTTTGGTACAGAAGGTCCTGAGCTCCAGCGCAGTGGTTCAGGTTCACCTGTAGGATGCGGATATGAGTGTCCATTAATGGACGTCCATTTCCGCACCCTGCCGCGAACGTGCACCCTCACCCCCCTGTGCGGACGGAAGGGGCTTTGGCCTTGAGGCAGCGCAGGCCTTACTGCCGACCCGGTGGTCGGCCTCCTTGCCCTCCGCCACGCATTTAAAACAGCGTGGCGGCGCGTCACAGGCAATGGCCGTGTGACCGGGCTGACTACAGCGGAAGCACCGGTCTCCCACGGTGACTTCCGCTGTACACTGCACTCCTACATGGCCCACGACCAGGCACCTAAAGCACCTGGCTTCGCGGGGCTGCAGGAGATGCGCCTGCGCCTTCAGGAAGCCCCCGACAAGGAGGCTCCGTCCGTCCGCCACTTTTTGGGCCACTGCGACGGGGCAGCTCACGACTGCCGACCCGTGACCGGCGGGGCCAAAGCGGATTTCACTTGACCTCACCTGATCGCGAGGGCAGCCGCTCGCCTCCACGACGGCGGAGATTATCTCCTCCGTCGTGGCCGCGTCATCCAGGTCCGAAATGCGCAGACCCGCGCATTTGTTGGGTCTGGTAACGCGGACGTCACTAGTGTCCAGCGACTCCCTCAGCTTTGCCGCTAGGGCATCTGCTTTGGGGCCGCTGGTGGCGCCAGAGACCTCGAGGAGGCGTGCTCCGGTGCGCGTCACCTTGTACCGGAGACCTCCTTCTATTTCGAGGGCCTTAAGGTCTACTGAGGCTTTCGCCTGCCTCAGGACCTCGGCGTACCCCACGCCCCTCGCCTTGCCCTCCGCCGTCACTGTGATGACGACGGCAGTGGAACGAGGAGCGCGGAGCCTCTTTGGCGCCTTCGCCGCGGAAGCCTTTGCCGCTTTTGCGGCGGCTTTGCCGCCTTCTTGGCAACCTTCACCGCCTTTTTGGTGGCCTTATTCGCCTTCTTTTTCGCTCCCACCACCTCCCAAACCCCCTCTCTGGAGGGGTTGTGGGGTGCAGCGGGAGCATTGGCTGTGCCTGTGGAGGCGGGGTTTCCACTTCCCCCAGATGCCGTCTTCTTGGGGGCAGAGGCCCTCGGTTTGGGACCAGTAGCTCCACTCCACTCGATGGCCTCCAGCAGCTGGACCATTGTGGGTGACACCTTAGGTGGAGAACGGGGTACGGGGGTTTTCACACCCCGAGCCTCTCCGGCCCCCTGGACCAGCTGCGTCAGCTTGCCGATCTCCTCCCGCATCAGCTGTTGCTGCTTGCGGGAGTCAGCAAGCTCCGTCTCCAGGCTCGCAACACGAGCCCGGAGTTTCCCCTCCTCGCTGGAGACGCTCCTTTCGAGGAGCTCCTCAAGCGCTTTGGCGGCGCCTGTGACCGCGTCCGCCACGACCCTCTTCTTTCCCGTAATATTTTTCTGGCCTTTTACGGCGCCAGAAATGCGGGAAAGCGCCGCCAGGATGTTCTGCGCCGCCGGTACCTCCGTGACCTTTCCGCTTGGCAGCGGGGGCACAGTCGCCGGCGGCTCTGCTACCTTCCCTTTCGCTCTGTAGAGGCCGGCTTTCCGACCTCTACCCGCGGTGGTAGCCACTACTTTACTAGGTGGGCCTTTGCCTAGTCCGCTCGACCTAGGTCTCTTCTTTCCTACTTCGGACATGACACCAAGACCGAGGGCATCCTCGGTCTCGCTACCCATGTCGTCAGCCGACTCCATCTCCGAGCCAGCATGGGTCGATACGTCTTCCGCGTCGCTTTTTTGGGTGGTTTTGAGGCACACCCTTGGGCCTGTGGGACTGTGGTGACCCCTCCCATATACCACCCGGGATGAACCCGGGAGGGGGTCGCCATGGTTGGTCGCCGAATGGGTGTCCATTCGACCACCAGTCAAAGCAAGGGATTCCCCGGACGGAGTCCGGGTACCCTCATGGGTAGATTTATCTAATTTAGTTTCCATAGTCATTTTTATTTGCGGTTATTGTCCGCCGACGTTGGGGTGGAAGTAGGTGGGGTTGGGAGTAGATGTGAGGATGAGGATGAGGAGGGTGGGAAGGTGGGAGTGAGAGAGTGAGTGAGTGACGCCCTAGGCACCGAGTTCCCCCCAGCGATGCATCCCATTGCCGGGCGTCAGAGCGTGGGGTTTGGGGTGATTTTTTATAGAGGTTTTCTTCCTCGCAGCTCCGAAGAGCCACCGTGCCCGTCTGACGGGGTAACGGCTCGGCCGATCGATGGTCCCTACGGGACCGTGTACTTCGCCACTAATCACTCAGTGGCGAAGTACTCGTCGCCCTGGGAGTTCTCCACTAAGTACGCTCTGCTTAGCAGAGCGCATGCGGAGAGCTCCAAACCGGCCATAAGGCCCCCCCTCCTTGGTGGTGGACTATTAGCCATGGGCGACGACGTGCGCCTCGCGCGAAGCCCACATCGTCGTCCACGTTACCAGGGTGCACCACGTGGAGGTTGTCACACCCCTCAATAAGACTTGTATTGTTTTATTTTGCAATATAGCGATTTCTTTTACTATAAATTCATTTGCTTCTGTTTTAAAGCCTTGAATATCTACTATAGCAATCATGATAAACTGCGCACAATGTTACTGAGATGTTTATATTCTACAAGTCGATCGTTTATAATCTAAGAATACGCAGTTGTGTTATCTGGTATTACTTTAAAACATTCAATTTCCAACCTTACGTTGCCTGGACCTGTTTTTAAGCTGTCGTTTATGTCTTGAACAGTCTAAGATAAAGAGGGGAGCTTTTTTTTGAACACCTTTAAGTCAAGCAACGGATCTACTGGACAGTTGTAATACGATTGACGAAATTTTACAAACATTTCGTTTATTAGGTATACTGTATTTGTTCTCAGAAAACTTTAAAGTCAAGGGCTCAGGGTAATATTGTGAATTCAAAAATAGCGTTAAGTTAGTTACGTCACAATGATCGAATACTGAACTGTCTTTAGATTTATTATTTTTCTTATTAATTTATAAGCTAAAAATTACGTATCTAGACTTTTCCAATTCTCGATCTATCATAATGTGAGTCCATTCACCGCATACCCACAACTGGGTAAGATGACTTCGTCAATTTCTTTGTTTCGGAGCGAATTTGGTGTAACTTTGGAATTTAAATGGTTTTTCAAAGTCATATCTAGTGATTACAACACTGCGCATTGAGGATTGTGTTTAATGTTGAAGGGGAGCCTATAAACCTCAACAGGTTATGGTGTTACGTACGCCGTAAACTAGGTATGTACGAAGAAAACAAGATTACATCAAGTGAGACAAACATGAATTCGGGGTCGGGATCACTATTTTCCATTATGAAGTTAGATGGTAGTAGTAACTATGATTCTTGGAAATTTGACATGGAGTGCATACTTGTTCATGAAAATTTATGGCAGTATGTAGAGAATCCTTCGAATTCAGATGATGTAGTTATGATGAGAGCAGATCAAAAAGCTCCAACAAAAATTTGTTTGTTGATTAACAACCACTGTAAAGTTCATGTGAGAAAAGCAAAAACGGCTTACGAAGCATGGAACAATCTAAAAGCAGCTTTTGAAGATAAAGGAGTTAATAATCGGCGCAGGTTACTTTCTCGGCTAGTGAGTTTGAAATTATCACAATTCAACTCTATATCAGAATATGTCACGGAACAAATGCGAATTTCCAATCAACTAGCTGACTTCGGGAAGGAAATTGATGATGAGCTTCTCGCAGCACTCATGTTACAAGGACTGCCTGATGAGTACACACCGATGCGACTTGCCATGGAAAATACAAATATAACATTAACTACCTATTATGTTAAAATGAAATTGCTGCAATTACAATCGCATCCAAGTCCAAGTACGAGTACTTCAGAGCCTGGAAACTCAGCATTGATGATCAAATCCAACGCAAAGAAAAAGAATGCTAAGAGAAATAACAATGATCTTAAGAAGATTAAGTGCTTTATTTGTGAAGGATCACATAAGGCGTATGACTGTCCAGACAATCCAAGAAGCAAGAACAAGATGAAGTCAAGTCACTTGGCAACAGCACTTGCTACGATGGATCAAGCTTCAAGTAATGAATGGATCTTGGACTCCGGTGCATCGTCTCATATGAGTTTTAGGAAGGATTGGATGAAAGATTTTGTTGAACATGACAAGGTTGAGGTTTCATGTGCGAACGGCGGTAAGGTATTTGGTGAAGGATTTGGTACAGTAGAGAATGAGGCTTTGGATGTAAACATATTCAATGTAATGTATGTACCAAATTTATCTACTAATCTTTTAAGTATAAGCAGTATAGTTAAAAGGGATAAAACTGTCGTCTTTTCAGATAAAGGTTGTGAGATTTTAAAAGGCAAGCCTTGTGTAAAAGGGGTACTTGATAGAGGTGTCTATAAACTTAAGTTTGCTTCACAGGGAAGTGCCTTAGTATCTACAACGAGTAGTGACATGGATCTTTGGCATAAACGAATGGCACATCTGGGAGTACGTAATTTAACCCTACTTAGAGATAAGATGGCGACTGGGGTGAGTTTTCCCAAATCTTCTAATTGTAGACTAGATTGCGTATCATGTCTATTCGGCAAGCAAACGAGACAACCTTTTACGCATGGAAAGGCTACGAGAGCCAAGGAGTTACTGGAGCTAGTACACTCCGATATAAGTGGTCCAATGAGTGAGACATCTATGTCAGGTTTTTCTCGTAGAACTTTTATCTATTTTTTAAAGCAAAAGAGTGAAGCTTTTGAAAAAATCAAAGAATTTAAGTGTTATGCTGAAACTCAAACTGGCAAGAAACTTAAAAATTTTTTAAAACGGACAACGGTCGAGAATATGTGAACAAGAAAGTCGATGATTATCTGAAGAGTCATGGTATCAAGCGACAGTTAACGATTGTGTATACACCTGAGCAGAACGGTGTTGCTGAACGTGCAAATCGCACAATCACAGAGAAAGCTCGAGCGATGTTACAAGAAGCGAAACTTCCCATTCGCTTCTGGGCTGAAGCTGTCAATACAGCCATCTATTTGAAGAATAGAAGCCCTTCTGTAGCGGTAAAGCATAAGAAGTCAGAGGAGGTTTGACCTGACAGAAAAATTGACTTGAGTAACCTTAAAGTTTTTGGTTGTAAAGCATATATGCACATTCCAGACCAAAAGAGAACTAAATGGGATTCAAAGAGTAAAGAACTCATTTTTGTTGGATACTGCGAAGAATCCAAAGGATATAGATTAATTGATCCTGCAAATGGAGATTTGCACAGAACAAGAGATGTGGTATTCTTCGAGAATCAATTCATTAACAAGGTGACCGATACTGTAGAGACGCAGGATAGAGAATCGGTTACGGTAGATCTTGAAGAAGCTATTCAAGAAAACTTAGAAGAAACAGAAACTATAGAAGAGTCAGACCAGGTGGAACATGTACAATCAAGTAGTGGAGATCACAGTGAGGTACGTTCGGAAACTGGAACTGAAGAAGAATTATGGTATAATTCTGAAGAGATATCAGAGATTGAACGTGACACAGTGGAATCTACAGTGGATGAAAGGCGTTATCCAATGAGAGAAAGGAGACCACCTGTCAAGTTCAATGATTACGTGAGTTTCAATGTAGTATCAGAAGAGATTGATCCACTCACCGTGCAAGAGGCACTATCTAGGAAGGATGCCAAAATGTGGAGAGCTGCTATTCAGGAGGAGTTAGACTCTCTACACAAGAATGGTACCTGGACTTTGGTAAAACCTAATCAAGCGTGCAATGTAGTAGATTCGAAATGGATATTTCGAATTAAAAAAGAGGGGGGAAATAAAATTAGGTACAAGGCACGCTTGGTTGCGAGAGGTTTTAGTCAAAGAAGAGGAATTGACTACGATGAGACTTTTGCTCCAGTTATCAGGCATAGTTCACTGAGGATGCTGATAGCTCTTGCTGCAAATAATGATATGAAGATAGATCACATAGATGTCAAGACTGCATTCTTAAATGGAAACCTTGATGAAGAGGTTTATATGAAGCAGCCAGACTCTTTTGAAGTTAAAGGGAAGGAAGACCATGTGTGTCTACTAAAGAAATTTATATGGATTAAAGCAAGCACCGCGTTCCTGGAACATCAAACTTCATACAGAGTTGATGAGTTTGAATTTCAAAAGATCTGCAAATGAACCATGTGTTTATACACGAACCAATGGAAAGGAAATGATAATTTTGGCAGTTTATGTCGATGATATTCTTAATTTTTATCACAATAAAACTGAAATGCAGAGAGTAAAGAAAGAACTCATGGTGAAATTTGAAATGAAAGATCTAGGAAGAGATGAATTATTTTTAGGAATGAGACTTAGGCAAGTGAATGGTGAGATTAAGCTGGATCAGGAGGAGTACATTGAAAAACTACTGAGACGTTTTAAAATGGTAGACTGCAAACCAGTCAGCACTCCAGCCGAACCAGGCCAGCGTTTTGCCAAGTCAGAAGGGAAACCAAATGAGACCATTCCATACAGAGAGCTCATAGGTAGCTTAATGTACTTGTCAGTATGTACAAGACCGGACATAGCTCATTCGGTAAATTTTATAAGTCAATTTTGTACCTGCTATGAGGAAGTGCATTGGATTGCTGTAAAGAGAATTTTACGATATCTTAAAGGCACGAAGAGAATGAGTCTCACGTTCCGTAGAGATACGTCAAGAGATCTTATACACGGATTTGCAGATGCTGATCATGCTGGAAACATTGTGGATAGGAAATCCTATTCAGGCAATGCTTTTATAATGGCACAAGGAGCTGTGTCATGGCTCAGTTCAAAGCAAAGAACGGTAGCAATATCAACAGCTGAAGCTGAATATGTCAGCCTAAGTGAAGCCAGTAAAGAAGCAGTGTTCCTTAAAAGATTTTTAGAGGAGCTAAATGACACTGACGTAAATCCTGTGATGATATACACAGATAGTTAATCCGCGATGGCGATAGCACAGAATCCTGTACATCACCAACAGACAAAACATGTAGATGTTCGATATCATTTTGTCAGAGAGACACTGGCAAATGGAGTTATTAGGCTAAAGTACATGGAGACACAGAGAATGGTTGCGGATGTTTTGACTAAGGCTTTATCGAGAGGTAAGTTTGAGTTTTGTGTAAGAGAGATGGGATTATTAGATTAGGCTGATATAGTGTAGAGTGTGGAAAGTATGCTTCAGTGATTATGTCAGATGGAAACGAATGAGGAGGAGTGTTAGAACAGAAAAGAGATTGCATTCGTGTCGATCTGACTGGCAGGTATGAAAGGATTGATGTATGTTTGAATTTCATATATGAGACATATGAAAACTGTGTCAAGATAAAACATGGTGTGGAATATGTTATATCTAAACAGATAATGTATTTTTAAATAAATAACTTTATTTAAATGGTTTTTCAAAGTCATATCTAGTGATTACAACACTGCGCATTGAGGATTGTGTTTAATGTTGAAGGGGAGCCTATAAACCTCAACAATTACAAATTTATTCTCCGGCCCTCACTTAGGATATCAGGAGTGGGTAGTGCTGAAGTGTCAGTACTATTCCGCTGCGGCCTGAGAACTGGCTAGTCACATAGCTCGGCGTGAAGCTTGCAGGTGTTCGTAGACAGTGTGACAGCGTGACCGCGTAGCAACAAAGAAACAATAGGTGACTTCTTGACCTCGAAGTCCGCTTTATACACCTCCGATGTGCTGAAACATTCTACTTATTCTTGAACACGCGATTGCTCTCTCTGCTACTTACCACTAGAGAGTGCTTGTGATGAATTTAGAAAGACTATCATCTACTCCACTTACTTCAGCAGTTTCACGCTTTGGCACTAGGTGGCGCTGCGCTACTGTCGAGTTAATAATTTTTACAACATCACAATGGCCTCACCACAGCTCCGTGTAGCCGGTGAGCACAGAATCTTGGCCATTCCAGATAACAGCTAGACATGGTATTCACCCTCCATTCAGGCAACCAGATGAAAATGCGAGGTGAGGGGTAATCACTGTAATGGGACTTTAAGGTTTGTCATGAAAACCTTTTATAAATACACCGGCCTTTTATAAATACTTGTAGGCAGCAGCTGGACGTTGATATTTCGATTTCCAAACAATTCCATAGTTTATCTTGTGCACATGCAAACTAATTCTCTTACTTAGATACAGATGTCTTTAAGAATAAGAGCATTTAAATCTGATAAAATAGAGCAAACTGCCAGCAATTGACTTGCAACACCTATGAAAAAAGTTTATGATTTAAGAAGTGGACTGAAAAAGTCTTGATTTCATGTCGCGTCGTATACAGTTCATCACATTTTTAATCGAAATGTTTAATTAAATTATTGAAATTTTTGGGGGGTTTTGAAAATTGACCTTGGCAATGCCGCCCACGTTTCATAGCTTTTAAATCGTTCATTCTCTCTCTTATGTCATTTGTGAGCTGTTTGTGGTTGTGGTTCTGTGGCACTGACCGTATGTTCTGTCACTGATAGATAATTTGTTCTGTGGCTTCTGTGATAATCTGCTACTCATTCATTTCAATCAATCACTCATTCATTTGCTCATTTGAAAAGCGCTGTTTGTGTCGGGTGCACGCCGAATGTGTAGAAAGTGTTTTTAATATTCGTATTCATTTTCGACAATCATAATTATTTGTACGTGTTTTTATTAGTTTATATAAGTGATATGAATCATTATTTAAACGGATGTGGAGCTTAAAGTGATTTTAAATGTTGTGAGTATCAAGTTAGGTACAAAGTGATAATGAATCATATGTTTCTCAAGATAAGAACTTTTTCGCGCCCGGAATTAAAATGTAAAAAACTGTGTCAACATACACAAAACTTGAAAGGATAGCTTTTGTTCATTATTGTTATTACGATGACGTTTTAGGGCCCCAGGTAGAAAATTTTGAATCAATGTCGGGTAAGGTAAATTCACCCCTCCTATCGGCCGGCCGGAGCACGGAGTGGGGTCCCCTCCCCTCCTTTAGGGGAAGTTTGGGTAGACAAAGGGTAGTCACCCCTAAGCAGAGGGGAGCTTGGGCCTTGGGCGATATCCGTTGGTAGGGGAAGGGATCATAATTTCAAGTTCAGTTCTTTTTTTGGTCTTGCCCTTTACAACGGTTGCGCGCGTGTGGGAAAGTTAATGCTTTTGCCCCTAGTTGGTTCATAATAGATTTGAATATTTTCAGATCATCAGATAGAAGTTGAACCAGTGGAATTCAATATCGCCATGGACACAAATAATGATAACGAAAGTATGTTTGTTTATTTACTTTCTTGAGTGTCATTTTATTTGTTTTAATTTTTATTATGTATTTATTTTTTAGATGAATCGCTGGATTTTGTTATGAAAAGGAGTTTACTAGCTAAGAACAAATTGGCCTTTATTCTACCTGATCCTGATGGTTTGGTTAGATTCTGTTGTGTGGAGTGCACAGCCAAATATGACAGCAAGGAAAAGTTGGAGAAACATCTACTGGTGCATAACAAGGAGTATAGATTTTTATGTGGAATATGTGGAACAGGGTAAGAATATTAACACAGTTAATTATATTTTTAACTTTTATGTTATTGAAAAGAAAATCATGAATGTTTTTTTATTAAGTACTAACTTTTGCCCGCGGCTCCGCCCACGTGGATCGCGACCAAACATAGCCTATGTCCTTTCTCAAGGTCTAATTTACACCTATACCAAATTTCATCAAGATCGGTTCAGTGGTTTGGGCGTGAAAGTGTAACATACAGACAGACAGATATAGTTACTTTCGCATTTATAATATTAGTATGGATTAAACTAACAAGTCTTGACATAAGAAATGCAACTTATTTTATACTTCTTTTTTATGGTGAAAACTATATTGAGGTAACTTAAAATTACTGACAGTAATTTATCAATATTGTTTATGTTAAAAAAAATATGACAATGTGTACTACTATTTAATAGGTTGAAACGTAAAGAACACCTAGATAGACATACACTAGAACACCAGGAGGTACGTCCTCATGTCTGCCCAGATTGTGGGAAGGCTTTCAAGCGGAAAGAACATCTTAATATTCATAAATCCATACACAGCGGTGATAAGAGTGAGTCCTGTCCTGTGTGTAATAAATGTAAGTATCGATTTACTTGTAATCAATTTTAAGGTGCTGAAGTATATTTATTTATGTATTAAAAAAAAATAATGTCATACAAAATTTATTGAATTTTTTTCACTGTAACAAGAAAAAGATATCAAAGTTAAGACTGTACTTTTCAACCCACATAATTTCAATTGCTGAATTTCTTTAGTCATAAACCTGCAAACTTCCAATAAACTCATCGAACTCAGTGTCTTCATACACATTTGACATAATGTTATATACCTTATATACACATATAATTCAAACAATATACTTCACTTGCATTGAAAAATGTAGTAAGAATAGCCACTTCACAAGTTGAAAACCTCTTTGAAATTTATGTAGTTATATTTCACAGAGCTATTTGCTTTCAGCATTCTATCGAAGAGACCACTTACGGAAACATTTACAGACACACACTAAGGCCTTTTTAGAACGGAAGTCAGATAGTGACCAGGAATACCTAGAGATCAAGCAAGAACCTGAGATGGGGGAAGATGATATTCCTGTAGAAATACTCAATGAGGTAAGTTTCTTACCTTTACTTTACATATTTTGACCAATCTGAAAAAAGGTGGGGTATTTGACAAATGGAATGTTCATCGACAACATATGTTCTTCGATTTCTTTGTCATTTGTGAAGCAATTGAAGCTGGAAATCATAAAAGCAGAATATAGTATGTTGAAAAAAATATGGGTGCCTCTGGTGCAGATGACAGACAGATACAGGGCTGTGAGAACAAATTGTACCTCTATGGAAGTGAAGGAGACATATGCTCACCAAAATATTATTAGACTTGAATTGTAGAACTGTATTACCATAATACAAAAACGATTCTGGCGTAAGCTATAATACTAGTGTCTATTTTTGGTGGAAATGGGTGTATGCAGTTCATGGTATCGTGAGGTAAAACATATTTACTAGCTCTGCAACAGAAACAACATTCTGACACAAGCTATTAATGGCATTATTAGTAGACAATTGAGAAAATTCCAATTCATTCCACCTGAGTCTGACTCTGTTTATTGTAAACCACTGTAAAACCACAACCAATGCACAAAATTCCATTTAATTTCAATGTCTAAAATTCAATGGCATCTTCTAGTTGGTGAATGAAAAAATTGTAATGAACTCTTTTTATTTAATTTGGACTTGAATTCTTATGTTTTACACCGAAGATACGTAGAGAAAACAAAAAATTGTCTAAATCCAGTCACGGCGTGACTCGGTGGATAAGAGTCTTTAAAGGCCTTGTGGCGGGGCGGGAACGTTTGCAGGGCGATTCGATGTAAAGAGCGGAGTGTGATGTGATATACGAATGTCGAACACTTGTCCCCCATTCCCCACCGCCCCTACCTTCGTGACGTCATAAATGTGAGCACGTTGATTTGAACTTGACCCCTGCATCTCAATAACTTTATTATATTTCAATCTTGGCATTGAAATGGAGTTGTACTTATCATATTTATAGTTTATTCACTTCAACGTAAGTAAATAAGGGATGCTGTATATTTTCGTTGTAGGCTGTTTGCCACTTTGTATCTTCGAGTATTGGGGAAGCTAACTTCTGATGCTGCCCGGTTTGTTTGGATTCTTTACGCACTTAACAGCATAACAATAAAGTTCAAAATGAAATGGCATTTTTTGCTGTGTCTGTCGTATGACAGTGGTTAAAAATTAACAAAATCGGGACCGTGGCCCCCGATTCCGTTAGTTTTATGACATAACAAAATCAATGCCATATCGCTGACATTCCATAAAATGTATTTAAATTTTAAACTGTCTGAGCATTAAAGTCCAAAACGAAAAGAGAAAGAGTTTATAACTTTTTTCCTTCACTCTACAAGATTGTCATTTAATTTTAGACTTTAACAGTATAACTGTAAAGTCTAAAGTTAAATGGTATTGGTTACCGTGTCCTTGGTAGGTATCGCAGTTGTTTTGCCAAAAAAAAATTTAGCAGAATCAGGGCCCTGATCTAACGTAAATGTAGTGGTCTTGTCAATAGAGCACAATGGTGTGAAATACGGCCGTGAAGTAAAAGGCTCTTATTGAATAAAGAGAAAACATACCCGTTTACTGATATTTTGAAAACAAAAAAACATCATTTACGGTCTAAAGCTATATTAAGGCCTCGTGACAAAACACCGTTAACCGCCAAGAAGTAGTTGACACAGAAGGGTATCAAAGCTCAAAAAAAAAACCAAACGATCTAAAACGGGCGGGTTTGTATTTAAACGCTTCTATGACAATATACACAGATGGTGATGTAGGTTCATTTTCATTCAGTAGGATCCAAACGAGAAACATTGTTAATTGTTGATAATTCCCATTCCCATCGTGTCTAGCAGTGTATCTTCTATGTAAGTACCAAATACTATGTTTGGTTCCTTGCAAAAAAATAGAGAAGTTTTTGCTGAAGTTTGTCGACACAATATCACGAAATCGATTCAGCCAGGGAAAATAGTCACGGACGCAGAATAGACGGCACATATCTTTCCTTTTTTCCTGACTATCCCTCTGTGGATATAATAGGTGAGAATACGTGTGCCTAATTTCGAAACGGTCGTATATCGCAATAGTTCATAAGAAGCATAATATTATTGTATGTTTACGCTTAAAAGCTATATAATTTACCAATCCCTTAGGACATTTTAATGTAGGCTTAGAATATTTACTACTAAATGTAGGTTATTTGGGTTGGGTACTAGTTCTATGCGTATAACAGTGGGGGTGGGGCGTCTGTCTGGCTTAAAAATGGAGGTCACTGCCTGCCTACGCTAAGGTCGTCTCTAAGAGAAATGCCTACCACCACCCTTCTACCTAGACGATGTAATCTGTGTACGTATGTATGTACATGTATATTGGGTATAATTCAAAATGCCGAATTCTTGCTACAATACAAGCCATCACGAATTGAATAATGGAGAGCGCGGGAAAGTTGATTAATTTTGGACCTACTTTTAAAAAAATATGTTTTAAATTTTTCGTTCGTTATTTTGCGATTAAACTGTAACCATGTCGTCCGATTTCTGAAAGTGGGGTAGATATACGTGTCTCTATATCCTCAAAAGCTGAGGCAGAAGTGTATTAACAACCACCTTTCGCCAACTATGTCGTGCGTAAAACTTTTTCATGGGTTCTATGTTAATTGTCTGGATAGTGAACAGTCTTACTCCATTGTCAGGAGAAGACTTACTACGTAAACGGAAATAGGGTGGGGCACCCCTAGCTCGTTGATGGTAACAATACCTGAAACCGGCCGATTATGGTAACAATACCTGAAACCGGCCGATTGCTTGTTCGGGCCTTGTCGGAGACAGTCGGCGTTGTTCGTTGTTGCCGCTAATCTTTGTTCAAAATCGGTAAAAAAATTGTACATTGTAAGCTTTTCCTAATGTGAGTCGTAGCACCCGATCCTACGCTTTCCAAATCCACTGACACACTGTAAAAAAATTACATTTAATTTAAGACTTTACTTTTATTTTGTTAAAGCCTAAAACGAAATGACATTTATTTGAGGAATGAAAAAATATAATGAACTCTTTTCATTTAATTTGGGACTTTATGTCTTTATCTACAAAGTCTAAGTTTTATTGCGAAGTTTTACAGTGACAGTAAAATGACAGTGGTTTTGCTATAACATAAAATAGTAGAATTGAGACCCAGTTCATTCCAGCTACCTTTTTCAACTTGTGAATACTTCGACCAATAGTGTAGTGAATGTAATATTTCAGGCGATCGTTGCTGAAGACAGTCCGTTGGTACCGCACAGCTCTCGTCCCTTCCAGTGCACCCTTTGTGGGAAGTCTTACAAACGGAAAGACCATCTCAAGATACACAGTTGGACGCACAGGAAGAAAGAACACGTTTGCAGTGAATGTGGGAAAGGTAGGTCTAGCTGTAATCTTTATTGTCTTTCATCATCGATTCGGTCTTAATAGTTTTTAGTAAGGTCTTCGGACTTCATTCATTACAAATTATGATCAGTGCAACATTTTACTTTGGGTGTGATTTAAGCTATCGCCATTACAATAGGGTTTGTCAGCAAAATAGTAAATCTGCCAGCATTTTTCGTCTTCTTTGTTTAGTTTTTTTTTTTTGCTGACAAGCCTATGTTGTCTCAAGCGACGTCGAAGTGAATAACAAAGTGAACTATTTTCGTGCATTCTCGATCGATGGAGTTCTCCGCGAGATCTCCGCCTATCTTTTCTAACCTATATCTGCCATTTTCGATAAACTCTTCATTTTTAGGAGTATTTATGCAATTTTCTGTACATTTCTTATAAATTTGGAACTTTCCTGATAACCTTTTCATATCTAACTTCACGATCTGAAGAAGATGAGAGCAGTGTTTGATTTTAACACAACATACATTCGCAGTTACTATTCGATTTTTTTTTTCTATTTTTAGCGAGCACAATATCTACCAATTTTGCCCGGGGAGCTTGTGCCGTTACGGTCCCCCCTCGATAGACCCCACACCCCACTACAGTCCACCTGTTATGTCGGAACGGTAATATCAGTAGTCCTGACAACGACTACTCGCCCCCCTGCTTCCTGTATACCCGTGGTCATTGCCCCGTCTCGATAAGCGATGATACTGGTAGTGTAATGATTTATTCTCGCTCCCTCCACTTATGGTCCGACGTGGGTTGCTGGCGAGGTTACTGCCCTGTGAAGCGTTTCATCAACGGTGCCAGCCTTGTAAGTTATTCTGGCGTAGAATTAGTATACAGTGTACACGCGTCATTCTAACGCCGGGTTTCCACGATGCGAGGTATTATGGACGAGGATGCAGAGTCGGACGCATTTACTATGACAAACGTGTCTGCAGTATTACAGACAAGCGTCTATCCACGGTGCGTGGTCCGTGAAATCGCATACATGTCTGTAAAATCGCAGATCGTGGATAGTGGCCCTGAGATCGATGTGACGTGCTACTTCTACTGGTGGTGGTTAGAGGGATCCTGCTGTAGGTATTTTCTGTTAGCATAATAACTAGTACAGCAGATTATATATAACAACTACCTGTTGCCCGGGGCTCCACCCGCGTGGATTTCATTTATCGCTTAGGGTTAAGTCAACGCTATTTTTCTTAAATAAAAGCAGCCTAAGTTACTCCTAATTACATCAGCTGCCTGCCAATAAAAGTCCCGTCAAAATCGGTCCAGCCATTTCAGATATTAGCCGCGGAACAAACAGACAGACAGGCAAAAATGGTAAATATGTTATTTTGGTGTACACAAAATCGATAGTATCCCACCTTTGCATACAACTTTATATGTAACTACAACTTTATATGTACTATCGATTTTGTCGACTGTACCTTTATATTCATATATGCATATAGTAAAAAATGATTATAACAATATCACAAGACAGATACTTACTCCAATTTTATTTATATGTATAGGTAGTAAATATATTATATACAGGAGAGGAGAGGGAGGGAGGGATGGAGGTGGGGTTAAGTCAGATGCCTTGCTAGTTGAACGCCATGCGCATATATCAAAGGCATAGCAAACGGATGAATAGTACAGAACAAACAACCAAGGAACTAACTTTTTTAATAGTCAAATAACTAGTATACATGGAAGGAAAATAGATAAAGAACTCTTTGGCTCACACTTTGCATAGAGATAATTGGATACATTATATTTCCAACACTTAAGTACCACCATATATTTTAGACTTAAGTCGAGACTTTGTATAGGAGGTAGGACACGACGGTATTTCCGTCCAATTGAACAGTCCGACTGGGGAAGAACCTCCAGAATACCGCGGCCATAATAACCTCGCGTTTTGTTCCCGGCGGTGAGTACGGTAGCCAGAGCTCACTGGAGAGCTTTTGTGCTGTCAGTGGGAAGACTAAATGCTATTAATGCTTTGTCTTCTACGCTGACGGCACAGAAACTGTGTTACAGGGTCGGCAGCACCAGTGTGACTGCCCTGGTGTTGCACACGTCCATAGGCCACGGTAACCACTTGCCATTAGGTTGGCCGTGGGTGGGTTTGTCTGCCACCTCAGTGGTATAAAAAAACGAAACGAGGCCCTGGCCCGCGCGGATTTTGATATAATCCAATTACCATAGCACCTCGTACTATCTGCAAACACACCCTATAGCACATTTTGGGTCCAAAATATATGGCGCCACGTATAACAAGCTTTTACTCTTTTGCCACGGTCAGGGCCCCGATTCTGCTATTATTTTTTTCATGGCAAAGCCACTGCGGCTGCGGTACCACAGACACTGTAACCACTGCCATCTAACTTTAGACTTTACTTTCATATTGTTAAGGTCTAAAATTAAATGACAATCATGTAGAGTGAATGAAAATTTTTATAAACTCTTTCTCTTTTCATTTTGGACTTTAAACTTGGAGAAATAAAGTCTAAAATTTAATGACATTTTATGCAATGTCAGCGGTATAACAGTGGTGTTGCTATGTCATAAAATTAGCAGAATCGGGGGCCAAGTACGCTTGCATATCATCAGGTATTTCCAAGAATTCAACTCCCCCCCTCCTGTACACGTACTTGGAAAGAGATAGTGTAAACAACGTTGCGTGTTGCATTATGGATAGTCTCTTTGGTGTTCGGATTCTTGCGCCAACATAAACCAAATGTAGGTCGTAATCCTACACAGGTTTTTGGTTACGTCACTATTGGCCGCGCAGTCTGCGTCGGCGCACATATTTTGTGTTCCTTAAAGTCACTTAAAAAAATATACATAACTTGGGTCATACATATATTATGGGCAGTCCTATTTCTCATTGTGATAGAGATAACAGCCTGTGTGGCGTAGCGGTAGTGAATGCGGCCGCTAAGCAGGAGGTGCGGGTTCGATCCTCGCTTAATGTAAATATATATATGTATAAATATAGGTGTTTGCATTGGTCTGGTCGTGGCCTCGGAGACCACGTTAAATCGTCGGTCCCGGTTGCCATACGAACATCTATAGTAGTCGTTACGGGTAGTTGGTTGGACCCCTCAAAAATCCAACAATTGGTCTAACTGCAATGCTTCGATATCGCCTTCAGGTTGCGGAGGTCAGATGGCAGTCGCTTCACGGCAAATATCGAAGTTTAGCCAAATCTGCTGTTCGACTGATAAAGCGGACCCCAGACTATAAGTTGAAAAGCTTCGATTGCGACTGGGAACGCTAGGAGGAAGAATAGTCAGAGATAACATATAGTATTTCCAGTGAGCTCTGGCTGCCCTACCCACCTCGTGTTGTGTTCCCGGCGGTGAGTAGGGCAGCCAGAGCTCACTGGAGAGTTTTGTGCTGTCAGTGGGAAGACCTAGCTAATCCTGCTTTGTCTTCTACACTGACGGCACAGAAACTCTCTGTGTGTACAGGGTCGGCAGCATGAGTGTGAATTCTCTGGTGTTGCACACGTCCATAGGCTACGGCAACCACTTTTCATCAGGTGGACCGTGAGCTTGTCTGCCACCTCAGTGGTCTAAAAAAAATCCACATATTCCACCACGAATCCTCGCATTTTACTTCTCCTTTATATTATTCATGTATACATGCTCACCGGTTGACGGTAGGTAGGTAGTCTTGAATTGACCCTTTCTTAACGTACAGCTAGGTCGACCTGTACTAAATTGCTCAATTCACACTCAAGACGCATATTATATCATACCTCCAAGATATATCATTTGTTTGATCCTTTGGTAATAGTAAAAGAAAATAGAGTGCGTGTGAAATAATCTTAAGAGATTTCAATTAAATTGCACGTCAAGAGCAGCTAGGATGCAGTTGGTATTGCAGTCGTTAGAACTGCACACCGACTGGTTCTCTGAATATCTTGCTATCTTCTCAGTAGAACCTACTTAACGAACCAGCGAAATAATCATTTTCATAATTGATGAATATGATTCAATGATTTATTCACTTTATTTAATATTATTATAATTATTTCTTTACATATTTGTAAAGTTTTAATGATATGTATGTGCCTAAACTGAATAAACGAAATTGGTTCTTGATTCTTGACTACATATCGACTGTAATCGGGCAGATATTTGAAAGCACTCTTACTAACTTAATTCAAACTGCAGCAGTCGGATTGTGGACTACACAATTTGATATGTGGACTACATATGAGTCTGTCTAGACTCTAGAGCTTAAGTCAGAACTTTCTCACTCGCTCGCCTTATCCTCACTACTATTATAAAGAGGAAAGATTTGTATGTTTGTAATGAATAAACTCAAAAAGTACTTTGCCAATTTCAAAAATTCTTTCACCATTGGAAAGTTACATTCACCCTGAATAACATAGGCTGTATTGGATGTCCACGGGAACATTTTTACCAGCCGTGCGAAGCCGGGGCGGATCGCTAGCGGTTAAATAATATATGCGATAACTGGTATAAAAACTTGTACCACCATCCAAGTGGTATTACTTACGCATTACGAAGCAAGCCCTTCCCAAAGGAGCTCTAGCGGTTCTTCTCCTGATACATGACGTACGCAAGTATCTAGTATTATTTAACTGCTATATTCTGCAGGGTGGGGTGGACACCTACCCTGGGGACCCCAAACGTAGGCGACCATAAGTTGGAACGGAAATCTTTACAGGAACGTTTAACATTTTTTTAGTCGTGCAGCCTTTTGTATCTGCGAAAGAATCTATCTGTCTGCGACCTATCAGTATAATAGCAATTACAATAACTATTAGTATAATAGCAATATAGCAATTTTTCCGTGATAAAGGGCTTTATCATCGTGTTAGAGAGCCCCCTACGCCTATGGATGATCGGACTAACAAACAATTCTTCTAATAAGTAGTCTTAATAAAAAAATTACAACATTAGTCTATATATAGGAATTTACTTTCATAGGTAGTGTCCCTCGCAGTCGGAGAAGGGGAAATACTCAGTTCACAATTAGGGTCACGACCTTTAAAGTCAGAAGTAATAAACCTATATATTTCCTGCTTTATGCCTTAATTGTTGGAAGCAAAGTAACGCAATCTCAATACCATATGAATTTCAATGTAGACAACTGTACAATTGACATCTAGCGGCATTTGCGCATGCGCTACTTTACGCAATACACAACGATAATTTTGAACAAGTTAGCACTATTTGGTACAGTACAGATAGCGTCATAATGAGTAGACGGTTTCAAAATTTTTAATTTGTTTCAATCAAAATTAAAAAATATTACATATATTTTTAACAGCCGCCTCTCCCAACGTTGCCGCGTTGGTCAGACGTACCTACCTATAACTTAAAGCAAAAATCTCTGACTTGAGCATGGTGCAGGCACCTCCTAAAATGCTGTAGTTACGGCATAATACTGTAAATTTTTGTCATATTTTAACTAAGGTTAATTATTTTATTATAAAGTTATTTTTATTTACTTGACACGAGACAAATGTAGATTCGTCCACAGGATATGAATATATATAATTTGACGACTTAAAAAATGCCGCAGTGGAGTTTGTAGCGCCGTTTCTTCTCCACCAGCGCCTTGGAAGCGGTGGTAAACTTAGGTTATGTAGAATTTATTATTGAAGTCAATAAGAAACAACCATGTTGTTCTAGATTAAATAAAAATCTTTGACTTTGATAAAGGGTTTTATTTCAAGTTTTCCTTCTCGCGTTTCGAGTTTAGTCGCCTCTTACGGCACCCTTCGGATCAGATGGGACGGATAAATGTATCTATATAAATAAAAAATAACCTCAAAATGTGTTGCTAAACTTCAAATTCAAATTTCGAAAATGACTCAACCAATTCGTCTGTTTGATTCGAAGTCGGCTATTTTATTGAAATCGATATCTGAAGATCTAGTTTTGACACTGACTGTATGTAATTTTAGATACCTACATGTATTCCTATTTTTTTTTTAAACGGTCAAGTGCGTGTTGGACTCGCCCATGATGGGTTCTGTAGCAGCAAGTAACATAAAATAAAAGTTCTTGTAGTTCGTTGTTACTTAGATCGGTGTTTAAATAATAGTGTACGGTTTACTATTAATGAGGGATTTAAAAAAAACGACTTACTAGATTTCGTTCAAACCAATTTTCGGTGGAAGTTTACATTGTATATCATTTGGGGAACTTTGAACATTTGGGAGGGCACATTTTGCCACTTTGGAAGTGTCTCTTGCTCAAATTATTAGGTTAAAAAAATATAAATTTGAAACCTCAATATCATTTTAAAGACCTATTTATAGATCCCAAACGTATGGGTCTGATGAAAAAAAAATGAGTTTCAGTTCTAATTATGAGGAACCCCCAAAATTAATTCTTTTTTACTATTTTTGTGCTGTTCACAAAATACATCTACTTACCAAGTTTCAACAGCGTAGTTCTTATAGTTTCTGAAAAAGTGACTGTGACATACGGACGGACGGACAGACAGACATGACGAATCATATGGATTCGTCCGTTCCGTTTTTGCCATTTGGCTACGGAACCTTAAAAGGTCTTAATGGACTTTTGTCAATATCTATGACGTACATTTACCTACCATCTACCATATATGTGAGGGATAGATGGTACAAATGAACTATTGAACGAAGTGTGTATGTGGGAAATCGAGTGCCACATTATGCTACATTCCTTTATGAGCGATGGGTTGTTGCCGAAGAAGGCGCGCCTGGCCGTTCTAAATGGCATGCTAACCTGTATGGTAACGAGATTGTAGCAGTAGAAAATTCATGAAAGTACATTTGACGTAGTTGAGATGAAATCGCTGTATGTGTGGAGATTTTTTTTTAAAGGGGAACGAAAAAGAACTTATGCGTAACAGTTTCATTATGAAATTTTTCTCCGTAGAGTTAGGTTGAAACCATTCATTAATGAAGTTTTACGTGTGGAAATCAACGGGGTCGTTATGTCGGACTCGATCCGACCAAAACCGCACGGCTGGCGCAGTCCACCAGTTACCGGGAGTGAGGTAGGGCTCTTTACTAAACGGCTGGGCAAATGGCTTGGATCGATGACGTTTAGTTAATTGCCTAGCCATTTAATCAAACAGCTAAGAAATTTCCGACTTATTTCGGCCTTGCACTGCGACCACGGCGTGCGGTTTAGTCGGTTCGAGTCCGACATAACCTCCCCCTCCGGCTCCGTCGAGGATGGATTTCCCGCACGTGAAAAAAAGTATTAGTCAGCTTATTTATTAAATGTTGTAATAAACGTTACAACATTTAATAAATATTCGCCATTCAATTGCCATTCAATTCAATTCGCCATTCAATTAAACGTTACGGCTGAATGATATTCAGCCGTAACGTTTAATTGAATGGCGTACTGTTTAGTTACGAGTCTAGGCAGTTAATTAAACGGCTGATTAAGCTAGTTGGCTGCGACATATAGTTCATTTTCGGGTGTATGGCGGAACTTTTTTTTATGACATAGGAGGCAAACGAGCAAACGGATCGCCTAATGGTGAGCGATCACCGCCGCCCATGGACATCTTAAACACCAGACGGGTTCTAGGTGCGTTGCCGGCCTTTAAGGTGGGAGTACGCCCTTTTCTTGAAGGTTTGATTGAAGGTCGTAGCGGTCCGGAAATACCGCAGGCGACAGTTCATTCCACAGTTTAGCTGTGCGAGGCAGGAACTAAGATCCTCTGGGCGTAAACCAAACTCACTTACTAGTTAATGGACGAGGAAAACTGTGCATGAGAGCGTTCTATATTAGTCACGTCAGTTATGCGTCTTCAGGGAATTTACACGAGTGTCAAGCAATACGTCATCAAGGCATGAGCTAGTACTTTCATTGCCTACGTTACATCCAGGTTGTCAAGTAGCCGATAATACATACGATACTATACGTAGCTAAATAATTTAAATCGATACACGGTGAATTTTTTCATCATCATTCATCATCGAAAGACGTCCACTGCTGGACAAAGGCCTCCCTCAAGGATTTCCACAATGACCGGTCCTGCGTCTTCCGCATCCAAGCCCTTTCCGCGACCTTCACCAGGTCGTCGGTCCACCGTGTGGGAGGCCTGCCTACACTGCGTCTTCCGGCGCGTGGTCGCCACTCGAGAACTCTCATGCCCCAACGGCCATCTGTTCTACGAGCTATGTGCCCCGCCCACTGCCACTTAAGTTTGGCGATTCTGTGTGCTATGTCGGTTAATTTAGTTCTCCTGCGGATCTCCTCATTTCTGATTCGATCACGCAGGGAAACTCCGAGCATAGCACGCTCCATCGCCCTTTGGGTGACCTTGTGCCTTCTTATGAGGCCCATAAGTAAGGGACCAAGTCTCAGTTCCGTAGGAGAATTTTGTAAGGGGTGTGATTTAAGAGAGATTTACCATTCTGCGGATATTAAAATCGGTATATTTGGCGACAGATCCATCCGTTTGACTACAAATATATTTTGATGACCAAAGTGTAAAATTGATGCCCGTTGATGGCCAAATCCGAAACTATGAGAAATCGCAAAAAGGATCTAATTGAAAGGAGTCTCGTCTCGAGTACTTTATCTAATATATAAAATTCTCGTGTCACAGTTTTCGTTGCCAAACTCCTCCGAAACGGCTCGACCGATTCTCATGAAATTTTGTGGGCATATCGGGTAGGTCTGAGAATCGGCCAACATCTATTTTTCATACCCCGATTCGCGATAACCGACATCCACTCGGGCGGAGCCGCGGGCGACAGCTAGTTTAATATAATTTTTCAATGGTAAATGAAAGTTTCTGGATTCGGCGACTAATTTATTTAAAATCCTTGGGGAAAACTATTTTACATGCACAGCGCTATTCGAGGCATGCCCGCATGTTTCTTTGAAGCTCGCCTCGAGGGAAGCCTTGCATTCTGCCTCCCTCCCACCCCGCAGTGCTTACGTCACTATAAACCCACATGAGGCCCCTCTCCCCTCCCTATTTGAAAGGGACGAACCCACACTCTGGGCCCACGCGGAGCAGATGACCCCCTATAGAAACCACACCTGTTAGTGTTTTGAATGCGTCCTGAAGCCCTCTACGTGATCGCATCCATGGCGAATATAATTTATTTTTTCATCATGATTTTTTATTTATTTGTTTGCAACTTACAAAACGTCTAAAAGTGCATAACTAAACTAATGTTTAGCTCCACCGGTTCGCAAATGAGATGAAAAGTTTTCGGCAAAAAACTAAGCGGGCTTTTTCCGTACATTTACCAACATGTTTACCTAATCTAATTAGACTAGTTTCAGTAGCATAGTTGAATGAACAGTTAATTTCGAAGCTTGTTTGCTGCCCAAATATTCTTGAATTTTAAATAGCCTTTTCGTTAAAGTTTAGTTTCAGGTACCTACAAATAATATGATAATTTCGGTGTACGGTAATGGCGAACCTTTTGCCATGACATCCCCCGGACCGGACCCCCTATCCATACTAATATTCCGTCCGTCTTTTACGCCTAAGCCACTGAACCGATTTTGATGAAATTTGGTGTAGGGGTAGATTAGACCTTGAGAAAGGACATAGGCTATAACCGACATCCACTCGGGGGGGCCGCGGGCTAAAGCTAATTACATATTATAAAAAACATTATGAGAAATTCGTACTATTTCTCTCATGTGCAATAAGAAATAAATTACTCTGCCTACCACTTCGACAACTTGAATTTATATACATATTCATTCAGGCCTACTGGCCAAAAAAAAATTTGCCCCCATCTCGGTAAATATGGTTTTTATAAGCAAAGAAAAGGACACAAAAAAGCTAGCCCCGATGTGTCAGCTGGGACCTTTCTGCAAAAAAGTTTTTACTTTCGTGCAGGTACGAGTTTGCCTGACTCAGATGGTGGTCATAAAAGAAAAAAAAAGTGTAAAGATGAACTTACTATGTTAAAACAAGTTTTTGAAAGTTAGCCCACTGCAGAGTGGGGAATTTCTGACGGGGATTCGTATTCAAAGAAGGATCTCGTCAGCGTGACATACCTTTAATGTGTCCTACATTAAAACAGGGAAGGGGTTTGTTCCGGTATGGCATGTGAAGGGCCCCGAAATTGTCTTGTAACTACATGTACAATAAGTTTCATAGAAGGGTGGGTACTACATACATGTGATGCGTTTTTAATTGTAGAACTAGTACCGTACGATTTTACCTGCTATTTATTTTAGCAATAAAGGTTGAATAAAACCTTGGCCATGAAAGAACACTTAGGTTGGATTTCACCTGTGTGCGTTTTATCCAATGAATTTTATTGACTACAAGTCTTGACTACAAGTCGCGAGAGAAATGAGGCAATGGCGCGCGCGAATTGGTTTGAAATCCATACTAATATTACAAATGCGAAAGTAACTGTCTGTCTGTCTGTTACGTTTTCACGCTTAAACCACTGAACCGATTTTGATAAAATTTGGTATAGGGGTAGATAAGACCTTGAGAAAGGACATAGGCTATAACCGACATCCACTCGGGCGGGGCCGCGGGCTAAAGCTTACATTGCTATATTATATTATTGGCTAAATATTACATAAGCTAGTACAAAATAATCCTTCTAATATTATGGATGGATGAATGGATGTTTGTTACTGTTCACGTAAAAACTACAGAATGGATTTTAATGAAACTTTACAATAATATAGCTTATACATCAGAATAACAGATAGGCTAAACGATAATCGATATTATAGCGATAACTGACATTCACGCGGGCGGAGCCGCTGGCAAAAGCTAATTTAAAATATAATTTAATTGGGAATGAATACCACTGAAACTAATGACGTATAAGAGCAACAAAATTTAGTTGTAAACCATGTTAAACATACTACTAATATACAAACAACAAACAAAAGTAAATAAATAAATAAAAAAAAATAAAAAATACCAATAATAGGTATATCTACAATTTCTTACAGCGTAATAACTTAGATACACCAAAAATGTAAAACGAACGACCCAAATTCATGTCGAAAATAAGGACGGCCACGGTTATGTAGGTACGTGCCTTTATAGGGTTCTCCGAAATCCATCCCCACTTACTCACCCTACTAACAGAAATATGAGAAAAAAAACCGTCTTCCATTTTGAGCGGCAGGGGAGCAGCCCTTTTTTTACAAATATCAATTCACTTCTGCTTTTGGGTGCGCTGGAAACATCCCCCTTCGTTTAAAAGTGAGGTATGGTGTGTTCGTGGTTCAAATTATTTACGTTATTAGAGATTGTAATTGGTAGATGTTAGTCTGAGATCACTATAAACCCTGCAGATGCAGGTTTATAGTGTTACTAGTAACAGGATTATGAACTTTTTGACATGACTTATTGAATTAGGCCGTGACATAATGCATGGAGTGAATATTTATTTGGAAGATCTATATCTTAAACAATGACCTTATATTCAAAAGAAGTAGATACTGACACTTAAAATCGGTCACTCAGAACTAGGTTAATTAGCCTACCTTTAACGAACGAAAGTCATCATAACACGTAGTAATCAGTGAGTGTGAGCGAGAACAAAGTACGGCTTAAGCGGTACAACGTCTATTATGATAATCCACCTCAGTTAAATATAAGATACTTACTAGCGGTAGCCCGTGGCGACACCCGCATTGAGATCGGATATCACAACCAAACATAGTCTATGTACTTTCCCAAGTTCTAGTCTATCCCTGTATCAAATTTTACCACAATCGGTTGAGTGGTTTAGGGTTGAAAACAGTAATTACTTTGGCATTCATAATATTATATAGTACGGATTGTAACTCATTTGTTCAAGTTAAAGTCCAATTATTACAAACTACATGCGGTTTTCACCAATTTACACTGCGTTGCTTGTTGTGGTTTTAAATATTATTAGGATTATGTTTTTGTGATCCCCTACAAAATCCTTGCTCCTTAACGTGATAAATGGAAAACTTTATGAAGAAGGATGCACGGGTGAATGTATGTTTGTTTGCTTTTCATGAAAAAACGCCTGATTTAAACGTATCACCTTGTCAGAATCATCTTCACACTCGTGAAGACGAGTCTGACAAGTAGGTTCTTAGTAGGTACATAATTGGGTACTTTCCTGTAGTTAAAATAAATTATTTAGCTGGACTTATTAAATTAATAATGGTAAAAGAGTGAAAACAGTTGCGTCGGTTCTTATTTTTTCGTTCTTATTTATTTTTAATCATCCATCCAACGTTTAATAGTATATGATTTGACTATTAAATATTATGACGTCACAAATATAGTTTTCATACAATTTTCCTTATAAATTACCGTTTTGACGTTTAGAAAAAAGTAACTAATTTGACTGGTCAGTCAAATACCCAATTGTGGGTGTCGGTAGCTTAGTGGTAAAGAAGCCAGCCTTACGAATAAGAGGCCCCGGGTTCGAATACTGGCCATTACACTATCGACGTGAACCTACTCCTAGCACAAGCAATTAAGCTTAGTTGCAGGGCTCAGAGGGAATATTAGTAACTTCGTTTGCTAAAATTCTTTATAAAAAAAATTTGCTGTCGTCGTGATTCCGACTCGGACCAATTGGTGACTACTGATAAATTTCAGGCATAGACAAAAACATAACTAAAATACTTCGATATCGCCATTGGATTGTGGAAGTCAGATCACTCACGGAAAATATCGAAGTTCAGCTAAATTCGCAGTTAGACTGGTAAAGCGGACCTCTCATTCCGAGGTGAAACCTTCGAATGCTACTGGAATTCACGTTAAGATGGTAGAAACACAGCTATATGAATAACGCGGGCAGCAGTCCCTCAACTGTCCGGTTGAATAAGTATCAAAGGGTGATAGGGGAAGGGGCTGAAAAGGGGACTTCGTGCATATAAGTGCCATACCTGTATAACGGTATAGCGGTAGTCTACGTCTGGTTTTCACTGAAAGGGTTGCGAGAGAGATAGACGATCATATTATCTAGTCTTATCGCAGTAACGGGTTACTTCTGACTAAACTTACTGAATAAAAAAGCAGCGAAGTGCGAGTCGGCCTCGCTCATGAAGGGTTCCGAAGCAGCAAGTAACATAGAATAAAAGTTTTATAGGTATAAATTTTGGTTTACGATTTTTAATGTATCACTTACTAGAGCTCGTTCAAACCAATTTTCGGTGGAAGTTTAAATAGTAATGTACATCATATATTTTTTTAGTTTTATCGTTCTCTTATTTTAGAAGAGATACACATATTTTACCACTTTGTAAGTGTCTCTCGCGCTCTCATTATATTAGAAAACTGAATATCATTTTTTTTTGTTTATTTTTTTTATTTTTGTGTGAAAATCTTAATGTGGTTCACAGAATACACCTACTTACCAAGTTTCAACAGCATAGTTCTGATAGTTAAGGAAAGAGTGACTGTGACATACGGACAGTCAGACAGACAGGCATGACGAATCCATAAGGGTTCCGTTTTTTGCCATTTGGCTACGGAACCCTAAAAAGTGAGTTGTAGTGTATTCTCTGGCGTGGGATTTTTTTTAGTTGAATGAAGACAAAATCAAAATGTTCAAATGATCCTGTTATTCCCGATCAGATAGCAGTTAGGGTGGGGTAAAGTATGGGTCCCTTGTTAGTATGCAAATTATAAGTGTTGTATAGAAGAGTTACAGTGTCATCATATTCCAACGCTGGTGTTATGTGCAAATAGGTACATAGAGCAGTATAAATATGTATCCCACTAATACACACACCGGCAGAATTAGCAGAACACAAAAAAGGAGATTATAAAATAATAGGGGTTAAAGTATGAAATGCCGTTTCATTGCAATAGGTACTTCGAATTGACATAGAACCTTCATGGTTTGAGATTTTTGAGTGAAACTTTTTCCACATGGTACCTATGTAGTTCTTCATTTAAAAATGTGCAACATTCGATTATCGACTTTCAGTTGTTTTTTTTATTCAGCTCAGACAAGAAAGATGGATACTTCGAAAATTCGAGTGATTTTTGAATACGAGTTCCGACGCGGAACTAACGCGGCAGAAACAGCTCGCAATATCAATGTTGCGTTTGGAGAGGGGACTGCTAATGAACGCACCGTGCGATTTTGGTTTAAACGCTTTCGTGATGGAAACTTTGATTTGAAGAACGAACCACGAGGAAGGCCGTCCACACAGGTGAATAACAATGAATTGAAAGACATGGTGGAAGCCGATCCGAGCCAAACTACCCAGGAATTAGTTGCATGGTTTAACGTTACCTTACCAACAATATTGACTCATTTGCGTCAAATCAATAAAATAAAAAAATGTGAAAAATGGGTACCTCATGATTTGACTGATCTGCAGAAAGAAATGCGTGTTGAAACTTGTGTTGCCTTGTTGAATCGATACAGAAATGAAGGAATATTGGATCGAATTGTGACATGTGATGAAAAGTGGATTCTTTACGATAACCGTAAGCGAAAAATGCAATGGCTGACCCCAGGTGAAACGCCACAACAGTGTCCTAAAGCAAAGCTTACCAATAAAAAGGTAATGGTAACTGTTTGGTGGTCTCAGCATGGTGTTATTCACTATAGCTTTCTACGATCTGGTCAAGCAATAACGGCAGATGTCTACTGTGCCGAACTCCGAACAATGATAGCAAAACTAGCAGTGAAACAGCCCCGACTCATGAATCGATCTTCACCATTATTGCTCCATGATAACGCGAGACCTCATACAGCACGAGAAACCGTTTTAACTCTACAGGAACTGCAATTAGAAACTATCCGTCACCCTCCGTATTCGCCAGACCTTTCTCCAACAGAATACCATTTTTTTCGTGATTTGGACAATTGTCTATGTGATAAAAAGTTTTCTTCTCAGGAGGCAGTACAAAATGCTTTCACACAGTTTGTCGAATCTAGATCACCAGAGTTCTATCGCAAAGGCATAAATGACCTTCCTACTAGATGGCAGCAATGTATAGATAATAATGGTAATTATTTTGATTAAATAAATACGTTAAATTAAAAAAAAAACGAATTTCAATTTGTCAGTACAAATCGGCAATTTCATACTTTAACCCCTAATAGTTAGCTTTATTTTTAAACAAAAATAATTAAACATGAAACAACAGTTAAATACATGTTTTGACATTAATTTGCAACACCATACTTAAAGTTTAATAAAATTGTTCTATATTATTTTTAAGCATTTTTCTTAGATTTTTCGCAGCATTTTTCCCACCCTGATTAAGGTTTGGGCAACCTTAATCAGGGTGGGAACCTTAATCAGGGCACGAGGGGGAAACACTCGTTATTAAACATTCATTTAAATAATTTTATACCGTCATAAAATCTAAGAATTTCAACTGTTTCTCTGTCGTTACGAAATCTAAGAAAAATGCATTTTGTCTGGGTAAGTTCTTTTTTTATTAAACTTTAAATATGGTGTTGCAAATTAATGTCAAAACATGTTAATTTAACTGTTGTTTCATGTTTAATTATTATTTGTTTAAAAATAAAGCTAACTATTTTATACTCGCTTTTTTGTGTTTCGCTAATTCTGCCGGTGTGTCTATTATAAATGTGACAGTCTGTGAAGATTTTTGTATATTTGTATGTTTATTACTCGGTAACGCTCGAGCACGCGAGTGCACCGTCATAACGGCTGCGCGAATCTGGCTAAAATTTATAATCGTATAGTGGTAGACTAGGTATAGTCTTGAAAAACATATAGGCAACTTTTATCCCGGGAATAGTTTCCCATGAGCGGGAACCGGATCAAAATTCTACGTGGGTGGAGCTGTGGGCATCTGCGAGTTTGAACTATATACCGGTGCTTGCATAAAACAGCGGAAAAAGTTGCCGTCATAATGAAAATATAAGATTGGATTCATGGATAGTTACTTGCTTCTATAATAACCGAACGTGGCCCACGTTGTACAAGATCGTTTGATCGCAGGATCCGCGGGGAGGTCGAGACACGACCTCTACCTTGTGTCAGTTACACTCCTCAATGTTATTTATAGGAGCTACGACCCGCCCTGCTTAGGCGTACATTATGTTGCTTAGTACATTGAGTTATATGTACTCAATGGATTAGTACAGTCACCGACGAAATTCATACACGTGTAAGGATTTTTTTTTTATATAGGACACGTCAATTTGACTTTATTTCGCCTGGTGGTAAGCTGAAGGCTGTCTCAGTAAATAGGGTCAGCTTGACGACCTCATCAGATGCTTCTTCACGCCCCGCTCTAAGGACCCGAGACTGTAGGAAGTAGGAAACACGTGAGCTGGCAAGGAGTTCCAGGTCTTAATGGTGCAACAAAGAAAGGAGTTTTTTTTTTACGTGCGGGAAATCCCCAAGCATTTCCCCCCCTCCGGAGCCGAAGGGGGAGGTTATGTCGGACTCGAACCGACTAAACCGCACGCCGTCTGTGGGTCGATGTGCTAGGCCGGAGGTGAGGTTGTCTTTTGACATATCCCTCACACCCCGGCTCACCCAGGGCCATTCCTCTTGGTCTGGCCCTCCTCGCGAGGGGGACCACGCGGTCCCCGACTCGCCCCCGGTATGGGGGGGGGGGGGGAGCGCGCATCGTCCTACGATGCGCGCCGCCGCCGTGGCCTGCTTCTGCTAGGGTGACGAGCGGCTCCACCCGTCACCCTCAGGCCCGCGCTCATGGGGGGCGGAGGTCGGTTTGCGCCCTCCGACGCCCGAGCCGCCTTCGAACGCGGCCAGCGATGTCCGCGAGTCTTTCTCGCTCGCTGCGCCGCGCCCGCTCTGCTGTCTCCTTCACGAGCATGACCTCGCCGTGGCAAAGAAAGGAGTCACCAAACCGCTGGAAGAAAGGTGTCAAGAAATAAGAGATGTTAGACATTAATTCTGTGAGTTAGACTCGACTAGAATTGAATTAGTGAATTCTAATAATAGTTTTGTGAACAGTTGACCTCGCGAGCATCCTTTGCTACATTTTTCTGAAGACATAATCAAATCTGGTATCGTTAAAAAATTATACTAATTTCCTTATTTTAAACAGCTCTGAATGGTAACCAAAGGAATAATGAAGATACGTTCTTAAAAAACGCAACAGGAAACTTCCTCCCTTTTTTTCTCTCATCTATTTTTTATGTAACGAAGTTTACCTTTACGAGGCATGATTTTTTTTCACAGCAACCTGTGACCAATAATGCCCTCTATGATTCAGCCAAAAATTTTAAAGATCCTTTCATAAATAGCGCGACAGCAAACTGCCCCCATTTTCCTTCCTATCAGAAAAGGTCTCGTCAAAAGTAATGTTCTAAATCAAAGAACATGTGTGCCAAGTTTGGTGGAAATCGATTTGGTAAGAAATACTCTCTCTTGATAGGAACTGACATTTCCACAGACATAGATACGGGCGACGACAAAATCGGCCACCTTAGCTTAACAGAGAATCGCTTGCTTTGCTCGCTCGGTTTAAAAATGTGAAAAGAAAGGTGTCAAGAAATTCTAGGGCATGTCACACAGCGCTATCTAGGCTCTAAGCTATTCCTATTAAGGTGCTTTTACACCAGAGGGGCGAGACGAGACGAGGCGAGAAGAGAATTGAAATCGCACTGACCCTTTTCCACTAAAAATTGCCATCGCGAGCTCGCGCGGGACCGCCGCGCCCTGCCGCCCGTATGCTTCATATATAAATGTATGTATTTTAGACAGCTCACACACAATGCTCGATATAACTTTATTCTAGCGTCAATGCCGAAAACTCCGAATAAAAATAAGCGGTCAATATTCACGTCAATCCACACTGTTTCCACCAAAGATGCACTGGCAGAGGATTGAAAATTTGTTATACAAATTTCAATTCTCTCCTCGCCTCGCCCCGCCTAGCCACACTGGCGGAAAATCACCTTGAAGGTGATTTATACTCTATATCGGAACCAATACGGTTCATTTTTGCACAAACAAATATTTCAATTCACGCCTCGCATATTCTCGTCAATCCACACTGTTTCCACCAAAGATACGCTGAGAGAGGATTGAAAATTTGCCATGCAAATTTCAATTCTCTCCTCTCCTCGTCTCGTCTCGCCCCTCTGGTGGAAAATCACCTTTATTAGGGTTTCTTGAATGCCATCTTGGATATCTATATCTAGGTACAGTCAACTACAAAAGTAGCTTAACAAATTCTAATTTATTGATCACTGTCGCTGCTAATCCTCTCATAATTTAATGAAATGAAACATTAAAGTTATTTACTTAGTGTTATAGGGACTATTAAACTACATAAAACGTGAAAAATAAATGTATATTTTCCAGCTTTATTAAAAAGATTTGTAGTTAGTTTTAATTTAATTAATTTAGTGTTAATCAACTTACGAGGTTGACTGTAGTTATATTTTTTTATGTATTTCTTTCCTTAACCGGCTTCCAAATAGGAGGAGGTTCTCAATTCGATCGGTATCTTTTTTTTTCTTATGTATGTAGGTACCTTCTCTGGGATTCATATCTGAATTACGTGATTTTTTTTTTGTTCGATGCCATTCAATTTGGTTCCGTCTTCTAAAAAAACAGTTAATATATTATTCTCTATCTATCTATCTCTCTTCTATTATATATTTTTCTCAGTTATTTTATACTTTTAACTTTTCAAGTTTTTGAAGTCGGTTTTTATACATATTAGAAACATCCAGATCAGTGCAAAATCACATATACCTAATTATATACATGCAAATATTTATACCGAGAAGAAAGAGATTGAATGGCGGCGTTTAGGTAACTACCTAGGCAGTTAATTGAACGACTGACTAAGCTACTTGGCGGCGACATATAGATATAGTTATAGATAGTTTAAATACCTAGGTTCTTTCATTATTGAAAATTAATATGTTCACCTTTTTTTTCGAATTTTACCATTTTCAAAAAACCACTTTCTCACGTAAATCGTCTTTTTTTGAATTCGGTTAAAAATAAACATTTACCCACCTATGACCTTAGCAGAGGCGTGTTTCAACTTTCATAGCACGTTCCATGACTGCTTGTGCCACTTATTTCATAGAGACTGCTTTATTTGGCGCCACAAAAAATGCATGTAGCGCCTTGAACTACTGGCGATTTCTTCTTATTATATTCAGTAGCCTATTACAGTCCAAGGCAGTCTAACTACGTCCACGTACGAAGTGTTACAACAGGTATAAGTGCTGGCAAACTTCGGCACTTCACACAAGTGCACAATACGGACCAATCAGAAATCAATAAAAGTATTGATCAACCAATGACACAAGCCGTTGAGCCTGTGATTGGGTAAACCACTGAACCGATATTGATAAATTTTAGCACAAAGTTGAACTAGAGCTTGAGGAGTGATGAGATGTTTGGTCGTGACATTTATTAACGAGTGTAGAGCCGCGCACAAAAGCTAGTTTATTATATGACTAGTAGTTCTATGAACAGTGAACAGGAGACCTCGCGAGCACCCTTTGCCACATTTTTCAAATACCGTTAATCAAATCTGGTAAGATCGTTGTGTTGTTTTGAAGCAAAAAAATGGGTGTGACAAGTTTGGTGAAAATTGGTTAAGAAATATGCCCTCTAGACAGGGTCTGACAAAATCGGCCATCTTGTCGAAACAGAGACTCCCGCTCTCTTCGCTTGCAATTGTAAAGTCCTGTATTCATTGCACCATAGGGTCCTGTTTAGCATAAATCAAAATACCAGATCGGAGTCCATGCTGACGAGGTCGCGGGCTCATAGGCATAGGCATACTAGCCTAAGTATTTTAGATGTCACTCAAAGTTATCTAAAACGTTCAAATAGAAATCAAAACACGAAAGCTCAATTACGCAACAATATTGCGGCAAGTTGGCTCTCTATCCTCGCGGTGAGCGGGCTGGCCTTGCCCCCTCGTAGGGTCGTGCCATCGAACCGGTTCCGAGCCCGTTACTCGGCTCTGCGTCATAGGGGATAACCCCCTCCCCCACAACGGATTAAACGATGCTATAGATAGTGTGTTGCATGTATTATTGTGTCCGGTTGTGTTATGTTACATTCAAATTAAACTAAACTCATTTTGGTTGAATGGAACTTCAAAGGTAGAATTCACGCTGAGGGTAGATGATAGTCAATGTCAAAGATTTTTATTCAATCTAGAACGAAATGGTTGTTTCTTATTGACGTCATTAATAAATTCAACTTACTACAATTTCAACTTCAGCTGGTGGAGAAAAAACGCCGCAACAAACTCCACTGCGGCATTTTTAGGAACTGTAATCGTATATCGTAATAAACTAAATCATCACCTTGTAGTTTAATGAGTTTCATTGGACAAAACGTGAGCACCCAGGTCAGTTGAACGGATTTTCACTGGTGAAGTCAGTCGTCAAGATAATTATCTCAATGAGTCTTCATCAACATTGCTTTAGTGGAAGCAAGTCCTAATCCTTTTAATTAGGATCGATGGTAACCAATTAATTAATTTAATATGTGTTACAATCTCCTTATCTCCATAATGGTCCGTAATAGTAATTTCTTATACATTTTGCTTTTTAAATTGAGCAAGAACTCGTTAGTCTGACTAACATGTGGTTCCTATACCTAGTACCCATAAAGAACCATAAATAAATATTTGACCCAGTTAAAGAGAAAGCTGTTTTTTTTTTCAAAATAGATAGGTACTTCGTTAAGTAATGTAGAAAGAAATGATGTGCGGTAGTTATGGCAATTTCAAGGTCGTTAAAAATTCATAAGTACTTCTCTTTCACCTGATGGATCCGTCCTAGTACTCGTCCCATGTACGGCACATAGAGAGTATATAAAATAAAAATAGTGTGTCAATATACCGTAACGCGTCGGCCACAGACTGTTAGACGATAATTCCTACATTGCGGCCCCTCACTAATAGTTTACTTCTGTAAGTGGCCGCAGCAAAAAAGGTTAAGTAGACCTCATACAAATTTTGCGTGACGATGTTTATTTTTTTTAAAGTAATTTCTTGGAGCCCAACACACTTGCTCGTGGCTGCTAGTAGGACGGGGCTCTCGCTCTGGGGTAGGCTTTATTCCTGGGGTTAGTTAGGAAGGTAATACCGCAATCACGCCCGCAAATGCCAAGAGAACCTATATAGTACGAGAGAAGCACGACCTCCACATTTTTTAAGTGGCAAATTTCTTGAATCCATTAAAATTTATCTATATAACTGCGTAGCGTTCCAAATTTGAAATGCACTCCCGCCTACCCAGGATCCGTGGCACAATTTGTTCTTGTATAGCTTGATGTACTTAGTCATCATAGTCTAATTTCATTGGGATAAATAGATATTTCATTTCTTTCTTCCTTGTAAAATATGAGTAAAAAATTGTTTACCTTACCTAACCTTGTCATATAATAATCTATTCTGCGACCTTGTGTTGAAAAACAATTCAAGTCCATGGCTACTGAAAAGCAAACGAAACGTCAGGAAGTAGTCTAGACACATAAATAATACAAAATAAATGGGGATCGAACCGTTTAAATTAGCTTTATATAATTTTTAAATAAATATTACATTAATATTTTCATGATCCATATAAGTTATTCAGTATCCATCATACTAATATTTATTATAAATGGGAAAATGTGTCTGTTTGTTTGTCCGTCTTTCACGTCTAAACCATTGAAACGATTTTGATGATTTTTTTTATAGGAGTAGATTAGACCTTTATAAAGGACGTAGGCTATGTTTAGTCGCGATAACCGAAGCCGCAGGCAAATGCTAGTTTTTTAATACCTATAAATTTGTTATTATTTTGTTATAAGTTATAAAACGCTCCCAATAGATTGCAGTAGCTTGCAGACCGTAATCCTGTAGTCACTTGTGTTACCATATCGGGTGTTCCGATGAGCTCTCCCAATTAATTCCCCTGTCCCCCTGTCCATAGGCCACGGAAACTTTCCACCAGGTGGGCCGTGTGCTTGTCTGCCCCCTAAGTGGTATAAAAAACACGTGCAAGACGTTATCACCCTCATACAGTGCACGGACCCAACGGCTCAAACTTCCTTTCTTTATCACATGATAAAGAAATGAAATGCTTTACCCAAAAACGTGTTTCCTTCTTCTTTTGAACTAGGCGTATGAAGCTTAATTTTTTTTTATCCGATAATAGCTATTGACTCGTTTCACTGTTAATTTTCCCTATAAGAAAGGATATTTTTTCTGTATCATGCTGACAATTTGGCCCTATATAAAATAATTAAAATTACCTCATGCAGAAACCCCTCCTATAAAATATTACCCAGAATTAAATTTATAATTTTCAACTGAGTTCAAGTCGAACTGAATTGCGTTACCTTGTTTAATTGATGAAATTCATTAAAAACTTAGTTCAGTTCAGTTCAGTGAGAGCGCTGATTTTACAACATTTCCTCCAACACTAACATTAGCCTCCTCTCTTCTTTTCATAATTTGGTATATCGAACAAGAAGCAGTCAATCATCATGTGTACCCACCGACTTGCAAGTGAGGTCCTCCATATTGCAAGCAATTATATTTACTAACAAAATCCAAGCGTAAATTAGGTAGGCAAGAATTTCACTCAATACTCAATAGAGATGCGTCTTTTCATTATACAGTCGAATATGAAATAACATCCCCCATTTCTCTACCTCCAGTGGTGGATTTTTTCTACAAATTCCAGTGGGACCACCCTCAATAAAAAGGGGTCTTCGAGATCTGATTTCCAAGTAAAAAGTACTGCGAAGCTACACATAAAAAAAACAGTAACAAAAAATATACGCGCCGCTTGTGTACCTCCTCCCCTTTCTTCGCCGGCTAAAAATATTTTGAAGGGGCTGATTTCTTTGCAATTATGAATCTCTTTTACGTCCTACTTTCAAGCGTGGCTTGATAGGGTTTTTTTTCCCTTAAAACGTATATCTATAATTGTATTTACTCTGCGACGTCGTATTTTCGCTCAAATGAAAGATCCCTAAAGGCAGCTGCATTCCTTGCATCCCTGGGCTTTGCTAAAGCTCTACGACACTACTATGAAAGAAGGTTAGAGCTTATGGTGTGTAAAGCTCCATCTCCCTTTCTCGCCAATAACACGTACACTTCAATACACCCATAATTTGCCCATGGTGAATCCTCTGTAACTACCAAAGTATTGCGTTATATCGTGAATTAGAAACTTGGTTACTTTAACGTGCCATATAATACCCGAAACTAAATGAAATGGTTACCTGTGAACGCTTGCAACACCAGAGGCTCACCTCGTGCGTACAACAGGTACGCACGAGGTGAAAAAGGGGGAAAAGGGGGGTATAGAAGTAAAATGAAAGAAGCTAAACCTCGGGCACTCTTACGAAGTGTGCGAAACGTAGCACCGCGCTATTTAGCGCCGATATTAAGTGAAGGGTGCCCCCTTCTTCCGTCGAGCCGATCCGTGCTTATCGGGTGAAGCTTGACTCTTAACATACTTGTATATGTATACGGATTATTTTATAGAAGACAGTGCCCATTACCGTGCTTATGTGTAAAGAAGTACGCTATTGACTAATAACTGAAATCAGTGCTTTCTACCTTTAAGGCTTGCTCCTTTTTTTTCTTTTTTATCGTTCTATCCTAGCGTTTGACCTCTAAGTTACCTGCTCAGCGATTATGTGGTTGATGTTGAAACACACTGGCCTGGAAGTGACCGATTCACTTATGACTAGAAGATTTCCAGATTATATAGTATTTTTCGGAAACACAAATATTGGACATAGACAGTTGGAAAACACAATCGATCAGGTTACTGCTTCGTGAGACGTTAACGGCCATTGGCTATGATTCCCCTTGTATCCACTAGTGGGAGAAGTTGGTGGGTGAACGGGTCGCGATGGAGTTTGGTGAAAATAGTTTCCATACTAACGAAGTCTAAAAGCACTTCCTCGTGATAATATCCGTGGTTGTAGATAAGCCAATGTACAAATTTAATATGTTTACTTCTCTGTATGGCGTCAACCTTCCAAACTAATATATTGTCAGCGTGTGTGCGTTACGCACAAGCGCGCTGATGCAAGCCGCCCCCGTTACTGTTGTGTGAAGGTAACTTAGTATTCTAAGTGTACTCACAGCCGTCTTTTACCTGTAGGAGGCCGTAGGCACTTGAGCATAATGGGCCCTGTGACTATAATGCCAGAGAGATATTTTATTAAGGGCTTGTCCTCACAGAGCGCGACTTGAACGCACTGACGACAGAATCTGTCGCAACATTAGTTCGGTGATCGCAACTCGTAAGAATTCTGTCCACGATTCTACGTGGACAGAATTCTTTTACTTTAAGATTACAGGGAATTCCAGAAATCTGTGCAGCAATTATATAGTGAAAATAAGCCTAATGATCTATATTATGATCGAAAAATAACTTTATGCGACATCGACAGTTGTTGTCCTTCATTGAAGTTATAATTACTTTCTACTGCTTCAACAGAAGCTCGGACTCGATAGTATTCTTAAGGTCATATTGAATATTGATATTTTTAATAAAATTATTGAAGCGTTTAAGAAATCACCAGTAATCACGTTGATTTATTTGAAACCGTTAAGCTCATCTCTCATGTCGTAGTATTATGTCCATTCAGTCCCAGTTGAGCTTAAAAAGAATATTTAAAGGGTTCAAAGCTAACCCTGTCTTGGGTTTGCTCCTTCAGGATTCTATTTGCATACGCACTAAGTTAGCTAAACAAAATACTAAACATGTATTAATAATAGTCTGCATGTCTCAAATGACTGGTTGGTATACAAACCGAATAATTTAAAATCTTCAATATCACAACTGCGTGTTCATATATGACAGGTAATTGTACCACAAAGTTACTAGCTATAGGCGTACGACGAGTCTAGGGTGGGGCAGGGCTATAACCTCGACTTTCCCCCCCTTGAAACAGGTGACGTCACATACAGGCATCCGCCCATAGCTATGTTGTATCATAGTCTTGTTTCATACAAAGTGGCGATGTCATTTTATCATGTTGTATGACTACATCATATCAGCAGTACCTACCTATATTTTTAATTGAACGATCGATTAGTTAAAGATGCAATAATACGATGTCGTAAAATATGAATTAACTAATTAGTGCGTTAGTTACTAGTAAATCAGAAGTATAGATAATATAGTAACGCAAGAAGGTGAATAATTACCACGAAGTACTGAAAAGACCAAATTCATGACCAAAGGTCATGACTTGGGTCATGAGCACTCAATTAGGTCATGCTGCCAGAAAGTAACCGGAGCCAAAATCTTTAGTTTTAAGTTCTGTAAAAGTTATCGAAGATATAAGCACCTAAATGATTTGAATAATGATATAAGACAAACGAGTCAGTATTTCACCTGTGGTATTCACTATCGACATCGAATCAATCACGCAGATATATCTGAATATGTTGTTACTACCTGTAATGTAGAAGTCTATCACGTTCCTCATCACGGAGCTCCCATTTTTCTTACTTTACTCTTATTTAAGATGAATTTCTGTGATTCGAAGAAAGCATTGGTCCCCTAATATTTGTGCCACACTCCGAAGGGTCCTACTTTCACTTGCTTCGCCGCATTCTTGTACTTCCCACTTTGGCATTGAAGTCCCCTATAACAACGCTGTATATAGCCTTGACGGTATTGCCTTGGCGATATCCTCATATACGGCCTCGGTAGTTCTATCAGGGTAGGTTGAGGTCAACGCATTCCTTCCATTTTATATGGCTTTTCTTCATGCATTACAAGGATTTTAGCCTACTATTAGATACTGGCCATACGGCTAATATTATTGATTTTTGTAAATTCCATGGCTAAAATTACGGCAGCGACAATCCGAAGCTACAATCCGTAATAATATTGAACGCGCTAATCTCAGGATCTACTGGTTCGAATTGAAAAAAATATTTGTGTGGAATAGCTCGTTTATCGAGGCAGTTTATAGGCTATAGATATATCATCACGCTCAATAGAGCGAAGCAGTGATCATTTATGTCAACAAATCCGGCAGATTCCAAAAATTACGGCCTTAAAGAAGTGATACGGGCACAGAATAGATAGTATACGGGGCTTCAAAATATATCACAGGCGAAGCCGGGGCGGGTTGTCTAGTAGGTATAAAGTTACTTAATCCCCGACGGGGAGCCCCCGACAGTTATGCGAAGGTGTACTATCTTACACCACCCTCATTTCCGCGCGATGGCTGGCGGTTGAGTCCCTAGTGTGATGAGGGACTTCTGTCGCGGCGGAATAGGCTCGATATATAAATAGAACACCACCGGGTACATTTTGGTCGGGTATTTAATCCCTTGCTTAAATTAACGCATAATATCAGTGATAGATGAAAGCTGATAATGGTTAAGGGCAGCACGTATTGTTTAGTAGGTAACTGTTATCCTATGAATATCTTTTTTCTTCTACCGCAACTGGTTACGAACCTACAGTTACGTACGCGGCCAAAGCGATTTAGGTCGCTCGACTATGCTATTCATGCAAATTATTGGATTTAGACTAAATAATTGTTTGTAAGTAGACCAAAAATTTCCGCTGAATTTCTTACCGGCCTTGTGCTAAACTAATTTCTTTTTTAATTTTACGTTCTGTAATTAGTACAGTTTTATTGAAACTGTACTAGTTACAGAACGTAATATAATATACAGAATAAATCTACTCTAAACCAACCTAAAGTTTGGTCAAAGTCAATAATCTATTTTCAAAATCAAAAAGTCATACATAGGTTGGTTAAGTAATCTTTAAAATATAGAACTATATCGTTGTACATTAAGCCGAAAAACAGGGATATGGCACTGTTCCAGTTCATTTTTAAGATTATCGTCGAAAATTTTGGATACTGGCTGCATTTCTTTGATCAGTGCCCCGAGCACGAATAATATTTGAATTCGGAACGTAAACGTATCCAGCGAACGAAGCAATGCGATTGGCCGCCTGCCTACTGTGAACCAATCGCAATGCTCCATTCTTTCGATACGTTTGAGTTACGAATTCGAATGTTATTCGTGCTCGGGGCACTGACCAGTAAATCAAAAACAACGAAAAAAAAAAGTAATGTAAAAAGTATTGTCTTGTTTATGTTGTTTATTATCTGCCATTTGCGTTGTTACCTATGGAGTGGAAGTAGAAAAAGGGAAGATAGGGTGGAAAAGCCTCCGATACTCTCATAAGCCGTACGCAATGCAGCATTTATCGTCGCTTTCAAGTGTTCAAAAAGTGTTCTTCTCTGAAAAAGCCAGTCCAATAGTAAGTACTGGTTGGAAACATTTGATGGTGGGCTCTTATATAATGTATTCTGTTGTATGGACTTTTTCGTTTACAATAATGGATCGCTATTCGGGTGATTAATTTTAAATTGTAAATAACTGAAGGTCTATACATATTTATACAATATAGTTTTAATAATTTTCAAGGGGAATCGAGAATAACCCGTACGTATTGGCCACGACGTTATGATTTATTCTATGCCTATACATATCACATTTCTGTTTTGCAGCTCCTGTAACAGAAAAAGACCAATTACGTTTTACATGACTCGGGAATCGAACCCGAAATAAACTTTTTACACGGGACCAACTCCTAAACCTGCAAAGATCAAATTGGCGCGCCATTTTAATTTTTAATAGGAAGACACAATTGAAATTATATATTTTGTTACGATATGCTTTAGTATTCCTTACATAATGTAATTCGTGAAAATTATACAATGGGAACAGTCATACACACAGGTCAAATACAACCATTCTTATCGCCGTAGTCGGTTAAAGTTATTCTGTTCATAAAGCATTATTCTATGTAAACATAAGTCTCTTCTTAAGCAGTAATTGTTTATTTTGAGTCTTCTATAATATTTCTATACCCTTTGTTGGACACGGAATGTTTGTATAGTAAAGGTCTTTATACACCGTACCGTACCAAGAACATTATCACAATGATGCTTACTAAATAGCAAGATCACGGTTCATTGTTAGATGATATAAATACTCCGGCGCCTTCAATGTCTGCCAATGACAGTCATGTGTCTTAAAAAGTTATAACAGTGCTTCTTAGTTCTGCGTTTTTGGGGTATCTGTGGCATAAATTAAACTCACGAGGCTCCGAAGAAGGTTTTCCTCTCTAGGTAGGTACTCCTCCCCTTATAAAAGCTGTATACCTAAGCAAAAGAAAAAGAATTATGTGGACCTGTGACTTCGAGGTGAAAACCTCGAATGCAACCAGGAACAATGCGAAATTCTCCATTTAGAAGCAGACTTAAAAATTGTATAATGTATTAATCACTGAATCTTTACCAGAGATTGATGCAACGGCCGAATAGTCGATTCAGATAACACAGTCACAGACACAGACATACACACACCCTCCGCAAATGGGCAGCTTTCCATAGAACGGAGCCGTTTTAGGATCACTTTGTTGTCCGGTGTCTGTCTGTTTGTCATAACCTATTCGCCTGGAATACATGGAGGCACCATGATGAAATTCATACCAAATACTTAGGTCTTGAAGCTGTGTGAAAATAAATTTCTTAGGCAACGCCATTGAGATTACCAATAGAGTAACAAACTTTGCCTGTGGCCAAATGCTATACTAGTGAAGCTTAACGCGTTAACTTTTAATCTAGTTCCTTCAGTAACAATATGGATCAATGGTTAACACAATAAAAGTACCTGTATTGCAATTTAGGAATATACCAATTCGTACATCAATCCAGTTTTGTTCCGAACCCTCAGTACGCAAGCTCGACTCGCCCTTGACCGGTTTTTTTAATCCTCGTTCACAATAAAAATAAAATGAGAACTTGTTCCACTTGCTAGGCTGGGGGCTATTCCTAGAAAACGCTTGTAATGTTAGCGCTTAGTGCAAATGTAATTGCAGATTATTTGTTCTTACTATTTTTATTATAACTGTTCATAACTAAACAAAAGCATAATCGTTATTTGTGTTATAAAATTATATAGACTAGTTGTGGTGGTAATTTGTTCAAGGAATCTGCAGAAAATTGTTTTTTTTTTTTTTTGGAAACTAGAAATGTATCGTGACAATATGTACTTCATAATATGCTTCGGTAGTGCGGTGATAATAAAAATAAATTAAAAGAAAACCAGGAAATGTTTCCAATATGCCATTTTATTGTATGCCCTACAAAACCTGTCAGTAAAAACAGTTTTTTTTAATTATCTGTGAATTAATCTCCGTGTCACTCGACAAAGTTGTGAAATAACTAGACAAAATTCAAAATGAATTGAACTAAATTGTACAGAGTCCCTACATACAACACGTATCGGCAAAAATCGATAGCATGCCCACTTTACAATGACTCGTATATCCACACATACCAACAGAAGGCCAGTCGACCTTTTTAGACCCTCCCCTATTCTAGAGGCGATAGGGGCGATCCCCCATGGGCAAAGCGAGGGGGAAAAGGCGGGGTGGTTCAAGGGACGCTAGATTATGGACGGTTTCAAAGATCTAATTTATTTTTGGGAGGGTCGGGACTTAAAGGGGGGAGACCGGATTATTTTTAGGGTCCCGACCTTACCGTTGGAGGTCGGAGCTGGATGTTTTGCTCTGTGTTTAATTTCGATTTTGTTTTTCATTGTTCATCCAGAGGTTTGTACTGTTGAGATGTCTGTTTTAAATTAAACCAACGAAATTCGCCTATATGTATTGAATGAAATGTTAAAGTATTTAGCATGTTAACTATTCAAATCGATTAAGATAGGAAAAAAATTAGTTAAATCTATTCGGGAATCCTGTCTGAACCGATTCAAAATACAGTAGTACATAACAAAACACGGTTGACAAAATAGTGTAAGCAAATAATGGTATTATTTATATCCGACTGCGGTGGAAGGTCCGAAAAAGGATGTTTAGGTTTGATACTTACTTAATTGTTTTCTATATGTTCTTCGTTGCTACTAAACGTCTACTCCGTTTGTGATAGGCTTGCGTGTACCCAAATAAGAAAACGCATTTATTGTTGTCTTTGATATTATAAATCCGGAGGTACCTAGTGCTAATAATTCCCCTATCATTTACATACGTTTAAAAACTTACATTTATATTACTAATGTCCATTTTATTCCTTTTATAAAACGCGTTCCCACTATTGTTCCCTACATCTACCCTACAATTTTGCACGTGGCTGCTGGCGTCTGCACATTTTTAATGGACTTAAAACGTGCTAATAAATGCAATTATTTTTATATTATTGTGTCTCTCATATGTTTATAGATATATTTCTCAAAATACTAGACTATTATCACATGTTACTTATAAAGTAGGTAACTACCTGTGAAATCATGACCAACTCCGATAGGTTCTTTTTTTTCAGTTTGGTAACTAGTTATACATTACAAAAATGCACGGTCTTCTGCATTCCTATCAGAGACCATTGACATGCAAGTGATAAAGTTAGTATTTTTACAAGTCTTGATACATTAGCTAATTAAATTTAAAGTTATTTGTCGCCGCGTGGTTTCAGCCGCGTGAAGGCCTCTGTTTCGCTCCTATTTGTCATCCATTGTCTCAACAAAACAAATGGATGGTGGTGTAAATGTGACGTCACATTCACACCATATATGTATTTGTTTTCATCACTCGAGTAGTTTAAAAGTTAAACGATGTAAGATCTGCACTAACATTCTACTGATTTTTCTTTGTAGTACTTTTAGTAAGTACTTTACCTGTGACATTGTTCGTGTAGGATAGATAGATAGAAATGGCTTTAATTTTTTTTGCATGAAAGTCCACTTCATTTATTTTAAGTAAATTTATTGGTGTGGCTATTATTATTGTAACTTGATTAACAGGGGCGAATCCTTGATAATCAAAAGTTATTGCACATAAGTTTTTTGACATGTATTTCTGAATTAAGATACTTATACGAAAACTCTCTTAATATATTTTAGGGCAAAATCATTATCTCCAATATTAAACAAACCATATGTATAAATTGTAATAGGCTCGCAGACGGTTCGCTCCACGCGTAATCACGGTACCTACCCACCAGTCTATATATAATATCATGTACCTGACAAAGTTCATGTATGTACGGAGTATTGATTTTGTATTTAAACTAGTTTCCCCCCCTCGGGAGCACCGAGCACGCCCACGCTCGCTTTCAACGCAGCTGGACACTACGCCTTTTGAAGTAGGACTATAGTATAGATGACTATAGTCTGTCTATACGCATATAGTATAGTTAGTTTTGTAGCAAATGTTTAGAATTACTACTGTTATAACCATGGGTTTGTTACTCAAGCACTCGAAAACAACTGAACCAATTTTGAAAGAAATACTTATCACTTAACTTTTTTTATAATTTTACTACTATTATAAGCGTGGGTGGGAGGTTTCTTCTCCAGAACAAATGTCGAAAGAAATAACAAGTTTCAACTTTTATATCGTCAAATAAGGCCCGTATTCAGTTGAAGTCGACTCTCACAATGACATTAGAACTGTTATCTAGAATCAAATCTAGTTACAATCGAGATCTAGGCCTGATTATCGTTTTTAAATACGGGCCTAATAATTTTCATCGATGGAAAAGATTACCACACGAGCGTAGTATCGGAAGCTACAAGTTTTCGATATAAATAAAGTATTTTAGGTTTAGTATTTTAGAATAATACAATAATGAGTCAAACAGGACAAACAAAATAGGCTATTTATAACAAAATGGTTTTGGATATCGACGGCAATAATGAAATTGGATCATTGTAGGCACAAAGTATGAGTAGATATACCTACATCTACGGTACCATGTTTTCTTCTTCGTTTCTTTACCGCTACGGAAGGTATCTTTCCTGTCAATACAATAATAAAAGTCATCTTCTTCAGTGGAGAAGAAAAATTTCCAACAGCTTCCAGCTTCAACGCTTTGGAAAATGTTCAAAAGAGAAGCCGTCAAAAATTTTCAAACGATAATAATGGAACCCTATCACTAGTCTCCACTGTCTGTCTGTCTGCCACCAGGCTGTATCTCATGAACCGTGTTGGCTAGACAGTTGGAATTTTCACAGATGATGATGAAAATTTCTATCAATAACAACAAATAGATAAACAGAACGAAGTATTATTTACGGGGGGCCTCATACAACAAACGTGAGTTTAGATAATAATACGGAACCCTTCGAGTTTTATATGTGAACTAGTTGACCCGGCGAACTTCGTACCGCCAATATTTTTCCGCCCGCGTGGCGTCAGATCCCGTTCCCGCACCCTCTACTATATTAAACATATACATATAAATCTTCCTTTCGAATTACTCTATCTATTAAAAATAACCGCATCAAAATCCGTTGTGTAGTTTTAAAGATTTAAGCATACAAAGGTATATAGGGACAGAGAAACCGACTTTGTTTTATACGATGTAGTGATAACAAAGAAATGTTCTTTGTCCACAGCTTTTCATCGAGAGGACCAGCTGCTGACTCATATGAACATCCACATGCAAGCGTACTCCATGACCAGTGGCGACGAAGAATATATACTTGGGGAGCAACACTATGATCACTCTAGTGGTGAAGCTTTTGTAAGTATATTCTTTTTATACCACTTAGGTGGCAGATAAACACACTGTCCACCTGATGGAATGTGGTTACCGTGGCCTACGTGTGCAATACTAGGGGAGTCACACTCGTGCTACCGACCCTGTAATAACAGAGTTTTTTGTGTGGTGTGTAGGAGACAAAGCAAGACAAGCCTTTATTCTTCCCACTGACAGCACAGCAGAAGCAGTATATTTATATGAAGGACACTTTTATAGACCATTGATTTCAGGCGTCAGTATAGTACAAAAGAACATACATACCTATTGTGAAAGAAATCGATACCGCACATATGGTTATTTCCTACGATTTCGCAAAGTGATTAATATGAACTAATCAGTTATAAGCAGACAGTTAGGTAATGTTTTACAGCCTCTGTGACGTGGCGGTGGTGAACGCGGCCGCTACGCAGGAGGCGCGGGTTCGATCCTCGCTCAATGTAAATATTTGTATGCATGAATATATATTTGAATTGGTCTGGTCGTAGAGCACGTTAAGCCGTCGTCGGTCCCGGTTGCCATGAGTGCGAACATCTATGGCAGTTGTTACGGGCAATGGGTTGTACAGGTCCGATTGCAGTCGCTTCATGGATAATTTGGAAATTCAGCCAAACCCGCAGTTAGACCCGAACTCCTAGGGGAAAACTACGGATGCGTACGGTTTATTAATCGAAACTATGTGATGTGACACTGTTAAAGTCTTAAGTTCCCAAGGAACGCCTCTTACACCATTATTTCACAAGCTGCTAGTTGCTTCGTCTGCTAATACCATCAAGTATATGTAAAAAGGAGACATTTTGTCTAGTCTAGGGTCGGCAGCGCGAGTGCGACGCCTCTGGTGTTGCACACGTCCATAGGCCACGGTAACCACTTTCCATCGGGTGGGCCGTGTGCTTGTCTGCCACCTAAGTGGTATAAAAAAAAACATAAATTAGGTATACCTCGGCATATATCTTGGACCTTAAATGTGCTCTACACAAATTTCTTGGGCGTCTTTCAACAATAACAATAACCGCGCTGAAACCTCGTGGTATCCGCACAAGGTTTCACGGCGGTAGACGGTAGACGGTAGACGAAGTATAGATTATCACAAAACAATCGTCGTGTCGTCGAAACGTCGGTGCATTAGTGGTTAATGAGTCGGCCTTACGATCGAGAGGTCCCGGGTTCAAATCCTGACCGTGACCACTACGTACGTGAATCCACTCCTAGCACAAGCAATTTAGCTTACTTGGAGGGGTTAGAGGGAATATTAGTAATTTCGATTCTAATATTCTTTATGCACGCCATGGCCTCGTTTGTTCTACGATTTAGGTCTGAGGTACGTGTTCTGAAGTATACTTCTACAATGTGGTCATCCACAAATAGCAATGATAATAATTTAAAGACTTAAATTTAATTTCCGTTGAACCAACATACTATGCCCCCGATGAGGGTCAGACCGACAGGCCCAGGGTCAGTCAGGGTGCGAGGGATATGTCGATGAGAACCTCACCTTCGGCCTAGCACAACGACCCATAGACGGCGTGCAGTTTAGACGGTTCTAGTCCGACATAAACTTATCTGAAGGGATAGCTAATTACTAAACGGGTAACTATTCCAGTGCACAGAGAACGGTCTTCTAGTCGTCCGGGCGACGAGCGACGACCAAGATCGTCTCAAGAACGAGACTCGTCCCCACGAGTGTGATGTGTGCCACCGTCGGTTCAAGCGGCGCCAACACCTCAAGGTGCATATGAACGTGCACGCCAAAGAACAGCCTACTGTATGGTGCTCCATGTGCGGAGAAGGTGAGTGATTTCTTTATACAAAGGATACATTGACCAAATTCAAGATGTATTGAAAAAACGACAGTTCAAAACTTCTTGAGCAATTGTCAGAAAGTCCACACATATGCACTGAACTGGGCTACCAGTCGAATTAGGAATTGACTTGGATACCCCGAATTAAAATTTCTAGTATATGTAATTACTAAATTTACAAAAATTTAAAATAAACGAGTTATTTAATAAAGAAAAACTCACCCTTAAATTCAAGATGGCGGATAACGCAACGTAGCGAATACGGTGCAAAACGAAATTTATAATGCCAGTGTCCTTCTTCAATGAATTCCAAAAGAAAATTGCTATTAGGATTTTTGGTAGGTTTGCCCATTTTTTTGAACTAATTCGACTGGGCTATATGGTATGCACCGGCCAAAAGATCAACAAAATAACTGATCAACCAATGACGCAAGCAGTTGCGCCCAGTGATTTATTTAATGGAAATGAACCAATGCCAATCAATCAATTAAAGATTTTAGTTGAATAGAGAGCCACCATACTAAAGAGATCTAAAGATCCTGTTCTGCGGAGCTAGAGCACATTGTCAAGAAGTTTGCCGGTCATTATGCAATAGAAAATCTACTGCTGCGTCACTAAAATGATTCATTATTATGTAACAGGGTTCGTTCTCAACCAAGACTTCGAGAACCATGACTGCGTGGGCTTGATAAAAGAAGAAAACAGTAGCGATCAATATAACGAAGACCAGTCGCAAGAGTTGCCCACCACGGCGCAGGAGACGCCGCAGGAGGCCAAGAAAGAGAATAAATATCCACAGGAATTTGTAAGTTGCTGCAATAATTCCAAATTAACTTTTGTGACTGTTTTGACATTTATTGTCCAAAAAAGGAATGGTTTGAATTTAATTTGCTTTCTATAATCATTCATTTAAGTGAGTTTTATATTCCACCATAACTTTTAAATGCCAGGACAGTTTTGGATCGGGTATTAATTTAATACACACATCAACATGGTCTAGGGATATTACAATTAAACCTAAATAACTAAAATTCTATTAACATTTTATTAAGACACCTACACATTAAAATAAACCTTGTTTAATAGCCCATCTAATCTGACAATAAACTGTTAGACAAAGTTAAATTTAAAAAAAAACTTAAAAGATGAGGAAAAACTCAGACAAAATTTAAATCTTAACTTTATATTCGAGACATCAAAACCTAAACAAAACAACTATTATTTTTATAAAAATTGTGGAAAACTTCATCCACCTAAGACTCTCCTGACATATCTGCAGCGGTTCTGCATACTCAAAACAAGGGTGTCAATATCCTGTTGTGTAACACTATCCCAAGTCCTGCTAAGATGCAAGAAAAGCTATAATTTTTAAAGTCAATTCCCATGGAAAACTCTATGGTACCTTTTTATTTCTATTTCGAAACCAGACAACTATATAAGCCTAACGCCTGTAAAAATGCTTGGTAGATCTTTGGAACAGCGTTATAAGAACATCTTCTTTAACTAACATTCCTTCTAACTGACGTAGAATAATCAAATCAACCTCAACTCAGAATTGATTCCGGTTACAATCAAAGGAGCCCGGGTTTGTTCTCCAACTCTTTCTCTAGATTTGGTTTATTCTGGCTTTGGGAGCGACGACACTCCACAAACCCAAAAGGAAATTCATCATAAGTAACCCCCTTGCACGAAAAACTATCGTAACCGTATCGAGAGAATGGAGCTTTGCGATTGGCCGTCTACTGTAAACCTGTGTGTATGAGAAGCCTGCCAATTGCAATGGTCCGTACTCTCGATACGTCTACGACAAGATTACGATATGTAGTTTTTTTCGAGAGTATGTATGTGTGTTTGACAGCCTCTGTGGCGTAGCGGTAGTGAACGCGGTCGATACGTAGGAGGCGCGGGTTCGATCCCTGCTCAGTGCAAATATTTGTATGCATGAATATGTATATTTGCATTGGTCTGAGTGTTTCTATGGATATTATGTATATAATATATTTACAAAACAAGTATCTAAGAATGTTTATCCGCATAACACAAGCTAGTTAAGCTATGCTCACTATGGATCTAGATAAAAAAAGATAGCGTTGTGCGAAATGTTGTGGAATATTTATTTATTTATTTATATGTATGTATACTTGTTTGGCACGCTCTGCAGCCTGAACGGCTCGTTAGATTCGTATTTACTGTGAGAGTGACACTGGGTATATCAAAATAATAAGATATATTCGAAAAACCTTTTTAAAAACAATCTTTTTTTTTCTTTTTTCTTGCATTGTCATCCGAACTGAACGTGCATACCAAATTTCAGCTCAATCGGTTGAGGGCAAGTGCCTTAAAATTGAGTTGTAAGATTCCACCCGAACAAACATACATTGCAAGTTAAATAAAAGCTTGTAAAAAATAAAAACAAAATGGCGGATATAGTAAAAAAAAATCACTCAAATTTATCGAGTGGGATATCAAAATGAAGGAAATTAAAAGACGATTACAAAAATATATATTTCATAACTTAAAAGTATAAAATGAAATCAATTATTAAAAATAAAAAATCCGACTGATGCTGAAGAGATCGAAACAAGCTTTATAGCAGGCGATAGATAGATAGATAGATAGATAGATAATACTTTATTGTACACCATAAAATTTACAGTAGAGACAAGTAGTTAGCATGCATACATTGATTGTACAATGGGCGGCCTTATCGCTTGAAGCGATTTCTTCCAGGCAACCTTTGCAAATCTCAAACCCGATGAAAATTAATGGGTACCGCCTGCTATAAAGCTTGTTTCGATCTTTTCAGCGTTGGATTTTTTATATTTTTAATAATTGATTCTTGCTAGGAGTACAGGTTTTTGATTAGAGGTGGGTTCGGGGAACATATTGTCCGGCCTCTCCTAGATTTTGGGACCCAAGCTATAAACCCAAACATAGAATTATACCCGATCTAATTACATTACAGGTGGACGTCTCAGTACTGGCGAAAGTGGATGATCCCAATTACAACCAATACCTAGAAGAGAGAGAACTCCCAATGCCTCAGCGGGTATACGTGTGCAAGTTTTGTAGCAAGCCGTTCAAACGGAAGGACCACTACAAGATACATCTGCATATACATACTGGGGTCAAATCGTTCTTCTGTCCTGACTGTGGGAAAGGTGAGACTTGATACTGTACTGAGTATAGAAAGGGGGTGAAAGTGAGTGAAGAGTGACATCTATACATATAAATAAAATTGGAGTGTCTGTTTGTAATATTAAAATAACCGTTTTTTACTACATGCATATGAATATAATACGGTACAAACACCAAAATATATTTTTTTTCAATTGTTATCTGTGTGTCTGTTTGTTCAGGCAGGTCGCTAATGTAATAAGGAGTAACTAGGCTACTTTTATTTTAGAAAAATTTAATGCTCAATAGCGTTGACGCAACACTAAGCGATAACTTTTTTATAATCCTATGCTATAAATATCCTACTCTAACCTAGGTAGTACCTAGGTTAGGGGACGCCAGGAGACTTTCAGTTAACGCCGATGCCGCGTCTAGCATATCTGGCGGAGTGAAAATCTCGCCGTCACTACTTTCTTCTCCAATCATATTTAAATCACTTACAGGATTTTAGTAAACTTTTTTGGAATCCCGAATACAAAAACACAATCGACAAAAAAATTTATGGGAAGCGCGGGAAATTAAGTTCAAACTACGCATGCGTGCGCCATTTTTTTCACAGTTCGAACTGCGCATGCGTGCTCCTTTTTTCATATTCAGCCTTAAACCATAGACTAGTTTAATGAATAAAAAAGATAGCGGTACTATAATGAGTTTTATGATACAGTTGGCGGTACTATAATAAGTTTTATTTTAAATTTTATGTATATGCGTTTATAAAGTGCGTACCTATGTATAGAATCGTCTTTGTATTCGTAATTCCAATTTTTCGATTTCAGTGTAGATATAGTAGTTTATGATAGTGTTGCATAATAAGGGTTCTTATAACACGAGTGTGTTTTAAAAAAACGAGCCGTAGGCGAGTTTTTTTATATTATCACACGAGTGTTATAAGACCAAGTTATGTACAGTGTCATACACTACTTTATCTACTCTCATACTATAATACATAAACTAATTTATTTTATAAACAAAACCAAACTTTGTTTAATATATGTAAATGTAAAAAAAAAAAAAGTTGACGCCAAGCCAAGGCCGTAAACATCGATTGCGCATGCGCGTTTCTTTTTTTTTTTCTTCCGAATTGGCCGTTTTTTTTTTAAAGTAGAGGTTCAGTCCAGATTGAGATTGTGTGGTGTATCGTTATGATTAAAAAGTTATATTATGATACAGGTGTCCATACAAGACCTGTATCGTAATAAAACTTTTTTTTTGGCCTGTGCGTAATGTTTGTCATAAGAGTTCTGATTTCAATTTTATAATCTTTGTATTATAGTATCAGAGTAGATAAAAGTTATATATACATCGAACCAAACCTAATGGCGGCTCGTAAAGCCGCCATTGGGTTTGATTCAAGTTATACTAATGTAACGTTGTGGATTTTTATAAATCTATTTTTAAATAATTTGTCTAAAATAGTCGATAAATTAGTATTTTCGATACGATATACTAATTTGTCTATGCTGTGCGAGCGAGATTGGACAACACTAACTTAAGTGTCTATTCACGGCATTAAAGTGGTCCCTTTCTTCGGCTATCCTTTGCCGTGGGAGGTCGCTTTGACCCCGGCGGCCAGCTGCTGTCGGCACCGGGTAAGTTTTGAGATCAACATTTCCTACTTCTTCAACAGGTGAAGACTTCTCGGCGGCGCAGCTTTATGCCTGCTAATACGCATGGCCTATCTATGTTTTAATTTATTATTTTATGATTCTAGTATGTGCTATTTCAGCCTACTATTTACTGCCACGAGACCGATGACCTCTATCTCTATCATTCGGCCGTGAGGCACACCAGCGAGGACCCTGGCACGCCGGCAACATCAGCAGCCGGGAGTGAACTAGCTAAGTGCATACCACCATCTCTGCACAACGGATCAAACAACGCCTCGGCAGAATATTTATTGCGAATCCACCCTGAGATTCATTTCCATTTACCTATATATAAATTCATGTAACGCTCTTTATCTATTATAATCGATAATTGTTATAATCATCTTTTCATTTCTGTCTCACTAACTAGCCAGGTATACATTAATTACTTTTTACGGTTCTCATAGCCACTTTTATTCAATTGATTTAACTTCAATTAAAACCCTAGCATCAACACTTATCTTTCGTTACATTGGCGCCCATTAAAGGTATTATTCTGCCGCAGGTATTGTGTGTTTGTTCCGTAATATTATATTTCTTCTTATTTCTCTTTGCTTTACCAGTGTGGTGATTTTTTCACCAATTTTTTGTGATTTTTATTTTTTACTCCAAATGTGGGTACTTAAAAATAAATTTTAAATTCTATTTTAAACTGATTAATGACCATTTATGTCTGTTATATCAGTTCAATTACCTATATATTTAACTTAATACTTTGTTTCATAACAACAAGGTAATTATCATTAACTTTACAATATTTTTTGCATTAACACTATTGTTGATGAAAACCTTCGTTCTAGTTAAACTAGACAGGTTTATTATCTTTTACAGTTGTTTCAACTGTATATTACCTCTATTATACCCACTGGTAAAGTAAAGTTCTATTTTCTTATACTATTTTGGATTTGTTGATCTCAACTCATATCATCTCGCTACTTACTTTTATTAATTTTTGTGCAGGTGTGTCTCTTGTACACACACTGAGTACCCCGTCAGTGAAATTATTATACTTTTTATATTAACTTACCCTTATGTGCATATATTTTGCATAATAATAACTTAATGTTATTATATCAACCTATTGCTGGTTGAATTGTTATATTTTAACTTTTTCAACTATTTTGTTGTTTTGAACACAAGTAGTCTACTATTCACTGACAGGTTACCTATATTTTACTTTATTTCAGTAAATTACTTACTTTATTGAAGTAAATTACTTACTTCACCTTCTGTCAATCTCGCTCATCGCACCATAGTTTTTACTTATTACTAACTTTGGGTTACTTTACCATTTAAATTTTATACTGAACTGTTTTGTAGTCATGTTGCTCGTTGTCGGATTTCTGTATCCAAATTAGCTTGATTATAAAAAAAAAAAGAAATATATATTATATTATATTCCTTGAAAAGAAATACAAGGAAAAACAAAAGATCTCCATAAAATTATTATATATCTTTGAAAAGAACAACAAAGATAATATACTTAAATTGATAGTCCTCCATCTTGTTCTGCATATTGGATTGTTGAGTCTGTAATTGAAGTCTTTAAAATAATTACCTTTAATTTAAATTGACCGTACAAAGTATACATTACCCATATTCCCTATAGGATGCCTGGTGCATCAATGGACATATTCATGACAAAGTGTGTGTTCCTTTCATGTTATTTTGAGCAAATATATAGCAGTCATTCAAATAATCACATATTTCACATAAAATATTTTAATCAAACAAAAAATACAAAAAGTTGTCCTAACCTATTAAAATAATTAATTTAAAGTAACAACTTAACTTCTTACAATCAATTCTTGTGTTCTAATAATCACTATTGTTTCAATTATAATTTTCAATTCCAATAAACTTAACATTGCACTTAAATAATATTACACACTGTTGTGGCAAACAAGTATATACCAACACATACTTGTAATTTAAAATATAATTAAAACTTGTATTTTACAATGAAACTTCTTCTTGTTATTGCACTGTGCTGGTACACTGCCTACAACCTTTTAATCACTACATGGTCGTAATGATATATTCTTTTACCTTTATAAGGGTCAACAGTTATAACTTTAATTTAATGTACCCAACTTTGAACACTTATTACGAAAACTTTTTACGACTCTTCTAAGTCATGATTCCTGTTCGTAGACTTGGTTTACACTATATCTTAAGAACTAATGTACTATTTTTCAATTGTTTACATCTTCGGTTCTTATAATAGAACATCAAATTAATTTCATCAAAACTTTGTTTTGAAATGTTCTAAAAGAAAAATGTAACTAAACTGTCAAACGTCATATAATTTTGACAATCAAAAAGTGTTGCCAGTAGTATAATTTGAAAAAACTACTAATTTTGTTTCAAAATTGCCTTGTTTTTTTTAAAACAAAATAAGATTATTCTTTTGAGAATAACACTTTTTGGTATTTTGTGCTAACTATTATACAATATCTTTTAACCCTATGGTTGCCTCCGTATTCTGTTGTCTGACTTTTCCTGGGATGGCTGTTTCGTTATTATGTTCCTGTTGTTTTTATATCAAAATTTATTTACTACAGTATGGTGTATTATGCTTAATAAAAATAAAAATAAAATATAATATAATAAAAAATAAATTAATTAAAAATAAATTAATTAAAAATATTTAATGTTCTTTAAATCTGTTCTTTAGAACTGGAACTTAGAAATTTTTCATAAATTTTGACTTTTTGCAAAAAAAATCTTTTTATCCTTTGGGTTAACCCTAAAATGTCTTCATGGTCTTCAAGGACTTTTAAAAAATTTTTTGGAACTTTCTGTCACAAGACAAACGCAAACGACTACAAAACATTAAATTAATTAATTTGTTTGTTGAACCTTGGGTTCTGATTTTTTGGAACTTTTTTAAACTTTGGTAAGTTTTTAAAACTTTTAAATTTTTTGAACACTCGTTGTTCCTTTTGCAACTGATGTTTGCATAAATAATACTCACTGTATGTGGGTGAAATAATAAGCCACTATCCTTTCAAAATAACTCTTTTAATAATAATTTGACTTGGTCATAACTTTTAAAAGTAGTTAATTATACTTTTGCATTGTTCATATTTGACAATGACACTTATATGGCTAGACTAAATTTAACTTTATTTTAAATCATATTACCCTACCACTGCTATATATTTTCTTCTTCTTTTCTCCTCTCTTTGAGATGGAACTTAGAACTTCGTGTTCGTTTTCCTTTATTATTAGGCTTTGCCTAGTAATGGTTGTTGTGGGTCGGTTGGCGTTTTAAACCAACCGATGTTGTTTTTGGGTCCGTTGGCGTTTTAAACCAACGGATACCTTATCTTGGTGCTGGGATACTAAACCAGTCACCGGGAATTTTTATGGTTTTATACCATTTGTTGGATCTGTTGGCGTTTTAAACCAACAGATACCTTTTTCTTCGAGCTGGGAATTCAACCAGTATCGGGGTACTATTTTATGGTTTTATACCATTATGCTGAGCGGTCGTGCAAACTCAGTTTAAAAACAAGCCTCATTGCATCCCTTTTTGTTATGTCTTCTTCCGAGCGGTTTGCAAACTCGTGAAATAAGCCTTATTGCAGATGCGGTAATGTATACATCTAAAATAAGCCCTATACTAAAAACATAACACTTTCCCTTTTTAAAGTTGAAAATATATAGTGGTTCGATTGCTCCTTTTCTTCCCATTGAAATTGTTGTCTGTGACATTTCAATGTTTTCCATCTTGTTTGATTTACGTCTGAGTCTCCAGTGCCTATTAACCTGGAAACTCTCTTCGCAAGGAACGCGTGTGCTACATTACTGAAGTGGTAACCGCTACGTATGGATGAACATGATAGGGGAGGTATGTAAGGAAGTATGTATGTGTAAGCGTAAATCAGGCATTTTATTGAGCAGTCCAGTATCGGGTTTTTGGGTAACAAAAACCCAGAACTAATTGGGGGGGTATTGTAACGTTGTGGATTTTTATAAATCTATTTTTAAATAATTTGTCTAAAATAGTCGATAAATTAGTATTTTCGATACGATATACTAATTTGTCTATGCTGTGCGAGCGAGATTGGACAACATTACTTAAGTGTCTATTCACGGCGCTAAAGTGGGCCCTTTCTTCGGCTACTCTTGGCCGAGGGAGGTCGCTTTGACCCCGGCGGCCAACTGCTGTCGGCACCGGGTAAGTTTTGAGATCAACATTTCCTACTTCTTTCAACAGGTGAAGACTTCTCAGCGGCGCAGCTTCATGCCTGCTAATATGCATGGCTTATTTATTTTTTATTTTAATATGGATTATTTGTGCTATTTCAGCCTACCCATTAGTGACACGAGGCCGATGACCCCTATGGTCAGAGGTCACGTCATCAGCTTGCACTACTTTTAATATATTTTCTTATAGCTTCTAGCTACGCTGTTCTGCCGCTGGGGAGATTATCTTCACCTGCTATTATTTTCAGCGGGTCACTGGACGAAGTTCCCATGTGACATACTGACCCGCACTCTTTCTTTTTCCAGGGTCTTCGCACCGGGCTTCACGCCATCATTCGGCCGTGAGGCACACCAGCGAGGACCCTGGCACGCCGGCAACATCAGCAGCCGGGAGTCAACGAGCTAAGTGCATACCACCATCTCTGCACAACGGATCAAACAACGCCTCGGCAGAATATTTATTGCGAATCCACCCTGAGATTCATTTCTATAATACCAGATACTATAAATTCATGTAACGCTTTCTTTATATTGATTACAGTCGTATAAATTGTTAATCGATCTTTTCTTTTCGGTCTCATTAGCTAGCCAACCAAACTTTATATTATTAATTTTACAGTGCTCCCATAGCCACATTTAATTCACTTTTATAATCACTTTATTTAACCTTTCATTAAAACCCAAGCATAAAACTTATCTTTCGTTACACTAAGTTTTTGAAAATGTTTGGATGTTTGTCATTCAGTCACGCTCTAACGGCTGAACGAATCGGGCTGAAATTTGACACAGAGATAGATTACAACCTGGAATAGGTGTCCCGGGAATAAGTTCCCATGGGTACCGGGAACGGTAGCAAACTCAACGCGGGCGAATGCTGCACAGCGCTATCCTAGACTCAAATGAAGCATAGTTTAACTAGCTTCTGTTATCAGTTCTTGAATGCGGATAAACTTAGATACATTTTTTTTTGTAATTACCTACTTACAAACACAGCAGACCAATGCAAATATACATATTCATGCATAACATTAATGCATTTATCGGGAATCGAATCCGCTATCTCAGACTTAGCAGTCCAATACTGAAATCCTATCATTTTTCCAGGTTTCTACCGCAAGGATCACTTACAGAAACACGTATTGGTCCACATGAGGATGCGTCCCACTCCGGCCCCTCCGAAGAAAGAGATACCAGACCTGTATCCTATACAAGCGGTTAGCAAGAGGAAGGAAATTAAACCAGAGATTACAATTCATGTAAGTATGCTGGCACAGACCAGAGGCTCTTTGTATTTTAATGGGAAGCTGACATAACTTGGCCACTTTTTGTTTTTCTACGTGCGGGTGCGGTAAACCCCACGGATACCCCCCAATCCGTAGCCGGAGGGGGAGGGTATGTCGGACTGGAACCGACTAAACCGCACGCCGTCTCTGGGTCGATATGCTAGGCCGCAGGTGAGGTTGTCAGGCGACATATCCCTCGCACCCCGGCTGACCCAGGGCCATCCCTCTCGGTCTGGCCCTCCTCGGGGTAACTAGGCCACTTTTAGGACCCCCCGTTATCCAACATTTGTTGTCTTTTGAGTCCTAAAAATGGCCAAGTTAAGTAAATATTTTGATTATTTAATCTAAGGAAACTCTACTACTTAAATTTCACTGTATGTTCGTCTACACTGATCAGATACAGTAGCTTACTGGTTAAGAAGACAGCCTTACGATCAAAGGGTCCCGGGTTCGAATCCTAGCCATTACACTACCGACGCGAACCCACTCCTAGCCAAGCAATTTAGCTTAGTTGGAGGGGTTAGAGTGTATTAGTAATTTCAATAATTTATTAATTCAGAATCTATACCCTAACTAAGCTTAACTTTGGAAATGAGTTCCAGAAACTGAATACACATACGAGTACTTACACACATTTTATATTCGTGCTTACAAATAGTTGCACTCATCGGGAATTGAACCGGCGCTCATGACGTAGCAATTAATACATGGCTGCCCGTGCCTTGGAGAGCACGTTAAGCCGTCGGTCCCGGTTGCCATACGAACATCTATGGCAGTCGTTACGGGTAGTTGGAGCCCTCAAAAGTCCAACAACTGGTCTAACTGTAAAGCTCCGATATGCCTTTAGGTTGTGGAGGTCAGATGGCAGTCGCTTCAAAGAAAATGTCAAAGTTTAGCCAAATCCGCACTTGGACTGGTAAAAGCGGACCCCGGACTCCAAGTTGATAGCTTCGGATGCGACTTGGCTTAACGCTAGGATGAATAAGACATGGCCGCCGCACTAAAAAAAGTTAATAACAAAGAAAAAATACTATCATATCTCGATTCATTCATATAAATTAAAATCTAAACCTTTATCCTTTGTTACAGGCACCGTCAAACACGAAACTCCGCGTACCCCTCAAAATCAAAGTCCCTTACCAAGTGGTGATGTCCATGGACAATGGCGAACAACGAGCCGTCACCATCGACCCTCAGGCAATGGACGTATCCTCATAATACATAAATACCCGTGATTGAGCCGACACTGGTAGGCTATGTCCATACTAGAAGTAATAATGTGTACCAAACTAGCCGTTGTGAACAAAAATTTAATAACGTGAAGTGAGATGGGAATTAATTTTCAATTTTGAAACGACCTATCTATCTTAAGTAAGCGATTCTTTTTGTGATGTCATAATATATACAACCTCGTTTTATAATAGTTTCGGAGCGTACAATTTTAGAGACAGTTTGAATAGCAAAATGGCCTGGCCGTATTAATTGTAGCGTGTATTAAAAAAAAAGAGTGTTTGTTGGGGTCGACCGTTCAGACGATAGTCTCACCCAATAAACGGTGTTATTTAAAGATAAGCAATGACTCGGATATTGCTCTCGCCTCCGGTCGCGAATCATGCAAGTCCCATAGAATAGCGTACATACGGCAAGCCGATGCTGGCAGATGCCTAGCCAGGCATCCTCGCCAACCAAGATGTCATTGGTTTTCTAAGTCTAAGCTCCCATCTCTGTGACCACTCACTTGTATGGCCCAAGCGGTAACTACAACTTCAAAATGGCTTCTGCAGCAAATCGCCACAATTTTGCCAATGTCAAGCAAAATGTATTATAAAATTCACGCCAAGCCAAGTATACCAGAGCCACGTTAGCCACGCCAATCGCAATTTGTTTCCGTGTGTCCGCCCACCACGAGATCAGGACGTGTGGTTGGATTTTAGGGTGCCAAAAAGCGGTAATAATTCAATTGAATGAATGTGTCATTCCTAATGACATTCCACGTTCGTTCAAAAACTGTTGCGATGGGTACCGGCCTTTTAGCCATAACATTATGAAAAATATTCGTAGTGATATTTCATATCACTACATAATATGAGGAAAAAAAAAATTTTATGACTTCCAAACATTATTTCGTTCAACTGCACATTGTTCCCATAATTAAAAATAAAAACCAGTCGCTCCGAAATGACAACATGACAGAAGGGAAAGACGACAACTATAAAAGTCGCGCAATGTATCTGTTTCTGTAACATGCCATGTTGCGCAACATTCTTGCAGAATATTGTACAACCAAGACGTGCAACAACGCGCAACATTGTTGTGTGACCACGCGTGATCAATTGTCGAACAAACATTATGCCACGTTTTGCCAGCTGACGCGCAAAATCTCACATGTTGCTCAACGTTAGCAAACATGTTGCGCATCATATGTTGTCTGGTGGGTCCGACACTTAAGAGATATTGGCTAGAAAACGTTTATTGTTAATATATAACAACTGTCATATAAATAAATCTCAACTAGTTTTTATAAGCAACATTTTAGGGGTCTGCCATAAAATATGCCACGCGAAATTTTTCCTATTTTTTGTAACTATCATTTCATTTCTTGTTTGCAAACGTGTTTTAGGACTGACCCCTTATAGATCTCTTCGACTCATTTGCTATAAGATGTACATATTTATATTTAAGCTTATACTAACCAATATGGTAGTAACTATCAAAGTAAATGAGTCTCCACTACGAAATTTGTCTTCTAATAGAAATATTAGTTACAAATTATGACGTCATAAGTTATTGGGTTATAATTACTTTTAATTTTTGATATCTTGGCTAAATAATTTTTTAAAATTCTATTGTGTGCACGAATATTATTTTTAAAGTATTTTAATGTTACATACTACAACCCTGAGTTCTGATACTTTAGATACCTAACATCATATATGTAATCTTTCTACATAACATATAACATAAACTCACGCCTTTATCCCCGAAGGGGTAGGCAGAGGTGCTAGCACCCACATTTCGCCGGTTTATGTTTAGGTCCCAATGTAATAGGTGGCGAGCCTATTGCCATTAACTGGGCACTTATAAACCTGCGATAAATACACACATAACTTCGAAAACCGCGGTAGCCTAGTGGTATGGGTAATGGACTGCTGAGACGAGGTCTCGGGTTCGATCCCAGGTTTTCCATGGCACACACCAATGACTAATCTTTCTAGAGCCCTAAAAAATTCAGTTATAGACATTCACATAGAGAGTCCGCCATTGTACGTTGTGCATGAAGTGAAATAAATAAAAAAATAAATAAAATAAAGAGTTGAGAATTTTAAATTTTTAACATTTTTTGTGGAAGAATAATAATGCAACTTTACCTATGGGCTGTGCCTATTGGGATTTTTAAGGTATGATGACTTTTATGCCCGTTGTAATTTTAACATTTTTTTAACTCTCAACGCAGTATTTAAATGGAATTAGGCGATTGCACCGCGTCTTATTCGTGTTCAGGTGCTATTTCGCCTGATCCACAAATATATAATACTCCTTTGAAGTTGTCGCATCAAAAAATTACCCGACAAGTACTTAATCAGTATGTCAATATGCCTTTAAAAGTTATGCCAAAATATATTAGGACATAAAACCTTTGCGTATCAACGGAATTACGTAAGTACATCACTGCCATACCTTATAAAGTTATCATAAAATAACATGCAGTCACAAAAATGTATTGAGATCTCGATATTGGTGTCCTGCTTTCAATATTACGCGAGAAAGGGGTCCAAATACTTAGCATAAATATCTGTATAAAATAGTCTAATGATATTCCATTTCGATTATATCTTTCCAACACGATGTTATATAATAAAATCGCCTCTTTAGCATAATAATCATATCTTATCTTAAATTAATAATAAGTATATTTATAAGTTATAATTTATGATTAGTATGTGAATTGATAATGATTAAGATTGTATAGTTGAATGAGCGTCACATAACGTGCCATGTGAACCAAATAATATTCAATACATTATCAGTTACAGAAAGATAAGAATACCGCGATATTCTTTTGTAATTAAACTGAAAAATATATCCTATTTGATAGTAATGTCGACTATAAATAGTATGCCATAAAATTAATATGTCAATATGACTTTATAAATTATGCCAGATAAGATACAAAATTTTAGATTAATTTTTACATTTCTAAATAATGACAGCTGAGTTTCGAGGGCGCCTCGGCATCGATTGGAATCAGGGAAATACGACGATGATGATGAATGACGGCCGTTGAAGGGTTCCAATTCTATAAAATACTACTAACATCCCATGCCGTCCATCGTAATATTTTCACTGAGCGGGAATCGTACCTGCATCTCATGCCTAGCAATTGCGTCCACTACTACCAAGCCAGAGAGGCTGTCAAGATCCTAAGCGGGTAATATGGTCCCATATTTTGTTTTCATATTTAATAATGCATCTCACAAAAATATACGTATCTTGTTTATGAAACAAGTGTTTTAAGTTTAAGATCTATGAAGTATTTCACAACCTAGTAACTGATAATGTATAGTGCTAAAGAATTATTATAATTAAGTCTATCATTCTGTAAAGTTCCTCTTATTTGTCTTTTCTCAGAAAATAAAAGATGTGATTCTAAAATCTAAGTTTAATAAATGTGACTTTGACGAACATACAAGGTATTTTATTTCGACTTTCCTTTACTATTAAGCTTTTTAATGGAGTTATAATAATACTAGGCCTAGAATAGTTAACTCTCGTCTTAAAATCTGTTAAAAATTGAGTCTCGCAATAATTAAAATCTCTCTAATGTCAAATAACAAGCAATAGCATTATCGTGCTGAGGTGTAACAAGCTTTCTTCGACACAAAGAGAAGTGATCATATTTGGCGGTTAAATACCAACGGCTGTAGGGATTATGTAAGAGCCTATTGTAAGAAAAATAACACCCCGTACTTCTATCACCAAATCCCTATAAATAAACTTTAACCTCAGGTACTTAGGGACGAAAAATTCTACACTGATGTACAGTTTAGAATTTTTATATGTTAAAATATTCGAACCTCGTACGTACACACCTATTAACATTCGCTCCTAATAAAAAATAAAACAACAATATCTAATAATCCAAAACTATTTTTTTAGGTTGACAACATTAATAAAATAAATAACAACATTATTTAAAATGTTATAAGACATCACAGCAAAATATGAACTAACTTCCTGTCATAGGAAGACAACATAAAATACACGTGGCAATTTTCAATCATAACATCTAAAACAAAATAATTCTTATAACCTACGTGTAGGTATATTTAATGCGTTTATATAATACATCGCTAGGCATATATATACTTAGCCGCCGAAAGTATTGATGATTCTATATACATTTTTAGTTAATGGAAAAATACGTTCAGTTTGATGAACAACATTTTTGTATACATCTACTATCTGCTGTGCAGCCCCCAAGATAAGTTGTACAATCGTTAGTATAATAGAATAGAATAAGCAATGTAACGTGATTGACGTTTATTACCAGTTATAAACGTAAGCTAATACCATACATTGCTTATTCTATTCTAATATTCTACTAAGCTGGGCGTGAAAAAGCATCTGATGAGGCCGTCAAGCTGAATGCCACCATTGTTAACATGGTACGTGTATGTAATGGTGACCCACTTTCCTGAGACTTAGCCTTCAACTTACCATCAGCGAGGTGAAGTCAAATTGCCGTGTTCTAAAAAAAACTAACGAATTACCACTTGTCTAGAGGCACTGAAATGCATGCGACCCGCAAACTGAACCCATACAAACTTTACAGTCGTGTCTAACACTTCAATGGTGAGAAGCTCACAAGAAAAAAATATCTCACTAAAGGATACAACATTTATATACACAATAATAAAACATCTAAATATTCAAATAATTTCAGAAAATATGTCCTGAATAATATCAGGATAACTAGGTCTCGAACTAATTCACTAGTTATATATTGAATAAATAATTTATCAGTTCTAAATTTTACAGTATTTCGACTAGAGTCAATCTTAATTATAATTTTATATATATTTTGGTACGCTTTACCCAATATTTAAATTGTAACAATTAAGTGTATTGGGATTGGTGTTAACTCTATTAGAATAATCTTTATTACATTTTTTATTTATAAGTATAGGATAATGCTAAAGTGACCAGCATTTGAACATAATTTTTTTTAAAAGAAAATGCTGCCGGCTATGTCAGCTGAAATAATTAAAAAAAAGTTGTGACAGTATTTCACAACCTTTAAAGAGATACAGACCTTAGAAAAATGATAGACATCGTAAGAGTTGACATGCGTGCCAATGGTCTCACTCTCAAGGCAACTGAAGATCAATATATGAAACTACCGACGTAAACGCACTCCTGGCATAAACAATTAGCTTTCTTGAAGGGGTTAGAAGGAATATTAGTAATTTCGGTTGCTAAAATTCTGCTTTAAAAAAACTTATATAGTGCGAGATGAAAAAGTCATACAGCGGACCTCGGGCACTAAATTTGTATACAAGGAAAGAAAGTCATAACAGTATCGCATGTGATTAGCGACTATCTTTATAATTGCATGACATATTTGTGACCTAAGGTCCCATTTTAGGTACATCTCATATATCTTTAGCACGCAAGCTCTTTTTGACCTACTTAAGGACTATGTTTATTTGTACCTAAAACGTGTCTTTAGCGTCCGCTATAAGTGTTATGAGGTCATTCTTATCGTCCTGGGGTCAGGAAGGCTCCGGCGCGGGGGCTGGCACCGATGACAGAGGCGGGGTCGTTGAAGCCCCCTGCTGTGATAGCTCTGCCTTGACGCGGCGAGCAATGTGTGAACGCGTGTGTTTGCGGAGATGATCCTTGCGGTAGAAACCTGCGAAAGATCAATGAAACCAATTAAAATAAGTACTAAATAACCAAAAACCTGTCTTCTAGCTTTACTGGTGGTAGAAATATGATAATTTCGGCCGGGTGGGTACCATAATCCACGATTGCATTAAACCCTCCATAGTAATCCAATCTCGGTTGGATTGCGTTCAGAGGTCAGCAAGTACATAGCCGGGCAGGGGGGATGTGGTCGCAGCACTATTGGGGCCGGTGGGAGTCACGCGGTGCTGCGACGTCAATCCTCATTTGATGAGACCATCAAGCTGAGTGCCACCACTGTTAATATCGTACGTGTATGTAATTATGATTACCATCAGGCGAGTTGAAGTCAAATTGACGTGTCCCTTAAATAAAATTAAAAAAAAATCTTTCCTTAAAGTACTAACACCCTTTAAAATGATCTACACAAAAGATGAAAGTTGGCCGGTGTATTGTTGAATATATATTATAATATAGCCTTTAATGAATGTAATGTATTGTATGACAATGTCATAGATCAGGGTTTCCTAAACATTGTTCTGCATGGCCCGGTTATTTGCACAATTCCCTTTCGTGACCCACGAATACTTTTTAACCCAAACTGGTTTCATTAATAATACACATTTATTAATAGTAGAAATGTTTTATTAATACTAGGTACATACAATATTTTGGTATAACCTATTTAGTCTCAAAATGCGAAGTATGGCAGTTCCAGTTGCTTGTTTTTACTAAGGAATCCATGTTTGCGGAAAATGACGAAAGTTTCAACTCAAATTTCACTTCAAGTCGGTTTCTATCTTTAAGGTAAACTAGTGTTGAAAACCGAGCTTCATTTAAATTAATATACGATGCGTCGATCGATAGTAGGAATTATTTTTTAAAAAAAGGGCGGGAATGGTGCGACCCGGTATTTTATTTTGATGGCCCGGTACCCGGTCGCGACCTGGCAAATGGGAAACGCTGCCATAGATTGATCAATGTATTCTATTCTACAAACGTATTGCTCCTTGTCTAGAGAGGCAGGTCGGGGATATAGACGATGCAATGGACTCACCTTTTCCACACTCGTTACAAATGTGCCTCTTTTCCCCGGAATGTATGACGAAGTGCAGGGTGAGTTGCTCCTTCCGCTTGAAGGCCTTGAGGCACACGGAGCACACGTGAGGCCGCTCAGGGTTGTGTGACTGCTTGTGTCGGGTTAAGTGGTCTTTTCGCTTCAGCGCCGCGTTGCAAATATCGCAGATAAACCTGTAATTAGTTGATTTTTTGAAGGAATGGCACGAAATATTTTTGGACACAGGAGTAATGCTGCAAGATTCCAGGATTGAAAACCCTGGAGATTTTTGAAGGAATGGCATGTAATATTTTTGGACACAGGAGTAATGCTGCAAGATTCCAGGATTGAAAACCCTGGAGTTTTTGAAGGAATGGCATGTAATATTTTTGGACACAGGAGTAATGCTGCAAGATTCCAGGATTGAAAACCCTGGAGTTTTTGAAGGAATGGCATGTAATATTCTTGGACACAGGAGTAATTCTGCAAGATTCCAGGATTGAAAACCCAACCTGCCGATGATAAGATATATTTCTCAACCACTAAGCAACTTATCTATGCCTGATGAAGTGATGACTTCATCCACCCAGGTTTATGTGCCCAAAAACATCAGATACTTCAACTTTATTTCATAATATTCTGTTAATAAAAAGTTGGAAAATTAGTTACCTTCTTTCCATTGTGTGTCCAACTAAATGCTGCTCCAGTAATTCCCGTTCTGGATATGCCATGTGACATTCTGGACAGCAGTAGAGAGTGCTGCCATCTATTACAAAAATTTGTTGTTAGTTGATAAAATACATACTAGAGATTAACTACTACTCTCTAAGGAGACAGTGCATTTTGTTAGGACTTATCTCACTATAAATTTTGAAGAACAATGAAATTTATACTGATTCATCCGTTATTATTGGTCGATATAAATGTGTGTACCAAATATTATAACAATACGCTTTCACGCCTAAACCACAACCGATTTTGATAAAATTTGGTACAAGGGTAGATTAGACCTTGAGAAAGGACATAGGCTATGTTTAGTCGTGATAACCGATATCCAAGCGGGCGGAGCCGAAGGCAAAATTTTGTTATAAATAAAGTATTACCTAACGCAGTAGTGAGACGTATCTCGCCAGGCTTAGGTCTCTGTTTCTTCTCCTTCAAATTTTTCTTTCTTCTCTTCTTCTTAGACAAGCTGATAGTGTTTGTATTCGTGTTCACTGTTTGGTTCCCTATTGTGGCCGTCTGTACTACTACGCTGTTTACTGCATTTGTTGGCATCTGAGGAAAAAAGTATCTGATTATTTTTTTTCCTGTAGTTATTACATTCATTCATACATACATACGCTCACGCTTATTTCCCTCCAGGGTAGGTAGGGACAACAGCCCGTCATTTAACTTTATCCTTTCATCGATAGGTACTGCACAAGTTTACCCTTTCTGTCATTAATCCTTAGTGTTATTATCCTTAATCTGTATTTATTAGTCTTTTAGATCTAGTCCGTGAATATAATATCTAAAAGACTATCTTTAGATGGTCTGCCCCTCTAGACAAGTGACAATTCTAAGGCCGGCGTTTAGTAGAATAGAATGCCAGGATGGAACCCAGGACCTCACGATCGTAAGGCCGCACATGTTCTATTCGTACAGCCCCTCTAGACAAATAGCAATTCGTTGCTCGGCGTTTGGTAGAATAGAATGACGAATGTATGGGATTTGACGTATTTGACATGCGTTAACGACTGTCATATACGTCAAATCCCATACATTCGTAATTCTATTCCACCAAACGTCAGCTAACGAATTTCCACTTGTCTAGAGGGGCAGGCATACTGCTAATTTCGGTAGGCTAACATTAGCAACAACCTCAACGGTAAAGTTGCTAATCTGTGTATTTAAAATTTTACAGGAAAACTTTGTTCAAAAAAATAGCTCGCCTTATTATTTCCTATTGCTTGTTTCTACACCGACAGTAAGAAATATCAAATTAATAAAGCGAACCATTTGGTAAAAATATGCCAGTGAAGTGACGATTTTTTAAACGAAAAACCGGTGAAGTGCGAGTCCAACTGCATACAAAATAATATATCATTAATATCAAGTTAATGGCAATTAAAATGTGCCAAGCACTGCCTAGAGTCTAGGCAGTGCTGGGCACATCTAGACTCTAGAAGTTGGATTTTTTCACAGCTGTAAGACTTTGCAGACTTGATAAGAAGGTCTGAAATCTTGATAGACATACGGACAACAAAGTGATCCGATGATCCGACAAAGATGATGAGTGGTTTAGTTTTTATCCTTTGAGGTACGGAACCCTAAAAACAGAAGTTTTTGGTTATTTTATTTTTTTATATAGGACACGTCAATTTGTCTTCACTTCATCTGATAGTAAGCTGAAGGCAATGTCTTAGGAAAAAGGGTTACCATTACATACACGTACTATGTTAACGTTAAAAAAGAGGATTGTCGTCGCAGCACCGCGTGACACCCACCGGTCCCACAAGTGCTGCGACCACAATCCCCACTGCCCGGCTATGTACTTGCTGACCCCTGAACGCAATCCAACCAAGATTGGATTACTATGGAGGGTTTTTTTGCAATCGTGCACGGTGGGACCCATCCGGCCGTAATTTGTGATAATTTTTTGTCATAAAATTTCTACCACCATTATAATATTTAGTTGTAGGACTGTAGGAGTTATAGGAACTTCACTTACCGAAGCAATAGTTGGCATTCCATTCAAGGCGTTCGCATTGACAGTAGTTACAATCGTAGGCTGTTCCTCTCTCTTGCTCTCGATGGCGGTAACTGGCGTCGAATACTTCAGGAGGTGATGTAAGGGCAGTGGTAGGGCAGATAGGTAGTCGGCCACGCCGCCCCCTAGCGTCTGCCATGTCGAACTGTCCGTCACATCTCCGATGCCTGACGCACATTGTACTATGGTAGGTAAATGATAAATGGTGATAGTGATGGCTGTGATGGTGATACATTTAAATGGTGATGAGATTAATGATAAATAATCTATGTAATTCTACATAGTGCAGTTCTCAGACTACGGATAAATATACTTGTATAATTATATTTGTAAATACCTAAATACCAATATACAAATGCCTACATAGAACATATAGGTACATAATAGAAATATATAGGTATAGATAGCATTGAAACACCCAGACCAATGTAAATTTTTAAAATCTGTTCCGTAGGTCCAGAGATACCTCTACAAGTTAACAAGCTCACTATTCACAAACTCTGTCTATTTGTTACGTTTGTGCCATACCACTGAACCGACTTTAATGAAATTTGGTACACAGATAGGTAAATTAGACCTTGGGAAGGGACATAGGCTGTTTGGCCGCGAAAACTTATGTAACTATTTAGGTCTCATTCCATATTTGATTTGTTTTCAATAATATATAACTTTTTTTGTGCAACCGAGGTAGCAGACAAGCTCACGGTCCACCTGATGGAAAGTGGTTACCGTGGCCTATGGACGTGTGCTACACCAGTGGGGTTACACTCGTGCTGCCGACCCTGTAAATAGGTACAGATAGTTTCTATGCCTTCAGTGTAGAAGACAAAGCAGGAATAGCCTTTGGTTTTCTCACTTACAGCACAAAAACTCTCCAGTGAGCAACATGTAACTTGGCAGAAATATTTAATCGAGGTGTTAAGTTTACTGATATCATTGCGATAGAAATAAAACTCTACACCAACCCGTCTGGCCAGCGTGGAAATAGTAGGGCAAAGGATGCCAACATTGGGGAGCAGTGGACGACAGCAATAGGCCAATTGATTAATTGACTTACTAATGAACTCAGCGGGTGCCGTGGCTGCAGCTCGCTCAGGCCTCACCTCCTGCTTAATCGCACGCGCTAGGGCCGCCGCCTCCTTGGGCTCGTGGAGTACTACGAGGAGTTGCTGGCCCTGCTGCAGCGGTGTCCCTTGAACTGCAATACAGTAGATGACTTTCAAGTCAAGGCAGGGATCAGATTCCACAAAATTTTACGATTTTAAAACCTTCCCAACCTTTTGTTAGGTACGTTTTTCGTACGTTAACCGAATTGACATCACTTTCCAGTTTTATTATGCCCTAATTTGCAACCTTGAGTACCTATCATTAGAATTATGTTATATTATCTGTGCTATCACTCAGTTTGATTTGTTTTCAACAAAGAAGTAAGATAAAAAATTCACGGTTTGAAAAAAATCGTTAGCTCTTTCCAAACAGAATAACCCAAAAAAACATTTTATCCGACTCGAGTATTGAACCCGGGATGCGCTGTGCATGAGGCACTTGCTGATACTACCGCCGACCGTGCCGCTGCACTACCTACTCTGTAAAAAGTACCTGGGTACCTAAGTAAGAACCTATAGGTACAGAAAGATCAAACGTTGGAATTACCTAGGTAGGTACTGTTGCTACGAACTTAAAGTTCGTTAGTATAGCAACTATAATTCATCAACATCTGAGTCTGACCTTAAACCAATCACGACTCACGAAACAATAAAAGTCAATTCAGATAAGGCGGAAAAATGCTCGAACACTTTTGAGTAGGTATTAATTTAAAAAAGAAACTTTATTTCATTTACACAAAGCTGAAAATAGCATTGTTCAAAAAAAAATCCAATAACACAGTAGTGCGTTGTTGCATACCTAGTTACTATTTTAAACATTGTTGAATAGTTGAATAGAAATAAGGATGAAATTTATTTCCCTCTTAAAACCACCCCGAAGCATTTTACCCACATGATAGACTGTTACTGTAACCTAAATGGTTTTCAACAAAGAAACAAACAAGAAATCGCATTGAAAATTGTACGTATCCTCCAGATTTTATATTCCTAGATGAAAAGGATAATCTACCTTGGTGTTGCTGCATCATGGTGGCCATGAGATCATGGTGCAGCTCTTCCCGATACTCCCTCTTGTCAGCTCTCTGCTCCGCTTTGAGCTGTTGATGGACTGTCTCCGCTTGCACATAGCTCGCCTGCCCGCCATACGCGATGTTGCCAAGGTTCACGGAAGATGAAGCCGATATCGTCTGGTATTTCACTCCCGTGTTTACTACAATAGTTTGATATTGATAAGAACTTTTGCAGACTACAAATTACTCGTAGATATTCTTTAAAGTAATTTACCGGTATGTAAAGGTGCAATGCCAGCGAGTGCCACAGTGCCTGGCTGTGCACTGCTAACCACCACAACGCTCTCTGCCTGCCTGAACTTGACCCCGTCTACCGACAAGGTGCCTGTCCCCGGTGCCACAGCGAACTGCACTCCACCTCCGCCACCCGCAGTTTGATACCGCGTTTCTTGCAGAACTCCTCCCGAAGTACTCCCGCCGCCTTCATATCCAAATTTAGCGGCAAATTGATGTATATTAGGGATCGCAGCCGCGGTCGGAATATGCCCAGTAAACGGTGCGAAGTTCATCGTAGTTTATTGTATCTGAAAACGCAGTCATCGTCGTTACGCGAACGATTACGTCAGGGGTAGTAAGACTAGTAAGGTCGCACGTGAAATACGCAAAGTGCATTCGTCCTGTTAGTAGGTGGAGTACCTACACGATGCGAGGCACAACAAAGTGAATAAAGGGTGCGGCCCCTGGTAGGGCGCGCACTCAACCCCCGCCATTCTGCCTCACCCCAGTCATTTCTAACACTTTATTTTTACCGGCCCGCTCCGTCTCACACCATCGTTCCCCGAGCGCGCACTTTGAGGTCGCCCGACCGCGGATTTAGGCACAACAGGAAGGTATCAGGATCCTTACCTTGCTCCGGTTAAGAAAATGTCTTTTCATAACGTTTTAATAGTTCGTCTTCGACGAAATAAGCTAGGCGAGAGTCTATGTGGTGCGCAAACATGCTGCGCGGATGTCTATTGCGCGTGCGTGATGCGGTTGCGACGCGGGGAGTTGCAGGGGTGAGGATACTGCCCGGCCCCGATGAAGAAAAGCGCGCCCAGTGCGCCTCGAAGCCCAATAGCATGGCAAAATGCGACCCTAACTCATTATGTCTTGAGGGATTTGGATGGTAAATTCTGCAGTCGAATTCTAGACACGTTTATGGTCGGACGTGTGTAATTCGTTACCTAATTTTTAGGTAGGATGCCTTGACATTACTCATCGAAGCATCAAAGTGATGTTCGTTTGTAAAACTTGCTATGAGTATATAGTATAGGTACCTATTGTTTGGGTAATCGATGAGTCGCCGCGTCGCGTCATGATCAATTAGGCGACAATTGACAACCATAGTTATTTATATTTGAACAAAACATCTTCAGGTGCGATGTGCGACTTCTGGTGAAAGATTAAATAACTGACATAAAACTAAACCAACCTAAATGTCTTAGCTAATACGAAAGACTTGTTTTACTCCTCGTTACTACGGTTCATTGATTATTGTGATAGTTCATTGATCCCATCCTCTTTTTATAGCGTATACTTTATGGAGAGAAGTTCCACTAGTCCCTACTATCAGTACCAGGGCCGTCTTAACCGGGGGTTCAAGGGTGCGGCCGCACCCGGGCGCGTAGCCCAAGGGGCCGCAGGCCGAGCTCTAAACATATCAATATTTCCTAATTTAACCTTTAACTCATAAGTACAATATTAACACCATTCCCCCGTTTCGTACACTTGCGTCAATTGAACCCCTACATGCATAAAAATATAGGCATCAACCAATATTAAAATCTTTTAAAATTTACCATTGTACCTATTATTGTCACTTTTGCCTTTCGGCACGTGTCATACCGCTCACGAAATGCAAGGTAAAATAGCTCTTATTTTGATACCCATAACAATTAAATTAAATAATTTCCATTACAAGAGGCCCTTTGACCTAGCCGCCTGGCGCCCGCACTTTAAGCGAAATGGCCTCTATAATTAGGTTTTTAGGGTGTACATTGTAATGTAAGTTCGCGATGCGGCTCTGAGTGTCGGTTACTGATTGATGTCATTAGACGACCTATGACAATTGAATCTTATTGCATGAAAATTAAAGTTTGATTTTGTTTAATGCTGTGAAACGTTAGAGAAATATTAAATCCATTTCTTTTCCTTAATTTAAAAAAAATATATATATATTTGCGATAGCCGCCGAGTGAGCACTAAAAATAAAACATTGTATATTTATTGTAGAAGCTTTTGCCCGCGGCTCCGCCCGCGTGGAAGTCAGTTATCGCTTAGTGTTGAGCCGACGTTATTGAGCATAAAAATCGCCTCACTACTCAACTTTGTACTCGACTCTTTACTCGCCTCTGTTCGCAACTTTCTACTCGCCCCTATATTCGACTCTCTACTCGCCTCTATACTTGAATTTATACTCGACTCTCTACCGACTTCTCTACTCCCCTCTCTACTCGACTCTGTACTCTCCTCTATACTCGCCTTTTATTGGCCTCTGTACTCACGTCTCTACTCGCATCTCTAATCGAATCTCTACTCAACTCTCTATTCGATCTTAACTCGCCTCTACATTCGACTCTCCACTTGCCTCATTATTCGCCTCTCTACTCGACTGTCTACTACACTCTATTTGATTCTATACTCACCTCTCCACTGACTTCTCTAGTCGCATATCTATTCGCCCCTGTAGTCGACTCTACTTGACTTTCTATTTGATATCTATACGTCTATCCCCTCGCCCGTATAACGATCTCTATTCGCCTCTCTACTCGCTTCTATATTTGGCTCGTTACTCGACTATGTTCGTTCCGAAGCTCTTATTCTTGTTGCAAATTTCATGACAATATCTTCCAAAAAAACTTCTATTTATTCCCTATTCACCCCTTTTTACGCGATTAAAAAATGACAAACTTTAATCCCCTAACCCTACCCTCCTCCTTCTACCCCCCCTTTTTCACGATAAAATGCAGCTTAAGTCCGTTCTCTAGCTCATATCCATCTCGGTATCAAATTTCATAAGGATATTTAAAAATAACGAAAGTTTCATCTCCTATTACCCGTCCCCCCTTTAACCCCTTATTTCACTATAAAAGGTAGCCATATCCGTTTCGAAGTTCTAATCTATCTTTGTGCCTAATTTCATCAGGATATCGTCAAAATTAACAAATTTATATCCCTTAGCCCAATCCCCCCCACCGCTCCATCTCTTTTTCGCGATAAAAGGTAGCCTAATATTCTAGCCATTTGATAATAAACATTAAAAAAAAAACCAAACTCTAATCCATCTGTAGACCAATTTCAATAGGATATCTTCAAAATTGACAAACTTACAGCCCTAATAACATTCCCACTTCCTACCACTTTTTCGTGATAAAAGGTAGCCTGTGTCCATTTCTAAGCTCTAATCCATCTCTGCACCCAATCAGGATGTCTTCAAAATTACAAACTTTCATCCCTTATTCAGCCCCCCCCCCCCTCTACCCCGTTTTTCACGATAAAAGGTAGCCTATGTCCATTTCCAAACTGATATCCATCGCTATATCAATTTTATCAGGATATCTTCGAAATTGACAAACTAACATCCCCTGGCCCTATCCCCCCTCTACCCCCTTTTTCGTGATCAAAGGTAGCCTATGTTCGTTCCCAAGCTTTAAATTATCTCGGTACCAAATTTCACAATAGAAGACATTCATGGCCCTACTCCCCCCTTTTATCGTGAAAAGGGGGGTACCCTTTTCGCGATAAAAGGTAGCATACGTCCGTTCAAAAAACTCCAATTCATCCTTTTACTAAATTTCTTCAGGATATCTTCAAAACTGACAAACTTTCATCCCCTATCCCCTCTCCCCCCTTAAACCCCCTTTTTCGCAACTAAAGGTAGCTTATGTTCGTTTCCAAGCGTTAATCTATCTCTGTACCAAATTTCATCAGGATATCTTCAAAAATGACAAACTTTCATCTCATGGCCCTACTCCCCCCCTTTTCGCGATAAAGGTAGCTTATGTCCGTTACCAAGCTCTAATCCACCTCTTTACCAAATTTCATCAGGATATCTTCAAAAATGACAAACTTTCATCTCATGGCCCTACTCCCCCCCTTCTACCCCCCCTTTCTCGCGACAAAAGGTAGCCTATGTCCGTTCTCGAGCTCTAATACACCTCTGTACCAAATTTCATCAAGATCGGTTCAGAGGTTTAGGCGTGAAAGTGTAACATACAGACAGACAGAGTTACTTTCGCATTTATAATATTAGTATGGATTACAGATCTTAGAGAAAAATAAATGAAACATCAAAAATTTATTGCGTTTTTTTTGTTGACCGGGGGGAGGGGGCGCAGTCTGAGCTTCGCACCCTGGCGCTATATAGCCTTAAGACGGCCCTGATCAGTACCTAGTCTAATAGCCAGCGTTCGAGCCCATGACCTCGACACCGTTAACTCCGTAACAAGTTAACCGGGTCCATTGTTACTTTTTCAACTGTTCAGGTTGACTGGTAGAAAAAGCCAATGGTATTAAGGCCGCCTTTTCAATTTTTTTATATTTGTGTAAAAAATAGAATAGTTGTTGTTAAGGTCAATTCAGATCAGGCAAAACTGATGAATGAATGAATGAAAATGAAAAAATACTCGAGCAAGTGCTAATGAAATAACAAACGTATTCCATTTGGACAAGGCTGAAAATAGTGAATCTTGTCCAGAAAGACAGTAGCGCGTTGTTATTATTTCAAGCTTTGTCTCAATGGAATAAGTTTGATATTTAATTACCTCTTATAAACGGCCCAAGCATTTGCCCGCCTGATTTGACCCTTATAGGGCGACAATAAAAACAGACTAAGACATTACAAATAATGTGATTTAGGTTGAAATGAAAAACATTAATTCGAAATCAATGATTTATTCTTATGGTGTCTTCTTAATAAATAAGTTTCATACAAAAGTTTACACTTATTACAACTCCATACAGAAGTTACATGGTCTATTCTCTATGTCTTATTCTTATAATACTTGCAACTAATTTATTTATAAACGAAATAAAAAAATACCGAGCCTTTGGAGCCGATTTTTCAATCATCAGAAATTTTCTTCAAAATTAATCTCTAGAAAAATCAATTTTAGATCAAAAAACCGATTCATAATTGGTAAACTTCCAACGTTACCAGAAAATAACTCAAGTAAAGTTCTTGACCGAAGTACATATATATATTTATAGCCTAAAGTTACAAAAAAATAATTAATCAACTTTTTGAGATTTAGTTTAGCAAACAAGCTAGGCTACGATACGACGCTACACATACAAAGACTAATAAAAATAAAACGTACAAAAATACAATTTTATTTAAATAAAATACTAAAAATACCATTAAAAGTTTTTTATGGTGTAGGATTTTGCTCTAATATGTAGTTCTAGGGCCTTGCTAACAACTCATAACAGTATTATTATTTCAATATTACATTACTTTCATAGAGTGAATTAGACTTCAGACCGTTGTCGATATTTGTGTACTACTTTTTTTACACAACGTAAGCATAAATTAACTAGCTTGTGTTATTGAATCTAGAATGCATATAAACATATTTAGATACTTTTTGACGTGACAACGTCTTATAAATTGGTTTGCCGGGCGACACTTCAAGAAACTGCGTTACGCTCTGCGTTACGCTCCGCGTTATGCGCTTACAATGAGAGCGAGTGAGAAGCACGCGTCCCGCCTAAGAGCGAGAGAGACAGACATAAAAAGTGAAAGGCACGCGTCCCTTCCACTCGAGCACAGTTAGCCCGCCTAAGAGCGAGAGAGACAGAGCGAGAGAGAGAGTGAGAGAGATAGGCATACACACCGGTTCATGTCTTGTAATTAATAATTTAAAATTTAATTTTGTTTATAATTCTTTGTATAAATAAATGTTTTAAATTGTTACTATTATTTCATCCTTCTTCCTACTATACGAATGAATATTCACATTAAAATTATTTTACCACTCAAAGTCGTTAGTCACGTAAAACTTTCGCCTGTATACCGACTTTACAGGCAACCAAATTTTTTATGTAAATACATACATACTATACTTAGAAATAATAGAAACGCCCAGACCAATGCAAATATATATATTCATGCATACAAATATTTGCACTGAGCGGAGATCGAACCCGCGCTTCCCGCGTAGCGGCCGCTTTCACTACCGCCACGTCACAGAGGCTGTCAATTCAAGTGTAAAATCTAACAAATAATTATATCAACTACAGTAAGAGATACTATAATTTAGAAAACGGGAATTAACGCTTTCATGTCAGTAAACGATAATGTTTGAACATATAAAACCAGGGTTCCGAGTATCCTGACGGAGGCTGACGGTCCAATTCACCCTATCAAAGTCACAAAGTAAGATTGAAATAATACTGCTAGTGTTGGTAGCCCCTTACCCCCTTTAAAAAGTAGCAATTCGTTAGCTGGCGTATTGTAGAATAGAATGGGATTGACACGTGTTTAACGTTTATGATAATCGTCAAAACACGATGGGCCGATGACCTGAAAAAGGTGGCTGGGACGGACTGGATGCGGAAGGCGGAGGATCGTACGAAATGGCGCACATTGGGAGAGGGCTATGTCCAGCAGTGGACTGCAGTGGGCCAATTGATTGATTGATAGTCGTCAACGTATGCATTCTATTCTATTTTATCAACGTATTGCCACTTGTCCAGAGGGGTTAGTTTTTTATAGACTTCGTCCTGATATGCAAAAGGTCTAAATCGTATATGCAATGAAGCACCTTGAACATTCTATATCTATGTCTACGCTAATAAATATACAACATGCCACGATTCATAGAAGCGGTACAAAACTTAATACTAAGTACAAAAATATAATTCGAAAACAATTAACACCTACATTAAAGCTGACAATATTTATAATGTATGGTGGAAGGCTTTGTTAATACGCTTTTCTTTCAATATTATATATATATTGACTATGTGCAGTGTACCAACACTGCACATAATATTGACAGTAAAATAAATACTGCCAAGATTATTGACAAAGAAATGTATAATGCCAATAATATTGACAATAAAATACTTATTGCCAAGTACTATTGTGTGTGTGGTTTAGTATATTATTGAGTGTATATACAATATTTATGACAGTTATGTATTGTATTGTCAATATTAATGTGCGGATAGACTTTACATTTTATTATTGAAGTATTTATTTATTGTTTTAGCTACCAGTTTTTGAGTTCAGTGGGCTATATTTTAACGGCGGTTGAAAGCAAAGGGGCGTGTGTAAGCGATATGGAATTTTCATAGGAAAAAATCCTCAGCTTCATAAAAAAAACTGCAGTGATTTGATTTCCAACTGTCTGCACTCTGACCTTTTAATAGTCTATTTAATTCTTAAGAAATTTAAATGTTTTATAAGTAACCATTCCAAATATAGAACATTGGTTATTTTAAGGCTAAAATTGAATCTCTAAATTAACCTGTTTTCTGTCGTCCTCAATGTCACTGCATTTGCGGATAGGATAAACATAACAATATTGGTTCAATCTTAGTCATGGATTTTCGTGAAATAATAAATGGTCCATAATTTTTAATAATCTCAAATAGAAAACTCTAATTAGATGTACTATTTTAAGTAAGAATGCCAGTAGTACGAGCTTGCAAAATATTAAAAGGAATAGCTTTCGAGAATTCAACTGTAAAAAATAAGCAACGATAGCTAGGGCTGTTTTTGTTAGCAGAGATAGTGTCTAAAACCGCTTAGTTCTCGAAATCTGTTGCCAAACAAAAAATGTACAGTCAGTATCAGATTGATCTCTTGATAAACAAATTACTCAAAATGATCTTAATGCCTTGGTTTCCCCCCTACCTGCCCCTCTAGACAAGTGGCAATGGGGATGCCGACTGCGCTTTTATCCCTACAGATTAAGCGCCTCGTAATGGCCAATTTTAGCTGTCATCTACGTAAATTTCATTGTTTTTCGCTTCAAATCTGACAGCTATGAGTTTATTGTCACAGAACAGATGTTTATTGTTTGGTCATATGCTGCTGCCATCTACAATTAGTTTTTGCGTCGGCATCCTCATTTGTTGGCCGGTGTTTGATGGAATAGAATGACGAATGTATGGGATTTGACGGATATGACAAGTCGTTAACGCATGTCATAAATGTACACTGATAAACGACTGATTGCCCCCTAAAATCCAACCACACGTCCTGATCATCCACCGGAATCTAGTAGGGTAACACACAGAAAAAAAATTACTGGCGTGGCTAACGTGGCTCTGGTACACTCGACATTGGCGTGTGGCCATTAATAATTTTATATTACATTTTACTTGATATTGGCGAATTGTGGCAATTTGCTGCAGAGGGCATTTTGAAGAAGTTGAAGTTGAAACGACTGATTGTTTTGATATTTGGTACATACTTTTAATTCGGACAATACAATTTCATCATCATCATCATCATCATCAGGCTATATTAGTCCACTGCTGGACATAGCCCTCCCCTAATGAGCGCCATAGCGCCCTGTCTTCAGCTTGCCGCATCCAGCATCTGCCTGCAGTCTTTCTTAGATCGTCATCCCACCTGGTCGGAGGGCGTCCTACACTACGCTTGCCGAGTCGCGGTCTCTAATTTAAATCGATGTAATTTCAATAAATTATAAAATAAATGGAAATAATAAAATCAATACAACTGTTTGCTTCGCTCGTTAATACCTTGGTTTTAAGATCATATTTAAGACATTGTAGTCGAGATATTTCTGATACTGACTATACTTACTAGGTCAGTTGAATTGTTACATGATTTTCGGTTGTGCTAGAATAACTTTAAGCGGGTCATTCATACACATTTATAAGGAGATAGAACAAGATGGATTAACATGGTAAATTAAATTAACAAATACATTATGAACTTTTAAATAACGATGTTGCTATTATAAGGGACGGATTTTACAATTAAACCACTATTTCCATGATATGTATGATATCCTAGCACACCGGTTGTACACTACAAATAAAATATCACAATGCTATGGAAAGAGAAAAAAGATTCAATAAAATAAACGCACGATGGGAAGCTAAAAGCGAATAATGATATAAATATCACAGTGGGAATGATATTTACAATGTGGGATGGGCTTGCGTTACATATACTGGTCAAATGTCACTCCAGGTTGCATATTTACCTTCCTGTGTTTTATTCATTGCCTTAAATCAACATTGTCTTGAAACCCGCACTAACACCCTTTCAAAAACTTTATTCAATGGGGATGCCGACTGCGCTTTTATCCCTTTAGCGGGCGCCTCGTAATAGCCAATGTTAGCTTTCATCTAGTTTAATTTTATAGACAGCTATGAGTTTGTTATGGTTGTTTGGTCATATGCTGCTGCCATCTATGGAGTGACAAGCCCGTGCGTTTTTCAAGGCAATAAGCTCATATTAAACAAGTAAATGTAAATGGCCGCAAAGTTTAGAAATAGCGCCTACTGCGGTAAGATCTCTTATATCTTCGTGTCACACTCCATCTTGTCAGTTACATTTAAGCTCTCTAGTTGATCAATAGATCAGACAAAAAAATAAAATAGAAAATTGGTTCACAAACTAAAGAGAAAAATCAACTTCTATTTATATGTGGATAGATGACAGTAAACGTAATAAACATTCATTATATTGATCTGAATTGGATTAAATACTTTGATCATTCGTATTAAATAGAGCACTTCAAACGCGTTCAATGTTTGTCGGACGGATAGAATGTCGTTATATCGGAAATATGTAAATAATATGTTAATAAGAACATTTTTATATCATTGTGCGTGTTACATGTCTAATACCGCATTGACAATTGCTCGTCTGCCGACTTCGACAATGTGTAGTAGGTATAGCCGAAGTCGGCAAACGATTTTGGCTACACATTACCGAAGTCAGCAGTCGCAGACAGTTGTCGAATTTGGTCAGAGTACTGTTAACTTGATCGTAGAGATTCTATGGAGTGGAGACATACAAGCAAGTCGACAGAAAGTGAGCTATTGCATAGTATAAGCCATAAGGGCTACTATGCACTCAACAATAAATATTATATATATATATATTCGCGTGCCAACGATCAAACAATGCCTTCTAGTCCATATATACTTTATAACCTAAGGCATTCTCCCGGAATAACATTTGTTTAACCAATCCCAGCGCGTACACAAACATGCAGGGATATGTCTAACATTTGTGCACAGCATGGGAAAATTTCATGTCATGGTATTTCAGTTCATACAAAAGTAACAACATATGATTTGAGACTGCTAGCGCAAGAACGGCCTAACCGACATGATTAAAAAAAAAAAAACATAATGTATATCCCAAAATGATCTCTTACAACTATAAAATAAAGGTGTTACTTCTATAGCAAACCATTTTTGAATACGTATATTGGGCGATCGAATATTTTTTCGTTAGGTAGGTCTTTCTTGTACTCGCAGTCAAATATTACATATTTCAATGCGTATAAAACATGATTTCAACAAGTTTTACCAACATACATAACATTACAGTTTATATTTTGGCAGACACACAAAATCGTGGTGCAAGCAACTTTGGGCTCAATAATAGAAATGTGTAAAAAACTCTTACTTAACTACATTTATTGTCTTTCATTTTTATCAAGACCACTGATATGTACAAACCCATAATAGAAATCTATAAAGACGTTTTAATGTCAAAAACACAATCTGTTTTTAAATCATGTTATTTTTTTTTAAATTATTTAATCCCCACTGCACGTGCAGTCCCCACGAAAAGGCATAAATAAAACATGTGAAGACGTTGTTCTGTTTTCAAAACTCATTTATTGCTTAGGTACTAGCAACTCACCCCGGCTTCGCATGGGTTGCATTGGATGTTATTAGACATATAAACCTATCTCTTGAATCACTCTATCTATTAAAAAAAATGCATCAAAATCCGTTGCGTAGTTTTAAAGATTTAAGCATACAAAGGGATATAGGGACAGAGAAAGCGACTTTGTTTTATTATATGTCGTGTTGTTTGCCGGTGGTGTAGAATGGACCATTCCAGCACTTTCTGTGGGTGTCGTAAAAGGAGATAAAAGAATAGGGCAAAGGCGCTCCCCATTACGCGGGGCCGAAGATCATAGTTGGCGAAACGTGGGTGTTTATACACCTCTGCCTATTCCTTCGGGGATTAACAGGCGTGAGTATATGTATGTATGTAACGTCAGTCTGTTTTCAAAACTAGTTATTGCTTACATTTAGCGGTATAACTTTCAGTAGCCAAAAACATACCTATAGACATATCCGTCATCTACATTTGAACTTTAATTTAGTTATAATAATATCAATAAGAAACAGTGTAAAAAAACACTAAAGTTTGTCGTAAAAGACTTTTTAGTAGTCATTTCAAACGCCAATATAGCGATTTCATAGTATCATGTAAAATAGAATTAAAAAATACATATAAAACAGAGATAAAAAAAAGCTATGTCGAAAATTCATGATTCTAAACGCTTTTGTGTGTCGGCCATATAGCACGCCTGCCGATCTATAACTTACATAGATTATTATAGGCTCCAACTAAGCCTAACAATTGACAGCACAGGTATAAAATTAAAAATAGTTTACTTACTAAAACAGACTTTTATAGCTCGGTTATGTAAGACGATTACACATGATTATAATACGTTTAATGCCCTTCAAAGTGATTCCAATCCAGTAATCCAACTTTGTTTACATTATTATTTTGAACGCGCTTAAACAATCCACTGGACAGGAATCACACACTGAAATGGGCGCATTCCAGTGATGGTTCACATTGTACCAGTAGCATTCCAGTAGTGGATTCGATATGCTATTGAAATAATGTAAACCGGATACGACATTGCCAATGTAAAAGTTATATATAGTATTTAGAGAAAGACTTTAGATTAAACGCTATTTTTTTTAAATTAAATTTACAAGCTCATGATATTTTAAATCATCACAGAGGAGAAAATCTCATCAGGATTGGCCTATTTCATTTATATTTTTAATATACAATCACTTTTTTAGATTAGACTTGAAAAAACTTTTATGCATGAAACCATCCTTTACTTTGTTTTTTTTTTATTTAAATAATTCTTGCGATTTATAAAATTGACAAATCAAAGAATACCAGTATTTTCTTTTTTCAAATAGGGTCTATTTAGAGCATCACTAGAATTCTGTCCTTGTCAGATTTTCACACCTAATTTTGTTTATATAAGAGAACGGGAATTAACGCGATCATGGTATAGGTACTTACATACCTTTGTTTGACTGACGTTTCGAACAGGTTACACCGGCCGTGGTCACAGGCCATACCATGATCGCGTTAATTCCCGTTCTTTTAAATATATTATCATGAGATGCGAGAGTTTAAAAGTTAATTTAATTTAATTCGTAGCTCGCGCCAATGAGAGATTTTCCCCTCTATCACAATATAACAGAAGATCACTGGTATTTTATTGCCAAAATACTTATTAAGTTACAAATACTTGATTCAATCTCGTCACGTAAGTTCATCGGTGTGTTGCTATCATCGCTTCTAGCATACCCTGTATTGGAAGGATACCCATTTATGGATACTGTCTGTCAAACACATGTCCTATTCAATGCTCTATTGTATACAAGACCTAACAATATCAACGTTATTTACATTTTGAAAATCTCTTCTTATACAAAACAATATTTTTTGTGCAAATGAATAGTTTTTTATGCAATACAAGCAATACAATTTGGCAAATTTGGGAAACTAATGAAGCTCAGTATTGCAGCTGAGTTAGATACCTCCACAGAGTAGTTAAAACCGTTTGTGGTTATAAAATATTACAACTATAGCTTCCGATTAACAACTCTATAAAGATATAAGAAATGAGCGATAGAGATAACACTCTACCAAAGCAAACTCGTAGCCCGCTTCTCACTCTTTTTCCCGACGTGCTAAGTCCAGCAGGGCTAACATGCGCGCGTCGTCAAATATCTCGAATCGAGATGAGATATCATCTCGAGTCTTCTCGAGCGAAGTAACGTCGACATATTTTGTCGCGTCAAACTTTTTCAATTATTTTCTATGGCATACACATTTTTAAACATGTTAGTTGCCGTTTTCACATTTATCCGATAAAATTGGCCCGATACGGCCATTTGCTCGAAAGCACAGACTAGTTAAGAGATGCTAGGTATGAAAAAAAGAGAAAAAAATAGTGCAATCAATTTTCGACCTTATTGACATGACATGCTATTGAATTTTTTTTCCTATATTCGTGATCAGCGTCATCAATTAATGCGAAAAGACACGTAACAAAGGAAATGTCATTAAGGTCGAAAATGGCTTGCAGTCGCTGTTTTTGTCCAAAATGAACCGAGGTCAAGAAAAGAATACACGAGATAACTTCTCGTCGACCAAATGAACGACGGGAGACAAAACACTTTAAATGTCAAAATTCGAGTAAATAAGGGCACGTATGTTATAATTTGCAGACACCAAGTAGAGATGATTTCTCGAAGTCGAGTTATGTCGACATCTGACAGATCGCCATGAAATTTGCCATGTTACCAACAGTCGATATCGACATAAAACGGCAAAATGCCTCGAGATAGCTATCTCGTGGCGCGCATGTTAGCCCTGCAGAACCGGGATCTGTAGTCTGAGCAACTTCGTTTGTTAAATATTCACCAAACTGATCTTATAATTTACTTTTATTCAAAAATCAACGTATAAATTTACTTAAACATTCTACTACTGTGTATACAACATTCAAAACTGACTTTTACACTGTTTTACGTACATATCTATACCAATATTGGTTGCTAATTTTCAAATAAATATTCAGTGATTTTATGAATGTTTACACTTATTTTTTAATGTAATTATTTTAACGGATCGTATCGTTATTTATTTGATGTTAGTTTATTATTGACACTTTTTATACAGATTTCCCTATGACCATGGGTACTGATAACCAACCAAAACGTCGGGTTAATAATAAAATAACACCAAACAAATCAAAATAAAATCTGTAACCAACCGACAAAATCAACTTTATTTTCTGATCGTACCTGCAACTTGTATCGGAGAGCTTGAATACAGCACATAGGAGTAACCATTCAAAAATGTTCAGATCTATCGAGGAGCGTTCACACGCACAAGTCGACTCGACCGTCGAGGGCAGTGGCGTGTGACGTCACGTGTGGTTGGCGAGTAGAGCGTCGAGTACGTGCGCGTCAGCTTGTGCAGCCGCCTGGGCTTGAGCAGCCGCTAGTGACGTCACCACGTGTTGGGGGATGTTGATCTGTACTGGTACTGCGGAGTTCGAGCTCGTGGGGATCTGTAGAAGGAAACAGTACTGTTAGTTGTTACGTTATATACCCAATATAGGTTGCTGTGGCATATGCAGTATTAGTTTTAACGTCATAAAACGCATATTATAATGAAGAGTTTGACGTATTCAAGCCGTCTTCTGCGTGTGCTCAAGTGTCGATGTGTGTGATCTTGAAACTATTATTGACGTCACTTTTGCGTGATAGGTCATATTCGCGAGGGATATGCTAGAGAGTCGGATGTCGGATTGAGAACAGTCCTATCACTAAATCGCCTTTTACGATACCCACAGGAAAAGCTGGGTTGGTCCTATTCAGCTTCACCGGGAACCAACACGGCACATTTTAGGTGGGATAAAGACTCACGTGTATAGTAATCTCCGGTAGTATACTGTTGGTGTGCGTCTGCGCGGGTAGCGGCGCGGGCGCAGGCGTGCCGCCGTCGTTGGCCGCTTCGTCCCGCGCTCGCTTGCTCTCGTGCGAGCGAGTGTGCTTGCGTAAGTGGTCCTTGCGGTAGAAACCTGTAGGGGCGTGAATACTGCTGTAGCGACTTTCTTCATACATTAACAAGCGGCAAACACCTTGACAATGTAACCCCTTGGTACTTGGGTGGGTACGTCGTATTTTACAAGTTTTTAGGTCTCGGTCACGAAGTCACCGGCCGGCGGAGCGATAGCGAAGAGATAACCTCTCTCTATTTCTCTCTCATTAGTTTGCCGCACCGCTACCGCTCTGCCAGCCGCCTACTTCGTGACCGAGTCCTTATTGTTATGATTATTATTGTAACCCCTCGTTTTCACCAAGAAAATTGTAAAAAATTTATAGAAGACTTGACTTGTCAAAAAATTTTTTTACTTATTTTATACAAGTTTTGAGACTGTCTCAAATACTGTATGTATAGCCATTGAATACAAGTTGAAGGCCTTGCGGCACACGCCGCACACGTATGGCCCGTTGTGCCCCAGCTTGTGCCGCTCTAGGTGCTCCTTGCGCTCCAGTCTGTATGTAGTGTATGTAGGTACCTTTCCCGCACTCGGTGCACATCTCGGTCTTGACGCCGGAGTGTATGACGGTGTGCAGGTTGAGGTGCTCGCGCCGCTTGAAGCCCTTGCGGCACACGCCGCACACGTACGGCCGCTCCGGGTTGTGCCCCAGCTTGTGCCGCTCTAGGTGCTCCTTGCGCTCCAGTCTGTATGTAGTGTATGTAGGTACCTTTCCCGCACTCGGTGCACATCTCGGTCTTGACGCCGGAGTGTATGACGGTGTGCAGGTTGAGGTGCTCGCGCCGCTTGAAGCCCTTGCGGCACACGCCGCACACGTACGGCCGCTCCGGGTTGTGCCCCAGCTTGTGCCGCTCTAGGTGCTCCTTGCGCTCCAGTCTGTATGTAGTGTATGTAGGTACCTTTCCCGCACTCGGTGCACATCTCGGTCTTGACGCCGGAGTGTATGACGGTGTGCAGGTTGAGGTGCTCGCGCCGCTTGAAGCCCTTGCGGCACACGCCGCACACGTACGGCCGCTCCGGGTTGTGCCCCAGCTTGTGCCGCTCTAGGTGCTCCTTGCGCTCCAGTCTGTATGTAGTGTATGTAGGTACCTTTCCCGCACTCGGTGCACATCTCGGTCTTGACGCCGGAGTGTATGACGGTGTGCAGGTTGAGGTGCTCGCGCCGCTTGAAGCCCTTGCGGCACACGCCGCACACGTACGGCCGCTCCGGGTTGTGCCCCAGCTTGTGCCGCTCTAGGTGCTCCTTGCGCTCCAGTCTGTATGTAGTGTATGTAGGTACCTTTCCCGCACTCGGTGCACATCTCGGTCTTGACGCCGGAGTGTATGACGGTGTGCAGGTTGAGGTGCTCGCGCCGCTTGAAGCCCTTGCGGCACACGCCGCACACGTACGGCCGCTCCGGGTTGTGCCCCAGCTTGTGCCGCTCTAGGTGCTCCTTGCGCTCCAGTCTGTATGTAGTGTATGTAGGTACCTTTCCCGCACTCGGTGCACATCTCGGTCTTGACGCCGGAGTGTATGACGGTGTGCAGGTTGAGGTGCTCGCGCCGCTTGAAGCCCTTGCGGCACACGCCGCACACGTACGGCCGCTCCGGGTTGTGCCCCAGCTTGTGCCGCTCTAGGTGCTCCTTGCGCTTCAGTCTGCGAACAAGCAGGACAGTCTTAGTGGGGGATATGCCTTAGGTTGTGCGAAGTTGGGAGGAAAGTGGAGCTTCGACATGAAGGTCTTGGATGCAATAGGGACACCAAGACATTTTCCGTGCGGAAATCACCCAGCCCGCGAGGGTGGTCATGTCCGACTAGAACTGCATTTCGTCTCGAGTCATCAGCTACCGACTGTGAGGTAGGTAGCCTCAACAGACCCTGTTGCATCAAGGCTGTTGTCAACAAAGTATCATCAGTAATAAATTAGCCTAATATCAATGGCAGCAAATTACAAACGGACATTGGCATTTTTGCAAAAATCTTTTTTTAAATAATCGAATTCAGAATCTTCTCTTCTATCTAGACATGTTTTTTTTTTAATATAAAATGTCGAAAATTTAGTCGGTTCTTGCAGCGTATATAAAGACAATTACACACAAAATCTACGAAGTAACGAAGTACATACGGATGTATGACACTTGTTCGCGTATGCGTCATACAATTTGGCGAACCCGCGATCTTTATCTTACAGGGGCAACACGGGCTTTGACCACTAAGCTACCAGATCTCGCCCTAACCAATTCAAATTCAAAACCAATCCAACCTAACCAATTAAAAAAAAAGAAAATAGTACAGTACTCACCCAGCTCCACAAATTCCACATATAAACCTTCTTTCAATATTATGCCCCAACAGATGTACTTCTAGTTGCTCTTTCTCTGGATACGCCATCTGACACTCTGGACAGCAGAAAATAGGAGAGCCGTCCATAGCAGTCGCTATAACAACTTGCCCTGGCTTCGGCCGCGCCGGCTTTGGCGGCTTTTTCTTGTATTTCTTCTTCTTTTTGCTTTGTATCCTTACACTACCATCTGAAAATAATAAGTTACAAGATTATTGGCGTATATGGAGGCAGTTTGAATGAGGAACCTCGGAATTTAGAATTCAGAAGTGATAATATTACGGTATACCTTGGGACGCGTATCTTAGGCGCTGTTTATATAGAAGAGACAGCAAGGACGTATGCCGGTGGCGGACAATTTATGTAACACAATATAAACCTAATGTAGTGTACAATAACGTCGTTTTTGTCTTAGAGGAGAATTGCGCCCGCGCCTTCCGGTGACGTCCCGCCACTAAAGTGACGCGCCATCGCATCGAGTGGCGCGCGTCACGACATTGCCGTTATTGTACACCACATAAGGTTTATCTTGTGTCACTTAAATTGGAATTGAATAAATGGCCACCGCCATACGTCCTCGCCACGTCTCTTCTGTATAAACCCCGCCTTAAACCGAAGCTGCGGGACAAACAAGACTGGCGTGCGCGGATTTTTTTGTCATAAATCGATGCTTGAGGAATTTGAGTCGTCGCGTATGGCGATCGTACCCAAAACCAAAATTATTAAATTTCTTAATGTTGAGTAGATAATCCCATATCTGTTAATGATATTTAAATTAGTTTGAAGTTATGCGCTTGCCAGATGGACATATTTAAAATGGACTTTGTTAATGCATCTCTGTGACTGATTGCGATTAATCAATATTTTTTAATATTGTAATTATTTTGTTTACATTAAAATATTATGCCGAGCATAGACCAAGGTTGGTGTAATTTAAAAACTATTTTTAATTATTTAAAAATTGTGTGAAATCGGATATATGACAGTTTTCAGAAGACGATATGATGTTTTATTGTACGGCTATTAAAAAAATCGCAATAGGATTTTGAATCTAAATTGATAGTTAGGTACTCTGAACCCTCAATTTTATTGATTTGAAGCTGAAAATCGATATAATCATGTATGTCGTATAATCATCGACGTATAATCATATATATAAAGTCGTATAATCATATATATAAAGGATACATACATACATACATATACTCACGCCTGTAAATCCCCGATGGGATAGGCATATTAACACCCACATTTCGCCAACTATGATTTTTGGTTCCTGTAATAGGGGGGAAGCTTATTGTCGTCACACGGGCACTTAGTCTGTGTGTATACTGTCGGACAGAGATCGTTCCTAGCCCTTAATCACCTTCTACAACGCGCACAGGAAGAGTTGGGAAGACCTATTCTACTCTACCGGGAATATACAAGGATATTAATCTCACCTTCTCCTAGCACGGCTTCCGCCACGGTTTCCTCCTTAACTTCATCGCTGGCCATATCTTCATCTACTTCCACCACATCCTCCTTCTTCACCGCTGTGTGGTTGAGTCTCAAGAACTGTTGTAGGGAAACCGGAAGCTGTTGCGTTTGCTGCAACAATAAATAGAGTGGTGAGTTTGTCTTACGATCCAGATACTCCGGGTTCGAATCCTGGCCGATTCTCCAGCCACACAGGCTGATGTGACGAAACACGGTACAGTTTTAGTCGGTTCGAGTTCCGTGTACCCACCTCATCGTTAGCTCCGATCGGGTGAACTTCGAGAGGGTTTCCTCACGCACAAAAAAGGGGTAGGTAGATGTGTTTTAAATTTTTTATTAACTATTCTTTTTTAGTTTCAAGTAATGGGGGGAAGGTCTGTCAATCGGGTATTTTTTATTTAGTGGTATTTGTGGAAAATAACCCTATCCCTTAGTCTGTGTTGTACCTACTTGTATTTGTATTTTAATTATTATATCGTCCATCAAGCAGGTAGTGTACTGAGTTGCAGCTGAGATAGGATGGGCCCCGACTTGTTGGAGCCCGATACACCTCTATTCATATTTATCAGACCCTATTGAAATGACATAAAATTAGTTATGGTACCATACCTGTGGAGGCAATTGGCTCAGGTATTTTACGAGATCCTGTTGGTTGCTGCCCCCAATTTGCCACTGCACCGACTCACTCGTCTCTGTGCCTTGTGAACTCTCCTGCACATACAAATGAAAATCACAAATTATATTTATTGTAATTAATGATACAGTCTTACTGTTGACCGCTGAGAAGGTCACTTAGGCAGCCATTGACCAACAAAACGTGATGCTCAACATGATGTGCAATGTTGCACAACAACGCGCGATGTTGTCAGCGGACGCGCAACATGATACGCAACTTGTTATTTGTTCGAGAAGTTATCACGCGTGGACAGACAACGTTGTTAATCAATACCGTGCGGTGCTGCCAGAAGCTTTTGGATAGCTGTCAACCTACTCTACTAGAAACTCGTCAGTTTCATCTGTAAACGTCGCTATTTTGTTATAGGTGTGGGAGCAGGCAGCGCTGCATGATCGCTTGCGTCGGAATCTATTGCATACAAATCCAAACGAAGCGGTGCGGCGTGATCTAGCGGCGGCTGCAGGGCCGCTACTGCCGATATCGGAATCATACCTTAAGGCTTTAAACTCAGGTCATCGTAAGCGTTCTCTTCAAACTCCTGATGTTATCGTGATGTTGGTGATGTCTGTGTTGTTGTTGTTGGACGAAGTGTTGCTGTTGAGCGTCTTGCCGTCCGGGCTGTTGATGATTATGTTAAGAGCAAAGAAATAAATATTAAACTCACATCATCGTTGGCGTTCTCGTCACACTCCTCCTTTATAATGATGTCGGTGATATCTGTGTTGTTATTGTCGGACGACGTGTTGTTGTTGAGCGTCTTGCCGTCCGGACTGTTGATGATTATCTGCTGGTTCGGCGTTATGAACACCTGCCACAAAAATATTAATTTATGATAAGCTAATTGAATGATATAATTCTTATTATATCATTCAATTAGCTTATCGCAGTCCATTGCCGTACATAGGCCTCTCCTATGTCCATCAGTGGGACAGTGTTATTATAGCTCATAGCTATATCCCAGTTGTCTTCAAAGTTAGCAATTTGTAACTTGGAAGTTCTCTGTTTTCGATTGGTTTGAAGAGTGAACAACTGCTTCCTGACCTAACCTAAGAAAAATCTGCGCCGAAGCCTCATCTCACTTAGGTCACTGGAATGTTGTGTATACTGCCGTCTGATTATCCAAGCGACAGGAAAAAATGTGCTCTCTATTGTAACGTTGCGTTTATGAATCCCGTTACATCGGCTCCTTTTACTCGTTTTCAAGTTTTGTTTTCGAATTTTTAGTATGGCAGCTCTGATGTCAAAGTCATTCGGACGTTTCGGACAGACTGCACCTTTCTCCCTACGATCGTTTTGGATGGTCGATATTTTTATTACTATGAAATAATCTTCAGAAATCTCATAAAAATGAGATAGTTTTATATTGTAGAACCTTTAATTGTGTCTCCATGAACGTTCTAATGTAGGATTACGTCATATTTCTCGCATATCTTTTGCCAAAAATGCAGTGATTATGCAAATCATTGATATTATTATCAACCATATAAGGCGGTTTTCAATATGAAATCGCCTTAAACTGTAACTTAAACTATTCCTTAAACTTTTCCTTAAACTGTAGCTTTGGCTATGCCAAGCTCTACTTTAAACTTGAAATCTTCAAATTCAACCTTATACCCTTCCATCGTGCTTTTGGGACGCTTTTGAGGCTTCGTTTGCTTGTGAACCTTCGTGTGCGCGCCAGAGGAATGCCGTGAGCTTGTTCTATTAGTATTAACTTAGTTTAACCTCTTAAATCTATAAAAAATTGCATTGGTGACAAGTTTTCTGACAAGATTTATAACAATACTTTTAATGTTTATATATTTTAAATTTAATATGCTTTGGGTAGCCTTACCCTAACTTTAAATGCACACTGGAGCGTAGAATAAATCCTTAAACCTCAGCGTATGGGTTTCATTTTAGCTCACCTCCGGAAGATTAAAGGTACAATTCTCCGTTGACTATCTTAGGCATGATGGTGTATCTCCAGGCGCCCGAATTCTTGGTAATTTATTTTCTTTTTATAATTATAGGAGATCACACAACACTTTGTTTCCATTGAAACACATCAAAGCAATAACCTATTACTTTTTTATTATTACAATTGTCGCTTGCGAACAGGGACATGATAGTGTGCAAATACCTTTAATTTCTTGTCACCTCTGCATTAATTATTTACTTTAACATGTGTAGAACAATGTTTTCTTCATGTTTATTACTGTATTACTGTATTTCAGTAAATTTTTATTGTTTTTGTTTACTCATTCTGCAAAACTAATTATATTAAAGTTTAGTACTGTTCTATGTATCTCTCAATTACAGGTGAATATTTCAATTTGTATAACATTTACAGTTACTGTTATCATTACTTTATATTGTATAACCTTAGTATAATACAATTAAGATTATTCTTATAGTAAAATATAACTTAAAGTTCATGAAAACATAGTAATATTTAAATCTTAGTTGTTTACCTTATGTGAACATAAATAATTCAATTTTGTGAATCACTAATGCACTTTTTTATCTCTGTAGGCATTTGACCTAATTGCCTTTTACAACAAAACAATAGCATTCCATTCATTGACTTTGTTTGACCTACTTTTGAGTTTAGCATTTTTCAATCACAACAATAAGTCATATTAACTTTGAAACTTTTACAACTGCATTAATTGCTTAGTTTTATTGTATTTAATACAGCTTTTTATTAGTATTCTCATCCTTTTATATAATAAATATGGATAAGGAAATACAGGTTCCACCTTTGTTTGAGGTTATTGATAATGCCGTTCCAGTTGGTACATCTACTCATGAGTTGCCTCATGTCATGGCTGATCTGACTGAAGTTGTTGATCCATTTTCGAATAGTCGGGGAGCTGGTGATTATAGTCCAAGAGCCGCATCTTCGTTCAATATGATGAATGTTTTATTGAATGAGAATTTGAAGAAGAACTTGCCGTCCGTTTCGAAGTTACCCGATTTAAAACGAAGTAAGCTTTTGTATGATGGTAAATCGTGTGTTAGGGAATTTATTACTCAAGTGGAAGAATATTTCTTGTTTAAAAATTTTAATGAACATTTTTTAGTTAGTTCCTTTTCTGATCTTTTGTCAGGCACAGCGCTTAAATGGTTCCGTAGTGTGCGTATTAGTATTGCTTCTTGGCAGGATTTGAAGGCTGCGTTGTTGAAACGTTTCGATAGAATTGAATTTGATTATCATTTGGAACATGAACTCCGTACCCGTAAACAAAAGATAACTGAGTCATTGCCGGATTTTATTACCGATATAATGGATATGGCAAGCCGTTTGTCTATGCCTATTTTTGATTCTACTCTCATAACTATTATTAAACATAATATGTTAAATATTTACACACCTTTTGTGTTTGGTAGAACTATTTCTACTATTGACCAATTTATTAGCCTCAGCAGAGAATTAGAGAATTTTGTTTCAAGAAAGAATTTAAATGAGAACAGAATTATTAAAAAAGAAAAGCCTTCTGCTCAAATAAGTGCTGTTAAATCAGACGAATTAGTTTGTTTAAAATGTAAGTCCTCTGGACATTCTTATAAAAATTGCCCTAAATTTCCTGGTGTTATTTGTTTTAAGTGTCACAAAGTTGGTGTCACTACGAAGAATTGCGAAGTTTGTAATACTGTTCAGTCAAAAAACGTATCAGGCCCCATCGAGCCCTAGTTTTTGATAAAACCTCAGGTGACTCGATGTTTAAAAAATTAAGCAATGCTCCGGATGATGCCACTTGTAAGAAAGAATTTAGTGAATGGTTGGATTATTTGAAAGTTTTCTTTAGTAATATCAAGGCTGCCCCTGTTTTGTTTGTTAAACATAAAGACACTAGACCTTATTTAAAATTTAATATTAATAATAAACTTTACTCTGGTTTGTTAGATAGTGGAGCTTGTAGTTGTGTACTCGGTTCTAATATTCATCAAACATTTTTGCAATTAGGGTATAAATTTAAACCTCATAAAGGTAATGCTGTTACTGCTGACGGTTCGCCACACAATGTTATTGGAACAATGGTTTTACCTATCACTTGTGATAATTTAACTAAAAATGTAGATTTTTTGATAATACCTTCTTTTAAACCTTCAATTATTTTGGGATTCGACTTTTGGTTGAAATTTAATCTTGCTAAAGACTTATGGAATAATATCACTTTTGAACATGAATCCACTACTTGTGTAAACGCAGTTACATCTGCTTCTGAACTTTCTCCTTCTGAGAAACAAGAGCTTAATAAAATGATTTCACTTTTCGAAGATATTTCGTATGAAAAGAGAGGCTTAGGTCTTACTCCTTTAGTTCAACACAAAATTAATGTTACTGGTGAACCTTTTAAGCAACGTTATTGGCCACTTAGTCCTGCTAAACAAAAAGAACTTTATGATGAAGTGGAAGTTTTATTAAACGAAAATATTATTGAACCTTCTAAATCTCCTTGGTGTTCTCCAGTGTTAGCCGTTGAAAAACGCGATGGTGGAACAAGATTATGTTTGGATTCTAGACGATTAAATTCAGTAACTATTAAAGATTCTTACCCTTTGCCTTACCCTTCTAGAATTTTAGATAACCTTCGGGGTGCTAATTATATAACTACAATTGATTTGTCTAAGGCATTTTTGCAAATCGCTTTAGAAGAATCTTCTCGTGAGAAGACTGCTTTCGTCGTTCCTGGGAAAGGCTTATTTCACTTCACCCGCATGGTTTATGGCCTAACTAACGCTCCGGCGGAGTTACAAAGGCTGGTAGATAAATTATTTGGACCAGAATTTGATAATGTAGCATTCTGTTACTTAGATGATCTCATATTAGTAAATTCTAACTTTTCTGACCACATAGATTACTTAAATAAAATTTATAAAATTCTTAAAGATGCTGGGTTAACTATTAATTTAAAAAAGTGTAATTTTTGTAAAGATAGACTTCGTTACCTTGGTTATATTGTTGATAGTAGCGGTTTACATACAGACCCTGCTAAATTAGAGTCCATTGAGAGCTTTCCTCGCCCAGAAAGCATTAGACAGTTAAGAAGTTTTCTTGGGTTATGTTCTTATTACCGCAGATTCATTGAAAAGTTTGCTGATATTGCTTCGCCACTAACAAAATTAACGGCAGGAAGCAAGAATTCTAAAAAATCTCTTTCCTGGAATGAAGAAGCTGAAGTTGCTTTTAATAATTTAAAACTTGCATTAATTTCTGCACCCGTTTTGCATTGTCCAAATTTTGAGAAACCATTCTTTTTACATTGCGATGCTAGTTCTGTTGGAATTGGTAGTGTCCTGAGCCAAGATGATGATAATGGAGATCCACATCCTGTAGCTTATTATTCTAGATCACTTAATAAATGTGAACGAAATTATAGCACAACTGAGAGAGAGTTGTTGTCAATATTAGATTCTATTGAACATTTCAGACCTTATATTGAAGGAATGAAATTTACAGTTATCACTGATCATGCTAGTTTAACTTGGCTTCTTAAACTTAATAATCCTAGTGGTCGTCTTGCACGTTGGGCTGCTAGAATTTCTCAATTTACTTTTGATGTTAAATATAAAAAAGGTTCTTTACATTTAGTTCCAGATTGTTTATCTAGAATAGAAATTTCGGCTATTAATGTTCCTTTAAATAATAATATTGTTTTACCAGACGAGGATATCGTTGATCCTTGGTATAGAAAAATATTTGTCAATTGTCAAAAATTTCCTAGAAAATATAAAAACTTTAAAGTTGAAAGTGATACTTTGTATAGATTTTGTAAAGATAAATATAATCCTAATAATCGTTTAAATTGGAAAATTGTCATACCTAAAGATCACATCTTAGACACAATTAGATCTAATCATGATGATATTAATTCAGGACATTTAGGTATTCATAAAACTTTAAATAAATTAAAAGTACATTATTTTTGGAAAGGTATGTTTGTTGATGTTCAAAAATACATTTCTTCTTGTGATATTTGTAAGGCTTATAAATCTTCTACTAATCCTCCTCAAGGAATTATGGTTAATCCTAAGAAAGTTGATAAACCAATGTTAATGCTTTCTATTGATATTATTGGAATTCTTCCAAAAGCTTATTCTGGACATAAATATATACTTTCAATTGTAGATGTTTTTACAAAATATTGTTGGATATTTCCTATGACTAGCGCTACTACTAAAGTAATTTGTAGGATTCTTGAAAAAGAAATATTTCTTAGGTTTGGAACGCCTAAAATTCTTGTTTGTGATAATGGAAGCCAATTTACAGCGAAGCAGTTCGTAGATTTTCTGAAAAGTTATAATATTAATAAAATATTTTATAATACTTTGTATACACCTCAAAATAATCCTGTAGAGAGATATAACAAAACAGTCGAAACATGTATTTCTTGTTTTGTTAAAGATGATCATAGAACTTGGTCAAAATATTTGCCTCATGTTCAATTAGCTTTGAACAATAGTGTGAATCTTGCTACAGATTTCACCCCTAATTTTCTCATGTTCGGTAGAGAACTTATTTTTGATGCTTCATTGCACCGTTTTAGTAATTCTTTTGATAACCTTGATCAACTTGATGTTGTTGATAGGACTTCTTTTGCTTTTTCACTTAAATCACTAAGTGATATTTTTATTAAAGTTCAAGCTTCATTGCTTAAAGCTTATAAGCGTAATGCGCGTTATTATAATGAAGGGAGAAAGGTCATTTCTTTTGAAGTGGGAGATATGGTGTGGAGGAGAAGTTTCGTTCAGTCTAATGCTCCTGCATTCTTTTCGGCTAAGTTAGCGCCTAAGTTTGTTAAGTGTGAAATAGTAGATAAAGTTTCCTCTAATGTGTATGTCTTGAAAGACCTAAACAAAAACTATACTGGTCGTTATCACATTAAAGATATCATTAAATATTGAAAATTGTTATTGGTTTTGTCAAAATCTATCTTTGTCTTTGGTATTTTGTTTGAAGTATGAACCCATTAAAAGGTGATGTTTGTAAGGTTTTGGGTTCTTGAAAGGAGATGTATGCTAGGAACTTCAGATCAACTTATTAATTTCAATTATGGATTCATTAAAAAATAACTTAGGTCATTTCAGGTCTAGTTTCTGATAATTTTCTACTCCATATTAACAAAATTGTTCCACGTCAAAAGATCTTATATTTTGTTTTTCTTTGTATTATAGGATTATTTTCCTGCATACATTTGTTTCATGTATATTGTATATTTTGTACAAATTTAGGAATTTAGTTTCTACTCTAGTTTTGGAGCGAAATTTAATATTCATTTTCTATGTTAAATTCACTTAACTTATTTCCACTCACTTGGGGAATGGAAATTTAAGTTTCTTGAACTTAAGTTTTTTGTGTAGTTCTGGGTTTATATTCTTAATTTTAAGATTCTCGGATTTGACGCATTTTTATGCATTTACTTTATACCTTGTTATACCATTTTTTGGGAAACTGGTTCTACTTGACTTTGACCTTTTGTGCTATTGTGTTTCATACACATAGTCACAACTTTTTACGCATTGCGCACGGAAAGCTGGTGGTGTTGTACCGGTCGCAATTGTCGTTTTTCTTTTTTTGAACAATTGTGTTTTCATACACATTGTTACATTTTTTTTTACGCATTGCGCACGGAAAGCTGGTGGTGTTGTACCGGTCGCTATTGTCGTTTTTCTTTTTTTGAACAATTGTGTTTTCATACACATTGTTACATTTTTTTTTACGCATTGCTCACGGAAAGCTGGTGGTGTTGTACCGGTCGCAGTTGTCGTTTTCCTTTTTTTTGAACATTTGTGTTTCTATACACATTGTTTACATTTTTTATGCTTTGCGCACGGAATGTCGGTGGAGTTGAGCCGGTCGCAAATGTCATTTTTTTATGCGGTTGTGCTCAGAAAGTCAGTGGTGTTGTACTGGTCACAATTGACATATTTTCTTTATTTTTTGCTTGTGCTCGGAAAGTCGGTGGTGTTATGTTATGCCGATCACAATGCTTATAAATCACATCTTTATGATGATTTTGTTTTGACGTTTAGATGTTGGAGTTTGGATTTGAAGTCGGCGGTTTTTAACCTAACCGATAATGGGAAAACTTCATTGTTTTTACCAATTTTGTTTCAGATTCGGCAGCGTTGGTGCTCAACCGTTATCTTTGTTTCAAATTTATTTCAGGATTTGCAGGTGTAGAGTCGGTGGCGTAGGAGCTCAACCGCACTTTTGTATTTATGCTTGAAGGCTGGATAAGATCAAGGAATAGATTCGATGGCGTTGGTTGCCTAATCGATATCTGGAATAGAATTTAGTTGGGATTTGTTTCTTTTCATTGAAAGATTTATTTTCACAATACTCTTGGTGTTGGGATTAATTTTCACTCTTTTTGAGTTTGGTTTTGGCCTTGGTTATTCCATTGAGTTGGATAATTATTGTACTTTATTTTCCTTCATATTTGGAAATTACTTTCCAAATTTATTATTTACTTTTTGAGAATGCTTTCACATTCTTTAATTTACTTTTTTGGATCGTTCTTACCATTCCAATTTTGCATGATGCTTTTGCATTTTTAAATTTGTTTCTTTGCTGAATGTTGCAAGAAATTTTATTTTCTTTTGAGGTTTTGGATTTCGTCTTTAACTTTCATTGTTTTCTTTAAAAATAAAAAGGATGTTCCTTTTTCTTTTTTTGGGGAGGGATGTAATGTAACGTTGCGTTTATGAATCCCGTTACATCGGCTCCTTTTACTCGTTTTCAAGTTTTGTTTTCGAATTTTTAGTATGGCAGCTCTGATGTCAAAGTCATTCGGACGTTTCGGACAGACTGCACCTTTCTCCCTACGATCGTTTTGGATGGTCGATATTTTTATTACTATGAAATAATCTTCAGAAATCTCATAAAAATGAGATAGTTTTATATTGTAGAACCTTTAATTGTGTCTCCATGAACGTTCTAATGTAGGATTACGTCATATTTCTCGCATATCTTTTGCCAAAAATGCAGTGATTATGCAAATCATTGATATTATTATCAACCATATAAGGCGGTTTTCAATATGAAATCGCCTTAAACTGTAACTTAAACTATTCCTTAAACTTTTCCTTAAACTGTAGCTTTGGCTATGCCAAGCTCTACTTTAAACTTGAAATCTTCAAATTCAACCTTATACCCTTCCATCGTGCTTTTGGGACGCTTTTGAGGCTTCGTTTGCTTGTGAACCTTCGTGTGCGCGCCAGAGGAATGCCGTGAGCTTGTTCTATTAGTATTAACTTAGTTTAACCTCTTAAATCTATAAAAAATTGCATTGGTGACAAGTTTTCTGACAAGATTTATAACAATACTTTTAATGTTTATATATTTTAAATTTAATATGCTTTGGGTAGCCTTACCCTAACTTTAAATGCACACTGGAGCGTAGAATAAATCCTTAAACCTCAGCGTATGGGTTTCATTTTAGCTCACCTCCGGAAGATTAAAGGTACAATTCTCCGTTGACTATCTTAGGCATGATGGTGTATCTCCAGGCGCCCGAATTCTTGGTAATTTATTTTCTTTTTATAATTATAGGAGATCACACAACACTTTGTTTCCATTGAAACACATCAAAGCAATAACCTATTACTTTTTTATTATTACACTATATACGGGGTGTAGCCCTACAAATACAACAAAGACTCATCCATACAACTCCTAAATATATGTTACACATACAATAATTATATTCTTTTACCTGATGCATATGGTGTTGTTCTTTCTCGGGTGTCTGTTGCACTAGTTGCATCTCCTGTGGTAACGCCAAAACTTGGAGTCCTAAAAATAACATGAATTTAGAAGAAAGGTTCATGCATGCCACGTGAGGTGTGTTACCAGTTACATTATTTTTTTATCATACTTCCTACTAATGTTATTAATGTGAAAGTGTGTGAAGATATTTGTTATTCAATCACGCTCTAACCCCTGAACAGATCTGGCTCGAATTTGTTACAGGACAGAATATAGTCTGCAATAATTTTACCCTGGGAATAGGATACTATGGGCTAATGGGTTTCTATTTCGTCCTTTTTTTATCGACGATGAAGTTCGTTCAAGCTTGAGTGAGATGAGAGAGATGTTTGAAGACTAAAAATATAACACATAACCCTTCCCTGGCAATTGTGTAAAAAACGTTACAAAATATTTTTCTGGTTATGCCATGTGTGTAATGAAATTAGAAATGATTTAAAAACAGAATTAGTTACACAAGTGCATAAAACACATAATATAGTGATTAGCGCATTGGTTAGTGTGCACTTACAAGATGCTTATAGCAAAGGCTAAATCACCTGATCGCATCCTGAGTGTACCTGAACATGAAAATTATTACTAACGTTTCCAAAATAATCACTAAGAACTGGTTTGTATGTTTTTGCATGTTGTTTTTATTCGCTGATATAAAACTGCATTCGATTACTAGTTCAAAGAATAAGTAATAAGTCGAATTTGTCTTCCCTTATAGTAGAGGAGACATAGAAGATCGAACTTCATCCGCCTGATAGCCCGATAACACTTTTTTTTGGTCAAATATTATCTGTTAACAACATATAGGCATGTTGTTAATTAATATTTTTAATATTTACCTATCGAAAAGTGTTCATTTGACAACTATCTCATATTAAAAGTTAATTATATGTTTAAAAATGGCAGTAGTAATCAGTAACAAGTCTGCATGTCCAGTAATCAACAGGTGAGATAATGATCAAATGTGGGACATTAATTTCAAAAGATAAATAGGAAATGGTTATTAATTATAATCATCTTACCTTCACCCAAACCGCCTTGCCCAACAAGCTGAATGCTGCCTGCTTCGTTCGCCTCTGGAGAGTAGGCTACGGTAAGCACAGCACCACCTGAAAACATTAATGGAAACCATTCAGTCAACAGCATAAGTTGATTAAAACTAAGCATTTTTAAACTTCTTTTCGTGTGGTTAGTGGCCAACCTGTGAAAGAGTTGTTTAGGCCTCCGTTTTGACCTAACGACTGTTGACAGCCGGGACCGACTTTTAACGTGCCCTCCGATGCACGGAAGCGCTCAGATGTAACACCCCTCAACTGTTAAACACTGATCGTTTACCGAAGAGTGAGCGTACCTGGCCACGAGCGCTTTTAAACTGAAATACATGTATGAATCAATCATGCATCAAAATAGTTTTATGTTTCCCAGAGGACCAAGTCAATATATTTAAAGGATTTTCCATTTGCTGATTAATCATTGAGACTTTAGCGCAGGCTTTCTTCTAGGAGTTAGACGTAATCAGCTTCGCAAAAGCCATAATAAAGCATATTATGGTAAAAATAGGAAAACGGTCCTTAGCCTCCAAAATGCATGTTTTGGTGCTCGGGTGTGGAACAATGATGTCCCCATCTTTTTTACAAGCTTTTATTTAACTTGCAATGTATGTTTGTTCGGGTGGAATCTTACAACTCAATTTTAAGGCACTTGCCCTCAACCGATTGAGCTGAAATTTGGTATGCACGTTCAGTTCGGATGACAATGCAAGAAAAAAAAAAAAAAAAGAAAAAAAAAAGAAAAAAAAAAGATTGTTTTTAAAAAGGTTTTTCTTTCAAATATTCTTGTTATATACCACTTAGGTGGCAGAAAAGCACACGGTCACACGAATGGAAAGTGGTTATTGTGGCCAATGGACGTGTGCAAATCCACGAGAGTCCCACTCGTGTTGCCATCCTGTAAGCACAGAGACTCTCTTGACCCAGATAGGGGGGAAATTACGCCTCCGTGGCTTGCGGTAGTGAACGCGGCCGCTACGCAGGAGGCGCGGGTTCGATCCCCGCTCAGTGCAAATATTTTTATGCATGAATATATATATTTGCATTGGTCTGGATGTTTCTATGTATAATATGTATGTATTTACAAAAAAAACGTATCTAAGTAGGTTTATCCGCATTCTAGATTCCATGAAACAAGCTAGTTAAGCTATGCTTACCATGGGTCTAGATAGCGTTGTGTGAAATGTTGTGGAATATTTAATGTTATTATTTTATTTTGAAGTGCCTTACCTTGTTGAAATCCCTGTATTGGTATTTGCATCTGATACTTGGGTTGTTGTTGAGCTTGTATCAAATGGTTTGGAGTTAGCACCTGGATCTGAACCGTTGATTGTGGATCGCCTAAACAAATGAAAACAAAAATATAGAATGATACGAGAAGAAAATATGCACCATACTAACACCATATTGGAAACCTAGAATTATCTTAAAGAATGTTAGAAACAGAAATCGCTGTGTGTTCTACCGCCTATACAATGGTCTGTGCTCTGATGAATTGCTTGACATGATGCGCACCGCTACATTCTATCATCACACCGCTCGCCATAGGCAGGCAATTTATTCTCACACATTGCGACCGGAAATGGTGCGCACCGTGCGGTTTCAAAGGAACTTCATCCCACGCATGATTGGGAAAACCACGGCAGGAATGGAATGAACTCCCTGGTGTCGTTTTCCCAAGCGACTATAATATGGGGTTCTTCAAGAAGAGCATTCGAAGGTTTCTACAGGGTCGTCAGCACGATTGTGATGCCCTTGGTGTTGCATATGTCCTTAGGCCACGGTAACCACGTCCCATCAGGTGGGCCGTGTGTATTATTACTAGTATCCCCATTAACCCCACCAGTTAACCTAAATTCCCTGAGTTAAGAGTGCGGTTTCTCAGTAGTATAATGGCCAGGATTCGAACCCGAGACCTATCGATCGTAGGGCTCTCGAATGGTTATGATGATGGATGGATAATTACCAGGTTTGGCGCCCGGAAGTGCAATAGGCACGGAGATGAGCTGTGGAGTGGCCTGCAACGTAGTGCCGCCTTCGAGGGCTCGCACATACTGCACGCCGCCTTCGCCCATTGCCAGGCACATCTGAAAAGTAAACATCGACTTTAAAATGTGATTTAATAATAAAAATAGTCTTAAATGGAGCGATGGTCCTTTTAACCACGAAAAAATATAGTAATCGTAACGTAAATGTATCGAGAAAACAGCGCATTATGATTGGCCGCCTGCCTATTGTGAACCCGTGTGTATGGCGTACGAGCTTTTCGTGCTAGCGGTACTGTGCTCTTAGCAAGAAAAACTATTGTAATCGTATCGTCAACGTAGCAAGAGAACGGAGATTTACGATTGGCCGCCTGCCTACTGTGAACCTGCGTGTGTGTGAAGCAGACCAATTGCAATGCTCCGTTCTCTCGATACGATTACGATAGCTTTTCGTGCTACGGGTACTGGATTATACCTAAGCTTCTTACCATTCACCGGAGTCTAGTCAATTGACAGGCTTCATATAAAAAAAAACGTCCGTGATATCACAGATAAAATACGAGTATTCGCCTGACTACGTGGGTATCAAGTCTGACGATAGCGCCTGCGTCAGGTTCCGGTTGAATGGATAGACAGAAGAAGCGCTGGCTTGGCATCGAAGGTGAATGACGTGCGAGCCAATGGTCGCATATCATACTACGTACCATGGAAAAACAAGACCGTGCGACGGACGTTGAGGAGTAAAGCCAGAATGCGAACAGGGACTAACGATATGATGATTATTAGATACAAGCCAGTTAAGCTATGCTTGTTTAGGCACAGATTACCTAATAGTTGGTTTAGGTCTCGATAGCGTTGTGTACAATACCCTAGAACAGCGTTTCCAATTTGCCGGGTCGCGACCCGGTACCGGGCCATCAAAATATAAATAACAGGTCGCACCATTCCCGCTCTTTAAAAAAAAAAACCTACTATCGATCGCATTTTACTATTAATAAATGTGTATTATTAATAGGTCACGAAAGGGCAGTGTGAAAATTATAGGGCCATGGCAGAATGTTTGGGAAACACTGTCCTAGAACATTAAACATAGATATTTTTCATGGCGTCCGTCATAAAGAAATATTGTGTGTTTTATCTACATGTTTAGGAATATAATAACACATATAAACGAGTTGCGCTTATAATAACAACCACTGCTTAGTTATTAAAATAGTTTTTGCCGAGATTCTCAATATTTTTATGATCCGAGAATTATACTTAATATTATATTCATAACTGTGAAAATTTGAGACGATGTTTGAATGTTTAATCCTCAATCACAAATATGCTGGACGGTACTGGCTAAAATTTGGTACAAGAAAGACCATAGTCGGGCACAACACATATCCAAGAAACAGGTTTCTATGGCCGCGGGAAACAGCAGAGCGGGCAGCAGTATAGGTTTACTATATATAATGAAGTGTTAGGCTGGATCCTACTGTGAATGACAGAAACAACTATCATGGCGAACAAACTGCGTTATTACTTTGTACTCAATGAATTTCGTTCGAGTTAATCGTGAGAACTCAGTTTATTGGACCGATTATTTTGGTATAATTACGAAAACCGAAGATTATGTTATTAACATACTTATTACGGTATTACCATAGGCAGGTCATTTGGTGGTCCATTTCAATTTTATAGTCGACTTCCTACATTCATTATCATGGTGTGTTAGTAATAGAAATAAGCAGGTATTTAAATGACAGAAATTAAGGACATTCCTCTTTATCTGCGCGCCAATCCCAGGTGCATCCAAAGACGTGCATTATACAGAAAAGTCATAAGTCTATTTTATTTGGTTGCTTTGATTATGCTTGATGCATTTTTGAACCTTTGATAACCCTTCTAACTAAGTTAAATTGCTTGTGCTAGGAACGGGTTCACGTCGGAAGATCATTGGACAGAATTCGAACCCGAGATCCTTCGATCGTAAGGCCAACTATTTAACCACTAAACTTTTAAAGACTTTTAGACCCCGGAATCCATTCTTCTACTTCTCCTGTTTATCTTCTTGGTTCTTGGTTTATCTGGCTTTCCCAATCCCAACAGAAAACCTGCTCCATAAAGCAATTCATAAGGATCGAACTTCCAGAGTGTAATTTTTGGATACAACCAGGATTAGGGCACGAGGAAAGCCGATACTCATCGACTTTCCTCTTCAAATTAGTCAGCATTTGCCACTGCATACGAGATTACATAAGCAAAATGTGGCTGGACAGACCGCGTTTGAAAATCCCATGCAGTTTTATAAACAGAATTGCATATGCTTCACAAATCTTGTGTTTAAAGTCTATGCAACAGAATGTGTAATTTCTATTTCGTTTGTGCGCTGCGGCTTTCACTCCTTGCGTAATTTAAATTATATGCAATTGGCAAGTTCTGTAAGATATACTAAATATTTTCCTCTTCAATATTCGGACACTAAGCGAAAAGATAAGCAACTATAAGCTTTGGGTTCAAAGAGTTAAAGTTCATTTATTATGATTATAGGTTAGGACTTTCTTTAGAAAGTTAGTCATATTATGTTGTTCAGTTCGCTAGAATTGGTTTTCTATAAATATGTAATAGGTGTGGATAGAGCCGCAACGAGATTTTCAAGGGCCAAGCCTACCTCACTTGCTAGCCGGTACACGTGCTCATTAGCGGTTAATCCCCACTGAAAGAGCAAAGGCCGGCAGCAGTTTTACGAGGCAAAATATTACAAATAATTTTGAATCTAGTCTGCAGGAGAAAAAGTTCATAGTCATTCTGGCAGTCTTGGTTTCAATCATCAACTTAGATCAACATAAATTAGTCTTGATTACCGTAATCACCAACCGTAATTAGATTTTCTTAAATGTGTTTTTTTTCATGCATCTAACCACATTGAACTAATCCAGTTCCAGTTTTTTACAAAATAACTGAGCATTTTATTTCTATTCACCCCGTTTTACCCGGTATTATATTTTACTGCAAAATGTATCTGGGATTTTGCATATTGGATGTGCAAAGCTGAAGATCGGGTGCAATGGTGCACATTGAGCTAGGCTAATTAGTTAAGGGATATTTTATAGCAATACGAAATTTATCAAATGTCAAGTGGCCGCGGAAAAGTAACGTTGGGATCAGTGGAAATAAGACCAAATGAATTGCGATATAAACCGTTAAACATACCTTTATTTCTAAGTGTCAGCCAGGTCGCTATCTGGCACAAATTCCCTATCACCCCTCTATGCCATTCCAACATTCTTGAACCGCATGCGCTTGAGATATATTTATTGCCAATGCCATGTGTATTAATAGTAATATTATTAGGTCTGCTAACCAAATCAAAATGTTAAAATATAGTCTCGTCCCCGAGCGCATGTATGATGTTCCCACCTCCTTCCCGGGGAGGGCCACATCACGTATCGGGTTTGTTTTGGGGTCAACAGGGATGCAAAGGCAATGCCTTATTGGTCTACCTCCCGGGGTTGGAGGGACAGACCGCATTTGCTCCCGTAAACGTCAATGTAAACCCAATCATTGAACGGATCCTGGGCTCCAATGCAAGTCTTAGATATGTTCTCTAACGGTAGTGGTCACACAAAAATGCTTGCCGTGTGCCGGAGCCGAAGGGGGAGGTTATGTCGAACTCGAACCGACTAAACCGCACGCCGTATGTGGGTCGATGTGCTAGGCCGAAGGTGAGGTTGTCTCGTGACATATCCCTCGCACTCCAGCTGACCCAGGGCGATTCCCTCGGGAGGGGGGACCGCGCGGTCCCCGACTCCGTAGTTACGATACCAACGAATAATGATCTAAAAAGTTGGGACTACTAGTTTTTCGGGTTCCGTAGCCAAGTCGCAAAAAACGGAACCCTTATAGATTTAGTCATGTCTGTCTGTCTGTCCGTCTGTATGACACAGCCACTTTTTTCGAAACTATAAGAATTATACTGTTGAAACTTGGTAAGTAGATGTATTCTGTGAACCGCATTAAAATTTTCACACAAAAATAGAAAAAAAAGAACTGAAACGCAAATTTTTTTTTTTTTTCCACGTGTTTCTATGGATAGGTCTAGAAAAATGATATTGCGGTTACTGATATCATTTTTTTCTAACCTGAATAGTTTGCGCGAGAGACACTTCCAAAGTGTTAAAATGTGCCCCTGTAACTTCTAAAATAAGTTCTAATGATAAAACTAAAAAAATATATGATGTACATTACCATGCAAACTTCCATCGAAAATTGGCTTGAATGTGATCTAGTAAGTACTTTTTTTTTAATTGCTGCTATGCAACCATTCATGGGCGAGTACGACTCGCACTTGGCCGCTTTTTTTACGGCAAGTTAAATTCTATGTTAACGTTAGGAATGGAATTTCCGTTCAAAGAGACTTAACATGTCAATCAAGATTTTATGAGTCAATTAAATATTTAATGAGGTCGATTGCTCAGAGCTAAAACGGATACGAGCATTGGAGTCTAGAATTTTATAACATTCTATACATAGTTATCTAGACCTAAAAAAAGCTTATCCGATTGAATCGGAAGCTTTTACCTCAGAGCACGGGACAGTTACCTAACTTGTGTCTTTAAGTGTATGTTTCAAAAAAATTCTTTTTAAGTGTATGTATGAAAGCGATTCAAAAGATCAATTCGAATATACATAAATATTTTCCACTGAACGGGAATCGAACCTGCGAGTAGAGCGCCACAGAGGTCAAGCACTGATCGCGGGGATCCCACTTAAAATGTAAGTAATTCAGCTGAAGAGTTAAATTCGGTTAGAATTCCTCAATATAATAAAATCCGTTTCGCTCTACTATCTTACTAGGGTGTGTGAATGAAATTATTATTTTTAATTGAAGTAATGAAAATAAAAAAAATGAGAACCGCGGTAGCCTAGTGGTATGGCTAATGGACTGCTGAGACGAGGTCTCGGGTTCGATCCCAGGTTTTCCATGGCACACACCAATGACTTTTCGATGCTTTTCCAAGTTAGGTGTGTATTTATCGCAGGTTTATAAGTGCCCAGTTAATGGCAATAGGCTCGCCACCTATTACATTGGGACCTAAACATAAACCGGCGAAATGTGGGTGTTAGCACCTCTGCCTACCCCTTCGGGGATAAAGGCGTGAGTTTATATTTTTAAATAAAATACATATTAAGTGATTTTTTAATATGTATGCATATACATTTTTACATTTGCACCCTAGGCGCTCCACGTGCAGTGGGCACACCAGACTACGAGTACATTGCTTTTAGAATGAAGCGTCGGTAGCTTAGCGGGTAAAGAGTCGGCCTTACGATTGAAAGGACCCGGATTCGAATCTTGACCATTGCACTACCGACGTGAACCCACTCCTAGCACAAGCAATTTAGCTTAGCTGGAGAGTAAGAGGGAATATTGGTAATTTCGATTCCAATTATCTTTAAAAAAAATGTAATTATTTTATTTGATCTACACATTTTTCACATTTTTACGTAATACATGAGCCATGATCCTCTGTGGCGTGGCGGTAGTGAACGCGACAGCTACTTAGGACACGCGGGTACGATCCCTGCTCAGTGCAAATTTGTATGTATGAATACGTACGGGTATTTGTATTGATCTAGTCATGCCTCGGAGAGCATATCTGCTTGCCATACGAACATCCATGGTAGTTGTTACAGGTAGATGAGCCCTCAAAAATCGACTAGTCTGACTACATAACTTCGATATTGCCAATGAGTAGTGGAGGTCAGAGGCAGTCACTTCACATAAATTATAGAAGTTCAGCCGCATCTTAGACCAGGCCCCCGATTCTGCTAATATTATGAATGACATAACAAAACCACCGTAATACCGCTGACATTGCTTTAAATGTCATAAAATTTTCGACTTTGTTGCTGTTTTAAAGCTCAAAATGAAAGGAGAAAGAGTTAATAACATTTTTCACGATTTTCAAGCTTGTCATTTAATTTTAGACTTTAAGGGCATGTCAGTAAAGTCTAAAGTTAAATGGCATTGATTATAGTGTCAGGGGTACCGCAGTGGCTTTGTCATAAAAAAAAAATAGCGAATCAGCTGACAGCTGACCCGACCTGGATTGGGAAAAAGCCTTAGAGGATGATGACATGATTGTTAAAACTTTACCTGTGGCATAGATCCATTGTTGGACACATTCTGCTGTATCTTAGTGACAGGCAGCTGGCCACTTGTAGTCACAAAATGAGTGCCAGCGGTGCCCACCGTCGAAAACGCAGCAAAATTCATATCAGACTCGTCCTCACTGGAAACAACATTACATCTACTTTGTAGAGATTTCAGCTTTTTTTATTCTCAAAAGTACTAAGGTGGTTTTAGATTTGAACCAGGTTTTGATTTTGAATGAATAAGCTTTAGGTATGATGCACCATAGTTTGAAATTATTTTCTCAAAAGATACCTATTTCAATTTCATCACTCAAAAGGGAATTAGGAATAACAATAATATTACTATGCCTACCCTTACAGTATTAAAAAGAATTAGAAAATATAACAGACGATTAAAAAATAAAACTCAAAATGAGAAATTCTCATTAATCAAAAATATATTGTGACATGTCCACACACAATTATGTCCTTAAAATTAATTAGTATACATTTCAGTACATTAACCACATTATTATGGTTTCTCGGTAAATTATTACCTAGTTTCAATTAACAGATTCATTGGAATTCTCTCTTGGGCATTGTAACCCGAGACAAACTAAGGTGCACTTGAAGGAGGTCCATATTATACATGTCATATTTCTAAATATCCCAATTAATCCTGTGAATATCCATGCCCTAATTTTGTTTCCAAGATTTGTATTCCATAGTGTTTTGTGTTCCGAGTAAGTTGTGTTAGTGAATTGGGATAAGATAAAATAAGTATGATTTATATTGAATTGACCGATTTTTGTGTTTGTTTAGTAGCTGCCAATGTGCTTTAGTGCTAAGAAATAAGTAAAGTTTTTATTATAGTTTTTATATAGTTAGTATTTTTATATATTAGTATAGTTTTTATTATAATTTTTGCTAAATTGTGATAAATGGGAAACCAATAGTTGAAACAAATTTACTTATGTTAATAGTGAATTCATATTACATTGGGTTCCAACCAGCTCTCTCTTCGTTGTAATACACCAAAACCCTACAGTAGCATTATGGTTTTACCAGGAATGGAATAAGCAATTCTTCCCACTATAAACATTGACTCGCTTTAATCCATAAAAGTGAAATTCATTACACAACAGTGAAAGCAAGTGGCTCATGTATAGACAGGTAGATCTTTTTCAAGAAATAAACATTGTACACATTTACTATATATTATTTATTTTTGCTCTCATTGATATTTCATCTGACATTCTCACAAAAAAAAAATTGGTGAATATTTGTTTCACCACACCCAATAAGTGCTATTATAGGCATCTTTACAGTATAAATATATATGTTACTTAATTAACCTGGTGTAATGGGAACATAGTTTTTTTTTTTTTTCATACAGGCTATGTAAAATTATTATAAAAATCTAGAATTTATCCGCATACCAAGAGGCATCATCTCTGGTGGGCAACTTCTGCATATCACACATGGTATGGAGTAACGGGCTCTCCACACGATCCGCCGAGGCGGGAGAAAAATCATATAAAATATTCACTGTCCCACTTGAATCATTCACTATAGTATACCGCGTATCCCCACGTCCCCCAATGTCCCACCACCGCGGCGCCACTGCGCACGGGACTACACTGGGACCACAATGGTAGGGCACATACCACTACCGACCACCAACCACGGCACTACACTAAAATTTATTCAGCCGCGGTGAGAGGCGAAAGATGATCGTCTACCACTAGTAATAAGAAAGTGGGCTAAAGAAAGTTTTTATGCAGGCCCGATAGCCGGCTGACGAGTTGGATATACATACGGACAGACAATCGGCGTATATGTGTACGTATACACATGTAGCTCTAGCGTGATGCTCACTTTCTCTTTGCTGTACTTTCACAAGCCAGTTAGGTGTGGTTGAGGTTCACTCGCTGTGGGAAGCTTACATATTAGGTAATTGTCTCAATACTTGTTCTAAAGTATCGAAATCGTATGAAAATGTATTTCGTATTTTATTTTTTGATTACTTGAACGTGATTTCACATATTGTTCATAAGTAAGCATATAAAGCAATACAACTGTACTAAAAATTCCTTGAAACTTGCTGTTTCAATACAAAAATAAAATTGTCGAATAGAAAGTTGAAATAGGGTCATAATCCGTGTCATTGACCTTAAAATCGTACAAATGTGTTGAAGAGCGTAAATCTGTATTTGTTAGATAAAGCCGCAAATAAGTAACTAAATTATAATCAAAACTAATGAATTTTTGATATGTAATTATTTAAGTAATAGATAGCCAGGGTTGAAGGTTATCACAGTTGCAGACAAAGAATCGTAACAAAAATGGCCGATGTTTTCAGTTACGCAATTACTACTAATTCATAAAGGTTTTAAGATGAATTATCATAAGAACGGTATTTTCTATCATAGGACAGGTCGTAGGCGGAACCAGACAGTTATCGAAGGTTGTTCACCCCTACCAGTCCTTTTGACCAGCTGTGCGTCCATCAAGCGGACGCGACGCATCCCCACCATAATGCGGGATCCCCTCCATGTGCCGTCACCAAAACACTCCCGCTCCCGGCTCCTTCCTCCACCGCCAGGAAAATCGCGAGAGGAGGGGTTGAACGCGGCCCTCGCGGCACTCTCGCGATAGCATTCATGTGGCCACGCGCCCCGTGTAACGGTACTACGGAGTACCGCTGTACCGCTTTCAAAATAAGGTCATGGATATTCACGAGTTGTAAACAAAAAATGATAAATTAACTTGTCTTACCTTCGTTATATATTTGTTCCGTTATAAATATAATAGCACTTCTTTAGTTCTCAAAATATTGTTCATAGTTATAAATTCCAAACAAATAAACAACGGTGCCCCTTCCCTTCTACCAATTACAACAAATGGGATCCGCCATACTGTTTCTTAGTTCATAAAATTTATCACCAGGTGGCGCAATTCCGGTAATTCTTTGGCGTGATTGGCTATTAGTTCTCACTCATTGACATTTAAAAATACCACAATAAAAATTTAAATTGTTACCATGCTTTAACAATTTTAATTAAATAAGGTACATCACACTAATTAATTAGACATAACAATAATAATACACACAAAACTTAATTCGTAACTATAGCTAATATGGAAATTGTTGCCCACATCTCTGTACTCTCTCTAAATGCAATTCGAATAATAACTTATTGTTATAATAATAACTACTCTGGGATGATGTCATTCCTGGATCATAGCTAGCTCTACGCTCAGAACTAGATGAAGAACTTGATGATGAGATCCCATTCTCTGGAGTTATTCCATTTGTTATGCTACTAGTGTCTTGCGTTTGTGAAATAGCTGTATTTATGAGATTGTTGTTTATATGCAAATTATTTATCCTCTTTGATAATGGCATAAATTCGCATGAATCATCCTCCCTCGGTCTTTTCCTGTGTAAACGAATAAACTATAGCAGTACAACATGAAATAAACAAGATAAGATAATGCGTTTACTCATTTGACAGTACCAACCTATTTTCTGTCATATTAATGTAATTCCCATTACTACCAAAACAATTATTCCAGTTCAGGTTGGCGTTACTCCCAAAAGTCATTGGTTGACAAATTCCGATATTCTTAAGTTAAATCAATTAAAATTATGCTCTTTTACGTTTAAAACTGTTAATTTTGTTTCACAAAGAAGAGACACATAAATATGAGCCATGCACAGAATATCCAGGTAGCACAAGGTTATTTTTTAGCATGACATCTGTCTCAACTGAGGTAAAAAGACAAACGGCATGACAAAGTGAGACCACAAGTATTTGATGTGCAAGAACTACATATATTTCATTGAAGGACATGGTTGTAACCATAGACGTCACAGCTGTTTCTTTTTTTTTATATTGTCAATGAAATGACATGGCAAGGGATACATTGAGTTAAGTAATTAATTTTATTTTTTTATCTTAGTCCATTACCTAAAAATATTATAAAATAGTATGTCACATTCTATTGATTTAATGCTTTTTTATTTGTATGGTCATAGGTACAAGCGAATAGACGTAACTCTTTGATATGAATGTACAACTGTGCAAAAACTAAACGCAATGCAATATTTTTGTAAGTGTTCCATTAGATGGCGTTATAAAAACAAAAGATTCCCTTAAGTTTTGACCAATTATTCATATGCGTTCATAGATGTCACTGTTATGAATTCTCAAAATATTGTTTTCTGAAGAAAAATAATAGATGTCACTAGATGTTAAGGTGCTTCTCTACTAAATCATATTCTGTCCTTCGTGGTGCTTCCATGGTATGGTGTAACTGAATATTTCTCTATTCCACGGTTGCCTGGAAGAGATCGCATTTAGCGATAAGGCTGCCCATTGTGCACATAACTATAATTACCTACTATAATCTAATGTAATCCATATGGATTATATCTGTAATCTAATGTTGGTGTACAGTAAAAAGTTATCTATCTATCTATCCACATTTACCTGTCAATTCATCATCATCACCTTTGCGTCAGTTCCCTTCGAATCTGAGGTACTCACCTCGGAGCCCAGGCTCCTTCCAGTCCAAGCGCGACGCGGCTACACATCGATATTTTCCGTAAATCGGCAGCCATCTGACCTCTGCAACCCATTAACGATATCGAAGTATTACAATTAGACCAGTTGTTTGATTTTTCAGGCTCCAACTACCCGTAAGGACTTACGACTGCCAGCCGTACGAGGTGGTCGGGACCGACGGCTTATCTACTTACCCAGACCATATTTGCATTGGTATGACATAATAATATTCAAGCATACACGTATTTCTCCCGGGAGTCAAACCAGCACCCCTTGCGTACCCAGTCGAGTTTACTGCAACACTACCAACTAGCCAATTAACACGCACGTTACATAATAATGTAGGATGTTGTGTTGTTTGTCAGTTTACGGTTAAAATTGCAGCGGAGTGATTTCTAGCCATACATGGCGGCAACGCTATCGTGTTTCTCTGCCTTTTTATGGCTGAAGAGAACAACTACTCGAGGCTGTCGGGTGGAACAGATGTCTTGTTACGATTCGAGTAATTTGTATGTTTACATTTGGTGTGTAGGTTTAGTTGGACGTATGGGTTGCATAGTACATGACAAATTAGTAGTCGAGGCAAACATTCTTTCCAGGCCTCCGTCCCTTTCAAAAATGTTCACCCTTAACCACTGGGCCCCACATAGATATTCTTCCAATTTCATCTACTAACAAGTACTGTACTGATTAACGGGTGGGGCTTTGGTAAGTACAGGCTTTCCTGACGTCGTTGGGATGGGCAGACTTTCGTAACTCCTGTAAAGGCCACCATAAACCAAAACCAAAAGAACAGTAGCGAAGTGTGACAACGACGGTATTTCCGTCCAATTGAGTAGTCCGACTTGGGTAGTACCTCCGCCCTACAGAATAATAACCTTGTGTTGTGTTCCCGGTGGTGAGTCGGGTAGTCAGAGTTCAATGGAGAGTTTTTGCGCTGTCAGTGGGAAGACGTCAGAAGTCAGTGGCTATTCCTACTTCGTCTTTTACGCTGACGGCACAAAAACTCTCTGTTTTTACAGGGTCGGCAGCACGAGTGTGATTCTCCTGGTGTTACACACGTCCATAGGTCACGGTTACCGCTTTCCATCAGGTGGCTAGTAGAAAAAAACTAAAAAAAGCTTCCCTCGATCTAATTTACCATGCACTACTATGGATAACCGGCAAGAATTCGGTTACAGAGACCCATCGCCACTGCAAGAGATAGAATAGATGCTGCGTGTAGCCGAGAAGTAGAGTTGTTAGGTGTCGCGATTAACGCGGGATGTCCCGATTTTCAGGGGTCTGAGATCGCGTCATCATTTGCGCCCGATGGAATAAATCAATCATCAAGTACAATATGTCAATCTCTTCCATACATTCCTATCAGATGTCAATAGTTATTTATTCCCTAGCCGTTATCCTTGTTCACACATTGCATTCACCTTTTCTTGAGCCAACCTCTGCACCTAACGCAAACTTTTTAAATTCACACTTTGAACTTGAAACTTTTCAACAACATTACTTTCAACTCTTTTCATAATTATGACGACAGTTTCTTGCTGCTCAATTTTCAAATTTACTCCTGCAAAATTCCTCTAATATAGGTTTCTTTCTCATTGCAACTCATTCCTGTTTTTGTCCATTCTGGTTACACGACACATACATCATGTAGCAGTGTACTGCAGTTCTCAACATCTGACGACCATAACATGGTGCATACAAGACGGCAGGTCTAGAGAGCTACCAGAAAACATCCAAAACTTCAAACCCGCATGAAACAGGAGGGACAGATGTAGCCATGAAGTCACTTCGGTTTTCTTACTTTTCTTACGGTTTGCCTCGGTGTGGCGGCTCGATGCTCGCCCTTCCTCGATGGGGACTTAACCCTTCCGAAAACCGCTTTAATAAACGGCGCCGTTCAATTAGCGGCCTGAATGGTGTTCAGTCATTTAAAAAACGGCTAGGCAAATAGCTTGGATTAATGACCTTTAATTACTTGCCTTGCCATGTAACCTGTATGGTTATAAAAAAAAATAACCATGAAGATATATCTTCTAACCTAACCTCCTTCTCGATTAAGCTATCACTAATTTTCTGTGAATACACCCCTGCCTACCCTCTCCGGGATTTACAGGTGTGAGTATATGTATGTATGTAATTTTCTGACTCATTTCAGAGTGGTGCCCCATCTTACGAAAGGCCTAAGCATTTGCCAGACAGGTTATAAAATGTTGTAATAAACATTACGGCTGAATATCATTCAGCCTGTTCATTAAACGGCCGATTAGGCTAGTTGGGAGCAACATACACATTTATATATAACATTGCCTCATGTCGTCTACGTAGGAATTCCACTTCTTTTAAAGTTCGGTTGATTGATTGATGATATTTAATCTCAGAAATTAGAAAGCATGCAGTGTTCTCATACCCTAACATGTGGCCTAGTTGTTGTAATCGTTACACCTATGCTGACGTCATCTAGCTGTGGGTCACTTATTAATCGTTCAATCCTATGCATAGAGTTACATATAGATATAGTAACCAGCATAACGCTCGGATTAGTTTTACATAATCTATAGATGATTGTTGGATTTGAGTTTGAGTTCCTTCGCTGCCGTAGCACCGCTGTAGAGTAGGTGCCTACATTTGTGCCTGATGGGGGAAGATATATGCTGGTAACTAAATCCGGCAGACTGGGTCCAGTCCGGTTTCATGAAATTTATACCGGATCCGTTACAAATATGCTAGATAGAGGCAACGGATCCGACAAATCGTATAGTCATCCCTAGTAACATTGACAGTTATTTTATTTTCATCGAAATTTTAGCGCTTTGCTGAGGTATTACCTAAGTATGACGTCCCGGCGAACTTCGTACCGCCAATATTTTTCTGCCCGTGTGGCGTCAGATCCCGTTCCCGCTGCACCCTGTAATATATTAAACATGTATTATACATATAAACCTTCCTCTTGAATCACTGTATCTATTAAAAAAACTGCATCAAAATCCGTTGCGTAGTTTCAAAGATTTAAGCATACAAAGGGATATAGGGACAGAGAAAGCGACTTTGTTTTATACTATGTAGCGATATTTAGGTAGGTATTGGTAGGTAGGTTGGGCATAATATTGTTGTTTAATTTTTACTATGTTCACAGCCTCCTTGGCGTAGCGGTAGCGAACGCGGCTGCTACGCAGGAGGCGCGGGTTCGAGCCCCGCTCCATGCAAATATTTATTATGCATGATTATGGGTATTTGCAATAGTTTGGTCGTGCCTCTGAAAGCACGTTAAGCCGTCGGCAATACAAACATCATGCAGTCGTTACGGGTAGTTGGAGCCCTGTAAAATCCAACAACTGGTCTAGCTGCAATGCTTCGATATCGCCTTTGTGTTGTGGAGGTCGCTTCACGAAAAATATCGAAGTTTTAGTCAAATTCACAGTTTGACTGGTAAAACTGACCCCAGACTCCAAGTTGAAAACCTTAAACCCGAGGTGAAAGAAGCTGCGTGCGTTGCAGTTGTCGTATGCGGTCACCTTCGGAATCATACTTTTACCGAATGCATGAATTAAGTAGGTATTTCTGAAAGTTTGCACATTGCAGCCCGTCGGGCAAGACGCGGATATTAAACTTGTCTTAAGTTTTAACACAAGAGAGAGAGCAGTCGGCTAAATTATCAAATTATTAACGTGATTCCGTTAGCTGACGCTGGTTTGTACACAGATAAGATCTACTAGATGTGAACAGCGATTGCAATGTCTGCAGGCTATATTGTACAGGGTGTTACTGAAAGGGTTGGTCATGGTTGAGGGTCGTGCACATGCCTGATAACGAGTGCATATACTGCATATGTACATGGGCGTATCCAGCCTTCTTTAAGGTATGGGGATATAATGAATTTAATTTTCAATTAATGATGCATGGAGATTTGTGGGTACTGCTCCCTTGAGTATAAGCGTGATGGTATTTAGCCAATAAGTTATTACCTACCTCGATAAACGGGCTATCTATTTAAAAACTTTCAGTTCGATCCAGTAGTTCCTGAGATGAGTGCGTTGAAACAAACAAACAAACTCTTAAGCTTTATATTATTTATAAGTATAGAGCAGACATTGAACTGAAGGAAGATGCCCTAGCATTGAGTAGGAAAATATGTGTTTTTGTTGGTAAATTGTATTATAAGGAGAAACAGTTAGGTTATTGACATGTGGATCGAGCGTATAATTAATTAGTTAGGTATTTTGTATTAAATATTTCTCTAGTCTTATTTATATGTAAGAAAAGTTAGTAGGTAGGTATGTGGTTTAGGTATACAAACTTATAACGAACTATCCCTATTATGTACCAAATAAATTAACTGAACGGAACAAAAAATTGTACCTATTGCAAGAAACCACTAATGCATCACGAACAATGCAAAACTTTTTGTCGCTGAACCGTGACATTACAAAGATACGCGTTGACTTATACTGATTAGATATCAACCCGAGGAGGGTCAGACCGAGAAGGATGGCCCTGGGTCAGCTGGGGTGCGAGGGATATGTCGTCTGACAACCTCACCTTCGGTCTAGCACGACGAGTAACGACCAACAGACGGCGTGCGGTTTAGTCGGTTCGAGTCCGACATAGCCGGAGCCGGAGGGGGGGGGGGGGGGTCTCCGTGGGGATTTCCCGCACTTAAATAAAAACTGATAGTTATCAAAGTTCATTAACTCATTTATCTCTTTTCTATGCCTCTTCTTGTTACCTAATTACATCTATGATAGTATCACATTTTGGTGTGACGTTCAGAAATCGGCAAGTCGCGTGCTCAGCGCGCGCATCGGCGCATGAACATCGCGCTTACTCGCTCCGTTGCATGTCGTGTGGAATTCGCCTTATATGGAAGCGAGTATACTCTGTACGTCTGTACCACACCTATAACATCTATTGTTGATGGTTGCCTATGAAAAATGGGCGTGGGAACTTCAGTGCGTGACCTATATTTTAGGTTAATGTATACCGTGCGTCCGATCACAATACATGATAAATGGCTGTACCTACGAATAGGTACCTCTTTGCCATCAAATATAAGTAGGTAGTTCAAACGCGGCTGAGCCCCATGTTTTTCATAAGCGGTTTTTCGCTTTTCTAGGGTATCATGGAAGTATTATTTTGGGTTTTGTACCGTGAAAAGGAAAAACAGAGCCCATATAAGTTTACTTGAATTTTTGTCTGAATTTGTTACTTGTAGCAGAGACCCCTTATGAATATAACTTCACTTCATCTGTTAGCTGAGGGTACCTTTATCTTCTATAATAATCTTGAAATCTGAATGGGTTGAATGAATTAACTCAGTTGCGGTGGGCTTTTCAGTCTTACTGGGATGCAGGTGAACTTCCGTTATTTTCCGTGAAGCGAATGAAATCTGACATCCACACCAATTGGCGAGTGAGTTCAATATTTTTCAATTCATTTGCTCATAACATGGCCTCTTACCTCACCGCAATTAGGTACATAATGATACCTATTATCAAACTGTGGTTTTTTGATTATTATAAAATCACGAGTGGGATAATGACTTTTTATTACCTAGTTGAGTTGCATTTTATATAAAAAATAGATAAGTACAAAAAAGATCGTGTTCAATAGAACAAATAAATTAATATCCCTATATTGCTTATCCATTTCATGCAACTTCGTATTTACCTAAATAGAAAATTTCATCTTGAAAATTTCAACTTTTGTTTTCTACTTTCTAAATAAATTCACCATTATGTACACGGATAAACAAAAAAACTCTCATTCTTTTCTTTTAGTCTGTGGCCAGTGTGTCAATAGAAAAAGTAATTAATTGTTCCTGCTAGTTTTACTGATGAAATTATAGTTATTTATAATTAAAATGTCTACAAGATCTATTTATGAAGAAAACGGGCATTAAATAATTATAATAGATCTTTTGTCCACAAAATCAAAAGATATGATCTAATATTTTTATCATTATGAGATATTTGGCAGGAGCCTTATGGCATGGCATAACTCACAAGTGAAGTAAAATCTAAAAGCTATTTTTATTAACTACTTTTTATTAGCTACTTTTTATTACTCCTCAGAAATCTTCAAGAAAAAGTCGACCCTCGAGTCAATCAATATATACGAGTACGGATTGCTCTCGGCAGTCAACTCGCACTTGTCCGCTTTTTTTGGGGGCAAAAATTAGCCAATGTCACTCTCGGTTTCACAAAAACTATCTCTACGAATAAATCACATTGATCTATTGCTCTCTTGACGCGTGAAAGAAGGATAAACCAACACTTTCACCTTCGTCTATTTTGATTGATATTAAATATTGTATCTTTCATGCTTCATGCTAAGTAGTTGTAACAATTTGTATCTAAACAATCATTGTACCTAATTATTAACGATTAAAAAATAGTAGCCGCGAGGTTTTCAAATTCTTTTGCTGTTTGTAAGTTTTGTGACCGAAATGAATAAATTATTTGAATTTAAATTGTACCGGATATTCTTACAAGATACAGGCAAATAGCAGTGTAAAGGGGGTCATATACAAAAGCAGGATTTTTGTTGCGGACATGGCAAATGTGGTTTACTGTTTTGGTTCTCTTCTACATTTACCTACGCAGTAAATGCTTCTTGGCAATGGGCATGCCGTCGCAAAACTAATTATAATTTACGTACTAACTATAATTTATTGAAATTACATCGATTTAAAGTGTATTGTCCGAATTAAAAGAATGTACCAAATATCAGAACAATCAGTCGTTTCAACTTCAACTTCTTCAAAATGCCCTCTGCAGCAAATCGCCACAATTCGCCAATGTCAAGTAAAATGTAAAATAAAATTATTAATGGCGACACGCCAATGTCGAATGTACCAGAGCCACGTTAGCCACGCCTAGGGTTGCCAACCGTACTTTATAATAAAGTATTGTACTTTATTTTCGTTAATTGTACTTTATATTTTATGAGAACAATAAAGTACGCGAAAATACTTTATTTTTCGCATGATTATTTTTTTGGTATTACTCTTAAAGTATTTTTGTCGTTAAACGGAATTTACCGATAAAAGCTGCTACAGGAGGAATAGGAATTGTGAAGGTAGTACCACATAATTTACATTTTGCATTCAATTTGTTGCTAGGATCATCAATTATCCAATCACCATATTCGATTTCCCACTTTTTATTATATTTCTACAAACGTTTATTTTTCTGTTTTTTCGGTGTTACATCTCTAATAATAATAATATTATGCAAGGGTCGTGCTGATTTGAAAAGCTTATATCACACAAGTGCTTTCTCTGTTTTCCGTTCATGCTACAAGATTTAGAAATCAGCACATCCCTTGCATAAAATTATTATTATGATTTTAGTACAACAGATCCTTTAAAGAAGCTTATTAACAATTATATTTTTCATTTTTTAGTTTTAGTAATACCATGTTAATGCTAAACAAATGATCCCAAAATCGATAGGTTTATCTTGTTTAGTTTAGAAGTTTCTATGGCCAGCTTCTGACTCCATCTTCAGAACCTGAATACCATGTAATACCAGAGAGTTTGTTAAGACAAACCAAATTATCTCAAAATCGATGGGTTTGTCCTATTTAATTTAGGAATAGCTATGGCCACCTTCCTACTCCATCATCAGGCTAGCTCCATTGAACCATATTAAATTTGATCAAAATTGGTTGAGGATATCGGCTTCAAAATCGAGTAGCAAGATTCCACGCGAACAAATTACATACATACATACAGTGAAAGTTAAATAAAAGCTTGCTTTTTTTCTAAGGCTGTACTTTATTTTTAACCCTTTTGAAATCGGAAATACTCTATTTCTTCTGAAAAAAGTTGGCAACCCTAGCCACGCCAGTAAATTTGTTTCCGTGTGTCCGCCCCCCAAGAGATTCTGGTGGACGATCAGGCCCTCAATTCTGCTAAAGCCAAATCAACTGTCATACCACAGACACTGCTATAAATGGCATTAAATTTTAGACTTTAGGATTATATATTCTTAAAGTCCAAAATTAAATGAAGATTGTCACATTTCACTTTTTCATTCACTCTACAAAAAACCATTTAATATTAGACTTTACGGACATGACTTTAAAGTTTATAATTAAATGGGTAATTTTTGCAGTGTCTGTGGTATGACAATGGTTTTATTTTAGTAGAATTGAGGCCCAGGACGTGTGCAGGACGTGTGGTTGGATTTTAGGGGGCAATCAGTCGTTTATCAGTGTACATTTATGACATGCGTTAACGACTGTCATATCCGTCAAATCCCATACATTCGTCATGCTATTCCATCAAACACCGGCCAACAAATGAGGATACCGACGCAAAAACTAATTGTAGATGGCAGCAGCATATGACCAAACAAAAATAACCATCTGTTCTGTGACAATAACAAACTCATAGCTGTCAGATTTGAAGAGACAAACTATGAAATCTACGTAGGTGACGGCAGTGACGGCTAACACTGGCCATTAGGAGGCGCCCTCTGTATGGATAAAAGCACAGTCGGCATCCCAATGCGCTGCAAATCTGCTTTGGTGTATGGCTCCACTGAGTTAACATATAAATCAATGTGTGGCTCCCTTTACTGAAATGACGCCAGTAGAATATGATAAGCACCCGTTCTCCATTCAGAGTTGATGTATCAAAGTTCAATTTCCCTGGATCTCATTGGATTACTTCATTGAGAAGATGACACTCTAAGAAGTAAGTATAGTTATGTGCCTACAAAAATATGTCAAAAAACTCCGTATTATGATAAAACAAAATGAAATTATAGCTACCACCGGCCACTAGCGGCGGCAACCAACCACTTGTGGCAGTTACCGACCAAGACCCGATTCTGCTCCATAACGACATAGCGACATAACAAAACCACTATCATTCTCTGACATGTTGATGATGTCATTAAATTTCAGACTTTATAGCTGAGTGTTAAGGTCCAAAATGAAAAGAGGAAGAGTTTATAACATTTTTCATTCGCTCTACAATATTGTCATTTAATTTTAGACTTGAAGATTATAATCGTAAAGTCTAAAATTAAATGGCATTAGTAAGAGTGTCTGCGGTACCGCAGTGGTTTTACCATGTAAAAAATAATAGCAGAATCAGGGCCAGCCCCTCTAGATATAAGTGCAATTCGTTGGCCGGCGTTCGATGGAATAGACAGACGAATGTATGGGATTTGACGTATATGACAGTCGTTAACGCATGTCATAAGCGTCAAATCGTCAATCGTCAAAAGCCACTGACCGGCTTCTCCGTGCAAAAAATTGGTTGCCTGTAAAGTCGGTATACGGGCGAAAGTTTTACGTGACAACGACTTTGAGTGGTAAAATAATTTTCGCTCTGTCTCTCTCGCTCTTAGGCGGGCTAACTGTGCCCGAGTGGAAGGGACGCGTGCCTCTCACTCGCTCTCATTGTGAGCGCATAACGTGAGCGGAGCGTAACGCAGTTTCTTGAAGTGTCACCCGGCAAACCAATTTATAAGACGTTGTCACGTCAAAAAAGGGCGCGCGTATGCCAAATGTGATCGGTCGCCCGTTTACGCGGAGTATGCAATGTGTATCCTTCTGGTAGTGTCATGCATCGCCATCGCGGTCCGACAAAGAGCAATTTAGTCTTGCTTGAGTCGTTTTTATAGTTCTGTATAGGTACGCCTGTATATTTATTTATTTATACCATAACATCATTGTTCCTATAGCCTAATTAATAACTGAATACACAATGTTCTAACAATCTAAATAATATCTACCGATTTTATCAACACTTTGGCTAGACAATGAACTATGTTGTCATAGGTAATCATCATTCCAGCCGTCATGATTCCAGCGTTACATCCAAACCTTGTCCTTTAGAGCCGGTCCGGTCGGCTATTCTACGCCTTCTTCATCAGATGTGGTTTATATTAGTTTTTAAAGGGACGAAGACGTCTGATTCCTCAAACCCTGGGGAGAAATTCTGCGCCAGCGGTTCGTCCGTTGATTAGCCGTCATACCAATTTGCAGGTGCAGTAGACGTAACCTCAAAAGTCTCAGTGGGTCCATATACAAAAGTGGGGTACTATTATATTATGTTTGTAAATGGTCAAAGAATTTGTGTGTGACAACCATTTCCTTAATAGGTTTTTTTTTACGTGCGGATAATCCCCACGGATCCCCCCCCCTTCGGAGCCGAAGGGGGAGGTTATGTCGGACTCGGACCGAATAAACCGCACGCCGTCTGTGGGTCGATGTGCTAGGCCGAAGGTGAGGTTGTCTTTTGACATATCCCTCGCACCCCGGCTGACCCAGGGCCATTCCTCTCAGTCTGGCCCTCCTCGGGAGTCTGGCCCTCCTCGAGTTCCTTAATAGGTGGCACGTTACTCGACAAGGTAATTGATCTTCCAACCTCTCCTTCCAAAGCAGCGTTGTATGCTGCCCGGCATATATGATATGCGGGATGTTTAATATCCATACTAATATTTTGATTGAAAAGTGTATGTGTGTGTGTGTGTCTGTTTGTCCGTCTTTCACGGCTAAACCACTGAACGGATTTTAATGAAATTTGGTATAGGAGTAGATTAGACCTTGAGAAAGGACATAGGCTATATTTGGTCGCGATAACAGATATCCACGCGGGCAGAGCCGCGGACAACAGCTAGTAATCTATAAATTGGTTGATTTGAGCTCCATTACCGCCGTAACAGCACGCCGTGCTATCTCCTATCTCCAAAAGATACCCAAACAACGCGTACTGCGCATAAAGAGTACATTTTGTGGAATGATTGAGTAACTATATACTGTGGTAATAGCTAGGTATATTATAAGTTCCGTAGTAATATGGTAACGTTGCTTTCTTGAAGATTCGTTTAGTTCACATCGGTGTTATGATACTTTCTCTATTCATGCACAGTCTCCTCACTTTCACGGAGTCTCGGTATTCATTAGCGAGATATGAGATTGTTCGCAAACTTTGATAATCAGATGTTCTTCTCACATTGTTACAAAGGATTGTGTAAAACCGCGGAAATAAATGTGGTCTGTCACACGCATTGTTGAGCCGTGTGTTTCAACTATGTTATAATTACATTTTCATATTACTTATTATACTTAATAATATCTTTATCGTGTTTATAATCAACCATAACAAAGTTACCGAATTTTTGTTTCTCACAGACTCACAGGTAAGCGGTCAAAAGCCGTTGCAACAGCGAATCCCGCGGGTCTTCAAATTCCACATTGAACGATTTCGCTAAAAACTTGTAATTCTATAAATTTCCAATAAATCTCAATAAATTCCGATAAAATTCGTGAAATGGTCACTCCTATAAGCAGAATAGCAACAATTAATTTACTAAGCAGTTTCTTATTTCGAATTTAAATATTGCCGCATGCCAAAATATTATATCCTAATGTGATTCCAATACAGCCTTTTTAGACCTTAAGGTAGGTTTGCAACCAAACCCGTTACTATGTAGTACAGGCATATCCTGCTTCGTCTTCTACACTGAAGAGGAGGAAACTCTCTGTTTTTACTGGGTCAGCAGCACCTGTGTGCTCCCCTGGTGTTGCACACGTCCATAGGTCACGGTAACCACTTTCCATCAGGTGGACCATGTGCTATTCTGCCATCACGAAAGCTTATGGCGAAAAGACCATTGGGTAATGACTATTAAATTCGCAAAAAAAATGTTTGCTAATAAACAAAATGTCAAAAAGAAAGGTATTAGAAATCTAATTATCTGTTGCAATATGTAAAAATTGCAAATATTCTGTGAATTGTTGCTTTTTACGACTGAAAGGAGATAGCAAGTGCCACTGGTGAGATATCAGATTCAATTCCTGGATTGGAGCTTTGTCGTAATACGAATTTAAACATGAGTAAGTACTTAGATGTGGGCTAAACTTCAATTGGAGCTCTGTCGTCATACGAATTTAAACACTACCTTTGCAGCTCCGAAATTAAGGGCTGGTCAGAAGCATACCTAAGTATCTTGCTAGTAGCAAACCGGTTGAAAGATAACTGCTCACAGACTTCTAGTAACTTGGGTCAGCCGGGGTGCGATGGACATGCACCGCACATTCGGCCTTGCACTGCGACCCACAGACCTCCCCCTCTGGCTCCGACGAGGGATATCCGTGGGGATTTCTCGCACATTAAAAAAAAAGCTATCGATAAGAACTTTTGGCAGGCACCTTATCTGCTCGATAACATTTACCAACCGCCCACTATTTGGCATACAGCCAAAATCCGCTGCTTGGTCTAACAGCTGTCTGCCTACGAATTCTTGGCCCAACGTAAGCACAATTTAATGAATTTCATTCATTCCTCTGCTCATCCCAATCTGCAAATAAACAAGGGAAAGCGCGTTCCGAAACCAAATATTCATTTTCATTCAACACATTAATGTAGGTTAATTGAAAGAAACACGCACACTATCCAAAACTAGCATTGAGCTGGTGTTTGCGTGTAATGTCGACTCTGATTGGTGTGAAAAAATAATAGTCATCGCATTGTGATGGCGCGAACTGCAGAAATATCATCTCATTATTATAGTAAGTTAAAATGGAGTTAAACCAATCGTGTAATTTAAGACAAATTGTTGATTCATTTTAAGGCGAACTCATTAGTTTAAATAGCTGCACACGTTATTTCTGGAGACATCTGCAAACTCGCAATTAGCAAATGTCTTCAGAAATTTTATGTAGGTTTTTCTCACGGGGTTGGGTCAAACGTCAGTCGGTTCCATAAGTTCAAACAAACCAAGAAAAGGATAAAGGAGAGGGGACAGTTCAGATTTATTGACTGTATTTTGCAAGTTTGCAACCGTAATTGATTGAGTTCTCCTCGATACTCAGAGATATGATAAGTAGATATTGATCTGAATAATTTGGCCGTTATTTATAAGTAAGATAAAGTTTGAAGAAGTGTCGTGTAATGACCTAGTGACTCATTTAGCAACCATTCCTCGTAGCGTAGCGGCACCTACTTTAGATATGACGTCATTAATTTCGTAAAATTAGTCATAAACTAAGTACTACTTACTTAATCCAAAGTCGTTAAGTATGTCAGTGGCGAGGGTTCCCATAACCCGATTTTTGTCGGCTTGCTCTACAAAGAGAAGCCGTGGAAGGGTTCCATACAAAATTGCTATGGTCGTTCTATAAGAGAAAAAAAAAATCCAACGGCTTACTCTTAAAAAAAAGACGGGTTGCACTCTGGGAGTGCCGGCAGAAGTGAAAACATTTTCATTTTTTCTTTCTTCGTTATATACATAGAAAAAGATTAAAAAAAACATACCATACCATACCTATAATATAGCGCTAATCATAGAACCTATCACTTATTTTCTGCTAATTTTCTGTCAGAAGAAATTAGTAAATTATGAAAAGAAAAAATAATCACAAAAAGTAATAAATTACAGAAAGAAAAAATAATCATAAAAAGTAATAAATTACAAAAAGAAATAATAATCACAAAAAGTTTCAGAAGGCCAGGTAGTTTGAACCCGATACCTACTATCTGAAACTATAAAGACTTACAGTCGAAGTGCTTACCGTTTAAGCTACGACGCTATCTATCGTAACTTGCAAAATAGATAGTCTGTACCTAATCTTGTATGACGTCAGTCGTCGGTTACGGTTCAAAGGTCAACTAATCCTGATGCTTCCTTAACATTTTACACCCATCCAACGCCGCTAAAGAAGTTTTCACTTCAAAAAATTCACCCTTCACCACTTTACTATTAAACTTTTTATGTATCCGCATATTATCCGATCAATATCTTCGGGGTCCAAGGTAGTCATCCTTATCATAGGTACATAACTAGCCGGTACATCTGATCTGATCTGATCTGCGGCACTCCGCAACTTTAGATCCGACGGGAATCACTCCCGTAAACATACATAGATATAATCACGCCTTTATCCCCAGGGTTTGGCAGAGGTGGATAACACTCACATGGTGAAACCATTTGTATTCGGTCCCACGTAATAGGGAGTGAGCTTATTGCCGTACTGCGGGCACTATTCTTGACTTAAGTTGCATCTGAGGTTAAACAGCCTAGTACTATTCCTTAGTTCTTGTACGATACCGCAGGGGAAGAGATAGGTTGGCCCAAATCCTAACTCTGCTGGGTACCACACGGCTCGTCCCGTGAAAGCCTAGATAAAACAATGAAGGAGGAGTCGGAGAGTAGATTACTGGAGAGTTTTTGTGCTGTCAGTGGGAAGGCCAAGGACGTGTCCTGCTTTATCTTTTACACTGACGGTATAGAAACTCTGTGTTCACTGGGTCGGCAGCACGAGTGTGACTCCCCTGTCGTTGTACACATTCATATGCCACGGTTACCACTTTCAATCAGGTGGATCGTTTGCTATAGTCAGCCACTTCAGTGGTACAAAATAAAAAAGGTCCCGGGCTATAAAGTACAAGCTTTGGATACAACCGGGTTTGGAGTCCGGTTGATGATGATATCAGTCTGATTTGATTAATAAAATAATTTTTGTTAACTAGCTGTTGCCCGCGGCTCCGCCCGCGTGGATGTCAATTAACGCTTAGTTAGCTTAAAAGTAACCTAAGTTACGCCTTATTACATCCGCTACCTGACAATCAAAGTCCCGTCGAAATCGGTACTTTTTTTTTTACTTGGGGTAAATCCCCACGGATACCCACCCCTCCGGTGCCGGAGGGGGAGGTTATGTCGGACTCGAACCGACTAAACCGCACGCCGTCTCTGGGTCGTAGTGCTAGGCCGAAGGTGAGGTTGTCATGCGACATATCCCTCGCACCCCGGCTGACCCAGGGCTATCCCTCTCGGTCTGGCCCTCCTCGGCGTCGAAATCGGTCCAGCTATTTCAGAGATTAGCCGGAAACAGACAGACAGACTGATAAAAATTGTAAAAACATGTTATTTTGTTGTATGTACGGTATTATATTCATATACATGTAGTAAAAAAAACGGTGATTTCATTATTACAAAGACACTCCAATTTTATTTATATGTAAGTATAGATATGTTTTCATAAATAGAAATGATGTACCTATTGGTTTGATCACGATTTGTATGATGTAATATCGTTGACGTAGGGTGGTTTCGCCTGTTCGCGTCCATTTAGTGTAGTTGGCAAGTTTGACGGCGATAATAAAAATGCCCTAGCACTAATTTCTATGAAAAAATTGTGTAATGTATTCCTTATATAGTCTATTTTAAGATTAACTTTCAGTTTTATTGGAAACGTCTTGTGTTTTCTTTTTAAATAGATAATCTTCAGAATTAGGCGATTTACCCACTTCGCGTCCACAAAATCCAAATTGCGTCCACCCGTGGACCATTTAGCGTCCAGCAGCATAGAAAAGGAATATATTTCACCCAATTGCCCTATTCCTCCTATTTGGAGGCTAAGAAGTGCCCGGCAATCACGGCGTTCCGTCGAACCTACCTGTCTCTTTACAGAATCTTACGAACTGTTCCACCTTCAGATCCTAGAGGCCTTGTTCTTCTAGGGTGTCCGTCCCCATCTTTTCTCATCTTATCATTGAATACATGGGGCATTCGGTGGAGACTGGTTTCCTCCTCCTCCATGCACTCTGGGCATTTGGGGTCGGGAGAGTTTTAACAGTCGGCTTGTTTTCTTTATGTCAATGCTTTTGATGAAGATCTTCGACTGTCTCATGACTGGCGAGGACTTCCATCTTCGATTGGCTTCCGCCACTGTGCTTCAGCTGATGACTCCCTTTGTTATTTTATGGGCATTGGGTAGTCTGGGCTGGGCAGCTCCCTTTCTTGCCAGTTCGTCTGCTGTCTCATTGCCCATGTTGCCATCATGTCCGGGCACCCAGGCAAGTGTTACGTCGAGTTTCCTGGACAGTCTTTCCATGGTTTTCTTGCATTTCTTGACGAGCGCAGATGTCGTCTCTGTTTTTCCTAGTACCCTTAGTGCCGCCTGGCTGTCGCTATAAATGGTTACCTAGTCTGTGTCTTTCAGGCAGTCCACCATTTCCCCGCATTCCATTATGGCATAAATTTCCGATTAGAAGACACTTGTATATTTGCCTAAAGATATCGTTTTATTTATTTCTGTTCCGTTTTCGCACCTGATATGTACGCCGGAGCCAGAAAACTTGGTAGATTCTTTTCTAGAGCCGTCCGTGTAGCAGATGATGCTTTCTGCATTTATCATCCAGTCCTCTCTTGATCCTATGTGTATTCTATTTTTCTTATCCAAAGTCCTCTCCTTCCTAATCAGGTCGTTGTTTGACAGGACCATTGATGGTCTTTCTTCGTAGCCTTGACTGATCCTAACATGGCACTCATCGAATGTGTTGGCAGTCCACTGACCAGTGCTTCTCAGTTTGAACCATTGTTCTGTTGCTTTACTTTTTATTTCAAGGTCTATAGGATAATTAATTATTATTATTATAATTATTATTGCTAAAGATCAGCCTTCATCATATTAAGTTTTTGACTATATTAAAGTAATAAAACAATACAACAATTTGGATATTATTTGCCTATTTGTCTTATCGATTTATTCTTCTCTTGAGTTTCATTTAACGCTTTCTTTAAATCTTCTTCTATGTGTATTCTCTTTTCCTTCTTCTTTCTTCTCTCCGGAAGATCTCATCTTAAATTTAAAAAAGAATGAAAGAAATTACTCATTTCAATAAAAAAATAGAATGATAAACACGTTGGTCTTAATAAAAATGTACAATAATAATAAACAATACATGTTAAATTATTTTTAGAAACAAGTATTTAACAAAATATAGTGGACGCAATGTGGTTTATTATTATCCCCTGTAGGTTTCGTTTGCGTCCATTGCGGACGCAAAGTGGAAGTTTTGTAAAATTCGATGTAGTAATTCGCGTCAGCTTATTTTATTCGTTACATATAAAAAACATAAGCAAATTCATAATTAATATTATTCCTTTTTTCATTATAAAAGCATAGAAACAGCTATGTATGCTAAAATTCACATAAAATAATAAAAAACTTACCATCAAACGCGCCGCAGCACACTATTTTTTAGCTAAACATCCCGAGCGTACGCGCTTCCTTGTTGAAGAGCCGAGATTAACTATTTTTTTAAACGGGATTTGTTGGACGCAAAGAACTTTTGTCCATATGTACTTGCCCCTTATACATTTAGGTATAAGCGGTAAAGACTTTTCATTTGATTGGTGTGTTAGTTGACTTATTTTCGAAGATTTTCAAAGGGAGATCCGCAAAATGGACGCGAATTGGGCGATGGACGCGAACAGGCGGAATGACCCTACACATTGAAATAAATAGAATTTGTGCGTATTGTCAACGGCCATCCAACCAGCCGATATGATTATCAAGGCCAAAGCTACTCGGAGTAATAAAATCGATGAGACAAGACGACTCCCTAATTTGAATAATTTGTATTCAAATTAGGGAATTGTCTTGTCATTGAACCGTACCGTGTTGGTTGCAGGGCTAACATGCGCGCCACGAGATAGCTATCTCGAGGCATTTTGCCGTTTTATGTTGATATGTCGACTGTTGGTAGCATGAAGGGCTAACATGCGCGCCACGAGATAGCTATCTCGAGGCATTTTGCCGTTTTATGTCGATATCGACTGTTGGTAACTTGGCAAATTTCATGGCGATCTGTCAGATGTCGACATAACTCGACTTCGAGAAATCATCTCTACTTAGTGTCTGCAAATTGTAACATACGTGCCCTTATTTACTCGAATTTTGACATTTAAAATGTTTTGTCTCTCTTCCTTCATTTGGTCGACGAGAAGTTATCTCGAGTAAACTTTTCTTGTGCTCGGTTCATTTTGGATCAAAATTTAGTACCTTTGTGCGACTGCAAGCAATTTTCGACCTTAATGACATTTCCTTTGTTACGTGTCTTTTCGCGTTAATTGATGACGCTGATCACGAATATAAGAAAAAAAATTCGATAGCATGTCATGTCAATAAGGTCGAAAATTGTTAGCACTATTTTTTCTCTTTTTTAAATTAATTTTTAATTGACATTTGACATTTCTGTCTAAAATTAAATATTTATGTAATAAAACGTATTCAACAATGCTTATACGGCTAAAATTAAATGAAATTTATTATTTTAAAGGCCTAATTCAGGCAAAATAAGCGAGTCGATATAAATCGTACAATATCGATATTCAGGTGCAATGCCTAGTACCATAGAGCAATCTCACGCATATTCTCGATAGTCACTTCACTTCACTTGGCCTTGGTTTTATCTTGAGAATACCAAAATAATCACAAGCGAGGTGAGTACCGAAGTGAGAGTGACTTGCGAGATGAGTTGCGAGATGACTTTCGAAGTGAGTTTATGTTTTTCGGAATAGCATGGCAGCATTCAAACAATACACTTGCCACTGTACCTAAAACAACTGTCACTAATCACCGTGCTATAAAGACATCAAATTCACGAATAGTAAATCGTAGAAAAAGACCTCATGAATCTGTTTACACTACTTTACACCGTTTAGAAGATACTGTATCAAATATTGTAAAGAGTACTCAACATAACGTACAATTGAAACAAGAAGATGAATGCCACATCTTTGCTTTAAGTGTTGCTGCCCAATTGAGGCAGCTTCCCTTACACGTTGCTATAGCAACACAAAGTACAATTCAAAGTACGTTATCTGAAGCTAGATTGAAATTAATCTTCTCAGAAACGTCATCACAACCGTCAATCAATGTTAAGATGGAGGATTCGTCTGATGATTAGGCAGATTCCGAATTTCATAGTTTTTAAGCCAAAAAAGACTGTTATCAAGTACTTAGAAGGTAGGTATATATCTAGTATTAACCAGTTATATAATGTAATCAGTTATCTATATAAGTACTCGTATCATCAAATAAACATACGACATAATATGTCAAAGTTCAAATTTCTAAATAAAGCACCTCCTTACACCGTCCTGCTCACCGTCTTTACAGAAGCAGGCCTAAGAAGGCAGCGTGATGTGAGGGATTCACGCACGACCCCACTAAGAAGCGGGATGGCACCCGAAAACCCCACCCCCCATAGGCGCGGGATAACACCAGAACCACCGTCTAGGCGAGGCCGCAGCCGTAGGTCTGTTGGTAGTCCTGGGTCATCCTTCCGAGGGCTTACCCGGGGCTCCCAACCGCAGGCTATTAGGTGGTACGTGAGGGTTTTTAGTCGGTAGGAGTCCGACATAGCATCCATGAAGGACTTTTTGTCACGGTAAAAAAAAGCACCGTAGGAAGGCCAAATGAAAACATTTGCGTAAATTTTAGGCCCGTCTGTCTACCCCCTCTAGGACATTACAAGGAAAGGATTGATTCAGGAGATTACATCTGACTGAAATGTAAGGTATGGATTAGAAATGATAGATATATAAGAACCCCTTATTCTTAGGTAACATAAAAAAGTACTTGTCGCGAATGACTGATTTATCACCACAGATCCTAAACATTTGGACCTACAGCTTGAAATTTTGGCTGTTGATGCCTTTTATGGTGTATGGATGGTGTATGGCATCTACTAAGAAATAGAATTTTTGAATATTTCACTTCTCAAGGGGTAAATAGGCGACGAACGGCTGCTGTATGAAAAGTTCTTATAGGATTCTCTTACGACTTTATTCCTGGGCCGGGCCGTTAGTAATTTATAATTAAGTGGTCTTAATTATACATTACTAGCAGCTCAGGAATAAATAATAGGTAGTAGAGATAACAATGAAAGTAGTTGTTAGTCAGTCATTTGTAATGAGTATAGTTGTAGGTACATAATTCCTATTTAAATTTATTCTTAACCATTCTAAAGCTCATATTCTAGTATGTCGCTCAACTGAATCTAGATTTGCCTGATGAAAAATTGTATAGACAATCTACCAGACAACCTGTCAAATTTGTCAATGTATGTATACAATCTTTCCCCAGATAAATCGAGGTTCAGCTGAGGGGCATTCTAAAATACGGACCTTTAGTACCGTACTACTTAGATCAACTAACAAATGAATAATATTGAAAATTCAAATATCGAATCATACAATCATTGGAATTTCAATAAGCCCAGCCTATCTATTTCTGCTTATTTGTGATTACATACTTTACCTTAATGTTGATAAGAAGGTGTATCAAAAAGAGGATATTGCAAGGCGATTACGTTGTAAACATCCATTTAAGGAAATTCAACCAAAAAAACTATAATCCAACAAACAGATTGGCATCTACCTACTACGTTTTACAATTAATAATAATAATTTATTTATTTCACAAAAGCTTTTACATAAATGCTGTATAGGGACACAATTTTAGCACTGTATATAATTAGGCCCAGATGTGCAGAACATTCCTTCAAGAAGTGTTTCCTGATGCATGTTGTTCCTATACTTAAGTCTGGTGATCCCGCAGACTGTTGCAACTATCGACCAATTAGTATCTTATGCACATGTGCAAAGGTCTTTGAAAGTGTGGTCTATGATCACTTATACTCTCATGTCAAACCTGTAATCTCTGATAAACAACACGGATTTGTAAAAAACAAATCAACTATTAGCAACTTATTAGAATATAAGCAATATCTCTGCTCTGTATTTGCCAGGGGAGGGCAAGTAGATTCAATATATACGGACTTTCAAAAAGCCTTTGTTAAGGTTAATCATTATTTGCTCTGTCACAAACTTAAAGCCTATGGTATTCACGGCAACTTGTTGAGGTGGATTAGCTCCTATCTTAGTAACCGCAGTCAACTTGTTATAATGAAAGGTTTTCTATCATCACCTGTTACAATTACGTCTGGCGTTCCTCAGGGATCATACTTGGGGCCGTTGTTCTTTATCCTCTTCATTAATGACTTAATCACGTCTCTTAAAAGTCCATGTCTGCTTTATGCAGATGATTTAAAAATCTTCAATAGCATCACTGACCAAAATGACTGTAATGTTCTGCAGGCAGACATCAATACTATCTCTGAATGGTGCCTAGCTAACCATATGTTCCTTAATACTAGTAAATGCTTTGTTATGTCGTTTACTAACAAACATCGTAAAATTAACTTTGATTACCTCATAACTGGGCATAAACTTGCGCGAAAATTGGTTGCTAGGGACCTCGGTATACTTTTTGATTCTAAATTGACCTTTAGGGACCACTATGACCATATTACTTCCAGAACTTACCAACTTCTCGGATTCATAACTCGTACAGCGAAAAAATTCAGAAAACCGTCATCCTTTATCCATCTATTCAACACCATCGTTAGAAGCATTCTGGAGTATGGCTCGGTGATATGGTCTCCGCATTATCAAGTTCATATCGATACTATTGAAGCAGTACAACGTGGGGCCCTTAGAACTGTCCTTTTCAGACTAGGTTTCAATCGACGTAACATGCCATCCTATGATGATAGACTCGCTAGATTTGGTATTACATCTCTCAGTTTGCGGCGTCAGCAGTTGGACTTATTCTGCTTCCACAAAATTTTGCACTCTTATCTTGACTCTCCTACCCTACTCTCTCGTATTGATATTAACATTAAACCTAACCCTAGACACATTCGTACCTTTATCCTTGGTATTCACAAAAACAACACTTCATATTACAACCCAATAACCAGGATGTCTCGTTTGTACAATGACCTCATTAATGCTGGAATAGAAATATATATTTTTGATTCTCGGCACTTGCCATTTAAAAAAACTGTCAAAGAAGTTCTCAAACGCTCAAGTGATCTCGTCTTTGTTTAATACAACATTATAAGATTGTTTTCTAATTTTTCATTTTGTATTAGTCTTTTTTTTTGTTATAATTATTTTACTACGGCTCATGTTTTATAATTATCATTGGTTGTTTGTTCTCACAAATTAGTTTTGTAATCTTTCTCCCAAAATTTGCGTTCTTTTTTAATATGTATATTTTGCTCATGCCATTACAATAACTCTATAACAGAACAGCTAACGATTGATCAAGATGTACGTACACTTTTCTGGTTTAAATCAGGAACAAAACCTATGTATTAGTTTCTAAGTAACCTGATGTGATTGTAAACTGTTGTGTTCGTCTTGTTAATAAAATAATAATTAAAAAAAACCAAGCGGTACGGTGACTCTTTCCTTCGTCGCACCATTAAAACTTGAAATTTCTTGCCAGCTCACGTGTCTTCTCCTTCCTACAGTCCCGGGTCCTTTAAGCGAGGCGTGAATATGCATCTGATGAGGATGTCAAGCTGAGTGCCACCATTGTTAACATGGTACGTGTATATAATGGAGGCCCTCCTTCCTAAGACTTTGACTTCAGCTTACCATTGAAGGGAAGTTGGTATTGAATTCAAACAACTAGCTCTGATAAATGCTGGTTTATTACTGATCGATTATATTATTAGAATACAGTTTTATATGCTTATAGTAACATACCTCACCTCACCTCCGGGGTGAAAGAAAAAAAAATTATATAATTACATTTTTTTTACACAATATATGGCTTAGTCCTATTTTTATGAATCGTCTGTTCTTTATTATTTTTCAAAATTTTTACATTTACTCCCATGTCTCTCGACGCATCCATTTCTTGTGAGTCTTTTTGTAGACTTTATAGCAGCCGTAGAGCCCTGCTAGGGCCATAAGAGTGATAATAACCACCAAAAGTATGTTTGTGGTACTTGCGTGGAATTTCAAATCTTGTGCTGCTGAAGCAGAGTTACTTCCTCCAGAAGCAGTCTGAGCGATAATCACCTCTTCTTGTTTAGATGGTGATGAACCCATTTTCTTGGCTAATTACTTCCTTTAATGTTTTACACAACCACTGAGTTGGAACGCACGCTAATCTGAACAAGGTGCCGAAACCCGAGATACTTCGTCGCGCGCCCCAAACATGGCAGGGTCGCCATGAAGGGAAGTTGGTATTGAATTCAAACAACTAGCTCTGATAAATGCTGGTTTATTACTGATCGATTATATTATTAGAATACAGTTTTATATGCTTATAGTAACATACCTCACCTCACCATCAGGCGAGGTGAAGTCAAATTGGCGTGTCATATATAAAAAAAATCGTATTCACAATATCATGAGCCCTGCCATCTACACTAAGATGACCTGTCACATAGATGGCAGAAAGGCAGGAATATTGCAAGCATTGGAATTGATAAGACCTTTTATGGTTCTAAAACAATACATACTAGGCAGGTAGGTGTTTTGTCACAACAACTTAATCGGTATGTTGGATTTCAACAATGGAAATCCGTACTCGAAACTAAACTAAGTTTACACTTTTTTATCCGACTGCCACGCAGGGTTATGTCTTTCGCGCGTATCTTGTATGTTTGTATGTATTTTTGTGTTATTCTTTATTACCTCATATCTTCGGAACCGCCGTACGGATTTCAATGATTCATGTCTCAAATGAAAAGTATTTATTGCCCAAGTGTTCTTGGGTACATAAAATATGAATAAAAGCTATATGTTGGGTTATTGAAGTCAAAATGTATATGGTAAAAAAAAACACTCAAATTTATCGAGTGGCGTAACAAAATGAAGGCAATTAGAAGACGATTACAAAAATATATATGTCATAACTGAAAAGTATAAAATTAAATAAATTTAAAAAAAAAACCCGACTGATGCTAAAATGATCGAAACAAGCTTTATAGCAGGCGGTACCCATTTGTAAATCTCAAACGAGATGAAAATTAATGGGAACCGCCTGCTATAAAGCTTGTTTCGATCTTTTTAGCATCAGTCGGATTTTTCTTTTATACGATAAATTCATGTTGCACACAGTTTCATAAAAACGCTGAAGCGAAGTAGATATATATAACTAATTCGTATTAATTTTAATCGCTGTTCCTGTTGTCGTCCGTGAAATTCAGCTGCAATTAATTTCATGATAATATTTGTAATGTCTGTGTTTTTGTCAGTGTCTTATTCAATAAATTTGATAATTATTTTCATGGCAAATAACCGACTTTAAAAACTGAAATGTTAGCAGACAGTACCTAGCCCGAAAAGTCATATTCAATTGATTCCAGCATAGTAGTTCAGGCACCACAAACAAAGTTTGCATCGACTTCTAACAGAACAGTAAATCTGTAGATTCAGTTATTTTTTTCTTAGCTGTTTTATATATATATATGTAAATAAAATACATTTGAGTTTCTATTATTAGTATTAACTGTGGTGAGAGTGAGCACACTATGGTATATCTCTGTGGTTTATGATATAAGAAGGATAGATTTTTGGTTCTTGATATGAAAAGCAATATTTTAATTTCATTTAATTTTATAAATAATTGGATAACTATTTACCTGTGGAAACAATAAGATTCAGTGTTGTTTCTCTGATTACAGGTCAGTAATTGTTAGCAAATGATTTGATTATAAATGTGTAGTTTGGATTAGCAATATTGTAATAGGATTTGTCATTCCTATCATTCCTTTATAAAATAAATTTCTCTGATTACAGAGCAACAACTTGAGTATTTCAATAAGTAAAATACCTATTACAAAACAACACTGTTCTGCGACTTTTGTACTTACACAATGAGCAAATTAAAATTTGAATTTGTCGTAAAACAAAGCGAATCGGATCCGAAAACAAATGTGATTTGCATAACTGCCATCATGAATGAAGATAAAAACATATTTCTAGTCCCGGAAAAGTTACAACCAGTTAAGTTGCATGATGTCCTAATACAAACCCAAATTTATCAAAGAGTTAAAAGTACGCTTCAAAGAAGATATGAAAAAAGGCAAGTTTGGATTACCCTAACAGAAGAATTAAGTAACGCATATAAGGATGAAGATGGAAATATGCAGTTCAAGGGATATTTACTGGAGGAAATTATATCAACGACAAAACAATTGAGTACGAGTGAAGTGTCAACAGAAGCTCTTACAAGAATCCTAGAAAATTTTACTGAATTGAAGAAGGAACCTAAACAGTTTAATCTGAAACAAATATCTGAAAAAATGGTCATAGAAAAATTCACAAAAAAAACATCAAGTGTAACACAGTGGATGACTATCTTCGAAGCTGAATGTGCCCGTATAGGTGTAGATGAAGATATTCAAAAGATTCAGGTCTTCCGTTTATTTATAGATGATTCTTGCCAAGATTGGTATAATTCTATGCTTATAAAATATACATTAAATTCACTATGGGATATTTGGAAAAAAAACTTTTGTGAGACATATATGAACAAAGGCTGGACGCCAATAAGGTATGCTATTTTATTTAAGTATAGACAGGGCTCACTATTGGACTATGCACTCAAGAAAGAGAGGCTTTTATTAGAGATAAACAAATTAATAGATAAACCTACTTTGATTGATTTAATTGTAACTGGGCTACCTAATTTTATAGCAGATGAAATTGATAGAAATAAATTGAATGAGACAGAGGATTTATTTAGTAGTATTCGGGGCTTAGAACATTTGATGAATAAGAGGATTTGGGAAAAAAAGGGAATTGATTCGGAAAGTAAAATAAAAGAAAAAAAATTAAAAGACCGACCATGTAGAATCTGTGAAAAAGAAAATAAAGGTATTCGGTATCATCCAGAGTCTGTATGTTGGTTCAAAAATAGAGACAGCGATCGCTCAAGAAAAGAACCAATTAGGACTGTTAATAATTCTGAATTAGAAATGAGTCTAAATGAAATAGATCCAAAAAACTAATAATTCCACCATTAATCAAAGTTAAGTTAATTATAAATGATTCCTTAGAAACATTGGGGGTTTATGATTCAGGATCAAATGTAAGTCTAATTAATTCAAGATTATTATCAATTAAAAATCCCACGAACAACAATATTAATAATAATCAGGCGAATTTAAAAACGATTAATGGTGTAAAAAAGTCTATAGGTATAGTTACATTGAAAATAAAGATCTTTCAAATAGAAAAAAATATGAATGTGTTTGTCATTGATGAACACAATTTTGATTATGATTTTCTAATTGGATTAGATTGCATAAAATCTTTTCAACTTATCCAAAATGAAAAATTAGAAATCATACAAACCATAAACACAGATATAAAAGAAAATAATGAAAATATTCCTGGCTTTACAGGTGACAACATTGAAAATAAAAATAGGAAAGCGTCAATAAAAAATATTTTTAATATAAATGATAAGTGTAAAGTTAACTTTAATGAACATATAGAAGTTACAAACTTCAACATAGCAGTTAACCATTTAGACACTCTGCAGAAATCAAAAATAGATGATTTAATTGATAAATATAAATCACTATTTGCAAAAGATAAATATGATGTTGGGTCAGTTAAGGGTTATGAAGCACATATAGATTTACTAGTAGATACTTATTGTAGCAAAAGACCATATAGATGCAATTTTGAAGATAAAAAAGAAATAGAACAGCAAGTTGCAAAATTATTGGAAAGAAATTTAATTGAAGAATCATATAGTCCATTTGCAGCTCCTGTAACATTAGCCTATAAAAAAGAAGAAGGTAGAAGATCTAGATTATGCATAGATTTTCGGGATTTAAATAAAATAGTGGTCCCTCAGTCACAACCATTTCCACTTATAGAGGATTTAACAATAAAAACAAGAAATTGTAAGTTTTTTTCAACATTAGACATAAATTCCGCATTCTGGTCTATACCTTTAAAAGTGGAAGATCGAAAGAAAACAGCATTTGTTACTCAAGAAAACCATTTCCAATGGACCTGTTTACCTTTCGGATTAAAGACGGCGCCAGCGATTTTTCAAAGAGTATTGAGTAGCATTATAAGGAAACACAAATTATCAGATTTTACAGTAAATTTCATTGATGACATTTTAGTATTTTCCCAAACGTTCTCTGAACACATTCAACATTTATCCTTATTATTGGAAGCAATTCTAAAAGAAGGTTTTAGATTGAAGTTCTCTAAATGTACTTTTGCACAGGACTCCGTAAAATACTTAGGCCACATAATAAAAAATAATACAATTACTCCGTTAAAAGATAATCTGATAGCTATAAAAGATTTTCCAGTTCCAAAAACAAAGAAAAATATTCGACAGTTTTTAGGCAAGATAAATTTCTATGGGAAATATATACCAAATATATCTATCATATTAGATCCTTTGCATAGTTTGTTAAGAAAAGACCAACAATTTACCTGGACAGAAGAATGTCAAGAATCTTTTGATAAAATTAAAAAACTGCTTTGCTCAAAACCTATTTTAGAAATTTTTGATCCGCATTTACCTATACATATATATACAGATGCTAGTATTCAGGGTATAGGGGCTATTTTGAAACAACCACAAAAAAATGGAGAGGAAAAGCCATGTGCATATTTTTCGAGAAAACTAAATGAAAGTCAGAAACGAAAAAAAGCCATATATCTGGAATGTTTAGCCATAAAAGAAGCAGTAAAATATTGGCAACATTGGCTCTTAGGAAAAAAGTTTAAAGTATTTTCAGACCATAAACCTTTAGAAAAGCTAAATATTAAGGCAAGAACAGATGAAGAACTAGGAGACCTCACATATTACTTATCTCAGTTTAATTTTGATGTGATATATTCACCGGGAAAAGATAACTTAGAAGCAGATAGTTTAAGTAGAAATCCTGTATTAGAATCACACGTAAATCAGGAAGAAGTTTTAAAGATTGTAAATTTTATTACACTAAGAGACATTCAAAATGACCAACAACAAAATGAAAATATAAAACTATATAAAACCAATTAATATTTAAAGATAATGTATACTTTAAAAGAATAGGTAAAAAAGAAAAAATTTTACTCACTGAGGAATTTAGTAAGAAAATTATAAAAAAATTACATTATACATACTGTCATATAGGAAAGAAACAGACAGAAAATATTATCAAACCATTTTATGCAGCAAAAAACTTAATACATAATATAAACAAAATCTGTGATAATTGTGAAATATGCATAAAAAATAAATCTAGAACAAAATTTAAATATGGACTGATGTCTCATCTAGGTCCAGCTACTCAACCATTTGAAATTGTCTCGATAGACACCATTGGTGGATTTGGTGGCTCTCGCTCTACAAAAACATATCTACATCTTCTGGTAGACCATTTCAGCAGATATGCTTACATATTGACATCAAAAACTCAAAATGCAGATGATTTTATAAAGCTTATAAAGAAGGTTATTCCGGAAAATGAAATTGGAATGATCCTATCGGATCAATACCCAGGCATTAATTCGAAAGAATTCAAAAGCTTTTTGGAAAAAGAAAACATACCCATCATCTTTACTGCTGTAAATGCACCTTTTTCAAATGGTTTAAATGAACGCTTAAATCAAACATTAGTTAATAAGATTAGATGTAGAATTAATGAAAAAAATAAGAAGATAGCATGGACAACAATTGCTCATGAATGCACTCAGAGATATAATGAAACTGTACACACAGTAACAGGGTTTTCACCAACATATTTAATGGAAGGAAGAGTTATTAATATAGTACCAGATGCATTAAAAGAACATAAAACCCATAGTGATTTATTACAAGATAGAAAAATTGCTTTGGAAAGAACTATAAAATCACACAAATATAATAAGTCACAATTTGACAAACACAAACAACCTATCCAATTAAAAATAGGAGATTATGTGTATGTAGAAAATGGTAACCGATTGAATAGAAAAAAACTAGATGAATTAAAAATTGGTCCTTACAAAGTTTTAGACAAAATATCAAACTCAATCTATAAGATCAACACGGGATACAAGAAATCTGAATCAAACTTATTTCATATTACGAAACTTATGCCGGTATCTGAGGAATTTTGATACCATAAAGGGGGGGGGGGGGAGATGTAAATAAAATACATTTGAGTTTCTATTATTAGTATTAACTGTGGTGAGAGTGAGCACACTATGGTATATCTCTGTGGTTTATGATATAAGAAGGATAGATTTTTGGTTCTTGATATGAAAAGCAATATTTTAATTTCATTTAATTTTATAAATAATTGGATAACTATTTACCTGTGGAAACAATAAGATTCAGTGTTGTTTCTCTGATTACAGGTCAGTAATTGTTAGCAAATGATTTGATTATAAATGTGTAGTTTGGATTAGCAATATTGTAATAGGATTTGTCATTCCTATCATTCCTTTATAAAATAAATTTCTCTGATTACAGAGCAACAACTTGAGTATTTCAATAAGTAAAATACCTATTACATATATATTGTCCCCTTTTAGTGATTTAATCCAGTCCAACAGGTTCATCATAGTTTTTGAGATTTGTTTCATAAGATTGACATAATGCTTTCAGTAACATAAACGAGACATTCATGCTATGTGTAATAAAGGAGTTCTATTGTCTGCCTCTATAGTTTTAGACTACGTAATCCCAGCACGTCCTTGACCATCACAATGTAGCCTACCTTGTCACAAAATCGTCTTAAAACTAGCTAAAAAGCAATCATTCTCATTTGATTTTGAGGAGTTCTCTGGTGTGTCTCCGGAGTCCAAGGTCCAGTACCCATGAATTTGATATGGGATCACCTGGTAGTTATTCTAAACCCAATGCAAATAGGATTTTTGAAATCAGTTCATAAACGACGGAAATATGGGACAACATAAATAGTAAGCCGGTTAAAAGTTTGAATTATAATAATACAAAGCAAAAATGGTCATAAAATTAAAATTACTGCAATACTGCAACAAACTAAATAAAATTTGTATGCAACCAAAGGGCAACTATGCCGCATCGAACTAAAAAAATATCACGTAAATCAAATAATATATCTCAGAGTAATCGGTGTACATACCTACATTCAGATCGAATTTAGAACCTCCTCGGTTTGGTCGGTCGGTTAACAAAACGTGATAGTTAGCGCTATGTTTATTTAATTATTATTTTTTTACATTGGTCACGTCAACATTTGAGCTTAAAGAAACAGTATCTCTAACGAAAATAGTTCCTACTTAAACACCTTACTTTGACCTATTTCGCCGAAGACTAATTAATCAAAATGAACTTGCATCATAAGTCATAACTACGTCCTTCAAACATACTTAATTAATATTTTAACAAAAGCCGCCATCGTCACCAAAGACGTAACAATTACAATGGCGCGAAAATATCTGATTGTATTATTAATACGAACAATTTAATGAAACAATAGACGATGCTCGCATCCGTTATCCAAATCATGCCGTTGAGCTTCGAATTTCAAAACGTAACGGACACGAAGAGGCCAAAGACACAGATGACGTATTTTTTCGTAAGTCCTCTGTCTAGGGTTGCCATATGTCAGGTTTAGTCCCGAAATCTTGGGAATTTTTCCACTCTTTTCGGGATTGGGGCAGGATTTGGACAACCTTTGTGGCGTAGCGATAGAACGTTCGACCGTGCTTAGTGCAAATATTTGCATGCATGAATATGTATATTTGTTAGTACTTCATGTATAATATAATGATGTCTGCACAATAAAAATATCTAAATATCTTTTCACAGATTGCTTAAACAGTTGGAGTTAAACTACTTTTGCGTACTTTGATTCTAAAGAATTTCCTAGAATATTCATTATTTATTTATTTTACTAAATACATTGGGAAATCTAAGGCTTATTAGAATTTTCAACAAAGCAGAGAAGATTCAGACTAATTTTAAAATAGCTTTTGATTATGTGACTTAAACAAATGAAATCATTTAATATAAATATCGTATCGCGGACTACAATTTTTTTTTAATGGAAAGCAAACTATTTCCTTGGACTTTTAGATTATCAATGTAGCAACCCTGTGTACGCACGCGTATCGCTAATTTTAGTGTTTGGTTCATTCTTGGCTGTGCCGCTTTTTTGCTGACATTTTTTATGCATAGGAATCTGATGACGGTTATCTTTGTGGGGGTCTGGGCTATGTTAGCTAGGTACGCTTTTATTTTAATAATGTGTATATTATTCACTTATGGCTACCTTGTCAAGAGTTAAAAGTGTTAGTAGAGCTATATTGTCCTTCCGTACTGTAAACGATATTTCGACGGCTGTCCCAACCACAATGATCGATGAAGACACAACTATTCGAGAAAGTACAGAACGTGTGGTCACTGAAATTTTTAATTAAAAATTATTTTTAAATAAATAATATATAAATAAATATTCCACAACATTTCACACAATGCTTTCTAGATCCATGGTAAGCATAGCTGAACTAGCTTGTGTTATGAAATTTACAATGCGGATAAACATACTTAGATGCAAAATTAACCAATGCAAATATACATATTCATGCATACAAATATTTACACTGAGCGGGGATCGAACCCGCGCCTCCTGCGTAGCGGCCGCGTTCACTACCGCCACGCCACAGAGGCTGTAAATTACTGTGTCAGTAGTTTAATTTCAGTCTAACAGAACTTTTCTCATTTTATAATCCTTTTTCCAACTTAGTTGGGGGTCAGTGGCCAGCCTACCTGTGTTGCGGCTGAATATCAATAATTCCCGTGAGGCGACTGGCATCTGACCGCCACAATCAATTGGCGATATCGAACTTCTGTAATTACTTCGACTAGTCGGACTTTTAAGGGCTCTAACTAACCGTAACGACTGCTGTAGTTGTTCGTATGGCAACCGGGACCAACGGCTTAACGTGCTTTCTAAGGCACGATCTATTTATACAAATATTACTTAGATATAAACGCGAAAGTAACTCGTCTGTCTGTCTGTCTGTTACTTTAAGGTAGGTACCTACCAACTGTGTTAGTACTATAATTCCAAATTAAACTGTAATTAATCTGTAATGTTTCCTCAGATTCAAGCATTGCCAAGTCAAATATCCGGTTTAACCAAACCGGAAATTTAAAATCTCACTTTTACTCACCTACTTCCTGAACGGCTTAAATCAAAAATACTGAACGTAAAAGTCAATATGATTTTTGAATATATAGAGGTTAAATTTATTTTAGACTGTAATATGCCGTTTTTACACCACCTAGGTGGCAGGCAGACAAGCAGAGGGTCTTTTACTATTACGATTAAGTTTCTACAGGGTCAGCACACGAGTGTGACGCCCCTTACTCTTGCACACGTCCATATAGGCCACGGTACCCACTTTCCATCGGATGTCGGATGGGCTGTGTGCCTGTCTGCCATCTAAGAGGTATAAAAAAAAACAGTTGTGGTCGGCTTTCCAGTCTAAATGCAAAGTGGATGAATTTCAATATTTTCCGTGAAGTGACTGATCTTCCATCCACAACCCATTTCGAAGTCTGTAGTTAGACTAGTTCTTAGACTTTTTAGGGATCCAACTACCCGTCCCGTGTGTACCAAATAAAGAAATAACCTTAAATAAAAGTGCGAGTCGGAAACACGCTCCGAGAGTTCCGTACAATATTGGATTTAGGGATGAGCTTATATAATACCAAACAACAATATTGTTTTATTGCGTTGACTTATAAGGTTAATTTTTGCACAGTTTCATGACGATACAGACCTGAGTGTGTAGTAAGAATTTCAATTAAGTACCTCCACGCATTCCTGAGAAAAAGTTCTTGACGGACAGGCGTACAGGGAGACGGTCAACATAGTGATGATATAAGGCTTTCGTTTTTCGCTTGCGTTAACCCTTAAGAGACACCACTGAAACCGGAACTAAAATATTCTTTAATTATACAAAACAACAGCAATAAACTAATGTGTTACATGATTGCATAGTATGATCTGATAACGTATCTTTTACATTCCTTTATTATACAAATTAATATTAAATTGTTAATTTTATACAGCACACTGCCAACTAGATCTAAATATTCATGAACCACTAGAAATTTAACTCAGATAAGTGAGATATTCATGATATTCCCCAAGATAGTCGGTCAGCGCTCCAAAGAAATGCCTAATTTGAGTAGCCATTTTTAAAAGTTATTAAGACACTTACATTTTATTTTACTTGGTAATGATAGTAATTAGAAATTTGGTTGAATTACATTCGAGTTTAAAAGGTGCAATTTTGTTAAAAACTAAGTAATACTCGTTGGCGCTCAACCGTGCCGGACAGTGAGACGGACACCATCGTTTATGGAATGGACATTTTATGGGTAAGTATTTGACCACTCAGGTCAACCCCATCAATCCTTATCCGTATTGGTATCCGGTGAAGTACCATACGGCTAGCCTAGCTCTTCCCGTGGCTGTCAGGGAAGGCGACTAAGAGAACTTTATCTCAAAGTTGAAGTACAAACCTGCTCACGAACAAGGTTTTTTTTTTATATCGTTAAGGTGGCAGATAAGCAAACGGCCCACCTGATGGAAAGTGGTTACCGTGGCTGATGGACGTGTGTAACACTACCGAACATTTCAACTTCAACTTAATTAATTTCAATTTCACTTAACAAATTCAACTTAAAATTTGTCTCGTGTTTAAAAATATTATTTATTAATTTTGCTTGTATCTACCTATCTATTGTTAAAAACGATCAGGATATTCATGTTCTTTTTAAAAAATTGTAGGTATTACAAAAATATAGTATTTGATATTTTATTTAACGAAGCTGGTTTTAACCATCTCATAAAATAGCGGAATTGGCTTCCAGGATCGTATCCGAATGAGGAATCTCCTTCATACATTCAGAGATTGAAAGGCAACACAAAACTCACTCTTCCTCACTCAGCCCAAACACTAGGACACGTGATTATTATTTTAAATAGCTTATTTACTTGAATATTTGTGTGTTATCTCAAGCAAAACATTGTCTACAAGGCCTTAGTGATACGTTTTTGCCAGTATTAACGACCTCGTTCACCTTGACACAAATGTATACAACAGCTTCCTTCCGTCCCCCTGTTTACATATTGTTAGTGGCAATTAACTGCAGCTGGGTTCTTCGACTCGTCTAACATTTTCGGGTATACATAGACATTATATATTTCAATATTTTGAAACCGGGGTCTAGACAAAGTTACGTTTTATTAGCGATAAGTCGATAACGCTAGTGGAAACGCTCCCCGAGGAGGGCCAGACCCGAGGAGGGCCAGACCGAAAGGGATGGCCCTGGGTCAGCCGGGGTGCGAGGGATATGTCGCAAGACAACCTCACCTTCGGCCTAGCACCACGACCCACAGACGGCGTGCGGTTTAGTCGGTTCGAGTCCGACATAACCTACCCCTCCGGCTCCGGAGGGGCGGGTATCCGTGGGGATTTCCCGCAGGTAAAAAAAAAAAAAAAAAAGTGGAAACGCTTAGGGACATTATTTAATTGAAGTAGACGCTGAATTTCAATTGATTATTAAAAAAGAAGAGAGAACTAGCATAAAACTAAACCAACTTAAACGTGTCGGGTATAATCAGTCAAGCTTAATGAGGGATGAAAGTTCTTTTTATGAAATTTTTTAAAGCATTTTCCCTATCTGAATCGAAGGGTTGATAGATGTTTCAATCAATTAATTTTTTATTTTTTATTTAAGTTAGTCTATCGCCGCCCTCTGTTGGCATCTCACCGCATCTCCCAATAGGTGTTTAAGATTACAAAAATCATTATTGTGACATTCTTTTTATGAAATGTTGTATTAAAGTTTTTGGATAAGTAGGTATGTATTAGGTATTTTAAATTTATTAACTATTTGTAATAATATATAATCGTAGTGTTATAGCGTGATGACGTAGAATAGAAATGGCCGATTCGTTTCGAAGAATTATTGTAAATTAGCTATACTTAATGATTAGAGATACGATATTTTAAAAACAGTCCTAAAACGAGTTTCTATGATTTTCTAAATTATTTTAACCATAAATTATTTCTTATCTGAATATCGATATCTATTGCCAACTCGAGTTTGTGAAATGGATCAATATTATTAAATTTATCTAGGTACTCATTTATTTAATTTCAAATATTGCGGTCGTAGTCGCGGGCGACAGCTAGTGTTATATAGGTATGTACAGGTATGTAATTATGTTTGTTGTGTGTTATTATGTTATGGTTGTTGCAATAAATATTTGATTTTCCTGCTGTGGGTATCGAATACTGCAAAAAGGGGTGAATAATTATTAAGGGGTAAATTCAATATATGAATTAATGTCCTATGACCTGCGATATTTGATGATTCTGCAAATTACATAGGTACACCAAAACAATAAATAACTCTGGAACGTAACAACTTAAAATAAAATAATTGTAAAATATATTTAACCCAAATGGATACTATTTTTACTATTCGTCCCTTGACTACTGTGCCTCCCTTGGCAATTATTCACTCCTTGACTAACATTCTCCCCCTTGAGTACTACCTATTCCTTCCTTAGCAACTATTCACCCCTTGACTAACTTTCGCTCCTTTGACTACTACCTATTCCTTTGTTGGCAACTATTCACCCTTGACTTCTACCTATTCCTTCCTTGACAAGTATTCACCCCTTGACTAACATTCACCCCATTGACTACTGTTCCTTCCTTGAGAACTATGCACCCTTGACGATTATACACCCCTTGACTACAATTCACCCCTTAACAACTAATCACCCCTTGAGCTCTATTCTATACATTACACTCAGTGTAGGTACTGTGTACCTATTTTAACAGATTTAAGCTTATTTATTAATGTAGGCATTCAAGTTATCCTTATTTTGCTAGTTTATGAAAACCATCCATTTACATTTTGTTTTAATTTACAACATTTACTATTAAAGAATATAAGAAGCCATTATTAATCCATAACACTGTAATAACCTAGACTTTTTGAGTAAAGGAACATATATTAACCAGAACAAGCCCAAAATATAAATGTACCATATGGTTATTTGCAAATACATTCTAGTACAATCTATGATTTCTAAACCCGCCTTGCATAAGCCATAGACCCCATAACGAGCCAACGAACGCTTATTTGCCAGGCCTCCATAATGGAACGGCCATCTGGATATGGCCTCAAACGCCAAGGTAACCAAGGTTTAATGTTCGAGTCATCCAAAAAAGGCCTGCGGTCGTCTGTGCACGCGCGCACTCACTAGGCCTTTTAGGGTTTACCAGTAACCTTATACACTTAGCGGCGAAGGCAATCGCCTAATATGACGGAAATAATTTTAGAAATTATTGCCATTTTCTGGTAAATTGGGTTTGATGTTAAATGACAAGTGTAGAGGTATTTGATGCCAAAATAACATAATATTGGTTTGAGTATCTATAAAGAAATTACATACATACATAAAGTCACGCCTTTTTCCCATCGGGGTAGGCAGAGACCACTTCTTTCCACTTGCTACGATCCTGACACACCTTTTTCGCTTCTCCTACTTTCATAAAAAGAAATTAAAAATTATAAATTTTAAAGATTAAGAACCAACCGGTTTGGTGACTCTTTTCTTTGTCGCACCATTAAGACCTGGAACTCCTTGCCAGCTTACGTGTTTCCTTCTTCCTACAGTCCCGGGTTCTTTAAGAGAAGTGTGAAAAAGCATCTCATGAGGCCGTTAAGCTGAGTACCACAATTGTTAACATGGTACGTGTATGCAGTGGATACCCTCTTTCCCGAAACTTTGTCTTCAGCTTACCATCAGGTGAGGTACAGTAAAATTGACATGTTTTTTTTATTTTATTTTTATCATGTTCTATATTATATATAGACCCAACCCAAGTCAATCTCGTCTTGTCTCTCTCTCTCTCTCTCTCTCGTCGATGTTACCTACATCTGTCGGAGTAGGAGCTCTGGCTGGGCTGATAAAACCTAAATAGAGCTCCTTCTGGAAAAAGTTGGTCGAAGCTGACGTTACTCCCCTCGTAGGTACCTATACCTAGTGTTTTATAATGAAAATCATTTGGCTATATTTTGGCATAATGACGATAGATCACTGACCTGTAATAGTACTCGCTGGACTGGCGATCGGTACCCATAAATTGTGTCCAATTGAAAATCGCCAGATTGGCGCTGATAGTTGCGGCACGCAGTAGTGAGTGTACTTGGAACTAATAGTAGTGATGGACAACAATTGGGTACTTTCCTGTAGTTAAAATAAATTATTTAGCTGGACTTATTAAATTAATAATGGTAAAAGAGTGAAAACAGTTGCGTCGGTTCTTATTTTTTCGTTCTTATTTATTTTTAATCATCCATCCAACGTTTAATAGTAGGTATACGATTTGACTATTAAATATTATGACGTCACAAATATAGTTTTCATACAATTTTCCTTATAAATTACCGTTTTGACGTTTAGAAAAAAGTAACTAATTTGACTGGTCAGTCAAATACCCAATTGTCTTGATTTCGATAATTTAATATAAACGATGGGTCCTATATATAAAATTAACATTATGGCCATTTTAAATTTTTTTTATGGTAAACGCATAAATAAAAAAACAACGAACAACGTCAATTTGCAAACTAATTAGTTCTCATTACATTCACGGTGGCGCTTCAAATCGACACAAAAAGTAAGCAGCCGCAGCTAGTTATAGAGGCCAGTGCGTTAGATCTTTGTCAAATATCTTCATACATTAGAAGGTATTAAGTAAATAAAATTCCATATTGAAAAAATATTGCCACACAGGTGACACAGGGTGGCACTCCGAAGGAATACCTATTTAGCTAGAAATAACGCTTACTCGTCACGTACCTAGCTCCGGTATGCATATGAGCGAAGACTCTGAATAATATCATATTTCCTGTAATTTATTTTGATGGATCGCTGGAGGTCGTTGAATTCGCAATAGTGTTGTTAGTTTATTTATTTTTAGCTGTAAACGCCGTACGGACAATGTGAAACGAATTAATTTGTTTAACTACACTATGATCTAGTTACAACAATTGGATATTTTCCGGTAGTTAAAATAAAATATTTAGCTGAACTTATTAAATTAAGAATAGTAAAAGGGTGAATACAATTGCGTAGTTTCGTATTGTATCGTTCTGATTTATTTTTAATCATCCACAAAACCTTTAATGGTACCTGACTTGACTATTTAATATTATGACGTCACAAATAAATTTTGCATACAATTTTCCTTAAAACTTATCGTTTTGACGTTTAGTAAAAAGTAACTAATTTGACTAGTCAGTCAAATACCCAATTAGTAGCCAAACAATCATGTAGGCACGTATTCGTCTTGTATATTACAATAGTATTTGAAACTTACAAACTCTTGATTATTGTTTCTCCTGTAATAAATTTGTTCCACAAACGGCTGATCTTTTACATCATGCTACATTTGGAAATTGGAAACCGGCAAACGGCAGACTAGATCGAGGTACGAACTATTTTCCACTGGCATCACTTCTGAAAGTTTTTCCCCACTTCGCCACTGTAGGTACATATAATCTATTACACCTGGTGTATGCCCCAGGTGTAAGTAGTACACATACACACAGGTAAAGGTGCCGGGATGCCGATGTAAAACTAAGTAGATGGCACTATGGCGGCAGCAGTAAATGAAGAAACAACAATACATACATGAGGCAGAGGTGAATTAACACCCATACCAATCTGTATTCGGTCCCACATAATAGGGGTTGAGCCTATTCCTATTGCCGTATTCCGGGCAATATTGATGACTCGAGCCATGCATCCGAGGCTGAGTCTGGGCTGTACATATCTGTCTCATGTTAAAGTCAATCAGCCCTATCCCTTAGTCGCCTTGTACGACACCACATGGGAAGAAAAGGGGTGGCCCAAATTCTACTCTCCCGGGAACCACGCGGCAAAACAACAATAACCTTACAATAACAGACTCATAGCTGTCAGATTTGAATAGACAAACAATGAAATCTACGTAGATGACATCTAACATTGGCCATTACGATGCGCCCTCTGTAGGGATGAAAGCGCAGTCGGCAATTCACACACAGATAAATAAAACACACTCATACATAACAAACAAATATTTCTTTCAGTTAACATTACCTGGTTTCGTTTAACATTTATTTATCAACAATCCATACACTGCCAATACTGCCATTAAACATATTGATCACCAAGGCGTACCAGATGCACATACATAGCAATGAACTTGGTCGCTAGCCGCTCGCCTCGGCCTTGCGCGTGCGCAGCTCCTAATTGCGCGGCCACACACTCCATTGCGTGAACGGTTACAAAACGAACCACTGAAACGAATCGGTTATAAATAGAGACTAATGGGCTGAAATTACTGTGTCAATGTTACTAGGTCTGTTTTGTTGACTGTACTACACTGTGATATTAATCTGATAGTTAGTTTTTGAAGTGAAAACTTCTATAGCGGCGTTGGATGGGTAAAAAGTGTTACACTCTCGCCAGGTTCACGTGTTAAACTCGCGTCTGGATCACGTGACCTTTGATCCGTAACCGACGACTTTGTACGACGACATGACGTCATACAACATTCATAGCTACAGAGTGTTTATTTTCCTAGGTACGCCAAGAAGCTTCGTAGCTTAGCGGTAAGCGCTTCGACAGTAAGTCCTTATGGTTTCAGATAGTACCGGGTTCGACCCTGGGCTTCTGATACTTTTTGTGATTATTTTTTCTTTTTGTAATTTATTAATTTCTTCTGACAGAAAATTAGTGATAGGATCTACGATTGGCGCTATAGTATAGGTATGGTATGGTATGGTATGTTCTTTTTATCTTTTTTTGTATATAACGAAGAAAGAAAGAAAGAAAAAGTTTTCACTTCTGCCGGCACTCCCGGAATGCAACTCGTCTTTTTTTATATACAACTGAGGTGGCAGACAAGCCCACGGCCCATCTGATGGAAAGTGGTTACCGTAGCCTATGGACGTGTGCAACACCAGGGGAGTCACACTGGTGCTGCCGACCCTGTAAACACAGAGAGTTTCTGTGCCGTCAGTGTGAAAGACAAAGCAGGAATAGCGTTTGGTCTTTCCACTGACAGCACAAAAACTCTCCAGTGAGCTCTGGCTAGTCTACTTACCACCGGGAACACAACACGAGGTTATTATGGCCGCGGTATTCTGTAGGGCGGAGGTACTTCCCAAATCGGACTGCTCATTTGGACGGAAATACCGTCGTGTCCTACCTCCTTGAGAGAAGTGTAGGAGTAGGGTAGTTGAATCATCATTATCATCTTAACGTGGACCGCTACCGGGAATAGGTTGCATCTGAGGCTAGGTGGGGAGAGTATCCAAGAGGTCCTAGACCTCGGAGAGCATTTAACGTTTCCCATCCTCCATGAACGTGGATCTGGAGACGAAGGAAATCTTCTGCAATGGGAGGCCGTCGCTCTAGCCGAAACAGCTCCAAGACCGCCTCGTCAAAAGGTTCAAGGTTACTGTACTGTTACCTTTGCCAACGAAAGTACGTTTTCCGCGTGCCATCTACGGACAATCTGGGAAACGTAAGCCACTGCACGAGGCTGCCTGTCCATGATAATGCCAATACCTTGTGTGGATTTCCTCACAATAGATACCGTATCAGAAAGTGACAATTCCCGTTGGCCACCACATAGTTGGCCAGCACTGGTGGACATTGGGAAATTTTATCACTTTTTATCCCAATGGCCACCAGTGGTGGTCAGTGGGAATAAAATATTGGAAATGTTCCCGTTGGCCACCACATAGTTGGCCACCACTGGTGGACTCTGGGAAATTTTGTTACTTTATGTCCTCAAGGCCACCACCAAGCACAAATAATACAACTAGGTAGGTATGATAGAAAATCAACATTTATTAAATATTTCCTAACAATAAAGTGGAAAAATAAAGTGTACCTAATAATAATTCGGTAAAATCAAACTAGTGTTACATTAAGTTTTTCTTTAACTAAGCTTTTAATAATGGGCGTGAAAAAGCATCTGATGAGGCCGTCAAGCTGAGTGCCACCATTGTTAACATGGCACGTGTATATAATGGTGGCCCTCTTTCTTGAGACTTTACCTTCAGCTTACCATCAGGCGAGGTAAAGTCAAATTGACGTGTCCTATTTATAAAAAAAAAAAGACGGGTTGCACTCTGGGAGTGCCGGCTGAAGTGAAAACATTTTCTTTTTTTCTTTCTTCGTTATATACATAGAAAAAGATAAAAAAGAACATACCATACCATACCTATAATATAGGGCAAATCATAGAACCTATCACTTATTTTCTGCTAATTTTCTGTCAGAAGAAATTAATAAATCATAAAAAGAAAAAATAATCACAAAAAATAATAAATTACAAAAAGAAAAAATATCATAAAAAGTAATAAATTACAAAAAGAAAAAATAATCACCAAAAGTAATAAATTATAATAAGAAAAAAAATCACAAAAAATCCCTGAAGGCCAGGTGGTTTGAACCCGATACTATCTGAAACTATAAGGACTTACAGTCGAAGTGCTTACCGTTTAAACTACGACGATATCTATTTTAACTTGCAAAATACATAGTCTGTACCTAATCTTGTATGACGTCAGTCGTCGGTTACGGTTCAAAGGTCAACTAATCCTGACGCTTCCTTAACATTTTACACCCATCCAACGCCGCTAAAGAAGTTTTCACTTCAAAAAAAACTATATAATAATATAAACATTAATCACAGGTTAAATCACAATATAAACCACCCAGAACGCTGGCTACATAGTTATTTGGTGTAATGATAAACGCCTGTTAGTATGGTGCTAGCAAGCTGGCAAGGATCTGGATGCAATCTGGACTTTAGGGCACCTCGACTCGGATAGGTTAGGTTAGAAGGCTCGTGGTTATTTTTTTATAAACCACCCAGAAGTAGGAGCCCCGCGTAGCGGGGCTCCGTCGACCAAGATGTATACAGGTGTGGACTGGAATTATTTTGCCTTTCAACATACGAAACGTAAGATTGGTTTGAACGTAGGTAAGTATTTAAGAAGTAGGTACCTACCTACCCCAAATGCAAACTCATATTAGGATCAGTTGCAGAATGTGCACCATAAAATGTAATAAAACTTTATTCCCGCTGACCACCACTGGTGGCCATTGGGATAAAAAGTGATAAAATTTCCCAATGTCCACCAGTGGTAGCCAACGGGAATAATCCTCAGAAAGTGACGGGTAGTTGGAGCCCTCAAAATCCGACTACAAAACTTTATATTTCATATATTGGTTGTGGAGGTCATATGCCAATTCAATCAATCAATCAATTAGCCCACTGCAGTCAACTGCTGGACATAGGCCTCTCCCAATGCGCGCCATTTCGTACGACCCTCCGCCTACCGCATCCAGTCCGTCCCAACCACCTTTTTCAGGTCACCAGTCCATTTGGCTAAGGAGGCGTTCTGCCCTCCGCCTGCTGCAACGGCCATCGGTCCTTCGACAGACGTGGCCCATTACTACTTAAGCTCACTTATTCTGCGAGCTATGTCGGTAACTTGGCAGTTGCTTCGCGTAAAATATCGAAGTTAGACTACGCACTACGACTATTAGACTGGTAGCCTTTGTCTATCACAGATGAGATACTGTGACAAAATACCGTTTTATGCGATTCGATTTCGAAATAGCCAAGACATCACTAGTCGTGGAATTCGGAATTTCCACATTTTTGATAAGGGCTTTTGTCTGAGTCACAGAGGGTTTACTTTATCATACCTAAGACTGAGATAGATAGGTAATAATATTGTTAGTGCGTCATGGTGTTTTGATGTTCTAATGTGTCTTTGCCCAAAATGTCAAATATTTGTATTCAATTGCTGTCGCTGATGAGAAAAACCATTTATACCGTTATTCGTTCCTTTCCCATTGTAATAAGTATTTGGTTTAAAGAAAAGAAAATGTTGTTCGTACATGTACTGCAATTCTGTGGTGCAGAATAAAGATTTATCCAAGTGCCGTCTTTTATTTAAAGAAATATCCAAATGGTCAATAGTCGCTAAACGTGACCAGAGGGCGTTGCGGGCATTTGCATCGGTATTGCCATTCAAAGTGGCAAAGCCGCCAGCCTTCTAGCCACCCTCCCAGGTGACGTCGATGGGAAGGAATTCTTTGACGTCTGAACCTGCAGGTTTGTGTATATTATGTGTTGTTTTTATATTTTACTACTACCCAAAGCACTATTATGAAATTATCACACATAATATGATTTTGGTCTCGCCACACTCCAGCAGTAGAAAAAGTCAGTCATTTATCAGTTAGTTTTTTGCTCATACAACTGCCTCGAAGTTTGTAATACTTAGCAATTTATATTTCAAAGTATTTGTTAACTCACCACTAGAACATATTCCATGTATCCCATTTACGTCATACTTCGGTCTATGAACCCTTATTATAGGTACAGTTCCCGTCCATTATCATATTTATACTGCTGTACTGTATGATTCCAGGCAAATATATGTAAATTGTAAACCACAAGCATTCCACTTATTATTATACCTATTATTAAAACAAACATTGATTATAATTCTATTTAACCTACTACAACAATTGTGTGATTCATTATGTATAAGTTAATTGTCGATGTTTCCTTAAATCACGCCTTTAACACTGTAGAACTCATTGTTCATGATTGAGAACTTAATTTAGGCTTAAAATTTTATATATATAAATTATGGATCACATTGTTTGTCTGCGATGGACACCTTAAAGTACTTAACCGATTTTAATGAAATTCGCACACCGTGAGCAGTTTGATCCAACTTGAAACATGGTCTCGGATAGCTAACATCTCAATATATAGTCACAATCCGAAATCCACGCAGGCGGGGCAGCGGGCAACAGCTAGTACTTTGTGAAAACAAAAGTAAGTATAATAAGTACCTCTTGAATTTCAATCGCTTTTGATGAAAGGCTTATACATATATAGATACGAGGCACCATCATTGGAGGGTGCTTGCAAATGTTCTCACTACCATGAAGCCTACGGGCCCCTCAACCCCACCTGCAAGATAAGATAAGATAAATCTTTATTGTACACCAAAGAAATACAGTACATGTACGGACATTATGTGAAAAATATACAAATGGCGGCCTTATCGCTACAAGCGATCTCTTCCAGGCAGCTTTTAGATGGACATATTTAATTGCTGAGAAGCTGATTGATGGATAAAGCTCTGGTGCAGGCGTCTTGCCATTCTCAGTCTTTTTTTGCAAATCAGTTGGGGACGGCTGCCATGCGACTGAACTTGGATATTTTCCAAGAAGCGACTACCATCTGCCCTCGACAATGAATTTGTGATATCGATGTTATATAGTTAGAATAGTTCGTGGACTTTTGAGGGCTCCAACTACCCGTAACGACTGCCATAGATGTTCGTATGGCAACCGGGACCGACGGCTTAACGTGCTCTCTGAGGTATGAAAACACCCAGACCAATGCAATAGGTATGTTCATGCGTACAAATGTTTGCACTGAGCAGGAATTGAACCCGGCGCTCCTGCGTAGTGGTCGAGGCGCTACGCCACAGAGCAGGGTTTAATAACTACAAGAAGTTGGTAGATTTTGTTTTGACAGATCTTATGGAATATCTAAACGTCTAAAACGTTTTGAAAACATGGCATTAATTATTTAGTGAATCGGATAGGATACGCTGCTACTATCTGAGATGGCGCTTAAGAAATATCGATACTGGTAACTGGCGTGCAAGTTACCTCAAAATGCACCGTACAAGTCCTTGCAAAAGTATTTACCATAACTATGACGTATGCAACAGTAATGGATGCTATAGCATTACTCAGGAATTTTCAATAATCGTGTCGTTCTGACGTCAGAACAGTCAGCTGATAGTATACTAGCTTAGCCGAGATAATGTCACACGTATACGCTATACGAGTACCCATCGCTTAACGATAATAACTTTATCAACAAACTACCTACAACAATATTATATCAACTAAATGGCTTTAAGAATGCGAGGAGTTATCATTCATGACTCAAACCAACATCAATTGTTACATACACCCCAATTAGTTCAGATTGTGATGTTAGAGCGGATCAAAAATAAATTCACACGTCACCTATACTTTAGCTGTACGGGGTTTATCCATTCTACCCGTTAATGTACCCTACACTCTTTGTACTGGGTTTGGTAGGGAACAATCAGCTCAGGGTCCGGTGGGACTTCATGCTCACCATGTCTATACCAGGTGTGAGTGGAACGCTCCCGAAGCCGAAGGCCCGTGGTAGTACTCCGGGTATACTATATATTGGCATAATTTTGTTTTTCGATACGGATACGGAAGACAGTCTCAAACCCCAATTGAGAGGGTTCCTCAGCGCATGCCGGGAGCAGGGCCACGCTGGAGACGGTGAAAGTGAACGGAGCTATGCACTGCGAGGCGATCCTGAGGGCCAGGACTGCGGTTGCTCAAGTCGTGTAACGATCCGGCGGCTGGGTCCCGAGGAGGCTCTGCACAAGTCCGAGGCCATGTTCTTTCATGGCCCTCGGCGCAGGCCAGGCCCGGGAGCCAGCCTTACAGTGGGAGGCATTCCCATCGACATCAAGCCCCGGTTGAAATACCTGGGTCTCGTGCACGAAGGTCGATGGGACCTCGGAGAGCTCCTCGTGTTCGACTGTGTATGGGACTTCGGAGAGCTCTTCTGAAGTCTGCGCCCCTAGGTGGTGACTTGGGTCGGCTGTAGTCCAATTTGAGGAGCCCAGAGGACACCTGCAGGAGACTTTACGCGGCTGTCGTGCGGTCCATGGCCCTATACGGGTGCGCCTTGTGGGCGGACAGGCCAGGTTCTTGCCTCTGCTGCGTGCGTCGCAGAGGCCTTCGAAGTATGGCCTGGCCGGATCGCCTCCGTGGATCCTGGATGCGAGGAGCCTTTCGGCACTGAGTCGGTTCCGAAAGGGGGCGCGGGAGCGGGGTTTTGATCCCGAGCCCGAAGATATTCGGGCCGAGAAATCCTGACTCCACAGGGACATGCTGGCCGAGTGGGAGCGACTACTTAGGCAACCACGCGCAGGGCACGCCGTGATTGCGGGAGGCCACACGGTAGCCTCTCGTACCGTCAGACACAAATCATCATCGGACATGGAAACTTCGGGCGGTATCTGCGTCTGATGGGCATTGAGCCAACGCCCGAGTGCCATCACTGCGAGGCGAGCGAGGACTCGGGGCTGTACACGCTCACCGAGTGTCCGGCGTGGGAGACGCCGAAGCGGGAGCTTGTGGGGCCCTGGGGGTCATAGTACTCACGCTCTCAACCCTGCTCGCAGCGATAGTCCACTGCGCGGATGCGTGGGTGGCCAGCAGCTTCTTCTGCGAACAAGTCATGCTCGTGAAGGAGACAAGAGATCGGGTGCGGCGTGATGAGCGAGACAGACTCGCGGACATCGCTGCCCGCGTTCGTGGGTGACACGGGCGTCGGAGGGCGCAAAACGACCTCCGTCCCCCACGAGCGCGTTCTTGAGGGTGACGGGTGGAGCACGGGGGCCGCGTGTACCCCCCTTCCGAGGAGGGCCAGACCGATAGGGATGGCCCTGGGTCAGCCGGGGTGCGAGGAATTTGTCGTCTGACAACCTCACCTTCGGCCTAGCACAACGACCCACAGAGACAGCGTGCGGTTTAGTCGGTTCGAGTCCGACATAACCTCCCCATCCGGCTCCGGACTGGGGTATAAGTGGGGATTTCCAGCACGTAAAAAAAAATTATGTAGGTACTAAATGTTTATTTTAGGTTTGTTATGTTTTACTTGTTGTGTATGTATAAAATGTTCCTATAATGTTAGTGTTGAGGTGAATATAGATAAAATTAAATAAATAATAAGTAAATATATAAGATTAGATTCTCTGTGGTTTTCAGTTATGATTAGGTATCTGAGTGGCAGAGGGATGTAGGTAGGTCCTTCACCAATGGGATTTCACCCGAGTGGTATGATTTGAACGGGAAAATCCTGCTGCATGAGTAATCAACTAGCTGGTTGGATTACCTCTCCGAAATATCTACGCTACATATATCCTACTACATATACGCTACATATACCTATTGTTAGAGTAAAATTAACTGACATAGTAACATAATTATATTGAACTAGCTGTTGCCCGCGGCTCCGCCCGCGTGGAAGTCGGTTATCGCTTAGTGTTGAACCGACGCTATTGAGCATTACATTCGCCTCTCTACTCAACTTTGTCCTCGACTAGGTACTCAACTCTGTTCTTGACTTTCTACTCGCCTCTATATTCAACTCTCTACTCGACTTTCTACACGCCTCCATACTTGAATTTACACTCGACCCTCTACTGACTTCTCTGTTCCCCTCTCTACTCGACTTTGTACTCTTCTCTATACACGCCTTTCCATTGGCCGCTCTACTTGCCCATCCATTCGATTACCTTTTCGCCTCTCTACTTGACTCTCCCCACTCGCCTATCTACTCGCACCTCTACTCAACTCTCTATTCGATCTCTACTCGCCACTACATTCATCTTTCCCTCGCCTCCGTATTCGCCTCTCTACTCAACCCTTTACTGCATTCTATTTGATTCTATACTCGCCTCTCCACTGGCTCTCTAGTCGCATATCTACTCGCCCCTATAGTCGACTATACTCGACTTTCGATCTTTACGCGCCTATCCACTCGTCCCTATAACAATCTCTACTCGTCTCTCCACTCGCTTCTATATTTGGTTTGATACTCGACTAAGTCCGTTCCGAAGCTCTAATTCACCTTTGTAGGTACCAAATTTCATAAGGTCATCTTAAAAGAAATTCTTACTATTTATGCCATAGTCCCCCCATTTTTGAGCCATTGAAAAATGAGAAACTTTAATCCCATAGCCCTATTCCCCTTCCCCTTCTATCCCTTTTTTCGCGATAAGGGGTAGCCCATATCCATTTCCAAGCTCTAATCCATCTCTATACCAATATCATCAAGATATTTTTTTAAATTGTCAAACTTACATACCCTAGCCCTATTCCACCCCTTAACCTCGTCTTTCGCTACAAAAGGTAGCCTATGTTCGTTCCCAAGCTTTAATCTATATCTGTACCAAATTTCATCAGGATATCTTCAAAAAAGACAAACTTTCATCCCATAGCCATATTCCCCCCCCCCCCCCCTTCTAACCTTTTTTGTGATAAACGGTAGCCTACGTCCGTTCCCAAGCTCTAAACTATCTCTGTACCAAATTTCATCAGGAAATCTTCAAAAATAACAAACTGCCATACCAAGGCCCTAGTCCGCCCCTCCCCCCCCCCTTCTACCCCCCTTTTCGCGATAAAAGGTAGCCCACATCCGTTCCCAAGCTCTAAACTATCTCTGTACCAAATTTCATCAGAAAATCTTCAAAAATGACAAACTTTCATAAAAACTTTCATCCCCTATTTCCCCCCCTTAAACCCCCTTTCTAGTGATAAAAGGTAGCCTATGTCCGTTCTCAAACTCTAATTTACCTCTGTACCAAATTTCATCAAGATCGGTTCAGTGGTTTAGGCGTGAAAGCGTAACATACAGACAGACAGACAGACAGACAGAGTTACTTTCGCATTTATAATATTAGTATGGATAACACAAGGACAACACGTTATACGCTCTCACACACTCCCTATTTGTGTCCTTGTCGATCATTTCATTCTCAATTGATAGCGCTGCGGCCTGCGAGATAGGAATGGGACAGCATTTAAAATATCGCTAACAGTAAGTATAGGTACGTGAAAAGGTGAAAATACATGTGAGACGACAATCCGAAAGTACATTTTATCTTTTACTATCAGTCAAATCAACTGTATATTATAGCGTCTTCTTCTTGGGGTGCCATCTTCTATATGAAGGTCGACAAAAATCTAGGTATTTTGGACTTTGACGCAACAGCTCTGAAGAGAGAGCGGGTGCTTTTATTGTACCTACCACGGAGGTTCTTTAGCCAGGATGTTCTTCTCATTCTGTCCATAGTATAAGTTACCTACCTAAAAGAAATGATTGTTAAAGAGTCATAATTGGTACAAATCTTAAAAAAATATTAATCCTTCAGAAAATGTAGCAGAAACAGGATTGGAGACAACACGCAACCTTGTGGGACACCAGCGTTTATGTCCGAGCAGCTGCCATCAATGACGGCTTGGATGCTTCTGTTGGACAAAAAGCTGGCAATCCAATCGCAAAGTCTCTTAGGGAGGCCATAAGGTGGTAGCTTCGCAAGAAGACCTCTGTACCAGACCCGATCAAAGGCCTGTGCTACGTCGAGTGTGACCGTCTCTCAATCAGCAGTCAGATGGCTTATTTTATTAACATTTCAATTACAGGGCTTTATTTTCTCAATCACTAATAATAAAGACTATATAATACTATACAATACATACAAAAATGAAATTAAAATGGGAAAAGACTGCAACTTTAGGCATCGAAAAATTCCTCCCCATCGACCTCTACTGGAACCGTGCACAAAAGGCTGGCGGCAGTACCACGCTGAATAGCGATACTAATTCTTGGAGCGAGGTAAAGGCCAACCCTATGGTCACGGGAAGAGTCCATTAGTCGCTTCGCTATTTCTTTGAATAGCGCGCGCGCTTTGACCCCATAGATTGGTGCACCTATAAGGTTAAATGAAAGCCTCGAATAAATCCACCCTAATCCACCCTAATCAAGAGGTAGAGCCTGCGCTGATGTTAGCCCTAATCTAGTGTTATGTTATCTGTGCCGTATAACACGCTTATTCACAATGGCTTGTTGGCGCGAACGCGGGAAATCGCACATCGCGGTATTATTTTATTTTTCGAAATTGGTGTGAATTCGAGATTTTATGTGTAAAAATGGTGGATTTTTAGACATAACGTCTTGGACAATTCGCACTTTCGTACACTATCCACATAAGCTAACTACAAAATAACCTACAAAAATCTGTACTACATTTAATTTACCGACAACTTTCGAGAGTTGATCGTCAACTCCCTCGCAATAAACTCGCCCGATCGAGGGAGATGGCACAAAATAATTTAATTTATTTTTCTATTCGTCAACTCGCACGACACTTCAAATTTCAAATCATTGCTGATTTGGTACAGTCAACTTTAAAAGTCTTTTGGAGTGTATAATTAATGTAGCAAAATAATGAGTTTACAATAAAATAAAACAAAATTTCAATTTAAATAATATATAATTATCAAGAACCTAGAATAAAGACTACTTACTTATAATTGGCACATGACTATTTTTTTATTGCAATAAACTGGCAACACATGTCATCATCATCATCATCATATCAGCCATACACAGTCCACTGCTGAACATAGGCCTCTCCCATAGACTTCCAGAATGACCGATCCAAAGCAGCCCGCATCCAGCGCTTCCCGGCGACCCTGATGAGGTCGTCCTTCCACCTAGCCGTTGGGCGTCCCACACTGCGTTTGCCCGTACGCGGTCGCCATTCCAGAACTCTTTTGCTCCATCAGCCATCTGTTCTGCGCGCTATGTGTCCCGCCCACTGCCACTTCAACGAGCTAATCCGCTGGGCTATGTCGGTTACTTTTGTTCTCCTACGGATATCATCATTTCTGACGCGATCACGTAGGGAAATACCGAGCATAGCCCTTTCCATAGCTCATTGAGACACTCTGAGCTTGTTTAAGAGACCCATAGTGAGGGACCACGTTTCCGATCCATAAGTCATCACTGGTAACACACATTGGTTAAAGACTTTCGTCTTCAGGCACTGAGGTATGTCGGACGAGAAGACATCTCGTAGCTTCCCGAACGCCGCCCAGCCGAGTCGGATTCGTCGATTTACCTCGTCTTCGAAGCTGGAATTGCCTACCTGGATCAGTTGACCCAAGTAGACGTACTCGTCAACAGCTTCTAAGACTGAGTCCCCAACATGAACCGGTAGAGGCGCAACATGGACATTTGACATAACCTTTGTCTTGTCCATGTTCATCTTAAGGCCCACCTGTTGGGATACTCTGTTGAGGTCTTCGAGCATGGTGTTCAAGTCTTCCAGCGATTCTGCCATAATGACAATATCGTCGGCAAACCGAAGATGAGTGATATACTCGCCGTTTGTGTTGATGCCACGTCCTTTCCAGTTCAGTAGCTTGAAGACGTCTTCCAAGGCAGCGGTAAACAGTTTCGGAGAGATCACGTCTCCCTGTCTAACGCCCCTTTTCAGTGGAATTGGTTTCGTGCTCTGTTCCTGTACTCGGACCGACATAGTGGCGTTCTGGTATAAACACTTCAACACTTCGATATACTGGTGATCTATCCGGCACCGCTGGAGAGACTGTAGCACGGCCCATATTTCGATCGAATCGAAGGCTTTCTCATAGTCCACGAATCCTAAGCAGAGAGGCCGGTTATACTCTTTGGTCTTCTGTATAACCTGCCGCAGCGTGTGGATGTGGTCTATGGTACTGTAGCCTTTACGGAATCCGGCTTGTTCGGGAGGTTGGAAGTCATCGAGCCTGTTGGCGAGACGGTTCGTAATAACCCTCGAAAACAACTTATAAATGTGGCTCAGGAGCGTGATGGGCCTATAATTCTTTAACAAAGTATTATCACCTTTCTTAAAGAAAAGGACCACCTTACCCCCGCTCCACGCTTCCGGCGTTATGCCTTCGTGTAGGACGGAATCGAAGAGCTTCTGAAGGACCTTCAGTACCGGCGTTCCGCCCGCTTTCAAAAGCTCTGCTGTAATTCCATCATCACCCGCCGCTTTGTTGTTCTTTAGCTGTTTGAGGGCCATCCTAATCTCGTACAGGCTGATGTCCGGGATGTCTTCGGTATAATGTCGGGTAAGCTTGGCTCTTGGATCTTTAGCCATGCCAACGGGCTGTGTTACTGATGTATATAGCTGTGCATAAAACCTTTCGACCTCCCTAAGTACCTCTGCCGTTGTCGTTGCCATGCCGCCATCCTCCGTCTTCAGCTTCGTCAACCGGCTTTGTCCAACGGACGCATTCCTCGCAAACACTTTGGAGCCTTTGTTTCGCTCTATCGTCTCCTTAATAGTTTTTGTATTATAGGAGCGAATGTCGTGTCGCAAAGATTTCTGTATGCGTCCATTGAGCCGCCTATATGCCTCAGCGTTGTCGGAGGTCTGTAGTGGCATAAATCGACGTTTGGCCATGAGATCAAGGGTCTGGGTCGAAATTTTCTGAGGTTTTTGTTTAGGGCGAGACCTTAAGAATTTAGATCCCACCGTTTGGACAGCTTCTACCAGCACGTTGTTTACCTCGTCCACTGAAACGCGATCCTGTAGACAATCGAAACGATTGGATAGTTCGAGCTGAAAGCTCTCGGAGTCCCGGACATCGGCATATGACGATCTGAGTGTTGACTTCATCAGACGTGACCTTTCTAGTCTAGGGCTAATATTCAATGTGCCTCTTACGATACGGTGATCGCTACCGGTTTTTATACGGCTGATCACAGAGACATCATTGAATACTTGCCTCTTTGTCGTCAAGATGTAGTCAATCTCATACGCCATGTTAGCGGGGCTTAGCCAGGTCCACTTTCTCTGGGGTGGCTTTTTGAAGAAAGAGTTCATCGCGTAGAGACCCTCTTTCTCCATAAAGTCCGCCAGCATGTGGCCCCGGTCATTCCGCTGCCCATATCCAAAAGGCCCCACCCTCAACTCCCCATCGCCCCGTTCGCCCAGTCTCGCGTTGAAGTCCCCCATAACAACAGGGAAATAGGTTTTGGAAGCATGTATGGCCCTACTTATGTCCTCATACACTTCCTCGACCTCTTCATCGGAGTATGACTTGGTGGGCATGTACACCTGGATGACCTTCAACGAGTATCTTTTGGATACTCTGAGTATCAGGTATACCACCCGACTCGAGATACTCTCGATGGATATGACGTTGCTAATAAGGGACCTGTGGACGAGGAACCCGACACCATGCAGTGACTTTCCGTCACCCTCCCGGTAGTAAAGTAGGTGACCAGACTTCAGGGTTGTCGTGCCTTCCCCCGCTCTTCGCACTTCGGACAACCCAACAATGTCCCAGTGTAACCTACTCATTTCCTCTTCCACCTCGAGCAGCTTCTCGTCAGTCCTCATCGTGCTGACGTTGTGTGTTACCAGGGCCAGTTTCCGTCTGGGGTGGTAGCCGAATCTCTGCCGGGGATTCTTCGCACCCCCTGCCCCGCCGTTACCATGACCGCTACCGGAGCCAGGAATAGCGGGGCTGCCGGGGACTAGGGGCCTGGTCTTTTTTTGTCCGTTCATTTGGGAGGTTTCTTGCCATACTCGCCACGCTTGGCAAACGGGTTGGCGAGCGCGGTATTAAAGTATTTATAAGGATGCATCACAAAAGACGCCGCTGCCCATCCTTTGGTGTTCTCTTAGTATCCTCTTACGACATCCACGAGAAGAGATGGAGTGGTCCTATTCTATGCCGGGAACCACACAGACAGCGGCAACACATGTAACGTCATTTTACTATCTAAAATTAAAAAAAATACAGACTATAGAGTACGTATTTTATAGATCATGTCATGAAGCCAGTCGTTGCTCGACCGAGGATAAAATTATTTGTACCTATAATTATTATTGGATATGTTTCATCTTTCCTGTTTTGCTTAGAATAATGACCCTAATTGGTACATAAAATATTTATTAAAATTAAAATGTACAATACTTATTTGCGTATATTATTAAACCATGTCGGTTATAATATATGGTGTAAATAAGGATGTAGTCACAATAGTTCGACATTGTGCGAAGCATATATAAGCAATAACCATAGATACATAATAATATTAATTATTATAGTAAAAGGGAGGGGGGATAAGGCCTACATAGTTAGTATGAAAGTTTGTAATTTTTGAAGATATCTTGAGGGGAACAGAGAAGTCAGTGGAGAGTCGAGTATAAACTCAAGTATAGAGGCGAGTAGAAAGTCGAGGACAAAGTTGAGTAGAGAGGCGAATTTAATGCTCAATAGCGTTAGATCAACACTAAGCGCTAACCGAAATCCATAAAATAATAGTAAGTAGAGAAATGTTCTTTTTTTTCTCGAGTAACCATGAGCAGATTCACACTCTGGTGCCGGCTCATCCTTGAATATTGGGCACGTTGTGTGAAAATCAGCTTTTAAGGGTGTCTGGCAAGGGTTAACCACCATTTTAAAGTGTCTGTATATGAATGACGCGATTTATATAATGACGAAGGTCTGGCGTTCACGGGCTCGTAGTCCATAATGCCTCGGTTTCCTTCATTGACCATTTTTTGGTAGAGACATTTCGTTCGGACAATAATACAATTTTTAAATAAATAGTTTCATTTGCTTTTGAGACTTTGTACCTAGTCAAGATCGTTGTGAAGCTGACTGCAATCCATGACCAATTACTGAAATCTTATCCAGAATCAGGAAAAAAATGGCGTGCCTGGTAGGATCTTTTTCACTTACATGTTTACTGTTTTTACATTTTTCTATACCATTTAGATGGCAGACAAGCACACGGCCCACCTGATGGTAAGTGGTTACCGTGGCCTATGGACGTGTGCAACACCAGGGGCGTCACACTCGTGCTGCCGACCTTGTTAGAACAGACAGTTTCTGTGCCGTCAGTGTAGAAAATAAAGCAGGACATGCCTCCCACTTACAGCACATAAACTCTACAGTGAGCTCTGGCTACCCTACTTACCGCCGGGAACACAACAAGAGGTTATTATGACCGCGGTATTCTGTAGGGCGAGGTACTTCCCCAGTCGGACTGCTCAATTGGACGGAAATACCGTCGTGTCCTACCTCCTTTACATTCTCGACTTACAAAACTAGTTATAATCTCGTGGAGATTGTAGTGACGATGATGAGGTGTCAAAGTCAAAGATTTTTATTCAATCTAGAACAACATGCTTATACTGTTGATTGATGGCACTTGGTGGAACTTGCTACACATCTTCAATGAAAACACTTGTACTATTCCACATTATTTATTGAATTCCTGACCGGTTTCGCCTTACGACATTATCAAAGGTTGATACATGTTTTTTGGGTATCAGATGATATGATAATGCCGTAAGGCGAAACCGGTCAGGAATTCTATAAATAATGTGGAATAGTACAAGTGTTTTCATTGAAGATATCTAAAACAACATGGTTGTTTCTTATTGACGTCAATAAGAATGATAAGTGATTATACGTGATCAGATCAACTATCAAATACTTTCAGTCTTTGTCATCTAAGTGAAGTTATTTATGTAATAGAACTATCGAAATTGTGAACACAATCGATCGTCATCTGAATCGATTACATCGAATATGACTCACTTTGTTCTACATTCTCAGAAAACAATGACTCATTGGCTGGAACTTACAATTTTATATATTTATAGTTAGTTAGTTTTATACGAACCTACACACTGATTTATTGTTGACATTCGTACAAGGATATAACTATGGTAATTTAAATGTAGGTATCTACATGGCAGTGACAGAGTTATACTGTATTTGCAGATGTTTTCCCTAATTGTAACTTAGGAATCGAGTACATTACACTTTTCCATCTATTGTTGAACGGTCGTGTGACTTGTGTGAGTACCTTATTTAGCTATTTTTATTCAAATTAATTTTATTGTATTGTATATGATATAATTTATTATGTATTTTAGAGTAGGTACACTAAACTGCATAAAACTGCATATTTAACTTGATTTCTATAATACACTCATTAACTTTTGAAAAATAGAAAATATAATTATATAGTTACTAACTAACACATTTTATTTTCAAGTTAGTACCTGTCTAGTTAGTGACGGTTAGTAACCCGATCGGTAGAATTTCAATAAAAAATTGTAAGGAACTGCTAGTAGGCATTTTTCTCTCGAAATATTTATTAAGGAAAGGTTCCTAAACGATTTTTATTTTTCACTTTTCACAATACAGTGATCCACAATGTCTTTTTTTAATTCAGTAACATTTACAATTAAAAATTAATTTAATAGGTGGGTGAATTTCAACAAATTCTATTTTTTTATCATATCGGTGAACTTTTTCATTTATATGCTTTTTGAATATTTTTCAGGCTTTATGTAATCTTTGTGATATAATATATCCCCAAATTTAATATCATCAACGTATCATTTAAGATTAAGGAGAAAATTTAGTTTAAATTTTGGTTTCCACCGACATGACGAACCGGCATCGATTATTTTTCTGTACACCGATATGATAAGTTTATCCACCGAAATGACATGCATATCCAGCGATGTGATAATATATCCAGCGAAATGATAATCTATCCACCTTTGAATATCATAAAGGCAATAGTTAGAGGGTACTTCATTTTTACAAGGGTGACTTAAAACTGAAGACCTGACCTGAAGAAGATCATATCCAGCGAGAACTGAGTTCTTGGCAATCTAATTAAAATATATTTTTTGAAATTATATAGGTACCTTTTTTATTATTTTCAATTTCTTCTTTTCTTTTGTTATAATCGATAATTAATTAAAAAAATAACGTTTATTAAATATTGCCATTTATTAAAATGAAGTGTTATAAAAAAGAAACTAAAAAACTAAAAGTCTCTTATAGATTAAAATTTCACAATACTGAGTAAACCGGGGTTAATAGAGTTCAATGGGTGAAAAGAAATAAAATGATCAACCAAATTCTGCAGTTATTTTATTTCTAATGAAACTATGGCTTAAATCAATGTGATACATAAATTACTGATTGGAGGATAACCCGATTCAAGTATTCGTAAATTTTTTATTGTGCCTTTCATCAATCAGCCTTTTCTGTTTTTTTATACCATTTTGTGTAACAGTATCATTTTTACCTGGGCAAAGAATTGATGCCGTTATTCTCATAAATCTGAACGACAATCTTAAGGATACGTTTTTGCAGGTCGGTATTATTTGGCTTCATCGGGATTTGTCTCACTTGTAAATTACTCTTAAAACTATTCTTGATCTAGTCTCATGTATCTCTTTTTGTACATCAGTTTCTCTTTATAAGCCTTTGCCAATTGTTTTTTTAAATCGCATATTTGGTGAGATTTAAATTTTTGATATTTACGAAACTTCATTTGAATGTTTTGATTGAATTTAATAGTTGCAAGGGACGATTCTAAGTTAGGATTGTTTGGGCGTGCTTCAGTGACCAATGCTCGGTCACTGAAGCACTTGTTTGGTTGTTTCGGGCAACATTTGCCTTAGCCTTCTACTCTGATAATATGCACGACAATATATATATATATATATATATATATATATATATATATATATATATATATATATATATATATATTTTATTTATTTATTCACCTTAACACTAACATTACAGGATATTCTCCTAATTTGATAGTGCGACAATACTAGTTTTATTACTTATAAAATTTTATACATATAATCAACAAGGAAAACATAACATACCTGACTAAACATTTTGTACTTTACATATACACAGTAAAAAATTAACACTTCTAATATAACTTATATTAGAAGTGTTAATATATTCTTTCCAGCAACATCTTTCTCTCATTTTCTCCTCCTCTTTTAGTTTTAGGCTCGGCATTCTTAACCATAATATATGTACTTACCTACTATTTTTTAACTAGAAAATATTTTATAGAGAAACCTTTATTACGTGCAATTGCTCCACCTCACCATCATCATCATCTCAGCCTATAGACGTACATTCCCAAATACAGACCTCCCCTAATGATACTTTTTATACATGTATGTATTTATATGTATGTTCTTGTATGTTCTATTTTCTCTTTGTATACTTAACGAAATCACACGGAATCTACCGATATGATACAACGACTCACCGAGATGATAAAATGATCTACTGATATGATAAAGATATCCACCGATGTGATAATGAATCAAAACACCGATATTAGATGTAAGACACCGATTGATTTTTCCTCTCATTTTCGGTGTAAATTATCATATCCGTGGTAATAAAGACCACCGATTACAGCGATATGAGACCAGCGACGTGAGAAATTATACACTTTTTAGAAAATTAGAAAAAATGCAAAATATCTAGAATAAATTCAATAACAGTCAATTAAGTTAATTCACTTACTACCCCTATAAGAACCAAATAACAATAATAAAACTGCTCATTACACTAGAAAGATGCAACCACCGATAGTATAAAATAATTGTCCGGGAGCAACTTAAATGGCATACATACGTTATTGGCTAGAATATGCAGCGATTTGACACCCATCCGTCCTGACTGCGCACTAGCACGCACTAACGAGAAAAATAAAATTGGGGTGGAGTAAAATTTAGACCCGTTGATGTAAAGTTAGGTGTAAATTACTTTTGTCCAGCGATATGAGAACATTTTGCAGGACAAGTACGTTTGTGCCTCTCAGTAATAATTATCGTTAATTATGTAATAAAATATACCTACCATATATTAAAACTAATATTCTATGAAATACAATAATTTATATACCTAACTTACTTATTTTTATTAGTGTATAAGCTTTTTTGTTTGTAAAAAAAGTAGAGGAACAGCACCGATGTGAAAAAATAGAGGTTAATGTATTTATTTCTACCTTTATATATAGTCCTAGCCATAATATATTTTTGCCACAACCCAATAACTACCTATTGAATACTAAAAAAATAATTCACATCAATATTCCTTTTTTTAATACTAATTTCACCGAAGACAATAAAAAAAGCCATTTGGGAAATTCACCCAGGTAGGTATATGAATTCATTTAGTTTTTGAACCGCAGAACGGTATTCGATCCTATATAATAACCTAAATGACCACTGTAACTGAGACGGTTCATTAAATTAATTCGGTATAGAAAAAAAAAACATGCTAAAAATGGTAATAAGAATTAAGTTATTGCATATTGCATGATAAGCTTTTAAAATAGCCGTCTAGGTAAGGTACCTATGTAGGTACATTATACTTGTTTAATTTTGAATAATAATTTCCAAGATTATTTAAGGTTCAGATAAAATTTCTATTCAAAAAGCGAATCTACATAATCATTTAATAGGATGTTGTTTCGTACCTAAACAATCTAGCTACATTTTAGTGGCATAATTCTAGTGCGCGCAAGCTTTGAAGGCACCCGAAGTTTGAGGAATTAATCCCACACAAAATTAACATACCTGTAAGGCTTCAAAATCGTCTTGAAACTGATTTTTTCGAGAGTTCTAGTAAAATAAATATTAGATAAGCTCTCTAGCTAAGTAATGAATGAGTTTCACCTCTTGTGACCTCCGCCTCCTCTTCCGCCACGCCGTCTATGGCGTTACTAGACTCTCCAGCTAACAAGAAATCCATTGTTATACCTACTTTAGTCTAAGAGGAGCGATTTTGTTTATTGATAATGGTAATAAAAAAAGCTAGATGTCAAAGAAAGGTTTTGGATTTGGTACTTATATTAATTATAAATATTCTTATTAGATATTTCAATGCTGCTCATGGCATATTGCGTGGGTTGCATAGTGTGACCACCACAATATGACAGTTTTCGATGAAGCTTGAAGTTAAAAAAATAAATTGATATTAGGTACTTCTAAATAACTAGTACCTACGAAAACTAAGTAAAGTTTAATGCTTCATTTTTTTTTTTGAAAAATCTTCCAATTAAAATATGCCAAGGGAATCAACTGAATACTTATTCGTAGCGTTTAAAAATTAATGCATTGAATTATTTTTTAATTTAGTTAGTTTGTTTACTACTAGATATCATGAAATCGTTTTCACTCTCATGCAGGCTGCTATAAATTACGGCAAATTAGATTTTATTGCGTTAAAAATAATATTTTTAGAAAATATATAGGTCTTTGTGTGAAAAAGGAACCTTCTAAATTTTTAAAGATAGACAGACCACTCTTAATCAACAGATTATAAGAGATAATAGTATGGATTTTTATGTAGGTAAAATATCAATTACAATATCTTTAATAATGAATAGGGACTGCATGTATGAAACCGTTCGTTTTTTTTTATATTTCAGACGTTGATCTAATAAAAAATACTTGCGAATATTTTCCAATCGGTCTACATAAATCTACGATATCTCTTCCTATAAGCATATATAATGTTTTATTTTGATAATATTGTTGTTCTTACCTATTGATAACACGCGTTTAGCAACCATAAAATATATTTTGTAATCAATAAAGTACATCTAAATTCCTTTGGCGATAAAATTACGCACACAGAGCACGATTTTATATCTGCCAGACAGCAAAATTAAATACAAACGCATAAAATAAATGCAATTGAGAAAAGTGAGTTAGGTGGGACATGGAGGGTGCAATAGGATGAGTCACGCGAATTCATAGCCGCCCCATGCCACGGTGCAGGCGGCGAGGGCGACTGAATCAATACACGCAGACAACTGCTCACTGCAGTATTCTATTCCATTGTATATATATTTAGTGCACATTTCAATACTTAAACCAAGGTGTCTCGACTCTCATAGCTATTGATTTTGAACACCATGTACGACATTGAAAGGATGGAAACTATTTAACGCTATAGGAAGTGTATCGAAAAGGTGTATTGATTAGTCAATGCTTACGATAAATTCCAAGTATTGTCACGTTTTGTTATGAACTTCACGTGATACTTTACGATGAGTCAGACTCATCTGGTTTGAATGGCAATAGTTTTGTTTTAATCTATAGACGGACAAGTCTATTTCAATGTATATTTGACTCGCGTCGCGTTTGGACCATAATCTGTTAGATAAATTGATAAGTTTTAATGTACTTGTGATTCAATTTTTTTAGACGAGTGCAGTCTCCGTAACAACAATATACTGTCAGCATAAAGTAAGATCTCTTATAATTTACGCCCGCCAGTTTGTAATGCTTTCTGATCTTTTCATACTTAATTATGATGAGAATATTTTCATCGGCAGACTTCTAATTAAATATTTGTAGGTTAATGTTAGGCGTCCGTGGCAATTAGTGCAATGTAGCTGATTCATAGAGAAAGTACAGAGGCGCTGAAGAGAAATTTCAGCATTTTAAAGTGATATATTTTGACCCACACAGTTCGTGGCATACGGTACATGAGCGGTTGCAGGTACCGTAACGACTCATATAAAGTGTAGTGCTATTATATCGCTTATCAAGTCATCGTTTGTTATCAGTAGATGTATGTGGATAGAATCGAGTGCGTTACCATATATGGTGACAAAAATTGAGTCAGCTTACGATTGGCGGAATAAAATTGTTGCTGATAGGTGTGAACTCTGATAAGGCCGGTTTTATATAGGTATCCTCAAGAGCCGGTTCTCATTTAGTAAGGTGTGCTTGACCGAGGCAGCACGAGTCGTACCTAGTCACTAACTCTATATTTAAAAGTAAGTTTCGTTTGCTTTATAATTAAATTGTGGTTTAAACAATTGTAATGGATATAGTTACTATTGTATAATTAATATATTCGCGATTAGAAGCAGTGTTTTTAGAATTTGTTCAACAGTTGTGAAAACAATACAGCCATATCATGTAATAATGTTACGTAATGCAATAGTGAAGTGATTTTCGTTCGGATTTGGTGGTAAAATAACGCGTTGCGCTATATTTGGAATTCAAACTCTTCCTTATTCGGTTTAAAAAAGGAACGTGGATGTAACTAGTTTAGGTATAATTTTCGTTATTACATAAACCCTTATCTACTTATTTCAGACTAATTCACAATGTGCGACGAGGAAGTTGCTGCGTTGGTAGTAGACAATGGCTCCGGTATGTGCAAAGCCGGATTCGCGGGCGACGACGCGCCTCGCGCCGTGTTCCCCTCGATCGTGGGCAGGCCCCGCCACCAGGGTGTCATGGTCGGTATGGGACAGAAGGACTCGTACGTAGGTGACGAGGCCCAGAGCAAGAGAGGTATCCTCACGCTCAAATACCCCATCGAGCACGGCATCGTCACCAACTGGGACGATATGGAGAAGATCTGGCATCACACCTTCTACAATGAACTGCGTGTCGCCCCCGAGGAACACCCCGTCCTGCTCACAGAGGCCCCCCTCAACCCCAAGGCCAACAGGTTAGTTCATTCATGTTTGTGTAGAAATATCAACCACCCCTTAAATTCATGGAGCAGTCTTAGTTCATTTTATAGAAGATTTCTTCACGACGCAATGCCGGCCGTACTGACTGTACTGTTTGTTTCACAGAGAGAAGATGACACAGATCATGTTCGAGACCTTCAACACACCCGCCATGTACGTCGCCATCCAGGCCGTGCTCTCGCTGTACGCGTCTGGTCGTACCACCGGTATCGTGCTTGACTCCGGTGACGGTGTCTCGCACACGGTACCCATCTACGAGGGTTATGCGCTACCTCACGCCATCCTGCGTCTGGACTTGGCCGGTCGCGACCTCACAGATTACCTGATGAAGATCCTCACCGAGCGTGGTTACTCGTTTACCACTACGGCTGAGCGAGAAATCGTGCGTGACATCAAGGAGAAACTCTGCTACGTCGCGCTAGACTTCGAGCAGGAGATGGCCACTGCTGCCTCCAGCAGCTCCTTGGAGAAGTCCTATGAACTTCCCGATGGACAGGTCATCACCATCGGAAACGAAAGATTCCGTTGCCCAGAGGCTCTATTCCAGCCCTCATTCTTGGGTATGGAAGCCAACGGTATCCATGAAACCACTTACAACTCAATCATGAAGTGCGACGTTGACATCCGTAAGGACTTGTACGCCAACACAGTTCTGTCTGGTGGTACCACGATGTACCCAGGCATCGCCGACCGTATGCAGAAGGAAATCACAGCCCTAGCCCCATCCACAATGAAGATCAAGATCATCGCTCCCCCAGAAAGGAAGTACTCCGTATGGATCGGTGGTTCTATCTTGGCTTCCCTCTCAACCTTCCAACAGATGTGGATCTCGAAACAGGAGTACGACGAATCCGGCCCCTCAATCGTTCACAGGAAGTGCTTCTAAGCGGCAAGTAAGACTATTCCTAATTTATGATGCCCTACACCAGGCCCCTGAATGGGCGGCTCAAACTACGCTTGTGATCTTTCGTTTAAGTTCAGTATTTAAAATAGGATGTAAGGTATCGTAATATGCATATTACGTTATTATAACGGAGCGTTGTCGATTCCGTTGTTTTTGACAAAGATTTTTATTTATTTATAAATCGTTACTAACCTGAACATTTTTAATAAAAGATAATTTATATACCGGTATAAATTTGTCATTTTATTGCTTACTTTCCTTCCTTCTCACTCATTATCTCATGAACATCGTTAGTTGATGAATTTACCGTTTATGACAGAAATAATGGCATGAATCTGCATTCCTAGCTGACCATCTAGAGCTTAGCTAAAGCTTCTAACTGCATTGCTAGTCATTGACCTTTTTGAGTATTAAATGCGGCACCAGTAACGGTCTTCCATATACCGTATCTACAGTCATCATCTAACATTACATTATTAAATTAATTAGATTACTTGTAAATACATATCTTATATGGTAGAGAATACCTGTGGCATTAAGTCCGCCTATGTGCTTGTGCATGAAGTTTTATAAATAAATCAATAAATAAATATCTCCGGTAGCAACAAAGTTGTCAAAATATTGGCATTTATCTAGAGATAGCGAGTGTAGAAATTCTTGTAGAAAACTTTGAGTCATGTTTCGTGCTCACATTATTATCTAGTAGATGAAAAGATATAATTAATTGCTTTTACTGGTAATACCCATACAGAATGATGACCGTTTCTAGGTAAAGTATAATATTACCTACGTTCGTGCTGCATTTAATTTCACTAATGGAACTGTACTTAGTTAGAATATAGGCGCGGTTACCATAATTGTATTGAAACAGGAAAACCGCACCTTCTGTTTTTTCAGGGTGTAAACAGGATATTAGTCCCTCGAACTAGTTAATTTTAGCATATAAGGTAAAGGCATAACTTAATTAATTGAATACTATTAACTATCCATTGCTAAATATCACGTACTTATAACGTGACATACATAACTACATAAATCGCATAGATCAATCAACATTCTTACACTAATTTCACTTCCTATAAGATTAATTAAAAGTCCATTTTCTCACAAATATGTATTTATGTAAGACCTATTTGTTATCAATATCATATAATGGTCGTGCTTTCATAACACCTCTCATAAATACCTAATATGCAAAATGTTACATTCGACTGCTTTTAACTTCATTTCTAATGTTAATTGGGTAAACCTATTCGTAATATGTATAGGTGTTATTCATACAGTTCTTTTCACCGATTTCTCTGCTTTGAGATGATTATCATATCATATCAATCATTTTTGCGAATTTACATTTTTTATATAAGTATCTACTTAGTTATTTATTCCGTCAAATTGTTGACGAGATTTTGTAGATGATTCTGTTGTAGGAATTGCTGCTAAAACTTCAAATATTAGAAGTGCTTTGTTTTGTTTTTAGGTGTTCCGACATAACTCACATCCTAAAATTATAATTTATTGTTTTCTTTACTTGACGTGTGTCTTGTGTTGAGTTGAGTTCCTGAGGTGTATGAATTAAAAAGCACCAGATCAAATTCCACCAATATTATTCTAATTTTGATGTGACTGGAATTGGTACTATTGAAATTAGTATACGCTCAATGCTCATGATCCAATGTTCCGCCCAATTTTTCAACTTAAAACTAGGTTGGGTTGTTTTTTTTACAGTGTTTTATAATGAAATGTATGGTTGTAGTGTAGTACATATTTCTATTAGGATACAAAATGTTGCTTATCGCAGAGTTAATGCTTTCAGCTAGCCTTCAAGTAATTTATATCCGCGACTGATTGATTTACATTCCAAACTTCACTTCATAGGCCTCTTTAAATAAAAATGTCCTGTGTCAACAAAAATTAAATCAGTGGATCAATTTTCGAGTTTAGAGCTTATATAGCAAGTAATTTAGCAATTCATTTCCATTTTAATTGCTACTCGGACTGGTTCGGTTCATATTTAATGTGGCTTGGTGAGATTTTATTTAAAATAACTACTTATATTACTTAAAGATTTGACCATGAACCCATCCGAAAACCATCAAGAGCATATGAAGGTAGTAAATAAGTCATTGGCATTACGTTAAGAAACAAGATGCTTATTTTGTGTCTGCTAACTATAAAAACAGATGTTGTCGATTTGGCTGCCAGTTAAAACGAATCAGAGTGAATTGACTCAGAGCAAACTGATTTGAGTTTAAAAAAAATTTAATTTTCAAAACTTTGGTGTAGATACCAATACAAAGTGCAGAATAGGCTATTTTTGAATACCGTTACAATGAGAAGGCGAAACTAGTGAATGCATTGAAATTCAAACCGAAATGCAACTAGTGAGTAGGTAGATGCGAACTCAAATGTCCACTAGGGAAAGCTTATCCACAAAAAGTTCTTCAAGAAGAAGTACCTAAATGTAGACAAGTATCTTTACAGACAGGTTTAAAATACTAGAATGACTAGGCTGAAAAAGAAAACAAAAAAAGAAACCGAACATCCCTTATTCCATATGTTTACGAACGGAACAAGTTCTTTCAAATTATATTCCTTTCAAAGACGATGTCCGGCTATGTTGCATCTATCTTACCTCTTTTACTTGTCTTTTTTTAAATCACTGAGGTGGCAGACATGCACACGTTTCACCTGATGGAAAGTAGGTACCGTGGCCTATGGACATGTGCAAAACCCAGGGGAGTCACACTCGAGCTGCCGACCCTGTAAACACATAAGAGTTTCTGTGCCGTCAGTGTAGAATACAAGAAGGAATAGCCTTTGGTCTTCCCACTGACAGCACAAAAACTCTCCAGTGAGTTTTGGCTTGGCTTTTTTGGGGTGGCTCTCTACAATTAAATATTTTTTGTTTAATTTTTCTCGAAGTACTTAAGTACTAAGGTATGAACCATTTTATATGTAGTCATGTGGGGGACCTACATGACTACATATAAAAATCGCAATTAGGCTCATAACCGACCAAATTAATTGGAAAACCGGAGTCTTTTCTCCGAGAATGAGAAGGCAGTTGTCTTATCAGCCAGGAGTTAAGTAGGGAGAGAGAGTTAGGTTTCACGTAAGCTAGGGTTCCAACTATTACGTAATCTGTGGTTCGGCTAGCAAATACGCTGTCGGCAGTAAGGCTGTAAGCTCATTACTGTAATAAATAGTTATCTGAAAGAGTGAAAGTTGTTCAATAAAGCATAAGTTGACTGGAATGGTACCTAACCAAATATCGCCGTGAACAGGTTGCACTGACTGAGTTACAACCTGATCGATAATGATAAAATGAATGCATAATGGTGTGTTATGACTGTTATGAGTAGGTATTTATTAATATAATTCTTCTTCATCCTAGCGTTGATCCCTGTTTTTTTACGTGCGGGAAATCCCCACGTATACCCACCCCTCCAGAGCCGGAGGGGGAGATTATGTCGGACTCGAACCAACTAAACCGCACGCCGTCTCTGGGTCGTAGTGCTAGGCCGAAGGTGTGGTTGTCATGCGACATATCCCTCGCACCCCGCCTGACCCAGGGCCATCCCTCTCGGTCTGGCCCTCCTCGGGCTAGCGTTAATCCCAGTCGCATCTGAAGCTATCAACTTGGAGTCTGGAGTCCGCTTTTATCAGTCCAACTGCGGATTTGGCTAAACTTCGACATTTTCTGTGAATCGACTGCCATCTGACCTTCACAACCCAAAGGCGATATTGAAGCATTGCAGTTAGACCAGTTGTTATACTTTTGAGGGCTCCAACTACCCGTAACGACTGCCATAGATGTTTGTATGGCAACCGGGGCCGACAGCTTAACGTGCTCTCCGAGGCGCGACCAGACTAATTACCCATATTCATGCATACAAATATTTGCACTGAGCGGGGATCGAACCCGCACCTCCTGCGCAACGGCCGCGTTCACTACCGCTACGCCACGGAGGCTGTCGATGTCGCTGTTGTATTTATTTATATAATTAAACGGATAATATTCTTGTAAATTTCTAAAGAAAAATATACTTACAGTTAAACAAAATTAAGCACTTGGCTTCAAAATATGTATTTGAGAAATAGTAGATCGTTTGGGCTGATTTCTTACTGTGGGTCTACCATAACCATAGCTAAGTTATTGTGGAAGAGGGATAGAACTATACACCCTGTGTAGCTCCATCCCTCTTTTTCGTTTATATTGCATGTCATGGCAGGCCTACAGGCACAAGGACCACAGGTTTGTACGAAAGAAACTTGAATCCGATGGTGTGCCGCTGTGGTTAAAAAATAATAACCTGAAGTTATTGTGGGCAGGCGGCAGGGTAATGCCCAAAACATACATAATCCGTACTTCCATAATAATATTATAAATGCGAAAGTAACTCTGTCTGCCTGTCTGTCTGTAGGTATGTTACGCCTTCACGCCTAAACCACAGAACGGATTTTGATGAAATTTGGTATACGGGCAGATTAGACCTTAAGAAAGGACATAGGCTATGTTTGGTCGCGATAACCGACATCTACGCGGGCGGAGCCTCGGGCAAATGCTAGTTATGAGATAAATAAATCTGGCGGATGTTGTAGTAGTAGTATTCGATAGTTTTTAATAGCTGACCTAGAGTAATGTTCAGTCAACGTCCGAAAATATCCGTTTAAAATTAGAACGACACACCCACCACGCGTTCATTCCGTCTGGTGCGAGTGTACATGTGACGTCACTGGCAGACTGCATCGAACTGCTTGGGTGGGATTCCGTGGGATGCTTGGCGTTTTTGCGTTCATATATCAGACTAGCTGTTGCCCGGGGCTCCGCCCGCGTGAATGTCGGTTATCGCTTATCGTTGAGTCAACATAGAAGCTTTATGTATGCAAAGTCTCAGCCCGATCGGTTTAAAATTGATAAAGTTTCATTCAAACTTTCATCCCCTATTTTATCCCCTTGGGGGTAGAATTAATCAAAATCCTTTCTTAGCGGATGCCTACGTCATAACATCTCATGTTAAAGAATATTTTGGTTTAAGATAAAATTAATTTTCTAATTGGGACAGGCACAGGCAAGTATCTACTTTTATAAGATAAATTAACCCAATGCCTATTTACTTTTGACAGTATAAACTATAAATAAACCAATATGTGCTTGTAAAACGTTATTACAATTTATAAAGAACTTTTACTGAATTCATTGCAAGTTCTACTTTGCTGAGAGTCAAATGAACTTTTTTTGAAGGATACTGAATATTATTAATGTTTTAAATAAGTTCGTCACAGTTCTTCACAGCACAAAGTTGAGCGATATTGTATAATTGAATTTATTAACCTGTACACCAAAAATACCTACTTACGAAAAAATAGTTAGGTATTTACACAGTAGGTCCAATAAACTAAGTAGTTCCATCATGTCCCCCTACAGCCCCTGATGAATTTTTATTTGACACCTACAAGGGATTAGGCACATTCCACATTGAAATTAAATTGTACAATCATTTTCTTGCGATGACTTAGAGCTACTTAATCCCAAGCATTTTTATCATTCAAATAGTCTGAAATGTTATAATATGCTCTGCTACACAATTTGGCCTTAATTGTTGTTTTAAATTTATTTATGGACAATGTTCTAATTTCATTGGGAAGTTTATTGTAGAATCTAATACATTGCCCCATAAAAGAGTTGCTTATTTTTTGGAGACGAGTAGTATGTAACACAAGATTACCTTTATGTCTAGTATTTATACCATGTATATCACTCTTTTTAGTAAAGGAGTCTATATTTTTATGCACATAAAGTAAATTTTCATAAATAAATTGCGAAATAACCGTAAGAATGTTTATTTCTTTGAACTTTTCTCTTAGAGACATTCTAGGACCAAGTAGGTATATTGCTCTTACAGCTCTCTTTTGCAATACAAAGATGGTATTAATGTCCGCAGAATTACCCCAGAGAAGAATTCCATATGACATAACACTATGGAAATAACTAAAATAAACTATTCAAGCTGTCTCAATATCAGTAAGCCGTCTAATTGTTTTTACTGCATATGCTGCAGAACTTAATTTGCCTGATAATTTTTCAATCTGCGGTCCCCTATAGGCACAGATTACGTTAATAGTTGGAAATTGGAATGCCTAAATGGTTTTTGAAGTGAAAACTTCTTTAGCGGCGTTGGATGGGTACAAAATATTAAACTTGCGTCAGGATCGCTTGACCTTTGAACCGTAACCGACGACTGACGTCATACAACATTAGCAAAAGATTGTTTATTTTGTCAAGTACGATATGAAGCTTCGTAGTTAAGCCGTAAACGCTTCAACTGTGAGTCCTTATGGTTTCAGATGTTACTGGGTTCGAACCTGGGCTTCTGACACTTTTTGTGATATTTTTTTCTTTTTGTAATTTATTACTTTTTGTGATTATTTTTTCTTTTTGTAATTCATTAATTTCTTCTGACAGAAAATTAGTGATAGATTCTATGATTGGCGCTATATTATAGGTATGGTATAGTATGGTATGTTCTTTTTATCTTTTTCTCTGTATATAACGAAGAAAGAAATAATAAGTTTTCACTTCTGCCGGCACTCCCGGAGTGCAACCCGTCTTTTTTTATTATCAGAATTTTGGGATGAACAGTTGTTAAACGGAAAATGAACATGTGTCTAGCTTGTAGGGGTAAGGCTCGATCCTTATCTGTTGTTTACAACACGACTGAACGACTGTTCATTTATTAGTATCGCACGTGCCTACAAAACACCCTCCCTTTTAATATAAATGCTATCTTTGCCCATCATGTGCAAGGCTAAATTATTTCGAACCCGCTGTCGATTGTAAGGCCGATTCCTTAACCACTAAGCTAGCAAAGCTTCATTATAATATGGAATCAAATGGGTATTATGGAACCGAATAAATCTTTTAATAAATAAAACACAAACATATAATCACGCCTTTATCCCTGGAGGGTTAGGCAGAGGTGAATTAACACCCACATTTCACCAATCTGTATTCGGTCCTACGTAATAGGGGGTGAGCCTAATTGCCGTATTCCGGGCACTATTGTTGACTCGAGCCATGCATCTGAGGCTGAGTCTGGGCTGTACATATCTGTCTGATGTAGAAGTTAATCAGCTATCCCTTAGTCGCCTTGTACGACACCACATGGGAAGAGAAAGGGTGGCCCAAATTCTACTCTGCCGGGAACCACGCGGTATTTTATTGTGTATTTTAAAATAACTACGCCACATTAGCTTTTACTAGCATCAAAAACCAATTGCAGCAGGTCTAAAAATACCTCATTGTGGGTATCAATTAATCAATTAACCTATTGCAGTCCACTGTTGGACATATGTCTCTCCAAATAAGTGCCATAGATCCCGATCTTCCACATTCCGCTTCCAATCAAAGAATCACAGAAGACTCAAAGAATCAATTTCGTTTATTCAGTTTAGGCGCGTAAAGAGCATTATATGAACGTCAAAACTTTACAGTTATGTCAAGAAATAATTGTAGGAGGTAGGACACGACGGTAGTTCCCCAGTCGGACTGCTCAATTGGACGGATATACCAATTGAGCAGTCCGACTGGGGAACTACCTCCGCCTTACAGAATATCGCGGCCATAATAACCTCGTGTTGTGTTCCCGGCGGTGAGTAGGGTAGCCAGAGCCCACTAGAGAGTTTTTGTGCTGTCAGTGGGAAGACCAAGGGCTATTCCTGCTTTGTCTTCTACACTGACGGCACAGAAACTCTTTGTACACAGGGTCGGCAGCACGAGTGTGACTCCTCTGGTGTTGCACACGTCCATAGGCCACGGTAACCACTTTCCATCAGGTGGGCCGAGAGCTTGTATGCCGCCTCAGTGGTATAAAAAAATTAAAATAATATTAAACAAAGTAAATAAATCGTTTGAAAAATAAAGTAAGTAAAAGCATTGTTAAATGTGACTTTATTTAAAATAAATTTATATTGTGCGAGCAAGCAAAAGTTTAAGATGACCATGCATTTTTATCATTAAGATATTATTCGTCTTCAGTCTAGAATCTATCTCAACACTCTTTTTAAGTTAGTCAGTCCATCTGCAATATTTTACAGTAGGTTTGTATGAAATTGCATAAAATGGTTCATATATTTGATATTATGAATCATTATTAATTTTAGGTTTCAGAATTATGAAACATAGGAACAATGTGGTCTTTTAGACAATCAGTCCATATTTTCAAAACAGGAAACTGGTCAAAATAGGTACTGTTTCAGTCCTATATTTATTATAATAAATAAGTCTGTCGTTTAGGTACGGGTATTTTAGCTGCCTGCCTAGCTTAAACTGCCTAGGTATCTACTGAAATTGTTTGATGAAAAATTACAGTGGCATGACATAGCCCCGCCCTGCATCGACAACGCGTATCTCTGGGTCGATAAAATTCTAAACTATATATCTCTAGCTAGCTGCCTAGCTCGTGCCTGACTTCTAACCAAATGTACGCATCTGAGTATGCATCTGAGTCAGTGTTGCCAGATTGGATTTTAGTAAGTCGCTAGATTGCCACCAGAAAATCGCTAGTTATAGTGAATTTATTTATACAAAAAGTCGCCAACTGTCGCTAAGAAATATAAGATATTGATGCTAATTCTGTCGTGACACAAACTAACTAAAATGAGCTAAAAAATCTCTAAAAGTTAGTTTAGTCCTGTCAAAATGTCGTTTCGTATTCTGAGAACACACAACTAACTTAAAATTAGCATGACACAACCAAAATTAGAGAAAGTACCTACTCAACTGTCATTTTTGGTTAAACGGTATTCTGTTGTACGTTTTAAATGTCAAATATGCACTAAAATTAGAAATTTAAAACAAAAATTAGACGTCATATAAAATACTGCCCAATAAATTTGAACAATGTTCTATAAACGTTTAAAGCTCTATAAATCGTCGATTGATTTGGATTTTATAAATAACTAGCTGACCCCGCGAACTTGCCAGGTACGTGGACCGAGAAAAACTGTATTTGCTTGGGTATGACTGAGAAATATCACAGTTTGTTTACTATTTAATCAATAATATGTACTAATTATCATTTGTCGGCATTCTAAAGACTTATAAAGATAAGTTTTTACAGATTTCATGTTGTCAGATGGTCAAAAGTTTATGTAAAGTATAGACTGCGCAAAAGTCTCTAAAAGTAGCTAAAATATTTTTGGTCGCTAAATAACAAATTTAACTCGCTAGACGACCGAAAAACCCGCTAGATATAGCGACAAAGTCGCTAAAGTGGCAACACTGATTTGAGTATCTGTAAAAGAACTTAGGAGTGTCGAATATTTTCTCGGGCGTAGTCGGGACGGGATGCTGGTCTACTAGACTCACGAACAAGAAAATATTGATTTTACACTCATTGAACCATTGCATATACTTAACTCGTTTATGTCTAATTTTATAAGAGTTATTAAATATATTAGATTACAGCATCCACAATTTAACTGTCATTTTCAAACTTAAGTAAAATTGTTGATGTAAATTTCTGAGATAATGATAGATAAATATTATATTATTACGTGGGATAGAAAATCATGTCAACACACCTCTGCTTACCCCTTCGGGGATTTCAGGCCTGAGTATATAAATATTGTACCTACATATCTACTTTAATCACAGAGTATGATACAAGCATGATTATAGGTAAGTACCTATGAGTAGTTAAATAATACAAATATGCAATTTACATCACTAGATATTCAACGCTTACTAACTTGTAGTTACCATGTAATTTCCAAAAATATGTAACCCCATTTCCATTCTTAATCATACCTACTTTATATGACTGCTATGTACATCGCAATAGCGTCAAATATTCGCCGCATAATAAGATCCAACACCCCACACGCACACATGGCGGCCACCCTGTTAGCTATTAGGCTACCTTTCCACTGAAGATGTGATGAGCTATGCTACAAAGATGTTAAGGCTAAGCTGTAAAAATATGTGACCGATGCCACTGTGCTATGCTATCTAGCTAAGCAAATAAGATGTCCTACAAACTTTCAATATCCGAATCTACTCTCATAGGCATTCACTGCACACGTCCATAGCACACATCCATAGCCCACCTCCATAGCACACATCCATAGCACACATCCATAGCACACATTCATAGCACGTATCTTCCTATATAAAAAAACATGGCTTAGCTGAATCCCTTTCGACCAGTGCTATGCAATGTCGATCAACATTTTGGTGGATATCAAACGCTTCCATAGCAACATTTGACCTGAAATGTGATCAAAATGTAATGCTATTTGAGGATAATATAGATTAGTAGGTATAGATTATTACAAAATTATCCGCGCGCGCCAGGGTAGTATATATATCGCGATTTAGGTCCAAGATATATGGAGCGAGTAGTAGCATAGCACATAATCTCCGGTGGAAAGACAGCCTTAGTCCCTGTTGCAAGCGAGGGTCAAGGGCGCGTGCGAGCGAACGATCGATCCCATTCACTCCCTTCACTCCTTCCCCAACCCGCTGACACCCGCTAAAGTCTACCGACTAGACTGGCATGCGGTGTTTTGGGATCATCGAACTATGCGGTCTATGTATGCCGTATATCCATGCAATAAGGTGCAGATTTCAATAAATGCCTTCATATGGATGTTGGTATGAAATTGAAATTTTGAAGAATTCCATAAATAAATTTAGAATGATCGAGCTTTGGAACCTTTCAAGTGTATTATTATGCAGCTCTTATTATGTCGTCTGGCCGTCCTAGTGAATAAATTCGTAATAAACAATCCTACCGCCCCTACTAGGTCCAATGGTAAATGTAAACCACAAGAATCATGAATATGAATTACTTACATTTATTTAAAGTAGAAAACACTTTCTTCGTTAACAAATAACCGCACATCCCTTATTTACCTCCTTAGGTTATATTTAACTTCCCGTTAGGCATTACGTACAGTTTTTCACTTCCATACGCCACTGTTCCTCCCATATTTTACCACCTTTGAGTTGTAATTTCCAACATTCTGCCCTTGCCTTGCAATGCTCCCATTATGTGAAGGCCAAAATGTCATGTTTTTAGACTTTGTAGCCCCAGCAATTTAGTTAGGGATATACCTGCGTTGATAATTCTATCAGACAAGTAACTATTGTATTGTATGTACCTACCTATAAATAACTGGCTACTATACTTATTAAGTTTTCTGAAATTTTCTGCGCTAGGCTATTTCCTTACTTTTTCTTTTCGTAGAAACCTTCTAGAAAGTATTAGAAAACAAAAAAGTATAGTCGTTCCACTTCTCATAAGTTATTACGGGTATCAGTGGCGATTTCAGTTTTACATAATGAAATGCATATTATGTATATATTATTTTTACGCTATTTATGAAGTAAAGTGAATGATATTATGTAAGTAGAAGGTATACTATTCAAATTATCTAACAAAATAGTGTGAAAATATATACGATTCATAAATCTAATGAGATGAAAGTATGTATAAAATATTAAATATGTTGTTTAGGTGTAATATTACGTAAAAGTTTCTAACTGTCCAATATTTGAAAGGATAACAACAAATCATTTATAATATTATTAATAAGAAAATAATCAAAAGTTGTAATAAATTATCCTCATCGACTGCATTTTTTGATTAAGCAAATTACATAATGTTTTTGCCATCAAAAATTTAAAAGTTACAATCAAATCGTAATAAGAAAAAAAATATATATTATGTGATGGACCAAGTGATAAATTGGGCATTAGATATGTATAATGCCCGGGCATTGTAAAAAATTTCAATATTTAAACAATCAGGCTTAGTTTGATTACGACTCAACTATGATTCATGTGTGGATGGCTATAAAAAATAACTATGGTAGCTAATGCGGAAGCTCGGCTCCCGCCTTCTGTTCTGATTAACATAGGCTCTGACACGAGCTGCTTTTCTCACAGGTTTGGGAGGCCAGCGGTTGTCGCTGCCAAAAAGCAGCGGCTTGTAGGTTGTAGGTCAAGTTGGCCAGGTAACACAGAACAGAATGATCCCGAAAGCCTGCGTAGATAGGTGCGGCCGTACACCCACAGATCAGCCATTATCAATTTCATTTATTTAAAACTGTAGCTGTTGCCCGCGGTTCCGCCCGCGTAGATGGCGGTTATCTCAAAACATGACTAGCTTATGTTATTACTATTATTATTCTGTACCTATTTCATTTCCCAAGCTATCTGTGTACCAAATTTGATCAGGTTATAAAAAAAAACTTTCAAGGCAACTTATATTCTTGCCTAAGCTCTTGTCTATCTTTACACCAAATTTTATCATGATCGGTTCAGTGGTTTAGGCATAAAACAGACAGACAGGCATAGTTACTTTCGCATTCATAATACCCGTATTAGCATGAAGAATGGTTATTAAAAAAAAAAGACAACCCGTCCATCACGTGATTAGCGTCCCTTTTCTCCCTATCAAGATTATAGCCAACTTGCACAAAATAAATTAAGCCTTTTAAAACCTCTTTAAATAAGCGTGTCTAATAAGTTCCATCATATATGGTGGGTGTACTTCTAAATCTGTATGTAAGTAGGCCAGTTCGCATCAAGTCCAACGATGCGATCACCCGTGAAACATGATCATGGACAATTAGTTTCTGTTCTAGTTACAGCTGAATTGAGACAATTTTATACATAGTCTTCGAGAGTGTTATGGTTTGAAATAAAAACGCAAAGCTATTGTGGCATGCTCCAAGTATTTAGTAAAGGAGTTATCTCATCAAATTTCTTATTCTCATCATCACCTTAGCGTTCTCGTCTCCAAGGCTTTCAACTTGGTATCCGGGGTCTGCTAAGTCCCTCTTCTCCTTTGGTAGCAGAAAGCCTGCAATAGGGTCTCGTCTTTCAATTACTGTCTTGCAGGTCTGGTTGGTTTAGCCCCGAAGGTATAGAAGGAGCTCCAAAAAATTTAATACATTATATTAATACATATTTCACACTGAAGCACCTAATATAAATTCTAGTAGATGTATGAGATTCTCCCGCCAATTCGATGGAGTACATCGCGGTGGTATTTTATTTTCTAAAAGTGGTGTAAATCCGAGTTTTATGTATTAAAAATGGTGGCTTTTAGGAAATAACGTCTTGGACAACGTACACAGTATAAGGAAAGTAGCATATTTGTGTGAATTGTGTCTCCTTGTGTTGGTGAAAGAATCTGCACGGACGCGGATTTTTGAAGTGAAAACTTCTTTAGCGGCGCTGGATGGGTAAAAATTGTTAAACTCGCGTCAGGATCGCTTGACCTTTGAACCGTAACCGACAACTGACGTCATACAACATTAGCTACAGACTGTTTGTTTTGCAAGATACGACAAATAGCTTCGTATCTTGTCGGTAAACGCTTCGATTGTAAGTCCTTATGGTTTCAGATAGTACCGGGTTCAAACCTGGCCTTCTGACACTTTTTGTGATTATTTTTTCTTTTTGTAATTTATTAATTTCTTCTAACAGAAAATTGGCAGAAAATAAGTGATAGGTTCTATGATTGGCGCTATATTATAGGTATGGTATGGTATATTCTTTTTTTTTCTATGTATATAACGAAAAAAGAAAGAAAGAAAAGTTTTCACTTCAGCCGGCACTCCCAGAGTGCAACTCGTCTTTTTTTATTTATTTTTTTAAATAATAGTAGCAACCGAAATTATCGAAATTACTAATATTCCCTCTAACCCCTCCAACTAAGCTAAATTGCTTGTGCTAGGAGTAGGTTCACGCCGGTAGTGTAACGGCCAGTATTCGAACCCGGGACCTCTCGATTGTAAGGCCGACTCCTTAACCACTAAGCTACCGACGACGATCCGATCAATTAATGCATGTAAAATCATAGTCTTTACTATGAATGCGTTGTAATTCTATGTGTAAATGAAATGTTACTTAATCATTTGTAATGCCAGGTACCAACTTACAAAACAATAATTAATTTTATTATTTCCTCACAATGTTATTACTTCCCTTTCCTTCCATCTGCCTACCCCGGCGGGAGAAAGGTGTGAATATTTACGTATTATGTATGTAATTACGTAATAATGTACGCGCACGGTCAACCGTAAACAAAAGTAAAAGTCATGGAGTGATGAATGGAGGGAATGAATGAATGAAGCCATAATCTTCTATTCATTCCCTTTGAATCAGTTCAGAAATTATCAATGAGGTATTAAGAAAGGATCCGAGATATAAAAATAAAAAAACAAATCCAGATCATTAATGTAATCGGAAGTGTGACTGAACCTTTGGGATTAAAATCGTAGTAAGTAGTTCAGTTAGTATTAGTTAAGTATAAAACAAGCTGTTGAAAACAAAAATTAGGTGGCTCCTGTGAAAGAAAGGAACGAATTTTGAATTTGGAAAGGGACGCAGAGACTAGATAGGAGGGAGCAAATCATAATTGAAATAATTTATTTTGACACTCATTGTCATAGGTATACGCGTTAATGTCATCTGTATGAGAGCTACGAAAATGCTGGTCACTTAGTGGTTTACATGGTATCAAATTTTTGTTCTCTACTTAGTAACTACCTTTTTTTTTTTGTTTTTTTTTTACGTGCGGGAAATCCCCCCGGAGCCTGAGGGGGAGGTTATGTCGGACTCGAACCGACTAAACCGCACGCCGTCTCTGGGTCGTAGTGCTAGGCCGAAGGTGAGGTTGTCATGCGACATATCCCTCGCACCCCGGCTGACCCAGGGCCATCCCTCTCGGTCTGGCCCTCCTCGGGAAGGGGGGACCACGCGGTCCCCGAAAGTAACTACCTACTGTATTTTAAGAATAGTGGGTCTAGCTACTTGTAGAGCTCACTTTTAGGTTTTAAACCAATATCTGACAGACATTAATAACTCACTCACTTAATTGTATTTGTATGAGAAAAAAAAACAATCAACGTTACTTAAGTATGATGTCATTGGATATCAGCTTATCGCCTTTCCAACACCAGATTACATCCGCAAGACTAGATTTTACAGAACAGAAAATTCCAAACAACTTTTCGCTCATTACATACCCTACAGCACGGAAATGAAGACTGATGTCTTCTTACGTATTGCCCGGTACATTTCTATCACAGGCAACTTCATCAGAATACCCAGGGCCCTCTGCAATAGGGTCATGTCAACAACAGCAATTTTTGATGTGAATACTTCTTTCGCGGCGTTGGATGTGTAAAATGTGTTAAACTCGCGTCAGGATCACTTGACCTTTGAACCGTAACCGACGACTAATGCCATACAAAATTAGCTACAGATTGTTTATTTTGTTAGGTACGTTAAGACGCTTCGTGGCTTAGCGGTAAGCGCTTCGACTGTAAGTCCTTATGGTTTCAGATAGTACAGGGTTCGAAACTGGGCTTCTGACACTTTTTGTGATTATTTTTTCTTTTTGTAATTTATTACTTTTACTGATTATTTTTTCTTTTTGTAATTCATTAATTTCTTCTGATAGAAATTTAGTGATAGATTCTATGATTGGCGCTATATTATATGTATGGTATGATATGGTATGTTCTTTTTATCTTTTTCTCAGTATTTAACGGAGAAAGAAAAAGTTTTACTTCTGCCGGCACTCCCGGAGTGCAACCCGTATTTTTTTTCTCGAAGTGTTTGGGCACAGTCTTGACAACGCTGTGCTACGAGGACTGGAAGTCAAGACTCATAAAAGAGACCTCAACACGCACAGCAGTCGTTTCCAACACTTTCAATAATTTAATTCCATCAGTAAATTACATAACAAATTACTATCAGTAAACAATCAAATTGCAAAATGACAGTCGAATCGGAATAAATCTTCATTCAAATTGCTTTCGGCTTCGTGATCCGAATTTTATTTTAATATTAGCGGGCGGAGAAAGGCTTTAGGTTATCTTGTAGTCGATTATTTGTCAATTACAGCGGGTTTTTCATCTAGCAAGAGTATTTTGCAGACTCATTAATCTCAATAAGATGTCGCTTCAGCTGAGTTTCGTGTCACTGAACGAGGTGTACCTCAAATGTACAAGTCACCTCTAAAGATGTTCTCTTTGGAACAAATGTTGTATTTAATATGATGGTTGAATAAAATAGAGGGCATGAATAACCCAGTGGTCGATGAATGTCTGTTAAACTACTCTCTTATGCTAATATTATAAAGAAGAGAGATTTTTAAGTTTAAATCTTCAGGCTTTCACGGCCGGCGTTGCATGTAGAATATACTGCTTCCGGGCTGATTGGCCGTGGTCGATGTGAAACTTGCGTTCCAGACGTTTCGTCGATCACTGCGGTCGACATCTTCAGTGGCGCAGGGCCGGGCGACGACAACTTCGGAGACCTTGCCTCGCCGGCGGCTGACGTGCGACTGACGCGATGCCTTGAATCACGGCAGTATTTATAGGCACGGTCGGAGCGGGGAATCGACTCACTCGATTCTGATTGGTCGAGCGCTGTGGCGCGGACGTACTCGATCCTGATTGGTTGTTTGCACTGTGATACCGAGTGGCTCTCAGTGCTGGGTACCAATCTTTTTGGAGCTGAAATCCCTCGTTTTTTCGGTTGAAGTTGTAGGGATGCTTGAATATTTCGATGGCTTCTCGAAGTATACGTGGGAAAAAATGTGTTGTGGTAGCTAGAACTTTCGTGTTCTGAAATTCGATGGTATGATTCCCATCCTCTTGGGTGTGTTCTGCAACCGCTGACTTGTCGAAGTGGCAGAGGCGGCAATTACGTTCATGTTCCGACAGGCGGGTCTTGATGCTTCTTTGGGTGGTACCCACGTATACCGAGCCACATGAGCAGGGGATTCTGTAAACTCCAGCTGACGATAGTGGATCACGTGGGTCCTTGACCGAACGCAAGTTTCACATCGACCACGGCCAATCAGCCCGGAAGCAGTATATTCTATATTTTTAAGTTTGTTTGTAATTAATAGACTCAGAAACTACTGGACTTTTTTTTTAATATTCTTTGACCATTAGAAAGCTACATTCTTCATGAGTAACATAGGCTATGTTCGATTTTCGAAAAGTTTAGGATTCCGAACGAAATCCACCCAAACGTTCTTGTCACCCGTGCGAAGCTTGGGCGGGTCGCTATAACTGTGTGTGTGTGTGTGTGTGATTATAAATTTGATCTAGATTTGACTGATGATTGAATTACTTATCAAACTGGACGCTTAATCGGATCGGGTTCTGTGACACTATGATGATCGATGATGCATTGGAAGAGGCCTATATCCAGTAGACTGCCCCTTTTTTTTCGTCCTTCGTCCAAGGGAGATTGACTGCTTACACACGGTCGTAAGAACCGCTCTTTATTATGTAATGTAGTTAGTTTTGATTTTTAAGCTTTAGGAAAACCGGCTCCAGTACCTCTTTTATAAATCAGCTGGTGTACGGGCTTGCAGAGATTTTGAACCTACAAGCCTTGGAGGGACAATCCAATATACCGTAATTCCCATACGTCAAACTCCAAATAGACCCTGCGCTAGGATTCTGCTATCATGTTTTTCATGGCAAAACCACTGCGGTACCGCAGACACTGTGCCGTTTAACTTTAGACGATATTGTTTTACTGTTAAAGTCTAAAATTAAATGTCAATTTTGTACAGGGAATGAAAAACTCTTTCTATTTTCATTTTGGACTTTAATTTCTCAGTTTTAAAGTCGAAAATTTAATGACATTTAATGCAATATCAACGGCATTACAGTGTTTTTGTTGTTCATAAAATTAGCAGAATCGGGGCCTGCACTGCAAAATAACGCGATTTCAAGTCGTATTTTGCATAAGATTTCTAAAACTATCACGTTGAGCCTAAAACAGTTTCAAACCAGTAGATTAAGTCATTAATTATGCGGATGATGCATATATTATGTGTTTTGAACTGTCTAGTAGTTAATATTCAAAGTACTACGCTATGATGAGCGCGATATGATGTAATGAAAAGTGTTTGTAACTTTGAACGAACCTGTTTATTATTTGGTTTAGACGTTTCTTAAATTTTATGTGAGCATGCTTATCATGCAAACGTAACTGAACATGGTAAGTAATAGATAAATAGATTTTGTTTATAGGAAATGGTTTTATAAGGTATACTTATTCCCATCCAAAAATGTCCAACATGTCACAGGTGTTACTGGATGCAACACTTTTTGCGCCAACCAGTAATACTTACTGAATAAAATTGGTGTTACTGGCTGGGAATAAAAATTCCCAAAGTGTCACAGGTGTAACTGGATGCAACACTTTTTGTGCCAACCAGTAATACTGCAAAATATTGGTGTTACTGGCTGGGAATAAAAATTCCCAACATGTCACAGGTGTTACTGGATGCAACACTTTTTGCGCCAACCAGTAATACTGCAAAATATGGATGTCATGGCTGGGAATAAAAATTCCCAACGGGTCACAGGTGTTACTGGATGCAACACTTTTTGCGCCAAGTAGGAATACTGAAAAAAATGGTGTTACTGGCTGGGAATAAAAATACCCAACGGGTCACAGGTGTTCCTGGATGCAACGCTTTTTTGTGCAAACCAATAGGTAATACTGTAAACTATTGGTGTTACTGGCTGTGCAACAAGTTTTGTGCCAACCAGTAATATTGAAAAATTGGTGTTACTGGCTGGGAATGAAAATTCCCAACGGGTCACAGGCGTTACTGGATGCAACGCTTTTTTTGCAAACCAATAGGTAATACTGTAAAGTATTGGTGTTACTGGCTGTGCAACACGTTTTGTGCCAACCAGTAATACTGAAAAAAATTGGTGTTACTGGCTGGGAATAAAAATTCAAAACGGGTCACAGGTATTACTGGATGTAATACTTTTTATGCCAACCAGTAACACTGCAAAACATTGGTGTTACTGGTTAGAAAAAAAAAACAAGACTCGAGTTACGTTGGCATAACCAAGCATCAGCCTGTACTTAGACATGTAATTAGTAATAAGACCCCATGTTTCTTAGTTTTAAGCTTCTAAAATAAAATCAGTTCTGCTCTCCCACTCGTGAGGGACTGACGTCCTAAGACTTTGCTTTTTAAAGACATCCTCACCGCTCGTCTCAACCAATCTCTCAATAGGTGTCTTAAAGGTTTTAGTTTGAGATTCGCCTGAACGCGTTAACTAACAAAAATAAATTGGAAACCTAATAATGCCTCAAGACAGGGAAAACTAAAATAATTAGTGAACGCGGCCGCTACGCACGAGGTACGGGTTCGATCCCCGCTCAGTACAAATATTGGTATGCATGCATATGTATATTTGCATTGGTCTGGGTGTTTCTATGTATAATATGTATGTATTTACAAAAAAAAGTATCTAAGTATGTTTATCCGCATTCTAGATTCCATAACACAAGCTAGTTAAGCTATGGTCACCATGGATCTAGATAGCGTTGTATGAAATGTTGTGGAATATTTATTATTTATTATTTATAGGTACTTAATAATAAGTATAGTTGCTGCTGAACGAAAGACATCGACAAATAACATCCTGCCAGCAACAGCGATGATAATGAAAATATACGTCAATTTGAAGTGATAATCAAATGACTCGAAATTTCCAAGAGAAAGTGGGACTTAAGTTTATGCAAAACCGCAGCTTTTCGATCGGATCATGTGATTCATGAATCATGCCAATAAATTAAACTGCAAGACATATATACTTAGGCACTAAAAAACTGCCGACACAAAGAAGACGAGATTGGTCATGTTTCTGTTATGTTTTACTATTTTGAGTTAAACTGCGTGTTTATTTATGAACAATCTGACGATAAAGCTCACGATAAGCAATTTAATGGCCAGGCTCGCCTCTAAGTACGTAGGACCGATAATAATTAAAACACCTCTGCCAACACCTTCGGGGATGCAAAGTCGTAAGTATATAGGTATGTATGTAAATATGTGCAAGCAATTAGGTACGCTCTATTAGTATGCATTATTCTTTACCCCCGTGTTTCACTTTATGTATGAGAAATTAGCAAAAACACCAGAATTCACTCCCTTTCCATCAATTAATCTATTGCAGTCTATTGCTGCTATTGCTGAAGATATATTACCACATAGTATAAAACAAAGTCGCTTTCTCTGTCCCTATATCCCTTTGTATGCTTAAATCTTTAAAACTACGCAACGGATTTTGATGCGCTTTTTTAATAGATAGAGTAATTCAAAATAAAGGGTTATATGTATATATAATACATGTTTAATATAGTAGAGGGTGCAACGGGAACGGGATCTGACGCCGCTGACGCGGGCGGAAAAATATTGGCGGTATGAAGTTCGCCGGGTCAGCTAGTACAAAATATCTACCAGAGATATGTTGTTCTCTTCATCTTACGCATCCAGTATAATAATATGCCAGTGACCTTTTTCAAGTAATACCAAATCAATTACGTGTCATAAATTACACATCGATAATACAGGCAAATATATAACTATTTTGTTTAAGTTTTTAATTAACACCTTATGTGATAGCTGATCGCAAGTATCGCTTCCGTTTTCATCTCCTTTTTTTACCTATATTATTCTGATTTCAACCCTTGTTTGATTCTGTAACCATGAGCTGCCAAATCTGAAGAATACTGAAATACTGATATTTGGCCTTTTAACGTTCTTAACGCCTACTGCACATATTCTAATGGAATTTTAAAAATTGTTGTTCTCAGTAATCTAAGCGACATCCTTATGTAGCACAAGGATTTCGTTTATGGAATGGCTCAAGGTAAAGATGCCCTTGAGTCACCGCCATCTGACCTATTACGATCTTAAATGGACCATCACATACATCTTAGTAAGTAGGTATGTATGTACAATGAAATCGTGAACGTTTCATACTTGACTTGACCAAAGATAGATTCTAGGCTGGCCGAACAAAAAAATTGGTCACTTTCGTTTTGTTTTGTTAGGTAATTCTGGGTAATTCATCTCTCTTTGCTTTGAGTTTGTTAGGCGTCGTTTATAAAAGCATAAAATTTAATTTGTTACTTTAGTAGATAACTAAATAAATCAATTTCTCACCTTTACATATGAAATTATTCAAGGTAATCAAAGCCATTCATTTTTTTATACCACTTAGGTTCTAGGACTCGTAATTTCGGGAAAGCAAATGAATAAAAGTAAGTTGGAAAGTTATAAAACTACTTGGATTTAGGCATGCCTTAATTAAACACTAAGGTTTTTAGGAGACTTTCTATTTATAATAAATATTTTATTAACTTCATCCTCGCATAACTTCGTTCTGAGTGCGTTCACAGTGCTGTTCTGTGTGTTCACATTGTCTATAGTCGTTCTTTTTATTTATAAGACGACATGCAAGTACAAAGCGAATAACAGCTGTCACAACGACAAGGCCTAAAGTATGGCACATCCACAAATGATTCACACCATACGAGAAAAATTTAAATTTAGAATGCAACATTTTACAATACAATGGGCCTATGAATTTGTATTCTATGCGATGCACCGCGTTTCCTTCGTTGAGTCATTTCTGGTGAATACTGAACCAGTATGGAAGTAGTATCTTCTATTTAAGGCTTGCTCATAAATATCTATGATGGATATATATATTTTATATCGCTTAGCCGGATTTCCATGTCCTTTAGATATTTTTTCTGTACCTTATATTATTTTAGCATTTATTACAGCTCAGCTTTTATTAGAATAAATAAATAGATATATAGATAGTTGATAGATACAGCTATATGTGGTGTGGTGGTGAACGCGAGTGCCACGCAGGGGGCGCGGGTTCGATTCCCTGTCAGTGTAAATATTTGTATGCATGAATATGTCTATTTGTATTGGTCTGGGTTTTCCGTGCCTCGGAGAGCACGTTAAGCCGTTGGTCCCGGTTGCTATACGAACATCAATGGCAGGAGTTACGGGAAGTTGGAGCCCTCCAAAGTCCGAATAGCCCAATTACAGAATTTCGATATTGCTAATTGATCGTGGAGGTCAGATGGCATGGCAGTCGGAAGACTCTGTAGCAACAAATGGAAAATCACGTGGAGCAAAAAAAAAAAACCTAACAATTTTTTTTTGCATCGGAAGTTAAGTATTTATTTTATCTGTGAGTCAGACTCGTGTTAATAAGATAAATAAGTATGTACCATAATGTTCGAACGTTTATACGATGTGTCATACATTACGTCCATTGAAAAGTACAAAACTTGTTTGATCAAATGTTTTGAAAATATCCCAAGTACTTTTGTTTAGTTTCGATTCAAATTATCATAATCTGCGTAGACTTAATATCGTGTAGGAAGTGATGTAATTAAGTAGCGATGTCACGCGATTTTTTTCTTCTTTACTTTAAAAAAAACACGTAGGTAGGCAAGTAAATGAGAACAAGATCACGACTAAAATGCATTAAACTACAATCTTACAATAATAATTATCACGTATTATTGAATTATTGAATACATGACAGGTGTCAATTTTATTATCAATAGTAGGATGTTAAAAGGGTTGCCAGCCGTAGATCGAAGCTTTGAAATAAAAAATTGCAATGTGATTTTTCGAACTTTTCATGAATTTTTTACTTAGGTATCACTAATCATGAATATTTTTCTATACCTTCCTACTAATTAAGTGGCAGATAAGCAGACTCGTGCTGATGACCCTGAAGTGACCTTCTGATGCCCTTCATGAAGAACTCCATATTGTGGTCGCACTGAAGCAGGGAGTTCATTCCACAGATCATTATAGATATTATACGGTATTTTTCAGACAACTCTCAACTCCTTACACTAGAAAAAAGAGACAGGCACTTTATATTTCCAAAAGAAACATGTTTATATAAAGTTTTACGAGAATATCGAACTTTCTCTTGTCAGTTTCCATTTATCATCATCACATTTCTTCAGAAAACCAACAAAAAGTGATAAAAATGGCTGTCTTTGGTTCAATAAAGAATGAGCACTTAATAGGGAATATGTATGTGATTCAAATACCGCACATTTTTTTTTCAATGTGGTCTTGTCTTTTAGATTTACGTACATATTAATATTTTTGAAGTGAAAACTTCTTTAGCGGCGTTGGATGGGTGTAAAATGTTAAGGAAGCGTCAGGATTAGTTGACCTTTGAACCGTAACCGACGACTGACGTCATACAAGATTAGGTACAGACTATCTATTTTGCAAGTTACGATAGATAGCGTCGTAGCTTAAACGGTAAGCACTTCGACTGTAAGTCTTTATAGTTTCAGATAGTATCGGGTTCAAACCACCTGGCCTTTAGGGATTTTTTGTGATTGTTTTTTCTTATTATAATTTATTACTTTTGGTGGTATTTTTTTCTTTTTGTAATTTATTACTTTTTATGATTATTTTTTCTTTCTGTAATTTATTATTTTTTGTGATATTTTTTTCTTTTCATAATTTATTAAGTAATTTCTTCTGACAGAAAATTAGCAGAAAATAAGTGATATGTTCTATGATTAGCGCTATTTTATAGGTATGGTATGGTATGTTCTTTTTTTATCTTTTTCTATGTATATAACGAAGAAAGAAAAAAAGAAAATGTTTTCACTTCTGCCGGCACTCCCAGAGTGCAACCCGTCTTTTTAATTTAATTACGATTTGAAAAAGAAAGTGCGTATGTTGAGAGGAAAATTCAAATACCTAAGTTAAAACGTAACGCTTTTGGTACACAGTTCCGACCAATGGCATTCCGACTAGAAGTGTACTTTGACGTCATATCCCATAATGAAAAATATCAGTTAATATCGTCTAGTGTCTATTTGTTGTGTAAAATTGTCCGGTTGCATTATTTAAGTAAAACAAAAAATATGAATATTACCCAAGTAACATTTTAGGTTTTAGAAAGGTTTTGAAAAGGTTCTATAACCTTTATATGGAAATCTGCTCGTAAGTCCTAATAGGAACAATAACGTTATATTAACCATATATTAACCTCCTGAGTGCAAAAAGGGCCCACGTTTTAAAACCTTTCTGAGAGCTACAGCAAAACCTATAGCTCGAATCCAGAACCTTTCGAACTACTTACACAGTACCCAAATATAACTTTCACAACCTTAATTTAACGTTAATATAACTTTGCCAGACAGCTTTTAAAGTTCTAAATTAGTCTTGGATGTAACCCTATGACAACTTAAAACCTTTCCAGGACTCTCGGGTTTTAAAATGTTTCTGTGTAAGATTTTTTTACACAAAAAGACCTATCGTGAATTTAAATAGCTACTATGATGGCGCCACATTCCCTGACATTATTCCAAGTTTCAAAATGGCTAACTAAGTAGTATTTAAAAAATATAAGTATCTTGCTGAAGTCAGGAATAATAAAAAAGTTGTGCGACTGGCACTTCATCGTGATACTTTAGGATAATAGTGCTGTATACGAGACGGGCCTTGCGCTAGTTTATAATTTTGACGATATTTTAATGAAATAAAAATTATAAAATTATACGGTTGGTGGTAAGTTGCATTAGAAATAAAACTACTATTCATCGTAAAAACATAAATTTTAAATGGTTTACTTGCACAAGTTACTTAATTTATCCTGATTGAATTAAAATATTGCCATTGGTTTCGATTATTTTTAAATTTAATGTAAAAAAATGGCTGGCGTTAGGAAACTACTAGAAAGCAATAAATTTAACATTTTTAGAACTGTTACAGCTAAAAGCTCTTAATGTTTGCCAAAATAAGAGCTAAAGGTCATCGCGCGGAGCTAGATAAAACGCATAGGCTGTTTTCGCAGCTTTAAGGCTATTGCCAGGAGGACAACGTAACGCTTTGAAGTCGCGGAGACAACTGATATTTTTTGAGGATGCCTCTAAAGCTTTAAAATATTCTTGTAGGACGTTAATCATGCTTTAAGCTCTTAGACAATAGCTAATTAGTTTGGGTTGTCACCACGCAGTCCTAATTTGTTTGCCTAGACACTCTAAAACAGCCTTAAGGTTTGAGGTAGGTTTTAAAAATTACTTATAAGCAATTTCGATATTCCAGAACTTTGTGGTCATAACAAAGTTAAAAATTAAACCTTTTGATCTCATTTCAGCATAATGCTAGCCTTTTCAGAACTTAATCAGGAGTCTACGACAACTATAAGATCCTAGGACTATATGCTCTTGAAACACAGTCAAAATAACGTTAATTTAAACTCTTGTCATCTGCTCCAAGGTTGTAATAAAAAACAACTAGTTTCAGGACCTATTAACCATTTTCAAGTACTTAATATGACCTGATGGCAAAGCGTTAACCTTTTTACGACCTTTAGAAAACCTAAAGGCATTTTTTTACAACGTAGGACCAAATGAAATGTTACTTGGGTAAACAATCCAAAACACTTTTACAAGTGTTCACGACACCATGTTAGCTGTCATGTACATTGAGGTGTACAAGCGCGCCAATATGGCGGTCTTTTAAAAAGCTGATATTAGCCTAAGTACTATTTTAAAACTTTTTTAAAAACCATATGTTGTCTGTTTGGCACTGTTTCTTTTTTTAATAATTATATAATTGTGAATAATAATTTAAAAATATAAAAACAAAATCATATTCCCTATTGTGTACATATAAACAATTAATAATCATCATTATATCTATCACGTCAGTACAGTTATCTACCGGAGTGTCACGCCTTAGGAGGTCATCGTCTCTTCTCGGGAAGGGCTACCCAAAACCAGAGGGTAATCCTCTACCTCTACGCATCTACAATTAAGAGGAATAGCCACCTTGATAGAGAGGGCTATTCTTTCTCAAACGTAGGGGCCACGTTGGGGTTGACACAAAGAATCCAATAGGGTCGAAGTGTCCGCGATAGCTCCTGAGCACGCACCCCAATAACATAAGATAAGATAAGATAATTACCGACATATCTTGCCCTCAAGTCGTGAGTAAAACGAGACCCTGGTGCGCCACGATTGGTTTAATATCCATACTAATCCATAGGTACTAATATTATATATGTGAAAGAGTGTCTGTGTGTCTGTTTATCCGTCTTTCACGCCTAAACCACTGAAGCGATTTTGATGAAATTTGGTAAAGGGGTAGATTAGACCTTGAGAAAGGACATAGGTTATGTATGTTCGCAATAATCGACATCCACGCGGGGGGAGCCGCGGGCAAAAGCTATCTTATACGCTTAGGGGTAGAATTAATAAAAATCCTTTCGTAGCGGATGCCTACGTCATAACATCTACCTGCATGCCAAATTCCAGCCCGATTCGTCCAGTGGTTTGGGCTGTGCGTTAATAGATCACTATGCCAGTCAGTCAGTCACCTTTGAGTTATATATTTATTTAGAAGTATGGAGTATGGATAGTTAATCATTGATTCATTTGGTAATTCATTGATATTTCTCAATAAACTGTGCCTAATCCATAAGGAAAATGATATATTCTTGAAATTGTTAACTTGAAAGACGTGAGTAACGGATTATAATCAGAGCATGTTACAATCTAAGTAAATTGTGTATAAAAAAGATAAGAATGGGTCAAAAATAAGATAATTCGATGGAAACTATGCATTTTTTTTATACCACTGAGGTGGTAGACAAGCTCACGGCCCACCTGATGGTAAGTGGTTACCGTGGCAACACCAGGGGAGTCACAGTCGTGCTGCCGACCCTGTCAACACAAAGAGTTTCTGTGCCGTCAGCGTAGAGAACAAAGCAGAAATAGCCATTAGTCTTCCCACTGACAGCACAAAAACCCTCCAGTGAGCTCTGGCTACCCTACTCACCGCCGGGAACACCACACGAGGTTATTATGGAGACGGAGGTACTTCCCCAGTCGGACTGCTCAATTGGATGGAAATACCGTAGTGTCCTAACTCCTATTTTTTATTTATGCATGATATAATATATGCATAACATATTTATGCATAACAATATACTTGCAGCGGATTCACCCACCATACTCGAGGCACACGTCCGTCCGCCAGCATCTTTCTGTACTTTCTTGTTAACCCGGCTCCTAAAGATCGTACCGTGATGTTATGTTATAGATAACGTTCTCCCAGAATTTGGTTTTTCTTGCCATAAAAGGCGTATTACCAAACCTTGAGGAGGAGACAGAATAAGCATACCACATAGTTTGTGAAGAACCGAAAGTTCGGGTGCAATCTGTCCATTGATTAAGATAGGAAGGAGTCAAAGTCAAAGTCAAAAATCATTTATTCTGTATAGACCATTAAAACGGTACTTACAAAACGTCAAGTTTAAAAAAAATCTAGACTAGTTTAGCAAATGGACCACCGGTTCGAAACGCGGCCCCGACCTGAGAAGACTCCGGCAAGAAAGTCAGCGGGCATTTTTTTTTTGGTCTATTTACAAACATTTGCTTAGTCTACTTAGTCTAAATACAATAGTTTGCTTGAGTAGCATAGTTGAGCGAACAGCTCATTTCCAAGCGTGTTTATCATCTAAATATTCTTGGATTTTATAATAGCCTTTTTGGCACAGTTTAGTCTTAATTATACATTTTTAAATTTATTTACAGATAAATCTCTAATTTCATTAGGGAGCTTGTTGAAAAATGTTTACCGACAGTTTAATAGAGATTCTCCTGCCCTTATCCCAAGTTTATTTGGGGTCGGCGCAACATCTATATTTGTTCCACTCATCTCTAGTTGCACTCATCTTAACATTCACTCCCATCTCAACCATATCATCATTCACACAGTCCATCCAACTTCTTTTAGGTCTTCCTCTCCCCGTGTAGCCATCCACTTCCATTGATAATGCCTTCCTTACTACATTATTTTTACATTACACACATGTCCGAACCAGGACAAACGAGGAGTTTAATTCCGGTACGAGTATGAAATACTATTATGGACCTACTTATTCTGATCAAGCCTCTTTTATAGACTGCAGCCAAGGATAATTTTTCATGACAGTAGAAACCCTACGAAACCACAGATCACTTAAGTTTAGCAGTTTCCTACTTCTTTTTCTTAAAAAACTCCTAATGCTGGAAACTGGTGAACGACCTTTAGGTAAGCCAATTTGTAAATATTCTTTAGTTATGAGCCTTATCCACGTAATAATTTGTTTTAGCCTAATACTAATTTAATGAATACCGCTATTTTCACGGTCGGAAGCATCTACCATTTACCGACAGGTGAGTCACGGAATGTCTCCTCCGCGTCTGTCCTAACTCCCAAATGCCAATAAAAAAAATATTAAGTGTAAAAAAATGTATTCTCGGAACCTACTTGGCATCGATAAATATTTGTGTAGGTAAAAAAATTAAAAATACTGAGTGCGACCTCCGACGCTCGAGTTCCCGCTCCCACCCCGCCGCCTCCTTCACAAGCATTACTTGCTCCCGAGTCGCCACCAGCTCCCGTCTCGGGTGTCCCACGCCGGATACTCAGCGAGCGTGTGCAGCCCCGAGTCCTCGCTCGCGTCGCAGTGGTGGCACTCGGGCGTTGGTTCTATCTCCTGCTGATACCGTCCGAAGCACCCTTGCGCGGTGATCATCAGTGTCAGTCGGTACGAGAGGCTGCCGTGTGGCCTTTCTAGCCACTAGCTTATGATAGGTCTTACCGCAGTTGCTGCGGCATGCGTCCTGCGACGTTCGGCTTAATGCAAGACCTGCAGGTTTCCGAAATACAACAAATACCTAACTTATTCTCTTTGCCATCTCTTCTCCTAGCTGTGCTGAAACCGGAAGTGCGGTAGGGTGGCTAAAATCTCTCTATACTTGCCATAGCACATTTTACGCCCGATCCCCTGGTGGAGCATATTATTATTATTACCGCGACAATTGGTGGATCACAGTGAACTTCGGCGTGCTATTCTATCCACTGGTGTGGATCTTACCAAACTCCCTGAATTACATTCGATCCACTAGTGGAGCATATTAGGAGATTCAAGTATCACAGGATCCACCGAGAAAATCGGTGGATCACAGTGAACTTCAGCGTGCTATTCAAATCACTGGTGGATCGAGATAGTGGATCCTACTGGACAGAGGGAGAAAAAAGGGGGAAGTTTGTTGTAGCGTATTTTACGGTTGACGGATCATCATTATTTTTTGGTCAAACATCCAGGGTTGCTTAAAATAAGAAGATACGTGTCGTTACTATTTTTGAGGATTGAATAAGGATTCCAGAAAAAAAACTACTCCCGCCCACAGAACTCCTAATGGATTGGTATGGATGGAAGTATGATACATATAGATGTACAGGCACTACCTATCTATACTTAGAACTGGTAGAACTGCCTTCAACTCGTGTGACGATACCCAGTGAACTTAATAGTGAAGTCTAGAAAGACACATTGCAATACTGTTTCGCACAAAAACGTGAGATTGTTGCGACGTACTTTCTGATCATTTTTAAATTGTAAAGAGTCTATGAAAGTTTCTTAGAAATTGCGGAGTAATAGTGGTCATAGATCATAGGCGTCACGATACTTTAACATTTGTGTTTATGCGTCGCGTTGGCTGTTAAAGAGCGCTGATTAAACCGCGTTTAACCTATCTGTGCGGCCATTAGACTATGACTCATGTCTGAGTCGCGCATGCGTACTACATCGATGAGTCAACACAAGTTCTCTTCAGGGAGACCACTAATTTGTTCTTTGTAAGTTTTCTGACGTGCATGACCCATGAGTAATATTTTTGATTTTTTTTATGCATGTATCATAGGTTCCGGCAGGCGGGAGGAGGTTTCCGTTGTGATTTTGCGCATGTAAAAAAGGTTGTGCTGCTTCACTTCGATGTGTACAGGTGATAGTTAGATGTTGACATCGGTCGTGTAGAAGTTTACAAATATTCGGTTACGGATGTTTATAGACAGTTATAAGACGCTAGACAGACAATCATTTGTTTATAATTTATGATGACGTTATAGAACTAGTCAATGCAACATTTTTGGATGCTACTGAAGGCATTGTTATAAAATGAATGGGTTCCTATGGCTCCTATGTAGGACTTGGAACTTGTCGTCATCCGCCGCCCCTTTTGAAAACTTAGTGGGGGTCAGCTTTCAGACCACAGATTTGAAATCCATGTTTCAGTCTAATTAGGAAATGGTCGAACTTCACCAGAAGCTCCGGACTTGAAATTCCTGGTATAACATGCATACTTACTTTATGCATGAAAGTTCGTAATTTTTGGCATGGATATATTTGATCGTGTTAACGGATATCCAAGCGGGCGGAGCCGTGGGCAACAGCTTGTTAGACCTATACCAACGTAATCGTTAAAAAATAATTAAATCACTGATAGTCATGAAGATAATCTGTGGTCATAGTAACCCGCACTAACCCGCCCTTAACCCTAATAGTCACAGACTCAAAGATAATATGGAGGACGGTATAATGACTCCAATGAATGACTCATTGTCGCGATATTTGAATCAGTTTGTAGCTCACGGATAATACAATCCAATGTTCATTTATGAAAAACTATCTGTTGCCCGCGGCTACGCCCGCGTGGATGTCGGATTTGTTGACATTAATGATCACTGCTCCGCTCCCTTGAGTAGTATAATATATAAGCTATATTGTTGTAAAGTTTCGTTAAAATCCATTTAGTAGTTTTTACGTGAAAGAGTTATAAACATCCATACATACATTAGTAGGATCTTAAATTGTTGCTTATTACTTCATACTACTACTTAATACTACTATGGTGGATAACAAGCTTGCAAGAATAGTTTGATGATGTCTAATATAATTAATAACATGTGCAGCATTATATTCAGCCTAAACGAAGAACATGTTATTTTGACAAAGAATAACATGTTAATCTGAGTGTAACATCGACCAAGTGCGAGCCGGACTCGCGCACTGAGGTTCATAACAAAACTAAATTGGGACATTACAAACGTGAGAATGTGGTATGAATTTCAAATTAATATCTCCACGTATTGCTCAGGAAAAGGTCTTGACAGACAGACGGACAACGTACTGATTCTATAAGGGTTTCGTTTTTTTTTTCTTTTGATGTAGGTACAGAACCCTTAAAACAACATACAGACATGCTCGATCTATGGTCTCTATGGAGGACATACCAATGTTAAAGCATATTAGGTAATACACATCGTTGTTATTACAGCGATTAAAATCAGATAATATTATTTATTTTGTTACAAGGAAGGAAGTTACTGCCAGCTGCCGCTATAGGAACTTACCGAGCAATTTGTTTGATGGTATCACGTCAAAAATAACCTGATAAATTTACAGATTTCTACTCATTTCCTACAGTACGAGAGTAGTATTTACCAATGTGAATTAGTTAATAATAATTATGTGATAATATTTTCGGACAAGTTACACAGCCTAGATTGATATTAAACTGAGTATGCTCGTAATAATAATATTTATGGGTTTTAGAATGCGGGAAAATAAATTCAGAAACATTTTGCATAGGAACATCCAGAAATAAGCATAATTATATTCATGTGAAGAAATATTTGCATTTAGCGGTAGGTAATAATCGAACCTGCTACCTCCGCCACCATTGCATCGTAGAAACTTGAGTTTGAAGCACAGACTGGCGTAGCTTTTGGTTTGGGCATAATATAAAAAGAAATTAAAATATATCATTAAAATATAAAAAGAAATTCTTTTTTTATTAAGTATGGTTTGCCGCCCAAACCATACTTAGTAAAAAAAGAATTTCTAGCTGGGGGAGGGTAAAGAAAAAAACCTTTTTTTAATGGATTTTCACTGGCAGCTGATGTTATTTATATTATACGTTAGTAATTTTAGGCTAAGCACCTACTTTAGTCTCAGGAAAAATACTAGATCTCGGCGCAAAGAAAAAAATAAACCCAGTCCACGAGGACGAAGTCAGGGAAACAGCAAGTTTTTCCGATTACGCCGAAACAAAAAGGAGGGTTATGTATGATACTTATTAATATAAGATCATTGAATTGAGCATGACTAGAACGTGATAAATAATATCAATCAATCAATCGATTTGTGTATCGCAGTCCATTGCAATAAGAATGATAACTGCATTGTTTACCTCAGTGCCTGCACCAATTTTTTTTGTAAATTTTGGCATCACACCGTTTGCAACTGAGTAACTTGTCAATATAAAACCGCATAATAGCGGTGCCCATTAACAAAAATCCTTCTCTTTTTCATTCGTTCAATAACAATAGTTTGTAAGAAATGTGACCTATGCAAGTGTAACCTTTACCTACCAGAGTAAGACACAGTATAGAAATAATTATATTAAGTATATTATCTGTGGTATAGTTATCTAGTTATCTATATAGTTATATATAGGTAAGTATATAGTTATCTATTGGTGACATGACACTGACCGCGAATCATCTCAATAACCCCAAGTCTTGAGTATAGTCAGCGTCGAAATTGGTTAATGATCATTTTGACGTGACAACGTCTTATAAATTGGTTTGCCGGGTGACACTTCAAGAAACTGCGTTACGCTCCGCTCACGTTATGCGCTCACAATGAGAGCGAGTGAGAGGCACGCGTCCCTTCCGCTCGGGCATGGTTAGCCCGCCTAAGAGCGAGAGAGACAGACATTTTTAAATTGTTACTATTATTTCATCCTTCTTCCTACTATACGAATGAATATTCACATTAAAATTATTTTACCACTCAAAGTCGTTGTCACGTAAAACTTTCGCCCGTATACCGACTTTACAGGCAACCAATTTTTTTTTTCTATCTTTACAGGTTGTAACAATTCAGGGTTTGTTCCTCAGACTAAAATAAAACATTTTGTTTTTGTGTTAATCGTTTAGTCTCGAGGTTTCTGCTTCGTTAACAAAGTGAATTTGTCACCCTCATAGGGCTATGGCTATGCCCTAAATTCATCTACAAAGATTATATTTACAGATTGAAAAAAGTTGTTTAACTCAATTTGTTTCTTAATGATAAAATGCTATAGGTACGTATAGGTACAGTCAACGACGAAAATAGCTTAACAAATTCCAATTTAATGATCACTGTGGCTTAAAATAATCAAGAAAACATGAAATAGGTACATATAGGCATGGTATAGGTAGGTACCTAAGTACTCACTTTGGGCTGGGGGAAATAAAAAATACTCAGGTAGGTATAGGGTAATGAATTGCTGTGTACTGGACAGTGGCCGGTTCTTATCGGGTGGTAGGTGTAAATATTTGATTAGAATGATGGGTTAATTATTCTTAATTTTATCCAACTACCCACTGACAAAATGTCAAAATTTAGGTAACTATTGGTACCTATAATTACTCCAGCAGCTTGCTCAGTAGCAGACACCGTCAAAAGGGTAGGTCACCTACCTACTTATACATATGTATCGGCTCTTTGACATTTAATTAATACAATAAAATTTACTTGAGAGAAATTACCTACAAAACCTACCTACAAAAATTATAGTATTATCCGACTAATTGAAATAAACCTTAACTACTCTCGATTTGTTTGCATTATACAACCTCCAAGACCCCGCTAAGTTATTTGCCGCCTCATGCAGATGTTATTGAATGGATTCGTTTTGCTACTAGACACAAACACAAACGCAAAAGTTATGTTTGCGTTTGTGTGCGCACTGTACGCACGACGACCGTTGCCACCTTCGACCAATCAGAACTCAGGATTTTACGGATTGCCATATATGGTAAGGCCATCGGTTGCGGCAAGTGGGGAAGTTGGGCGAGTCCATTACTGCGGAAAAAATATTTATATTCTTTATTCGAATATTGAACAATTGCTTGACACGTGTCTGTCAGATCTGTCAGTAGGTGTATTTTGGAGGTCGTTTTGTTATTTGCAGCGACATAATTAATAGGAAAATTTTATATTACTTAGCACCCGTAGAGGTCCGTTGGGCGAGTCGATTGTGTCGCGGGGCGCCGGCGTATAGCGTATTCTAGTGAAGCAAATCGACCGACCTCCACGAGCGAGCGAGCAACAGAAAGAAACCGGCCGGCATTCATTTCTCACGGTTCGCAAACGCTGCGGTTATTGTTCTCTTCTCTACACAACTGTTATCTGGTATGTAAATCCCATTATTTAAATAATTATATTTGTGTACGTAACGTAAATTTGAAACGAAATGTCTAGAGTAAATTTTCAACTAATAGAAATAAAATGCTCTCTAAAATGTGTCCGTTTAATCTCGTAACTCACTGATAATGGGTACTCTAATAACTCAATTGAAACAAGTGTTATCTTGCCATCATGTCAGGGATCGCATCACAGACAGACAGATCTCATTCAGTTTGACATCTGCATAATCTGCAGTGATATCGTATCGTCATGCATGACTCCAACTACAGTATATTTTTGGTAGTGCGCTTATTGGAATTTTTATGTCATCTATCTCATTATTTATGTGAGAATGAAAAATTGAGTGTATACTAAGTAGTCGTACCTTCTGAAGCGCCTGTCTGATCGCTAAATGTTCAATGTGAGCTCTCTTTGAGATCTCTGCGTTATCAAGTGCGGCGCTATCAGCGGCGGGGGTGTGAGGCGGCGTGAGGGGGGTCCGCGCAGGCTCCCTGCAGCGGAATACCATATATGGCCACGAAAACTCATGTATTGTGCCGTACTGCGCGATTGGCTGAGAATCCGCTGCGGCGGGGTAGGGGCGCCCCGATAAACCAGCCTCATTTATATACTCAGCCTGCCGCGATCGCCGACATTCCACCAAGTGAGCTCGAGCTGTGGCGTTGTACAGCAAAACCGAGGCTGTGCAATAGCAAGTTAATTTATTTATTTATTAGGACTATTTAATTAAAAGTAAGTTGATATTGAGGTGTCATCAATATTTTTTGTGTTGTTTAGTGATGTAGTGGCGTGAGGAAATAGTGCAATACCATTAGTGAGTGCGGGTCAGTGACACGTTAGGGTTGGGCCGTATACCGACCACCGGGAGTCTGGGATAGCCGGTTGCGGTAGGGCGTGGTCGTGATCGGGTTCCAACTGACTTTGCTATATTTGAACTTGAACGGTTATTTATCCAATTAGAAAGTAACTCATCTTGTGAACGACTTTCTCGGTCAGTAAGAGTAATCCGCCTTAGTGAAAAGTGGACTCGCCGCGTCATGTGCCACGTTTTTTCTACACTACCCATAGACTCGTACATAATATCTCGCCTTATTTGGTTTCAATTCGCGACTTCGACGCCCACTTAGCATTGTCCCGTAAAGATTGCGTGTGGGTCTTCCACCCACCGGTTCTCTATTAGGACATGGAAATATTAAGCCATCTTACAAATTTGGTTCTGTTCGAGTTTGTTTAACAGCAAAGTTAATTTTATTTTTTGCAACTTTCAGACTAATTCACAATGTGCGACGAGGAAGTTGCTGCGTTGGTAGTAGACAATGGCTCCGGTATGTGCAAAGCCGGATTCGCGGGCGACGACGCGCCTCGCGCCGTGTTCCCCTCGATCGTGGGCAGGCCGCGCCACCAGGGTGTCATGGTCGGTATGGGACAGAAGGACTCGTACGTAGGTGACGAGGCCCAGAGCAAGAGAGGTATCCTCACGCTCAAATACCCCATCGAGCACGGCATCGTCACCAACTGGGACGATATGGAGAAGATCTGGCATCACACCTTCTACAATGAACTGCGTGTCGCCCCCGAGGAACACCCCGTCCTGCTCACAGAGGCCCCCCTCAACCCCAAGGCCAACAGGTTAGTTCATTCATGTTTGTGTAGAAATATCAACCACCCCTTAAATTCATGGAGCAGTCTTACTTCATTTTATAGAAGATTTCTCGACGCAATGCCGGCCGTGCTGACTGTATTGTTTGTTGTTTCACAGAGAGAAGATGACACAGATCATGTTCGAGACCTTCAACACACCCGCCATGTACGTCGCCATCCAGGCCGTGCTCTCGCTGTACGCGTCTGGTCGTACCACCGGTATCGTGCTTGACTCCGGTGACGGTGTCTCGCACACGGTACCCATCTACGAGGGTTATGCGCTACCTCACGCCATCCTGCGTCTGGACTTGGCCGGTCGCGATCTCACAGACTACCTGATGAAAATCCTCACCGAGCGTGGTTACTCGTTCACCACTACGGCTGAGCGAGAAATCGTGCGTGACATCAAGGAAAAGCTCTGCTACGTCGCGCTCGACTTCGAACAGGAGATGGCCACCGCTGCCTCCAGCAGCTCCTTGGAGAAGTCCTATGAACTTCCCGACGGACAGGTCATCACCATCGGAAACGAACGATTCCGTTGCCCAGAGGCTCTATTCCAACCCTCATTCTTGGGTATGGAAGCTTGCGGCATCCACGAGACTACTTACAACTCAATCATGAAGTGCGATGTCGACATCCGTAAGGACTTGTATGCCAACACAGTTCTGTCTGGTGGTACCACGATGTACCCAGGCATCGCCGACCGTATGCAGAAGGAAATCACAGCCCTAGCCCCATCCACAATGAAGATCAAGATCATTGCTCCCCCAGAAAGGAAGTACTCCGTATGGATCGGAGGATCAATCCTGGCGTCTCTCTCGACCTTCCAACAGATGTGGATCTCGAAACAGGAGTACGACGAATCCGGCCCTTCCATCGTGCACAGGAAGTGCTTCTAAGCGAGCCGCAGGACGCTGCCGACAGCAGCCCGCGGCCCGGCCGGTTCCGCGGCCGGCTGCTCAATACAGGCTTATAATCTCCGTTAATTTAATTGTACGTAAGATATTATTGTAATTAAATCGTAATAGTGACGGCAGGGCGGAGCGCGGCGCCGCGGGCGCTCCGACCGCCGGCCTCGGTACTGCACTCGCCAAAGGATCTTTTGTAATCTCATGAATGATGATTGTATGTGCTGAAACGGATAAGACTACTTTCTTACTAGGTCATTTATAAATTATAAAAAATATGAAAATACAAAAAAAAATCTGAAAAATTCATCTGTCTTTTCTTTACTCCCCGACTTCGTTAGTAAACAAACAGTTTGATAACTGCGGAGCTCAACGACCGACATTGATCTAAGTAACAGAAATAGAACGAACTTGGCATGATCAGACTTAAAAAGGCTAGGCCTTCGTTTATTTTGTAATTTAAATGTGCGACACCATAATAAAACCCGAAATAAACGTCCCTGACATTAACAGCACAGCTTAAGACTTAACTATCAAAAGCGATTTGCGACCCCTTCGGAACATAAATAATGTGCAAAATGCAAAATAAGCACTGTAAGCAAAATTTGTAATACCCCGTCTTTGTATCTACTAAAGTAAAAATCAGGAGCCAGTGCTTCTGCATCTTGCGTGACACTGTTACCAGGTAATATAAATCCATAATCGTTGCACCTTAGATACAGCTATCTAATTACACCCGGACAACACCATTTGCCAATTATTAGGGGATATATATGTAACCTGTGGATATAATAGATCGTAGGAATAACGATAGGTCTTGTTCAAAGCACTTTAAAAAAATGCATAATAGATAAGATGTTAATCATGTTCAAAATCAATATAGAAAACCTAGGACCTATAGGAAACACAATACATAATATTAAAGTTAAGTGACCTACCCATTATTCTTTTGAAATAAAATTGAATGTGACAGTAGTATTTTTCACATTGATGGTAGTCGTAGTACAGTGAAATTGCTTCGAAAATATTTATAAATGTTATGTACTTACTATGTGGTAAATAAAGTCTATACGTAAGTGCACTTCGGTAGGCTAATTAATTGATTGTTTGGTAAATAAAGGCTCATTTAGACGAGGAGTTTGTTGCCCGCAAGATACGATTCTCGAATGGACAAAAAAAAGTTGCTTCGTTTAAACATTCGCAGAAACAATTGCTGGCGAGAATTTCCTCCCAATGAATATTGTTAGTGTCCGTCTAAACAGAATTTTAAAACAGTAACATAAACCATAAAGTGATATGTCACTTGCGAATCACGTATTGTAGGCGAGAATTGAGCGTTTGTCTGCGTGTAAACATTTTGATACGATAATGTTAGGGCGATTATTTCTAGCCATAGTTGCGTACGATTATCGAACCAAAACGTGTGAGTAACTTGCTCCGTCTAAATGACACCGCGGGATTGGCATTCAAGTGCTTTGTTTAGAACGTAATAGGTAAATAACTAGCTTGGAGATGTATAATGGCCAAATTACCAGTTTTGAACCACGATACAAAGGGATCCTCCCTGTATATATACCTTAAATGTACGCATCTATATCCCTCTCCCTCCCTCTGGATCGCTGTCCATATCACGATCGCTTATAAGCACGTCATGGTAGAAATAGGAAAGCTATACTGTAGACTGGCCGCAATGTTCTGCCAGTTGTCTTAAACAAATGTGTGGTGAACTTTTCATTAAAACTTGTAAACTTGTCACCTGCAATACGAAAACGAATCAAGAATCTAGCGGTGCGGTGACTCTTTGCTTCACCGCACCATAGTCTGGGAATTATTTACCAGCAACGCGTTTCCTTCTTGTCTCGGGTCTGTTGCGTCTCGTGAAAAAGCATCTAATGTCCTTGTCAAGCTGAGAGCCACTATTGTAACATAAGGTGTCAAGATGTCATCAGAAACCTTATCAACAAGTTAAGTTATCCTTGACGCTAAATATTTATTAAAATAAGTAGATACTATTGAAATTTGTTTTCGATTTAGAATGTAACTTTATTGAGTAACTGCATGAGGTATGTATGTAGGGTTGGTAGTAATTTAGGATGCTAGATTGGAAACCTCCACGCGGTGTACCTTGGGCAACGGGGATGGCGAGAGAATTGCCGTATTGGTGGTGACTTTCTCCTTCTTAATCTTAGCGTTAATGCCAGTCGCATCCGACGCTTTCACCTCGGCAACTGGGATTAACTTTACTAGTGTAACTGCGGGTTTCGGTTTGGCTTAGCTTCGATATTTTCCGTGAAGCGACTACTATCTAAGCTCCATAACCCAAAGGTGATCTCGAAGCATTACAGTTAGACCTTTTGTTGTTGAACTTTTTAGGACTCTAACTACCAGTACTGACTGCCATAGATATTCGTATGGCAACCGAGACCGACTTCCTAACGTGCTCTTCGAGGCACAGCCAGACCAATGCAAATACTCATATTCCAAATACCATGGTATTGGTATAATAATATGCTTCGATGCATACGAATATGTGCACTGAGTGAAGATCGAATCCGTGCCTCCTACGCAGTCGTGTTCACTACCGCCACACTACAGAAGATGTTAATTGAGCCCAGAGACGGCGTGCGGTTTTAGTCGGTTTGAGTCCGATGTAAATCCCCTACTGACCAGCGGTGGTATCCTAATTTTATTTAAATATCGAATTTCATTGTTAGGATGATATCAAATGAGCCTTTGAGTTAAAGTGCTTTATTTTATCAATCTTATTTGTAAGTTTAGTTTTCAAGGATTTCCTTTCATTTAATTTACCATGTATGTCAGAGAGATTTGATCCTTATGATTGACCCTGTCGATGGATGAAATAAAAATAGAAATTGTTATTTTTTCAGATTATAGTCGGTTTGATTACTGGATGTGGCAAGCGAATTTTTTAATGCCGTTTCGTTTCTTTTTAAAAATAAAGGAATGTTTCGTATGAGCAAAATTCGCTATCTCCAGTATTTAGAGTAAGTACTTCCCCTCCAGGTAAGGTTAAAATCTTCCACCCTGTATATTATACAAAAAAAAAAATAGAAATGAGATTAATCAATAAAACAACGATATTTCATACGACTTTATTCGAACATCACATAATTATCGGTATCTTAATCGGTTAGTTAAAAAACGTATTACAAAATTAACGTGATAAAACCTGCGTCAAAATTCATAAAAAACCACCGAATGTAGCGTTCTGTGTACACGGAAATAAATATACGCTGACAAAGATTGTTATAATATACAAACTTGCATTACAGTTGTAAAAAGGATAAAAAATAGAGCAGTTAGTCGTAAAATCGAAGTTGATCAATTGCACGAACTTAAAATTGATAAATAACACCTTATTAATAAAATGATACTATTTTTAACGGATTATCGTGGGTTATTTTAGTTTTATAATGTTCCCGACGTTTCAGTAACCATGGTCAGAGCGAAGTCAGTCAGATACTGTAAATAATAAAATCCTACAATATCAGCACTTTCAATCTAGTAATTTGGATATACTATTGTCTCTCACATGCAAAATACAACAATACATATATACGCGAACACTTTTTATTATTTTGGATCTGTATTATATAGTTTCTGTAAATGTTACTTTATTGTCATTTTATGTAGACTGTTCAGGAGATCTTTCTATAATTTTGTATTAAATTCAAACAAGCTTAAAGAGCGCGTATGGTACATATTAATCAATGATACAACTCCGTTGAAAGGAGATAAAGTGAAGATTAAAAACATTCAATTGACCAACTCATGTGATACTTGCTTGAAACTTGGTGCGTCGTCGATTACTTCTCATTATATAAAAGCATGAAAGTAGTAATATTACTGTTAGTGGTAACTTTATAGTATACTAATACAACATTAAAACGATGGGAGGACAAATAAGTCTTATTTCGAAGGATTTCTACATATATATAGAGATATAACAGAGGCCCTATTTTTCGATTGATGTTCGCACCTACTTTATAAAGTTCGGTATTTGCAAACAAAATTAAACCCACACAACTATTAATAGATAAACACGGCCAAGTAGATAGGTTTGCACACATACACTCACATGTATACTTTTCCACTCAGCCGTGGTATATTACAAATATAATAATTATTACAAGTACACATAGTCTATATGGCTCGCTGACGTATTCTGACCACGTCATCAATACGCTGTTATAACGTGTGCTGCTAGTTGTCAATTAATTTGGTCCGAGAGGATGCACTGACCATAATTGACAACCAGTACAAACAGTAACAATTTATTTGCATATAATAATTTGTTCCGAAAGAATGCCGAAAGTCACCATAATTATATTGACGACGAACAGATTTCATTGTGCACATATCCTGGCTATCTGTGTTTTTCAAATGTTTTTAAGGTGACTTGTTATATAACTTAAAGCTTAATTCCTATGGAACAATGCCTTCAATCAGTAAAGAATACTTACTGAATACTCTCATTCTGAACACTGAATACATAGTTTTAAAAACTTATAAAACAAATAATAATTTCTTTAAAAGAGCTATTTGGCAATATTTTTAAATTTCTTAAATATAAAAATGATTAAAATAATACTTTTTCCTATGATTTGGCGAAAATATTTTTCTGGCATCATAGTTTTTTTTTAATAGACATATTTAAAATAGGGCCTTTGGAAGTAAAGTGCTATAAAGCAGTGCTCCTAAGATATGTACTAAATAATCTAACGCCTAATAAGATCCTCAGAACGTCAGCTAATTACCGGCTAATTTAGTTTGAGACAAACCTTAAAACACTTAAATTTATATTGGCATAGAATTTACTAAAAACTAACTGGACTAGCTCCTTCTCTAAACCTATTATAAACTAAAACTAGTGTTGATTTAGAAACTGAGATGTATTCGATACAATAATAGCTACTGAAAGCGCGATAAAAAATCTTATTTCTATGAAAGTAATTCTCGAACAGAAGTATGAATGGCTTTGTTGGATAATTATTTTTATTGAAATTGAGTGAAACAGCCCATACTGAAGGGCAGATCACCCGTTTGCTAAACGACGTCCCCGGCTAAGTATGTATTTGTAAGTAGATAATGGTGTAGATACTTTTGTTCATTTGTACTAAACTAAAATCTATGTAATTAAAAGAACGGGAGTTAACGCGATCATGATATAGGTACTTACATACCTTTGATTGCCTGGCGTTTCGACCAGGTTACACCGGCCGTGGTCACAGACTGACCACCTGTCGGTCGGTGTAACCTGGTCGAAACGGCAGGCAATCAAAAGTATGTAAGTACCTTTACTATTATCGCGTTACTTTCCGTTCTCTTAATTATATATCATGCAACGCGAGAGTTTAAAAGTCAGTAAAATCTATCTAATTTTATGTTGACTTTAAAGCCAATTTAGTTGTTTTGTTTCTAAATTGCCAAAAAATAATGCGTTATGGTATAGAATAATTATGAAACAACCAAAATGAGATGAAATCGAAATGTAAAATTAGTGAATTTAATTTTAGCCCTTAAGATATCCTCTTCTTCACACTACTTATCTCTACAATATTTTTCAAATAGCATGGGTACGGTGACATTTGACTAATTCCATTTCATGCATGATTCATTTCGAAACAATTTACCTAACGCGGAATACAGGAAACAACACTTAATACGAAGATAAAAAGAAAACTGTTTTATTTTGCATTTTTAACTTAAAACTATTTTTATTTCTCCGTAATTATTTAAACTTTAAATATAAACATTCCAAATACATAATTCTTGATGCGTGAATCGGAACAGGTTGCGTTAGAGATTGACATAGTAAAATCGTTATAATCGATAAATTGTCGAATAAAGTATCATAAATCGTTAGTTGTATTTTTAACTAAAATACGATTATAAAATATAATTATGTAATAATAAACTTTAAACAAAGCATTTTTGTCTTTGTGGAGCTTTATTATAATATAGCAACACTGCTTAAGCATGAGCTGGCAGCCATCTTGTTATATCAACTCAGTACGAGTGCGTCTGCCTTGTATGCGGTCTGTTTTCTTTGTTTTGAGCTTGCGTGGTGTTTTTGTTACTTGTTTTTGTTATTGACTATCGTTGTGCTTTGTTGTTTTCGTTACCGTTTTTTGTTATTGACTTTTGTTTTGTTGTTTTTTTTTTTGGCAAAATGCCAAAAAGAACGAAAAAGACTGTGCTTGGTAGTCAAGCCCGTGAATTTGAAGTTCGATTGCGGGATTACTTTGAGCGGGAACGTGAGAATGGCGGAACGCTATTGCCTGTGTCCAACGTTTTGGATCGAGTGGCAGATGCGTTAGACATTGGGCGGAACACGGTTTCTCGAATCACTCGAGAAAAATATGGTGCTCACGATACAGAAGAAAATAAGTTGTCCACCCCTAATAAAAAGCGAACCAAAAAGGGATCTGTAACAGATGTAGACAGTTTTGCGGCCGATGCTATACGGAGCCACATTTATAACTATTACCAGAATAAAGAATTACCGACGCTTCTAAAGCTGGTCAAGTCTTTAAAAGATGCTGATTTGTTTACTGGAAGTCCTACATCCTTGTGGCGCGTATTGAAGGACATTGGTTTCCAATTCAAAAAAGTAAACAAAAGAAAAATTGTCATGGAGAGGGGCGATATAGCACTTGCGCGGGTTACCTTTTTGAAAAAGGCTAAAGCGATTACCGATTGGAGCAATTCCCAAATAATTATTCACGTCGACGAGTCAGATGACGTTGATGATGATGATGATGATGATGAAGATGATGAACATGTTTGATTTTTAATAAATAATTAAACAGGTTATCAATTTTGTTTTACTTTTTTTCTTCAAAATTATTAGTTAATAGAATCGATTTCTCCTTCATTAATAAATGATCTCGATAAGATATATAATCGATTTTATTTCATGCGATTTTATCTTGACTACATCTCTAGTAACTTCAAATCCCAAACGTCACCGTACCCATGCTACGTGAAAACGACTTTAGTTATTTTTGTAGGTTAGTTTAGTGAAAATGTCTTAAATAATTGACACCAATATTAACTGTTTTAGCTTAAATAAATCAATTCGCTATGGACGTAAACTGTTCTTGATAGTCATAAAATAAATAACAACTAAAAAATACGTTATTATATTAAGTAACCTTGCAATATTAAGATAGCAGGTTCTAATATCAGCCTACAAGGTAAGGGGTTGAACACGAAATCTGCTGCCATCACATTTAAATCTATTTCTAAATTTAAAAGATGTTACATATAACTCTTGCTTATCTAATTTATTGTAGTATATTCCAATGCTACTATACCACTAAAAATATAAAGTTGAAAGTTCATTATACCGGGAAGTGAAATGTAAATGCAGGAATAACTAATTTCTATATCTGCCGGGTTGTACTCACCATTCACTGTGATTTGAATTTCAAGGAAAGAAAAGAATTCTACTTTAATGGTTGTAATGACAGTCTAGTAAGAGTATCTCCAATCCGTAACATTACATCACTTACCTTGATACCTTAATCAGACTAGTGAAAATATTATATCAGCTACGAATACCTAATAGGCCAGTGCAGATAACATCAAAAATAATGAAAATGGGAAATAAATAATAACAGCATGAGAACAGTTGAAAATAAAAGGAAATATGGATAAAACACTGGGAAAAATAAATTAAATTCGCTATGAAATACGGGGCTGAAATAGCGTGGATTTTAAGGTTGAAAAATGGTGTTCCATGATTTGCAGCGAAACTAAGCCTCCTATCGCAATAAGTTAAATTCTAAAGTTGTAGGTAATAACAAGGTCTACAACTTTTATCTGAACCGTTTTTCACGTTACCTTACAGTCTGCGTGCAAAATGGGAAAAACTACTTTTTGGTTTTTTGATCTTATCTGCCAGAAAAACTTTTTTTTTCCACGAGATTTCGTGAAATTCCGGAAAAAGGTGGAGACCTTATTATATTACCTACAACTTTGGTATTTAACTTATTTTGATAGGTTTAGTTTCGCTGCAAATCAAGGACCATATTTCACCCTTAAAATGCACGCCATTTCAGCCCCGTACTTCATAGCGAGTTCAATTTATTTTTCCCAGTGTTTTATCCATATTTCCTTTCATCTCCAACAAGCTCCATCAGCATACTGTTATTAATTACTTCCCTAATTTTTTTTATCTGCAATGGCTTATAATAGAATTTCATATATTTACCCTATACAGCATAGTCAGTTATTCCTATGAGATAAGGCGCTATATTCGAGACACTATTATAATAATAATTTTAAGCTAGATTACGAAACAAATGATTGATGATTTTTATTTATTTGATTTTTATCATCAAGATTAGATTATTTTATTCGTAAAAATATTATTTAATTTCACATAATGATTATTTAAAAGAATATTTTTTATTGATAAATTTCTTCGAGACACTGGTCTTGTTGCTAGGGATATACTAGATATACTCCCTGCAAAGTAGAGGGGAAATGTTGGAAAGCGGACTTAAACAGAAGAGACGTGGCGTGGACTTATGGCGGTGGCGGATAATTTAAGTAACACAATATACACCTTATGTGGTGTACAATAACAGTAATGACGTGACGAGCACCACTCGATGCGATGGCGCATCACTTTAGTGGTAGGACGTCGCCAGGAGACATGGGCGCAATTCTCCTCCAAGACAAAAACGACGTAACTGTACACTACATGAGGTTTATATTGTGTTACTTAAATTATCCGCCACCTCCATACGTCCTCGCCACGTCTCCTAAACCGCGCCTAGGGCTTCGAAGTGAATCCCCAAGATGCAACTGAGATACATGGGATGATGATTATGAAAAAATTCCTTCGAGAAACATCTTACCTACGTCATCAACAATACGATTCCAAGGCTTTAAAATAAAACTTTCTGGCGCTTCCTTTTTTTCCGTTTTCGTTCCATTTCTAAATCAACGTCCTAAATCATAAAACTAAATTATCAAATAAAACCTTAATTTCTAAAAAAAAAAATCTTAAAAAATACTTTAAAATTTACACATAAATACGACTTTTAAAACAACTCAGTAGTACTAAGCTTAAAACGGCGGTTGTGCAGTATAGAGATTTCATTTTTAATATACACTAATTGAATCCACCTCACCAACAGTATTTGTACTATATAGTTAAGAATTTAAGGCCACTTCACACTACACTGAATATTCTAGTCATTACTATCCACATGTTAAGGACGGTTGAAATTCTAACAGTTATCAATTCTGTGACACTTTAGTTCTTTTAGGAAATATTTCAGCGTAAGCTACGTCTCACTATCTTTTATACTATCCTCGGTCGCTCTACGAATATCTGCTAAAGGGTTCCCATGTACTCTGAATCTATAAACACATGTATATGTAGGATTGCCGTGGTTGCTCTCGACCCTTAGTTCGATCATGTCGTAAGCGACTGGGTATTCGACACCACCAATGTTTGTCGTTTTGGGGTATTTCACTGGGAAGTACTGTATTGATGTGCCGTTGGCGTTATACATGTAATCGCCAAATAGATGTGGCTCCGGGTCCATTTCGCCGTGTAGCCCCTGAAATTTATTTTTTATTGTAAAAGTTATTTATTGTAATATTATTTTAGAAACTAGAAAAAGTACATACATACATATAATCACGCCTTTATCGCCGGGGGGTTAGGCAGAGGTGAATTAACACCCACATTTCACCAATCTGTATTCGGTCCCAAGTAATAGGGGGTGAGACTATTGCCGTATTCCGGGCACTACTGTTGACTCGAGCCATGCATCTGAGGCTGAGTCTGGGCTGTACATATCTGTCTGATGTTAAAGTTAATCAGCCCTATCCCTTAGTCGCCTTGTACGACACCACATGGGAAGAGAAGGCGTGGCCCAAATCCTACTCTGCCGGAAACCACGCGGCTATATATGTTATTATATCTTTTAAATTGATTTTACTCCATATTTACTTCTTAATTCATTAGTTTCCATTAAATTTTCCCACCTAGGTGGTCCAACAATGCAAATAAAGGAATAAAGCAAAATATATACGACCATTGAGGACCCCTTCTTATTTAACAATTTGGCCAAGATTAGACCACATTCATCACATCTCCATAACAGTAAAACTCAAATATTAGACGAGGAACAAACTGCATGCAAGTAGATGAAGTATTAAATAGAAATTACTTACATATACTGAGAAGTTTTTAGGCGCAGACTCAATCTTGCCGTCCACGGCGAGTAGCCTCGACATGTGCTCTAAAGAGAAGCCCGTCACTTCGATAATGGCGTAAGTGCGTACCACTAGAAAAAAAAATATCCATGAACACTCAGTAAATAAGGTATCCTTGGCTATTATTTCTTAAATATTCAAACTTCGTATTTGGTAACGGGAATGGCAGAAATAGGACTACTTTCGATCTAGTTAGCAATGTGGGGAATATTCTAAAATATTTATTTATTATTAACTATTAACCGTAGCCATGCGGCGGCTCCATCGCTCAGAAACCTACTCAAGGGATAGCTTTTTTTCCCAAGAATATGTATAAATAAACATTTTAGTCGTTTAACACTATATTCATTGTCAAAATTCATCCAGACTCTAAAAGCATGCATCCACTATTATAAACGTTCATATTTATAATATAAGTACGTAGTAGAATTACTGGCGACTTTTTTTTTACGTGCGGGGAATCCCCACGGGTCCCCCCACCCCCCACTCCCTTCGGATGCGAAGGGGGAGATTATGTCGGACTCGAACCGACTAAACCGCACGCCGTCTGTGGGTCGATGTGCTAGGCCGAAGGTGAGGTTGTCTCGTGACATATCCCTCGCGCCTCGGCAACTAACGGAAAAAAAATACGCAGACGATGAGAGAGATGGGACCTTGAAATAAAACCCTGTACCAACCCGTCTGGCCAGCGTGGAAACAGACCAAAGCCTCCCAACCTTGGGAGATGCCTATGTCCAGCAGTGGACTGTGAGAGACTAATCGATTGGGGATGGTAGTGTTTATCATAGTTGTAGCACATACGCTCTATTTCCCTCCGGGGGTAGGCACAGACAACAAGCCCGTCATTCGAGTCTATCCTTACTTCCTTTTTTTTTTTAATACCACTTAGGTGGCAGGCAAGCACACGGCCAATCTGATGGAAAGTGGTTACCGTGGCCTATGGACGTGTGCAACATCAGGGGTGTTTTTTTTTACTTGCGGTAAATCCCCACGGATACCCCCCGTCGGAGCCGAAGGGGGAGGTTATGTCGGACTCGAACCGACTAAACCGCACGCCGTCTGTGGGTCGATGTGCTAGGCCGAAGGTGAGGTTGACCCAGGGCCATTCCTCTCGGTCTGGCCCGCCTCGGAAGGGGGGACCACGCGGTCCCCGACTCGTCCCCGGTATGGGGGGAGCGCGGGGCAAGTGGGCCACCAAGGGTGTCACACTCGCGCTGCCGACCCTGTTAGAACAGAGAGATTCTGTGCCGTTAGTGTAGGACAAAGCAGGACTAGCCTTAGGTCATCCCACTGACAGCACAAAAACTGTCCAGTGAGCTCTGGCCACCCTACTCATCGTCGGGAACACAATACGAGGTTATTATGGCTGCGGTTATTCTGTAGGGCGGAAGTACTTCCCCAGTCGGACTGCTCAATTGGACAGAAATACCGTCGTGTCCTACCTCCTAGCAAAAACTTCACGAGCTTCCTCTACAGTCATTAATCATTTATTGCAAGCCCAACGACTTCAAGTACTTCTGACCATGGTTATGTTACCTAGATATCCGGGGAATCCCTGGAAAGCCCAGCACTCGGCAGGCATGGCGCCCGGGGTGAGCGCGTACCGGGGTGATGTATACACCCACAGCACGGGCATGCCCAAGATACTGTACTGCTTCGTCTTTATCTGGTACAGCTCGGTGCACTTCGTGGAGACTACTTGACCACCTGTGGGATACAAAGTTAGAGGTTAGTATATCTGACTTATCTATCTATCTATCGAAATTCTCGTATCACAATGCTCGTTCCCATACTCCTCCGAAACTACTGGACCTATTTTCATGAAATTTTGTGTGCATATCGGATAGGTCTGAGAATCAGCTACTATCTGTTTTTCATACCCCGATCCGTGATAACCGACATCCACGCGGGCGGAACCGCGGGCAACAGCTAGTTATTTTATATTATGTAGTTTAGAATGCACACGAGACACATGCATAGTGAACACGACTGCTACACAGGGCTTCGATTCCCGCTCAGTGTAAATACTTTAATGCATGAATATTTGCATTGGTCCGGGTGCCTCGGTTATACGAACTTCTATAGCAGTCGTTACTTGTAGTTGGAGCCCTCAAAAGTCCGAATAGACTTACTACAGAGGTTCGATGTAGCCAATTGACTGTGGAGGTTAGATAGCATTCGCTTCACGGAAAATATCGACGTTCAGCCATTACAGTTCGACTGGAACACTGAAAAGCCGACCCCAAGTTGTTATACGCCTCATTCTCTGAACTTTTTCTCAAGTTAGTTGGGAGTTTAGAACACATCTAAATTCAAACTTTACACGACTATTTTACCAGAAAGCGTAAGCAGAGGCGTTATATACTAATATCATCAACAATTGGCTATTGCCGTCAACCGGAAATTTACCGCCTGCTATCAAACTTATTTCGATAACCGCCCATATCAAAACTAAGAGAGATCAACTTAATATAAAGTACAGAAGTCTGCAATGGCTCCTAGGTAGAAACTCCACACTGAGCATATATAACAAGCTGCTCTTGTACAATGTCATACTTAAGCCGATCTGGATATATGGCATCCAGCTTTGAGGCACATTATGTGTCTCCAATTTAAATATACTCCAGAGAACGCAGAACGGCATCCTAAAAGTACTATCTAATGCGCCATGGTTTATAAGAAACTGTGGCATGAACTATTGATGGTGAACACCGTGCAGGCAGTCAAAGTCGATGGCTACACGGTATAGAACAAGACTCGAGAAGCACCCCAATCCACTGGCACTCGAACTAATCGATCCTGAGCACTAGCGAAGACTAAAAAGGTTCGCAGTAGTGGACCTATCAAACTAAACATAGCTTGTTTAGCATAATGGAGGAGAATTCTTAATGAAGAAATTACTCTGCAACGCCCTACATACATCACATCTGCTCGTAGCTTACCGACTGATCGCAGTAAAATACATATAAAAAAAATTCGTCATTGTTTCTAACAAGGGAAGAAAGTTTAAATAAACTGATAATTTACCTGCAGACTCCAAAGCGTAGTCGACTAAACCAGTTTTATCAGCGTCGTACACATCAAGCATGCCTGCAACGATCTTTTTCACAGCTTCGAAGTCCATATCCACGCCACTATGCACCGTTTTCACCTCGACCTCCTTCACATACTCCCTCACTCTCTCTCTTATTATCTCCAACTGTCTCCTCTCAAACACCGCCAAATATTCTTGAATAACCTGACGAACTTTGTCTTCATCCATACCTTGCTTCCAAGTACTGGCAACTCTAGCTTCAATCTCTCTACTTATAACATCCATTTGTTCTTTAGATATGTAATCTTTTTCGAAATGTTTTTTCAGTTTTTCGGCTACCAAAGCTGCGTTATCATTCGAATTGAAAACTTGGATCAAATTGTTTTGCAAATGTTTGAGCGAATATTGTTCAATTTGAGCTTCGAAATTGTCTAATCTCGATAGCTTTTGATCGAAGTACTTCAGTTTTGAATCGACATTCAACGCCCATTGTTCTAAAGCGGCAATGCGTTCGGATAAATCTGAGTCTTGTACTATCTGTGGTGATTTGTATGTATCTACTAAGATGTTTTGCTGAGGGAGTACCTGCTCTGAGTAGTTATAACCTGAAAAACATAAAGTTATATTAGTTCAAGGCTTTTCTCTCTGTCCTTCCCACATAATCTTCAAGGGGTTTAGTATAAAGTGACAGGGAAGGACAGAGTGTTATAATTAAATAATATTATATGTAATGAACTCACCTAAAAGTTTAGCGTCCAATGTCCACTTTCTTATAGGTGATTAGGCCTCTATCCTTCCCCGAGTTTATGTAGGTATAGGGAAGAATTATGTGGGAGTAAAATATTCGGTCAAGATTGAGAGGATTCAGAGATCGATGTCTCTATGGTAGGGAACTATTTAAATCCCACCATAAATAATAATACAAAACGCTAACTATACTGATAAAAAATGGGTTCCGGTTACAACCCATTTGTTATTAGTACAATTAGCGTCAAATGATGATTGTTCAGGTTTGCGATTAAAAAATCTGAACAGAAATTTAGAACTATCAAAAAATGTTCAAATTATTAAAGCACAGAGTGACTAAACAGTATTTTATTAAAAATGCTAACATCAAAAAATATTTTTTTAAATTTGATAATATTCGTCAACATTTGACACATAGTGTAAAAAATCTCTTAGCTTAAATAGGAGGGGTTACCAAGGATCTTAATATTACATTAAAAAGAAAAGTTGTTTACCAAATATATAATTAAATCAAAAGTAATTCAATTGGTTGAACACATTTTAAATGATACACCATCAAATGCAATACCCAATGTTTTGCTTAACTTTAATATTAACCGCCTTATACTATCATTAATAAATAAATTAAAATCATTAATCACATTATTGTAAAGCAAAAGATTGTGACAAATAAATAGTTGTGCTTATTTTGTACATTGTGGTTAGAGTATTGATTACTGGTAGGCTAAGCAGGTACAATATTGTGTGAAATTCAATGAAATGAACGTGAAAATAGGCGTCACATACAATTTAAGTTAGCATAATGTTATAATCAAATCTATTGCCAGAATAATAATGTGCGATAGAAGTTAACAAAAAAAAAACTTGTTCTTAAAGTACAGCATTGTAAAGAATGATTTTGTTCTTCAAATACAACATTGAAAGCATGGTTTTGTTCCTAAAATACAGCATAGAAATGCATGTTTTTGTTCGGTAAACTCCCACATGTGCTTAAGTTAGAATAAGAGCCTTGATATAAATTGAACACGTGGAGCCTCTATTAAGAATAACAAAGAACTATTTATTTCAACCATGAGCTTGGGTCTTTATACGCTAATGTTAAAAACATATATAATTATGTTTAAACTAATATGATAGCAAGCATAGATATTAAACAATTCAAATTATATTAAAGCATTCAAATACCAAATTAATACTGGCCATATAAGTGTAAAAATAACATCAAAATTTTGTTCTCAACTTAAAATTTTCATTTATTTATCAGTAAAAAAAAAAAACTTTAAATGTGTAATAGAGTGGTAATGTGTGTTATGAATATTTTGAAAAGTGTTTTTGGTCAGCACACTTCACTGTTATTTTTTTAACGCTTTGATTTTTCAGCTGCTTGTAAGTTTTTTTATGACTAGTGTTAGTCCTTTTAATTTAAACAATTTAATAATAAAATGATTTGTACCAAACAGTTCACAACTTATAACTAAATAAAATAAAATCCAATATGGCCACGTCATGTTTATTTAGGTACATTGATGAAGGTACTTAACTTATAATATACAGATTTGAATTTTCCAACTGGGTCTTTCCTGGCTAGGAATTTTTAAATGTAGTAATCTTCGTCAAAATCGGGCTCGTCATTTCTATGAGCATTTTAACTCTTATTTTCAGATTTGTCTATCCATGCCCAGTTGAAAAATTCACTCTGTCGAATTCCTGCAAATAGAAAACAATGTAATCAAGCTATTTTTTACACTGAAAATATAGAAAATAACTAAATATATTAATTAATTGCAATAAATAAAATAAATTATATTGAAAAAATTCGTGACTTGAGAAGTCAAAAAACGTATAATATGGTGTTCTTATTAAAAATAAAAAAAAAAAACAAAATAAATTATATTGCTTATGCATTCATAAAAAGATATAAATCGGGATTACACAGTAGAAACCTAGTTTACTCAATTCTAAATAATAATTATATTAATTACAGACTTTATAATAGGTATAATGAACATCTTTTATTCAGCAGTATTACTAGATAATATATTTATAAATTATGAATTCAAAAATAAAATCTGTATTGCGGAATGAAAACAAGTGATAGAATAATTATTTCTCTTTATATATAAATAATATTTTATTTAAAAACCAAGTAGATATACTTAGTATCATAAAATTAATACAAGAAAATATTTATGCGATATCATAACAAATTAATTAAAGTAAAACAATTTAAATATGCATGCACTACAGGTCGGTCTATAATATTTTACTGATCAGGAAGTTAACACGGCCTTGTGAATAATATATACTATTGGGTCACATAAATAGCAACCATGCAAGTATATTATCGTGTGAACTAAATACATATTATAATCTAATAACACTCTTATCTCTGAATAGTCGGGTAGATCCACATTGCTGAGAACATTGAAAGCCTTCAAATAGTTTTTTCAGCAATGACTCCATCATGAAACCGATATTGTTTATAAAATATTATTGTGCATAGCATATTGTATTACTCATGCAGTACAATCTTGAATAGCAAGTAATTATCAAAATAAATCAGTTCAAGTACTGAAATTGTAAATATACTGATACTATACTTACATAATCAAAAAAGACAAGATAACTGAAAGGATAACAGATTAAGCACCTGATGTTATTTCTTGATTCTTGAATTAAGTACACATGTCATGAATGGAACTCATAAAACAATTCTCTCAGGTTTCATTACGATTTAAAAGGTGATTGACATATGATAATGCTCATTAAAAAAAACGTTATATAACTAGGTTTACACTGGATTTGAAATAAAACCACAAACTTGTGTCACATTTTAAGTCGCTCTATGATCAATAATTTAGGTGATTTTGATAACATGTTACTCAGCCAAGGAGACTGAATATTTGAATCGAAATGTATAAATTTTTTAGAATAGCATCTAACACCTACTTCACTTAACTTTCATAGTTACAGAATATCAAATATTTCTTCTTTTATTGAAGAATTTCAATAATTTTGTTATACTTTATGTTAATGTATTACCAATAATACTTTTCAGAATTTAAGTTTAAATTTTGATATTGAACATCATTGTTGTACTTATGACTAGATGAACAGGTCAGCCCATGACGTCACGATAGACGTGGCGTGATAGGTGTGTAAATAGGCCAAATCTTATTAATTTTTCACGTATAAATTTCTAGTAAAACATCTTTAAGTTTATCGATCAGATTTATTTGTACACATGGCGTTTTGTGACTTCAGAAATTAGTAAATATATAAAATGAAAAATTAAAGTACGCGCGGGAAATCATTAATTTAAAACTTGCAACCCGTTGATGGAGGATAACGATGTGGGTAATTTATAGAAATGGTATTGACAATAAAATTGTACTAGTAGTTCTACAGATTGTTCGCAGAAACCGTATCATTATACTGACACTGTTTGCATACAATGTATCTTTATAAAACCTTAAATCCAACGCCATGCGTATAAATAAATTGAACAAACTATATCACTAAGTACCTATATATAGTTCTATAACTCTATATCATCCGAGGACCCCTCGCCAAAACCGTTGCATCTCCTCAAAACAGCTGTTAGCTACAACCTTCATATAATCCGAAGCATCTCCAACCCTATTCTGAACTATATCCTTATATTCCCTGTACGTTTTCGCAACTTCGGGTAAGTTCTCTCTTATATCTGGTAACGTTATCTCGATGTCCGGCATTTTGGGGAGAATATCCAGTGATGGTAGGGTGATATTTGGTAGTGAAATTTTCGGTACTGCAGGCGTGAACTCGGATAGATCTAAGCGGAAATCGGTAAAGTTTGGCATAGCGATATGTTCCCAGTTCTCGTATGTGTAGTGAGCTGTAAGGAATTGGTAAGTTTACCTATTTGATTTACACATTAAAGGCAAATAATCACAACAAAGTTTTGAAGATTGTGGATATAGACAGTACAGACAGGTTAATTACGCAGTTATTCGTTGTCCCTTACGTAATTTAGAATGTTCTCTATACGTATGGCGATAGAATAACTATTGTATTTTCGCATTAGATTGCAGTTTTGTCGTATATCCGTCTCATCGTAATACGTGAAGTGGAACGCACATGAGATTCGTTAGAGTGAGATGGCGATAGCGGTCTAATAATAGTAGTTTATGATACTGTTGCATAATAAGGGTTCTTATAACACGAGTGTGTTTTAAAAAAACGAGCCGTAGGCGAGTTTTTTTATATTATCACACGAGTGTTATAAGACCAAGTTATGTACAGTGTCATACACTACTTTATCTACTCTCATACTATAATACATAAACTAATTTATTTTACAAACCAAACCAAACTTTGTTTAATTTAAATGTATAGAACAAAAAAAAAAATTCGCGCCAAGGCACAAACTTCGATTGCGCATGCGTGTTTCTTTTTTTTTTCTTCCGAAATGGCGGATTCTTTTTTTAAAGTAGAGGTTCAGTCCAGATGGGGATTGTATAGGTGTATCGTTATGATTAAAAAGTTATTTTATGATATAGGTGTCCATACAAGACCTGTATCGTAATAAAACTTTTTTTTTGGCCTGTGCGTAATGTTTGTCATAAGAGTTCTAATTTAAATTTTATAATCTTTGTATTATAGTATCAGAGTAGATAAATACATTTTTATAAATTAAACCGAGGGTAAGTAGAGGGCGTCACTTTTCAAATTTATGGTATCAATTTTCAATCAAAATATATTACTTATCTAATCAATGTTGTTATAAAAAAAAGCCATAACTAATAAAGTAAAATCAAATCATATCTATAATATTCTTCTCCTCACAAATATTACAAAAAAATCTCGTAACGTAGTATCTCTGACTATCTCTGTAACGACATAAACTGGTAGCCTATCTCACTTTGGCAAAATAATCGATAGCATTAATAAATAAGTGACTAGTTATGCCTCTGCCGGTGAAATAAACAAACAATTTTACTACTAGAGGCGCCACCAGTGTGTAAAGTATGAACTAATAAAAGTACTTACACCCATATGCGACGGCTGGCAGTAGCAGCAGAAGGAACCATGGCCACAACCGACGCTTGGCGACCACTGCCTTTTCCTGATACCGGGATGCATACTTCGCGTTTTGATCAACGTGGTTTGATGTTATCTGTAACGTTGAAAGAGAATTGTAGAATTATTTTTTGTATTTCATTAGTTTTTACTGGTAGACAATTTACATTCAAATTTTACATACAGTTAGACTAGGTAATTCTTGTAGTCTTTCTGAAACACTCTGAACTATTACAAATTTATTTATAATTTAAAATTTTGTGTATCTTCTTTCCCAAACTCTAGTCTAATCTAGCAGATCTCTGGACCAAATTTTATCAAATCGATTCAGTGGTTTAGGCGTGAAAGCGAAACTGACAGACAGATAGTGTTACTTTCGCATTATAATATAAGTAAGGATGTGAAGTCATTTTCATCAAGATAGTACAGAGTAGAATCAGAAGAGTAAGGATTATCTGATTACTCTGCAAAAACTTTGATTGTAATTATTTATACAGTTAAAAGCTGGCACTGTAGACACTAAGGGCCTTTGCACACCACGTTTTTTCTATGCGTTGACGCCGCGCGTAAAACACTATCAAAACGCTCAACAAACGTAACGTAAGTAAACGCGTTGAAAACGTGCAGAGGACGTGCTAACTATAAACTCAAGTCCTCAACGCGTAAAAAAACGTGGTGTGCAAAGGCTATAGGAAAAAATAACAAGTGTCTATTCAATAAATGACTTTATTATTGTACTTACAGTTTCTGTGACGGTAGTGACAGTGCTGGTGATGATTGTGGTGATGAGCGAGTACAACCACGTGAATGGCGCCGCCGCCACCGATGCAGTCCGTGACAATACACTCGCTGAAATTACACATACTTAGGTTAGTTTAAATTACTCATCCATCAGTGTAGTGACGGAGCGAGAATACAAGTATCACCACTCACCACCGCATCTCATCGAGACAATACGCAGACTATATCACTGCGAGGGAAGGAATACTAGAAATAAGACCCTGTGCCGACTCGTCTGGCCAGGATGAAAAAAGTAGGCCAGAGCCGTTAAGGCTCTGGCCTACTTTTGGAAGAGTCCTATGTCCAGCAGTGGACATAAATAGGCTAATTAACGTTAGTTTAGAAGTTGTGGCTGGTTGTAAATATTTGTAGGACATTATACACAGCGCTATCTAGACCCAAAGTTAGTAAGTATAACTAGCTTGTGTTATGGGTACTCCTTTTAGGGTGTAGTGTTAAAGCGTTCGACTGCTAAGTAAGAGATCGTGGGTTCGAGTCCCGCTGAGCTCAAATATTTGTATGCATGAAAATAAAATATATTTCGGACTGGGAGTTTCTATGTATGTATATAACAAAAATTCTAGAACTCATAAAGCAAGTGCAAGCTAGTTAATCTATGTTTACTTTTGAATATTTTTGTAAGTTGGTTTAGTATCATTACCCTAAGGTCTCTGAGTAGTTATAAAGTTCACAATATTGAGCGTGCATGTTTCGCCAGTGGTGTACTAGCGCGCAAATATTATTTCCTGTCAACAGTATCAACGCCTTCGTTCAAGATAGTGATGTAGTGTATATATATATATATATATATATATATATATATATGTATATGTATGTAATAGTGGTGATAAGCAGTCTGGTGATCCAAGTTGATAAGTGTTCTTACCTTGAGCAGGTCTTCGATCAGTATACGGGTACCGATGCGAGGGGCCGACTATTTTCCGGTACGCATTGCTGGTGCTCGTGGTGATAGTGGTGATGATGGTGATGAGCAGTCTAGTTATCCACCACCGCTCATCCGCGAGGTGATGAGCGCCGTTGTGAATGTACTGGGTCTCATCGTCTGAGCTGTCTATTGACTGTGAAATTACAAAATATTCTTAGGGTAGGAATGTTTTTACTTTTGTTGAGTTTAATGAAAACTAACGAAACTTTCATTCCAAACGCCAATCACGGTTACATTCAAAACTTGTACTTTGATGCTTGGGGTTCACCATGCTAAAGCCCTATTATATTGTTTATTGTGGTGTACCAGCTTGCAACTAAGGTTGGGGGGAGAACATGGTGGGGGCATTTAACCAAGTGGGGTGCCACACAATGCCCACAACATTTTTTTAAATGCTTTGTTCGCCTAACCGGTACAACTGATTTAAATGTTTATGGGGTTATGACCTGAATGAGCACCACCTATTTACTCTTGGACTACAGCAAGTTGGCGTTGCTGTAGTCTAGATGATAATATACTGCTAAGTTTTCTTGCAGGACCCGTTAGTAAGTCCACAATTTCTTTACATAAATCTTCCAAGAATCATACTTACTGTATACCGCTTCCTTAGCGTATTAGTCGTCCACGAAGTAGTAGTAGTACTAGCCGACAGGCGGTCGATCTCATCGGTGCTGGTGTTCGGACCCTGGATACGGAACTGCGACAGCGAGCGTCGCGACATGTTCGGCATGGCCACCTGCCCGGGGGCTAGTTCCACCCGGTCTTTGGACAGCGGGGAGTATGTGTAATCCGTCTTTGGGTATTTGCTGGAAAGAAAAAAAAGATAAGACCTTAGTGAAGACATTTAGTTACTACAGTACTAGAGAAAGGAATATTTTTTTGATACCAGGTAAGCAACACACGGCTAATCAGATTGAAAGTAGTGGAATCGTTGTTTATGGACGCGTGCATAACTGGAGGTGTCCCATTCGTGCTGTCGTCCCTATAGGAATCCTATAATGCCCTCCTTGAAGAACAAGTAGTCAGCGCCAGGGCGTCGACTACTGTTTAGCAGGTGCATCGACCTACAGGGGAGAAGCCTACATCCTTGATCACCAGATCAAGGATGTTGGTAGGGCTCTGTACAGTGCACTGTACAAAATCAATTATTTTATTACTTTGCCAACATGAAAACCTTTTTGTTTCCAACAAAAAAAAAACGATAAGCGTACCCGTACACCTGATACTTTTATACATACACACACCGGTAGAATTAGCGGAACACAAAAAAAAGGAGAGTATAAAATAGTTAGCTTTATTTTTAAACAAATAATAATTAAACATGAAACAACAACAATAACATGTTTAATAACGAGTGTTTCCCCCTCGAGCCCTGATTAAGGTTTCCATCCGTCTGGGCATGCTGTGAATGATGTTGTCAATGATTTCTTGAAGAAACCTCTGCCATTCTTCAACTAATGTGTTTCGCAGCTCACCCAGATGGTTAGGAGACGGCATTCTTGATTTGACACTCCTCTTTACAAATAACTGTCGTAACGTCGTTACAAATAAATGGGGCAAATGGCACAATATGTTCCTCAAAAATCTCCCTGATATACCAATCAGCAGTCAGATTTCCGCCGTCGACTACCACTATCCCTCCCCAGTCCATAATTTTGTGTTCCGCTAATTCTGCCGGTGTGTGAAATTATTGCAGTTTAAAAAGCACTCAATCGAAACAATTTCATACAATTATTATACAATCTGAGTGTTTTTTTCTTTTAGGGCGCTTATAAGTCAGATCTAATTGTACTCAATGTAAAACTAATTTCATTAATTTAATAGATAATAATTTTAAAAAAAATCAATAAAATAAATTATATTCACAGAAACTATAAAATATACGACACCCACACATATTTACACTAATCACAGCACACATACAAATTATAAAACTGCATTGATCCACAGATTAATTAATAAATCACACATAATACTTCAATCTGAATATCAAATCTGATAAGAAAACAGCAATACTGTTGAGTAGTGCAATGCGTTTTGCGTCTGCTGGCATTTGCAAGTAGCAGGCGCCGCGCAAATATAGAACATTATATCTAATTTTATGGAGTTTGGTCTGTTTGTCACTGCTGTTGCTGGACACGTCATTAGTACTACAAAGGAATATGGATTGCCATGAGGAAACCGTAAATATTTAATGTTTAGTTTAAGTACAAGTGGTTCATTAACACGAAGAAATTCTAGTAAATAATGTGAACTTAAACAAAATATTTTGTTTCAATAGTTCATTACGATCATGCAACGTTGTGTGGACAGCTGATATTTTGCACGGTAATATATTTTGTCAATAAAATAAATGAAAGAACATCGTGTTCCAGAACGTCTTTTGTTTCCTTCAAAAAATGTTTGTTTTATTTTAAAACATATTTATACCGGGTGTAAGGGGTATGCACCCGGTATTATTTATTAATCTTGTACCTACGATGGTACGGAGTCCTTCGCGTGATTCCGAATATTACCTGACCGATTTAAATGGTTAAAGCATCATAAACAAAGGATGTTTAAAATAATATTAGGGAAGAAAAGACCTTTCAAGTAGGAGATTCGGCGTGGGGCTGAATCGTGAAATTGAATTGTCAAGTACACTAGTACAGTCAACTACAAAGAGATGTATCCAATTTAATCTTACAAAATAATGTACCACTGCAATTGCCACTATGAACTAACCAAAGATTGTGACAAACATGGTATCCACCGAACTTGACAGTAACATGTATGCGCGTAAAGCGCAATAATTATGTATCCCACTACATTTCCTGTGATATGTACACTTACAATCTTATTAGAAAATGTATCCAAATACTGTGAAAGAAAATTGGATACATTAAATGTTCCAAAGAAATGTAACCATAGTAAAAAGGATGTACGAATTTCGAAGTGCTACCAAAAACAAAAAGGTTCTTCTCTGAAACTTCCATTTAAACATAAATTCATTACAAACACACTTATAGAGTTTGACTTATCTTAAATCCTATCGAAAACCTATGGAGATTGATGGTATAGAATTGGGATTCGACAGATATAAGGAATGTACAAAATTTAAAAGAACATGTGTATCATCTATGAGACATGAGTCGCGGATGCAATTTCTGTAAAAAATGCGTTCAGTCTATGCGTAACCGGCTAGATTCCGTTATACAAGCTGAAGGGGGTTATACTAAATTTTAAATTGACCTTAAAACGAGTATAATTATAAGTTTCAACGTTTATTCAAAGGGATATATTTGTTGTTTTTTTGTCATCTTACGTGTAAGTTATTTACTAATAAAAATAAATGATAACAGCCTTTTTTCTTTTATCCGTCATCCAATGCTCGTGTTATGAATAATATTTTGCCATCGGTTTCATTCGGAAAAGTTCGTATTTACTGTAGGACCATCGCGATGCGTCAAATCCAAATTCTTTCTTCCGTGGACAAATCTTTTGTTTTGCAAATGTCAATAATAGGAACATTAAATTTTCTTTGACAGTATTTGGATAGATTTTTAATTAAGATTGTAAGTGTACATATCACAGGAAATGTAGTGGGATACATAATTCTTGCACTTTACGCGCATACATATTACTGTCAAGTTCGGTGGATATTATGTTTGTCACAATCTTTGGTTAGTTCATAGTGGCACTCGCAGGGGTACATCATTATGTAAGATTAAATTGGATACATATCTTTGTAGTTGACTGTACAGGAACAAAGTGTTATCGATGACCCTAATATGGTCTATTTATGTGATGTTTTATGCAAATACGTTCAAATATTAACGCGTGTTCGAGTAGCATAGAAACAAACAAAAATAAAGAATAATACATGCATTTTCATAATCGCTATCATAAAACATTAAGCATTACAATTCGATTACCGAGACGATGACAAGAAAAAAAAACCTACCCCAATTTAATTTCTCCTTCCAACGTTCGCACTTCCGTATATGTGATTACATTAGTCATGATTACAATAATAAACTAAATGTCTACAAAAAATCAAGTCATTAACATAATAAAACTATATAAACGCGATTACTCCAGCCAGCTGGTCGTCTTGTGTGATTGACACATGTAATTTTTAATTTTAAACATTGTAAGTACCCGCATTAAAAAATCAATGTCATTGACGCGTTCCAATTTTGAATGTTAGGTAAATTAGCATTTGTTTTGTATCGTTTGGAAATAATCTCTTTTGGATGCTAGATATTATTATGATAGTTTGTACGATTTTAGATTTTTGAACATAATATTGTCACTAGCTTGTAATTTATCCTTCATTTAAAGCTTGCAGTATGGAGCACGGGGTCCACTCTACCATTTCTCCCTTCCACGATTTGGTTTATTTCGGCTTTTACACGACTGACACCCTAACCCCGTGTCCTTGATGAAACCCTGCAACGACCATGCTCGCCAATGGCTCATCTAAATGGGCATACATATATATATCACTAGCTTCTAACCTATTTATTATTAATTTAGGTGGTATGGGATAAGACACGTTTTAATACAACAATTTGAGTTTGAAATAAAATACAAAAATGTATTTTTATTTATTACTTATTGCAGAATCAAGGTAAACATTTTGGTAAAATACATAAGTGTAAAAAATAAAGGGCGTGGGTTACCTCACACCACTTCTTTTAATTAATTTAAGTAGGTTATCTTTACGAGCTTCGTGTATCATAAAACAGGGAAGTGAATTGTGTTTGGTATCATGAAACAGGGAAGTATGGGTTGTATAAATATTTTTATCTGGTTAGTTTGATGTCCTAAATATTTGTTACGCACCTTTATAGGTAGTTGTTTATAAAAGCCCGCCCGGCTTTGAACGTGGTATATTTTAAAACCCCATGTCACACCTTTAAGCCATAATATTACATTATTTTGCAAATTATGTATAGCACTGCCGGATTTGGTGTCATAAATATGATTACTGCTCCGCTAACTTAAATATTAGCGTGATGATATAAAGCCTATAACCTTCCTCGATAAACGGACTATTCAACACAAAAAGAATTTTCTAATCGAACCAGTAGTTCATGAGATTAGCGCGTTCAACCAAACAAACAAGAAATCAATCAATCTCTTCAGCTTTATAATATTAGTAGGTATAGATTAATAATAAGATAGTATAGTTATAGATTTAGTATCAACATTGCAACCGTGTGAAGCCGGGGCGGGGCTGGAGTTTTCTGAAGAGTTCACTGCCGTCATTGGCTGACAGCTGCCAGCGTCACCTCTCTTGTATTTTCTTTTTCAGCACGCTTTTAAGCTATTGCATAGCTTCTATCGAGGGCCTTGAGCGCGGGGACCGAATCCAGAAATTCCGTAACGAAAAAACCTCACGCTCGTTTCTTTTCGGCAGTCTTCGACACGGTGTTTGTGTGCGTGCAACTAGTCGTATTGTAAGTACGACTCCACGAAGCTCGCACGAATCGAGACGAGCTGCTCCGAAATCGGAAGAATACATAAGCAGCTGTTTATGAGAAAGTATATAGGTGTATAGGTATTTATGTACAACTGTGAATAGCAGTACCTACTTGTAAAATTTGTCGATAATCACTTCTTAATATCGTTATTTTTTTTTTAATGAATAATTTTGTTTTGGTGTGTCATTACACTATTTATACCTAATTATTTATACCTAGATATTTTCGTTTTATAGAGAAGAAAAGCGTAAAGAGCTAAAAAGAAAAAAAAAACTACAGTCCGTCAAATCTAAGAAGTACCGTTTGACAGTTCTGACAATTGAATTATAGGGATGGGATGAAAAAATCGATTACTATAATATCCGAACTTTAAGAGATCGATTACTATAATATCCGAATTTTAAGAAATCAATTGTTATAATTAAATAAAAGAAATGTTTAGGATATTTTTTTATTCACTACTAGTACTAGTATCGTCGTCTTCGTCATCATCGTCATTTAAATTAATGACCAGTTGATTGTCCATTACATTATCAAAGTGTACGTCTCTTTCGAAGTCGTCCATTATTATTTTCTTTGTTTTTTGTACTACTTTACTCTAATCTTCCTGTGTAACTTGGGCACATGCTTCCTTTAATAAACCTTCCATTTTCTTGACACTGAAGGGTGGTTTTGTGTTGTGTCTTGCTGCATAACCTGTAAAACAATAATGTAACTATTTGATAGCAGACGAAAACCATTGTTTAAATTATAAATGTTAGAAGTACTCGTGTTATTATTATAATATTATAAAATATTACCTTTAACTTGGGCCCAAATCAGTTCAATGGCATTATATTGGCAATGGTACGGAGGAAGTCGTATGACTTTGTGCCCGTGCTCTTCGGCCAATTGGTCAATTACATATGTCGGTTTTGGTGGTTTATGCAATTTCACTAACTGTAATAATTCAGCTTTTAATAGTGACATGTCGGCATCCACTCCTTTTCTTTGCAGCCATGCCACCAAATCTGCTTTCTTATTGGCTGACGTAGGTGCTTTATCAATTTGCACAGAGTGGTATGGGGCATTATCCATTATAATTGTGCTGTTAGGAGGGATATTCTGTAATAAATTTAAGAACCACTCTCGGAACCTTACTGCGTCCATTTCTTCATGATACTCTTTAGTGCTTTTGGATTGGAAAGCTAATAAAGAGTTTTCCACGAAGCCTGTAGACGCTGACCCAGCATGGCATATAATGAGGCGTCCACCTTTTCCTATCGGCACCTTCGAGCACGAAGCTTCAGAATCATCAGTCCATGTTTTCGGCACAGAATGGTTGGAATTTAGCCAAGTTTCGTCCAAAAATATTACATTATCCCAGTTTATAATTTGTTTAACTTCGCGCAGGAATGTTAGTCGCTGCATAATTATGTCATGTCGCTCCATAAAAATTTTTCGTTTGTCAACTTTTTTGTATCTGAAGCCAATTCCTGTTATTACCGTTCTCAACGACTCTATGCTTCCCTTATACAGCCCGGCATCTTTTAAAGTTGCACATAACTTTGCCAATGTTGGAAATTCGCCTCTTGTAAAATACCCGTATATATGGTTTCTAATAGCATGACTATCGAATTCATCGATGCCTGTCACAGGTTTATTTCTTTTTCGTTTTTTCGGTGTGTGAAGTACGTTACTGTCACTCCCCGAAGGCCCATATTTTTCACTTAATATTTTGCCAACGGTGCGGCTACCAATACCGAGAGCTTCACCGACGCGATCCCGAACTTGTGTAACTGGCAGTAGAAGTCCACCATTTTGAGATTCACGCTCAAAATACTCGTGTAATTTCACCACCAATTCACGAGCCTGGCTGTTCAAAGTACGTCCTCTTTTCGACATTATTAATAAACACTTGCTTAGTTCGGAGTCCAGTATAAATATTGCCAAGGTAAACGGATAAAGAATGATCAGTCCAGAAAAGTAATAGCCAAGTCACAAATTGTAAAACACAAACGAGAAAGCAAGTACGCGCACAGTCAGCTTCCAAGATGGCGAGAGACTGCTGACGCCGAACCGACCGAGCGGACCGCGTGCGCTTGTAGTTGGCAGTGTTGCCAGAAAAAAAAAATTGTAGAGACTTGGACCTTGACCTAAAAATAATTAAATTAATTTATTTTAGGGTATCTGTGTATTCAGTGCATTATGCGGTCGCGCAGTAACGTCGTTAATTTATAACATCAGGCAACAACATTTTTGTGAATGGGTTCTACATACCTTATTTTTATTAGTTTTAGACGTAGAAATAAGACTTAGAAGAAAAAATTGTAATTGTAAAATCAATGGATGTGCTTGTTAAAAATTTGTTTATTTCTCTGTAATATGCAAACCCATACTATCATACACAAAAATAAATGTAAAAAACACTATCCCTGACTCCATTTACTATTTCGACAGCGTTAGCGCGAGAAACCCCGACTTATTTGGGCGCGATAATCAAAAATCGACAAATCGCTTTCGACAACTTTTTAAAGAAGCAAATATATTTGATTTATAAATACGTATTTTTGGTGAATGTGTTTTATCTCATATTTTACGATTACATAACTATTTAGTTATGTAATCGTAATATGTGAGATAAATCCCATTCACATGAAAAAATATTTGTTTGGTTGTCAAGTGTAATTTGTAAATAATACATTCGATTTTTCGTATATGTAAACGATTTTTTTGCATACAAGTGTATCCGAAGAGTCGCAACACTACGTGCAGTGACCTAACTACGTAACTTTGTAATGCGGTCAAGAATATAACTATTAGAAATTATTTACTGTGTAAATATGTGTTATTTTGCTTTGTTTGAAAGTTTTCAATTACATTTAGATATTAAGAATTGTACATTTTTAGATACAATAATGAAATCTTTCTAAATTCATGGTTTTATGAAAAAGGTTATCGAAACTGAATAATGTACGTATGAACAAAGTTGTTTCGGTTTGAAAAATATGAAACGTCAAACGGTACCTCTTAGATTTGATGGACTGTAATGTACGTCAAAGGGCATATTATCATAATTGCATAAGTTGATACATAATGCTATGCAATAGCTTTACCGCGGCAGTCCCCGAGTGCCACACGTCTCTTTTTTCATTTTGCGATATCCCTTAAGCCATTCATTCAAATTGTTTATACTCTGAATGGCAATCATGATCTATATTAAATGCACATGGTATCTAACATATTCAATTGGATAAGGAATAATACTGAGTGCTACTAAAAATAGCTTCGTAAATGACGCATTATTTTATTGTAAATTGTGAAAGATAAAAAAAGGTAATTGTGGGTTATCCTTGGATAATAGACATATTATGCTATCGCAGACTTTTATAAAGATCTACCTGAGATACATATTTTTGCAGTAAATTATTTTGATCTATTTCGTAGGGTTCAGCCAGTGTATGCAATGCAATGTAAGCGCAAAAGGGACAGGACAGGTATTCATTTACGACATCACGTTAGAAACCTCTAAAATATCAGTGTTCCTCTAATATATTATACATATAAACCTTCCTCTTGAATCATTATATCTATTCAAAACTGCATTAAAATCCGTTGAGTAGTTTTAAAGATTTAAGCATACATAGGGACAGCCAGACAGACGCAGGAAGCAATTTTGTTTTATACCATGTAGTGATGATAACATATTTTCGCATGATTCCCAGTCCTCCTGACTCCTAAGCATTAAAGTTATAATTTTACAATGAATACACCTAGTGAAAATCACGTGGATAAAAATTTATTATTTACTCGCAGGGGAATTATTTATGTTAATGACCGATATTAAGAACTAATCGATTCGGAAAGGAAAAAGTCAATTGTTAAAGACGAGAACTGAACCTTGGACCAGTCCTTTATGAGAAATGCTTTGACCAACTGAGCTACGTGAGCATTCAAAATTCTCCTACGAAATAGCTACTTTTATAGTCCGTTCTTTAAATTCAGATAGTAAATTGACAACTGCAAATGTCAAACTGTGAAATAATGATACCAGCTTTTAGTGCTTAGTGACGTGCTCGAAACTATCGACAATGTTTGTGGCCTAGATACAAGTGGCTTGGCCTTATAATACTTAAAAAAAAAAGTTAAAATTATAAAGTTCTTTAGTTTCGTACACTATCCATATAAGATAACCAAAACATAACCTACAAAAATCTGTACTAAATTCAATTTATCGACAACTTTCGATACTGGTAGCACATGACTATCTTTTAATTGCAATAAACCGGCAACAAACGTAATGTCATTTTACTATATGAAATTAAAAAACAGACTATAGTATACTTATTGCTTTAAAATTTCATTATAAATATAGAACTGTGTACTACGAGCTCAAATTCACTACATTATTACAAAAAAAATCCACGCGCCCCAGGGCTTAGTTTGCTTCACGATTTAGGTACAAAGATACTTGTCCCGAGTTACACCGATAGCTTACTTCGGACGAGGTGAAGTCATATTGAGGCGACCACAATAAAACAGACAGAAACAACGTAATACCATGGAGTACCGATACTAAGTAAATAGCTTTAGAAATATTCAAAAATAGATGTCACTAGTGGACTCATTTAAACTTTCTAACTTATTTGCTGACTTAGAATCACGTTAATTATTTCAGAACTTAAACACACGATAAAATAAGATTAATAATAAATAAAGATTTCGTGACAATCGTGCTATTTCTATATTTATTTTTTCGCCATCTAGCGGCATAAGATATTATGTCTGTAACTATAACAATTACTGCAGAATCTTGCAGAATCAATATAGATTAGAATATTTATAGTTTTATTCAGTCATACTCAATAATGTGTTTAGTGTATGTTTTATTGTTGATAAGTTAATTTTAATACTAAATATTAGAAAAAGTTTACCAAAACAATGTCGCCCTCTAGTTATAACTCCTGAACTAAAACGCTGCCTGCCTGCTTCTTGAAGTTACAAGTGTAACCATTTTTTTGGTTCCTGATTGTGTGTATAAGAATTGTATTATATTATCTGTGGTAATACTCACTTCCAATACTCGCGCGCCATCTTGTACAGTCTGGACGGCAGGTGCTGATTATCGGGGTTCTGTTCGAGGAGCAGGCTGGTGTCGGCCAGAGCCTGCTCTGCGAACGAGCTGTCAGTAGAACATGCGCTGTACGCTGGGCTGCCTATGCGGGATCGAGACCTGGAGGGACAGAAAACATGTTTTTTTTACCACCTGGTAAACAAGCACACGGCACACCTGATGGAAAGTTGTAACCGTGGCCTATGGACGTGTGTAACACCAAGGGAATCACACTCGTGCTGCCGACCCTGGAAGTACAGAGAGTTCCGGTGCCGTCAGTGTAGAAGACAAAGCGGGTTTCCCACTAATAGCACAAAAACTCTTAGTGAGCTCTATACTCACTGCCGGAAACACAACCCGAGGTTATTATGGCCGCGGTATTCTGTAGGGCAGATACTTCCTCGGTTGGAATGCTTAATTGGACGGAAATACCGCCGTGTCCTACCTCCATGAAAACACAAAAATATAGATTTTTTGAACATAGTGATTTCTCTGCCTACCCTAATGGAAGAGGGGTGTGATTGAATGAATGTTAATCGAACAATAACGTATGTGCATAGTCATCATCATCATCATCAGGGCGCCCATTCCGTTTGCATTGTCATGAGGCGGTCCGCTGCGTTGAGCTGGACCAGGCGCGGGCGTCGCAGAGAAAAATCGTGTAGACAACGATTTTGCACCGATTTTGCGTTACGCCTTATGCCTTTCCCGTATATATGTTATGGAACAAGTTGTGAATTGGGCATTATGTATATTGCCCGGGCATCATGATAAATATGAGAGTTTGAATAATCAGACTCAGGTTCATGACAACTCAACTACGGTTCATGCATGTATTAGTGACTATAAAAAAATTAACCACGAACTGTCATATACGTCTAATCGCATACATTTGACATTGCCAATTGTCTAGAGGGGCTGGTCAGTTAAATAGATCGTAATTATTATTAATATGGCTTCTTGTCATTAATGTACAAAGTTTAACGTCATGTTCTATCAATTATACGAACGACTGTAACGTCAGCAGACGTAGGTAATGTAAATACGGAGTGGGCATATAAAAACCTTGGCTGAGGGCCAACTGTTTCAATAGACAGATAATAGGCCAATTTTTTGTTTTGAACTTCAAGCTCCGCTGATGTGATGTGTTTATATAGGATGGGTACATATTTTTAAAAGTAGTGGATTCTGATAATTTGTTGTTATTCTTTTATAAATAAGTAACAGCTGCCTGAGCTCCGCCCGTGTGTAATACTGACTCAAACCCTATCAAAATCGGAGGGGTTTCAAAGTAAGCGACCGAAAGTGACTATTGCACGCTATGCAATGAAAATTTTTACAACAGTCTTGGTCTTGTGTTCTCTGCTAATCTTAAGTTTCTATTCATATTGTATACTTGATTAGAATTTCTTATCATAACTCTTAGTTCTTATAACAGGAAGTTAAAACAACGGTAGCTTATTGTACCCAATACAAGAACATACTATGTGTTAAAAAGTGCTTTCTGTGTGGATCAAATAGTGTTTCTCTTATAATTCTTTATCTCACTACAAATAGTTGGGTGTTATACATGTATTTGACTAAAGTATTACATAAGTGATGAACAAATTTTTTGAGGTGAATACAATCTGTGGTGTGCGTTCGCGCAGCGGAATGTTGTTGAATTTAAAGATTTTAATTATGCAGATATTTAGTGTATGACGTCGTGTAATTGTGTATGGTAAAAAAAAAATTGTGCATGCAGCTATTGTGGAGAAATTCGCTAAAAACTGATTCCGCTGGGCGAACGTTGTCCTGGCGGAACTTTTATCTAATCCATGGACTTAGAAGAAAAGAAATGTGTCCAATAATTAGTGTGTATTTGTGTGTAATTGTGTATGTATGAATAAAATTAGTGCATGCATAAACTTCGAAGAAATTCAAGTTTCCGCTACGCGAACGTTTGGCCATTAGCTAGTTTTCATATAAAGCTCATATATAGAGAGCTGTAGATTTTTACATAGGTTGTTTTGAATTTGTTTAAATTTGTTTAAAAAACAGATTTAGAAGAAATCGTAGGGTTTAAAAGATAAAAATATGAACGTGAAATACGCTCATTAGGTCTTAGTTCGTGAAGTAGCCACTTTGGGGTCTAGATTTTCACGTTTATACAAACCTTGTACGTGTCTGCAACATGTTGCCAAGTATCAATGATGGTTCGTTAGTAATTAATGAGTTATAGGACAATTTACCATGAGTAGACCACTGTTTGCAAAGCAGTCAAATATCAAGACGTTCTAAAGTAATTGCATAGTAAAATGTGTTCCAATAATTAGTGTATTAATTCAACTACTTGCATGCAAAATTTCATCTCATTAAATTCATTAATTAAAGAGGAACAATTAAAATACTTACAAAGCATCGAAAACTTATATAACCCGACCAAATTCGGATAGATATAAAAAAGCGGCCGTTCAATATATCTAGGTAACATTCTAAAATGTACAGTATAATACCGGTATTTAATTGGTACAGGTGATAACACAATTGTTTGGATATAATTTATAGGTCATTTATTTTTCAACATGATTTTTTAAATGTATTTGACTATGACAGTAAGTACTATTTACGTAGCTACTTTATAGCTTTTTTATATGATATTACTGTTGTACTGGACTTATGTATGTGGGCGTGTTCCCGCGCACCCCACCAAAATATTCAGAATTATTTTGTTCGAAGCGGTACACTTAAATAGTCTAAGTATTGTAGTTAGGAATTGATCAAAAATATTATGCTAGTGTGAAAAAACAGACAACGCGCTGCGCGCAACTAGCGATAGAGGCGGCTTCCCTCTTGAAACGGTACTTCCATCCTTGAAGAAAAGAGAGCGCAATATGTTTTCATAACTCACATAAGCCACGGCCTGCGCGTATTCGTTTGCTGTTGAACTTGAACCTGGTTTTGTTTTATCCCCATTCACAAATTTGCACTCAAGGACAATGTGCGTATGCGCTGTTGTTTTGCTATGTATCGCCAATTCTCCGTAATAATAATATTGACAGTGTGTTATTAATGTTATAGTGTAACAGTGAAGCTTAAAATAATTATGTGGTAGGTATATTGAGTGAGTGATAGTGAGAAGCTGATGTTTAATTAGAACTTATTAATTGAAGATTTATTCTTATAGCAGATAGGGGCGGTATTATTAAAAAAATATTTTTCATTCTAGAAATGCAATTGTTTTATTTTTTCCTAACGCTTGTGTACGCAACTGTACAATATTATTAAATACTATACTGGAAGGTTAAGAACGTTACTTAGAAATATGGCACGGTCGCTTTTTTGTAGCCATCCGAACTTGGTCGGGTTATGTAGGTTTTCGATGCTTTGTCAGTATTTTATTTATTTATCTTTAATTACTGAATTTAATGAGATGAAATTTTGCATGTGAGTAGTTGAATTAATACACTAATTATTGGAATACATTTTACTATGCAATTACTTTAGAACGTCTTGATATTTGACTGCTTTGCAAACAGTGGTCTATTCATGGTAAATTGTCCTATAACTCATTAATTACTAACGAACCATCATTGATACTTGGCAACATGTTGCAGACACTTACAAGGTTTGTATAAACGTGAAAATCTAGACCCCAAAGTGGCTACTTCACGAACTAAGACCTAATGAGCGTATTTCACGTTCATATTTTTATCTTTTAAACCCTAAGATTTCTTCTAAATCTGTTTTTTAAACAAATTTAAACAAATTCAAAACAACCTATGTAAAAATCTACAGCTCTCTATATATGAGCTTTATATGAAAACTAGCTAATGGCCAAACGTTCGCGTAGCGGAAACTTGAATTTCTTCGAAGTTTATGCATGCACTAATTTTATTCATACATACACAATTACACACAAATACACACTAATTTTTGGACACATTTCTTTTCTTCTAAGTCCATGGATTAGAAAAAAGTTCCGCCAGGACAACGTTCGCCCAGCGGAATCAATTTTTAGCGAATTTCTCCACAATAGCTGCATGCACAATTTTTTTTTTACCATACACAATTACACGACGTCATACACTAAATATCTGCATAATTAAAATCTTTAAATTCAACAACATTCCGCTGCGCGAACGCACACCAATCTGTGGTTGGAAATAAAATATAAAGCACTAACTTTTGTCAGCGGCTCCGCTCGCGTGGATGATGATTATCGTTATAAATTGTAGCCTTTGTGTTATTCTGATATATAAGCTTACGTGAAAGAGTAACAAACATCCATCCATCGAAACTTACAGACTTTCGCATTTAGGATTTTGAGCAACGGAGTAAGAATCAATCTCACGGTGATATTGTCCAGGTCCACATATTATTGGTAGGAAAAGTTTGGTTTTAAAAGCAATTTTAAATCATGCATGACACAAATAACATGTAGTGTTACAACTACGAGTATGTTATGTAATCTCTGCTTATCGTATTGTGAATGAGATTGGAGGGAAAGAGATAACAGTTAACACCTTTTACAATAAACGATAAGGGGTTCCAAGTATTTAGGATATATTTACTATTAGGGGTTAAAGTATGTAATTGCCGATTTGTACTGACAAATTGAAATTCGTTTTTTTTTTTTAATTTAACGTATTTATTTAATCAAAATAATTACCATTATTATCTATACATTGCTGCCATCTAGTAGGAAGGTCATTTATGCCTTTGCGATAGAACTCTGGTGATCTAGATTCGACAAACTGTGTGAAAGCATTTTGTACTGCCTCCTGAGAAGAAAACTTTTTATCACATAGAAAATTGTCCAAATCACGAAAAAAATGGTAGTCTGTTGGAGCAAGGTCTGGCGAATACGGAGGGTGACGGATAGTTTCTAATTGCAGTTCCTGTAGAGTTAAAACGATTTCTCGTGCTGTATGAGGTCTCGCGTTATCATGGAGCAATAATGGTGAAGATCGATTCATGAGTCGGGGCTGTTTCACTGCTAGTTTTGCTATCATTGTTCGGAGTTCGGCACAGTAGACATCTGCCGTTATTGCTTGACCAGATCGTAGAAAGCTATAGTGAATAACACCATGCTGAGACCACCAAACAGTTACCATTACCTTTTTATTGGTAAGCTTTGCTTTAGGACACTGTTGTGGCGTTTCACCTGGGGTCAGCCATTGCATTTTTCGCTTACGGTTATCGTAAAGAATCCACTTTTCATCACATGTCACAATTCGATCCAATATTCCTTCATTTCTGAATCGATTCAACAAGGCAACACAAGTTTCAACACGCATTTCTTTCTGCAGATCAGTCAAATCATGAGGTACCCATTTTTCACATTTTTTTATTTTATTGATTTGACGCAAATGAGTCAATATTGTTGGTAAAGTAACGTTAAACCATGCAGCTAATTCCTGGGTAGTTTGGCTCGGATCGGCTTCCACCATGTCTTTCAATTCATTGTTATTCACCTGTGTGGACGGCCTTCCTCGTGGTTCGTTCTTCAAATCAAAGTTTCCATCACGAAAGCGTTTAAACCAAAATCGCACGGTGCGTTCATTAGCAGTCCCCTCTCCAAACGCAACATTGATATTGCGAGCTGTTTCTGCCGCGTTAGTTCCGCGTCGGAACTCGTATTCAAAAATCACTCGAATTTTCGAAGTATCCATCTTTCTTGTCTAAGCTGAATAAAAAAAAACAACTGAAAGTCGATAATCGAATGGTGCACATTTTTAAATGAAGAACTACATAGGTACCATGTGGAAAAAGTTTCACTCAAAAATCTCAAACCATGAAGGTTCTATGTCAATTCGAAGTACCTATTACAATGAAACGGCAATTTCATACTTTAACCCCTATTATAACTGCGAATATATCAACTGAAAGAAAATATAAGTTCATTTTGATCTCAGAGACATTTTTTATGTATTGTATTTTATATTTGGTCTTATAATTAACGATAATGTATATCATTCATTCATAGACCAAAATGAACGAGTCTATAAGTGGATATTTACTCCATTCGGTTAGGTTAGGTTAGGTTAGTTAGTTAGTTAGCTCCTTAACTAACCATAAACAATCTTGAATCATGTGCTTTGGTTGTTTTTTTTTTTTAAATCAGTTGATAAAATATTTTTCTGTTTAGAAACTTATTTTGAAGACTAAAAATCGAAATTGAATCACTAGTTAATCAGTTATCTTTGTTAATTTGTTTAATAATTGTGTTTTTATAAAAAGCGACCAAGAGCGAGGCGGACTCGCCCCTGAAGGGTTCCGCAACAGCAAGTAGGTAAATTGCGGTTTACGATTTATGACGTATTAAAAAAATACTACTTACTAGATCACGTTCTAACCAATTTTCAGTGGAAGTTTGCATGGTAATACATCCTATTTTTTCTTTTTTTTTCTTTCTATTTTTGTGTGAAACTACTTACCAAATTTCAACAGTTTAGTTCACGTACTTTCGGAAAAAGTGAACATGACGAATCTATAAGGGTTCCGTTTTTTGCCATTTGGCTACGAAACCCTAAAAAGACGCTTTAACCAAATGGAGCATTGTTGCCTTCTACCTAAATAATAAAACACATGTTTATATCAACTGAACTGGGTCAGTCTGATTACTTGTAGGCATTCTACAATGATGTATTCTATGTACCTACATACCTCTATTAAGGCTTAGTATTGATGGAAATGAAATCAATTATGGAGATGTAAATAAATGTTTTTCTTGTGCTAGAATCGGATTAAGCTTAAACTAATTAAAGTTAACTACTTGTAAAGTCAAGAAATACATTCGTCGCGTCTATGGCGCTTCTACTCAGATTTTATGTTCCCAGTGTGGTGTTACCTGGGTTGCGTTCTCGGAGCCGCTTATAAGTTGCTCCAGTGTACAAGTAAATGGGCATGTACACATATTAGCATGTGGACCATAACTCTGTGGAGCAACTCCACACACACACCGTAGGTCCGCGTCATTTGAGAAATCCCACCTAGAATGCTTCTTCCTGCTCAATACATGACAGTACCCAATAGTACAAAATAGAGCTGTTTTACATAAAATAAAACAGTTATTATATGCCGAAAGAAAGACAGTATTTAATTGAAGAAGCTGTCTGTGATTTTTAGCATTTTTAGCGTAAATATGGTTCAAATCTTACCTGAATATCTTACTTTCGACTTTTAGTTACGTATTTCAAACTCACCACTGGCAACAGCACATCTCTATGACATATCATAGATTCATAGGGTCTTCTCGCCAGCAAGGACCTTGCTCGAATACTGTCTTTCTTTCGGCATATAATAACTGTTTTATTTTATGTAAAACAGCTCTATTATTTGCCTTCCAGAAAGACAGTATTTAATTGAAGACCTGTTTGGTTTCTGCTGGTGATGGTAACTGTAACGCTATGTGATAATACTTAAAACGGTAGGTATTATTAAGGGTATGAATGAAAAAGGATGCCTTATTATAATTATAACCATAATGGAATGTTTAGACAAAAAAGCCACGAAGATGTAGCATGCTATATCATATATATAACATTAAACTTAATTACCTAAACGAGACTTGATTTTCTCAACTTAAAATCTATGCTATAGGCATGTTTACAAACCAACCTCTGAAGGTCACTGCGGATCGAAACCTACCTGAAGCCGCATCCATGTGTACTGCATCTAGGAATAGACACTAAATTGTGTCCCGGTAGTTGCTCTTACAGCACCTCTGATTGAGATAAAACAACTAGTTACATTAGTATTTGAAACTGCAGAGTTGAGTATATTGTAGCACAAACAGGCGTTCTGGTGTTCTGATATTAGCACCTGAACTGCCTATGCTATCTACCATCAGTTTTAGAATGTATTATATAATAAATTCTGTTCTTTACATATTTTTCTCTTCTTCTGTGAAGATACTGCAAGATGTATCTAGTAAATGAACTTACGCGCTAACCTGCTTGCAGCTAGAAGCATAATAATTGCAACTCTTCTAGAATTCTTAAAAAAGAGCTGTTATATTGTACTGAAACTGGAAATTAAAGTGTGATTTGGGTATCCTATCATTTCCCATGGTATGGGTTACTAAGGGATACGGCTGTTTACCAACCAATAGTAGAAATCAGCCAATGATTCTCCATTTGAGCGCAACAGACTCGCTCCATGTTATATGGAAATGAAAAATGTACATAGTATGGGTGTCAAATAATACATCTCTGCCTCCCCTTTGGAGATCCACATGCATGAATGTATTAACATATGCCATCTAGGGGAGTTAATGGCCTAAGGTTTGACTAAAGCAGTAGCTTTTAGGACTTGTTGAATGAATAAGTCCTTAGAACAATTGTCTACATTTGTAGCACAATATGCTGAGACTGCAGATTCCACTATAAAGAACTGCAGATCTTAATTGTTAAATTAATCGAATTGTAAGCAAAAGGTAAATAAATTTATTTATGTTTAAACCAAGATATCTGGGATACCAAGCACCACCCTGGCCCTATAACATGAAAGAATGTCAGTGAAAATGCAATATATAACCCATAGTTTCAGGGTTACCCTGTATGCGCAGACTATAGATCAAAGTCTATAGAGAAAGAAATGGCCCTTACAACTTGGCATAAAAGTAGGTATTACTTGGTTGATATTTCTATAGACTAACCGCGGTAGTCTAGTGGTATGGGTAATGGACTGCTGAGACGAGGTCTCGGGTTCGATCCCAGGTTTTCCTTGGCACACCCCGATGAATTTTCGATGCTTTTCGAAGTTATGTGTGTATTTATCGCAGGTTTATAAGTGCCCAGTTAATGGCAATAGGCTCGCCACCTATTACATTGGGACCTAAACATAAACCGGCGAAATGTGGGTGCCAGCACCTCTGCCTACCCCTTCGGGGATAAAGGCGTGAGTTTACGTTATGTTATGTTATTTCTATGGATTTCATAACATCCATTGACAGTTTAGACTCATATATAAAGCATATTTCGAGTCTCTACAGAATATCAACCACGTAAAAGCCAAAGTGTTAAAACATGTATGTATTGAGAGTGGTCGTCCACCAACTACAACTCAATAACTCCCTTTCTTGTTTATTCCAGTACTTTATTTGTTCCCCCCCCCCCCCTCTTTAAGCAGGATAACCTCCCAGTCCCTGATGAGGGCCTGTTAGAATCTTCCGCAGATTCTTTATTGGTAAGGGTCCATTCAGGCTGTCAATCTGAGATTGACCAGCCCAGTACTCATCCCACAGTAGGGCTATTTAGAAAGTGTTGTCTCTTGTCATTGTTTAAGGATCTTCCGCAAATCCTTTATTGACAAGACTTAGTGGTAAGCTCTCAATCTAAGATCGACCAGCCTAGAGTACTGTTTAGATGGCCCAGCCACTGAGGTATTAACTGGGTGGAGGAAACGTCAATCTCAACTGATAGTTCCAGTCTGACTTAAAGCTTTGCAAGTCCTCGAGTTCCACATTCTATAGGACAATGGGTGAGTCCCTTGATCTGAAAGGGTTGGGGGTGACATGCCGTCAGTAATGAACTGCTCGATAAATTGGAAAGTTTTCTGGACACCTCTACGGGTTAAGGAGCAAGTGCTCCTTTTTGGTCCAGTTGGATGCTGTCTGACTTGACCAGTAGCACTTTTTGTACATAAGTAAAGCTGCTTAAAATTGCATCATATTGGAGTGCCACTTTTTGTTGGTCTAACTCCATTTGCTTGACAACATAAAGTTGTTCAATAGCATTTCCTAGTCCACGACCATCACGTTTGTAGTGAGTGGTCACCTTTTTGACTGAGTGTCCCTTGTGCGCTGTGGTCCCCACTCCTGAGCTACCACTGTAAATCGCACCGCACTAGGGGATAAAGAGCCCTTTTTACCCTGTTTGAAGCAATTGCATCCTGAGACAATAAAGTTGTACATAGACCTCAGGTTAACTTTAGAGTACCTTGCAACTATAGTAGAGTCAACAGCAAAAGTGGTTAATTAGAAGTTTCATTTATTATTCATTTTTTCTCTTCCTAAAGTAATCACCATTATGAAATACATTAACTTTGTTCTCTAAACATTATACAATTACTTATACATCAACTACATTGATACATTACTAGGTAATTCAATGTAGATTTTGTACATATATTTATTCTTCTTTTGCTGTTGACCTTTGCTTGGAGTCAAGTCATATTTGGTAAAATTTTGATAAATAAAACACTTATCTAAAGTAGACTGGAAATTAATGTTCCAAGTGATTCAAGGTGGATTGATCTTTGGAATTTACCTAATTCACCTATCAGTTTGACTTTCCTAAAATGTGTATATGGTATATTTTAGGTATATTCAAGAACCAAAATATTATTATGGGACCATTAAGATGGCATTAAGGAGATCAAAATAAAAGAATATTGATGATTTATTTAGCAAAAAAGGACCATGGCTGTGACTTGTTTCCAAAGGATTTCCGCAATCCAATTAGTTGTCGTTGCAATGGTGATGATGAGGGGCCCAAAGGGAGGGCTCTTAGATAGGAAATTTCTTTCCTTATAGGTATTTTGCACAGGAGCCTTCTGTGAGATCATTTTTTTGCATAGATGAAGAACTGCCTGGTACAATTCTTGTCATTCAATCTTCCTGTTGTAGGAATTGAACCCCATCTATTTGGGTGATCAACTGTTATGTTAAGTTCAAATTTTATTAAAATTGTGAGCGAGAAGGAGCTGTTTCTCAAAATCTAATTTGATTCCTGTTTGAATTATTTATTCAGGTGCCTATTACTTAAAATACTTGGAGTCGCTAGATTCCTTACGAGTGACACCTGTAAATCTCTTAACTTTCCTGTCTTAGGCATGGTGATCATGCTTGGCAGGTTGCAGTCCAATGTAATTTAAATGTTAAAATCTTGGTCTATTAAGATAACATGCATTTATGGTTACTACCTACTCTTCCTTTCAGATTTAGAGTGTGAACTAGAACTCTCTTTTTTAGTTTTACGGTATAACTTATAATATAATATTTATAGTTAGTCTTGGTTACAACTTATAACTTGTGACATCCTGAAAAATTCTACTGATGGCATAAGGATGTAAGAATCCAGTCACTAGACACTCTAGTCTTCTTCTCTATTAACCTACCAGGCCTTGGAATGTTATAGATTGCTATAACATTTTGTAAGATAGTTTCATGTTAATGCTATGTTAGACAAGCCTGCTATCAACTGATCAGTGCCTGCCATAATCATTACTTTTATTACGGTAACATTTGTTGATCAATCACACATTAAATAGGTGACGAAAGTGGCCAGTAAACTTATATATATGATAGTCTATATATCAAGTGTCTGCCGAGCTAGTATTGTCTGAATGACTTAAATTGCTGGGGAGTTACAATCTTTTTGAATGTTGAGGAGTCAGCCAAGCAACGATTTAAGTTTTATGTATATCAGTAACTAATGAGTGTCTTGGATTTTATTACCAATTCCAACAGGTTAATTCTTTGGTGTAAACCTTATCTTATTGTGAAATTTAAGTCTAAGTTACGTACTTATGTGGGTTCATCTCTCGAACACGTTTCGACGTGATTCGACCGGTTGAACCGCTTATTCGGGGATGGCGAGGTAAAGCTATCCTGATCTTCCGAAGATGAGGAACTGCCTTCGGATTTATAAGTACTTCGTTCTCCCTCCGGAGCAACGATCTGGAGCACTCTCGCTTCCCTCTGCGGTATTCATTTAGTATGGTACAATATCTACTTACCGAAGTTCTCAGCAAAGAAACTTCACTAAAATAATATACCTTGCAATTATTTATGTAGCACTGTACACATACAAACGGTAAAAACAACATAATTACTATGTAATTCACTTTTTAAGAACTTTTTTCTTGACTTGAAAATTTTTACACCTTAAGCGGTAAAAATCACAAAACGCTATGAATCTATGATATGTCATAGAGATGTGCTGTTGCCAGTGGTGAGTTTGAAATACGTAACTAAAAGTCGAAAGTAAGATATTCAGGTAAGATTTGAACCATATTTACGCTAAAAATGCTAAAAATCACAGACAGCTTCTTCAATTAAATACTGTCTTTCTGGAAGGCAAATAATAATATAGTTATTCTGGTTGAATCAGTTGTTTTTGGAATAATTACTTGTAATACTACTGTAACCTATATTGCACCTTGCAGCTGAAGTCAATTCAAGTTTGCGGTTTTTGTAGTCAATAAAATTATCCAGCTGACTGATGTGAAAACCACAAGGTTGGTTGCGCTTTATTAATAGTTATAGTTACTATTTTATATACTACTGAGGTGGCAGCCAAATACGAGGTCCACCTAATGGAAAGTGGTTACCGCGGCCTATGGACGTGTACAATACCAGAGGAGTCACACTCGTGCTGCCGACCCTGTAAACACAGAGTTGCTGTCAGCGTAGAAGACAAATCAGGAATAACCTTTGGTCTTCGCACTGACAGCACAAAAACTCTCCAGTGAGCTCTGGCTACCGTACTCACCGCCGGGAAGACAATACGAGGATATTATGGCCGCCGTATTCTGTAGGTGTCTATAAGTGTCATGTCCAGTCAGCATCAGGTCGATATTGAAGAACAAAGTACTCAAAATGACCTTAGTGCCTTGTTTCCCCACCATTTTTGTTGACTGATTTTTCTGATATTTGGTACACACGTTTAATTCGGACAATAATACAATTTAAATCAATAAAACAGTTAGATTTGCTCTTAATACCTTGGTGTTAAGATCATTTTGAGAGTTTGTATAGTCAAGATCGTACTGATACTGACTGTCCTACGAATTCTGGAATACGGCTGGACAGCTTGTATAGAAATGCATATCCGCGCCGCTACTATCATTAAGTACGATGTTGATAGCGAAGAGTGGTACTTTCGTACTTTCCCGGTCAAGCCAGTCCTTCGTACTGGGATTATAGTATCCTCATCAACTGTATCACTTTATAGTTTAGGCACGATGACTCCTAATTCTCGACATCCTACTAATATAATAGCGAAAGTTTGTAAGATGAATGGATGGATTGATGGATATTTGATACATACTCTTTCAGGTTAAAAACTTATACATCAGAATAACACATAGGCTACAATTTATAACGATTAGCGATATTATAGCGATATCCGATATCCACGCGGGCGCAGCCACGGGCAAAAACTAGTTGACCATATTTACTTTAACACATACCGTTTAAATAGCTGGGATTAAACTTACCGATCATGAGTCAAACTATGTGACGTGTGAATCGGGCTGAATGTGACGTCTGACAGCGATGTGTACCGTTGTGAGCTCGTCGATACCCGCTCATATTGACTGTTGACTTCGTTCTGTGGACAAATGCAATTTTATTGTTTTAGGTAACTAAGAACTAAATAAAGTTAATTCGAACATTTGATACTGTTGTTTAATGTTTGAAAGACGTTTCATGTTGCCAAAACGACTCAAGTATGTACATTAGATGTTGAACAATGTTATAAAATTTAAAAAAAAACATGTCACATAACTACTACTAAATAGATAATATGGCCTTCTCTCAGTATTTATCTCGCTGACCTAATACAAATCGGCGAACTAATAAGTAGAAGCAAATTTCCTGACGATGTTTGGCTTCACCATTACAGGAAGCATGTGAATTAATTTTTAATTTGCACATCATCATCCAATAATCACAAGTTGAGTAATAACAATTGGTACAAACGACAAAGAAAATTGTTGCAGCTTACAGACAACTGTATATGAAAAAGTGCGACTGTATCTCCTTTGTCGACTTACATGAACTGTTGCGACTTTCATGGTTAGAAGACTACCTCATTCACCACATTGTAACACTTACTTAGATTGCAACTGTTTTTTATCTTCATGATCTTACATCTTGTCTCTGATTTTGTTTTTCTTTCAATTTCACCTTGGTCTACGATCAGGTAACGCGTGAGTCTGCTTTCCAAATGTCAAGTTTGTGCATGATATTTTAATGAGAAACTACAAATATTTGACTTGACCTTAAATAGTGAAACACGTTCGGTAGCGAGGAGCTACACACACGTACGCCGTGATTCTAAATGGTCTAATATCGAATTTAGTACAAAACATGTTTTTAGCTCAAGTTACGACATATTTAATCCACACGAGCTCTTAATTCTTACGTAAAAGGTATGCGCTGTTATATTATTTTATAAATCTATAATTAGGGCGTTTTAACTTGTTCCACTAGCTTTGTTTAGATTTAGTAGATTGGCTGATATAATTTCCACTAAAACTGACTATAAATTTAATAAACGAAAGATTTTTATAATCAGAGGGTGTCTCTGCATCTTGGCATCTATCAAAAGTTTTGGTAGATCCTATTCTGTGTCGACTCTTTTTTCGTGGATTAGGCTAGGTGCTATTCGTATGTATGCTCTAAGTGTAATATGCCACTCACATAATAAATTTGCAAAAAACTTTGAAATATGCAAAATCATTTGAATATGTTATCACAAACATTTTCCAACTGCCAAAGGAAAAGAAACAAAGTATGATATTGGATATCAAAAAGAATGTTATACATTTCGAAGGTGAAAATGTCAAATTAAAAGTAGGCGAACTAGCAGCAGGTTCGGAGCTGTGGTCCAAGTTTTTATCAAGTTGACTACAAACAGCCCGACTGGTAATGATAAATAAGTGATGTAAAAACTAGCACATATTGTAAACGAATATGTTCTTCTCCTTGACGTGCAAATTTGGTCACATGTTCGGAACCAGTACCAAGGCATATGGTCGTAAAAGACAGTCGTAACTGTAACCGACATTTCCTTTTAAGAGATGTTCTGTCTTGTTTCCTGTATCAATTAAATGAACATGCACCTGCTTTGATGTGACGACAACTGAAATGTTTAGTGGACTTGAAATATCCTGTCAATAATTTTCAACAGTAAGCACATTAAAAGCTGAGTAGATTGATATATTGCTAAATACGGTCTAATTTGTGTGATATTTGCAACTTAGATTGTAAAAATGTACCCACTAACATGAGATATAAGGAATTTACGAGGCGAATTGAACGAATGAGACCTCGACCTCAAAGAAAATTCATGACCAAAATTGGTGACAATTTGAAAATGGACATGCGTCTCCTACCTAACAGCTAAATCGATTTTTATGATTTTTCGTTTTCTTCTTCTTTTTCTTATTTTATTCGAATGGCTCCTCGTTTTAAATTTCTAAAGTACTTTATATGGACACAATCATCTCATGTACATTTTATTTACTACACACTACAGTTTATAAGACTTCTATTGTGCAAGCTACCTAATACGTAAACGGACGGAGATCGTGTTAATTAAATTTAGCTTAGAACTTGTGAAGCGTGACAAAATTGACCGACTTTTTACATACAAATGCCATTTTAGATCAATTGTAATGGCCAGTCTACACGCCTTGCCGATCGGTTAGTCTGATAAACCCAATTTATTGAATCGATTAGGTTTTCGCAGTTTTTAGTCCACTGCTGGGCATATGCCTAACTAGGCCTAACCTAACATTTTTTTTAAAGCCTAATTAATTTACTAAGAGATAAGTTTATCTAACAGAGGATTAGTCAGGAATTTAAAGCCCTTCTAAACAGCAGTAAAACATGTGTGATTAGATTTTTTTTAATACCTCATGTAGATTATGGTATTACAGGATTATAAATTCCTTCGTAAGATAAAGTTACCTAATATTTAATAAAAATTTATAAAGCCTGTGTATGGACACTATGGGCAGGTAAGCCGGGTCTACCTCGTAGGTAAAAAATATTGTACTAAAAAAAGCCCAGTTCGAAAGCATTCGCAACCAGTGAGCTTATACAATGGGAGAAGTCTAAATTTGCCCAGTAGTGGACGGCGATAGGGTATTGTATTGATTGATTGATCTTACAATGAGCTGATAAGCTGAGTGCCACCATTGTTAACATGGCATATGTATATAATAGTGGCCCTCTTTCCTGAGACTTTGCCTTCAGCTTACCATCAGGCGAGCTAAAGTCAAATTGACGTGTCTTATATATTAAAAAAAAGGCTGTAGAGGAAGCTCGTGAAGTGTATGAGGATAAAAGCTGATGGTGAACTATCGTCTCTGCCTACACCGAAGTGTGTGAGGAATGTATAGACGTTTCTACGTAGTTGTTATGTAGGTATACAATACAGTGCACAGAGCACGAATAATATTCGAAATCGTAACGTAAACTTAGGCCGCCTGCCTACTGTGAACCAATCGCAATGCTTCATTCTCTCGATACGGTTACGTTACGAATTCGAATGTATTTCATAATGGCTTACAAAGAAAACTCTTTCGTAAGCTTTATCGGGGTACCGAAATACAATTCAGAGAAACATGAATTGGTACCTTTTTTCTACGTAATATTTATATCGAGCTAATTGGCCAATTCATAGAAAATACCTTTACGGTGCGAACCACGGAACAGAAAAAACGATGGAAGTGTGAAGTAGGCGTGGCACGCGTGTCATTGATATGCGGAGATTTGCAAGCTCTTACAATTTCAACCTTCAGTCGTATCTGTCATCACGTGTATTTGACAGTTTTCGACCGTGTGTTATTTAATACTATTTAATAGAAATATGCCTTACTGGGTCATTTTGTAGTGCACCGATGATAGTAGGAGCATAAATATTCGAAATGGAGGCGTTTTATACCATCGATAAGTCAGGATATAGCAGAATTTATAACTAATTTTATTGAAATGCAAAGAAATAAAATAAAATAAAAAATCAACCTTACCACATATCAATAAAGCTTGTTTTTGATTACACACAATAGACATGTCATACTTATTTATTCTAGAACTTTCTTCGCTATTCATTTAGTGATGTAGTCAAACTTTATCGATATCTACTTTTTTTAGAAATATTTATAAACTTTTGTCAAATGGTTTTATTGTTTTTTTTATATCACGGAACATTCTGAACACTTCTGCATACCCATTCAAAGGATACGGGCGTGATGTTATGATGTGTAGTGGCATAGACATAGCAATAATATGCGTTTGCAGCAATTACTGCTGATTTCCTGGTTTATTTTTTTTTTATAATTTAGAAAACGGGAATTAACGCGATCATGGTATAGGTACTTATATACCTCAGTCAGCCTGTGACCACGGCCGGTGTAACCTGGTCGAAACGTCAGGCAATCAAAGGTATGTAAGTACCTATACCATGATCGCGTTAATTCCCGTTTTCTAAATTATATATCATGGAACGCGAGAGTTTAAAAGTTAGTTTTTTTTTTATATAGGACACGTCAATTTGACTTTACCTTGCCTGATGGTAAGCTGAAGGCAAAGTCTCAGGAGAGAGGGCCACCATTATACACACGTGCCATGTTAACAATGATGGCACTCAGCTTGACGGCCTCATCAGATGCTTTTTCACGCCCCGCTTAAAGCGGGACTGTAGGAAGAGGGAAACACGTGAGCTGGCAAGGAATTCCAGGTCTTAATTGTGCGACAAAGGAAAGAGTCACCGAACCGCTTGGTTCTTGAAGGAATGTTCTGCACCGTATGCGGGTGACATCTAAGTCCTGCACGTGTCGTCCTGTATAGGAAAGAGAGGGTGGGACTAATTGGAATAGCTCTTCAGAACATTCTCCATGGTAGAGACGGTAAAATACTGCCAAGGAAGCAACATCTCTACGCAGCTGCAAAGGCTCGAGGGTACTCGTGACCTCAGGATTTCCGATAATGCGGACCGTACGTCGCTGCAACCTGTCGAGAGCATCTAATATTGAAGTGTTTCGTGGTCTCTCTCTGAAACCCTTTATCGGATCTTTACAAAAAATAAATGGTATCATTCCGGGATAGTCTTCTTTCGAACAAAGAAGGAATTTTGCTGTCTACACATGACGAAGCTATGCGCGTACAAACATACAAAAATATAAACTTCCGAATTGAACAACTCCAGCTGGATATTTTCTAGTTTGTGAACGCGGCGCAACATGCATACACGATCAGCAAATAGATTTTGGTGCTCTACGTTTTCTCATTTTATGCAAATTAAATTAATTATTTCAAAGTAGTGTATGAAACTGCTCGTAATATGGTCTTAAAACACCCTGTAAAATACTCGCACTTGTATTTTAAATATAACGATTTCACATTTTCTGATGGTGTCTGACGCCGATAGCCGTCACCATGTACTGTTTTCACACATATTCAATAAAATCGGTCCGATTCGGCCATTTGCTCGATCGCACAGACTGGATGAAAAAAAGAAAAAATATCCTAGCAATTATTTTCAACATCTTTTTCTACTTTATTTTATTTCCTTCGATATCGGAGCCGACACTAATATCGGATATCGGATGCGCCGGATAGTGTGAAAACGTTTTTATTTTGCAACAGTTACATAAAATATCTACTATAAATGGACACTTGTTTTATTTCAATTAAATAGGTACGTACATACGTAGTTTGACGTCTTCATACATTTTTAATCGTTAATAAAAAACAGTTCAACAAGCTATAAAATCCCTCTTTTTTAGTACTCTTAGATTATAATTACTAACAGCGTTTGGAATCCTTTGACATTACAAAAACAAATTTCAAATCTATCGATATTGCCAAAATTTTATGTCACCGGTCTAGCGTTAATATTAAGGAGTTAGAGTGAGAGAGATAATACTTCAAAGTAATATCAACCGTATTCCTAACGCTTAAGGTTTTAAATAACATTCTTGAAATAAACGGACATCTGTTGGGGAGTAGTTGAACTTTTTCGGAATAGAGTTAGAGTGAGAAGCAAGTTTGATCCAGATACAAAACGTCGTAAATTCCTTTTTTATCTATATAAAAGTAATCACTAAAACGATTGTTTAAGGTATGTTTTCGTTTTGCAGTGTGCATATTTTAGGCTAGTTTGGTGTTAAAGATATACGACCAATCAAAACAATTGTTTACTAGTAGTGCAACGTATTATTATCTGGTTGTATGTGTGAGTTTGGCGACATTGGTCCCGCTATTGAATCTGTCCTATCACACTTCTAATAGTTTTTTCTGTTCTGTGGTGCGAACGCATGTAATAATAGTAATTCAGTGTGAAGTGATACAGCTGGATGGAGAGCACCACATATTTCTTAATTCTTTATTGTACACACACATAACAATACAGTAACAGACATAATAAATACATTTTGATGTACATCACTAGTTATGTTTCAAATGGTGTGGGCTTGATTAATGGACGAGTAAACATTTTGAATATCGTCGAACAAAAATGTTTAAATAATTCGGCTGTATAGCCTACTTTAAGATCTAGACCTCTCGAGAGCTACAATAAGCTCATTACCAAGATGAATGTCTAAAGCGGCACTAGTGAGTTCGCATCAAATTTGGTTAGGCAGGGATGGGAACTTGGGTAGTGAAGGCGAGTGTTGATGTACATCAACAAAAGGGGCCCCCTTCTAAACCTACACCTGGGTCGCAAGTCCCAGGCACTGTCCCAAGTTCCCAACTCAGCAACGCGATGGACCCGGCACCCGCACGGAGAATCCATGGATTGCGAAGAATATCGGTTTCTAATATTCATGGGATATATGAGCGCAAAAATTTAATACCCGGAACAAAACGAGCGCCTAGTCATGGGAAAGTATGGCTACGGGAAAAGAAACAAAAGAGGGGAAATGATCATAAAGTTCTGCCTTCAGTATAAACTAAAAATCGCTAACACCACATTCAATAAACCAACAAAATTAAGATGGGCTTGGATAACACCTGATGGCAAGTCAAAAAATGCAATAGATTTTATAGCTACAAAAATCTCAAGTAAAGTAAAAAACCTGAACGTAATAATCAAGTTGAAGTATCCTAGTGATCGCAGATTGGTTAGGCTTACGTTAGGCTTACAAAATAGCAAAAAAATCCGGCTCTAACTACCAAAACACCTCAAAAGCTGGGATACAAAGATCACCGAAACTAACTACTAATGATATCTGGCCAAGAATATAATATACCGAAATTGAACACCAAACTGGTAACAATCTTAAAAAACTGTTTTTGTAACCCTACTGAAAGAAGTATAAACACGAGGAAGTTATAACACAAGAAATTAAGGATCTAAAGACGGGAAAATATATACTTAAAACAAGAAAAATAAAACTTTGATCTTCGCCTAACAGGGCACCATAGCCAATGCTTTGACCACTAAGCTACCAGACCTCGCCGGAACCAATCCAAATTTCTCCTTTATATCTGTCTTTAAGGCGACAGTGGGGGCGTCTACCGATATTCTCAGGAACTATCGGAAATAATGAATGATTTTTAATCATTTTTAAACATTTTATTTTTGACTACTCTGCCCATCGGTCTAGGCTGCTCAATATTTTTACTATCTTAATAGATTTGAACGTTTAGCATGCAATATGCTTTAAAAATTTCATTTAAAAAATCTAACATACATAATACTAACATTATGTTGGGCTAGAAAACTCTACGGGGAGCACCCTCAATATAATAGACCTCGAGACGGGTGGCCCTGTGGGGCTACGAGGTCGAAAAAAATCTTCAATCACAACACTACTCGAGGATTGATCGTGAATCGTGTGCTAATTGGATCAAAGAGGGCGAATTCTGTCTGACACAGACCGGATGGTGGTATGTTCAAACAACGCTAATCCATAAACAGATCGATTTCGGGATGAGAGGGAATACCCAGCATACTGCAACGCGATTGAATTCTTTAGATGTAGATTGAAGCCTCTCATTGCAAAAAGATTTACCAGATCTGTAAGCACCTTTATAAAAAAAAGAAAATTTATCAATATTTAATTTAAGAATCTGACGAAAGCTTTTACAAAAGAAATCACTCGGTCATTCATTGCTATGACATCATTGGTAACCCAGCGGTCTAAACAAAAAAATAACAAGTATGAACTTCTTGCACAGTGTTAATCGAACCGTGGCGGTTTGTAGTTAGCTGTTGGTCTCGATGAATCATAAAGTAGGACTTTGACATTGAATTCAGGCTACTAAATTAGCGGTTAAGTTTAGAGGTAGTGAAATAAAATCACAAGTTGCTCGCTCAGCGAAGCAGGTTTTTTTAGTAGCGACATCAGATGTAGGTGGTATCTGACTATTGACTGATAGACTGTCCAGCTCACCCACACAAGGGTTAGTGTTAGGTTTGTCAGGCATTCTAGAGCTCCAACCGATCCTATCCTTGGCTTGTTTACATAGGGTACCCCTCCTCAGCAGAAATTTTTAAAATATCATTAGCCGGCAGCGGCAACCAAAAAAGGAAGAGGAAAGTAGGCAACATTTATCTTACAAAAAAATGGAATTAGATACCGACTCCTTAGTTCCAACGAATTAATGTCTTTATAAAGTCTACACCATTCATATTATCAGTGTATCTACTGACCGGGGATCGAAGTCCTGTGTAGCGGCTGTATTCACTACCGCTACGCCAGAGGGGCTGTCGTATATACGCGATACTGAACATTTGTACGCTACACAAAAATGTAGTTCACCTTCTTTATTACTATTTTACTTCCAAGTATTGATCGTGGACGAATGAAAGCGGATGACCACGCGCTGATGCCATGGCCTCAAACGTCCATCCAAACGGTTTGATGTTCATATTAAGTTAGTACGGAAGCAGTTGATTTCAATTAGTTAACAAGTCAATAGCATAATTATGAGACACTTGTATGTAATAATCTTCATGCAGTTATGTCATTTCTTCACTCAATGGCAACAGAAAAATTTTATTCAACAGCCATTGTTGGGAGTCTCAATGTGATGTGATGCAATGGAGTTCAAGTTCAACGGGTTTCAAAGTATTTGAAATAAATATTCATGGCGTATGTTTGTGTGAGCTTATACGACAATTTTATGGCTTTTTGGTGCTGTTGGATTAACTACTTGATCTTGGCCAAGAAAACGAGGTTAGGTAGAGTGATCGACTAGGAACGCAGCTAGAACACAAATATCTATTTAATTTATTATTGTAACGCTTGCGGTTATGGGGCTTAAGGGAGAGGTCAGTGTAACACAGTGCAACATGTGTTGTGGCTTGATCGATCTGGATAAATTATTCAGTTTAGTCTGGAGTGGTGCAACGTAAGAGGGTGGCGAAAGTGGGTTCAGATTAAGTACAAGCAATACGTGAGTGATCAGATGCCGTGTTCGTCTGTTTTATATTTCTTTGGTTTGTTTGTTTACGGTTTAATCCTTTGTTTTTACGCCGATTTTTCTGTATATAGATAGCGGACCCGAACGTCGAGGTTAATTAATTGTGGCGAGAGGACTGGTGAGCCTAGACTCTTCGTTACAGATTCTAGACACTTCCAGTTGCACCACTTGAAGGCACCTTCGTGCAACCCTTGTATCACACCAGGAATAAATAAGTAACATATTTGTGGCATCAATACAAGTGCGTTAATAATATCAAGTTACACAGGAAAACAGCACAAAATGTAATATGGAATTAACAGGAAGAATCTACCAAAAACTTAACTATGACTCCATGGCATATTCCTCGTTCAATGAGGTCTAAATAATGCCCGCACAGATTTTCTACGAACGATTTAAATTGTACTAGCACACTTATGAACTAATTTGCGTGTCAAAAACAAGATAATTTATGCATGCAACACACATGTAGGCTAATCAGTAACCGACCTTGGACGTCTGAGAAAACATCTTTGCCGTAGATTTCACTCTTACCGATCAATATATTGCGTAATACCACTTACCGAATCACCATAGCAACTCCATCACATGCAAACCTCCCTCCAAAATGGAAATGTCTAAATCTAGACCCGAGAATCAGGTCAATTCAAATGTTAGAAGTAGGCAAGTAATTAAGAATTTCTATTGAATTTAGACGCACCACTCACGATATCACACGAAGCAACTGGCTGGCGCCAGATGTCTTAAAATAATAATACGCACAAGTATGGGCAATTCAAAAATAAACCACGCGGGGGAAGTATAATGCCAGTTATATTTAGCAGGATAATAGTTTTCCTGTTCAGTCCTCAATTTTAACAGGACTGGCGTGTTCCAAGTGTATCGTGATACTAAAGCTCTGACAATAATGATATTGTCTATTATGTAGGTTGTTATTTCATTATGAATGATAGACTTATAAAGTGCTGCTGATTTCAAATGTGCATGGGCGTGCATCTTATGCGTCCTAGAAAATAATTAGAACACTAGTTTAGATACGTTTTGTTTGATGAAGTTCTAAAAGACTATCTCAAGGCAAATCATAAGTATTTTTCTAAGGTTCTACAGTATTATATTTTGTGTCCCATTGTGTTTTACCATCTAACATTGTACAGTCTATATCTACAGGACTCATGGGATTACACATAGAGAAGCAATGCATCGATGCACAAGGTTCCGATCCCCTCCCGAGGAGGGCCAGACCGAGAGGAATGGCCCAGGGTCAGCCGGGGTGCGAGGGATATGTCGCGAGACAACCTCACCTTCGGCCTTCGGCCTAGCACAACGATCCACAGGCGGCGTGCGGTTTAGTAGGTTTGAGTCCGACATAACCTCCCCCTCCAGCTTCGGAGGGGGAGGTTCCGATTTCCTAACCCGGGTCGGTCGGGTATTTAGTGTATTAGGTGTTTTCGCCAGACATTTCTCAGCTGGTAGTTCAGTCAGGAAAAAAACCCCGGATGACGAGAAAAAGCTTGTCCCTATTGAGGGTCCAAATATGGGTGTTCAACCTTAACCTCGGGATATACCTAACTACACACATGAATGAAATAATTTGTTGATATCTATCTGTAGTTTATGAATGTAGCTAAGTATATTTGAAGATACACGCGTCATTCGGAGATTTCATGAATTACATAGCAGATGACCTTAGATAACGTATCTTTAGCATTTATCGTCCTATAGACGGCTGATATTTTGCACGGTTTATTATAGTCAACCTAATGTTGACTTGTAACTTATTAAACTTTTTGTCTGCGTATTCTATTCAATGTGGAGAGAAGTGGACTTGAGTGTTGGCTTATGTTAGACAGATTGATTAACTACAATGTCACAAATTTCGGCCAGGTGGGTACCACCGTGCACGATTGCGAAAAACCCTCCATAGTCATCCAATCTCGGTTGGAGTGCGTTCAGGGGTCAGCAAGTGCATAGCCGGGCAGAGGAGGTTGTGGTCGCAGCACTAGTGTGACCGGTGGGTGTCACGCGGTGCTGCGACGACAATCCTCTTTTGATGAGGCCGTCAAGCCGAGTGCCACCATTGTTAACATGGCACGTGTATGTAATGGTGACCCTCTTTCCTGAGACTTTGCCTTCAGCTTACCGGCGGTGGAGTCAAATTGACTTCACCTCACCTGACTTGAAAAAAAATCTTTATCAGGTTTTCAGTCCAAAGGATGTCAATACCTGCATCTATTTTACAGAGTAGCGGGGATGGGGAACAGTGATTAACACGCTACGATTGTTCTAGACTTCCGACTGCACATTAACATTATATCTATTCAGGTATTCCTTAGTTTAAACTACAATAGAATAAATTACCACTGTAAAAGGAAACTCGAATGTCTAGTGTAAGGTCACCTCTGTTTACAAAGTGGGCGTCTGTTAGTTCAATTGTATAATTATTGTTTATCTAATATAATTATTTTTAATTAAGACAGACCAAGAGTGGAGGTGAACGAACTACTGAGTGAATAAAACAATTACCTCACAGTAGCAAGTGGTAGATAACAGGGCTTTTAAATGAGCATTTGGTAACTATTTTATGAACATTAATGCACTTCTGGTACTTCGTTTGATGAGTAATTTAAAGACATGAAAGGCGTCGGCCGGTTGTACTTGAAGACAAAAAGTTACTAAATGTTCCACAGAGTATTTAGTACATTTTACAATTATTGCAATAAAATTAATAAAGGCGGCACTTCAGCTCCATCATCAGTCCATGACAATCACCTATATAGGTAAGGAGAGAAAAGTCATAATTTCATCCATATCTGGTCCGGAAACAGAGTGAGTTCAGTCGAAAGTTACGTGTATGCCTGGCGACTCCTTGCCCGCACGATTAAATTTTCCTGTGCTGCCAATCGCCCGAAACAATCTACTTATTAATATGTAAGCTAGGGTGTCGCTACTTGAATCTGCGTGTGTATGGCCCCAGCTTCAGACTAACTTAAAGTTAAACAAAAGTTTGAATTAAACTTTTAAGCATGTTTCATGCTAAATATTCTAATTGATTTTAAATGAAAAATCGATCACCGCCTAGACCAATTAATTTTCTTTTCAATTTAAATTGATTTAAATAAAAGTATTAAAAACCCGTTACAAGTTTAGCAAACAGGCACGCGTCCATACTGGCAGTAACTAGGTTTCGTGACCAATGAATGCTTGCAACTTTGGATGCATCGCATAACACAGCATATTTTCAGCTGCCAATGCATATTTTAAGTTTGTTTAATTTTTTTGATATACATTATTTATTAGTTACAAATACGTCTTTAACTTATTACAATACAATCCATACTTCCAAATACATACTAATATTATAAATGCGAAAGAAACTGTCCGTCTGTCTGTATGTTACGCTTTCACGCCTAAACCACAAAACCATTTTTTATAAAATTTGGTATAGGTATAGATTAGACCTTGAGAAAGGACATAAACTATATTTGGTCGCGATAACCGACATCCATGCGGGCGGAAACACGGGCAAAAGCTCGTGTGAAATATAATATTAAAGATATCAACCCGTAATTATGCCAGTCAAATAATTCCCGGTGCAAAGGTACCCATAACGCTGACACCGAGCGATGCCTCGCTGAATCGTAATGGTCATCCATTGCCATTTCCTTGATCATGAATACGGCGACTAATATACAAGATCAGGCTCTTTGCCTCCGATCTCCAACTGCCTAAAGCTTCCTCAAGTTTTTATGTTACAATATCCGGTATTTAGTCATTCGAATCAAGTGACTTGTCGATGCTGACGGGCACGCTAATGATTGTGGACGTATGCGCAGCTGTTGCTGATTTGTTTATTACAATAAAAACTTAATATATCATACAATGAGTATAGGATTGTAAGTATAGATCGATCATTATTTTTTCTATCAACTGTATTCTAATTTCTTGATGTTTTTATAACATAAGAAGCTTTAATATATTTTTAAATGAAATGAGCATTAGGTCAATATACGTCCTATAATTTTTTGTTGCGCTGGGTGAATTTTCCTGTCTTTATACAGAAAAATCCACCAATTGTATCGCCATCTAACAAATCCAGACTAAAAAATAAATAAACGATTTTTGACATCGAATAGGTAGTTAATTATCATACTCTGTAAAAGGGGCTATCCAACGCAAAAATAGTTGTATGGATAAAAGTACGGCAAGAGTCTGTCAATATAAATCTGGAAGATCAGAAACTGGGTTTCCTTTTACTAATTTCCTTCATGTTATTATTTTTGACTTCCACTAAAGAAGCTACGTCATCCCGACAAATGTTTATCAATCCAGGCTTTTATTTGCAAATCTGTGTAACTTGTATCAGCAGAATCTAATAAACACTTTTTAATTCGGAGGTGAAAAATAAACATGGCGCCTAAGGTGAGCGAATTCAATGCAATGCGTAGAAGCCGAAAGAGTGCTACCAAATGTTTCACGATCCCATAAATACTGAGCAAAAGACCTTGAAATGCGAACAGTTACTGTAGAGCTTGAGTTTACTTAGGGTGTGACGTCATGTGTCCTACATACACGGAATTATTGTTAGTTTAGATTTATACGAGGATATAGGGGCTTGGGTTTTGGAGAACAAGCAGTAAACTTGGAATTGGAATTCCAATTGTAAACTTTTACAATTGGAATTCTTTTAAATACTAACAAGGCTGGAAACCCGGATATGAAATAATGCGCGCATTATATGAAAGACCGCATTTTTTTTAGTCTAAAACAATGTTAAAATTTCCTTTTAGAAGCGACTGCCACTTGATTTGTGAACCCCTTGAGGTAGCCTGTGACTGTGCATCGTCAGTCAATCAAGCGAGATTGGCTCATTTGTTAACATGGTACGTGTTGGTAATGGTGACCCTCTTGCCTGAGACTTTGCCTACAGCTTACCATCAGGTGAGGTGAAGTCGAATTGAGGTGTATAGAAAGGTGTGTAGGATATATAGAAAAAGGATATATAGGAAAGGAAAGGTGTGTAGGATATATAGAAAAAAAACTCATTCCAACCATTTTATTCATCCATCCATCCCCATCTTAATATTATAAGTAATTTTACAAGCGAACTAGTGAAGTTATTATGGGATATTTGTTATTGAATGACGTTAGCATATGTACTACTGTTTGTGTTGTACCGTAACCTTGGATTCATGGCGGCCACAATAATTATCACGTGTAAATTATTCTGTTTGAGTTATTTTTCGTGTTTACCATTATTCATATTCATGCCTGCATCTCACCGAAGGGATAGGCAGAGGTAAAATTATACATACACATTGCACTAGTTATGTTTTTAAGTTTATGAGGGTGAGCCTATTGCCTTCTATTGAAATCACATGAACCAACAGTTCACTGACTTAACGGTCAATATATATTCTACACTTCACTAAACCCATTTTTTAAACGGAAACCACAAACTTCCGAGTCCATAAGGCGTAATAATAACAGTTATCCTCCGATTCGTTTTCCAATTGAGTTGAGGCCAGCTTGCAGTGTAACTACGAAACGATCGGAACCATATATTTTCCGTGAAGCGACTGCCATCTCATCTCTAAAACCCGCCGGTGGCATATTGTTGTCCGGATTTTTATGGCTCCAATTATTATTATCTGTGACGAATGCCACAGGTGTTTATATGGTAAGCGGAACAGGCAGCTTAACATCTTCCCCGAAGTACGGTGGGTTTAAAATTCGTTATGTTTTGGCTAATATGACTTAACCATGTAATGTGCTACCCTAGCCGGTTACTAGCCACGAGCGCCTCAACGGCTTAATCAGCTAAAAAAAAATTATGCTTATTTATTACATACCTGGAAGATTTCCTTCCTATGTCCCTTCAATCTGTCGAGGCTCTCTTCTGAAGAGTAGTCGGAAGTCTTGGTGAGTTTTTCGCCCGCATTTTTCGTGGACAACCTAGTGCGATGTGCAGGCGGCGTGGCATACTCCTCCTCAACTTCTGTGATTATCTCTGTAGCTGCTTTACTTGATGCTTGGTTTAGCTGCCTGTAGAGAGATACGTTAATTGTAAAAAGAAATATATATTCAAAGGGTTAAAAAAATGCGTGATGTTTGGGGTAATATCCAAGACCTTTAGGACCTAAGCAAACTTCTTTTTCGAGTCGGTAAATCTGCTGATTAACATGCCGTAACGCATGTCATAAACGTCAAATTCCATACATTCGTCATTCTATTCCATGAAACGCAATTCAAGGAATTTCTACTTGTCTAGAGGGGCTGGTGCAGGCTTTCCTTTCTAGGTTGGAGGGTAAGACGAAAGTTGCTCCCGCAAAAGTCAAAAATGTGCAGGAGAATGGAGCCCGGATTCTAAAATACAAGTTTTGGATGCGACCGGGATTAATGCTGTAATGATGGTTTTAATTCTGCTTGAATCAGCTTAAATCTTAATATATATAAATCTCGTGTCATAATGTTTGTCCTCAATGGACTCCTAAACCACTTAACCGATTATAATAAAATTCGCACACCATGTGCAGTTCGATCCAACTTGAGAGATAGGATAGTTTAAATCTCAAATTATAGTCCGATTCGCGATAACCGACATCCACGCGGGCGGAGCCGCGGGCGACAGCTAGTATTTAATAGAAATTAAACCAATATTGTTGAACAATAACTTTTTTCAACGATCTTTACATTATAAATAATACTTAGTGTTTATTAAACGCCGTTTTGTATTCCTCTGTGATTTTTGTTTAAACATTTATTGGAACCTACCTTAACTCTCAGCAAAATAATATGTGCTTTGTAAATTAGAAATTATTAAGCTAGTTTTTTCGCCGATTGTATTTTGTCTATTAATTGTTATATTTTACAAAAAAAAAGGAGACCAATTTCCATATTTTTAATAGTTTTACAAATGTTAGAAAACATATACACGCTGATGCAGTGGTACTTATGGCAATCACTTTTTGCTTTTACGTCGAGAAATAGGGTCAAAGGTATATTGCGTATTTATGCTGCCCACGCCGCACCCGTAGTTTTAAAAGGCATTTCACTGCAATCAGGTCGTAGATTACAACACATACAATTTTGGAACTTGGAACATTTCGAACCGTCTGTGAGGTCAATTGGGTCACAAGAACAACATCATCATCATCATATCAGCCATACACAGTCCACTGCTGTACATAGGCCTCTCCCATAGACTTCCAGAATGACCGATCCAAAGCAGCCCGCATCCAGCGCTTCCCTATAAATAGGCATACTTTCAGTTCGATTTGATAAAGCTAATTGCTTACATTATGTAGGTATTAAGTATGTGTTCTTTTTGCTTGTGAGCAGTTAGAATGATATGAACATTTCTGATCAACACTCACGATAATACAGACAAGCATGCTTTTTACCCGTCAGCCAAGAAGGGTTATGTATTTCGCGCGTATATTGTATGTGTGTATGTATATGTCTGTATGTTTGTAATATTCTTTATTACCTCATATCTTCTGATCCACCGTACGGATTTCAATGATTAAGTCTCAAATGAAAGGTATTTATTGTCCAAGTGGTTTTGGGTACATAAAATATAAACAAAAGCTATATGTAGGTTTTTTGGCGGCAAAATGTATGTAGTAAATATTTTTTTTCCACTTCTATTTATCGAATGGGGTCTCAAAATGAAGGACATTAGAAGACGATTACAAAAATATATATGTCATAACTAAAAAGTATATGAAATAAATAATAAAAAATAAAAAACCCGACTGATGCTGAAAAGATCGAAACAAACTTTATAGCAGGCGTTACCTATTTGCAAATCTCAAACCCGATGAAAATTAATGGGTACCGCCTGCTATAAAGCTTGTCTCGATCTTTTCAGCATCAGTCGGGTTTTTATTTTTAATAAATTTTCTTCTTGCCGTTTTGTAAATTCCGTTTCAACTGCCTATACAGATTAAAAGAGTTTCACTTTGAAGTTTGAAAGGGGTTATAGAACTTGCATACCTAAGTTCGGGGGCAGTTTACCCTGCTCACCTCGAGAACTAAGACTACTAAGAGAGATGAATATTGTTCTAAGCCTCAAAGCTTAATTGCTATAAGAAAGAATCCACCTTTATTTTCTTAAGACTAGCTTGTTTCATGACCTTTTCTGACCGATATAATGTCTGCAACATTGTCGTGAAAGGTGAACAGTCATTGCACTTACGAGTTCCGTTTATCAGTCAACAAGTGTGATCGGCGTAAATTATAAGTGGATAGACCAACTGTAGGTGAGTCGCCGTCTCAGATGCGGCCACGTTTTACAGCGATCCTGGTTGCAGCTGACGCTTGCAGCTTGCCCTGCGTTCGCTTATCGCTCACTCTGTTTATTATACCACCTCGGTGGAAAACAAGTACACGGCCTAGCTGATAAAGTCACACTCGTGCTTCCGACCTTGTAAGAACCTTCTAATGACCTTCATGAAGATCCTCATGTTGCAGCCGCTTGGAGAAACCAATTGGGTATTATGCTGTGGTTAAAATAATTTATTTAGCTGAATTTATTAAATTAAGAATAGTAAAAGAGTGAAAACAGTCACGTTGGTTCTTATTTTATTGTTCTAATTTATTTTAAATCATCCACCCAACCTTGAATAGTAAATGATTTGACTATTAAATATTGTGACGTCGCGAATAGAATTTTTTATACAATTTTCCTTATAAGTATCTACTTATAACTTACCTTTTTGACGTTTAGTATCAAGGAACTAATTTGACTAGTCTTCCTTTCACTTGTTTTCAGTGCAAAACTAACCCCTTATTTGAAACCCCATTTGATGCCATTATCCACAACCCTAATATCGTCTTATATTCTGGTATCAGTAAAGACTCTGTGGACGCTAATAAGGAGCTTAACTATTTAATCAGCCAACATTTGCAGGACTGGCTAACTATTTACACGGATTCATCAAAATCATCTGACACTACTTGCGTTGGGTCCGCTGTTTGGATCCCTAAATACAATATTATACTCTCATATAAATCACCAAATATCAACTCCATATTTACTGGTGAATCGATAGCTATACTTGAGGCATTATTATATATTGAATCAATATAAGCAAGGCAGTAATATTTACAGATTCTAAGAGCTGCTTAATGGCTGTTCTGGCTAACCAATTCACCAGTAAAATAAAGTTCCCCTTAATCCTTTTAATAAAGCAGTCTCTGTTTAGGTGTCAGACTAAGGGGCTGTTGGTTTCGTTGATATGGATCCCAGGTCATGCTGGCATAGCTGGAAACTCATTTGTTGACTCCCTAGCCAAGGAAGCCATATCCAATGGTACCCTTGAACAATACAGAGTCTATGCTCACGATCTTCTTTTACTCGAAAAACCCTCTTTAAATAGAATGTGGACTTCCATTTGGGAGGAATCCTGCAAGGTGAAGGGAAAGCACTATGCCTCCATCCAAGTGGACATTCCAGCTAAACCATGGTTTTACAAATTCCGTGAAGCCACTAAAAGAGCGACATCGGTTGTTTGTCGTCTGCGTCTAGGTCATGTCTGCACCAACGTATTTCTTGCTAAAATTAGGGTAAGGGACAGCTCTCTCTGTGAATGTGGCTTGGATGAACATACTCCAGATCATATTTTCTTCGCGTGTCCAAGCAGGAATGGTTCTTTGTATGATATCCTCCCCACTAACTGTACCCCTCGTCCCATAAACTTTAACTCCCTTCTGACTTTTACTAATTCCCCTCTTATATATTTAATTTGTGACTACATTGACACTAATAATATTAACTTGTAGAACTGTGTTTGTCTGCTATAACCACTAACCTAGGTGTTTTTCTTTGGCTCAGGTACTCCAACGTGCAACATGACTTTCGGCCTGCTTTCTACTATTTTCTTCCCTTGTAAATTCACAAAGTTCTGATCCATAGTTGCATTTGCCAAGTCGAAACTTTAACCTTTTTCTTTAAATGCATATTGGTTAAAATCGTAATAACTGAGTTGTTGGCGGAAACTTAGGAAACGCCATATTAAATATAAAAAAATATAAAAAATTTGACTAGTCAGTCAAATACACAATTGGTTGACTCTTCCCCTGAAAATTGTATTAAGCTAAATCCGATGGCTCATACTAGGGTCCCAGCCCCCAATTACAGTCCCAGCCCCCAAAGGCTGCAGCAAATAGCAGCAATAACTGTATGCAGCTTTGCATTGCAATGCGTAATGTATGTGGACTTCCCTTTGGGAGGAATCCTGCAAGGTGAAGGGAAAGCACTATGCCTCCATCCAAGTGGACATTCCAGCTAAACCATGGTTTTACAAATTCCGTGAAGCCACTAAAAGAGCGACATCGGTTGTTTGTCGTCTGCGTCTAGATCATGTCTGCACCAACGTATTTCTTGCTAAAATTAGGGTAAGAGACAGCTCTCTCTGTGAATGTGGCTTGGATGAACATACTCCAGATCATATTTTCTTCGCGTGTCCAAGCAGGAATGGTACTTTGTATGATATCCTCCCCACTAACTGTACCCCTCGTCCCATAAACTTTAACTCCCTTCTGACTTTTACTAATTCCCCTCTTATATATTTAATCTGTGACTACATTGACACTAATAATATTAACTTGTAGAACTGTGTTTGTCTGCTATAACCACTAACCTAGGTGTTTTTCTTTGGCTCAGGTACTCCAACGTGCAACATGACTTTCGGCCTGTTTTCTACTATTTTCTTCCCTTGTAAATTCACAAAGTTCTGATCCATAGTTGCATTTGCCAAGTCGAAACTTTAACCTTTTTCTTTAAATGCATATTGGTTAAAATCGTAATAACTGAGTTGTTGGCGGAAACTTAGGAAACGCCATATCAAATATAAAAAAAAAAAAAAATTGACTAGTCAGTCAAATACACAATTGGTTGAGTTCCCCTGAAAATTGTAATAAGTTAAATCCGATGGCTCATACTAGGGTCCCAGCCCCCAATTACAGTCCCAGCCCCCAAAGGCTGCAGCAAATAGCAGCAATAACTTGCTTTGCAATGCAAAGCTGCATACAGTTATTTCAAGTATTAAGTGACAGGATGGCCGCTCCTGCTGCTTTATGCTGGATTGTTTTGGATGTTAAACCACAGTGTAGTGTGTTTTGACAATTTTATGTGTGATTCCTAGATTGAAGTTCCAATAAGCGCAAATTGCTTTTTAAATGAAGACAAGTCTGTAGTGGAATTATACATGTATACTACTTTTTGTTTCTGAAATTGTTCTAATGATAGTTTGTGCAGAAACGTCACGGTGTGAGTGTACTTGTCACACAGAAGGTCACTGTTATCAACAGACTCATTTCCGCTGGCCAAGGTTACTGCCATTTCCATTTGTGTTATCAAAGAGAAAGTTGGTTGAATAGACCAAATTTATTTTAATACTAGCGTTTGCCGACGGCTCTGCCCGCGTGGATGTCGGTTATCTCGACCAAAGATAGCCTATGTCCTTTCTAAAGGTCTAATCTACCCCTATATAAAATTTCATCAAAATCGGTTCAGTGGTTTACGCGTGAAAGCGTAACATACAGACAGACAGACAGAGTAACTTTCGCATTTATAATATTAATATGAATATAAATGATAGAATAAAAAATAAATAAACTTCAAAAACCAAAAAGGAACTTTTATATACCACTTAAGTGGTACACAAGCACACAGCCCACCTGACAAAACCTGTACCAAGGACTGAATAATAAGTGAATTACATAATTTATTTAATTCATCATCATCATCTTCTTAGTGTTGTTCCCACTGTTCCCAGTCACATCTGAGGCTTTCACTTTAAGCCCAGGGTTCATTTACTTCTTCTTCTCCTAGTAACTTGGCTTAGATAGCTCCTATGTGAGTGACTGCCACCTTGGGAGGTAAGGTGGCAGTCACTCACATAACCGAGAGGATAGCCTATCCCATTATCAAGAATTTTCTATCACAAATTCATAATAAAAGTTATCCCAAAGAGAGAAACAAACCCATAAAGGATCTCATGAACATTATCCCCTTCTGTTACGTGTTAGTGCATGATTAACACACAATGTTCAAATATTTAAAGTAATATTATTGAAAAAATGTTAAAATTAAAATAATAATTACATTTGTAAAATTATGCATATCAGGTGAATGATAAATACAAAGTTATTGCTAAAACATTTGTTTAAACAAAAATCTCATTGTGAGGTGATGGTAAAAGGAGCCAGCAGTGTATATGGAGCCCCTACAGTGCTGGCTCCTTTTACTATCACCTTTACCCATGAGGACAATGTTAAACCTAATACTATCCTCATGGGTCTGGGACAGATCATGGCCATTGGCCAGACCATTGCCAGATGATGACCATTGCTAGTCATAGCAGTTCCATGACTTCATCATATAGAGTTGGTAATTGTTGAAAAAGTAAAAGATAAATAGTTGGTTAAATACATATGAGAGACGATATTCTTAGCAATCCATGGATTCTCCGTGCGGGTGCCGGGTCCATCGCGTTGCTGAGTTGGGAACTCAGGACAGTGCCTGGGACTTGCAACCCAAGTGTAGGTTTAGAAGGGGCCCCTTTTGTTGATGTACATCAACACTCACCTTCACTACCCAAGTTCCCCTCCCTGCCTAACCAAATTTGATACGAACCTACTAGTGCCGCTTTAGACATTCGTCCTAGTAATGAGCTTATTGTAGCTCTCGATAGGCCTAGATCTTTAAGTAGGTTATAGAGAGATTTAGCTGGTATACCTCTCGCTCCCACTTCTACTGCATACAAATTAACCACGTAACCGTTTTTGATTAATTCGTTTGTGAGGTCATAGTATTTATTTTTCTTAAGTGTGTGGTCCTTCGGTATATTTGTTTCCCACGGTACAGTAAGTTCCACAAGGACCACATATTTTGTCGTTTTTGAGTAGAGAAATATGTCCGGTCTAGATGATACATAAATATTCTATGACTATGGTATGACTAGCTTGTGGTATGGATTCTAGAATGTAGATGAAACTATTTGCTTTTTTTTAAAATACCTACTATATATATACACACATATTATATTTAAAAACATTATGCATATTTGCATAATAATAATGAAGTGAGGATTAACATCATAAAACTGAAACCTTAGCTATAATTGAATGACTTAACTATGACTATCCGTTGATTCACACAGTTTACTTGTAAAACGTTTGCATATCAAGCTATAAAATTCACAAGAATTGATGTTCCTAACAAGGCCACACCACAAAGGCCTTAGTGACCTCGGAGCTCATAGTTGTGACATCATAGTAAATAAAATCTGTCCTCTGTAAAGTACCTACTTTGTCCTTAGTGAAATACAACCTTGTAATGGTAATGTTCATACTTGTGTGGGCGGGAGATTTATAGGTAAAATTTTATTGCCCCTGTGCTCTACTTTTTTATGAGATAATAAATCTGATAAGATAATCTCTTTTCTAACTTAAACTAGGTGTTGATAGTGGTGCTCTTCACTAATGTGAGTTAACAATAAATACTATTGATGGATTTTTTTTCTAGTGGAAGTATTGTAACCATGGACTCTAATGCTTGTAACCATATTAGGGGTATCCCACCTAATAGGCTCCTTCATAACTATACTAAATTAAAGCTATTTGTTTATACAAGACTACTTTAATGTTTAATATAATAACTCAAATATTTCGTTAACATTAAAAAAAAAAATAGAATAGTTCAGATGACCACACAGATTGTGCACTTTCCATAGACCCTAAAACATGATTTTTAAATGAAATTAAACTTGCAGAAGCCTGAATGAAGAAGTCAATAACATCTAAAAGTAATTGAATCACAAGTTTTATTTCAAAATCGTGGACAAGTAATAAATGGTACACATAACAAGATTAGGTTACTCACTGTACCTAGAACCTTGCTTGTGTTTATCAATTTCAGGAAATACACAATTGTGTTGTGTATGAATTATAAAGTATAAACAAGTTAATCTTTGCTAAGACTTTGTTATCAGACAATTATATATTAAAAGGTAATCTTGTACATTATTAATCTTAATAATTATTTACAAGATTACCTTTTATAGAAAATGATACATACATAAACTAGAAAAATTAATATCTTTATTGAACTGTATGATTTTTTAAGCGATTTTGAAAACAATAGGAAGTTACTCTAGCAATTTTAGGGTTAGAGTAATATTAAATAAGGTGCAAGTACTTACTTCACAGGAGTGCTCCGTTTTATTGGAGTTTTGCGGCCAGATTTGTGATGAGTGTGTTCCTCCCCTTCTAAACAATTCTCACGGTCGCAGCTAGACCGCAAAAAGGGTGTCTTCGAACGAGACCTTGACCTCAATTCATTAACAGTAGGATTTTCCATGTTTGAATCACTGATGCTATCTTTCTGTTATCACTGCCTCAACCCCATCTTTCACACTTCGTTCCTCGGTATGCCAAACTGATGGCTATACGACAATGCCACCGTTATTAAAAACAATTTAGTCTGCTCCGTACACAATGATATTACACAAGAAAATCTATTTCTGTGGCTTCATGTAATGCCGCCAAAATTAACGTAACGAATGTCTCCAAATGCCTCGTTGACTTTCAAATACACTTTACGGGTTCTCAATTTTCAACGTCATGCAACTTCTGGTAAATATATTGACTGATAAAAATGTATAAATACAAAATTCAGTACAACGAATTGTACACAAACGCGTGCGATTTACGAAATTTGTGAATTTCGTAACTATTCAATCGCTAAACATAAACTGATGACGTCATCGAAAAGACGTTACTTCTCTTCAGGGCTGCCATGCCATTTGATTTCATCTCACTCATCTAATCATGAATGGAAAATCTACCGAAATGTTAAATTTATAAAATCATGCTAGATTATTTATTTCCCTTTACTATTACACATATCATTTATTTATTTTCACTTCCGATTTCTCAAGTGTATGCACCAAATATACATAATGCGACACAAATTAGTGGACATGGACATGGAACGATATAATGCGTATTGCCAGATTAATAAAAATTCACCAGACTGATCGATTTAAGGTAAAAGCACCAATGGTAGACACTTTAAGGACAAAAAATTAAACTTCACTCTACAAAATGAAATATGTTAATTACAGTGGAATCCTTTTTCAAGTATTACAGCAACATGCAGACATTAACTTTTGCAGATAACATCCTTATAAACTATCATACTTTTACTTTAAATAAAATTATTATACACTTAGTCGTAAACACCAATTATAGACAGCATATCCCCAATAGAAGACAACGATTAGCACTAATAGTTGACACTTTAAGGACAATTAATTTTCACTCTACAATAATGAATATATGTATCAGAAAATGACCGTTAACCACAGACACAATAACGTTGGGGTTTTCCAAGTTTGATGTATCTATGTATGTATGTGTGAGTGTCCGTGGTATCGTAGTTCCCGAACGGATTTACCGATTAAATAAGGTTTTTTTTTGAAAGGTGAATTAATAGAGAGCGATCTTAACTTTAACTAATATAAATCGGTCCGAGATGGCCACCAGTAAAACATTACAGATCTTCTCATATTAGTATCAAATTAAAGAGCTTGACTAGTAGATCAATTGAAAGAGTATAAAATTAAAATGTAATAAAAATATATGTCAAGTACGGTAAATGTTATAAGTACATTGAAATTCCTCACTATTATTAATAATTACCATCTTTCTTTGGTGAAAGGAATAAATGAAACCTTAAAATGTTATTAACAGTGAAAGCGATGACGACGGAATCAAGCTTAGCGGCTTCTATTTCATCCGAAGGAAACCAACGAAGGGTACATCGAAGGTCTCTACCAGACCTCTTCTAACCTAATCTATCTATCCCGGAGTGCACGGTGTTCACAATATCGCTACGCTCGCTCCCGTGGTGTAGACAATCGTCAACATTAACATAATTGTTATCATCATCGCCATCATTATCGTCATCATCAACATCGTCGTCATTATTACCATCATCATCATAGTCATCATCATCATCGCTATCATCATCATCTTTAGACTGAGGTTACATTTATTAATTTTACGGGGGATAGCGGTAATCCTCATCCATAGCCCTATTTCCAGACTCACTAATACTATAAATGCGAAATCTGTTTATCTGTCTATTATGCTTTCACGCCTAAATCACAGAACCAATATTAATGAAATTTAGTACACAGTAACTAAAAGGAAATATGGGATGGAAAATTTCTATAAAAGTTTATCATTGAACACGTCTTGAAACAGTAGGGAGGCAACGGGGCAAATCAAAGTGACATTCATGCGTATAGAGCAGTAGGCATTATTAAAAACTAGCTGTTGCCCGCGGCTTGGTAATCGACTAGAATTGAGCCGAAGCTATTGAGCATTAATCTTGCCTCTGTATTCGACTTTCTACTCGCCTCTGTAATCAGCTTTCCACTTTCCTCTCTAGGTACTCAACTCTACACAAGTCTCTCTTCTCAGCTCTCCACTGTCCTCGCCTCTCCACTGGCCTCTCTTGTCGCATCTCCACTCGCCTCTGTACTCAACTATACTCGACCTTCTATTCGACCTCTATACGCTTATCCACTTTAAAGATCTCTAGGTATTCGCCTATTCATTCACCTCTATATTTGACTCTTTAATCGACAATGTCTTTCCCCAATCTCTAATTTGTCTACGTACCAAATTTTAACAAAATATCTTCAAAAATAACATATTTTTGTAGGTACTAACTTTCATCACCTATTACTCCCCCCCCCCCATATACAATATTATAGTATAGATTAACTGTACTTACATACAGTACCCTTAACAAATATCTTAAGAAACAACATGAATGTATATAAGTCTTCAGGCTTTCATGGCCGGCGTTGCATGTAGAATATACTGCTTCCGGGCTGTTTGGCCGTGGTCTCTGTGAAACTTGCGTTCCAGACGTTTCGTCGATCACTGCGGTCGATATCTTCAGTGGCGCAGGTCCGGGCGACGACGAGTTCGGAGACCTTGCCTCGTCGGCTGAGTTGCGACTGACGCGAAGTCTTGAATCGCTAGCGTATTTATAGACGCGGTCGGATTCAAGCATCCCAACAACTTCAACCAGGAAAACGAGGGATTTCAGCTCCAAAAAGATTGCTACCCCGCACTGAGAGCCACTCGGTATCACAGTGCAAACGACCAATCAGGATCGAGTAGGTCGGTGCCACAGCTCTCGACCAATCAGAATTGAGTGAGTCGATTCCCCCCCTCCGACCGCGTCTATAAATACGCCAGCGATTCAAGACTTCACATCAGTCGCAACTCAGCCGCCGACGAGGCAAGGTCTCCGAAATCGCCGTCGCCCGGACGCCACTGAAGATGTCGACCGCAGTGATCGACGAAACGTCTGGAACGCAAGTTTCACATAGACCACAGCCAAACAGCCCGGAAGCAGTATATTCTACAAACATGACTGTGTTTATCGGCCTAGATTATTTGCTTTCAACTGTCGGTAATTTAAAATTTGCTTCGGGTGGTGCTGCAAATTTTTTAACGTCTCTTATAGATGCCATTAGGCGTCTTTTAAGGTAATAGTCTTGTAAATCAAATAGTTACTTTACTTAAAATAAACGAAAGCGTCTACCATTGGGCCAGTGTCTACAATTGGGGTCATAATTTTTTTTATTATATTCTTCTTTTGAAATTACAGGTATTCTGTATTGGATATAATCTGTGATTTAATCTGTCATCTGTCAAAGTTTTCAACTCCTTTTGGGCGGGTAAGCAAAACGTAAATAAACTTGGAAACTTCGTAAAATGGAGCATAATAAAATTTATACGAAAATAAAAGAAATTGGTAATGTACATAGTAAACGCGAAGAGCTTAGAGAAATATGTCACTCTAAATATGAACAGGTAAACACGTGATAAATGAAAGTATTTATATTTTGATAAAGTACGCAATATTTATAAGTGGAATTTATTTCAGATAGTTAAGTTTTTACCGCGACGTATTCTTAACAGTGATGGTGGCGATTTATTGGGATGTATACTTAATGGATTGCCGGACAATGCAGGGAATTGTAAGAATAAAGTTAAGGTAAATAACCTTAAAATACTGGCCAGCAAACAGGTTTCAACTTGTTACAGTTTAGTAGAGTTCATCTCATGAGACCTGCAAAGCAAATATCAATGTATGCTCAAAGTAAGTAATATGCTATGAGTGAATGCTGCTAATTGAAAACCATAGCATAGCATATCATTATCATTTAAATCAGATCCAGTTCTGTTCTCTGTTCTGGAGCGAACTACACAGCACTATTCAGACTCATACTAAGCAGTAATACTGATAACATTCTAACATACATTTAAAAACAAACATACATAAGATCTTTGGAATTCTAGCCAACATTAATTGCAAGGCAGTTCACCTAATTGTTGATGGGTCAGTTCCCAGCACATACTTTCCTCTCAGAATTTTGACATCAGATATTATCCGCTTCTGTAGCCCAAGAGCCCAAATAAACAAGAAAGAAAAGTATTAGGAGAGGGTTGGTGTACAAACTGCTAGCTTTTATTGTATTAGGTTTGGTACTTGATGGAGATTTTAATTTTCAGGTCATTGACTTGGTTCTAAAGACTATGAGAAAGGAGTCAACCTCACTGACACATTGCGGTGATGTCTCCAGTAGGCTGTGTTTAGAACTACCGAGGTTACCGGTAGAGGATTTAGTACGATGGAGCAATGACAGTGTGCAGTCCATTGTGGATGATAGTGATATCAACATGATGTGAGTTACAAAGTTATTAATAATAAATGACTTTTTTACTTCTCCAGCACAAAAAATGGTGCAATTACTGCCCAAAAACTTGCAATAGAATTGTATTTTACTGTTGTTAGTAAAAGTTATATGAATGGGGATGTCCACGCAAAACTAATTGTAGATGGCAGCAGCATATGACCAAACGACAATAATCATCTGTTCTGTGAGGATAACAAACTCACAGCTGTCAGATTTTAATAGACAAACAATGAAATCTATGTAGATGACAGCTAACATTGGTCATTACGAGGCACCCTCTGTAGGGATAAAAGCATGTTCTCAATGGGGATGCTGACTATCCCCATTGAGAACACGCTTTCTGAAATATATTAATTTGCTATGAAATACAAAAAAAAAAAAAAAAAAAACAATAAACGCTGATCTTAAAGTTCAGTTTATGGTAACAGGCTCGCTACCTATTGTGATAGTCTAAAATAATTTTGTAGAATGTTTGTGTGCCTTGCTGTACTTGTATGTGTGTGGTAATTCTATCTATAATTAGAAAAGTAATCAGTCAATTAGCATATTGCAAGTCACTACTGGACATAGGCCTCTCCCAATGTCAGTAATAATAATATTCACAATTTACAGTTGGCGAGATGTTCTCCCAGAATGCATCAATGCCATATCATCACATGACACAGTCAAGCACTGCGGCACAGAAATGAGCAGCTCTGAGTACAAGGAGCAGTGTGTCCACACACTGTGTCAGTGTAGATGGAAAGAGAAACAACTGGTGCAGTTGGCTGCTATGTTCAAGTTAGTATGCTGTATTTATTTCTAACTGGCATTATTATTTATCAATTTCAATGGGTTAGGAGAAATCCAGATGGATGATCTGCTCTGTGTGGGTGAGACATTCCATCTATTTCCCTGGGAAGGATTCCTTCCCTTTCAGAGGAGGATATTACTTATTCACGTCATTCTTTCAAATCTGTTTCCTTGTAAAATCTTTAGATATTTTAAAATCGTCCAGGTCTTCTATTTGTAATACCAATAGTTTATCGAGTATTGACTACTGACGCATGTTTCAGTGTCTGGATCTGGACTGATCAGTGTGTGGAGAGGCACTAACCGCAACTGGCATCTAAATATGTATAGTTACCATCATATGTCTTGACCCTAGGCACGTCACAAAATGTACCTACTCCATATGCACAGTATGGGTTTTTGGATGTCTCTCAAGGATAGCACAAGGTGTATGGCGATGGAGGAACTCACATCTGCCAATCATAAAATATACCTTTCGTGACTTAGGGTCAAGATACCGGGTGTAAGGCGAACGCTCCCGAAGCCGAAGGCCCGTGGTAGTACTCCGGGTATACCACATTTTTTTTTCTTTTGAGTTGGTGAAAAAAAAAATTAAGTATTGTAATTTTATTTAAAAAATTTTTTTTTTTCATTTTCAAGCATTATTTATTCTCCATCGTATTAGGAAAGCTCAATGAAACGACAACAAAAAAACAAATGGAACCAAACGCGTGCTTTTTTGTGGCGAATGTTTTTTTGATGAAATTGTCGTTTCATTGAGCTTTCCTAATAGTTTTTCACCAAATCCAAAAAAAAAAATTATGCCTATATGTAGTATATCCGGAGTATTACCAGGGGCTTTCGGCTTCGGCAGCGTTCCACTAACACCCGATATATGTCCAGTTGTACCATAAGTGATAAAACAACTTGATTGTCGCAACTACCCTTACTGGGCTCCCCAAAAGTGGCTTATTCGACGATATCTCATGCTAAAACCGCCTAGCGTGTGTTCTATTCTAAAGTCGCATTTTTACTTCTATTGTTCAAGAGCCTGGCAAACTACATCACAATCTTGTTTTCTTTTAGGGACTTGCAGCTGTCTCGCAACGATCATAGGCAAGTGGTGAATAAGATATGTTCGTATATCATAGACATTCCACCAGACACATTGCCACCACTTGTCCATCAATTACTTAAGTAAGTATAACTCAGTCGCTAGTGCATAGCCCTCCCAGACGGATTTTAGAAAAGTATTAGATAGTGATTATATTGACTGTCTATATGCACCCATTTACACTTTCTTGTTCATCCTAGCGTTAATACTTAGAAGAATAGAAGCTTAGTCTTTGGCTGAACTTCGATATTTTTCGTGAAGCGACTGCCATATGACCTCACTATGAACGCGTTGACGATATTGAAGCATTGCAGTTATACCAGTTGTTGGACTTTTTAGGGCTCTAACTACCCGGAACGACTGCCATATATTTTCGTATGGCAACTGGAACCGACGGCTTAACGTGCTCACCGAGGCACAGCCAGATCAACGTCATATTTTGCATTAAATATTAAGGAGGTAGGGCAAGACGGTATTTCTGTCCAATTGAGCAGTCCGACTGGGGAAGTAGCCCTACAAAGTAACGCCGCCATAATTTCCTCGTGTTGTGTTCCCGACAGTAAGTAGGGTAGCCAGAGCTCACTGGAGAGTTTTTGTACTGTGAGTGGGAAGACTAAAGGCTACTCGTGCTTTGTCTTCTACACTGACGGCACAAGAAACTCTCTGTGTTTACAGGCAGCACGAGTGTGACTCCCCTGGTGTTCCACAGGCCCATAGGTCATGGTGCCCACTTTCCATCAGGTGGGCTGTGTGCTTGTCTGTCACCTCAATGGTATATAAAAAATGCATACAAAAAGGTATATGCACTTAGCGGGGCCTGAAATCCTTCGAAGCGGTCGCGTTCACTACCCCCGCGACACTGAGGTTGTCCTAATTATAATTAGGATTTTCAATGTTAATTATTATATGTTCTGTTTCAGATTATGTAAAACATATAACTTGGAGCCGGTGTTGTCACATCTCTCACATTACTTCAGCGTGAGGTTGTACAGCAAACTAGAGCCACCGCCACAAGACTCCGAGTCCACCACTATTGATATCGATGATATCGGTAAGCATATACGCCTATATATTCCTGAGGTGATAGGCAGAGAACTCATTCATTTCGTCAATTAGGTTTTTAGTCTTAAGTAAGAAGGCTGCGAGGTCCACGCTTCATAGAACTACTAGTAAGTATTACAGCGTTGGTCTCTGTTCAATTGCGACATTCAAAAACTTGTACTTTGGATCTCTCTTACTTGATTTGGCCTTTCTCTCTTATTTGTGGAAGCAACTGCCACCTGATTCCCATCCCTAAGAGATATCCTTATTCATTATTTATTAGGTGATTCTGATTCTTTGATTCTTTGATTCTTTGATTGATTCTTTGATTCTTTGATTCCAATTGCGGATTTTAGCTGAACTTCGATATTTTCCGTGGAGCGACTGCCATCTGACCTCCACAACCAAAAGGTGATAGCGAAGCATTGCAATTAGAAGAGTTGTTGGATAAATATGGAGGGCTCCAACTACCCGTAACGATTGCCGTTGATGTTCGCATGGCAACCGGGACCGACGGCTTAACGTGCTCTTCAAGGCACGACCAGACCAATGCAAACACCATTCAATGAGCCTGCGCCTCCTGCGTAGCAGCCACGTTCACTACCGCTGCGCCACGGAGGCTGTCTGTGAGAATTTATTAATATTGAATATGTTACTTCCAGTGCCCCACAGCTCAGCAGAACTAAGCCGTTGTCTCTCCACCTGTATTTACCACATATCGCAAGGGGCGGCCGACCCTGAGCTGGTCCGCAAACATATCAAACAGTGGCCTAAGACCCAGCTCCTAAGAGCTCCCTTTCTGATAGATCTGGCGCTCGCCATGGCGGATAAGGGGGCGGATTTCCGATCCGTATGTTTGGAGGTAAAAACAGATATCTTAAGTTCGAATTAAATTTTTAAGCATTTTTCAAGCTCCTGCGCCACTGAAGATGTCGACCGCAGTGATCGACGAAACGTCTGGAACGCAAATTTCACATGGACCCCGGCCAAACAGCCCGGAAGCAGTATATTCTACATACAGCACCGGCCGTGAAAGCCATCACCGTCTTTAGTTTCCTGATGCACGTGGTTGCCGAAAAGCAACCGAAATCTTATTCTTACTGTAAATAATTAAAGCACCAAATAATAAGTTTAATTGCGATTGTTACATAGGCAACAATGACGAGGGGTCTCTATGCCCCCGATTCCTGCTGTCCTCCCAATAGGTCGCATGCTGAATGATATACTAGATAGAGATGAGATATTTTTCCATAGACTTCCCTTAAGAAAATTTTCACCCTTTGCCACTGATGGGTTAAATCGGAATAAGGTATCAATGTATTCATTTTCATCTCCATTGCTCAGGTAATAAGGTCAGCAATTGAACTGCGGGCGTTAGACGATTTACGAGCACGTGAATCCGCTTGGGTCCGATCTGTCATTGGACCTGACGTTGATGTCGTGAGTCTTCTTAAAGTTATCACTACTGAAAGGTATGTTGAAACTATATATGTAAATTTCTTGAAAAAAAAAAGAAATAAAAGCGAAGGTTTTTTTGTTTATTCATAAACCTACATAACGGCATGGGGTACCGATAGTAAGAAAACATCTTTAGTTATATTAAAAAATGAATAGATGGCACTAGTAGACTCATTTAAAGAAATAAAAAAGTTAAAACCATGTTCGAACGCTTAATTGCTGACTTAAAATCACGTAAATTATTTCAGAACTTAAACACATCATAAGGTAAGCATGTAAGCATATAAAACTCGTTGGTAATATAATAAATAAAGAATTCGTGACAATCGTGCTAATCATTTATTTATTTTTGCCATCTAGCGGCATAGTGCATTATGTCTAAAGAATTCGTGACAATCGTGCTAATCATTTATTTATTTTTGCCATCTAGCGGCATAGTACATTATGTCTATAACTTTCACAATTACTAGAATCTGGTAGAATCAATATAGATTGTAATATTTGTAGTTTTATTCAATATTGTATTTAGATTATATTTTATTTTTGATAAGTTAATTTTAATACTAAAAATTATAACAAGATTGCCATAACAATGTCGCCATCTAGTTATAACTCCTGAACTTAAAAGCTGCCTGCCTGCTTTTTGAAGTTACGAGTGTAACCATTTTTTATTCCTGATTCTGCATCTGTATAAGAACTATTCTCAGAAGAATTAAGAGAAAAGAAATATAAAAACTATAGCAACATTGAATTTTCATACACACTGAAGCTAGTCCTTCTTTGTCTTCTACACTGACAACACAGAAACTCTGTATTTATGGGTCGGCAGCACGAGTATTACTCCCATGGTGTTAAACAAAGTCGGTAGCTTAGTGGTTCGAATTCGAATTTTGGCCATTACACTACCGACGTGAACCCACTCCTAGCACAAGCAATTTAGCTTAGTTGGAGGGGTTAGAGGGAATATTAGTAATTTCGATAATTTCGGTTGCTAATATTCTTTTTTTTTTTAAACACGTTCAGAGGCCACGGTAACCACTTTCCATCAGATGGGCCGTGTGCTTGTCTAACATCTCAGTTGTATACATAAAAAATATTTGATAGAAAAAAAAGGAGGGATGGAAAAATACAGTTGAATGGATGCAAAATCTCTCACAAACCATAATGGAGTATATTGTTACTTAAATCTTATAATTTTTTGATTGCTAGAGATATAGAGGTGTCTAAATCGATTGCCTCTCGAAGCCTCCTACGTCTCTCATTAGTAAAGTAATGGAAGAGATTCCTCATAGTTTGGGTTTCTTCATAATTTTCCTACAAAAGCTATAGTTTTATCATGTATTTCCAGTGCGAACCACCGCCAGCTAACGGTAGTCGGTCTGATTCACCTGGCATTCCTCCTTCTATCAACTTACCGACTCAAGCCTGTTGCGCAAGCCTGTTGGTCACACGGGAAGCTGATATTAGTGAGGCTCAGCAAATCCCAACCTGAGTGCGCCCCGCATATACTGAGTCAGTTGGCTGATAGGCTGGCTGGGGATTCTACGCAGAAACAGTATTCAGGTATGATACATACATACATATACTCTATTTCCCTCCAGGGTAGAGTCACTTGATGATACCCTAGCAGAAGCAGGCTGATACGGTGGCGCGTGCGATGTGTCTTCCTCTATCCGGGGCAAGATGAGGACACAGTAGTCCCACACCCAAGTGGGCCATTTTTATGGGTCAGCCCGGGCTTGCCGTGAGGGTAGCCTAAGCAATGGATGACGCAAGACGGCGTGAGGTTTAGTAGGTTCAAGTCTGACATAACCACTCCCACTACATTTTACCTTAGGCCGTATAGGCAATTAAGGAGCAACCTAAATGACGCGGTTTTGCTACCGTGTCTTACAATCATTTTCTACTTAATCTATCGTGTCTATTACAATATTACTCACAAAATATAAAAAAAAAAAATTTGCACATAAACCCGATCTTCAGGCGGCGGGGCTCGGCGTTCTGGACAATACTTGATTTCTGAGTGGATGGAGTATCAATCTAAATACCTATTCTCCATTCCCGAGGAGGGCCAGACCAAGAGGAATGGCCCTGGGTCAGCCGGGGTGCGAGGGATATGTCGCGAGACAACCTCACCTTCGGCCTAGCACATCGACCCACGGGCGGCGTGCGGTTTAGTCGGTTCAAGTCCGACATAACCTCCCCCTCCGCCTCCGGAGGGCAGAGGGGGGTATCCGTGGGATTTATAAAATCCATACATAATAAATGTGAGCGTGGCTCTGCTTCACAAATTAAAAGTAAATACACTTAATGTGGGTCTAATACAAAGTATTAACTGTATTAAGTATCCAAGTTTCAAAGCAAACCAAAAATTATGTCACCGGATTACAATAGATCAGCAATGATTCATTATAATTACCTAATGTACCTACCTAGACTATAGCAATCATTATAAGACTGTGTCCACTATGAATAAAGATACGATGGGGTTGACAAATTCTTACTGGATCAAAACCCCAAAATAAATAAAGATTTAAAAAACAAATCTTCAACATAAGTTTCTAAACAGAAAAACCGGGTTTTTAAATAAAATATGTTTAAAAGAGATAAGTCCGTTTGCGTTTCGTTAAATACCTAATCGGATGGACTATAGGTACCTACTGATACCTATCTACTGTAGAGCCAGGGCGTAGAGCTCTACAGTTTTTTCTAAGATACATAACAAATAACAAGGCGATATGTTGTGACATTGATATCATTTATTTTATATTCATATCACTCCCAACCGAGTTTTTGTGGGATTTACGCGATGTTTTTTAATATACATATAATAAGCCGCGGAATCTAATACACTTAGCTACGTAAAATAACACTTATAAGCACACGCGCGTAATTCGTTCGTCGCGACTGTAGAATATTTAGGTATCGGCACTGTCTAGGGTTCACTTTATGCGGATCGCAATAAAACACATCCATCTAGTAACGGCATAATCGAAGACAAAAAAGCAAAACGGCTGCTCGGCCCACCTTACAATTACCGTCTTGACTACCTACATATAACTAATGAACAACCCTTACATAACAATAATATCTTCGATCTTCTACTTGAAGAACTTTTTCAGATTCCTCGATCAGTCCTTGACGCCAACTCCAACTGTTTCCCATCAGTTGCTTTTTCTCTTAGGTCTCTTATTAAATCTTTATATTTATTAGTTGCATTTTGATACCGTTGATGCGTGAGAGCCTTCACCAAGTAGTTTGGTCACATAGGACGAACACTACACTACCCACATGTATTTCTCTACAGATTGCCTATACATCCTATGCAAGCTAACACCGGTATCCGTCGAACGTTGTACCCAATTGGGCACAATATTGGAGAACTGTCAGCCTACTCCTACAGACTTCCGACCTGCAGCAGCAGTCTTGGAAGCTGTGCATCCACTCCTCAACTTTAGCACCAGGAGCAGAGACACACTGGTCATGGTTTGCCGGAAAGGATTGTACTCTAGGTAATTGACATATTGACAGGAAAATAGTGCCGAAATGTGCTCATCTTGAGATGGAACCCGTTGCTTACAATACGTTTTGTGTAGTTTGTTATTTTTTGACTAAACTTGCTGTCAGTAAATGTATGAAGATAAACAACAAGGTGCATAGCAAATACTAGCAGCCCGTCCCGGCGTCGAAAGGTGTTGAAAAAAACCTAATATAAGTTTGAAAGGTGGTGAGGGAGAAAGAATACCAGTATCACCACCCCCTCTCATCTGACGGGTCTCGTAAGAGGCGACTAATAGAAAATACGCAGACAAAGTCACTACGAGAGAAGGCATATTCGAAATAAAACCCTGCACCAAATCGTCTAGCCAGCGAAGACTGTAGGCCAATGCCTCCCAACATTGGGAGAGTTCTATGTCCAGCAGTGGACTGCTATCGGCAAATTGATTGATTGATTAGCAACGCCTTGTAACAGCTAGTGAAAGTCCCATTAAAATAGGTCCAGCCGTTTTAGGTATATATGCTCGATCAAACAGACAAAAAGGTGGAGAATAATTAGCATTAGATCAAATTTTAAGGCCACGGTCCGCTTACACCTCTTACGACTTTTTTATACGATTTTTATAGATGTGACAGGCGTTTGACCTCGCAACCGAAAATAAAGCCTGCGCCAGACTCTTTCAGCAAGTGTACCCACGTGCAAATAAAATTGGTTTCACCCCCTATATTCTACTAATTCATTGAATTTATTAAACCAATTTTTTTGAAGTGAAAACTTTTTTAGCGGCGTTGGATGGGTAAAAAGTGTTAAACTCGCGTCAGGATCACTTGACCTTTGAACCGTAACCGACGAATGTCGTCATACAACATTAGCTACAGATTGTTTATTTTGTTAGGTACGTTAAGAAGCTTCGTAGCTTAGCGAGAAGCGCTTTGACTGTGAGTCCTTATGGTTTCAGATAGTACCGGGTTCGAACCTGGGCTTCTGACACTTTTTGTGATTATTTTTTCTTTTTGTAATTCATTAATTTCATCTGACAGAAAATTAGTGATAGGTTCTATGTTTGGCGCTATATTATAGGTATGGTATGGTATGGTATGTTCTTTTTATCTTTTTCTCTGTATGTAACAAAGAAAGAAAGAAAGAAAAAGTTTTCACTTCTGCCGGCACTCCCGAAGTGCAACCCGTTTTTTTTTTTCTTAGAGACTCCCAACACCGTTGCCTGGCCTTATCTGGCTTCCTGACAGTCCTCCGTCACGTGAAAGTGAGAAGTACTTCTAGTGGCAACAGTCAGCACAGTCAGCAGTACAGCGAACAGTACAGCTCGCACTCGTACCTCACGCAGGTGGCGGTTGACTTGCATGCGACTCAGCAGGGCAGTGCGTAAGTTTATCATTTTATATTGTACTAGCTGTCGCCCGCGGCTCCGCCGGCGTGGATGTCGGTTATCGCGAATCGGGGTATGAAAAATAGATGTTGGCCGATTCTCAGACCTACCCGATATGCCCACAAAATTTCATGAGAATCGGTCGAGCCGTTTCGGAGGATTTTGGCAACGAAAACTGTGACACGAGAATTTCATATATTAGATTTTATTAATCACTGGCTGATGCCCGCGGCTTCGCCCGCGTGGAATTCTGTCCCCGTTTCCGTGACGACGTAACCCTTTTTTTTAATTTTTGCCATCCTTGTACTGCAAGGAATATTCTATGAAAAGAATTATCTAAATCGGTCCAGCCGTTCACGAGCGATGGCCGTGACCAACGGAAATAGGGATTCATTTTTATATATAAAGATTATCATCTTATGAGCCTTATCACAACTCAGTTGAGGTTGGCTTTCCAGCGTAATACTATAGTATTACGCTAGTGTGCGTGCTTGCGTGCGTGCGTGCGTGCGTGCGTATATGTATGTATGTGTAAATGTTCGTTACTTTATTTTCTCTTCACCAAATTTCCGGTAGTGTAATGGAACTAAAGTGTACAATTTCTTTTCTCAGTAGAATATACTGTTTCCGGGCTGTTTGGCCGTGATCTATGTGAAACTTCGTCGATCACTGCGGTCGACATCTTCCGTGGCGCAGGTCCGGGCGACGACGACTTCGGAAACCTTGCCTCGTCGGCGGCTGAGTTGCGACTGATGCGAAGTCTTGAATTACTAGCGTATTTATAGGCACGGTCGGAGCGGGGAATCGACTCACTCGATTCTGATTGGTCGAGAGCTGTGGCGCCAACGTACTCGATCCTGATTGGTTGTTTGTACTATGATACCGAGTAGCTCTCAGTGCTGGGAACGTCTGGAACGCAAGTTTCACATAGACCACGGCCAAACAGCCCGGAAACAGTATATTCTACATGCAACGCCGGCCGTGAAAGCCTGAAGACTTATATTCTTTTCTCAGTGTTACATCGCGGGTACGAAACGAAGCCATGTGTATGGAAGTAGTGTCTATCTTGCGACGGTGTCTTCTGCAGGACGCGCTGGTAAAGCAGCTGTTGTATACCAGTAAGTATATACATACATACATTCATACAGACATACATACATACAATCACGCCTTTATGCCCGGAATAAGTACATAGACATTTAAAATTATCTGTTACTAACAAAGATGAACACGTTATTTATTCAAGACCAGCTCTGCCCGCCATTTCGTCCGAAGTAAAAGTAGTCTAAGTTACAATTAGTAAGTAACATCAGCATCACCGCCAGTAAAAAATCCCGTATAAATCGGCCCAATCACACCATGTTCCAAACGAGAAAGAAGGATGGTAGAACACGACGGTATTCCCGTCCAATTGAGCAGTCCGACTGGGGAAGAACTACGCATTACCGCGGCCATAATAACCTCGTGTTGTATTCCCGGCGGTGAGTAGGGTAGCTAGAGCACACTGGAGAGGTTTTGTGCTGTCAGTGGGAAGACCAAAGGCTAGTCCTGCTTTGTCTTCTACACTGCCGGCACAGAAACTCTCCGTGTTTACAGGGTCGGCAGCACGAGTGTGACGCCCCTGGTGTTGCACACGTTCATAGGCCACGGCAACCACTTACCATCAGGTAGGCCGGGAGCTTGTCTGCCACCTCAGTGGTATAAAAAATAATATTACGTCATGGTGATGCTATCGCTCTATGTATAGTTCCTCAGACTTCTTTTGTTTGTACACAGAAATATACGAGTGCGCTAAAGACAAGCCATCACTCCATGAGAATATCCTGGAGTTATTATACGAGCAATTGAGCAAGTATTTGCCTGATGGGAACAATACCGCAAAGTTGTTATTGGACAAATGTGTTCAAATCAACGGGATTAACGCTGTTCTAAATGTGAGTATCTGGTTATTAATTTTCATATTCCAAAAGATATTTTGATTTAATATGTTACCTTGTGATTTCAAAACTTATAAAGGCGTAACATCGAAATCTAATTGAAATTGCAAGTAAGCATGAGTGATTCTGATGTTTTAAATAACGTCACATAATCGTAGGAAGATTTTATTATGACAGAGAATAATACTGAATATCCTTTTGTTTTTTTAATTGATTTGAAATCACGTGTCCTGAAAACGGCTATATAGAATAGGTCCTTCTTTCCTAAGGTTGGACCTAAGAGCTCTGTCACTCCCTAGTCTTTTCCATAAAGATTTATTTTGGTTTTACGAGAGCAACTGTCGTATGATCCCACAACCTCGAAAGGAAATCCTACGCCAGAGCTACATGTGAATCGAAGAATTCTGTAAAAAAATCTTGAAGTTTAAATTGATATAGTCCACATCAGCTGAGCTGTGCAATTGCAGCCTTGATAGAGGTAGTCATTGGTCGAAATGGCTGACGTCACTGGAAATCAACCAATGACAATCTCTTTTAAGGCAGTTGCAGCGCTGCGCACGACGCTGAATGCTTAGACAATTGCCAGCAGAATGAGTCTTCGATAGCTTAGTTGACAGAGTATAGGTGCAAGTATTGTTCTCAGCATTTTTTTTAATAAATTGCAAATAAACTTTTTTTTTTTTACTAGAGGAGTTAGGACACGACTGTATTTCCGTCCCAGTTGAGCAGCACGTCTGCGAAAGATTTTTTTAACCTTCGCCCTACAGAATACCGCGGCCATAATAACCTCGTTTTGTGTTCCCGGCGGCGAGTAGGGTAGCCAGGCCCAATGGACAGTTTCTGTGGCGTCAGTGGGAAGTCCAAAGGCTCATCTTGTTTTGTCTACTTCCTCTCTGTTATTACATGATCAGCAGCATGAGTGTGACTCCCCGGTGATGCACACGTCTATATGGGCCACGGTGTACCATCCAAGTATTATAACTCAAATGTCGGTCCTAACCCTTCTAAAACTATTCTAGGAACCGATAGCCCGTTTACTGTACGCTGTAGCGCAATTCCTACAACCTTCCGAAGATGAAGACTTGGAAGATATTCTCGCCAGCCAGTCAGTAGAGACCAGTTCTGCTTACTTGAAGAGTAAACTTAATATCATATTGGACCAGTTGTGTAGCGCTGAGAACCTCGGAATCATTGATATGGTAAGTCTATAATAGGTATGCTTCACTTGCTCTTTGGAACCATGAGTCTACTTTCCCGATTTGTCTACTTCTCTATAGGCCGACCAATGAGGAAAGTACACAAGTACACTGGTCTACTTTCGCTATTTGTCTACCTTCCCCATTGGTCTACTTACCCCATTGGTCTACTGTCGCTATTGGTCTACCTTTTCCATTAGTTAACAATATTGATGTGTCTTATCTTATTTTTTTACTTTATAACTAAGTCTAATAAAATAAATTATTAAAAATAAAATATCTGTGTGAGGCTGAAAAGTTCGAAACAAGCTATTAATTTTCATCGGTTTTGAGATTTGCAAATGGGTACCGCCTGCTATAAAGCTTGTTTAGATCTTTTCAGCCTCAGTCGGGTTTTTTATTTTTAATATTTTTTTTAATAAATATTTTTTTTATACTTTTTTTGTAATAACATATATTTATTTGTAATTGTCTTTTAATTTCCTTCATTTTGATACCCCATTCGATATTTTTTTTTTTAATTTTTACCACATATATTTTTGCGCCAAAAAACTAACATAATAGTTTTTGTTCATATTTTATGTACCCAAGAACACTTGGGCAATAAATACCTTCCATTTCTGACATTAATCATTCAATTCCGTATATAAATAAAGGATATTAAAAACATACAAAATACGCGCGAAAACATTACCCGTCTTGGCAGTCGGGTAAAAACTAAATGCGACTAAAATATAGTTTGCACATCAAGATTGTTAATCTTTAGTTAAATATCTAACTAAACGGAGTATTAAGATTTTTGTATTGTTGTTATTTTCAGCAAAGGATATTTTTAGGTATCAACTAATCTCATAAATTATCTCGCCCATATTCAAAAGGTCATGGTTGATTATAAAAAAGTGAATAAAATATGACAATGGAACATTGATAAACTGACAGTTATGAACACAGCTTATAAAATTTTAACAAAATAGTAAAACCGACTCCAAGAAAAAAAGATACGATGAAAAGTTAATTAATAATTGAATTAACGGTTTCCTGATCTGTTGGAAATCGGTACCTAAGCTACTTATTATGCAGTCAACTAATGTATGGTCAGTCGACAAAGGAACCGACTTCTAACAGATCAGTAAATCTATAAATACAGTTACTTTTCACTTTTCAGTGTCTCTTTGTTTCTTGAAGTCGGTTTATTTTTTTTGTTAAAATTTAATTTTCTTTTTTACTTTTACATAAAAACATAAACTCACGCCTTTATCCCCGAAGGGGTAGGCAGAGGTGCTAGCACCCACATTTCGCCGGTTTATGTTTAGGTCCCAATGTAATAGGTGGCGAGCCTATTGCCATAAACTGGGCACTTATAAACCTGCGATAAATACACACATAACTTCGAAAAACATCGAAAAGACATTGGTGTGTGCCATGGAAAACTTGGGATCGAACCCGAGACCTCGTCTCAGCAGTCCATTACCCATACCCCTAGGCTACCGCGGTTCTTTTTTTACTTTTTACTTTTAGAGTTAATATTAAATACTCTAAAAGTAATAAACAAAATACCATACTTACAATACCATACTAATATTATAAATGTGAGAGTCTGTGTGTGTGTCTGTTTGTCCGACTCTCACGCCTAAACCACTGAACCGATTTTGATGAAATTTAGTATAGGGGTAGATTAGACCTTGAGAAAAGACATAGGCTATTTTTGGTCGCGACAACCGACATCCACGCGGGCGGTGCCGCGGGCAAAAGGTAGTTCTTATTGTAAAAGTGATCCGGTAGAGCAGAAAAGGACCAATCCATCTCTTCCTATGGGTTTCGTAGTAGGCGACTAAGGGATAGGACAGTTCTACATTCGACAGTGAACAGTAACATCGTACAGTAACAGTAACGTCCCATAACTATTACCCGCCCCCTATTACGTGGGACGAAAAATCATAGTTGGCGTTGTGGTTGTTAATTCATCTTTGCCTACCCTGTATAGGATTTATAGGCGTGAGTATATGTATGTGCAAATAAAAATTTAAACAGATATAAATAAAACGAACTCGTCTGTGCTGACGCAATCTACAAATTTAGGCAGTTTTTGACCTTGACGACCGGTGCATGATAAGCGATCGCTCTGAAGTTGAAATGTTACCTACTAAGGATGTCCATTGGCAACGAAATATAACTTTATATAAAAAGCGCCTGTTATTTTTAACGTTATCGGTCAAATAAATACTCATCTTAACAAAATTTCTAAATGTGCTTCGACTATATCGGGTCTTAAGGGAACGCTCCCGAAGCCGAAGGCCCGTTGTAGTACTCCAGGTATAGTACATATTGGCATAATTTTTATTCGATACGGTGAAAAAAAAATGATGAACGGACAATTTCATAAAAAAAACATCGCTACAAAAAAAGCACGCGCAATTGTCATTTCATTGAGCTTTCCTAATACAATGGAGAATAAGTAATGGTAAAAAAGAGCTTAATATCGCATGTGACATACAATAAAACTACTACTAAACTAGTGTTTTGTTTTATATTCTATTAAATTAAGTTGGTACCTCGCTGAAAGATATTATATATGCATTCTATTTGCTCTTACCTTAACTGGGTTATAGGTTTATTTTTAAATCTCGGAAAAAGTTTTGACTTAGATACGTTTCGTTTCAACATAAGACTAAAAATAACACTATTTTTCTAAAAAAAAGTAGTGTACCAACGTGAATATGATAAATTTTCAACAACTTATTTACTTTAATTAATAATTCAACGTGAAACAAATGTATAAATACATAAAAATTTGAATTCTTGCATTTTAATATAATTTTTTTATAATTGTTTTTTTATAATAACAATTACACTAAACAGCCTATGCTGTTTAGCGTAATTGTTCGTGCCTACACTCCATCTGCGCGCGCAAAGTCAACACGCCGCGCGCAGAAAAAAAAAACAGCGCGGAGTTTTTAACAAACTTTCCGTCTGTGTTGTGAGCATTGTTGCGAATAATTGATCAACAAGTTTAGAATGTCAATATAGAAGAAGACCGATACGTTGATTTGACGCCGCCGGAAATATTAAGTGTGGCACGAAATGCCAGTGATAGCCTTTTGCCTCCAGAATCCAGGGATAAGTAAGTGGCAGTTTATGAGACCTTCATTAAATATAAAATTTGTTTTTTTTTTATTCGTAAGTGGGTCGAAAAACTTCGTATGACACACGTGAGGTTTGGTCATTATACTCTCAGTTTCCTTGCAATGCAATATCACCTCGAGTGTAATGACCAACTTACCACACTTGTATCATACGTCACGGATGTCATCACACGAGGTATTGATCTGCGCGAGTTTTATATTTACTCGCACTCTTGACAACAATGCTTTTAAAGAATTAAAATAATAGTTACTATAACGTTATATCATGAATAACAGTTAAACAATATTCGTTAAATTGATATAACGAGCACATCTCTAAAGTGGATACGGCAATACTTGCGCATATATTCATTGTTTATTATTATTCCTCCATGCGAGAGGAGGTTATTAGGTAGATAACGCCGTGTGCACACAGTTACTATATCAGGACGCGAAAGTTGATAATTATATTATCTAGAATACCGTTTCCGCGTGAAAAAGTACTATTTAATACTTACTAATTTACTTCTCGCTATGAATAATTTACCGAAAACTATGCGAGCCGTCGGCCTCTATAAATATTTACCGATATCGGAAGTTAACAGTCTCGTGGACTTAGAAGTGAAATTACCGACTTACACCAAGTCTGATGTGCTCGTCGAGGTTAAGGCTACATCAGTGAACCCTGTCGATACTAAACAACGAGCTCCAAAACCAGATGTCGAAGCAACTCCACGAATTTTAGGATGGGATGGTTCTGGTGTAGTCGTCGCGAAAGGTGATGGTGCAGACCTATTTAACATCGGCGATGAAGTCTTTTTCACTGGATTTGTGACAAGATCTGGTTCGAACGCGCAATACATGGCGACTGACCAGTATTTAGTCGGACCGAAACCGAAAACGTTGACCTTCGAAGAGGCCGCTGCGATGCCACTTACTGCATTGACCGCTTTCGAATCACTCTACGATCGTTTATTGCTCTCGGAACAAGATAAAGGAAAGAGTTTGCTAGTGTTAAACAGCGCTGGAGGAGTGGGATCGGTAGCTACGCAACTCGGCAAGTTACTAGGACTCCAAGTAATCGGAACTGCTTCCCGCCCAGAAACGGAAGCATTTACTCGAAAATTTGGAGCTGATATAGTTCTCAACCATGCTCAGGATTTAATACCCCAATTGAAAGAAAAGGGTTTTGAAGCAGGAGTAGACTTTATACTGGTGAACTATGATCCAGCTCCTTATTGGGATACGTTGATGAAAGCTGTGAAGCCTGAAGGAAGGATCTGTTTGATTGTCGATAGCAGTGCTCCAGTAGATTTGAGGCCTTTGAAAGACAAGAGTCTGACTCTGGTTTCGGAAATGATGTTCACACGACAGAAGTACAATACCGGTGGTCAACCACGACAACATGAGATCTTGAAGCAAGTGTCGAAATTGTTGGATGAAGGGAAACTGAAATGTACGTTGACTAAAACGATGTCTCCGATAAATGCGGCGAATTTGAGAGAAGCGCATAGAATTATTGAAAGTAATAAAATGGTGGGAAAGTTAGTGTTGTCTAAGTTTTAACTTTTTTCATGTAAATAAAGGCGTTTTATATAACGGTTATTGCCATATAAGAATATGATCTTGTTATAATAGTTTTTGTTTACCTTACTGCGGTGACGACAAAAAGGTATCGGGTAAAACGGGGTGAATAGAGATAGATGGGTGAATAGAAATAAAGTGGTCAGCTAAAATCTATAGTTATTTTCTTTCAAATACAGCTATAGACTAGTTCAATGTAATAATGAACAAAAATATTAAATACTTGGTTAGATACTTAAGATTTATAGAAATTATAAGAAAAAAAAATGTAACAACCATTTTATTTCTAATCACCCACTGCCCCTCTAGACAAGTGGCTATTTGTTTACCGGCGTTCGATGGAATAGAATAATCTATGAGAAATACTAATGTATGGGATTTGACGTATATGACATGCTTTACCGCATGTCATATACGTCAAATGCACAATGTGCATTCAATATATCTATCATATCTGTATGTATCTATAATAATATTACTATAATTCTTTTGTTTGGTACCTATGAACATTGTGCGTGTCCTGAATAAATGTTATTTTCTATCTTTCTTCTTTCTTTCTTTCTTTGAAATCCCATACATTCATCATTTTATCCCATCGAATGCCGGCCAATTGACACTTGTCCAGAGGGGCGGATCTCTATATTCACCCTGTTTTACGTTAAGCATAAATACCTTAGTGGTAGGTCAAAAGAGAGAAAAGGCGTCAGGCGCCACGAGACGGCAAATGGAACCCTGGAATTTTAAGAGAAATCCTCCATTAAAACATTTAGTAACATCAGTTCGTCAATGATGTTCCCTCGTAACTACTTCACGGTTAAACAAGTTTTGATGAATTATGTCGTTAGTTTCGACTTTATTGCGCAAGTATCGCAGGGTTTATTGAAATGATTAACAGCGTCATTACCGGATTCCCTTAAAGCTCCGTGCTGTCCTCCGATATTATTTTGTACTAGCTGTTACCCGCAGTTCCGCCTACGTGAAATACTGCAATCGTACCCGCGACCCCCAGGGACCTATTCCTGGGAAAAAAACGATGTTCTGATTGGTTAATGTACATTGTACCTAAATAATGTCTAACTTCCAGTGCATTTTGTATTTAATACCTCTAATACTGGTTGTAATTAAAAAAATAAATATTGGAACTATATAACTGCAGAAATGCTCATAGTCAGACCATATTGACTTAAATTTAATGAACGAATTATCTATTACTAGCTTTTGCCCGCGGCTCCGCCCGCGTGGATATCGGCTATCGCTATAATATCGTTTATCGTTATAAATTGTAGCCTGTGTGTTATTCTGATATATAAGCTATACTATTGTAAAGTTTCATTAAAATCCATTCAGTAGTTTTAACTCAAAGAGTACCAAACATCCATTCACCCATACTTACAAACTTTTGCGTTTAATAATACAAGTAGGATTAAAAACAATAATGTCTCATATTGTAAAAGCGTGTTTTAATTTTATATTTCTAACCATTCTAGGAAGATCCTGGCCTCTCAGATATCACTCCAGAATCCAAAGCAAAATGCCTCAAAGTGCAACAGTTAATACAATGCTATGAAACGTTGATAGCACATCACATCATGCAGTGGAATCTGACCAGTACTAACTCAGCTTTGAGAGTTCATAAATTGTTCAAGGCCTGCAATGAGTTGATGGAGCAAAGTAAGGTAAGGTGATTGTAGTGCCTAGAGTGAGTTTAACTGATTTTTAATAGGCTTGATATCCCTTGAAAACAGCCTTTGTGGCGTGTCGGTAGTGAACGCGACTGGTACGGAGGAGGCGCGGGACCTATGACATTCTGAATGAAATTTTTAAGCATTTTGCATGCTACAATCGCCTCGCTAAATAAAAAGTCGCTTCAAAGACAGATATAGAAGGTGAAATTTGAATTTTTGTGCGACGTATGTAGCTATTGCTTATTTTTTACTAAAGAATACAAGTTTGCGGAAAATGACGAATGTTTTATCCTGAGGTCTAGTTCCACTTCAAGTCAGTTTCTACGTTTATTTTTAAGGTAAACTAGTGTTGAAAACCCAGCTTCATTTAAATTAATAAACGATGCCTCGATCGATAGTAGGTATTATTTTTTTTAAAAGGATAGTGCGGTCCGATATTTTATTTTCACGGCCCGGTTACGGGTCACGACCCGGCAAATGGGAAACGCTGATCTATACCATAATTGCAACAGGACCAAGCATAATCATGTTCACATGTTTTACTTGTAGACTCCTTCCAAATCAGCTAAAAAAGGAAACAAAACACTCAACGAAACAAAAGATACCACTGAAAAAAATACACAAAAGAGTCAGAAATCGCAGAAATCCCAGAAATCCCAAAAGGAGAAGGGCAAAACTCCCGTGAAGCTGTCTAATTTAGTCAAAGATAAGGCTGGTCCTTTCAAACCCTTGCCATGTGTTTGGGATCTCAAATTGTGTGTGAAGGTTGTCGAATTGCTGTATAGGTAAGTAGATTTTATAGCTTTTTAACACGCTTTTTTTCGAACTCGATTTTTGAGTACTTCCAAACGTCAGTGTATTTTAAATTTTGCATATCTACTATCACAGATAATGTAATATAATTCTTGTACAGATGCACAATCAGGAAAAAAAATTGGATGCCTCGTAACTTCGAAAAGCAGGCAAGCAGCTTTTGTTTGCAAGAGTTGTGGCAACATTGTTTTGACAAACTTTTGTAACTTTTACTATTAAAAATTAACTTATCAATACACTAAACACATTATTAAATATGACCAAATAAAACTATATATATATATTCTAATCTATATTGATTCTGCTAGATTTTGCAGTAATTGTATAAGAGATTTAATGCACCATGCCGCTAGAGGCTTCCTAAAATCTTTATTAATTGCATTACCAACGAGTTTTATATGCTAACATGCTTAAATTATCATGTGATTAAGTTCTGAAATAATTTATGTGATTGTGAAAAGGGTAATAATCGTTTTAACTTCTTTTATTTCTTTGAATGAGTCTACTAGTACTATCTATTGGTTTTTGAGTAGTACTCAATTCTCTTTAATTCTATAAATATTTAGCATAAAAACTGCTTAAAAATTTAATTCAAATGATATGGGCGGAGTAGTCAAAAATCAATATTGAATAATGAAATCACTTGTATTTTCCACACTTTACTTAAAAAAAAAAATATTGTTATTGTTTTTTTTTTTAGTAAACCTTTGATAATGCCGTGTGGTAAAACCGGTCAGGTTAAAAAAAAAAAAAAAAAAAGTGTGGAAAAGTACAAGTGATTTCATTATTCAATATGTGTAGTAGATTCCACCAAGTGCCATCAATCTCTAGTATAAACAGTCAAAAATCAATGTTTAAAAAATCGAAATAAAATGAATTAGTATTAAAATCAACGTCATATTTACCATATGTTGTCTTGTTTTCATATCCCTGTCCATCCTGTCAATGAATGTCTAACATTACTGTAAAAATATTAAATTGACAATTATGTTTTCAGTGAGAACGTATCCTGGTCATCCCTGGAACAACGCAACCACATCCGAGTCCGGCGTGATTTTCATCTGTGGGCACTTAAGAACATACAGTTCGTACTGTCTGAGCCTTTGGACAAGAAGAGCGTGGCCACACACTGCGTCAGCATAGCCACTCTGTTGTATAAGAGGTGTATTTGTAGGTGGGTAAACATGTTTCGTGTTTAGAATAGATATACATTAATAATCGCAATCAAACATAGCCATTCAGAAAATCTATCGCTGTATCAAATTCCACCAAAATCGGTTTCGTAGGATAGGCGTGAAAGCGTAAGAGACGTTTAGATATAATACTAGTATGTAGGGGTGTAGAATGCATTTATGAAAAGAACTGTAAATTATATGAAATTTTATTGGATTAAATTTTTTCCTTTCAGATTCCAAGACATGTGTGATTTCGACGACCAGACCACTCTGGGATGTTTAGAGGTGTTCAAGACTTGCTTGACACTTCTGTTCTCACCAAACTACTCTTTCAAAATGGACGCATTTCTGTCAGCTATTAGTAAGTCTAGTACTACTTGTCAGAGAATGAACTTACAACTAACGACATCTAGCGGCGTTTAACGAGTCCTTGAGTCAACTTCAACTCTTCGAAATACCCTCTGCAGCAAATCGCCACAATTTTGCCAATGTCAAGTAATATGTGATAGGGGTTAAAGTATGAAATTGCCGTTTCATTGTAATAGGTACTTCGAATTGACATAGAACCTTCATGGTTTGAGATTTTTGAGTGAAACTTTTTCCACATGGTACCTATGTAGTTCTTCATTTAAAAATGTGCAACATTCGATTATCGACTTTCAGTTGTTTTTTTTATTCAGCTTAGACAAGAAAGATGGATACTTCGAAAATTCGAGTGATTTTTGAATACGAGTTCCGACGCGGAACTAACGCGGCAGAAACAGCTCGCAATATCAATGTTGCGTTTGGAGAGGGGACTGCTAATGAACGCACCGTGCGATTTTGGTTTAAACGCTTTCGTGATGGAAACTTTGATTTGAAGAACGAACCACGAGGAAGGCCGTCCACACAGGTGAATAACAATGAATTGAAAGACATGGTGGAAGCCGATCCGAGCCAAACTACCCAGGAATTAGCTGCATGGTTTAACGTTACCTTACCAACAATATTGACTCATTTGCGTCAAATCAATAAAATAAAAAAAATGTGAAAAATGGGTACCTCATGATTTGACTGATCTGCAGAAAGAAATGCGTGTTGAAACTTGTGTTGCCTTGTTGAATCGATACAGAAATGAAGGAATATTGGATCGAATTGTGACATGTGATGAAAAGTGGATTCTTTACGATAACCGTAAGCGAAAAATGCAATGGCTGACCCCAGGTGAAACGCCACAACAGTGTCCTAAAGCAAAGCTTACCAATAAAAAGGTAATGGTAACTGTTTGGTGGTCTCAGCATGGTGTTATTCACTATAGCTTTCTACGATCTGGTCAAGCAATAACGGCAGATGTCTACTGTGCCGATCTCCGAACAATGATAGCAAAACTAGCAGTGAAACAGCCCCGACTCATGAATCGATCTTCACCATTATTGCTCCATGATAACGCGAGACCTCATACAGCACGAGAAACCGTTTTAACTCTACAGGAACTGCAATTAGAAACTATCCGTCACCCTCCGTATTCGCCAGACCTTGCTCCAACAGACTACCATTTTTTTCGTGATTTGGACAATTTTCTATGTGATAAAAAGTTTTCTTCTCAGGAGGCAGTACAAAATGCTTTCACACAGTTTGTCGAATCTAGATCACCAGAGTTCTATCGCAAAGGCATAAATGACCTTCCTACTAGATGGCAGCAATGTATAGATAATAATGGTAATTATTTTGATTAAATAAATAAGTTTAATTAAAAAAAAAAACGAATTTCAATTTGTCAGTACAAATCGGCAATTTCATACTTTAACCCCTAATATTATACAATTATTAATGGCGAGACGCCAATGTCGAGTGTACCAGAGCCACGTTAGTAATGTTTCCGTGTGTCCGCCCCCACGAGATTCAGGTGGACGATCAGGACGTGTGCTTGGATTTTAGGGGGCAAGTCCTTCTTCTTCTTCTTATTTCATTCAAATGGCTCCTTGCATCAGCTATTTGGTTGCCGATGATTCTGCCAACCTCAAGGTAGAGATTAGATTTAATCGTTTAAAGCGGTCTCTCGGTATTTATGGGCCAGTAACAAAATTTGGCTTAGTCTTATCTCGCGGGTTATGTAATTAAATACCAAGCCTATGTTTTGAACAATTTTACATTCATACAAAATCACAACAAAGATAAGAGGAAAAAATTAAAAAAACGACAAAGATAAGTTTTTTTTTGGGCGCAGTTATAGTTCTGTTTCGTTCATGGATATGAATGTGTAGAGAATTTTGATAAGGGTAGAGGACACCAGAGTAAGTAAGTAGGCCAAATTCACAGGACGAGGAATCTGTTTTGGGAGAAGATCATATAATGGTACCACAAATTTTGGGCAAGAATAGAAGATATGCTCAAGACTGCCTTCATCCAAGCCACACTCACATAGAGAGTGGTCCCGAACTCTAACATTGGCCAAGAAAACCGGAGTACAGACAGGCAAGTCCTTGAGTCTGTAGTCTCGGAAATCTGACAGGCAAAGCTATCGTGATGAGTGTGATGACATCAGTGACATTTGGTTTTGTCGGTCACTTTGGTTGCAGCGGGAAGTCAGACACGATACGCTTATTTTTTAAGACTTATTTTTTTTTGAAGTGAAAACGTCTTTAGCGGCGTTAGATGGGTAAAAATTGTTAAACTCGCGTGTCAGGATCACTTGACCTTTGAACCGTAACCGACGACTGACGTCATACAACATTAGCTACATATAGACTGTTTATTTTGCAAGATACGATAAGAAGCTTCTTAGCTTAGCGGTGAGCGCTTCGACTGTAAGTACGTATGGTTTCAGATAGTACCGGGTTCGAACCTGGGCTTCTGACACTTTTCTGTTTTTTTTTTCTTTTTGTAATTTATTACTTTGATTTTTTAAATAAAAACGATAAAATAAGAGCCGACGCAACTGTTATCATCACTTTTTTACAATTCTTAATTTAATAAGTTTAGCTAATTTCTTTTTTTGACAACAGGATAATACCCAATTATAATACATTTATTTCTTCTACAGCGGACAGCACGGAACCCTCACCGCCGGCGTATATAGCCATAATCCTGGAATCCATTCACTCAGCTCTTCAACACATCGAAGACGAGAGCGTGCCGGACGAACGCGATCTAATTGTTAAGAAGCAGCTCGCAGTGTTGACACAGATTGCTAGTTTGTTGCTCGAAGTGCCGGTGGCGTCTTGTCCTACTATGACGAGTGTGAGTTTTATCAAGTATAATCAATCTCATTTGATAAATTGTGTAACTGCTATGTTGACTCGTGGACATCGCTGCCCGCGTTCGTAGGCGGCTCGGGCGTCGCGTTGGGGAGGGCGCAGACCGACCTCCGCCCCCCATGAGCGCGGGCCTGAGGGTGAATTCAAATTCAAATTATTTATTTGCATAATACATGTGAGAATCAGATGGTCATGAAAACATAATAGTGGTCGGTACATTGTATTATCACCAGTCATGGCATGCAAATATTTATGATGATATGATGACGGGTGGAGCCGTTCGTCACCCTAGCAGAAGCAGGCCACGGCGGCGGCGCGCATCGTAGAATGATGCGCGCTGCCCCCCATACCGGCCCCGAGTCGGGGACCGCGTGGTCCCCCCTGCCGAGGAGGGCCAGACCGAGAGGAATGGCCTTGGGTCAGCCGGGGTGGATATGTCGCGAGACAACCTCACCTTCGGCCTAGCACATCGACCCACAGACGGCGTGCGGTTTAGTCGGTTCGAGTCCGACACAAACTCCAAAAAAAAAACTGCTATGTTGAACCGAGATCTGACGGTTAGTAAGTACCTACTATACATCCGCGTCTGCGAATGGATATCGCTTCTACCGTGGACCATTCCGGTTGCTTTTTGGATCTAGAATATGAGAAGAATTGCTCAAACCAGTCTTTTTCTTCTTATCGTATGGTTAGTAGCTAACCTGTGACAGATTTGTTCAGGCCTCCGTCTTGTCATAACGACTGTTGACAGCCAGGACCGACTTATAACGTGCCCTCCGAAGCACAGAAGCGCTCACATGTTACACCACTAAACGGTCACCCATCCTACTGGTAACCCTCGCCTAGGTAACCCATTGAGCGTTTACCGAACTGTGAGCGCACCTGGCCACAAGCACTTCAGACCAGTAGGTATATAATTTATGGAATCAGTGCCCTGAGCACGTAAAACAATCGTAACGTATCGAGAGAACGAAGCCTTGCGATTGGCCTACTGTAAACCTGTGTATGTGTGTGAAGCTAGCCAATCCCTTTTCTCAATAAGTTTACGTTACGAATACGATATTTTTTTGTACTCGGGATACTGAAAGTATGAATTCTAAGTATCCCTGCCGGTGAAGATATATCAATGAGTACTAATATGGAATAGCGGAGGGTTTCTTACTTTGCTGTTATCTTTTTTTTATACAACTGAGATGGCAGACAAGCACGCGGCAACACCAGGGGAGTCACACTCTTGCTGCCGACCCTGTAAACACAGAGTTTCTGTGTCGTCAGTGTAGAAGACAAAGCAAGAATAACCTTTGGTCTTCTCACTGACAGCACAAAAACTCACCAGTGAGCTCTGGCTACCCTATTCACCGCCAGGAACACAACACGAGTTTATTATGGCTGCGGCCTCTTTATTATGGCTGCCGTGTATATTATTCTGTAGAGCGGAGGTACTTCCTCAGCCGGAATGCTCAATTGAACGGGAATACCGTCGTGTCCTACCTCCTACGATACCGTCGTGTCCTAACTACTACAATCTAAACTATCTTACTTCAGTATTTTACATTAGTTAATAAAATTGGGAGAGGCCTATGTCCAGAAGTGGACTCCAATAGACTTATTTGATTGATTGAAATAAAACTCCCTATACTGTTTGCAGATAATAGTGAAGTTTGAAGACTACATCCGCAGCAGTAAGCAGGACTGCCTGTCTCTCATCCCGGCCGTGTTAACCGCGGTGGCGCACGACCAGCAAGAGTCGCAGATGTTGGACGAGCTGCTTGCCAAACTTGCCACGGCTCTTGGCAGGATTGACGTAAGATTTGTACCAGATTTATATTTTCCGTGTTGGTTCCCGTATAGGCTCTCTCTATCTTCCTGTAGGTGTCGTTGAAGGCGAGTAAGGGCTGTTCTTCATCCAAACAGTAAACATACAGCCCAGGACTAAGTGCCCGGTTGATGGCTATAGGCTCGCCCCCTATTACATGGGACCGAAAATCATAGTTGGCGAATCGTGGGTGTTAATACACCTCTGTCTACTCCTTCGGGGATTTACAGGCGTGAGTATATGTATGTGTGTATGTTGCATTTTCAGATATTCGCAAATAGTCGCCTGGTTACACCCGTTTGGAATTTGGGCCACCCTCACTTCTCATGCGCTGTCATACAAGGCGACTAAGGGATGGCTCGAGTCAACAATAGTGCCCGGAATTCGGCAATAGACTTACTCTTTATAATATGGGACTTTTTATACTAGTGAAATGTAGGTGTTAACTCATGTCTGCCAATGGCGCGGTTTATACAGAAGAGACGTGGCGTGGACGTATGGCGTTAGCGGACAATTTAAGGAACACAATATAAACCTAAAACCTACTACAATAACGTCGTTGTTAGTTCGGACCATCGCCGCGAGCAGGGTGGAGAGCGTGAGCACTCTCACCCCCAGGGCCGCCTCAAGCAACACTCGGTGAGCGTGTGCAGCCCCGAGTCCACGCTCGCGTCGCACTAATGGCACTCGGGCGTTGGCTCTATGCCCATCAGATGCAGGTACCGCCCGAAGTTACCGTGTCCGGTAATGACCTGCGTCTGACGGTACGAAAGGCCACCGTGTGGCCTCTCTAGCCACTCCCCCACGATGGGTCTTACCGCCGCAATCACGGCGTGCCCTGCGCGTGGTTGCTCAAGTCGCTTAGAGGGGAATTACGCCGGGGGGGGGGGACGTCATGCCGCTAGTGACGCACCAGTCTGTCGAATGGCGCGCGTCATGACATTGACGTTATTGTACACCACATAAGGTTCATATTGTGTTACTTAAATTGTCCGCCACCGCAATGTCTCCGCCACGTCTCTTCTGTATAAACAGCGCCCAACAGTTCGGGGATAACGGCGTGTTTATATGTATGTATGTATTGTTTTTTCTTCCGAGCGCCAACTATAAATCCGTACTCCTGTTACTCCATTCCATGATATACGAGCAACTGCCGTCAAACTCGAAAAACCTCGAGATAAGAAATCTAAATTATCTTTGATATGTAGTTACGTTAGGTACTTGAAATTATGTATGTATCCTTGATTTCTATTCTCCTTTTGAGTTCTATTCACCATTTAACTTACATCCACCCCTTGTCCTCCACCCACCATCTAATTCCCACCCTTTTCCGTACCATTCACAGGACGAAGACACACCAACGGGTACACAGGAGACTAGCGAGTACGCCTCCATCGACTCGCGCACCGGCCACATAGTACTCGCCACGCTGTGTACCCACTTAGGCGTGAGAGCTAGGGGCGTGGAACATCTGCTGGCTCGGGCGAGAGACCTGGCTGTGGCACTACCTAATGCCGCTCATCCTACCCAGCAGAGAATCGAACGAGGTAGGAAACGCATTTTATCGACTGTGGTGACACCAAACAGACATGTTGCTAGACATAATATAATAGGGAGTATGCTGAACGCTGTGAAGCTCAGTAGAAGCGAACAAGGTTACTCCACATTCCATTAACTGTGATCATACCACCATAGTTAAGCTGCTGGTCACGCAGGGGACTGAAATGAATGAATCTACTCATGTATGAGTGTACACGAATATATGTACGATATGTAACTATATATTCCTATAAGAAGTAGAACCTTTACTCACTCATGAGCTTCATGAGTGAAATCTAATAAATCGACCTCCTTTCTTGCACTCATCATATCTTCGCGTTATTTTCGATTGAATCAGATGTTTTTACCTTGGACTCCGGGGTCTGATTAATTCTTTTTCTCATCTTTATTTGGCTTGGTATAAAGTAGTAGGTGGGACACGACGGTATTCCCGTCCAATTGAGCAGTTCGACTGGGGAGGTACCTCCGCTCTAAAGAATACCGCAGCTATAATAACCCCGTGTTCTCTAATATAACAAAAATTTTTTCATCATCTTTTTTTGTGCTGTCAGTTTGTGTGGCACGAGTATGACTCCCTGGTGTTGCACACCTCCATAGGCTACGGTAAACAATTTCCATCAGGTGTACCGTGTGCTTATCTGCCACCTCAGTGGTATAAAATAAAAATGGGAACAACTGCCGTCACCTCCCAATCCCCCGAGGAAGGGGGTAGATGAGGCTTAATTGGACCAAAAAGTTTTAATGAAGTCCTTAAAACCCTACTTTTCTTCCACTCATTCAGCGTATTTATTATTTCCATTCCAGAAATAACAGATGTATACAAATCGCTAGTGATCCAACTCTGCCAACTGACATCGTGGACGGCCAAATGCTGCAAACTCCGCTGTAGTGTGGGCGGAGGTAGCGAGCGAGTGTTAGCGGCCGCGGTCAAGCTGTACTCGCTACTCGCAGCCATGGCCAAGCAGATCGATATAAATGTCGCTCAACAAGTGCGGTACGTGTGAATAATCTATTTATTCTTTAATAATAATATTAATAAACGGAATCACTATTTATTTCTTACCCGACTGCGCCAGAAGGAGGGTAATGTATTTCGAGAGTATGTATGTATGTATAATTGTTTGGCACGCTCTACAGCCTGAATGGCTCGATGGATTTAAGCTTAAGAGGTTTCGTTAGATTCAAAATTACTGTGAGAGTGACACTGGGTATATTAAAATAAAAAAAATAAAAACAAAATGGCGGATTTTGGTGAAAAAAATCACTCAAAAACAAGTGGGGTCTCAAAATGGAGGAAATTAAAAGACGATTAAAAAATAGTACATTACTGCCGCGGCCACCAATTGTAGTGTTGCCGGACGATCGTGAAGTATGCGGGCCGAGGTGCAGCCGAGGCACGCATTACGGAGTCCGGCAACGCACAGTTGTGGCCAAGGCTTGTATAGTGCTTTTCTCAAACAATGCGCGGAAATTAAAAACTAAGTAGTATCTAGGCAGAACTTTTTAGTTACCTACTTTTCAAAACCAATGACGAACAACGAACAACAGTAAATTTTCACGCGGCGAAATGTTCATTAGTTTTTGTATTTTTCTTAATAAACAGCATTCTATTTGCAAGCCAGTTCTTTATTTAAATAACGCCTTGGATAAGTTACCTCCTTGGTTGCCATGGTTCGGAGTAAAAGTTGGTTCCATTTTTAAATTACACGACAGATATGAGTTTACATAGTAATTTATTTGGCCGCTAAAACACGACAGATATGGATTTTCATACAACTTTATCTGGCCGCTGCTCGCATGTACAACAATTTCGATTTATCTCGAAGAAGGTTGTCAAAATAATGTTCACATTTCCAAGCATGTTTGAGAAAATACATATATATTTATATATATATTTTTTTTTATTAATAATAATAAAAATCCGACTGATGCTGAAAAGATCGAAACAAGCTTTATAGCAGGCGGTACCCATTTGCAAATCTCAAACCCAATGAAAATTATTGGGTTACCGTCTGCTATAAAGCTTGCTTCGATCTTTTCAGTATCAATCGGATTTTTAATTTTTATTTTATACCTATATTAATTGCCTGTGTTAAGAGCTAAATTGCTTGTGGCAGCCTCTGTGGTGAAACGGTAGTGAACTTTCGATCTCCGCTCAGTGCACATATTTGTACGCATGAATATGGGTCCTATGTTTGGTGTGCAAAAAAGAGTATTTATCTTATCTTAGGTTTAGCTTAGGAGCTCTAGTGCCGGAGGGACCCCGGGTATGCCCTAGAAAGGAAGTTCAGTAATCAATCGACGAACAGTAATCCCCTGGAAGAAAGGAAATGACTAGAATGTCCTACTAGAACATTTATTATTATAACTTCTCTAATTTATGTATGGGTAATGGACTGCTGAGACGAGGTATCGGGTTCGATCCCAGGTTTTCCATGGCACACACCAATGACTTTTCGATGCTTTTCGAAGTTATGTGTGTATTTATCGCAGGTTTATAAGTGCCCAGTTAATGGCAATAGGCTCGCCACCTATTACATTGGGACCTAAATATAAACCGGCGAAATGTGGGTGCTAGCACCTCTGCCTACCCCTTCGGGGATAAAGACGTGAGTTTATGTTATGTTTATGTTACTTCTCTAACATTTCAGGTTCGAAGGTCTACTAAAACAAAGCGGCAAGAAGCTATCGTCTGTGACGGACACGTTCATCACTTACTTGGAAGGCGCGCAAGAACAACAACACAACGCGAGCAAAGTGCTGCGCGAAACTAAACTGATACCGAAACTCGTGTTGGAGGCCGAGCAGTACTGCAAGAGGGTCATACTGCTCGCTTCCAAAGCTAAGGTGACCGGCAAAGTTGTTGACAATATACCACAGCTAATCTAAGAGCTAGCACACTATTTAATGTATGTAACATTATTTAAGTCCTATAATTAATGTGAAATAATACAGATATTGACAGCCACCATGGCGTAGCGGTAGTGGATGCGATCGCTACGCAGGAGGCGCGTGTTCGGTATCGCCGCGGTATTGAATGAAATTTTAAAGAATTTTGCATGCTAACTATTCGATTTGATTGAGATAGGAATAATTTGAATTAGTTCGGGCGAGGTCCGGCGGCTCAGTGGTCAGAGCATTCCCCCTGTAAGGGAAAAATCGCAGGTTCGAACCCACGCCATAACCGATTCATATTTTTCCTATCTTATTCTAAAAAAAAGATGCTAAGCTCACTGGAGAGTTTTTATGTTGTCAGTGGGAAGACCTACGGCTTGTTCTGCTTCATCTTCTACACTGACGGCACAGAAACTCTCTGTTCTAACAGTGTCGGCAGCGCGAGTGTGACGCCCCTAGTGTTGCACACGTCCATAGGCCACGGTAACCATTTACCATCAGGTGGGCCGTGTGCTTGTCTACCACCTAAGTGGTATAAAAAGAAATGCTAACTTTGTTTCATAATGATTTATTTATCGTTCTAGTTAAACTGGCAGCAATATCTGTCGTTGGGGACGGCTCGCGATTTCCGGATCAAGGCTCCCGTATTGGAACAAGCCCTGAATGCCAGGGATGAACCTGACCAGACCAGGGATGAAGGTAGCTTACATTACTTATCGATGTTATAAATGTGTGTGGATGGATGGATATGTTTGTATGTGTGGATGTTGGTTACTCTTTCACACAAAAATGATCTGGATATTTGGCACAGAAATAAAGTCTGTAATAGCACGTTGGTAACTTTTGACTGAAGCTTAATGAGCGTAATTTTTTTGAGTTGTGAATGGTGCAATTCCGGTCCCTGTGTTTATTTTATTGAAAACTTCCGTTAGCAGATAACTTTTTTTAATACCACTTAGGTGGCAGATAGTCCCACGGTCCACCTGATGGAAAGTCGTTACCGTGGCCTATGGACGTTTGCAACCAGGGGAGTTACACTCGTGCTGCCGACCCTATAAACAGAGAGTTTCTGTGCCGTCAGCGTAGAAGACAAAGCAGGAATAGCCTTTGGTCTTCCCACTGACAGCACAAAACCTCTCCAGTGAGCCACTCATGTTGAGTCGCCGTGTGGCAGAAACTATATTTTATATGAAATCGAATGAAGCAGAAATTACGCGATCGAAATAACACAACTCACAATTAACAAAATTACGTTCGTTTGTACTCATCCTTTATCTCGGGAAAAGAATCTTGTGGGTCGTTGGGTGCACGAGGCCAGGATAAGATCTTCGGTGCCAATCCAACTTCACCGGTTAATCGGTACACCTGCGTATTTAAGGACAAAGCTCTGGACAGGCTTCTCTCACGGTTCGAAGGTCATATCAGGTCGTTAGGTTAAGAGGTAGGTTAGGTTAGGAGGTAAAAGCCTCTATAAGACGATATTCGTAGCAACCCATCGTCCATCGCGTTGCTGAGTTGGGAACTCGGGACAGTGCCTGGGACTTGCGACCCAAGTGTAGGTTTAGAATGGGCCCCTTTTGTTGATGTACATCAACACTCACCTTCACTACCCAAGTTCCCCTCCCATGCCTAACCAAATTTGATGCGAACCTACTAGTACTAATGATTGATTGATTACGTAAACCATTGATAATGCCGTGAGGTACTCGTAAAACCGGTCAGGTTATAAATGAAAATAAAGTATGGAAATGTACAAGTGTCATTCTTATTCAACATATCTCTAATATAACTGCGAACAACATACAAATGGCTGTTATGACATAAAAAAAGGCTAATATACTGGCAAATCGCTCGCATCTGGTCAAATAAAAAACAGTTAATACACTTTATACGCTTGCAACTGATCAGATGAAGCAGCCAACATAGTAGTAGATAACACTAGCTGACCCGGCGATCTTCGTACCGCCAATATATGTCGCCCGCGTGGCGTCAGATCCCGTTCCCGCTGCACCCTCTACTATATTAAACATGTATTATACTTATATACATATAAACCTACCTCTTGAATCACTCCATCTATTAAAAAAACTGCATCACAATCAGTTGCGTAGTTTTGAAGATTTAAGCATACAAAGGGATATAGGGACAGAGAAAGCGACTTTGTTTTATACTATGTAGTGATGTGGATAACGCTGTAGGTTACAAAATATAAAATAAAAATAGGAGTGTACAGGACTTTGTGCTTGTGTTTGGAGGTTCACGTCGGTACTGTAATGGCCAGGATTCGAACTAGGGCCATTTCGATCACAAAACTCTTTAATCACTAAAACTGTGAAATTATCACGGAATACGATTTTTTAAGTGTATCACTCCTATTGCAGATGACATAAACGACGCTGCAACAGAAATAGTCAATCGTATCAGCGACGCCGAACAAGATGAGAGCGAGAACGACGAAGAACCTTCTACAAGGAAACGCAGGAGAGTCTCGTAGAATCATTGTTGATTGTATTTCTATTATTGAAACTATGTGATTTGTTACTATATTCCGGTTTATGCCACTGGCTGTCCGTCAGGGGCATAAACCGGAATATTTCTTCCGATCTGTGCCAATGGACAAAAAGGAAAGTTTTTTTTTTCGTTTTGTGCCATTACTGGCACATCCCAGTGGCATAAACCGGAACATACCCATTTATTACTCGAATATTAAATATTATTTTCTAAAAGAATTCAGGTTCTAGTTTTTTTTTAATTATTGTGCCAATTAACCTTTTTTTTTCGTGTGTAAATTCTCATGGATCGCACGCCGCAGCGTCCGCCGCGGGACCAGACAGCGAAGGTGGTTGGTGGTGGAGGACTCGAACTGACTAAAAACACACGTCATCGTAGCGGGGCCACACGCCAAAGCAGCATTTGCTACGCACACAGCAAATTGCCAAGAAAAATGCATAGATTTTTTGTCATTCTTCACAAGAATGACATCTCTTTCAAGCATTTGCTGCGTTTAGATTAATGTAGGTAAATTTTCTGTTTTGGTACATTTACTGCTTTAGTGTGAGTGCGTGGGCCCCCTTAAAGCGTTTTCACATTTTCCGATATCCGATATCCGACATCCGATATCGGAGGCAGTCAAATGTATGACATATGTATCTCTCTTTGACATTGTCCGACCCGATATCGGTTATCGGAGCCAACACCACTGTTTTGGCCCGATATCGGATCACAAAGAGACTAAAACAGCGACTACAAACAATTTTGGACCTTAATGACATTTTCTTAGTTACGTGTCATTTCGTGTTAATTGATGAGGCTGATCACGAATATAAGAAAAAAACTCTTATTAGTATAAAATAATTATACTAATACCTACTTAATATTTTCTTATATAAGAACGGTTAAAGAAAATATTTCCTCTTTTTGTCGTTATCGTAACAGGGTTTTCTATGAAACGTATTTATTTGTATTTATTTATCACACCAAACACTGAAAAGTAAACAATAATTCCATTATGTCGATAGGTATTATAAACATGTATGTAACTAATTAACTAGCGTATAACACAGTATATTCTGCGAATAGGTCAACAAACGGTATGCGATTTCCAATAATTCAGTGCATAACAACTATTACATACTAGGTTTCCTGAAATAACATATAATTAAAACTATAGTAACAATGCTGACCGCAAAAAATAATTAATAATATCGCATGTTATGGTGTTGTTTCGTTTATGCGATAAATGAAACGTAACAAGATTTTATGATAATACTTTCCAATTATGTCGTCCTTGCTACGCCCGTAGGAGGAGTAGACCTAAGAAATATTGACTGTTCAGTTTAAAATGCGTGATGCTGAAGACCGTGCGAAACGAAGGAATGAAAGCTGTAAAGCGGACCTAGGCCTCCGAGGAGAAAGCCTCAAATATAAACGAGACTCAAAGCCGAGACGATTATGATATTGATTGATTTCCAAAAATGTGTTGGTATGATTATGTAAATATACATACATATATTCACGCCTGGAAATCCTCGATGAAGTAGGCATGTTAGGCAGCAACTATGATTTTTTAATCCCGCCCACGTAAGAATGGGCAAGCCCCCTCAACATCATCGACATTTAGACGGTATCCCGATTGAATCCGAGGCCAAGATGCGCTCGGAGCACGGGGTTCGCCTTCAGACTCTTCCTCCTCCACTTCGCACGATCTTGGGCGTCCATGGTAATGAGACCATTTGCACGCATGTCACCCTGCACGACGTCAAGCCAGGACTTTGTAATGGGAGACCATCCCTATCTCTCAGTCGCGTTGTAAGACAGCCACAGGAACAGATGGCGTGGCCCAACACGACAGCAATTGCAAATTCGAATCTATATTTATTGTGATTTATTTTACAATTAATGATCGCAGCAGTATGTATATTTGTGTATGTATAATTAAAGTGAAAAGGTATTACATAAATGTGGTTTTATTTGAATTTCTTATTTTGTAGTTAGTTTTTTTACGTGCGGGAAATCCCCACGGATAACCCCCCCCCCACCCCCCCGGAACCGGAGGGGGAGGTTATGTCGGACTCGAACCGACTAAACCGCACGCCGTCTGTGGGTCGATGTGCTAGGCCGAAGGTGAGCTTGCCTCGCGACATATCCCTCGCACCCCGGCAGTCCCCGATTCTGTAGATAGTATAAGTAGTACTAACCATATTTAGTCTTTACACATATGGCTTTGTAATGGTTATCACAGGTCGAAAAAAAGAAAAGAAAGAACTAGGAAAGTATAGGTACGTACATTCCGCAGTTGATAATGTGCGAGCGAGAAAGACTCGCGGACATCGCTCGCCGCGTTCGAAGGCGGCTCGGGCGTCGGAGGGCGCAAACCGACATCCGCCCCCCATGAGCGCGGGCCTGAGGGTGACGGGTGGAGCTGCTCGTCACTCTAGCAGAAGTAGGCCACGGCGGCGGCGCGCATCGAAGGACGATGCGCGCCCCACATTCCGGTGACGAGTCGGGGACCGCGTGGTTCCCCCTCCCGAGGAGGGCCAGACCGAGAGGAATGGCCCTGGGTCAGCCGGGGTGCGAGGGATATGTCACAGGACAACCTCACCTTCGGCCTAGCACATCGACCCACAGACGGCGTGCGGTTTAGTCGGTTCGAGTCCGACATAACCTCCCCCTTCGGCTCCGAAGGGGGGGGGGGGGTATCCGTGGGGATTTCCCGCACGTAAAAATAAAAGTGGCACATCCTGCTGTCTACCTACCTACAATTATACGATCGCCCACAAATAGACATATTCAAGCATGGAGGGACTATTACATGACTATTATCCTAGACGGGATTTGAATCCACGATGTCTGGCATAGCAAGTTGTGATTGTTGCACAAGATAGATGGCGCTAGTAGTAGCAGTTTACTAATTTTATGGTAAGCTCAAATCGGATTTCACTCATGATAATTTATTGCTATCAAGTTAATCTGGGTTATTATACGCGTTTCATCGCATTCAGTTTCTTAAAAAAAGAACGGAATAAAGAATAATATTAAAAAACGTATCCATACGCATAAAAATGGACAAATTAACGTATTTATTTATTTAGAAATATAATCAAATATCGAGAGAATGATAATTATTTTGATAGGCCTTTATTAATCAAGGTAACTAAATAAGGCCTTGGGACGTAATAAGTCGTATAATTTGTTTAGGGATAATATACTTAGGCGAAACGTGGAATCGACCTAGTCATCTTGTACAAAATTTTAAGACCAGTACTGTGAAAATTTGTAGCGAAGAAAATATGTATGCAACAGGATTGCTATTATGGCCAAGGTACTAACTCTATTAAAAAGTAGGCCTTATTAAATAAACTATACTCTAAAAAAATCAAGTAAGAGTCATAGTTACCTTTTTAATGAGTTACAGTTGTCCTCTATGAATATCAGTTTAATAGAACTCCAAATAATATCGAATTAAACTTCGATACACCTACATTAAACAGGCCCCGAAAACACCCGCACGTGACAAACAAGTAGTTGCTATTATTGTCATTGTGAGCGCGTTAGAATCTCTCGCGATATTTGTACCGAATCAAGGAGCTGTCGTCTAATTATGTGTAAAGTATTTTTGATGTATGTTTAAACGACTTTTCTCGACTCTAGGCCTTAATGGCGCATAGGCTTTATTTGTATCACTTACCTTACTGTTTCATGGTGAAGGTATTTCCGGTGCAAAGGTGGGGTTACTCAAGATCATTCAGGACAACCTCCGTGATTTGCGCTTTCGACTGCTACGCAGGGGGTGCGGGTTCGATTCCGATTCAGGTTATGACGGGCTCAAATCGATTTAAACCATACGCTTTTATTTCGAATGCGGGACTTTGAGGTAGTCTAATAAGGCATTTCCTCGCAGGTGAGATAGCCTCCACGGGTGTGGAAATTACGATGTCTTCGTCTTGCCTCTGAGAGTGTAACAGGGCGCCTGCGCTCATGGAGGACGGATTTCGTTGAGCGACGTCTGAAGGTCACATTATAAGAAGAAAATTACCAATAGCTAGATATTATTAAGCATAATCTTACTAATATTAAAAACACGAAAGTTTCTAAAACCACCGAATGGATTTTAATGAACACACAATACAATAATAGGTAGCTTACACCTAGGTACATCAGAATAACACATAGGCTACAATTTATAACGATAACCGATATTATAGCGATAACCGACATCCACGCGGGCGGAGCCGCGGGCAAAAGCTGATATTCTATTATGGTTACTGCTTAATCAAACAAATTACAACTCTAGTTTCCTACCAAAATATTTCTGGTACCAAGCGAGGAATTGTTGCTACAGGCATATTACACGATCCACAATAACTCCCATTACCGCGTTCTAGGAAGGATTTCTGATATGTAGGTATGAAGAACGTCAATGCAGGCGGTTTATGATTTGCTATTTCGCGCTTTCGGTATTCGGAAACAGATGACGTAGGTACCTACTCGTTGCGGACGTAATACATTTCTATGAAAGCGGTTAAATATAACGCAGGATTAGTGTTTTATTGATTCTTATGGCAATTTCCATGGCCTTGGAGATGTTTTTTTTACCACTGAGATGGCAGACTCACGGTCCACCTGATAAAGTGATTACTGTGGCCTAATGGACATGTTCAACACCAGGGGAGTCAGACTCGTGCTGCCGAACCTGTAAATACAGAGTTTATGTGCCGTTAATGTAGAAGAGAAAGCAGGAATAGGTTTTAGTCTGCCCACTGACAGCACAAAAACTCCAGTGAGCTCTGGCTACCCTACTCACCGCCGGGAACACAACACGAGGTTATTATGGGTGCGGTATTCTGTAGGGCGGAGGTACCTTCCCAGTCGTGCAGCGTTTCGTCACATTCGGTTTACTTCGCATTTGGTCTACTAGACGAAAACGAGACATTACAAAAATAGAATAGTTACCTGATTCAGATCGGGGTTTGTGCATTTTTTATATCTCGTGCGAACATGGCATAACAATGTGTTACTCATATTGCGTTTTGCAAATTTTACATTTTGCACATTTTGCACTTTGGTTATTTTGATTGTGGTGCTCATTATGCTCCGAAGGAAAAGTTATTTTATTTAATGTTAATTTACCGACGCTATAAGATTTCCGTTGGTGCGAAACTCAAGGGTTCAATCTATACCAACATAAATCAAATAATACTTAGAAAATCCTATTACATATTTGATTTCGAGAATGTATAAAACTATTTCTAAATAGATAGTGAAGATAGATGGTAAAGTTGTACATAAGTGTACCAAAAAATGTATCTATTAAAAAGGAATGATTGAATTTCCGAAAAACTAACACAAACGAACGTGGGGATGTTAAATAGTGTATCTACAAAGAACGCCTATCTACGTCTGCTGGGAATAACCCTAAATTGGATCCCCAAATAGGCATTTTCCACTGTGATGTCTTTTTCCTCCTTCGAAGCGTAAATAACGAAAGTCGACATTCACTAACGACAGTTACAGTAAAAGAGAAAACGACCAACAAAGGACCAACTATATTTATATTTTAAGGCGAAATTGTACATTTCTAGGAAAACATCCGAGGCGACATTAACTTGGAAACTGATAACACAAACAGTACATTCTTAATAGTGTAAATAATTATTGTGACCATTTCATACAAACTGCTAAGAAAGTGATACGCAAGTAAAACAACTCGCTCACGGTCATTTATTTAGCTGTTTGTTTGTGCATCTGTTAGCTTCGATGTACCAAAGACTTTATACGTCAGTAGCTGTTGCCCGCGGCTTTTCCCACGAGAATTTCTGATCCCAATCCCGCTGGCTGACCATCTCCGATAGCGTAATGAAATATAGCCTACGAAACTCGCACAAATGTGGCTTTCTATTAGTAAAAGTATTTTCAGTAGATCCTGAGATTATATGTGTCTGCCTCGTGGCACTACCTTATGACACTACTGGTAGTGTCGAGGGTAATTGCCCCATATCACTAGGTAGGTAGGTAGGACACGACGGTATTCCCGACCAATTGAGCAGTCGGAGTGGGGAAGTACCTCCGCCCTACAGTATAATAACCTCGTGTTGTGTTCCTAGCGGTGCGGTGATTAGGGTAACCAGAGCTCACCGGAGAGGTTTTGTGCTGTCAGTGGGAAGAACAAAGGCTATCCCTGCTTTGTCTTCTACACTGACAGCACAGAAACTCTGTGTTTACAGGGTCGGCAGCACGAGTGTGTGACTTCCCTGATGTTGCACACGTCCATATGCCACGGTAACTACACACCATCAGGTGGGCCGTGTGATTGTCTGCTACCTCAGTTGTAGATATAAAAGAAACTACCGTCAAGGGTTAAAATTATGCCCCCTACAACTTCACAAATTTTCCCTCTGTATCTGTATAATAATAACACAGTAGAACGAATACCTACTATGAAAGTGTGTGAGCCAAATGCAATTCGCCATGGTTAAAAGCTGTTATTTTAAGATTATAAACAGACACTTGATTTACTTTTTTTAATAGAATATCCGTAGCCGTACTAATATTATAAATGCGAAAGTAACTCTGTCTGTCTGTACGTTACGCTTTCACGTATAAACCACTGAGCCAATTTTGATGAAATTTGGTAAAGAGGTAAATTTGTCCTTGAAAAAAGACGTACCTAGGTCATGTTTGGTTGTGATAACCGAAATCCACGCGAGCGGAGCCGCGGTAAAAAGCTAGTCTACAATAAATTCTGGCATCAATTTATAGAAAGGCCAAAAATAAGGGTGACGCTGCCCCCTGCTGAGAAGGGGATGAGGCAACAATTGGTGTGAATGAATGCCCTTTCAAGTATTTGAATAGGGGTAATGAAAGATACGAATTGAATAGGTACATTTTAGTATTTTCGTAATTGGATGATTACGAATAATTTTGTCAGTAGATTATCATGTGTGTATCAGGATGGCGGGTGTACTTTTTCAATTTGGATGAAAACTATCTTAAATAAATGTACCTAAAATGTACTATTTAGTACTTATATAGAATTTAATTGTACCTCGTTCAATACCTTGTAATCATAATACTAAAGTGAGCCGCCATTCTGATATCAGGATGGCGGGTAAACTCTTAATCAGTTAGTATATTTTGTTTTTATCATTACAAAATAAATGTACCTAAAATGTACTATTCAAATTATATACTGAATTTAATCGAAATTCGTTCAATACCTATTATAGAAATCACAATACTAAAGTGAGCCGCCATTCTGATGTCAGGATGGCGAGTAAACTCTAAAGATCCAAGTGTATTCTTATTGCAGGATTACGAAACAAATGTATCTAAATAGTACCTCATCATATCAATAAATTAGCCAAGTACGTTTAGTAGTTTACGAGAAATTATTTAAATGAAAATATACCTAAACTTTGCATCACGCTTAAAGACAAAACTTAATGTAATTGTAATTGGTAATTGTTGTTCTTAATGGTAATTTTTATAATTGGTGTAAACAGATGAGATATATTTAGAAGACGTGCCGCTGAATTTAAAACTCAAATTGTAATGCCTATAGCTTAAAAGGAATTATTGTGTACGTGTCGCTCGGCCAAAATTCTAGCCTTGACAGCATTGGTCACTACCACGGTCACTACGAAGCACATTGTTTTAGACAAAACAATTGGACTTGTTTTGATAATTTAAATACCAGAATGTTTAAAGTAGTACATACATGATTACTCAATACATTTCATATGGTAAAAAATGAGAAATACAATTCATTGGGTTCATGATATCAATATTTTTTTATGTATTGTAAGGATGATTATTGACAGTCTAAAAATACAAGCGTTTAAAGATTTTACCGTGTTAAATTAAAGCCCTAATAATTTCTCGTAAACTACGAAACGTACTTGGCTAATTTAATGATATGATGAGGTACTATTTTTTTTGGGTAGGTACATTTATTTTAGTACATTTTAGGTACATTTATTTCGTAATGATAAAATCAAAATATACTAACTAATTAAGAGTTTACCCGCCATCCTGATATCAGAATGGCGGCTCACTTTAGTATTGTGATTACAAGGTATTGAACGAGGTACAATTAAATTCAATATAAGTACTAAATAGTACATTTTAGGTACATTTATTTCGTAATGATAAAATCAAAATATACTAACTAATTAAGAGTTTACCCGCCATCCTGATATCAGAATGGCGGCTCACTTTAGTATTGTGATTACAAGGTATTGAACGAGGTACAATTAAATTCAATATAAGTACTAAATAGTACATTTTAGGTACATTTATTTAAGATAGTTTTCATCCAAATTGAAAAAGTACACCCGCGATCCTGATACACACGATTATCATCCCTAAGCAAAAATTCTTAGAAATTCTTCCCTGCCTGCCTGCCGGTGAGGTTGGCTTAGCCCTAAAAGACTTGGTTTCATACATCCATCTCACCTGCAGGGCTAACATGCGCGCCACGAGATAGCTATCTCGAGGCATTTTGCCGTTTTATGTTGATATGTCGACTGTTGGTAGCATGAAGGGCTAACATGCGCGCCACGAGATAGCTATCTCGAGGCATTTTGCCGTTTTATGTCGATATCGACTGTTGGTAACTTGGCAAATTTCATGGCGATCTGTCAGATGTCGACATAACTCGACTTCGAGAAATCATCTCTACTTAGTGTCTGCAAATTGTAACATACGTGCCCTTATTTACTCGAATTTTGACATTTAAAATGTTTTGTCTCTCGTCCTTCATTTTATCGACGAGAAGTTATCTCGAGTAAACTTTTCTTGTGCTCGGTTCATTTTGGATCAAAATTTAGTACCTTTGTGCGACTGCAAGCAATTTTCGACCTTAATGACATTTCCTTTGTTACGTGTCTTTTCGCGTTAATTGATGACGCTGATCATAAGATCGTAAGATCGATCATAAGATCGAATATAAGAAAAAAAATTCGATAGCATGTCATGTCAATAAGGTCGAAAATTGTTTGCACTATTTTTTCTCTTTTTTAAATTAAAATGTTTTGTCTACCGTCTTTCATTTGGTCGACGAGAAGTTATCTCGTGTAAACATTTTTGTGCTCGGTTCATTTTGGACTAAAACATCGACTGCAAGCCATTTTCGACCTTAATGACATTTTCTTTGTTACGTGTCTTTTCGCATTAATTGATGACGCTGATCACGAATATAAGAAAAAAAATTCGATAGCATGTCATGTCAATAAGGTCGAAAATTGTTTGCACTATTTTTTCTCTTTTTTAAATTAAAATGTTTTGTCTACCGTCTTTCATTTGGTCGACGAGAAGTTATCTCGTGTAAACATTTTTGTGCTCGGTTCATTTTGGACTAAAACATCGACTGCAAGCCATTTTCGACCTTAATGACATTTTCTTTGTTACGTGTCTTTTCGCATTAATTGATGACGCTGATCACGAATATAAGAAAAAAAATTCGATAGCATGTCATGTCAATAAGGTCGAAAATTGTTTGCACTATTTTTTCTCTTTTTTTTCATACCTAGCATCCCTAACTAGTCTGTGCTTTCGAGCAAATGGCCGTATCGGGCCGATTTTATCGGATAAATGTTTAAAAAATGTGTATGCCATAGACAACAATTGAAAAAGTTTGACGCGACAAAATATGTCGGCGTTACTTCGCTCGAGAAGACTCGAGATGATATCTCATCTCGATTCGAGATATTTGACGATGCGCGCATGTTAGCCCTGCTGGGCGTCGATTCTACTAAAGTAAAACCATTGTCATACCACAGACACTGTAAGAATAACCCATTTAATTGTAAACTTTAGGCTCATGCTCTTAAAGTCTAATATTAAATGGCTTTTTGTAGAGAGAATGAAAAAGTGAAATGTGTCACTTTTCATTTAATTTTGGACTTTAAACTTATAACAATAAAGTCTTAAATTTAATGCCATTTATCTCTGTATCTGTGGTGTGACAGTTGATTTTGCTTTAGCAGAATCGAGGGCCTGAACTGTGAATCGTTATTTTGATATTTTTCAGGCAATTGAGATTTTATGAGCGCTGATGTCAATGTCGCAGCCAAGTAGCTAAATCAGCCGTTCAATTAACTGCATAGGATGGTAACTAAACGACGCCATTCGAAAAACGGCCTGAATGATGTTCAGCCATTTAATTAAAAAGTTGGAGAATGACTTATTTCTGAATAGTTATAATTTTTTTTTACCACGTAAGACTTCTGGCCAGGTTTGGTCCAAGTCGGAATGGGCAGCGTTCTCAATAAATCTATCACAAATTGTCTGTGAATACACCTCTGCCTATCCTCTTGGAGATTTACAGACGTAAGTATATGTATCTATGTATGTAATTTTCAGTCTTATTTTGCCAACCAGTATATTAAATGTAGTAAGTAATAAACGTTACAGCTAAATATCATTCGGGCCGTTAATAAACAGTCTGGCCATAAATACTGTTACAATTAAAAATAAGAAAGATCTTACTTTTGAATTTGGAATCTGTCATTTTTATACGATTGTTCATTGGGTTTTCTAATTTTGGCGCTAAAACATTGCACAATAATTTGCGATATTAAAATGGAGTGGGGTGATAAAGAGAACTGAATCGCTGTGATTGCATTACACAAAGTTGGTATGGAGCCAAATGCAACTTTTAAAACTCTCTATATATACGCTTGGTATCAGTCAAATGTTTGTGTACACTGAGAGTAGAGGTACAATGAGACCTCTTCTGTTTGTGCCAGAAAAAGATCTGGCCGTCCACGTAGTGTTCGTACGAAAAAGGTGGTCAAAGCAGTAAGGGAAAGAATTTTGATTTTATCTAGGGAGATGAAGAAAACACACAGAACCGAAATATCCCTAGACCATGTTGATGTGTGTATTTTAAAAGATGACTTAGGACTTGCAGAGAATAGGATAGTAAAAGCAAAACAACTACTGAAGCGGTACGTAAAGGGAGGTTACAGAAAAAAAAATGTTTACGGATGAGAAAACCTTTACAATTGAGCAACATTTTAACAAACAAAATGACCGCTTTTATGCTCAAAGCTCTAAGGAAGTTTTCCAATTAGTCGACAGAGTGCAACGTGGGCATTATCCGACTTCAGTGATGGTTTGGTGGGGTGTTAGCTATGAAGGAGTGACTGAGCCATATTTTTGTGAAAAAGGTATCAAAACATCGGCACAAGTGTTTCAAGATACCATTCTAGAGAAGGTAGTTAAGCCCCTTAACAACACCATGTTCTATAACCAAGTATGGTCCTTCCAACAAGACTCGGCGCCGTGCCGGGTCATAAAGCTCGGTCCACGCAGTCTTGGTTGGAAGTGAACGTTTCGGACTTCATCAGAGCTGAAGACTGGCCGTCGTCTAGTCCCGATCTTAATCCGCTGGATTATTATTTATGGGCAGTTTTAGATAGTACGGCTAATTGCTCTAAACGCCATGATAATTTTGAATCCCTAAAAAAACCATACGATTGGCAGTGAAGAATTTTCCCATGGAAAAAGTGCGTGCTTCTATTGATAACTGGCCTCAACGTGTAAAGGACTACTTCGAATAAACTTTTTTAATTTAAATTGTTTTATATTTATGTATTAAACTAACACACTGTAAAAGTAATAAATATTATTTGCAATAAAAAAGATTTTTTTTCTTCGTGACAATATTTTTTTTTAAATATATATAGTTCACGTCAATTTTACTTTACCTCGCCTGATGGTGAGCTGAAGGCAAAGTCTCAGGAAAGAGGGCTACCATTATAAACACGTGCCATGTTAACAATGGCGGCAGTAAGCCTGACGGCCTCATTAGATGCTTTTTCACGCCCCGCTTAAAGGACCCGGGACTGTAGGAAGAGGGAAACACGTGAGCTGGCAAGGAATTCCAGGTCTTACTGATGCGACAAAGGAAAGAGTCACCGAACCGCTTGTTTCTTGAAGGAATGTTCTGCACCGTATGCGGGTGACATCTAAGTTCTGCACGTGTTGTCCTGAATAGGAAAGGAGAGGGTGGGACAAATTGGAATAGCTCATCAGAACATTCACCATGGTAGAGACGGTAGAATACTGCCAAGGAAGCAACATCTCTACGCATTGGCAGAGGCTCGAGGGTACTCGTGACCTCAGGATTACCGATAATGCGGACCCCGCACGTAGCTGCAACCTGTTGAGAGCATCTAATAAGTACTTTGCGGAGCCATCCCAGAGATGCGAGCAGTATTCCACGCAGTAACGAATTTGTGTCTTGTATAGAAGACACCGTTGCTCCGGCGTGAAAAACTGTCTTATTCTGTTCAGGACTCCGAGTTTACGCCAGGCTGTTTTGATGATACTCTCGATGTAGTTTTTGTTATTCAGTTTGCAGCGAACATCCATACCGAGGATATTGAGGTTGTCCTGCAGTGGCAGTGGCGTGCTCATAAGAGTGGGAAGGGGAAGGAAAGAAGATACCTTGCTGTAAACGCACATGCCTGCGTCTTCTTGGCATTGAACTCGACCAAGTTCTCAGAGCTCCATTGGGAAATGTGGTTCAGGATCCGGTCAAGTTCAGTGACAAGAAGCTGCCTTTTTTCTACGTCCATGATAGCTGCCGTGCAAGGTGCTACCATCCGCATAGCAATGAATGCTGCCGGTCGACAGCATGTCATTGATGTGCAGAAGAAAGAGAGTTGGCGATAGGACGGACCCCTGCGGTACGCCGGCATTCACCTGCAAGAATTCCGAGGCTCGTCCATCACAAAGGACGCGAATACAGCGCTCCTGCTAGAAGCCGGCAATCCAGTCGCACAGTCTAGGAGGCAGACCAAAGGCTGGTAGCTTGGAAAGAAGCGATTTGTGCCAAACTCTATCGAAAGTTTTGGCGATGTCAAGACTAATTGCCAATGACTCGCCTATGTATAATGGCAAGACTAAGTATAATGCGCCATTTACTTAACAGCCTAGGCTAGGCAGTTAAATGGACGGCTGATTAAGCTAGTTGGATGCGACATCTACACTAGCACCTACTAGGTATCCTAAAGGTCCGTCGCGTAGGTCGATTCTGACTAGTATCGTTAATAATACATCCCTCTTTCGAGGAAGTATGTATGTAATGTATTTGTGTAATGTTGTCTTTTCAGAGTATCGACGTACAAAGACAGTACGTGTGGGCGGATCTAATTCAATGAGATTCTTCAGAGAATAGACACGTTTCAAATCTATTTCAATATCAAGGATTAATACTAGACTTGTTTTTCTCGCATTTTCGTCGAAAAACGTCGCGACAACAGCTAATTTAGATGTGAAAAGAATCTCAACCATTCAAATTGTTCGTTTCTGAGAAAACGGATTTAGGAGTGCACAATAAAATGTTACAGAGAATTAATAACAATATCAATCATGACGAAACATGTTTCAATTTCAATTACTTGGCCGTGTTTCAAATAGAGTTGTGAATTGTACCTAATCATTTTGCTGGATGCCAAGGCGCCCGTATGGTGTAATTTGCCGGATATTCATAAAATAATATAATAATTTCTATAATCGGATACATATGGGACCTTATCCGTTTATAATATTGTGTGTATTCTAACTGTCTGAAGTTTTACAAGTACGTAAGTGGGTACTTACCAAGCATTGTATTGTAGGTACTATTTCCAACATGTTAACAAAAAATGGCACTACCAAAGCTTTACGTATTCCCTCTACGTAGGCACACCTAAAGACCTACGAATTACGAGATTCCATAAAATGTAATCCGGATATTGATTGTAACGGATTTTTTCACGATAAATTTATAACTATCCCTTTACACTTATATTAAAAAGTCCCTACCGCGGTCATGATCTCCTGCTCCTTCTAAATCTACAGAAAAGTAACCAAAACGTCGGGATCAGTGTAAATTGTAAAATAACACGAAATAAGACAGATTGTGAATTTTTTATATTTTTTCATGTCATTTGACTTAACCTCGCCCGATGGTAAGCTGAAGCCAAAGTCTCAAGAAAGAGTACCAGCATTATATACTTGTGCCATGTTAACAATGGTGGCACTCAGCTTGACGGCCTCATCAGATACTTTTTACGCCCCGTTTAGAGGACCCGGATCTGTAGAAATTTTTATGAATAACAATAATGTACCTAACTATACGCGAATCATTCCGACAATCCGGATACTGGACTATTAACCGGATCGTTGTAGCAGCTTATAATTAAATGTACTGTTGAAATGCCAGCCACCGCCGGCAGAGATAATTTAAAACGGACCGTCATCATTGATGACTGAGTTATCATTTTGGACTGCCCACATACGGACCATGCAATCATTTAATTTAATCTGCGATTAAAGGATTACGTGAGACTAATTTTAATAGGTATTTACACTCGGTACTGACCTTTTAGGTACGATGAATTATTTATAGAACATTGTAAAGGTATAGAAACTTGAACAAAATGGATGACAATAGAATTGTACACAATGAAATAACATGAACATTATGTAGGACGAATTTGATACCGCACATTGTTTCAGGTTAATGGCACACCTACAGAGTTATAGCAGGTAAGATCCCACATAATTATTTTACATTATATAGTTCTAACACTTCTAGCTTTGCCCCTTGGTTTCACTTGCCGTAGCTATTCGGTTCTATTACACCGCCCGCCCGCGCCCTAGGCGAGGCGTTCGTAGTTCCGTTTATCGATTCACGATAGTTTTTCTATACTTCTCTGGTGGCAGACAAGAACACGGTCCACCTGATGAAAGTGGGTACCGTGGCCTATGACGGGTGGAGGCGCTCGTCACCCTAACAGAAGCTAGGCCACGGCGGCCAAACTAGGGGCGAGTCGGGGACCGCGTGGTACCCGTCACGAGGAGGCCACACCGAGAGGAACGGTCCTGGGTCAGCCGGAGTGTGAGGGATGTGTCGCGAGATAACTTCACCTTCGTCCTAGCACAACGACCCACAGACGGTGTGCGGTTGTGCGGTGCAACAGGGAGTCACGCTCGTGCTGCCGACCCTGCAAGAACAGAGAGTTTCTGAGCCATTAGTGCAGAAGACAAAGCAAGACAAGAAGCCTTTAGAGTTCCTACTGACAGCTGAAAAACTCTACAATGAGCTCTGGCTACCTTACTTACTGCCAGGAACACAACACGAGGTTATTATAGCAGTGGTATTCTATAGGGCGGAGATCTATCTACTTTAGGAATGCCCTAGCTAGGTCATGGGTAGTAACCCACAACCACTTGATTAATGACTCGTGGTCCCACCAATTTTACCCCACCGTGCTTGTGGACCCACTACCGTTGGACTCGTGGTCCCTCTACTAATCCCCACTAACAGAAATAACTTCAGTCTGGACTCGTGGTCCCACCACGGTTCTCAATGTGTAAATATGCTATTATTGAATGGGTTTTGTGGTTGTGTGTGTGTTGTGTGTATGGGGATTGAATGGGTGTGGGTGGGTGCTTATTAAATGAGGAATCCATAATAATCTTTCACGCCTAAACCACTGAACCAATCCTGATGAAATTGGGTACAGAGGTGGATTAGAGCTCAGGAACGGACATAGGCTACCTTTTATCGAGAAAAATGGGATAGAAGAGGGGGGACGGGGAATAGGGTTAGAGGATGAAAGATTGACATTTTTGAAGATATACTGATATAAGTTGGCACAGAGATAGTAGAGCTTGGGAACGGATATGGCTACATTATATAGTAAGAAAAGGGTTTAAAGTAGGGAGGGGTAATTGGGCATGAAAGTTAGTATGAAAATTTGTTATTTTTAAGTCGCGCAAAAAATGAGTAAATAGGGGATAAATAGTATGATTTTTTTAAAGATCTCCAGATGAAATTTAGTACAGAGGTGGATTAGAGCTTGGGAATGGACATAGTCGAGTAATGAGCCAAATATAGAGGCGAGTAGAGATCGTTATAGGGGCGAGTGGATAGGCGTGTAGAGGTCAAATATAAAGACGAGTGAAGTCGAATGCAGGGGCGAGTAGATATTTGACTAGAGAAGCCAGTGGAGAGATGAGTATAGAATCAAATAGAGTCCAGTAGAGAGTCGAGTAGAGGCGAGTATAGAGGCGAGTAGACAGGCAAGTGGGAAGGCGAGTAGAGAGGCGAGTAGAAAGTCGAGTAGAGAGTCAAATATGGAGGCGAGTAGAAAGTCAAATAACAGGAGCGAGTAAATAGTGTAACGGACTGAAACACCGTTTCGAGGTTCTTATAAAACAAGAAAACATAAATAAATAAAATAATTCAATGTCGTAAAACGCCATCTAGTAATTAAGTAAGAATTTCTACAAGTAAATTGAATATCACTTGGTTTTTTATAAAACGAAAATAATTCAATGTCGTAAAACGCCATCTAGTTGATTAAGTAAGGAATTTTTATACGTAAATAAAATGATGAATAAATATACACTATGGTATGTGGTCAAAGAAAAAAATTGATTCATAAAGAAATTATTCTGTTAAATTGCAAAGGGCAAGTAAATTTGTTTTGTGAACAAATAAATTTAAAATGTAGTTTAATATATACAGTACCTATAGATGGGACTATGATTGAAAGAATTTAAGAAAAATAGTCTATGGATATTTACACAAGAATAATATTATAATAGTTTTGTGTATTGTTTATAATAAAATTAATAAGGAAAAGAATAAACAGGTAAAGTTAAAACTTATTAATTATTTACAAGGAACAATAATTATAATATTTAATGCAATAAAGTACTGTTGAAAAGAGATTATAAATACTATTTATTATCTGTGTGCCTCAGAGCTATGGAAAATGCAGGAAGTGGCTCTGATTGGTTATTATTGTTTAAAGGTCAAATGATTATTGAATAATTTTCTATATCTATTATTGAGTATTATATGGATGTTTATTAAACATAAATTTAATCTTATATTATTATGAAAATATTGACAGTTAGAATCAATGAGTGTAAGTATGTAAATAGTTTATAAATATTTAAAAAAGGGCCACTGGTTCACGGAAGATTTAAGTTAGTTCATAATTATAACGCAGGCGCCATAGAAAACCTAGCGCTGTTGTCAATTATTCAGAAATTGTGACTTTTGGCGGGAAAATAAAAGCTTCTGATTGGTGGAGGACACTATTGGAGCCCTAATTCGGCGAAAGTAGGATTTTGAGTGGGAATTCAAGGACACTTTTTCTTTGAGCTGGCTTCGGGGTTGGTCGATTCGCGAAAGGTATTCTGTACATTGTACTTTGGCGGGAATTTTGAGAATTTTACATTTAAAGTCGTGAAGATTTTTTTTACCTTGATTGTGAATAATTGAGTTTAATTAGTAAATATATAGTGTTTAAATTAGTGAAAAGAGGAATTAGGTAGCTCGCCTTTATTGAAGTTTATAATTCGCGAAATGAACATTTTATCGTATGAGCCAGACAAGACACCTTTATCTCTGGGATTAAGAATTGAATCTCGTGTTCAATTCGGAATATCAGCTGTACTGTGAGTCTGCGGTACAGGGCCATACATGAGATAAAATGTTTATATAGGGATTCTTTGTGGGACTTTGGTAGGGCTAGGGACGGTTGAGGCCTTAGGTATTAGCTAGGTTCCCCCGCTTAGGAAGTCAATCGACGTGATTGCCCTGAGTTGATACCTATCGGTGATAACGAAGCTCTTGACCTCTGTTCAGCTAGGCATGCTGAGGATAGTCTGAAGCGCTCAGCACACGGATTTTGCCTGAAAGGGATCCGTGAGCTTCCAGGATGGTTTGTGACTGGAGAGGAGGCGGTTGTCGCTCTCCAGAGCGGATCAGTCCTGTCTATCTTTATATATGTATATATACACACTTTTATGTCCTTGTCCTGTGAGAGAACACATCCTTGGCTCCGGCCGTGGTCTCTTGCTCGTAGGGGGTATTAGTGATAGTTCAAAGTCAGGCTTACTACCTGCGCCCTAGTCAGATAGATTAGCTTTACACATTTCACGTTTAACGTAGTTGAATGTTTGTTGATACATGGTTAGTTTAGTCAGGTAGGTGAGTAGGTACACACTAATAGCAAACATATGAATATATATATTAGGTAGGTAGTATTGCGTTTGTAAAGGGGTGATCTAAGTTGTTATTATTGTAAATCATGATAAACTGATTGGGAAATTAGATAGACAATTGGTTCAATTACAACAAAGCAGATTTGTAAATGACCGCCATCTTGTGACCGAAGAATGAAAGTTTTCCCGCTAATTTTTGCAAGCCAATTTTCATGTCGATTTACGTTGTTGGAATTTACTGGGATTATAGTGACAGTAATGTGTAATAATTACGCTAAGATTATGGTGAAAATAAAACTACAAGCGAATGCTGCAACACCACGACGAGTGATTTAATAGTGAAGTGAGTGATTGTGAGTGAAATGGAGACAGTGAACTGGTGTATTCATTACAGAATTCAGATATTGTTAAAGGTAAATACACAGTGATTGATCTGTCCTAACCATCTTTGATATAATATTTATTATTTACATATAAATCCTTGCTGGTTCATTATTGAACGACAACACAACGGTATATTGTACATTCACGCTAGTGAAACCTTTCTGACTACAGAATTATGTGCAAGACCACCGAAGTCTGAAGGGTCGGAAGTATCCAAACAGACTAGCTACAGAGGTAGTTATTTTACTATTGTTCTTTGTGTACGAGCAAGATCTTACACATGAGATTACCATGGCTACAAACACACAAATAATGATGTTTGGACATTTTAATCACTGTTGCATAATCAGCTATTATATGTACTGTATCGAATGCACATGGTCGCTCGATCGCTATCTTATAGTAACTTCGTCATCCGCTAGGGTGAAGCAAAAGCTATATCTGAGCTGAATTATTGTAGTTTGATCAAGTGTTCGGTGAGAATGTATTCTCTCTGAAGTGTCTATATAGACATTATTATTCAGAAGTGAATTGGTTCTAGTATTAACTATAATTATTTAGGTCTGTGCTAATAAATGAGCTTTTCCTAACTAAACTTATCGTTAACAATCAGCGCAGAAGTTACTGCGATAGATACTAATGTAATTGTCCTAAAATGACGCTTAGAACGATGATTCTGTGTTATCATCTTAATACCTTATATTAAAGGAATTACGGCAATAGGACTGAAGTCCTGCGTTAGAGTTACGCTATTCTGAAAATAGAATTGGGGATTTGTATACCGGATGCCTCGGTACAGTAGGCAGGAGACTTTAAAATTGTCTTCTAAATACCTACTTAGGCATAGGAAGGACTATGTTGGTACTAGTGGCGAGTCCTACTGAATGTGGCGAGCACGGGGCCACATTTCTTATACACGGGGGGGGGGGGGGAAAATACACTAAATTACAGAAATAATAAAGATTTATAGAAGTTTCAACGATGAGTTGATCTTAACTATAAATTGTTTGTGTATATTATTTTGAATAACACGACCTCTGTTGGTATCCTCGAAAACAATTATAATTTGAAGTATTGAATGATTGACAATTAATTTTGTAGATTCTAATTTTACGTGTAGTGCAAACGTATGTGGTAGGTGTCTCTGTGCTAAGTGTTGAATGAGGGCGGTGAAAATTGTCAAATTCCAAACGTCATTAAGAATGTAGTTGTCAAAAGATTGTCTGGTCGTATTCCACTAAGTAAATAAGTGAAATTGTATGTTATATTGTGAGTTTAGTATGATAAATAAGGTGACGAACTGTGGATTGACTACGAAGTAAGGTTGGAGTAGCGACAAATCTGTTAAGAGGTATGTTAAAGTAAATACGAGTTACAATCATAAGAGTATGTGAACTTTGGTTGGGGAACTAGGACTGGGATATACATGAATTCTACTGTAGATAAAGTACGATAAGGAATAGGTCTTTCACAACCCATTTTTCTATAGAATCACGGATTACTGCGTATCACGATAAGCGGTCTGAAGGTCATTAGACGATAGCGCGGCTGGGAATTGTAGGTTTGAATACGAGAGGTGTACGGGGATAGCTTTATACATCTAGATTCAATGGTCATGACATAGAATTAGTTACAACTTGGTCCCGCGTGATCAGGATATTACAATTTGGTGCCTCTGACCAGGATTAGTATGGTTATTGCAGTGACGTTACAACTTGGTGACGTGATCCATGGCACTGAGCATTACAATTTGGGGCTCGGTGACCAGGATAACACCACAATTTAGTGCCTGGTAAACAGGATGACACTACAATTTTGTGTCGTTAACCAGGATGTTAACGTTTGTTTGTCCCGGGAAGGTCAATATCACGGTGCTACTTGGTACTGTGCGACCAAGACTAGCTAGGGATGCACGGGAGTAGGTATAATACTAATATCTTGAAACCAGGATCCAGTAGGGTCTGGTATTAAATAAGTAAATGCATTTATATTAAGCGGAGAATATGGAGTGGAATAGAATGGTAGTATTATGGTCACAAGATGGTATTAATAATTTAGTATCATTAATTAGAATATATTAGGTATCGGTACAATCATTCTGTGAATTATAATATAATTGAGATGTAAACAAAAAATATCATTGACCAGAAAATATTATTATTGGTTATATTAAATAAAAACAAGAATTATATATAGTTGTAGTTAGATTGATGTATTGATTTCCTTACAGTTTAGGTATTTATAAAAAAAAAATATAACAAAATGGATTTAAAGAATTATTATGAGTTGGAAATAAGAGGGAGAAATATTGCTATTAAAGCAAAAATATATTGGTATAAGGTTAGGAAAAAAGGAGGGTCTTATGGGGTGGTTTTTAAGGGGAAAGTAAGTAAGTATTGAGTGAAATTATTTGGGGTTAATATAAGTTAATGAGTTCCTTAAGGTACGGTATGGTTATGCTATACCGTACAATTTGTTGCCGTGAATATATATAGGTAAGAGGGAAATGGGTTGTATTAATATATTAGAGGGGGTTACATAGTAATAATTAAAATTAAAAATATTAGGAAATGGGGGGTCGAGATAGTAATTAAACTAAGATGAAGTATAACATTAATAATTGGGGGGTCGTCTTTAGAATTTATGATAGATAAGGAAGTAAATGGGGGAGACAGGAGTATAGTATAATAGTGAATAAGTGTATACAATATACAAAGTTAATGCAATTGTGAATTAATTTTTAGAACTAAAAGTCGTCATTTATTAATAAATAAAAAGGGAAGAGAAGAGAAAAGAAGGTGTAATTTGATAAGTGTACCTTGAAAATGTGTAAATTTATTAAAGTGTAATGAAGTGTAATTGATAAACTGTAATTTGATGAAGTATAACTAAATACGGTGTGACTTTATTGTGTTGTGATACTATTTGATATTGGAAGCCACAAGGGGGGAATTGTGTGTGGTTTCTAGTGAACTAAATACATTTAGAATATTACCTTGATAATTGTCCAAGAGAAGATGGTTAAGCCAAAAGGTAGAGTGCGTAAGACACCTGCTCGATATAGGGAGTCAAATACTGGGTTTACATGTGCAAATAGCATGGGAGATCTGAGTTCTGAGGAGTCGTTCAACGTTCACCCAGTTTCTAGGCAAGTAAATAAAGGAAATAGTGGGGGTTTGAACTCTAATAAAGTAGTGGAGCCAATGGATTGTTCAGTGATAGAGAAGATAAATCAGGCATTGGGAATATTGACTTCACAGATAGAGGCATTGAGGGCCGAGGTGAAAGAGGTTAAATCGGCGTCTGTCAATCAAAATGAGGAAATGTCATCCGAGGTAGGGAATCCTTCTGCAGTGGAACCAGAGCTTTCGAATTCTTCACACGAACAAACCAGAGTGTGTTTGGATAATGGAGAACGTAAGGAGTTTAATAATCAAGGTTTACCAGGAAATATTAATTATCATATACGGAATATCACATTAGATAAGCCTAAGTATGGAGATGATATGGGTTTGCACCCAGTGACCTTTTTAGAAGATTTAGAAACTTACCTTAAGAAGATTGGACAAGGGGGTAATCAACTAGAATTAATACAAGAATGTCTGTCAGGAGAGGCCAGGGATTGGGCGAGGGTTTATAAGTTGCGTTGGACTAATTTTGAGGATTTCAAGATGGATTTTCTATCCACCTTTTGGAGTGAGAGCAAGCAGAATGAGCTGCGGAGGTCGATCGTAAATGGCGTTTGGGATAAAGATAAATCTTCAACTATGTTGGGGCACTTTTTGAATTTAACCGGGAAGGCGCAAATGCTTACCTATAAGATCTCAGAGAGACAACTAGTGAATGATATAGTCAGACAGTATCCTAAGTACATACAACAAGGATGGTATACTTCTAAATTGAACACAATCATAGAGACGGCGGATTATTTAAGGGAGATGGACGACATCGCACGAGTAGACAGTGGGGTTCAACAGGTAAAGGCGGAGAGGAAGAAGGAGTTGGACCGTAATTTCAAGGAGCATCGTCAAAATTATAAGAAATGGCCAAGACCAGCAATTAGTCAGCAGTCAAAGGTAGCAGCCGTTGCAGCTTCGGGTTCATCGGTGGTAGTAGAAGATACAGCGAGGGAAGGTTTAAACTAGGAGGGATTGGAAATTTGGTTCCCGGTCCAGTCTCAATTAAAGGGGGCGCTGCATTAGAAATTATGCGTAAAATGGGGTGGAAACCAGGTGAAATGCTAGGAAAAGGGGGAAGGGGAATTAGGACACCATTGGCACCGGTGTTATTAGATAGGAAGGCAAAAGAAGGATTAGGTTATAGACATTTTGAACCAAAACAGTTATATATTGACGAGCAAATAGTAGATTTAATTAAGTGGAAGGCTGACTTTAAACAAGTAGGATGTATAAGTCCAAGGGTAGAAGGGGTAGTATTTGAAGAACAAGAAGGTAAAGAGGGAGAAATTAGTTTTACTTCGGAGGTATATGTACACGTTTTCGGGTGTGAGGTAATGGCACTGATTGACACAGGTTGTGATATTACTAGTGTGTCAGAAGAGTTTTTGAACGAGTTAAAGTTAGGCCGGGAGGTAGAGATACCCTGGCTACCAATTAAACCCTTTCAAATAAGAACAGCTGTAGGGCATAAAAGTTTGGAAATAAAGAAGGTAGTTTTGTTACCGTTACAGTTAGGAGAGTTTGTTGCGGAGACGGGGTTCATAGTAGTTCCGGGGTTGATAAATCCTTTAATATTGGGGTTTGATTGGCTGAAAGGACATGGAGTAACTCTTAATACCAGTGGGGAAAATAGAGGTTTAGTGATAAAACAGGGGGATCAGTTATCCGTAATTCCGTTCGTTAAACGTAACAACGGGTGTAGCTTTAAAGAAGTTCAAGATTCCTTATTAATAGAGACTAGATTAGATGAAGTTAATTGGTCAGAGTTAGAAACGGGGGTTGTATTAGAGAGTAATCAAAGGGATAAACTGTTAAAATTGTTACAAAAGTTTGAGAATTTATTAACATCACGGTTGGGTAGAGCTAATTGTTATCAACATAAAATAGTTATGGTATCGAACGTCCCCATTGTTAAGAGGAGTTATCCAGTACCTTATGCTTACAGAGAGCGAATGGAATTAAAGTTAAACGAAATGGAAAATTTAGGTATTATTAGTAGAGCTTCAACTCCATATTGTAGTCCCTTAACCTTTACAATCAAAAAGGATGATTCCATCAGAGTGTTATTAGACGCTAGAGAAATTAACAAGTTTATGGTAGCTGAGACTGAGAAGCCGCCTTTACAATTAGATGTTATGAACTCATTCCATGGGGCTAAATTTATTAGTATAATAGATTTAAACAATGCGTACTTTCAAATACCAATATCTCAGGATAGTAAGAAATATACGGGGTTCACCTTTAATGGGAAGTCTTATGTTTATAACGTATTACCGCAGGGGTTAAAGACATCTGTTGGGAGTTTTAGTAGGGCTATGGACACTATATTGGGACATGAGGTTAGGGAGTATTGTGTAAATTACCTAGATGACCTAGCTATTATTACTACAGGATCATTTAATCAACATTTAGAGCATTTGGACATAGTACTTGGGAAATTACAAAAGGCAGGCCTTACTTGTAATTTCAAGAAGTGTGAGTTTTGTTGTGAGGAAGTGAAGATGTTAGGTTATATTATTTCTACAAAGGGATTACGCACTGACCCAGAGAAAGTTAAAGCTATTCAAGACTTTCCAGCACCTAGAAAAATTAAACAATTAAGAGCATTTTTAGGATTATGTAATTTTTATAGGAAATTTATTCCAAATTATCATAGACAGGCTCAGCCATTATATAATTTATTAAAAAAGGGTAAGGTTTGGAATTGGGGAGATTTGGAACAAATAGCTTTTCAACAACTTAAATCATTGTTTTTAGGAACTATAATGTTGCATCATCCAGACTTTACTAGGCCATATTACTTACAAACTGATTGTTCACAAATAGGGCTGGCCGGGGTTCTATACCAGATAGATAGTAATGATGAGCAGAAGATATTGGGGTTCTATAGTAGAGCTTTGAGGGGTGCACAATTAAATTGGACTACAACAGAACAAGAGTTTTATTCAGTGATTTGTTGTTTAGAGAAATTTGAATCATATTTACGGGGTGCAAGGGTAATTATTCAGACTGACCATAAGGCTTTATTATTCGTGAAGACTTGGAAATTATATAATGCAAAAATAACTCGCTGGATAAATTATTTGGAAAATTTCCAATATGAAATACAACATATTAAAGGTAGGGATAATATAGTAGCCGATATATTATCACGTTATCCGCCAGAGGGGAAGATTTTACAAGAGGAAAAGATTAAAATGCCTAGTATTCTTTACATGGAGTCAAAACAAAATAAAGAATTGTTAAGAAGACTTGAACAAATAAAATTATATCAAAGGGAAGATGAAGAGATTAGCAAATTACTTAACATATTACAAAATCCTAGTGAGGTAGGTAGACAATCGTCCAGGCTGATTAATAAGTGTAGATTAAAAGATGGGGTTTTGGTTATAGAGAGGGATGGTTGAAAGAGAAATTCGATATACTTGCCAGATAAGCTTAGAGATGAGGTAATTAAACAGGTACATTTGGAGATGGGACATCAAGGTAGTTATAAGATGTTAAAATATATAAAGGAGAGGTTTTATTGGAAAGGTTTGACTAAGGATGTAAAGCGCAAAGTAAGGGGGTGTAATGTATGTCAGTTAACTAAACATAATAATAATAATAAAGTGGGTCCATGTTGCCCCATTGTGTCTAAAGATATAGGAGATTTAGTGATGGTAGATCTATATGGACCTTTACCTGTGGGGAAGTTTGGAATGAGATACATATTAGTTTTACAGGATTCCTTTAGTAAATTTGTGAAGTTTTATGATCTGAGGAAGGCAACAGCCAGAGCGGTAATTAGCAAGGTGAAAAAATATTTAGAAATAATAAAACCTAAGGCAATTATGTCAGATAATGGAACGCAATTCACTGGTCGAGTTTGGAAGGAAGGGATGGAATTGTTAGGTATTAAAGTAATTTATACCACAGTTAGAAATCCCAGGCCTAATACTGTAGAGAGAGTAAATAGAGAATTGGGAAGACTGTTTAGGACTTATAATAGTAGTAATCACAGGGGATGGGTTAATACATTGCCAAAATTAGAAAACTTGTATAATAATACATACCATGAAAGTACTGGCTATACTCCTTGTGAAATTCTATATGGGATTAGCACTGAACTATCATTTGACCAAGCTATAGGGAAGGATAGTGATAGGTTAGATATAGTGGAAATTAGGAATTCAGTGAGGGAGAACCTGAAATCAGCTGCAGAAAAAAGGAAGCTGGGATTCAATAAAAGAAATAGATTGATAGAGTATCAAGTGGGAGATTTTGTCAAAATAAAGAAATTAAATAAATCTAATGCTGAGTTAAAAATTACTAAGAAATTTGAAAATTTATATGAAGGGCCTTATGTCATAGCGGGGAGTCCCTGTAAGAATGTTTATATTTTGGTAAATCCATTAACAGACGAAGTGAAAGGAAAGTTTAATACTATACATTTATCGAGGTATTATAAAGAACCATGATAAGAATTGCTACACAATGGGTTGATTCCTAGGAGTCATAAAGGATGATAGGGGGAGATGTTATTAAAGCTAGGATAAGACTGGATTGGGGAACAATGGGAATGGCTAACTGTATCTGTCGAAATTAAATTGAACCGTATTTGTGTTATAACTTCTGAGTTAGGAATTGGTGATTCAAAGTCACACCAAAGTAAATTGGTGATTGGTTGAAAGGTTAACTATATGTATTTAGTGAAGTTATTGGAAGTTTTTTTTTTTCTTTCTCTTTTCTTTCTCCAGAAAGGGAGCAATTTGTTATGATGATTTTACGTTTGTAAGTAACTAATGTGTTGTTAACAGATAGTTATATTATTTATTTTGATTAAAGGTTGAAAATTTTCTTTAAAATTAAAGAAAGTAATAAATTGAAAATTGTAAGATTTAATTAACACTTAAAAAGGGGAGGAAATGTTTTACAATTGTTAAACATGATTGATAATTATTGAGTAGAGTAAAATTAATATTGTAAAGTAAAAATTCAAAATAAAATGAATAAAAATGAATTAAACAAAGAATTGTAAAATTTTGAATTAATGTTAAAATTGTTGGAATTGTAATTTTTGTTGTACTAATAATTGATAATAAAAGGAGGAAAGGGGTGAAGCCCATCTGAGGACATGAAGGAGAATGTGGCAGTTTAAGAATTTCTTAAGTTCTGTATACATGTAGTCAAATATTAAAAGGGTCAGATATGTTTATATATATCTTGTTCATTTCGTCAGATGGTGGGGCGTAGAGGTGGCTCCACCCAAATAAAATAATAATAACTAAGTAAAGTTGAATATAAAAAAAAAAAGGAAATGAAGGAAACATATATAATAATAAAATAAATAAATAATATGTTTACGTATAATGTCAATATTAAAGGAGACGAAAAAAGGGGGGGGTGGAAGGAAGACAAATAATGAGAACTCTTTTACTTTATTAGTATTGGTCGGTTGGTAGTGAGCACAACCGCGGAAGTTGGTTCTGAAAGTGTGTATGATGAATTTCTTCGTTATATGAGATGTATATGTTAGCGAATTGCATGAGATGATGGAATGGGATTGTTAAAATCAGAATGGAGGGCCATCCCGATTAATACTATAATTAAAGTGTTAAAATTATTATACCAGTTTGGTTCAATTATCTATGTACACTACAATAGATTTTGTGAAGGTTATGCAAGGTGTTAGGTTAAGGAAGGACTAGAAGTCTAAGCATGCCGTTAATGGGCCTTCACAGGGTCTCAACTATACACGTTAGGAACAATTAAGAAAGCACACTCTACATGCTTGTTTGAGAAATGGGATGTGTGTCCTTGGATCTCCTTCGGGTGGAGTGGAGGCTATTGGCCCCTTTATTTTTGTTTGTCCACAAGGTTTGGCTAATTTTGGGGAATGGGGTAGGCGGATCATGGGCGACGTAGATGGATCATGCTACAAAGTCCCCTATGATCTTCTACTCTATGCGACAGCGCTGAGATGATTCACAACCATTTTTTCCCGCTGAATTGGTCAGGCTGGCAGGAAATAACGTGGTCCCGTAGTTTTCGCCTTAAAACTTGAATGTGGGAGCAAGCGATATCGTGTCCCAATTTTGAAACACACACACACACATATAGAAATTGGACCTAAATTGGATTTAACCAATCTAACAATATGTATACTACCAAAATAAATTTTAATTTCATGCAGGTCATTTAGACTAGAGTTATAGCTAGGTTAGTGAATCTTTACTTCGGGCACAAAGGGGGAATGGTTGTGCCTGCGTAAATGATTCAGGGGGTCGGATGTAACGGACTGAAACACCGTTTCGAGGTTCTTATAAAACAAGAAAACATAAATAAATAAAATAATTCAATGTCGTAAAACGCCATCTAGTAATTAAGTAAGAATTTCTACAAGTAAATTGAATATCACTTGGTTTTTTATAAAACGAAAATAATTCAATGTCGTAAAACGCCATCTAGTTGATTAAGTAAGGAATTTTTATACGTAAATAAAATGATGAATAAATATACACTATGGTATGTGGTCAAAGAAAAAAATTGATTCATAAAGAAATTATTCTGTTAAATTGCAAAGGGCAAGTAAATTTGTTTTGTGAACAAATAAATTTAAAATGTAGTTTAATATATACAGTACCTATAGATGGGACTATGATTGAAAGAATTTAAGAAAAATAGTCTATGGATATTTACACAAGAATAATATTATAATAGTTTTGTGTATTGTTTATAATAAAATTAATAAGGAAAAGAATAAACAGGTAAAGTTAAAACTTATTAATTATTTACAAGGAACAATAATTATAATATTTAATGCAATAAAGTACTGTTGAAAAGAGATTATAAATACTATTTATTATCTGTGTGCCTCAGAGCTATGGAAAATGCAGGAAGTGGCTCTGATTGGTTATTATTGTTTAAAGGTCAAATGATTATTGAATAATTTTCTATATCTATTATTGAGTATTATATGGATGTTTATTAAACATAAATTTAATCTTATATTATTATGAAAATATTGACAGTTAGAATCAATGAGTGTAAGTATGTAAATAGTTTATAAATATTTAAAAAAGGGCCACTGGTTCACGGAAGATTTAAGTTAGTTCATAATTATAACGCAGGCGCCATAGAAAACCTAGCGCTGTTGTCAATTATTCAGAAATTGTGACTTTTGGCGGGAAAATAAAAGCTTCTGATTGGTGGAGGACACTATTGGAGCCCTAATTCGGCGAAAGTAGGATTTTGAGTGGGAATTCAAGGACACTTTTTCTTTGAGCTGGCTTCGGGGTTGGTCGATTCGCGAAAGGTATTCTGTACATTGTACTTTGGCGGGAATTTTGAGAATTTTACATTTAAAGTCGTGAAGATTTTTTTTACCTTGATTGTGAATAATTGAGTTTAATTAGTAAATATATAGTGTTTAAATTAGTGAAAAGAGGAATTAGGTAGCTCGCCTTTATTGAAGTTTATAATTCGCGAAATGAACATTTTATCGTATGAGCCAGACAAGACACCTTTATCTCTGGGATTAAGAATTGAATCTCGTGTTCAATTCGGAATATCAGCTGTACTGTGAGTCTGCGGTACAGGGCCATACATGAGATAAAATGTTTATATAGGGATTCTTTGTGGGACTTTGGTAGGGCTAGGGACGGTTGAGGCCTTAGGTATTAGCTAGGTTCCCCCGCTTAGGAAGTCAATCGACGTGATTGCCCTGAGTTGATACCTATCGGTGATAACGAAGCTCTTGACCTCTGTTCAGCTAGGCATGCTGAGGATAGTCTGAAGCGCTCAGCACACGGATTTTGCCTGAAAGGGATCCGTGAGCTTCCAGGATGGTTTGTGACTGGAGAGGAGGCGGTTGTCGCTCTCCAGAGCGGATCAGTCCTGTCTATCTTTATATATGTATATATACACACTTTTATGTCCTTGTCCTGTGAGAGAACACATCCTTGGCTCCGGCCGTGGTCTCTTGCTCGTAGGGGGTATTAGTGATAGTTCAAAGTCAGGCTTACTACCTGCGCCCTAGTCAGATAGATTAGCTTTACACATTTCACGTTTAACGTAGTTGAATGTTTGTTGATACATGGTTAGTTTAGTCAGGTAGGTGAGTAGGTACACACTAATAGCAAACATATGAATATATATATTAGGTAGGTAGTATTGCGTTTGTAAAGGGGTGATCTAAGTTGTTATTATTGTAAATCATGATAAACTGATTGGGAAATTAGATAGACAATTGGTTCAATTACAACAAAGCAGATTTGTAAATGACCGCCATCTTGTGACCGAAGAATGAAAGTTTTCCCGCTAATTTTTGCAAGCCAATTTTCATGTCGATTTACGTTGTTGGAATTTACTGGGATTATAGTGACAGTAATGTGTAATAATTACGCTAAGATTATGGTGAAAATAAAACTACAAGCGAATGCTGCAACACCACGACGAGTGATTTAATAGTGAAGTGAGTGATTGTGAGTGAAATGGAGACAGTGAACTGGTGTATTCATTACAGAATTCAGATATTGTTAAAGGTAAATACACAGTGATTGATCTGTCCTAACCATCTTTGATATAATATTTATTATTTACATATAAATCCTTGCTGGTTCATTATTGAACGACAACACAACGGTATATTGTACATTCACGCTAGTGAAACCTTTCTGACTACAGAATTATGTGCAAGACCACCGAAGTCTGAAGGGTCGGAAGTATCCAAACAGACTAGCTACAGAGGTAGTTATTTTACTATTGTTCTTTGTGTACGAGCAAGATCTTACACATGAGATTACCATGGCTACAAACACACAAATAATGATGTTTGGACATTTTAATCACTGTTGCATAATCAGCTATTATATGTACTGTATCGAATGCACATGGTCGCTCGATCGCTATCTTATAGTAACTTCGTCATCCGCTAGGGTGAAGCAAAAGCTATATCTGAGCTGAATTATTGTAGTTTGATCAAGTGTTCGGTGAGAATGTATTCTCTCTGAAGTGTCTATATAGACATTATTATTCAGAAGTGAATTGGTTCTAGTATTAACTATAATTATTTAGGTCTGTGCTAATAAATGAGCTTTTCCTAACTAAACTTATCGTTAACAATCAGCGCAGAAGTTACTGCGATAGATACTAATGTAATTGTCCTAAAATGACGCTTAGAACGATGATTCTGTGTTATCATCTTAATACCTTATATTAAAGGAATTACGGCAATAGGACTGAAGTCCTGCGTTAGAGTTACGCTATTCTGAAAATAGAATTGGGGATTTGTATACCGGATGCCTCGGTACAGTAGGCAGGAGACTTTAAAATTGTCTTCTAAATACCTACTTAGGCATAGGAAGGACTATGTTGGTACTAGTGGCGAGTCCTACTGAATGTGGCGAGCACGGGGCCACATTTCTTATACACGGGGGGGGGGAAAATACACTAAATTACAGAAATAATAAAGATTTATAGAAGTTTCAACGATGAGTTGATCTTAACTATAAATTGTTTGTGTATATTATTTTGAATAACACGACCTCTGTTGGTATCCTCGAAAACAATTATAATTTGAAGTATTGAATGATTGACAATTAATTTTGTAGATTCTAATTTTACGTGTAGTGCAAACGTATGTGGTAGGTGTCTCTGTGCTAAGTGTTGAATGAGGGCGGTGAAAATTGTCAAATTCCAAACGTCATTAAGAATGTAGTTGTCAAAAGATTGTCTGGTCGTATTCCACTAAGTAAATAAGTGAAATTGTATGTTATATTGTGAGTTTAGTATGATAAATAAGGTGACGAACTGTGGATTGACTACGAAGTAAGGTTGGAGTAGCGACAAATCTGTTAAGAGGTATGTTAAAGTAAATACGAGTTACAATCATAAGAGTATGTGAACTTTGGTTGGGGAACTAGGACTGGGATATACATGAATTCTATTGTAGATAAAGTACGATAAGGAATAGGTCTTTCACAACCCATTTTTCTATAGAATCACGGATTACTGCGTATCACGATAAGCGGTCTGAAGGTCATTAGACGATAGCGCGGCTGGGAATTGTAGGTTTGAATACGAGAGGTGTACGGGGATAGCTTTATACATCTAGATTCAATGGTCATGACATAGAATTAGTTACAACTTGGTCCCGCGTGATCAGGATATTACAATAGTCGAGGCCAAAGTTGAGTAGAGAGGCGAATTCGATGCTCAACAGCGTCGGCTCAACACTAAGCGATAACCGACATTCACGCGGGCGAAGCCGCGGGCACCATATATATATTATGGTAGCTTTGTTTTAAGATACAATAAAAAGATAATAATAATTATAATAATTGTTTATTACCACAAAAACAAAACAAGAAAAAGCCATATTTTGTGATCTACACATTTGATTGTGGTACGGGTTAATTATGGTCAGAATAATCAATACTTAGCTTACATAGGTTACGATTAATTATTTTACCTTAATTCGTTTAAGAAACCGCCAACACTCATTTCATTTTTTACCAGTTGCATTTGTGCATGTAATATTATTTCGTCTGTTATTATTTGTGTTCTTGCTCTTTTATTTTCTTTAATATTTTCGTTTGCTATTTCTCTGATGACTGTAAGAAATTTTAATACTGTGTTATAGTTTTTATTTATAGCTTTGTTAAGTTTAGAATTCCATCCTTCGCATACGTTATTAGTTCTATGACGTTCATCTGCAATTGACCATTCCTTAACAAATTCTTCACTCTTAAAAAAGTAATTCTCCATATATTGCATAAATTCGTTAATTTTATTATTATTTAAAATCAAAATCTTTTGTTTAATGGATATATAACCTTCTTCTATTTTGTCATAAGGTAAAAGTGGGAGAACAGAACATAAGCCAACTATTCGGTTATATATTTTTCCTTTGAGATTCAGTTTTTTATATTTTCTATATATTGTTTGCTTGTAGTGAAAAAAACATCTTTTAATAATAACAGTAGGAAATATCTTCTTTAGAGCATTAGAAGTTGCGACTTCGAAATCAATATGTACTTTTTTTGGAATCCATTCCGGGGTTCTGGTGTGTATCATATCAAATAATGCAGTGTATGAGTTTTCCGTTTTGTTACTCATGAGAGCGAAAAATAATGGGACGACGTTTGTTGTTTCGGTAGTACTACCCACGTCTCCGTGTATAACCAGCAACTGATAAAAAGGCTTTGGTGTACTTTTGAATGTTGCGTCTATAAAATATTCATTTATAGCCGGTAATAACTCCGTTTTAGTAGAAAATACTATGATTCGAGTTTCATCAGTACTATAATCTCCTAACAGAAATGTTTGAAAAGTGGTAGGAACTTCTACATCGTGGATATCGTTGCAAATTAACTTATTAACTTGAAGTTGTTGTTTTCTTTTTTTGTACAGCAAACATTTCGTATTCTCAAAATTAGGTACTTTAGTAACGAAATGGAGACCGTCATCCAACACAGAGTCGAAATGCCTTTTAAAAATTTTTGGAATTGGTTCTGGGGATGTAGATGCCTCTTGCTTAATTTTTTCCATTATCAATGCCACTTTGTTTTTAGGCTCATCTGGAATACACTCTCTTTCATGCATAACTGTTTTCAAAATCTCCCCTCTCTAAAATATAAATTAAACGACTACATTAAATTGTACCTAAAAAACCTCAAATGCGAGTAGATAAATGTGATTTATTCCCAACGGACCCCGGGTATCTGTCCCCTCACGGGGTCCGTTGGGAACTGAACATAATTTCAAGGGACCCCCTCGCCAAGTACATGGGGTCCGTTGGGAAAAGTACGTGGGGTCCGTTGTGATAGCTGCGCAATTCGACTTGGTTAGGTTAGGTTAGAAGGCTAATGCGGGAGCGGAGCGTAGCTCCCGCATTAAGCCTTCGTGGTTATTTTTTTTATAACCGTGCAGAAATAAGTCATTTCTCTATTGTTTTTTAGTAACGGGGAAGAGAGTGGGGGTCTCTAGGGAATTCTTTTTCCCAACGGACCCCATGTACTTGGCGAGGGGGTCCCTTGGACATGAAATTATCTTCAGTTCCCGACGGACCCCGTGAGGGGACAAATACCCGGGGTCCGTTGGGAATAAGCGATAAATGTGTTGAAAAAATCTAAAACATAATTACTTCAGTAATAGACCCAGGACATTTCGTTAGACGTTTTTTACTACAGTTCCAGATAGTGCTCGCATTCTTGTAAGTTTTATGTCGATAATATTGATAGCCCCCATGCAATAATATTTTTCCTCGCTTTCTCTTAATTACTGTAAATGATGTATCCATATTTTTGTTTAGATAATAAAGAAAATACCTATAGGATTTATAACTAAAGATCACTCAATCCAATTCAAGTACTTTGAAATAACTTACACTTCAAACTATGTGACAGCTACCATCCAAAGATAATGATATATTTGTAAGCGGCCGGTACTCACCATTTACAACTTTATACCTCATTTGAATATGATGTACCTATAGTACTATTATCTATTCTGTGCCTATAGGTATGAAAGAGCATTTGAAGTCGGTTGGGGGGTAGCCTAGTGGTATGGGTAATGGACTGCTGAGACGAGGTCTCGGGTTCGATCTCAGGTATTCCATGGCACACACCAATGACTTTTCGATGCTTTTCGAAGTTATGTGTGTATTTATCGCAGGTTTATAAGTGCCCGGTTAATGGCAATGGGCTCGCCACCTATTACATTGGGACCTAAACATAAAACTGGCGAAATGTGGGTGCTAGCACCTCTGCCTACCCCTTCGGGGATAAAGGCGTGAGCTTATGTTATGTTATGTGGAGGATTTTTTTAGCATAGTGGGATTACTAGTAGGTATCTACGGTAGAAGGTGGGACCACGAGTCAAACAATATACGTATGACTCGTGGTCCCACTATTTAGTGGAACCACGAGTCAAGCAATACACGTATGACTCGTGGTCCCACTAAATAGTGGGACCACGAGTCATTAGTTTTATGATAGTGGGTCCACGAGCACGGTGGGACAAAATTGGTGGGACCACGAGTCATCACCCAACCACTTCAGTTAGCATAGCCAAGGAGCTCGATCCATATGCCGCTTACGTGATGAAGTATTTAGTTTACAGAACCCTTATTGCGCAAATCCGGCTCGCATTTGACCGGCTTAACCTTTGATATCAAATTCAGCTAAATAAAGTTATTCTCTGAATTGATTAAAGATAATACCCAACTTTTGCATAATTGGTTTTCCGCGAATTGAATGTTATTAGACTTAAGATAAAGTATATTGAATTTCTCTGGTTCTAAAGGTTATAGGTAGGTACTATCGTACCAATATAATATACATGTCATTGCTTAGGCCATTCGTAAGATGGGACACCACCCCGAAATAAAGATAGAAAATTTCATACATACGTACATACTGTTAGCTTGTATCAAGTATAAGCCTGGACATACCTACCTATATGTAATATCTACTCCAGGCATACGTTCAACATAAATACTCTTTTATTTTTACCTATTGCGTCTGTAGTCATTATCTATGGTTTATTTTTACCGCCAATCCGCAACTCCACGACACGGCGCAGTTTTTGCGTGAGGGTGGGCATTTCACTCGATACACCCCAACTCATTGAAGAACGCCAGCAGGCTCTTCAACAATGTCAACCCCACATATTGATCAATCTAATTTAATTCTACAACAAACGTTTCTATTAACCCTTGTCTAGAGGGCAGTTTTTTTCGTTCGACAAAGGATATCTCCGTATGGACGTAAGGAGGTAGAACACGACGGCATTGCCGTCCAATTGAGCAGCACCCTTTAGTCGCATTATATCCATTTCGCAAAATGTCCAACTGTCCAATTGTCAATAGGTCCAGTTCGCAATTGGTCCAATTCGCAATTAGTCCAGTTCGCAATTGGTCCAGTTCGTAATTAGGGATCCTCCTTGTTTACGAAAAGTGGATTTTGTAAACGTGTGTATATAGTATTGTTGCGTGTGAGTATATGGATATGTGAGCTATGTCGACGGAGCCCTGCTTCGCGGGGCTCCTATTTTTTCTTGCTTAAACACAAGAAACTTGACCGTTATTAGTCTGAAACGTCAAAAACGCTAATAAATTAATCGTAAATAATTAATCGTAATCAAGCACGACTCCAATTTAATAAACTGGACCAATTGCGAATTGGACGTTGAGAGAATTGGACAATTTGAGCCCATTGGACATAATGCAACTAAAGCCACAGGACGATGTTAAAGCAATTACATAGCGGGCAAACAAATAATGCATATTGGCAACAAATAGACAAGCTTGAAATTGAAATTAACTTTAATTTGAAATTCCTAACCAAACGCTGGATTTTGAGATCAAAGTTCGATAAAACGCTAATTTCGTATGTAAAGACATAGTAGTTGAAATGATGCCGAATGATTTAAAAACATATTCATGATGAAATCTGAATTACAGCTCTTTTCGGTAATTAATTATATATTTTTAATAATAAAACTCAATGATTGGATTAACTAATAAAATTATTTATTCCATTACTAATTTGTCTATCGAATTCAATGAGAAAGCTGTAGAAACCCACAAACATCAATACTGCGAACACAAGGAAAGACGTCAAAATCTGCATGTTCTCTTTCATTATGGAAGTGTCAGAGATACTGTCAGCATCCTGAAATATTAAGAATAGTATACCATGAGCGCAAAGGTTTATCAATACAAGTTGTTCAAGGAACATGTCGTTATTATGTATGCATGTTTGTCATCTAAATCTCCTAAACGGCTCCCTCTATTTCATTTAGTTCAACTCAAATTTCAACTCGTTGAACTAATTGGAATATTTTTTCCATTTACTTCATATTTTTACAAATTTTATTTAATTTAAACTAATTGGTTATTTTTTTCAATTAGTTCAACTAGTAAAATGCTGTTTAATTTTATAACTAAAATTAATGATATGTTTTTGTTTTATATTTGTATGTGTTCCTGGATGGTTTATAATACAATTAGACTCAGCAGTGGTGCTACTGCCGGTATGTGTTGTGTTTGAGCAGGACGACGATATCTGCCGGGTCTGCTAGGTAAAATTATTTTTTCTCCGCGACGTAAAAGATTTTCTATTTTAATCGTTTATTCTTACCCGGGCTCTTTATTCTTTATCCCAATTTGCCAAATAAAAACTGGGTAGGTACTTTGAGTACCTACGTTCAATTTGCCAAATTGTGCTCACGAAAATTAAATGCTTGGTAGGTAGGAATAGGTATAACAGAATCTCATGGCAAATAGGAAAATAAAAGTGTAATATCGGTGGAAATTGGACTGAATATCTTGATACTTTTTAATTTATTTTTCATTCATAGCAGTAGAAAAATGCACTTAGGTATTATTTAGGGGTGTTGACTTACTTTATGCTCGAAAATCATTTTACGATAAAATAAAGTACTAAGTGAACTATTCCTACACATAAAATAAAATTCCATTTCAAAAATTCAATTTTATAAGAGAGCGATTCGGTTTACACAACTTCATACACCAAGTATCCCGTGATAGTGCTGGGTTCTCGTGAATATTGCTTCTTCCACTGATGGCAATAGTAATTATCTGTTTTAATTAATTTAAGCGTTAATACCAGTCGCAGCCGAAGCTTTTAGCTTGGGGAGTCTGGGGTCTGGGTCCGCTTTTACCAGCCTAACTGCCGATTTGTCTTAACTTCGATATTTTTCGTGAAGCCACCATACATCACGCACCACGACATTAACGTTGCCATATAAAAATCAATTCTTTTTTTAAAATCGTGCCCTGAGATTCTGATATAGATACCTACATACGGAATTGAGGACCTATTCAACAACTCTTTTGTTGGTAGCGTGTAACGAACTCTTTTGTGTACCAGAATGAGATTTCAACACATGAGAATTAAATAAGCAGAATACGCAAGATATTCCACTAGCGTGTTATAATATTGTAAGTATTAGTGTGTAGAAAAATAAAAATAACTAGACATGCCAAGTCCCGAGGAGGGCCAGACCGAGAGGGATGGCCCTGGGTCAGCCGGGGTGCGAAGGATATGTCGCATGACAACCTCACCTTCGGCCTAGCACTACGACCCAGAGACGGCGTGCGGTTTAGTTGGTTCGAGTCCGACATAACCTCCCCCTCCAGCTCTGGAGGGGTGGGGTATCCGTGAGAAGTTCCCGCATGTAAAAAAAAAGGATATGCCTAAGTATTTCTACAAGGGATTGCGAGGAGGCTAATTTAAATGGACTTTTTTTTTTGTATTTACAACTGAGGTAGCAGATAAGCACAAGGCCCACCTGATGGAAAGTAGTTAGTGGCCTATGGACGTTTGCAACATCAGGGGCGTCACACTCGTGCTGCTGACCCTGTAAACATGGAGAATTTCTCTGCCGTCAGTGTAGAAGACAAAGCCGATATAGATTTTGGTCTTCCCACAGACAGTACAAAAACTCCAGTGAGCTCTGGGTACCCTACTCACCGCCGGGAACTTCAGAATACAATAATTGTCCTCAGATCTAGGTCTAAATCGAAATTTTGGAATGGGTATCATTCTGCAACACGGGCCCTAGAACCCATATCACAAGAATGCATAGTTTAGTTCTTGAGTTGATAAAAGAAAGAAAGAAAGAAAATCATTTAGCAATGTTATTCCTTTCGGCGATAAAGAAGTGGGTTGTTTATGTTCAGCATTTAGGAGGCAGACTTTAAGAGTAGGAATTAATGTAATTAATTCTAACTGGTCTAGTCTAGTCAGTAAACATAACGGCTAAAACAATAAAATTATAATCTGGTATCAGTGTTTCGACTAAAAATTTGCATATAACTTAATTTGGAAAGGTTATCAAACATATCAATCTTCAAAAATAAGCAACAACATTGGTTTTCCATTGAATTGTTTTTGATAAATAAATTTCTCGTTTGAATGAATTAAAGGAATCTCTCAGATTTAATTCCATAAATGCGTGGGAAATATTTTTTATAATGCGCAATTCCTGTTAAGTCCATAAACTTATCTTGTTTATTTTATTAATGCGAAACTTTCGAAGAATCGATACCATCGATGGATGTTTGTTACTATCGTTAGCCAATCGTACCAGAACAGCTGAACGGTTTTTAATAAAATTAGACACAATTTTATCTAATTCGATAATTAAATTAGCATCTTGGGCGCGGTAGTGTCGTTAATTGTAAACAACACTACTAGTATGGCTGGTAGTGTCCTTGCCATAAAATGCTTCATCTCTAGCAGAATTCTAGTAGACTCTGACCTCCACCACAACTCATTGGCAACAGCGAAGTGTTGCAGTTGGACCAGTTGTTTGACTTTTTAGCTCTTAACTACTCGTAACGACCGCCATAAATGTTTGTATGGAAGCCAGGAACAACGGCGTAACGGACTTCGGGGCCGTGTCTCCCCTGGTGTCTCCCCCGGGGGAGACAAGGAGAAACTTCTTGTGGCCATGTCTCCCCTGGGCGGGGAAGCCAAAGATACTACATTTATTCACTTCTTTCGATTGTTAATGTCTCCACCAGTTATATATGTACGTATGTGTGAGTTCTTGTACATAAGTGGCCATCAAGTACTAAAGAGTTTTTAATCTTATTATGAAGATAAGTTGAAGTATATTTCATTTCCGTCATGTGTGCACGTCATTTTTTGAGTAACACAATTTCAAATCTTATTTTACAAAATGTTAACATTTGTGAATAGGAAAGGTGGTCGCATTTTATTGTACAATGGACATCAATATTCCATACATAAACGGTATGCTAAAAATGACACAGAGAGGTGGGTGTGTACCAACAAAAAAAAAACAAATGTTCAGGGGCTGTTGTAATTGAGGTAAGTACCTACTAAAGATATTGCATAAAATATAGTGAAGAACTGCCCCGGGATCAAGATGTTAGTAACAATTTCCAACTGTTTACAAATCACGCGTAAACCGTTGAACAGAATTTTAATGAAACAAGATTAGTCACAAGTCATAGCGTATTTTAGGATATCTGCCATTAAAATGCTATGAGGATAATAACAAAATGTCTACCTTGATATATTTTCTTTTCTTATTCTCAGAATGGCAAGATAATTAAAACAACCAAACACGACGTTTCTCAGACTCTGACTCAATGCGTATCTGACGAGGCGAAGAATGAAGTTGCGGCAAGATTAGATGCCATCAAAAGAAAAGCAGCCGATTCTCTAGATGTACCAGTAAGGAAAATATTTGACGCATCAATGGAGTCTCTATATAATCAAGGTCTGGATATAGTTACAAAAATTCCTTCCTTTAACAATTGTAAAAAGAAATTTTATGCCGAAAGGAAAAAGGTACAGGAAGTAAGTAAATTGGTGTTTACAAACTTCAATGAAGTTGAAATTCCAAAAAAATATCAAAACTTTCTTTTTGCTGAGTTTGTAGCTGATGATAGAAGAGTAATGGTGTTTTGTACAGTACAAGGCAAACAATTATTAAGCACAATCAAAGAATACTTTGCTGACGCTACATTTAAAAGTGTCCCAAAACCGTTCACACAGCTATTTGTTTTACATGGTGACTTAGGTAGTACTTGTGAAAGTACCAATATTGTTCCCATACTATACGCATTGATGACAGATAAATCTGAGCTATCGTATTGCGCTCTTTACAACATCATCAAAGCGCAAGTCCCAGATTGGCAGCCAAATATCATACACGCAGACTTTGAAATTGGTTTAACAAATCCGTTACAAGTAATTTTTCCAGAAATAATCATCAAAAGATGCTATTATCATTTTATTAGTTCTTTGTGGCGAAAGTCTAAGACATTGACTATTAAATCCAAGTTAGAGAAAAGGATAGTAGCCTTATGCACGGTACTGCCTTTACTACCTATTGAACATATAGAAGATGGGTGGAGTTACATAAAAAGTCAATCTGAAACATTATTTAGTACTAAAGTTAAATATTTTATAAACTATATGACAAAAACCTGGATGAAGAATACTAAAACTATTAAAGAGTGGTGCATCTTCAATGAAAGACATAGGACCAATAATTATGCAGAAGGATGGAATTCTAAGCTTAATCGTGCAGTTAACAAAAATTATGTTACTATATCCAAACTGTTAGATGTGTTAAAAAAGGATGCAGATTTAAATTTAGTTAACATGTACAAATGCGAAAACGGTTTACTATGTAACAAGAGGAAGAGACTAGACACTGAAAGAGACATGTTTATTTTAAACACACAAATGCAATTGATACATAAAGATATAGACGTCGCATTGTTTTTAGAAAAGTTACGTTAGATATTAGTCAATAATTGACTGACATATTATAAGCACTTAACAAAAATAAAAACGATTTTTAATGTGATTTTTCAACGCAGTAAATAGGAAATCCTAATAATCTACCCCCACGGATACGAGCTGTTGGCGTATAAATAGTTCTGTTTTCTAAATATACCTAGTGGGATAAAGATGAACTTACACACACATACATATATAACTATTGGAGACATTAACACTTGAAAGTAGTGAATAAATGTAGTATCTTTGGCTTCCCCGCCCAGGGGAGACATGGCCACAAGAAGTTTCTCCTTGTCTCCCCCGGGGGAGAGACCAGGGGAGACACGGCCCCGAACCCGCGTAACGTGCTCTTCGAGACACGGAAATATCCAGACTTTTTTTTTTTTACGTTCGGGAAATCCCCACGGATACCCACCCCTCCGGAGCCGGAGGGGTAGGTTATGTCGGACTCGAACCGACTAAACCGCACGCCGTCTCTGGGTCGAGGTTGTCATGCGACATATCCCTCGCACCCCGGCTGACCCAGGGCCATCCCTCTCGGTCTGGCCCTCCTCGGGGAAATGTCCAGACCAATGCATGTATACCTTCATGCATATAAATATTTGCACTGAGTGGGAATCGAACCCGCGTCATTTATGTAGCAGTCGCGTTCACAACCGCTACACTACACCACAGGGGCTGTCTGTCTGAGCTAGATTAGCATGTTTTTGCTACTTTTATCCTGGGAATCGTGAGAATTAGTTTGTTTTTATATAGATCACGTCAATTTGGCTTCACCTCGCCTGATGGCAAGGTAAAGGCTTCTGCGGGTCGTGATATTAGTATTACCGCAGATGGAACCACTGGCAACTGTTAGTGGAATAAAAAAAAAGTTGTCAAACCGGAAGGGTTGTGAGGAGAAGCCCTTCAGTCCAAGGAAGCAAATCTTGGTTCAACGCACTACTGTCCTCTTGCATTCCGGCTGAAGGTGATCCCTGAAACCAATATGGCACGACCTATAGCATCATTTTGGTGCCATAGGTTAAAAACAAACACACGGCCATTATCACAGGTATCCAAGAAGGGTATGGCCTGAAAGATCAATATGTTAATATGTTGTAAGGCGGATGGTTGCCAAGGTGGTTTGGGCACGTAGAATGAGTACGGAGCGAATGACACACCAAGTATGTAAGGTATAGGTGAGTTAATGAGTAGGCCAACGCAGGCGACCAAATGAATGATGTACTGGAAAAATAGCAGGTCAGAAATCGGTCGAAACCGTTGGGCTTACATGAATGTATTTAAAGACATTGTTTCTGCGTACTAAGGCCTAAAATCTTGAGTATGGATGAAGAAAAAAATATTGACTGACTTTGGCAGAACATCAACTGAAATTGAACGGACCTAGGACACAGGTTACTCAGGAAGGTAAGCCTAAATGTTGTTTTTTAGCTGAATAGTTATGAAAAACAGCAATGTGTCAGCTCACCTGGTGATTAACAGGATAGACCACAGCAGGGACCGGGTAATATGCATCCGGGTCCACAACCTCCTGTTGTTGGGGAACAGCCCTTAGAATACAGGCAGTACCCACCACTATGAGCTCCGCCGACATATCCTCCATAGTAAACAGTCATTGTGCTGTATTTTATAATTTTTTTCCTTTAGGAATTTTATACAAAAATTTGCAAGTATGACTAAATTTTGATGACGTGAAACAATGAACGTAATACGAATCGGATTCTAATTTCAAAAAGAAACTTTTTAAATTTCCAGCCAGTACCATAAATGGCTTTTTTTTTAGTGGTTATTATATTCTATTTGGGGTCTTCCTTCTTCGTTTTTGTCTATGATGGACAAGTGGTGGAACATTATTATGATTTCGCCGCTGTAAAATTCAGCTAATATTATATGTGTATTGATGAGTGGTCAATTTGTAAATGACTAGTAGCTCGGTGACCTAATAACTTAGTGGGGTGTGTGGCCCGGAGCCTTCACCCAGTGCCCCCTGGAAATGAGGACGACAGCACCTCTCACCTCTGGGGAAGAGAACCTTTCACCCCGGCAATTAAGACACGAGATGGCGTGTGATACAGCTACGCTCGATGGCCGCCGGGATTGGTATCCGTAAAAAGCTAACTATTTACATTAAAATAATGATAGAAGCTGTGATAGAAGGCTGTTAATAAGTGTGTATATGTAGGTATAGTGAAAAATCTGTCAAAAGATAAAATACGGCATGAAAAGAGAGGGTTTTTTTTTACGTTCAGGAAAAAACCACAACTTTTAACTTTTGATTCGTTCTAAGAAACCTGCAACCCTCAATGTGAGTTTTAGCGGAAATGAATAGGAGCGTATTGTCTGGTACGGACACTCGACTTCTTTTATCACTGACAAAGCTTTATTTGATGTTTTTCACAAATAGTTCGAGAAGCTTCTCATGGATGAGCGGAACGGTACGAACATGGGTAAACTGACAGATTGGCTTTGTAGATAGTCTATGGCTCGATGCCTAAAGTAGTTAAAGTCAGGGTTATAGTTTTAAGTTTCGTATTCCCAGGGACTTTTGATCGGCCAGCAGAACCGGTAATGCTTATTGAATTTAAAATCGGACGAATTAGAATTTAGCCCATGAGCAGCTGTTAATTTCAAATGTAGGTATGGAGGTTATGCATGTATGCATATACAATATTTGCACGCCACATGTGGCAGAATATGCTGTATTTTCTAGATCACCCCAACAACTGTAACTAACCATATTTTTGGTAATAAAGATTCTTATTCTTAAAAAAACCTGTACATTTATCAGCAGTGTATTAGCTTTTGTATTAACGTCATCCACTGAGTTTATTCCTAGTTCAGTTGACTGACAGACAGTCTCTGTGGTGTAGCGGTAGTGAACGCGGCCGCTACGCAGGAGGCGCGGGTTCTATCCCCGCTCAGTGTAAATATTTGTATGCATGATATGGGTATTTGTATTGGTCTGGTCGTGCCTCGGAGAGCACGGTAAGCCGTGGATCCTGGTTGCCATACAAACATCTATGGTAGCCGATACGGGTAGTTGGAGTCTTAAAAAATCCAACAACTGGTCCAACTGCAATTTTGGGTTGTGGAGGTCATGTGGCAGTCACTTCATGGAAAATATCGAGGTTTTACCAAATCAGCAGTTAGACTGGCAAAGTGGAACCCAGACTCCAAGGGTGAAGCTTTTAGATGCGACCGGGCTTCACGATAGGATCAAGAAGATTTGGGAACCGCTTTTCCGTCTAATTGCGAGACGGTTGATCTTCGATATTTTCCATGAAGCGACTGTCATTTGACCTCCACAACCCATTTTCGTAATCAGACCTTGTTGTGAGTTCTTATAGCAACCGGGACCGACGGTAACGTACTCTCCGAGACACGGAGGGGTCTCAACATCTTTAGATTGGTCACCCATCCGGAGACCAATCTGGCTAGTGTTGTTTACCATTGCAATATTTAGGTACCACTTAGCTTTTGTATTTTTAATTTTTCGATTAATATGTTATATATTGCTTCAGATAAAAAAATATATATGAAAGTGGCATTCAAGCACATAATTTATAAGCCCTATATAGATATCCAAGCAAAATTATCTTAATTATCCAGTGTTGATGTATTTAATGACCTTACTAAGAAATCTAATTATACAATCGATTGGCATTCAATTAACTTGAAACATAATTAATTAAGTGAAATTGAATTAATACGACCAAATGGAACGATTTATTTAGAGGCATTAGGATCTATAAATTCGGGGAATTCGATAAAAGAGATTCCAATTTTATTACCTGAAGAGTGGAGAAAAAGAATAAAAAATGAGCGCTGAAATACGAAAAATAACTTGATCCACACATTTATTTCAAAAGACACAAATACTTAGACTTTTCTGTTGAATTCGGAACCAAGTCAAGGTAGGCAGGTTTCCTTAACTTATATTTTGCCTTCATCATCAGACCCCTAATGACAGTCACAACCGATTTGGGTGTTAAGTTCTCATCAGTACAAATTCTCGAAGCCCAAACACAAGGTAACTGCTGTAAATCATTCGAGCAGGGTTGAGAGCGTGAGCACTCTCACGCCCAGGGCCGCCACAAGCTCCCGCCTCGGCGCGTCTCAAACGCCAGACACTCGGTGACACGGTCGGTCCGTGCTCGCGTCGCAGTGATGGCACTCGGGAGTTGGCTCTATGCCTATCAGATGCAGATACCGCCCGAAGCTACCGTGTCCGGTAATGATCTGCGTCTGACGCCACGAGAGGCTACCGTGTGGCCCCTCTAGCCACTCCCCCGTGATGGGTCTTCCCGCCGCAATCACGGCATGGGCTCTATCATCATATTAATTGCAGATCTTCAGTGAATTGTAGTGCTTTTAAATACTTTAATCTATAAGGTTATAAACGCACTAGTCTACCCTTCGATTTTCGAAGGTTCTCCTCAATATCTCTGTGTTGACATCATCAGATACTAGTTTACTTACCCTTGAGATACCTTTTAACAAAAAAAGAATCATAAAAATCGCTTCATTAACGACGAAGTTGTTTAAGAAAATACATAAAAACTCCTCCTTTTTGATAATAGGCAAAAAAATATAAAAATATCTGGCTGATATGGCTGCACTAATAAAAAAATACAAAAGTCAACTGGACTTTGACAGTTCATTCTCATTTATATAAAGCACCTAAAAAGTATAAAAAAATAACAAAGCTGCTTAAAAAATCTCAAAAAAATAATTTCATAATGCCCATTCAGTACGGATGCTACCGGGACTTCAATATTGGAACATTTAACAGATGTCCAGGGGGATGTGACCAGCCAAAGTTGTACTTCGGTCCGTCCTGTGTCCAGGGATGTTGCTGTACAGGTCCAGTGTACAACTGCCATGGAAATTTTACTTAAATTTTTGTAAACAGTCGAGAATAAGTTTTGTAATAAATGCGTTAAAGAAATGTTTTTATTTTTTCTTGAGAGAACATCGCACTAATCTAAGTTACTATTAATATAAATGATGTTGAATGAATACGAGCAGAGTGAACCGTTACTTGAGAGGCATCCATTGACAGAGGTTATAAAAGATTCACAAACAACCGAAGCTTAAAAAACCTTTTAGTGCGCCCTGGGTAGGTAATGGTAGTGGCAACGGACCTTTTCGAATTCTATTGAGGCTGTAGGTAGTATTTTTGGTTACGCGTGCATGTCGAGGAATAATGTTAGATTCTTCAAAATTAAGAACGCTATGTTTGATCCTTTTATAAACTCGCTCTTAAGTAATTTGTTCGGGGCAATCTTGCAACTCGATTTTGAAGCCGATATCCTCAATTGATTTTGATGAAATTTTGCATACACGTTTTGTTTGGATGACAATGCATTAATATGGTACTATGGACCTACAATGGTGTAGTAGGAAGGTGGCCATAGCAAATCCTTAACCAAACAAGATAAAACTATCGAATTTGGGCTCATTTGTTTGGTCTTAACAAATTAACAAATTCTATGGTGGTGTTCACATCAATGCTCAGAGCATTCCGGCTCACTATCCCAATATGCTGGCATCTTTTGAGTGTCAGAATATTCATGCTGTTCTTGTATCAGAAACATGGTTAAAGCCTTGTCTTCCGTCTAAATCATATACATTGCCAGGTTACCAACTCATACGCAATGACCGCACGGGACAGCGTGGGGGTGGAGTTGCTATATATCTTCGACAACAGTTTCCCTATACCATTATTGACCTGTCTTCACAACCACCACCATCCGATGCCGGTGAACATGTATTTATTGAAATAGTGCTTAACCAGGTTAAGGTTTTGCTCGGTGTTTATTACTCTCATTCATCACGCGTTAATTACTTCTCGTCATTTGAAAATATACTAGAGAATCTTGTCTCTTCGTATGACCATACGATGATATTGGGACCAGTCATGTTGCTAAGTTTGGTCAACATGAGGCCGATAATTTTTACTACCATGATCTGCTCTACCTGTCCTACAAAGTACGCACACCTAAGGCAAAGCCTAAAGTCCTTCGTCAGCGCTGTTTTGGTGGCATGGACCTTGGAAATCTCCTGGAGGATGCCAATAATATCGACTGGTCACCACTTTTAGCTGCAGAAACCATAGATGAAAAAATTTCTATATTTACTGACCAGCTTCTGCGACTTTATGATATACATGCCCTTGTGCGTGAGATAGCAGTGAGACACCTTCCGACTCCATGGCTTACACAGGACATAAAAGCACTTATCGCAAGAAAGGCTGCTGCTAAAATAAAGTATAAACGCCGACCTACACAAAACAATCTGGACAAATTCATTGCTATACGTAATCACTGCAGCAAGGTGTGTAGGAAAGCACAGCGCCAACACATTCACGATTCAGTTCAAAATGGTGACCCAGCTAAAGTCTGGAAGTTTCTTAAATCACTTGGAGTTGGAAAGTCGCAACAAGAAACAATACCCAAAAGTTGTAATATAGATTTATTGAATCAACATTTCACAGCTTCGTCTAATTTTAATAGGTCAACTAAAGGTAAGACTTTACTATACTCTATCTTTCATCGCTTCCAACTCCTGATTATCTCCCGTTTACTTTTAATCAAATCGCTGCTTGTGATGTTAAAAAGAGCATACTGTCAATTACATCAAATGCTGTTGGAACCGACTGTGTCAGTCGTAACATGATAGTTCCTATTATAGATGCAATTCTTCCTATCATATGCCATATCTTGAATTATTCCTTATCAAGTAGCACCTATCCTTCAATATGGAAAGACGCTCAAATCATACCTCTGCCTAAAAAACCTAATCCTTCATCCCTCTCCGAATATCGACCAATCTCTATACTACCATTCCTCTCTAAGGTCATGGAGCGCCAAGTCCACAATCAACTTAGCATCTTCCTTAATAGGCACAACCTTCTGAATCCTAACCAGTCCGGTTTTCGGCCTGGGCATAGTACTACTACAGCACTAATAAATATTACGGATGACATCAGAACAAGCACGGAAGGCGGAAATCTCACGGTGCTATCCTTACTGGATTTCAGCAACGCATTTAATACCGTTGACATTGACATTTTGCTGGCCATGCTCCGCTCTCTTAACATATCTTCAACGGTGATTGATTGGTTTCGTAGTTACCTGCCTGGTCGCCGTCAGTGTACGCGCATCGGTGATACATTTTCATCCTGGTGTAAAACATCTGTTGGTGTACCACAGGGTGGCGTTTTATCTCCTTTACTCTCCACAATATTCATTAACCCCATTTCCTGTAAACTTCTTTTGTCCTACCACCTCTATGCTGATGTCTTACAAATTTACACACATGCTCCACCAGGGCAGCTATCTAGAGCAGTTAATTTATTAAACAGAGATTTATCACACATTGCTGACTGGAGCACAGATCATGGTCTCACAGTTAATCCACTAAAAAGCCAGGTCATAATTGTAGGTGGTTCCAAACTGGTTGCGCAAATTGAATGGGATAAGCTCCCTCAGATTATATTTAATGGTAACATTATCCCTGTAAGTGACAAAGTGAAGAATCTTCGAATCTATATCGACAGCACGATGTCACGGGTCCCTCAGCTGCAAAAGGTAAACCGTAAGGTTTATGCTTCGGCGGGGTCTCTGAGGAGACTGCGTAATTTTCTACCTATTGCAACGAAAACCGCGTTGGCTCAATCACTCCTGCTGCCAATCCTCGACTACGCCGATGCAAGCTATTTAGACCTAACCGAGGAACAACTTAATAAACTTGAGCGACTCCAAAATTTCTGTATTAGGTTCATATTTGGCTTGCGCAAATATGACCACATATCTGAATTTCGTGTTAAACTCAAGTGGCTCTCTATCCGACTTCGCCGAAATGCTCACATTCTATTTTTTCTTTACAATATATTATTTAATCCTTGCGCACCCACTTATCTAAAAGAACGGTTCTCGTATCTTAGTGATACACATTCTAGGGTTCTGAGATCATCGGAGAACCTGTGCCTGAAGTTACCAATGCATTCCACCAACTACCTAGATAAATCTTTCTCAGTACAGGCTGCTCGCCTGTGGAACGCTCTACCTGTGTCTATAAGGCAAGCGAAATCTCTTCCAATTTTTAAAAATATGGTTTTTAACTACTACCTGTCAATAAAGCTATCTATTTTTCCTATGTTTTGTTTAAAGTAATATGTATTAGATTAGCGTACATTCCAGTGTATGTAAAATTATGTTTGTATATTTATTTTATTTATTTATTAATATTATTTTATATAGTTTATGTAGTATTTTTATGTAGTATAAAAATATGTATATAACATATTTCTATATATATCTTTGTATATCTGTAATAATATTGATAAAAGAAAAATCTGCATATTTGTGCACCAATTAACTGCCCATACATACTCCACAGCACAGACTCCATTGTCTCAGGTTGTCTGTAAGAAATCGCACCTAGCGATAAGACCGCCACTTGTACTGCCTCATAATTTGTAACTGTTTTTTTTTTGTAAATAATTGTTTATGGTGTACAATAAAGAATATTGTATTGTATTGTATTGTAAATCTCTCTGGTTTTATATGGTGTTTAGGGTCTGAAGATGGAGTCGGATGGTGGCAGTAGGAACTCGAAAGTAATCAAGATAAACCTATCGAGTTTGGGCTCATTTGTTTTGTCTTAACAAACTCTCTAGCATTACATGGAATCCCGAATCTGGAGATAGCGTCAGACCTTCAGAAGGTTGCCGAAGGAACTCGTAAACTAAACAAGATAAACCTATCGAGTTTTATTAAACTGTCTGGTATTACATCTTACTATAGAGTCGGAAGATGGAGACAGTAGGTTGTCATGGGAATTTCTGAACTAAACATAGACTAGGACTTGTGTTCGACTACCACTGACCTGTAATAGTACTCGCTTGACTATGTTTGGCTAGTATTGGTAGACACGGCTCAACATTACATTACTACGCTAGTACTATTATCTATTCTGTGCTAAATAATGGGAAAAAAGCCCTTTAAAAACATAAAGAATGAAGAAGTCTTTAAATAATTTGTTAGTACTAAAACGAAAATAATAATTTTATGCAAGGGTTGTGCTGATTTGAAAACCTTGTACTGCAAATAGAAAACAAAGAAAGAACTTCCGCGATACAAGCATTTGGAATCAGCACAACCCTTGCATAAAATTATTATTTTCGTTTTAGTACAAGTTATTTAAAGAAAAACTTGTTTTTAATCATTTTATTTATTTCCCGATTCGTCCTTTATAAGAAAAAAGAAGAGAATAATATCTGGCTGATATAGCTGTACTAATGAAAAAAGACAAACTGACTTTGACAGTTCATTCTCTTTCACCCAGAGCACCTAAAAAGTACAAAAAAATATCAAAGTCTTTTAAAAAATCTTAAAAATATAACTTCAAAATGCCTACTCAGCACGGATGCTATCGAGACTTCAATCTCGGAACATTTGCCAGATGTCCAGGGGGATGTGACCCACCAAGGTGCTGCACCGGTCCGTCCTGTGTCCAGGGATGCTGCTGTAGTCCCACAGGCCCATGTTGCAACTGTCATGGCAATTTTACATAAGTATTTGTGAACTGTCGAGAATGTTTTTGTAATAAATGCGTAAAGTAGGTATAAAAGAAATGTTTGTGTTTTTATTCCTCTCTAGAGAATAGGGTCAGTTCGCCGGCCCCCTTCAGTTTACGGCCTTCTTAGCGACTCTGTAACTTCAAATAAAGACAAGACCTTTCAAGAAATAATATAAAGAGTTCACTATACGCCATTCTCGAATAGTTACGGCGTAGGAATCTACTACATTTATAATTATCGCACTTACCTAAACTCAGTAAGAACCCGTTTAGTTCCCATGTGGAATTTATGGTGAAGGAATGTACCGAAAGTTACAGAAAAAATGACTACTGACACGTACTAAAAGTTAAATTTTGTGCATTTTATGGCAAGGACACTACCAGCGATACTACCAGTAGTGTCGTTTACAATTATCGACATTACCGCGCCCATATTAGATCAAATTGTGCAGTCAACAACTACGTGCACAGAAACATTGTGTTTACAGGGTTCGCAGCACGAGTGTGACTGTTGCACACGTCCACAGGTTACGGTGAACACTTTACATCAGATGGACCGTGTGCTTGTCTGCCACCACCATAAATCTACCACATTCAAAAATGAAAGAAAAAAGACAAAGAACCATTTTTAGTCAAGTATACATATTTGATTTAATAAAATATTTTGATTACTAAAGTTAACACAGTAAACTGACAAACTGAGGGGCGTTAACTGACGAGCAGTAAACTAGTGTTTTGGCTTCATTTGCTTTTATTATATCATAAATAATGGCCGAAAGTCTAGTGGTTTATTATTTTTATTAAACAGCAAGACTACTACTGAGGATCAATTTAAACCGTCATCAGTCATTTTGGAAATAGGTAGCCTATTTTTTTTCACGTATAAAGTTAGCAACTTAGCTAAAAGGCCGTAAACTGGCGAACTGACCCTATTGCACTTACTATAGTTGCTGCTAGCGACTTCGAGCACCTAGAATTCTGGTCTTCCCGCAAGCCATAGAAACATTCCAAGGGTATAATAATAAGTGTCATTGTGTTATTCCAATCAATTCTTGTACCAAATTTTTCCTTTTGTACGCAACCAGACTATGTAGGAGATAGCAGTGTGATCTCCGACAATTATTGGTATGTCGCCTTTCCCGAAAATATGCCACGTAAGCGAGAGTACTTAGTCCAGTGCCCGAACCTGGTTTGTTGCTTAGCAGATGAGGTTGACTTGGTGTTGGTAGGGCCCACCCACTAAATGCAATAGATATACTATTTATCTTCTTCATCCTATCGTTAATCCCAGTCGCATCCGAAGCTATCAATTGGGTGTCTGGGGTCCGCTTTTACCAGTCCAACTACGAATTCGGGTAAACTTCGACATTTTCCGTGAAGCGACTGCCATCTGACCTCCACAACCCAAAGGCGATATCTAAGCATAGCAGTTAGACCAGTTGTTGAACGTTTTAGGGCTCCAACTACCCGTAACGACTGCCATAGATGTTTGTATGGCAACCGGGACCGACGGCTTAACGTGCTCTCCAAGGCACAACTAGACCAATGCATATACCCATATTCATGCATACAAATATTTGCACTGAGCGGGGATTGAACCGCTACGCCACGGAGGCTGTCACGATAGATACTACTTATAAATTTCATTAGTCTTTCTACATTTCAATGCTTAATGACCTGATGTCGATCACTTCTCCAAAAGTGTTCGTAATCAAAAGCTGGTAAAATATTATTTATACACAGTTCATTTAGTTTTCCGGAATTCATTAACCCCAAATTGACGCTCTTGCTTGATATACATTTTAAGCAACCACCAACCCACACAATTCCTCATTTATTAATGTCAAACTTTACCAAGTTTGGGAATAAAAATAGAATAACGTGGATTCAAAGATTGATTATTGTTAGGTATAAAGTTAAAACCAAATGTGACGTTATTAGAATTAAAGGTATAAAAATAAACAGTAACATTGTATGGGGGACCGTTCGCGGAAGGCATCGGTCCCCTACACATGCTTTCCATGGAATCGCAACCCGCATCTATAAAAAGCCCTGCTATATCCTGACCTATGGTAATAATTATATACTGAATATAGTACAGCTCAGCATATACTGGTTATAGGTTACTTCAGATAATAGGGTGAAATTGAGGATTCGTCGAACAAGGTCAAAGAACGTCAGGACACGCAATTTACAAGAAATAGTATGAATTACAATAGTGACATTGCATTGTGTGATTCGTCGAACATAGGGCGTTCACTTCACACTTCGCCTCGATGTGTTGTCGGATTATTAATTTAGTCACTCGAAGAAATGACTACAATTTTCGGAAATTAGTTAACTATTGGAAAAATAATCACGTCACTAGAGATCTTAGAGTAAACAGGAGCGACGGTGTGACTCATTGTGATACCTACAAGTCAGTCAGTAATTTTTGATAGCAAAAGAATAGATCACCGAAAGCTTTATACTTCTATGATCCATTGTTTTCCGAATATAAAATTATACACCGAGAAATAGTTCCTACGTAACTTACTACCAATAATAGAGATCCGCATTACGTCAGGACTATTATCTATTATTTTGTGCCCGTATCAGTAAGTACTTGACATTTATGTACCACTGTGATGAGACGAGAGACGAATCACGTGTTATGTTGTCATCTAAAATACGCCTGTAAATCGCCTAAGAGGTAGGCAGAGGTGTATTAACACCTACATTACTCCAACTATGATTTTTGGTCCCGGGTAATAGGGGGAGAGTGTAATGTCATCAACCGGGTAAATACTATGTCATGGACAGTTTCTTTACAGTCGGATGGAGTACAATCCTATCCTTTCGACGCCTTCCACGAAGCTCATGGAAACGAACACGACAATACAGTGGTTGGAAACCTACTAATTCATTTAACTATTTGCCTATAGATGTATGCGAGCCCTACTAAGATCTTTGGGGTCTAAGCACTGACTTATAGGTATCCATTGTAGAAGTGAAAACTTATTTCGCGGCGTTGAATGGGTAAAAAATGTAAAACTCGCGTCAGGATTACTTTTTCTTTTAATCGTAACCGACGAGTGACGTCATACAACAGTTACAGATCGTTTATTTTGTTAGATGCGTTAAGAAGCTTCGTAGCTTCGCGGTAAACGCTTCGACTACAAGTCCCTATAGTTTCAGATACTACCGGGTTCGAACCTGAGCATCTGACACTTTTTGTGATTATTTTTTCTTTTTGTAATTTATTACTTTTTGTGATTATTTTTTCTTCAATATTCATTAATTTCTTCCGTCAGAAAATTAGTGATAGGTTCTATGATTGGCGCTATATTATAGGTATGGTAAAGTGTATTCTTTTTATCTTTTTCTGTGTATTTAACAAAGAAAGAAAAAAGAAGTTTTCACTTCTGCCGGTACTCCCAGAGTGCAACCCGTCTTTTTTTTCTTTTTTCCTTGTTTTCACAACATCAACCTTTGAATTGTGTATGTGTATTATTAAACTTACCTAGTTAGACGAATATGACATGAACTTTTTAACTTTGACATTGTTGGTATTATAATTGTATTTATTTGTATTTTAATTTGTATATTTAATTGATGATTTAATTTGATTCGTATTGCACCTAATTTAATTGTAATTTTAATAAATATCTGTCGTGGACTGTATGACTTTTATCTCCCTATCAGGATTCACTTGAATAAAACTCCAATTTGCAGACTTGCAGCTTTATTCTTCTCACTTCTATTGTTCTGGATCGCTATTAGAGCTTTTCCGAACTTGTGTTCAATTGTACCGCTTTACGGGCGCAACATGCTCGCTTAAGTACTACATTTTTCGTTAGCCCGCATAGGCACTTAAGGAGCAACCTAAATGACGCGGTTTGCTACCGTGTCTTACAATGTATTCTTAATACTACTTATACACTAATATATACATTATATATACATTATAGACCGTTCTTCATGCGGCATGACTCGGCGTACTGGACAGTTCTCCCCCCAGTGCAGCAGTTTGCGGAACGGCTTTCTCCAGTACGACGATCTTGCTCACAGGCCTTTTGAACACTCCGGTTTTTGTTCTTACGTCTGCCATCCGGATTCCACCGTCAGGTCCAGTGTAGGTGCGTGTGACTTTTCCCATTGGCCACACGTTGCGTGGTAAAACATGATCCACTATTACCACGATGTCCCCAATCTGCAGGGGTCGTCGTTGGCGGCTGCGGTCGTGCTCTTCTTCTTCTACATATTCCGCAGTCTCGTTCTATTGGTCGGACGGTAGGTCGCAAATGGATGATCCAGTACCGCTGCCGCAGGTCGTTCGTAACCCGTTCGCGCCCGGCGTGCCCGGCGGCCTGATGTTCACGCATCACTATCAACTTAGTGACGCAGTGTCGGCCGTCGAGTATGAGGGGCTTCTTTGCTTCAACTGGCGCGGTAGCTGCTCCGATGCGTCCTTTGACCCGTAGTAGTCCATCTTCCAAGATCGGGTCCAGCTTATACAGACGACTTGCTTTAGAAATAGGGCGAGCGGTCTGTAGTCGCTCAATGTCTTCTCCGAAGCTATCGTGCTGCGCGCGGCTGATAATTGCATTCTCAGCTCTTTCGATGTGTGTTGTTCCTAAGTGCTTTGTTAGTCGGCGACACTTGTCCACGAAGGCTAACACGTAGGCGGCGGCTCTAACATACCGATTGTAGTTAGAGAACCGGGCGGGGTCGGGTAACCACGCATGATGCACTTTTCTCTTCTCGCTAACGTGTAACACCTCGAAGTCTTCAACTGGCTGTGTCTTGTCTGCCGGCCATCGTTCTTCTGGTTGCAACAGGAACTCTGGACCTTGAAACCACCTGTCATCCGCGGTGATCGGTAAGTAGGTGACGCGTGTTGCGTCGTCTGCTACGTTCTGCTCAGTCGGCACCCACCGCCACTCCTTGCTGTTAGTGAGCTCGGAGATCTCACCCAGGCGGTGGGCTACAAACGGCGTGTAGCGTCGCTCGTCGTTTCGCACCCAATGTATCACCGTGGTTGAGTCGGTCCAGTATACTGTCTTGTTTATCTTGACCCGATGCTCTTGCTTGATTGTTGCCGCTAGTCTTGACCCGATGACCGCTGCTTGTAGCTCCAGCCGAGGTATAGTCTGCGTGCGTCGTGGCGCCACTTTCGATTTGGCGGCCACGAGGCATAACCTGACGCTGCCGTCCGACTGAATGACGCGCCAATACGCCACTGCCGCGTACGCTTGTTCACTCGCGTCACACAGCACATGCAGCTGTAGGTCTTGAGCTTCGTTCAGCATGTAGCAGCGTTCGAGTCGCAGGCAGGCTAGGTCGTTGAGTCGCTCTAACCAGGCTGCGAAGAGCTCATTTTCTTCTTCGGGTATAGGTTCGTCCCACGACATCTGAAGTCGCCACAGACTCTGCAGCACGATCTTAGCGCGTATAGTGAAGTGGCTCAGCAGTCCGAGGGGGTCATAAATCGACATGACCGCGCTGAGGGCTTCTCTCTTCGTCGGCGCTCGCGTCCGGTTGATCACTTCCGTGGGAACTCGGTTCATAGAGGTGTTGAACCCAAGCTCATCTTGTTCTGCGTTCCAGATGAGGCCGAGTATCTTGTTCTCGGGCCCATCTCCCCCCAGTGGCGTCGGCGACGTTGCTCGTAGCTCGGCCGGGACGTCGCGGAGCACGCTAGCTTGGTTCGTGTTCCACCCTCGTAGCTTGAAGCCGGCAGCTGCGTGGACCGTCATTAACTCGGAGACGGCTCGCTGGGCTTCTTCTTCAGTTTCGTAACTGGCCGCCAGGTCATCCATGTAGTGGCTTCTCGTAATCGCTTCGAAGGCCGCTGCGTGAGTATCTGCATGGGCCCTCGCGTTCGCGTCTCGAACGTAGTGTGCCATAAATGGGGAGCTGGTAGCACCGAAGATCATGCTCGTCATCTTGTAGTGCCGGGGCGGTATATCTCGGTTTCTTCCCCTCCACAGGAACTGTTGAGCTGGCTGATCTTCGGGTCGTATCTTTACTTGCAAGAACATCTCTTGTATGTCCGCTGTGATGGCGATCGGCTTCTCTCGGAACCGGAACATAATCCCCTGTAGTGACATCAACAGGTCCGGCCCCTCAAGCAGGTGATCATTCAGACTTACACCCCGGCTCTTGGCTGCTGCATCGAAGACGAGTCGCTGTTTACCAGGCTTGTTCGGGTTATGTACTGCGAAGTGAGGTAGGTACCAGCAGACTGGACTCGTAGCCTCGGTGCCGTCGCATGGTGCCGCGTATCCCTTCTTCAGCAAGTTATCAATTTGCCTGGTGTAGGCTTCAGCGAAGTCTTGATCGTTGTCCATTTTTTCTTCGATCTTTTTCAGTCGGCGCAGCGCAGAGTTGTAACTCGGCGGGAGTGTGACGTTGTCTTCTTTCCACGGTAGCCCTACTTCGTAGCCTTTATCAGTTCGCTTCAACGTAGATTCGACGATTCGCACCGCTCGACGTTCCGCGTCACTCACTTTCGGCTTGTGAGAGACACCGAGCGCGTCGATCTTGAAGTGATGGTCTACGAGGTCGTGCAGGCGTTCACTCTCATTTTTAGTTTGCTCAGAGGTGAAAACATGTAACACGTCGCTTTCGCTTTGGCGAATGATGCTTCGTGGTAATGTTCCATGTATCACCCACCCTAGGCTGGTTCTCGATGCTACGGGTTGGCCTCGTTTACCCAGACGCAGCTCCCGGGATACGATATACTCCCAGTGGTCTGTGCCTACTAGGATCCCCGGACGCGTCAACTCGTAGCAGACCTTGTTCTCTCCTAGGTCCCGCAGATGTTCATACTCAAGCAGCGAAGCCGGAATAGCTTGCTGATGTAGCTTCATAGACCGGATGGTGCGTGCCTTTAGTTCGTGGGGCGCACCTTCGGGTCCCTTAATCTTCACGGTCACCAGCTGGCTTCTTTCTTCCGACTGCTGCATGTTGACCCCTCGCATTAGCAGTCGTTGCGGAGGTCCTCTTGCCCCAATTTTCCTTGCCAGGTCTGCATCGATGAGAGAGATGGTAGCGCCTTCATCCAGGAGTGCATGAGTCTTTGCCTCCCCCCCTGGTCCCACGACCGTGACGGGACACATCTTCAACAGCACGGCTCTTGGCTCAGCTGAGGACTGGGTTACCACTGAGAGTACTGCTTCCGTCGGGCTTGACGTGGTTGGCGGCTTCTCATCTTGCTTCGGCTTCTCACTGTGCAGAGTGGCGTGATGGGCGATGCGGCATTCGTTCACACCGCAAGGCTTCGACTTACACCGATTGCGTTGATGCCTTTTCACTAGACACTTGAAACACAATCCTTTTTCTTTCACGAAGTTCCATCGCTCTTCTACCGTTAGTGCCTTATACTGTGGGCACCGCGGTAACTCGTGGGCTTTCTCACACTTCAGACACTGATCTAGCCGTTCTTTCGACTCTGATGACTCTGTGACATTGAAGACAGCGTTCGTTTTCTTCTTATTCGCAGGCGCGGGCGTCGGGCGAGTTTCTTTCTTCGCTTGCGTGGTTGTACTACTCTCCGGGACGTAAGCATGCTTGAGCGCGCGGTCTGCCTCCCTCATCAGGAAGCGGGATAGCGTGATGATATCGGGTTCTGCCGCGATTCCGTAGTCCGTCGCGTAGTCGCACCATCTCGCTTGCACGTGAGGGCTCAGCTTGTTCAAAATTTCTCTTACTAGCGCTGGGTTGTACAGGTATCCCCGCTGATCAATATTCTGTAGTACACACACGACGTTCTGTACTCGTATTGCGAATTTATTCAATTCCACTGCCGACGATCCTGGCCTTGGTAGCTTCTTCAAGTCTTCAAATGCCTTGTCGATAATTACTTCAGGACGGCCGAAAGACTGTTCTAATGTTCGGAGTATGACGTCCGGATCCGTTGCGGTCGCGAGTAGTGCTGCCACGATGTCTCGTGCTTCCCCGGTGAGACTCTTCCTCAGTCGCTGTATATTCTCAATCGCCGATATACTGTACAGCTTCGTAGAGTCGGTGTAAGCGGCTTTGAACGTAAGCCACTCTCCATGAGCCCCCGAGAACGTAGGTAGATCTGCACACCGTATTCTGGGTCTTGCTAGTCGCTCCATCGCTTCAGTCAGTTGATCAATGCGACTCGTTCGCGTGGGTGTGTCTGACCTTCCATGCAGTTCGAACCGTAGGTGCCGATCTTCTCTGCTCCGTGTTCTCGACTCTTCTGGCTCCGTTCTTGGCATGACGGGGTTCGCTTGCAGCCACTCATCTACTCTTCTGTGATGTGTTTCAATGGGTACATCTTCGTGAACGCTTTCTTGATCCTCTTGGATGGCCGTAAGTTCGGTGGCCAACCTTTTCCTTATCAATTCTGCTTCAATTTCGAGTTCTTTCTTCTTTAGTTCGGCCAGCTTTTCTGCAGCTTCCAACTCGAGCCGGGCCCGGGCTGACGCAGTTGAGCGGTGCGATCTCACCGACCCTCCCGGTGAACCAGTTCGAGGTAGGTTCCCGGGCTTCAGTCTAGGAGCACTAGGAGGAGCGTCGATCGTAGCCCCTACCCTAGACTCCATACCCAAATGCGTGCTTGGCGATGCCGGCGGACCCAGAGCCAACCTTCGGCGCCGTTCCTCTTCAATGCGCTGCTGTCTCAGGTCCTCTTCCCGTTGTCGAGCTAGAACTTCCTCTGCGTCAGCCTGACTTCTAGTCACCACCATCTTGAACACGAAGTATTCTTGAAGCGTAGATTCTTCCAACCTTGAAGCTGATCTTCACAATTCGATCCGGCTTCTGAAGGACCAAACAATGTCGTGGACTGTATGACTTTTATCTCCCTATCAGGATTCACTTGAATAAAACTCCAATTTGCAGACTTGCAGCTTTATTCTTCTCACTTCTATTGTTCTGGATCGCTATTAGAGCTTTTCCGAACTTGTGTTCAATTGTACCGCTTTACGGGCGCAACATGCTCGCTTAAGTACTACATTTTTCGTTAGCCCGCATAGGCACTTAAGGAGCAACCTAAATGACGCGGTTTGCTACCGTGTCTTACAATGTATTCTTAATACTACTTATACACTAATATATACATTATATATACATTATAGACCGTTCTTCATGCGGCATGACTCGGCGTACTGGACAATATCGAAGGTTCATTAATGATTTGCATGCCGTTTATACGGTGGGACATGCTGTTCTAATACACACATGAAATATCCCTAGACCATGTTTATGTGTGTATAACTTAATATCTGTATTTACCATGTTTCTTGCGAATAAAATATTCTTATTCTTATTCTAGCTGGACTGGCTATTCCATAGAAAATTACAGATTATAGATACTAAGACAATTGCTGTCCATCATTAGTATTAGTTCCAAGTATACTCACTAGTGCGTGCCCATTCATATTCTGTTCTCCGTGTGCGTGCCGCAACTGTCAGCGCCAATATGACGATTTTCAATTGGATACAATATATGAGTACCGATCACCAGTCCAGCGAGTACTATTACAGGTCAGTGGGTCTAAGCTAACCTCATTGGCAACGGACGAGACTCTTGGGTAGATCCACCTCTCAGGGTTGAGGAGTCACATGACGGTTTCTCCCGCAAAGGTCAGAATGAAGAGCACCTGGAGCGCTCTTAATTGGCATGGCAAGCTTTGGATGCAACCTAACGCAGTGATGGTAATTACTCACCTCATAAAACGTAATTCATTGCTTCGGTATCGATATATGCATTTATCGATTCTGAAAAATTGATCAATCGCTGAACAGATTCCGCGAAGACGTGAACGAAACAACGATTACATTATAATCTGTGCTATACTTTATTTTTATGACTTGGAAATCCAAGAAATAATTTAACTATACGGTTTCAGCGGAAAGTCGTAAACTGCGTAATGAACGTTAAATACACGCGAAATCCATTAAGAATTCAGGACACACTTGCTCAAATTGTTATTAAAATTTTGCAAAGCGTTTTAATTTTGTTGTACCTAAGTGTTTGGCAAATATACCTACCCCACTGAATCTCACTATCTTCTCTGTATAATATAAAAATCAATCGTTGAATGTATTGCTAAGCACAAATCTCGAGAACAGCTGAACCTATTCCGCTAATTCTTCTTTTAGAATATTCTTTGCAGTACGAGGAAGGTTCTTACGTACAAAAAAATAATTTAAAAATTGCTGTAAGTCTAAAAACCAAACTTTTCTGTACTACCATACAAACGATTCGGTTTAATACTTAAAAGTCAATTTGAACTTAAATACTAGATAATTATATCATAAAGTTCAAATGTGAGTGAAGAGGTCCCAGAAAGGCAAAACAGTTGAGTGACGCATAACGGCTTAGGGGTGCTACGAGGTTGAACTATGCCACGGGAGAAGCCGAGGCGAGTCAGCTAGTTAATTATATATGTGGAACTTTCTGAGAATACTTACGATGCTTAGAAGTTTTTTAATCCATCACGTTAGTATGGATCTGGCTGTAACTGAAATAAAACCAGTTTTTACCGGCTTCTATCGTTATTTATTTTGTGTAAGAGATTACAATCTTGAAAACATATGGGCCACTTTTAACCCCAGAATGTCTGTTCTCTCAAGTTGCTGATCAGAATTTCACGCATTAGTAGTAACGGTTTGAAGGGAGCGACCGCTGTCTAATCTCCCTACCTCGATAGGAAACCTCAGAGCCTCAGAGACGGGGAAGTTCTTTAAGACCTCATACAAGTTTCACAAAGTCACAGATAACATAATACTACAAAGTGCAATGCTCAATTTAAAAATGGTTTCGCGTAATTTCGTCGTAGTATTTCGGTAAGTGTGGCTGTATCCTTAAAATAGAAGGTAAATGGTGGAGCTCCGTCGTCCGGTACTTCCGTCCCTCGTTATCTGATGGACGGACATTATGGACAACAAAGTGGCCGCGCTTCCCGTCTCACTGCACGCGCAAGTAAAGTGTGATACTGACTGTACATTATTATTTGAAAGTGAATACACAATGAAACTTGCTTTTTTGACAACCTCTGTGGCGTGGCCGGTAGTGAACGCGGCCGATACGCAGGAGGCGCGGGTTCGATCCCCGTTCAGTGCAAATATTTGTATGCATGCATATGTGTATATTTGCATTGGTCTGGGTGTTTCTATGTATATTATGTATGTATTTACAAAAAAAAGTATCTAAGTACGTTTCACCGCATTCTAGATTCCATAACACAAGCTAGTTAAACTAAGCTTACCATGGGTCTAGATAGCGTTGTGTAAAATGTTGTGTGGAATAATTTATTTCTTTACATCGAGAGAAAATACATCTTGTATTTTTGCGCTGAAATTTCAAAAGCCCTTAGTGTATGGGTTTCAAGACCTATGGCCCCGAGTCAACCTCAACTGCAAGCTGGCACCTATTGACATGATATGGCATTAAGTCCGCCTATGTATACTTGTGCATGAAGTTTTATAAATAAATAAATATGTGACTTTGGCGCAGGTTTTACTAACGGGTTTCAAATAGCTTTCATAAATAAAATTGTTAAGGTAAAAGGAAAAGAAAAAGACATGAAATAAGTCCACCATACAAATTTACTATCGCAATACCATAGAAATACCACCAAAGTTACCAAAAGTACACTCACAAAATGTTTTAATTTTGCTCTTCAAGGCGGGCATGCTCTAGGCGCGTATCTGTAACTATAGGTCCCGAATGGTCTCCCACAGGGGCCAGTGCAGACGCCCCCACAGGGCCCACAGAACGGGGCAGGGTACGCCAGCCCAGCTACCTGGCAGTTGCAAGGAGTACTGCAGCAGTCACCTGGTCCACCTGGGCAGTAGCCAGGGCATCCACCAAAACCACCAGCGCTGCAAGTGCCCAAACACATGATTTTAGATTTATTTTAAGAATTTTTATTGGTTAAATTTGATTTTTCTCTTTTTTGTTTTGTTACTTGTCAAATAATGATGATAGGTGTGATATATCTTTTTCTTTTTGTCAAGAAGTCATGAAGATAGTTTTATTCTATCAGCCAGCATTAAAAAGGTTTACTTTCTTTTCCATTAACTTCAAATGCCTCTCTGCACATTGTTTCGTATAAATCGTATGTTATTTTTGCACGAACTTTGACTTAAATAGTCAAAATTGAAAAAAAGAATAAAAGAAAGAAAGGAGAAGAGTTTACGAACAGGCACGAACAGGCACAAACAGGAACGAAACAAGCATGGTATAATAATATGCTTCGCCAGGTATGGCACTCCGAAACACAGCGAACACACGCCTACGTCATCACCACTATCAATGTTTCTCAAACTTTATAGTTTGGGGAAATTTTATAACCTGCTTATCTACTTAATTTTTATTATTTAGTTTATGTATATTTCACGGCTAACGATTTAAAACTACTTCTAAGCAGTATTCTGAAATGAAAAATATCCTAATGTGCCACTTTTTACACTTTTACTCATACAGTTCCGAATAGAACAACCAACCATTTTAGTCGAACAAAGTGAAAATTTTAGAAATAAATCTTTGAAAATCACTGTATGCCGTAGGACTGAGCGAGACCGGCTTATGAGTTCAACAAGAATAGCAATACATGTCAAAATGCCGAAATGTCAATGAGACAGCTTTTTTTGTGTAACCAGTATTATAAAATAATAACTCCCCAACCACCTTTATTACCTGGGAGAATCCGATTAAACAAGGTGGTTTTAATTAACAATTAAGTTAATATATTAATTTTTAGTGTGATTAAACAAACAAAATGATAATTTAAATGCTAAATATATATTCTTGAACAGACTGGTGGCTGAAAATTTTTCCATGAATTCGTGTTTTGTTACAATAAAATGGCAATTGGTTAGTGACGTAAGCAGGTGTTGCTCTCGGAGTGCTAGACCTTGTTTTCTTAGACCATGGAAACAAGCATCTAAACAAACTCACACGGTACGTGTTTCGTATGAGATTAATACGAGATAGTACACATTTTTATCCTTGCTGCAGGAATTTTCTTCTCTTTTTGGCTAACGTCTATATTTATTGTTTCTAAATTATTATTCCTAAGCATTTCTGAACATAACTGTATTCATTTATTGTATATGACCTTTAAAGAGAGATATTCATGAGCAATAAACGAGTATCTATTCAAATTAAGTATTATAAGGTTCAAATTCTTTTTAAAGGGCTCTTGACCATTTGTAATATAGCTTTTAAATTCCAAAAAGATGTAGTTTATCAGTTGGAATCTCTTTTACGAAATTATCTATGACATTAATATAGTTTTTTAGACTTTAGACAAAGCCAAAATAAATTATACCTACATTTGTGATTTCTAAACGTTTCTTCTTCTTCTTATTTTATTCATCAATGCGTATGATTTTGATACAAATTTTCATTCTCTAAAACATTTTGTATAATTTTTAAGAAAACTATATCGGTAAGAGAATTTATTATCCTTATTCGTTTCATCTTTTGCAATGATTTAATAAAATAATAATTTTTGTAGGTTAAGAATGTCCGTGCGACATTACTTCCTGGCTTGTCTAGGCCCAAGGAGCCGTCTAAGTTCTTTTTTCTTCCGCTCCTTTTATGACGGGGGCAGGATAGACTGGACTAAGGTCAGAGGGCTGTACCCCTACGACCGTGAGATAGTATGGAGGGATCCAACTGTCGCCACCGTAACCGCTACATCGGCAGCTATACCTGCAACTTTTGCGACCCGTATCACTGACTACCTGCTGAGTAAAATTCGGAGAAGAAATGACTCGAAAGGAACAAGAAATTTTTGGTTTCCGATTTGATTGTATGAGCTTTTAGTTTTGATGTATATTATTTATAGTTATTTATTTTAAGTGTGTGTATAATTTCATTGTATATTCTTACTAGCTGACCCGCCGAAACTTCGTACCGCCAATATTTTTTTCCACCCGCGTGGCTTCAGATCCCGTTCCCGCTGCACCCTCTACTATATTAAACATGTATTATACATATAAACCTTCCTGTTGAATCACTCTATCTATTAAAAAAAACGCATCAAAATCCGTTGCGTAGTTTTGAAGATTTAATCATACAAAGGGATATAGGGACAGAGAAAGCGACTTTGTTTTATACTATGTAGTGAAACCGCTCACGGCAAGACAAGACAAGCACACGGGCTACCTAAAGTGGTTATCGTGGCCTATGGTTGTGTGCAACACCAGGGGAGTCACTCTCGTGCTGCCGACCCTGTAAAAACAGAGTTTCTGTGCCGTCAGTGCAGAAGACGAATCACAACAAGCCTTTAGTCTTACCACTGACAGCACAAAAGCTCTCCAGTGAGCTCTTTGGGACGGTCATGTATTATGTTTTATCTAAGTTTGTGTAGGTACGACAGTTAGCAGTGGAAGGTTTTCTTTATGCCGAATATTATCATCATAAAGGCGACGCATTTTCTTGATTGCATCCGAGCCCGGGGTGAACTCGGCTCTGAGGGTCCGCCTGCCGGCTGTTCCTCTTCTACTTCACATGGTCTTGGGCGTCCATGATGGTGTGGGACAATTGACGCGCATATCATATTCTTTTCCACTTCTTTTCAATGACTTATGTAGGTATATTACTTTTTTACGTGCGGGAAATTTATGTCGGACTCGAACCGACTGAACCGCAAGCCATCTGTGGATCGTTGTGCTAGGCAGAAGGTGAGGTTGTCTCGCGACATATCCCTCGCAGCCCGGCTGACCCAGTGTCATTCCTCTCGGTTTGGCCCTGTTTGTATGGGAGTATACTACTAGTTCTAGACTGCTATTTAGGCTGTGTGGAACGAAAAAATCATATCTTTCTTACTTCCTTTAAAAGACTGTAAACAAGATTAGTAATTACTAGCTTTTGCCCGCGGCTCCGCCCGCGTGGATGAAGGTTATCACTATAATATCGGTTATCGTTATAAATTGTAGGCTATGTGTTATTCTGATGTATAAACTATATTATTGTAAAGTTTTATTAAAATCCGTTTAGTAGCTTTACGTGAAGAGTAACAAACATTCATCCATTCGTACTTACAAACTTCCGCGTTTATAATATTAGTAGGATACATATATACTAACTATGCCCTACGGCTTCACCTGCCATATTCTGTTCTACTGCCGCCTATCCACGTTTTGCTCATATTTTACTTATTGCTCGGCCTCTAAGGATTTTAGCGTGATGTTATACCCGGTGTAAGGGCAACGCTCCCCAAGCGTTCCACTTACACCCGGTATAACCCTTAAACTTTCTAAGAACTGGGTATTAAATGTAAATAAATTCGCACATGTTACTTTGTCTTAAGCTTATCATCAGGCGGGGTGAGAATATATAGACGTGTCCCATATAAAAAAAAGACGGGTTGCACTCTGGGAGTGCCGGCAGAAGTGAAAACTTTTTCTTTCTTTCTTTCTTCGTTATATACATAGAAAAAGATAAAAAGTACATACCATACCATACCATACCTATAATATAGCGTTAATCATAGAACCTATCACCAATTTTCTGCTAATTTTCTGTCAGAAGAAATAAATAAATTACAAAAAGAAAAAATAATCACAAAAAGTGTCAGAAAGCCAGGTTTGAACCCGGTGCTATCTGAAACCATAAGGACTTACAGTCGAAGCGCTTACAGCTAAACTACGAAGCTATTTATCGCATCTTGCAAAATAGACGGTCTGAAGCTAATGTTGTATGACGTCAGTCGTCGGTTACGGTTCAAAGGTCAAGCGATCCTGACGCGAGTTTAACACTTTTTACCCATCCAACGCCGTTAAAGAAGTTTTCACTTCAAAGATATTGATAAGCACGTGCAAACAAACTAACTCTGCAGCTTCAAGCATTTCACTCCGACTTGAAGGCCACGGAAGCGACCGGGACTATAAAGGACCACTCACTATCAGTTTACCGGACGACGACGGCCGGACGATATAAATATGTCAGTTCATCGCAATAACCCACACACTCACAGTTTCGTTAACGATTTTGGACTGACGACTGATACGATCCGCTAGTGTGTGGCCGCCGGTCCTAGTCCGGACAGTGTTAAGCCGTCAGGGCGAACGAGCACACACCGGCAGGCAATCGTACGGCGGGACACTGTCGACTCACAACTGATAGTGTGTGGTCACAAAACTGACAACAGGGAATTGCCGGCAGGCAAAAATAGCTTTAATGTGTGGGCGTTATTGGCTCAAGACTGCAGGTCGCCGGCCAGATCAGAAACTGCAGGCGGACTGCAGACTGTTAGTGAGTGGATTAATAATGCGAAAATGATGATGATAATTATGCTCAACTTTTGTTTGGAGTCTACGGAAATCTACCAAGATCTTCGGAGCCCAGGCCAAACTCATGCGCATACCGTGTACCGACTATTTGAAATACGGACGGACGTAGCTCTGGCAAAGGCCGAGAATTTAGATGGCTCACTATCCGGACTAAAACAGGCCAACACGCTACTCAGCTCCAAAGTTCCTCCGCCACAAATTAACTAAATAGCATAGGCCATACAGAACACCGCGCCCATTATAACCTCGAGTTGTGTAGCAGGAGGTGAGCAGGGTAGCCAGAGCTTACTAGAGAGTTTTTGTGTTGTCAGTGGGAAGACCGAGGGCTTATTCTGCTTTGTCTTCAGCACTGCCGGAACAAGAACTCTCTGTATTTACAGGGTCGGCAGCACAAGTGTGACTCCTCTAGTGGTGCACACGTCCATAGGCCACGGTAACCACTTTCCATCAGGTGGGCCGTGTGTTTGTCTGCCACCTGAGTGGAACAAAAAGTATAGTTTGGACGCAGCTCAGCCCAAATGCCGCTACGATGATGATTGTGCTCAATAATTTACTTAATGTGCAAGTTATGAAACGACTATAGGCTTTAAACCGCGGTTTTAAACCGCCTGATTTTGTGACCAAAGGAAACATATGGAAGCGGCGGCACTGATGGTTTTTTACCGCGACTGATTTTAGAACCGCGAGCAGGAAAAAACCGCGCCAGAATTTTAACTTTAACTTCTTCAAAATGGCCTCTGCAGCAAATCGCCACAAATCGCCAATGTCAAGTAAATGTAATATAAAATTATTAATGGCGACACGCCAATGTGGAGTGTACCAGAGCCACATTAGCCACGCCGGTAAATTTGTTTCCGTGTGTCCGCCCCCCACGAGATTCAGGTGGACGATCAGGACGTGTGGTTGGATTTTAGGGGGCGCCCGCGCCAAAATTTGTAATCTGGCGCGTACACATTTGACGCGGTAATCGCGAGCGGTTCTGTTATTAGTGTCATTATTCAGTACACCCGCAAATTCAAACTGTGAAAATATCGCGGTTTTTAACCGCGTAGTGTGTGCGTCGTGAGCGGTTTTGCAGTTTCGCGGTTTTACCGCTTGCGGTAAAAAAAAACCGTATTGCGGCCTAAGCCTCATAAGGCACTATTGCAATTGCAAACGTTTTAAGTTTGCAATAGTGTCTATTGGCCATTAAAAAGTCAAGACATAGTCGAAATTCAAAATTTTGTCCGTCACCGTCTATCAGTTTTGATCAAATTACTTTTCATTGCATACCATTTATTATAGTATCTGACTTCAAAATTTAAAAATCCTCAAAAATATTTGTATTAAAAGTTCGTAAGTTTATTTCTTTAATTCCTAATTTCTTTAGTAATATTTCCTTTACAATTATTCTTCTGTTGTAGTTAAAATATCACAATGACTGTCCGAAATTGTTGTCAATGCTGCCATGGCCAGTTGTCAGGTCCTTGCAAGGGGGGCGCGTGTTCTAGAAGGATCGATGGCGGGACCGGGCCTTGCTGCGTGATGCAAGCTGGCTGTTGTTCACCACCTTGCGGCGGAATCAGTGGTACGAGTTGCTTACACGGGTCAGTATTTTCCAAAGTATTTTGTATAGTTAACAGCAAAAATCATGAAACTTAACGCCAAACTGCCCTACATTCTCACTTTTTTTGTTTTTCTTGCGGGAAATCCCCACGGATACCCTTCCCTCCGGAGTCGGAGGAGAGGTTATGTCGGACTCGAACCGACTAAACCACATGCTGTCTATGGTTCGTTGTGCTAGGCCGAAGGGTGGGTCTTCCCTCTCGGTCTGGCTAGGGAGGGGGATATTTACCCTGGTTGCTGACAAGACGCATTTGCTGCATACTTGCTGCTTTCGTGTGTGCATTTAACTGGCCATCCAAAAAAAAAGGACTTCACTCAGATGCGAGAAACTTGCCACAGTATAGAAACTAAACAGATTCTTTCACGTTTGTTGTCTACGTACGATTCTTAATTTGACGTTAACAATGTAGTCGATCGGTATTGTAGTACATTATTATGTTTTTCTATCCACCCATCATCATATCCAGGCGAGGGAAAACTCCTTTCCTTATCATCATCATCATATCAACCTCACACAGTCCACTGCTGAACTTAGGCCTCTTCCATAGACTTCCAGAACTACCGCTCTAAAGCGGTTCGCATGCTGAGGCATATAGACAGCACAACAGACTCATACAGAAATCCTTGCGACCCGACATTAGCTCCTATAATGCCAAAAATTGGTCCTTAGGTTACTTGGCTATTAAGTATGAGTCAAGTAGCCTATTTTTGCGTTAGTCCTCCAAGTCCTTAAATAAGTGAATAGACCTCAGGGGTCCAATTAAATAAGTAATTGTATTTGCAGGTCTCGAGCTGGAATGGTAGCGGGTTCGTACTTCAGTTGCGGCCACGGTTGTATCGGCGGCTGCACCAGCGGTTTGTGTAGGACTTGCTGCGGACCTGCCTGCGGCTAAATGACGTTTCCTGGACTCATGAATAAACGTATTGTGATAGATTTGGCTTTTTATTAAAACTTTCATAAATTTAGGGAGGAATACAATACAATTTTTATCGGTATTTCATCGTGGCCGTTTCCGTCAAACTATGTCTTCTGATTTGGCTACGAGGAATTCCATTTCCTTGTGGCCATATTCGTTTCAAAATAGATAAATTACACTCACCAACGTTGAGGATAATAATATTTCTGCTCATAAAGGGACTTTCACAGCGTCGAAATTATATTCTAATGACGCGTCTACACTCTTACACGAGAGCACGAGCTCCGAGACATCTTGTCCGAGAGGCTCCGCCGCGAGTGCTACAATGTAGGTACACTCGTCAGGTTCAGTTGCGGCCGCCGAGAGAATGGACGCCTTAGAAAATGCATTGCGTTTTATAATTTTTAGCCGACTGCCAAGAAGGGTTATGTTTTTCGCGCGTATTTTGTATGTTTGTATGTTTATAATATTCTTTATTACCTCATATCTTCTGAACCACTATACAGATTTCAATGACTCATGTCTCAAATGTAAAGTATTTATTGCCCACGTGTTCTTGGGTACATGAAATATGAACAGAAGCTATATTATGTTGGGTTTTTGACGCCAAAATGTATGTGATAGAAAAAATCGCTCAAATTTATCGAGTGGGGTATCAAAATGAAGGCATAAAGATCGAAACAAGCTTTATAGCAGGCGGTACCCACTTGCAAATCTAAAACCAGATAGAATTAAGGGGTACCGCCGGCTATAAAGCTTTTTTCCATCTTTTTTATTTTGGCATCAGCCGGGTTTTTTGTTTTTATTTCGCGATATGTTTATACATAAATTTAAAACTAGAAGCGCATAGCGCAACAGGGGATGCAATCTCCACGTCCATTCTCTCGGCGATCACAACCGCAACTGAAACTGCCGAGAGTGTACTTGTAGCACTTGCGGATAAGCCTCTCGGATAAGAGCTCTCGGGCAAGACATAGCGAGTACTCTCGTTCGAGAGTGTAGATGCGCCATCAGACTTAAAGGGAGTTTATTCGCCAGAGCCTCGTCCGTTTGTTAATCGGTGCACCGCATGCAGTTGAGGATGTCTTGGGCCCTGGGGATGTTGGTTGGGCCCCTTAGCAGGCGCTAAGGAGCCCTACCAACATCTACCTGGCTTGCCGTCTGGATGACTTGCAAGCCAATGAATTCATTACCATAGATACCCAAGAACGTGCGAGCTGAAAGGACCCCGGACTCCGGAGGTGGAAGCATCCGATGTGACAGACTTCTATTTTTATGCCACTTAGGTGGTAGATAAGCACACGGGCCACCTAATGGAAAGTGGTTACCGTGGCCTATGGACGTGAGCAACACCAGGGAGGTCGCACTTGCGCTGCCGACTCTGTAGAAACCTAATCTTCAAGAACCCCATTGTTGCATTCGCTTGGGCATACCATAGCAGTAAGTTCATTCCACAGTTTGAGCGTGCACGGGATAAAGTTCATACCGCAGTGTGCACAGTTTCCAGTCGTATTATAATGTGTAAGGGTGTATTTCTCTATAGCGAACGGTGTGAAAGGATGTGATAGGCGATGATGGGACTTACAATGGTTGATAATCTATTAAAATGAGAACTAGATAGGTACAGTCAGCCTCGTAAGTTGATTACACTAACATTTACAATTCTTTAATAAAGTTGTAAAATATGTATTCATTTTCATGTTTTACGTAGTTTTATCCCCATTGCACTAAGTAAATATTTTTAATGTTTTATTTCATTAAATTATGAGAGGATTACCGGCCACAGTGATCAATAAATTAGAATTTGTTAAGCTACTTTTGGAGTTGACTGTATATCGTGATATCAAATGACGATTGATATTATTTTATATTCTGTTGCACTCCTGTTTGCGTTGAGAATCAGCCACGTTAACGTTCTCTCGTACCACGTAACTAGTGTAGTACTTAGATTATAAGATCATTGGTCTGACCTAGTTCGCAATGAGAAACACATTTTTTAAACAACAATTTATTTCATAACATTTTATCCTTAACATTCACTGAATGACAAAAACTGTAGGTTACTATGAGTGAAGCATCACTCCTGAAGATCACGTCACATTGTAGGCTTCATGTATTCGCAAGAGGTTCTAATAACCAGGTCCTGGACCCATTCCGGTGCATGGCCCGCCAGTTGGGCAGCATGGCCCGGGTGTACAGCCGCACAATTGAGCTGAAATACCTTCGCAGCACCCGAGGCGAGGTAGACCGCACTGGTCTCTGCAGACAGGAGGAGGTGGCTCCAACCGGGGTGGTGAAGGTGCACAGAAAGGTGGCATGCAACCGCAAGGCATTTTCTTAAATCAAGGAACTTGTTTTGTTTAGATTTTTAGTTAAATTTTGATTTTTTTTCGATTATTATAATTTAGGATGAATATGACGCCGTCAAATTGTTTTAAATGAAATGTGACACTTCTTTCTTCTTTTAGAATCTATTGACTGTTGTGTTGTTTCAAATGAGCAGTATTTTATTAGAAAGAGCTTAGAAATAGGAGTTTTGTTATGTCTTTGGTAAATAATGATGAGTTATAAAGTAATGCTGTCACCGAGGATGGCAGCCGTATTTTCAGGGACTTGTGACAGGGATATCTCGAACAGATAGTGGAAATATGGAAAAAGGTCAGAAAGCAGTCACTTCCTTAAAGTTGTGCAAGCAAAGAGAAAAACCTAAGTCAATCCTAGGTTCTGATTGAAAAACCAAATGCAATTCCCGCTAAGGTGAGGATGACAATACGTCTCCTTTATAAAATATCCACTTGCAGTTTTACAGAAGCGAGAATCTTTATATTTTGAAAATCAAATATTGACGTTAGAACGTTTTTTTTTGGTATGAACTCCGACATACCCACCGCCGTCTCTCAGCGTGATTATGTTGGACTCGAACTGACTGACTAAACTAAACTAAAATGGTTATCACTACATAGTATAAAACAAAGTCGCTTTCTCTGTCCCTATATCCTTTTGTATGCTTAATTTTTTTAAACTACTCAATGGATTTTGATGCGGTTTTTTTTAATAGATAGAGTGATTCAAGAGGAAGGTTTATATGTAAAATACATGTTTAATATAGTGTACTGGACGGGCCTCACGTGGACGAGCGAACCCGGTTATAGAACGCGAGTTCGTTCACCTCTTGATCGGCTGTCGCCCATAAGTACATGGGGTGGTTCATTCAGTTTACACACTTTCCTGCCCTGAGGAGAAGGTGGACTGTAGCTGTTGTATGCGAGACAGGAAAGCGAGGTTTCCCCGTGTGTCTCTGACAACCAGCTGAACCAGCCAGAAAGGCCAGGTTCCGATTTGTATCTGAAGGGATCCAGTAAATAAAACAATCCTATTTTAACAATAAAATTGTCCTGAACTTAGATGCCCATTTCAGGTTGCAAGTCTGAGCGTTATAGCTCCAAGACGTGCTAGGCGACCCGGCTAGAGTATCGCAATGATGAGAAAGTCGCCTGCGCTTTTATATTAATAGTTTTTACCCTGATGTGGGCCTCTAGTTTCGGTGGATATTTTCTTTATTTTGCACAATCAATTTTCACTTTGACAATATCAAAATATTTCACTTATCTATACAATTTCTTACAATTCTAACATATCTAAGATCTATAAACGTGTGCAACACAATTATTTATTTATTTCTTATTGAATAGTACACAAAAATTACATAATTTCTTTAAAATTAACAAAAGTATGCAGAAATTACAGCGTTTTGTAGCTATGTGTGAGGTTTAATTGGATTTTACTAAATTCTTATAAGACTATGGTTTACAGATATGCTGTTACATATTGGGTACTGATATTTACTGCTATTACATATATTTTTTATCTATGTATTATTATCATTTACTATCTAAATTAACAAATTAATCACGTACAGATAATACAAAGATTGTTTTACAAATTTAGGTAGTTCCAACGCCTATCCCAGAGGGCGCGACTGAATCACACAGTGGCCAATCAGAGGCCGGTTTGCACTGTTTTGACATTATTTTGATACTATTCTAACACTATTCATTCCGATAATCACAAAACCAATGTTTATTTTGATTATACTACATAATTCACAATTTGCGAACACAGTTAAATTAAAATTGTCTGTCTGTCGCGAACATCTCTCCCGCCGTGCAGCAGAGTGAGGCTCGGCCGCTTGTGATGCTGCATCCACGGTGAGCGACACTACTTCGGCAGCGGGACGATCTTCTTCGTGGGGCGCTTGAACACGCCCCCGGCTGTGCGCACCTCAACGGTCCGGATTTGACCGTCGGCGCCTGGGTAGACTGCGGTGACTCGGCCCCTCGGCCAAGTGTTGCGTGGCAGCTGTCCGTCGGCGATCAGTACTGGGTCGCCGACCTCGATGCGTGGGCCCGATCCATGGGGCTCCCGCCGGTGTTGCAGCTCGGGTAGGTACTCGCGCACCCATCGGCGCCAGAACATGTCGGCGAGCGCCTGAGCGCGCCGCCACTGCTTCCCGGTGTCAGCATCGGACGAGTCGAACTCGCCCAGCGATGGTAGTCGGCCCGAACCACCGAGCAAGATGTGGTTCGGTGTAATAGCCTCGTCATCCTCGGGGCTAACGGAGACGTGTGTGAGGGGGCGGCTGTTGACTGTGTACTCCACCTCACACAGTAGAGTGGAGAGCACCTCTTCATGGGGATGGCGCTCGTGTAAGACCGTGATGAGAGCGGTCTTAACGCAGCGGACGAGGCGCTCCCATACACCCCCCATAAAGGGAGCAGAGGGGGTGATGAAGCGCCACACGATGCCTCGTTCAGCAGCTTCGCGGGGCACGGCCTCGCGCATCTCGCGCTCAGCACCGTGCATGTTGGTGCCGTTGTCTGAGTAGACCTCAGCGGGGCAGCCTCGGCGCGCGATGAACCTCCGCAAAGCCAGTATTGCGGAGTCCGCGCTCAGGCTGGCGGCGACCTCGAGGTGGACCGCCCGGGAAGTCAGGCAGGTGAATAGCGCGACATAGCGCTTCTGGTGCTGTCGCCCAACGGTCACGCTGACTGGCCCGAAGTAATCGAGCCCGGTGTAGGTGAATGGCCTGCGGTGGTGCGCAAGGCGGGTTCTCGGGTGGTCGCCAGTGGCAGGCTCTGGCGGCTGCGATTTCCTGATTCTACAACTTAAACACTGGTTAATCACCGACTTTGTAGTCGGTCGTAGTTTAATCACCCAGTAATGTTGGCGAATCTCGTTGATGGTGGTCTCTGTGCCACTGTGATGCAGCTTACGATGTGTCCAGTCTATGTATAATTTGGTAATTTTATGCTCACCATCTATTATCGGTGGCCGTTTTACCTCGTCGGACACATCCTCGGCGGCTGCTATTCGGCTGTGTAGTACCAGCACTCCATCCAGCATTTCAACACGGAGACCTCGGAGTCTGCTGTCGGTCTGTATCTCTTCTTGTTTGTTTAGTCGTTGCATCTCTTGTGCAAACGAGTCGGACTGTATACTTTTGATTAAAAGGCGCTCGGCGTCTCTAATGTAGTCAGCGGTGAGGATTCTGTAATTGTCAGTAGGTACAGTTATTTTAGGCAATGCTGACCCTTTATCTATTCTCACCTGCCGATCGGTGTTGCGCCAGTCGGGATCCTTCTCTCTGTTTTTTGTGGTTCTTTTGTAGGCCACTTGCTGTGTTCTGTTAGGCTTCAACAGATCTATAAATTGTAGCACCCGAGCAGTGGTGCGTAAGAGTCTCTCCCATCTTGAGAATCTGTTTATGTTCGGTATGCTTGCACTTACATTAATTTTGAGTGACACGGAGTTGACCCGCTCCTCTCCTGTAGCCTCTGTTGCTGTAGGCTTCTCTGTTGGCCATTCCTCTGGCTCTCTATATAGGAAGGCCGGACCGCTGTACCACTCGTGCTGTGAATTAAAGTTAGCGGGAACGTCGCGAGTGGCCGCGTCCGCGATGTTTAGTCTAGAGGGCAGCCATTTCCAGTCATCTATTTTCGTATTTTCTTCTATGTCAGCTATCCGATGTGCAACAAATGGTTTATATGATCTGGAGCCTTTTCTTACCCATGTGAGTACGGTCTTACTATCGGTCCAGTAGGTTATGCTGTCAGGTGTGACGCTGTGGCTTTCTGTCACTGCAGTCGCTAGTCGTGTTCCCATCACCGCGGCCTGTAGCTCTAGTCTGGGTATGGACGTGATTTTCAGTGGCGTCACCCTCGCCTTTGCTATGACGAGACTAACACTCACCTGTCCTTCGTGGCTGACGGTTCTCCAGTACAAGGCCGCGGCGTAGGCTGCTTCGCTGGCATCTGTGAACACGTGAAGCTGTAGCGACTGAGGGTCGGTGTATCCCGGGTAGCATCTAGGTATCTTGACGTCTTTCAGTGCCTGTAAATGTTCTGTCCAAGTCCTCCATTGTGTGAGGAGCTTGTCGTTCAGTGTTTGATCCCAGTCTGTACCTAGGCGCCACGCTTCCTGTAAAATCTGTTTGGCTTTAATTGTTACTGGTGACGCGAGTCCGAGTGGGTCATATAGAGACATTACTATTTTTAAGGCCTCTCTTTTAGTCGGTGTAGTGCTTCGAATGAGATCTTCGGGTAATCTGGCTAATTTTAAATTAAAACTGAGCTCGTCGGTAGAAGGATCCCACATTAAACCTAGGATTTTCTCGTCCTGTTCCTTTTGTGTTATGTTGACTATCTCCGCTTGGCCCGGCTTGTTATCTAATTGTCTGACGACCGACGCGGAGTTCGAGACCCATTTGGTGAGCTCGAATTTTGCTTTTCTATGTATATCACGTACCTGTGCTGATATACGAACTGCCTCTGCCTCGTTCGGGAAACTATGTAGGTAGTCATCCATATAGTGACTATCAACTATGGCTGCTACTGCTTCGGGATACTGTAACGCGTACTGTTTCGCGTTCCAATTCTTAGCGAAGATCGCTGTGCACGGTGAACTGGCTGCTCCGAATATTAACGATTTCATTCTGTATTCAGTAGGTGCGCCCTCCCGCCGGTCTCCTCTCCATAGGTACCTCAGGGCGTCTCGATCTTCAGGACGTACCTGTACCTGCATAAACATCTCAGTGATGTCAGCTGTGACGGCGACTCGGTGACGGCGGAAACGCATCATTATACCTGGCAGTGACTGCAGCAGGTCTGGTCCAGTGAGCAGGAAGTCGTTCAGGGACATCCCCCCTGACTTGGCAGCAGCATCGTGAACTATACGAATTTTGTTAGGCTTACTTGGATTGTGAACATCAAAGTGAGGCAGGTACCAGGTCCTACCTGGTCTGGCTTGCTTCGGAGCTTCCTCTGCATATCCCTTCTGTATGAGAGACTCCATCTGTGCTGTATATGCGGCTTTAAGATCTGGAGTGCGGTCAAGCTTCTTCTCTATTGACGTGAGCCTCCTCATAGCGTTTTGATAGCTATCAGGCATCACATCATCCCCTTTTCTCCATAAGAGGGCTGTCTATATGCGACCATCTGTTAACTGTACTGTATTCTTATTTAATATATCCTCGGCTTGCTTTTCAGGGTCGGAGCTCGGTCGACGCGGGTTTAAAAGGAGCGATTCAAGTGAAAAATATTGTTTCAGTTGAGTATCTATGCTGTCATCAGCGGCTGAGAGACGATTAACAAAATGTACTGTTTGACCTAATATTCTACCATGGCATCCGTGTAACACCCATCCTAATGCTGTGAGTGAGGCGACTGGTTGTTGGCGGTGTCCCCGTTTAATGTAGCTGGATATCAATAGTTGCCAGTTGTCTTGGCCTATGAGTATCTTCGGGGTTGCCGCTGTGTACATAAGCTGATCTTTTATGTCTTCGAGATGCTTACAGTCCTGTAAGTCTGTCTCACTGATTGTCTGTGATGATAGGTGCAGCTTCGGAACTGTTCTAACAGACGGTGGTATGCTAGTGCCTTCGGGGTTGCCTATGTAGACTTCAACTCTTCGTGAGTCCGGTAGGTCTATCGCTGTGTCCCCGATAGCCTTAATGGTAAATGGGTCTGTCTTACCTCTGGCTCCCAGCTTGGCAGCGATGTCTTCATCTATCAATGAAATGGTTGACCCGTCGTCTAGGAGAGCGTATGTCAACACCTCTCCCGCCGGTCCTGAAAGCCTAACAGGCGCTATTTTCAGGAAAGCCTGCTTTGTTGATTTTGAGCTCGAACTGGCGACTATTTCCTCATTCGTGTCTGGTTTTGGTTCTGTACGAGGTTTCTTAACGTAGTGTAACAATCTATTATGAGAAGCTATACAATTATCAATTCCACATTTTCTAATCGGGCATTTATGATCGTTTAGACGCGTTTTGAGACAACGAAAACAGAGTCTATGTTTCTTAGCGAGCTCCCATCTCTTGTCGGAGTTCCCCTTTCTAAACGTCTCACAGTTCGACGCGTAGTGCCCCTCAGAGTCGCATATTCGACATCTAGATTTATTATTTTCCCCAGTGTGTCTCTCAGTGGCAGTAAATGCTCTCTGAGGGACACGACGAGTTGTCTGGTAATCTTTAACGGTCTCAGCTGGGGCAAAGGCACTACAATAACGGGCACATTCAGATATATATTCGCTAAACGAAGTTAAATCGGGTGTGGAATTATATTTATCAGTATAAATTCTATACCATTGTACACGCAATGAGTTCGGAAGTTTCTCTGTTAATATACGTAACAGTTCGGCATTTATAAGATAGTGATTTTTCTTTAAAGCCTGAAGTGTGACGACACTACTCCTTATTCTACTGGCGAATGTACATATGTCTTTCGGTGCTTCAGTACATCGCGGCAATGCTCTGAGTTTATCTGTCTCAGACTGGGCTATAGAGTCAGGTCGTCCGAATTGGAGCTCTAGTTCCCTAATAATATGCTCCGGCTGTGCATTAGCTATTAATTCAGAGCTTACAATTTCTAGCGCTCTACCTTTCAGGCTCCGTCTGAGCCTGGCTGTATTTTCTATATCGTTAAAATATATCTTAGTGGTGTCATACATGGCTTTAAACGACAGCCACTCAGTATGCGACCCGCTGAAAATCGGTAAGGTCATTACGACCTTCGAAGTCGATGGATAGCCAGAGGTAAACGATGCCTCCATCGGTTTTCTGTCAGCGAGTGCAGCTATAGCGGAAGTGAGTTCTGTTATAAATGGTTTTAACATATTTTTACTGTCAGCCTGCTCTCTATCTAAATAATCTATTGCACCCCCAGCCCGGGATGCCGAGGCAGTTTCAGTACAAGGTTTATTTACGTTATTAATACTATCAGTTGTGCCCCCAATCTGGCGCACGGAAGGATTCTCTTTACGAGGTTCAAGATATACGGATGCATCCTCAGCCCGGGATGCCGGTTTATTTATATTAATATTATCGGTTGTGCCCCCAAACTGGGGCACGAGAGGAGTCTCTTTATGAGGCTCAACATAAGCGGATGTATCCCCAACCCGGGATACGAGATTAGTCTCCTTTTGGAGCTTAATATTTTCTAAATTAGGGTTTGTGCCCCCATACTGGGGCACCATGGTAGCTTCTTTACGAGGCTCTATCTCGTGGGTCTCCTTTTGGAGGTGTCCACTTACTAAGCGTGGTTCGTCTGTGCCGGGTCGTGTCACGGGCGATCCCTCTCTTAACCACGAACGAACATATTCTGTCCTAGAATGGGCATCATCATCATAATCGGTATCCTCGGCTGATTCCTCAGCCCTACGCAGTGTAACCTCAGCTAACTGTAATTTAATTTTGAGCATATCCTCCTGAGCCTTTAATGCTCGTTTACGTGCCATCGATTTATTATGAATTGAGGATCTAGATCTTATAGTAACCCCCGGTTCACGGCTCACTCGCTCAGTAGTACGTACCCCTTCTATTACATTCTGTTCAACTGGGCGTAACGTATTATCTGATCTATCCTCTTCCAGAGACCAAGGCTTTATAGATTTATCTATTTGCGTCTTAGCGCTAGAAGGCCGAGGTGTACTGGTTGAGGGTTGAGCCATGGATGATGGGGCACTTACCTCAGATCCAACTGGTACTGATGGGGAACGTGGTGGCTGCTCGTGCCGGAGGATAGACTCTCGTGTCAGAGCCTTCTCAGGCTGGCTCGGCTCTGCAGCTCTGCCTTGAGATCTCGTTTTCGGCATATTGACAACACTGACACTGATACACTAACGTAAATCTGACGCGAATTCAACAGTACGTGTATTATTTATTATTAACAAAATATTTTTATTACTATTACTGTTTATATACTGTTATATACTATTGAAATAAGACTGTTAAAAACAAAGACTTACTTACTCAAACAAATTACACGTACTGTCAAAACGCACAACTGTAAAATAACACACTATTCACTGTTACACTGATACGAACGATACCGATTAACTATACTATATTTGTTTTTATTTACTGGGCTTAACGTAACGCGCACGAAATCTATATTTACTGTTATATACTTTACTTATTTAAATTCAAAATTCGCAAAAAACGGAACGGATATAAAACACGTTACCTACTGACTGATAAACGGGTAAAAAACGCGCACACGTGACTTTACTATATACTATATTATTTACTTTACTTATGTATTACGGTTATAAAACGCGCACATGTGACTATTACTGCACTGACTCTAATACTAACAAAAAACTGACTCTAAAATATTCCAATTGGATTCCAATAAGATTCAATCGGACAAGCAGAAAGAATCCAATTGGATTCAATTGGACTAACGAAAAACTGAGAAATATTCCAATTGGATTCCAATTGGAATGCTTAATACTTTAAGTAACGCTGTAATAAATGAATTAGATTAATTAGACACACGGGGAATACAGAAAACAATAGTTAGCGATATTTCCGACCGGAAGCTGACCGTACGGACAGCGACACTATCTGCCGGCTCGCAACGAAACAGGGGTCCAGATGGACTAGACCACGCGATACGTCCGGCTGGACGCTGACCACACGGACAGCAAATCCGGCTCGAACGGACCAGAAAATGTACTGGACGGGCCTCACGTGGACGAGCGAACCCGGTTATAGAACGCGAGTTCGTTCACCTCTTGATCGGCTGTCGCCCATAAGTACATGGGGTGGTTCATTCAGTTTACACACTTTCCTGCCCTGAGGAGAAGGTGGACTGTAGCTGTTGTATGCGAGACAGGAAAGCGAGGTTTCCCCGTGTGTCTCTGACAACCAGCTGAACCAGCCAGAAAGGCCAGGTTCCGATTTGTATCTGAAGGGATCCAGTAAATAAAACAATCCTATTTTAACAATAAAATTGTCCTGAACTTAGATGCCCATTTCAGGTTGCAAGTCTGAGCGTTATAGCTCCAAGACGTGCTAGGCGACCCGGCTAGAGTATCGCAATGACGAGAAAGTCGCCTGCGCTTTTATATTAATAGTTTTTACCCTGATGTGGGCCTCTAGTTTCGGTGGATATTTTCTTTATTTTGCACAATCAATTTTCACTTTGACAATATCAAAATATTTCACTTATCTATACAATTTCTTACAATTCTAACATATCTAAGATCTATAAACGTGTGCAACACAATTATTTATTTATTTCTTATTGAATAGTACACAAAAATTACATAATTTCTTTAAAATTAACAAAAGTATGCAGAAATTACAGCGTTTTGTAGCTATGTGTGAGGTTTAATTGGATTTTACTAAATTCTTATAAGACTATGGTTTACAGATATGCTGTTACATATTGGGTACTGATATTTACTGCTATTACATATATTTTTTATCTATGTATTATTATCATTTACTATCTAAATTAACAAATTAATCACGTACAGATAATACAAAGATTGTTTTACAAATTTAGGTAGTTCCAACGCCTATCCCAGAGGGCGCGACTGAATCACACAGTGGCCAATCAGAGGCCGGTTTGCACTGTTTTGACATTATTTTGATACTATTCTAACACTATTCATTCCGATAATCACAAAACCAATGTTTATTTTGATTATACTACATAATTCACAATTTGCGAACACAGTTAAATTAAAATTGTCTGTCTGTCGCGAACATATAGTAGAGGGAGCAGCGGGAACGGGATCTGACGCAACGCGAGCGGAAAAATATTGCTAGTTGGTTATAAGTTACAGATGCCGGGTGGCCCTCAGGCATGTATTTCTCTGGCACCCTGGCTGACCTACGGCCATCAACAGTTTCGAGATGCCCCAGCACCCTTCTTTTTTTAGGACATATCCCTCTCCCCCCGGCTGACCAAGGGCAATTCCTCTCGGTCTGGCACTAGGAGGGCAGCACCTCCTTACTACCCGTACTAGTGCGAAGTTATGTAACCTTTGCACGAGTGCGAGACTATGTTAGTAAGCACATTAACTACGGTAACTTATCTACGATTATAGAATTTGTTTTTGCGAATTTTTTACGCACCACAGCAGAACGTGACAGCTAGTATAGAAATAAGTTAGCTATTATCTACTTAAATACACAGGCTTCCTGGCTTCGATTGGCACCTAAAGATTGTCTTCGTGCGAATCAAATTCACAATGCAGTGTGAGTTATTTCACATGTATGGTCAAAGTAATGCTAATCACCCCATAAAATAGAAAACAAATGTTATTTTTACCTATTTAATTATCGGATCAGTTGATAGGCAATTAAAGTAGGTATTCAATAAAATCGGCATCATCAATCAAAGATCAGCACAAAAATAATTTTAAATCAAACTAAACATATTGTATTGTTTTCGTTTTCATAGGCATTTTCTTTTTATCTGGCATCGACAATATGTCTGCCCATGGCCATTTTGATGTTACCAAATTCACTCACCAACATTCACAGGGCCGATTTCAGTTGGTTTATATAACGAGGCCTTACCCACAGAATAATATATTCTATTCTCCGTCTTTTCTTTCGTTTTCGTACTGTCTTAATAGACCCATCCTTAATACACTTTAGACTTGAAGAAATCCCAAACATGCTTAGGCTGTGGAATTGCTGCGGTTTTTCCAAGATGAAGGTTCCACTCGTACTACCGACCCTGTATAAAAAAAAACAAACAGCTAGAAACTTTTATGTTGTGGTACAAGCAACAGTGTTTAGGTAGAAGTCGGCAATTGAAGCGCGCGGCAAATTGCCACGATTGCCCGTATCCGGCGCGCTTCCACAGAACCGTTGCCACACAACCTGCGCGCTCACGCACCCAAAACGCAGGTGTTCACAACATTTTTTTTTGTTTAGTTCTACGGAAAAATACGCAGTAGAGATGAGATACAACATACAGACCGTGTAAATGGGCTTGTAGTAGTTGCAAGTTTGTAAATATCTTCAAGAGAAGTCAGTAGCAAGAAATTACTTAAAGCTAATGTCCACAATATGACTCCTAAACCTAAACCTAATGTGGGCAAGGTCCATTCCGCGAGGCCCCTTTTTTATAAAAAGAAAATACTATGCGCATTTTTTTTATTTTCTGTCATATTTGTTGCTCTTTTTTTTTACTTTTCGGTGAATTTTGTTTTATGTGTTCAATTTTTTTGTTAAATATATCTTTACAGATGAAAAAAAAAACTGTGTCATTAGTGAAGTCATTTTTAACAATGCAGTATTACTTCTTATCCAATTAAATACATTAGATACGTTGCACATTTAATATGATATCGTAATTTGAAAATTATGTGCGACGAAATAAATTAAAGCGTGGTTGACAGGAATGCCGATCAAAGTCGACACGTGATCCGATTACCGATATGTAAACCGCTTCTATAGGCTGTGTGGAGATATCTCACAGCAACAACTTGCATGATCTGTTGATGAAAACTTGCATGAAGATGGTTGTATAGGAGAATTTGGAACACTGAAGATGTGATTCGGTAGCTCAGTAGTCAGAGTATTCCCCCTGTAAGCAGCAAAAGTTTTCACGGAATTCACCCCAAGCAGGCTCGAGCCCGCCCCGCCACTACTTTTTCGAACATTACTTGCTCACAGAAGACGGCGGCAGCCCATACCACGCACTCGTCCATCGTATCATCGCCGCGACCAAGGCGGCGAGCGAGAGAACTTCCACTCCTAGGGCCACCACTAGCTACCGCCTCGGCGTGTTCCACGCCGACCACTCAGTGTGCACTTGTTCGAGTCCTAACTCGCTTCCTCGTGGCTCTATCCGGATCCGATACAAGAAATCTCCAAAGCACCCATGCCGATGATCACCTGCGTCAGCTGGTACGAGAGGCTGCCATGCGGCCTCTCTACCTATTTCCTCATAATGGATTTACGGCGGTGGATTTATGGCGGCGGTAAATCCATCTGGCGGCGGCTGGAAAAACAAAACAGTAAATTAAAAATATACTTTGCACCATAGTCGTAGGCCATTTGAAAAATGTTGCCGATCTCTGTAATAGCCAAGTCACATCCGTCGGTGCCTTCCCACGACAGGAGTAGGAAGTATGCCCCAAATGTACGACAGTGACACGACACGTCGCTTTCCTTCGACCAAACGAGGGTGTGCAACCATCCGAATACGAAACAATTTGTGTAAGTACTTGGAATTCACTTTAAATTGGTTACGGTCATGACCGTTAAGGAAATGTTGACAACAACTGTCGTTAGAGTGGTAAACAAGCCAGTTTATTGTTCGTTTTGTGAATGTTCTAATCATATTATGTTAGGTGAACCTATTGTGGTCATCTGGACAGTTTAGCAGGGCTATTGATTGTCACATGAAGAGCGACACTATCCCGATAAGTGGGTCCAGGTATGCTGAATATAAATTAATCACTCCTGGTTCACTCTCCTCCCTGGGTCAGCTGGGGGGCGAGAGATCTACTCTAGGCAAACTTACACTCCAGCCCGCATCATAAGACCTACGAGGGATTTGCTCTAGGTAATCTAAGACCCCCGGCATCTGAAGACTTAAAACGACCTGCGGTTAAAGGCGGTTCGACTTCAACATAACCTCCCCCGCCGATTTCTACACCACAAAAAGGGTATGTTCTCCTAGAAATAGGACTTCTCCTGCGAAATGGATTAGTTTATCTTGGATTGACTGCGGAACCTGAGTTCGGGCCTCTGGATGTCAGCACCACAGAAATATGTTAGGGCAGATATTCACCTGCATGTCGCGCGTGGAGACTTTATCACTGTAAATAAATGCTCACAAGAGATAACAAAAATACCTTTATTTTTCAAATTACTTCTCCATTTACATTCAACAGTTGGAAATAGCACAATATGGCATACATATCTACGATATTATTACCGATCTTATTACAAGCTAGTCTTAATGAGTAAGCGTTCGAAAGTGCCTGTCTTATATAGGATAGAAATTGACTAAAAACATGGCCGTTCTATCCTAATTTATTTCTGTGGTCTGCACCAAACTCCCGTCTGTCTGGAGGTGTGCGCTGAAATTGCCTTAACCCCGAAGGTCTTTGTATATCCACATACACCTTTTTATGTGCTGAATAATTATACAAAATGAATGTTGCAAAATCACCCTGTTCGTATCGAATACCGGCAACCACTTACATCTAACATCACAATTTCCCTGACTATGACAGGAAAACAAATTGCTGGTAAAACGTTTACTTACAAGGCGCGACTTATAACAAGTTTCTAGTTAGTAAGTTCATACCGTACTGGAGTTATTTATTACACGAAGGGTGTTTAATGAACCGAACGAAATAACTTCGAATTATCGAGAAATGGTGTTGCCACCGATCGTTTCTGAGAACATTTAGTATGAATTTATAAGTAACTAGCTTTTGCCCGCGGCTCCGCCCGCGTGGATGTCGGTTATCGTGACCAAATATACCCTATGTCCTTTTTCAAGGTCTAAACTACCCCTATACGAAATTTCATTAAAATCGGTTCAGTGGTTTGGCCTGAAAGCGTAACATACAGACAGACAGACAGACAGACAGAGTTACTTTCGCATTTATAATATTAGTATTGATTACTCTGCTTCGGAATAAGTCTTCTTCATCCTAGCGTTAATCCCAGTCGCATCCGAAGCTTTTCAACTTGGAGTCTGGGGTCCGCTTTTTAGCAGTCTAACTGCGGATTTGGCTAAACTTCGATATTTTTCGTGAAGCGACTGCCATATGACCTCCACAACCCAAAGGCGATATCGAAGCATTGCAGCTAAACCAGTTGTTGGATTTTTGAGGATTCCAACTACCCGTAACGACTGCCATAGATGTTTGTATGACAACCGGGACCGACGGCTTAACGTGCTGTCAATGTGATCAATCAGACCAATGCAAATACCCATATTCATGCATACAAATTTTTGCACTGAGCGGGGATCGAACCCGCTCGTCCTGCGTAGCGGCCGCGTTCACTACCACTACGCCACGAAGGCTGTCGGCTTCGAAAGATAAGTAAGTATGCAATATTTGGAATTTATTGATGCCTGACATCTTACTATTCTATAATATCTTATCCTAAATTTCACATACATATATATTTCAAATGTGAAAGTTTGTGACGATATAATAGATGTTTGTTATTCATTCACTCTCTAATGGCTGAACGAATTTGGCTGAAATTTGGTACAGGGATAGATTATACCTAGTCTGGAATGACGCGTAACGATGGCTTGGCCCCAAAGGTTTTAGAAGAGATCCCCAATGGTCTTAGTAGAATTTCAGACACCTACAACTGATAAAATGCTATGACGAAAGATTTTCAACATAACACAACAACGTCTTTCTATAACGTATTGCATATATTTGGCAGCTTTGACTGAATAATTTCTTCGCTTTGACCAAGTTCTTGAAAGCGTTCTTATGTTTTCAAAATATAGTGACGCAGTTCCACGTCGTAGAAAGAAAAAAAACGCGAGACTCTTCGACGCACGTATGTTGTTCTAAACAGTCCGTCATTAGAACATCACGAAGTAAATAACAAAAAACCGGCCAAGTGCGAGTCGGACTCGCGCACGACGGGTTCCGTACCAGAAAAAAGGCCAAAAGCCATGAAAAAGGGCTAAAATATGACGTTTTTTTTATGGGAGCCCTGAATTATTATTATTATTACTTTGTTTTTAGTATTTGTTGTTATTAGCGGCAATAGAAATACACAATATGTGAAAATTTCAACTGTCTAGCTATTACGGTTCTTGAGATACACCCTGGTGACAGATGGACGGAGGGACGGCGAAGTCTTAGTTATAGGGTCCCATTTTGGTACGGAACCCTAAAATCTAGGTAGGTCAAATATATTTTTATGACTTACCCAGATATGTAATAGCTTATAGGGTAGCAAACTACCTCCCGTGGTTTTTTTTTACGTGCGGCAAATCGCCACGGATTGAGAGACTCGGTAACTTCAATTAAAGATTATAATAAGAACAAAATGTTAACTATACACCATTTTTCAATTTATATGTATTTTCTATTTTGATTATGAAAAATGGTGGTCGCTAACCGACGGACTAGTGGTCGCAAACTGACGAAAGTGGTCGCTTACTAGCGTTTTGGCTACTTGTTCACTTTTTGTCTCATATTTCATAAATTATGGATGAAAGTCGAATGGTTTGTTGTTTTTATACAACCAGACGATACTCACGACCTATTCAAACTATCATCAGCTGTTTTGAAAATGTTATAGCCTATTTTTTTTACACGTCTAAAGTGAGCATTTCAGTTAAGTGGTTGCTAATTGGTGCACCGACCCTATATCAATAAAACTTTGATTTGCTCTTAATACGAGAGATCATTTTGAGACTTCGTCGTCTAGATATTTCAGACGCTGACTGTACGAAGTTTTGGATCTCCATCGTAGGTCCTCAATATAGAGATCTATTTGACAGGAGCAACTATGATTCACGTCATAAATAAAAAATAAAAAACTGACGCAAAATACACGCGCGCTAATTGCGTGCGCGAGCGTCGCAGTCGGCGCCGGGACGCTAAATAAAACAGTTTAATTAACTTTCCAAGAAACGCTATTTATGTTTACAAGCGTCGCACAAACATCTCGCCTGGTTATTTGTGGTACGGCGCCCTTGGGATTCATACCATTTGAATGCCAAACGAGCGAGATACACAATTGATTAGACAACAATAGTCTACATATAGATCTACTTGTACCTATACCTCGAACTATGAGGGCTCGGAAGTTCGTACGAGTGCGGATTTTGCGTGGGCCGGGCCCACCCTAGAAAGCTGTGCGCCCAACCTAAAGAAATACCCTTCTTAATACATAAAATAACTTCATCTTCAGTTACTGAACCCGAAAACTGTCTTCAAACCAAAAGGCGGCGTCACTTGAGTCAAGTTCGCTCGCCAACCTGCGATCCACACACAAAAACGAACAATCGTCATGTATTAATTGTTATAATACAGCCCGCTTTCATTGATGTCTTTTTTAATGTAGTGTATAAAATGTAATAGCAAGCACAGGTGGTCGCTTTTCCCGGTGTGGTCCCGATACCGTACCGCTGTACTATACCGTGCGCTGGGAGCCAACAATTCCTCTGAGTAGCTCTAGCTGGAGACAACAGGTCAATCATTATTACTTACCATAAGGTAAGGCCACACCCCATGGATCCCTCCCTAGCGTCGCCCCCGCGGCCTGTGATTCCTGCGGGCGAGCGCGTGCGGATTTTGAACTACATAACGCGCTAAGAATTTTCATACCTAGATTTTTTTAATGTATCTATTGCATATCTCTAATGTTCAAGGTTAAGAAATGATGCAGTTTGAAAAGTTTCAGAAACTCACATGAGCAGCCTCCGCAGTCGCTCATATACCTATGCTGAGGAATGATGTCGCGGACAGGGGCAGATTGGTACGACGACGTGTGAAGAAGTAAAAGGAGGCGGTTGAGAACAGTGGCAGTTAACTGATGCTTAACCTGGCGATGACTAAGGCCCATATTCAAGAATGTCACACAGCTGAATTGCGATTTATCTGAGGAAAAAATGTATCGACGATCTGTTAGACAACCTGTCAAATTTATCAATGTGTATATAATCTTTTACCAGATAAGTCGAGGTTCATCTAAGTGGCATTCTAGAATAAGAGCCTTAGTTCTTGACGTTGAACTACTGATCTACTGATATCTAGTACCAAATAGGTATAATAATAATACCAGTATGTGCATAAGAAGGTACCTACTCATCTTATGCGTGTTATTTAAAGAAATTTATTAGTAAGTAAATGGTCAGCCCATGGGGTCGGGCTAGAGCGTAATTATCGGTCTTTGATTATATAAATATTATACCAAGCTGTATAAGCGATTTAAGTCATACAGTTCTAGTCGGGACTATAGATGTAAGGCCGGTTTTAAATCTATGAAACCAATCCGTTTAAAACGAAAAAAGCCGTTTGAAACCGAAATTAGCCGCTTAATTCGGTTTAAAACGAATGTATTAGCAATTATACAGGAATTTATAATATTAAGAAAAATATAGACTTGATGAATCAAAATCCATATCCGTACCAGTTTATAGGTACTTATGTTATATAGGAGGTTAAAGGGCGAAAAAATTGGTTAAAGGGGGGAAATAGGGGATGAAAGTTTGTCATTTCTAGAAATACCTGGATGATATTTGGTATATATACAAATAAGAGCTTGGTAAAGGACATACTTAGGCTTCTATCACGAAAAAAGGGATACGGGTCAAAAGTAACGTAAAATGTTACAAAAGTTACATTCTGGCAACGATGCCATTACTTTTTTGCTACTTATTTGAATCAATTATTCTCACAACCGATTTAAGACACTCCAATCATATAATAGACTACAACTGCCATTATACATATATTTAATTATTTCAACTATAATGTAACATTTCCCGCAACTGTCGCGCACAAAGGCTTTGTTTCGGCTCAGCAGCCAGCCAGTCGTAACATTTCCCGCAACTGTCGCGCACAAAGGCTTTGTTGCGGCTCGGCTCAGCAGCCAGCCAGTCGTGGCTAGTCGGACGTTTTCGATATTCATGGTGCATAACGTTTCCATTGAACAATTTGCTAACTACGCTACGTCAATATAGAGAATATTGAGTATTCGTATATAATTATATATTGATTGTTCATTTGTAGAGCCATGGAGTATCGATACGAAGAAAATATCTTTAGTAATACCCAAAAATGAATGGCCTAGTAGACACATTTAAAGATATAATAAAATTAAAACGCTTATTTGTTGGCTTAGAATCATGTAAATTATTTCAGAACTTTATACACAAACTCATGTTTGTGTATAAAGTTCTGAAGAAAAAGTCATTATCATTAATGTAAGCATGTAAGCATTAAAAACTCATTGGTAATGTCATAAATAAAGATTTCGTGACAATCGTGGTATTTATTTATTACTAGCTGTTGCCCGCGGCTCCGCCCGCGTGGATGTCGGTTATCGCTTGGTATTGATCCGACGCTATTGAGCATTAAATTCGCCTCTCTACTCAACTTTGTCCTCGACTATGTACTCACCTCTGTTCTCGACTTTCTACTCGCTTCTATATTCGACCTCTCGCCTCTCTACTTGCCCATCCATTCGATTCTCTTTTCGCCTCTCTACTTGACTCTCCCCACTTGCCTATCTACTCGCACCTCTACTCAACTCTCTTTTCGATCTCTACTCGCCACTACATTCATCTTTCCACTCGTCTCCCTATTCGCCTCTCTACTAAACCATTTACTGCATTCTATTTGGCTCTCTAATCGCATATCTACTCGCCCCTGTAGTCGACTCTACTCGACTTTCGATCTTTACTCGCCTATCCACTCGTCCCTATTACAATGTCTACTCGCCTCTCCACTCGCTTCTATATTTGGTTCGCTACTCGACTATGTCCGTTCCGAAACTCTAATTCACCTTTGTACCAAATTTCATGAGGACATCTTAAAAAAACTTTTACTATTTAGCCATATTCACCCCCTTTTTTATGCCAATAAAAAATTAGAAACTTTAATACCATAGCTCTATTCCCCTTCCCCCCTCCCCCTTCTATCCCTTTTTTCGCAATAAGGGGTAGCCTATGTCCATTTCAAACCTCTAATCCATCTCTGTACCAAATTTTTTTTTTACCACATTACCATTTACCAAATTAAAAATGATAAACTTTCATACTAACTATCCAGTCCTTATCCCTCCCCACCCTTTTACCACATTATTCGCGATAAAACGTAGGATATATGTCCGTTACCAAGCTCCCTGTACCAAAATTCATCAGGATATCTTCAAAACTGGTAAACTATCATACCTTATTACCCCCCCCCCCCTCCCCCCTATGCCTCCATTTTCGCGTCAATAGATAGCCTATGTTCGTTCCCAAGCTTCAATCCATCTCTGTACCAAATATATCATCAGGATGTCTTCAAAACTGGCAATCTTTCATCCCCTATAAACCCCCAACCCCATTTTATCCTCGTCTTTCGCGACAAAAGGTAGCCTATGTTCATTGCCAAGCTTTAATCTACATCTGTACCAAATTTCATCAGGATATCTTAAAAAAGACAAAATTTCATCCCATAGCCATATTCCACCCCCCCCCCCCCTTCTACCCCTTTTTGCGATAAAAGGTAGCCTATATCCGTTTTCAAGCTTTGAACTACATCCGTACCAAATTTCATCAGGAAATCTTCAAAAAATAACAAACTTTCATCCCAAGGTCCTAGTCCCCCCCTTATAACCCCTTTTTTGCGATAAAGGGTAGTCTATGTCCGTTACCAAGCTCTAAACTATCTCTGTACCAAATTTCATCAGGAAATCTTCTAAAACGATAAAATTTTATCCCAAGGACCTGGTCCCCCCCTTCTTCCCCTTTTTCGCGATAAAAGGTAGCTTATGTCCGTTCCCAAGCTCTAAACTATCTCTGTACCAAATTTCATCAAGAAATCTTCAAAAATGACAACCTTTCATACCAAGGCCCTAGTCAGCCCCCCTTCTACCCCCCTTTTCGCGATAAAAGGTAGCCTATATCCGTTTGCAAGCTCTATACTATCTCTGTACCAATTTCATCAAGAAATCTACAAAAATAACAAACTTTCATCCCAAGGCCCTAGTCCCCCCCCCTCTACCCCCCTTTTCGCGATAAAAGGTAGCCTATGTCCGTTCCAAAGCTCTTATCTACCTCTGTACCAAATTTCATTAAAATATCTTCAGAAATAACAAACTTTCATAAAACTTTCATCCCCTATTTCCCCCCCTTGAACCCCCTTTCTCGTGATAAAAGGTAGCCTATGTCCGTTCTCAAGCTCTAATATACCTCTATACCAAATTTCATCAAGATCGGTTCAGTGGTTTAGGCGTGAAAGCGTAACATACAGACAGACAGACAGACAGACAGACAGACAGACAGACAGAGTTACTTTCGCATTTATAATATTAGTATGGATTGTGCTATCTAGCGGTCCAGGGCATTATGTCTGTCACTTTTAAATTTTTTTAAAAATAAATTTGTGCATTAAATTTGCCAGAATCAATATAGATTAGAATATTATGGTTTTATTCAGTTATGCTCAATAATGTGTTTTGGGTATGTTTTATTTTTGATAAGTTAATTTTAGTATTAAAAATTATCAAAAGTTTGCCAAAATAATGTCGCCATCTAGTTATACCTCCTGAACAAAAAAACTGCCTGTCTGCTTATTGAAGTTTCGAGTGTAACCATTTTTTGTTCCTGATTGTACATCTGTATGAGAGTTATATTATATTATCTGTGGTAGAGCCTATTAGACCGCAAGCCAGCGACAGGTTCTCATGACCAATCGCCTCCCGGGAGATACTTCGTGCAGTGGTTAAGGAAGTCAAATCATGAATTTTCGTGGTTGTCAGCTGGCACTTTGTTGGTGGGGTAAGCAGCGGTGACCGCTCAAACATGTAAAAAAATGAAACCGTCCTAACTGAGCAGTCCGACTGGGGAAGTACCTTCGCCCTACAGAATACCGCGGTTATAATAACCTTGTGTTGTGTTCCCGACGGTGAGTAGGGTAGCCAGAGCTCACTGGAGAGGTTCTGTGTTGGCAGTGGGAAGACCAAAGGCTTAAGATGCCACCGCTGACTAGTGGGGATGTGAAATGTTGGCGCGGCGGTCAGGGAGACCCGGTGAAACGGTTATCCGCTGGCCGCCCGCAGGCTGCACGGTTCCCGAACCTGGGGATCACATAATCTCCGCCCCAGGAGGCTGAACCAGCAGCCTGTGTAAAGTTCCCGGTGCTGTAGTCGTGCCGGAGGAGGAAACCGGAGTGGACTCGGCTACAGTATCTGGGAGGGGACCGGGGGCCCTTCCGCCCGCCGCGCCAGCAAGTCACGAAACCCTGGCTCGTCTGCAGTGGTGGGGTGCCTTGCTTTGTCTTCTGCGCTGACGGCACAGAGACTCTCTATACCTTCCCCCCCCCCCCTTCTTTATCATGGCAGTAAAAAGGAAAAGAAATAGAGTATATACAGCGGCACCTTCGTCCACATTGAAAGTGGACTTCTGTAACATCAGGGGCCTCCACTCCAATCTTAACGAGGTCCACCACCATCTTGAGACAGCAAAGCCGACCCTATTCTTTCTGACGGAGACCCAAATATCATGCCCGGCCGATACAGCCTACCTTATGTACCCCGGGTACAGACTCGAGCATAACTTCCTGAGTAAAGCCGGGGTATGCATGTACGTCCGGGATGACGTTTGTTGTCGCCGTCTAAACGGCCTTGAAGACAGGGACCTGTCCACACTATGGGTACGTATGGATTACGGTGGCCACACCCGTATCTATGCGTGCGTCTACAGGTCTCATAGCGGTGACCTGGGCACGGCTCAACTGTTTGAGCACCTGCAGCGGTCGGCGGACAGAGTAATTGAGCAGTACCCTGCCGCGGACTTAGTATTCTTGGGTGACTTCAATGCTCACCACGTGGAGTGGCTGGGATCTCACAGGACTGATTTTGCGGGAAGGGCTGCTCACAACTTTGCCCTGACCTATGGGTTCTCGCAACTGGTGCATTCCATCACCAGAAAACCAGATGTCGGGACCCACAGAGAGTCTTTATTGGACCTTCTGCTGACTACGCGCCCGGATGAGTACTCCGTAACTGTGGAAGCACCTCTCGGTACTTCGGACCACAGCGTCATCCGGGCGCAAGTGACTCTCGCGCGGCCAGAACCACCGCGGCCACCTCAGTGGCGGCATGTCTGGCACTACAAGTCGGCAGACTGGGACGGACTGCGAGAATTCTTCTCGTCGTACCCGTGGAGGCGGCTTTGCTTCACTTCTAAGGATCCAAGCTCCTGTGCAACAGCAGTCGCTGAAACGATCCTATCGGGCATGGAATGCTATATTCCCAACCGTTGGATCGCAACAGGAGCGAGCAAACGGCCGTGGTTTAATAGGCCTTGCAGAGAAGCTAGAGACCGCAAGCAATCTGCATATAAGGCTTGGACCTCGGCACTTGCCAATAAGGATCCTAACATAGCTGAAGTGAAGCGGAAATTGAATGCCGCCTCGAGGTCCAGTAAAAAAGCTACTGCCAGGGCGAAGTTTGAGTTCATCGGTGGAATTGGCGAGCGGCTTACTCGTTACCCATCCGGTAGTCGAGCATTTTGGTCACTCGCCAAAGCTGCCGAGGGAAACTTCTGCCATTCCTGCCTTCCGCCGCTGCAAAAACCCGACGGTAGCCTAGCTCATGGCGCTAAGGAGAAAGCCGATCTTTTAGGTAATCTCTTTGCGTCAAACTCGACGATGAACGACGGGAATGCCGAGCCACCTATTGTCCCCGACTGTGGTACTTTCATGTCTGAAATTAAAATCACGCAACGGGTGGTTCGGCGGGAACTCAAGTCCCTGGATGTTCGGAAGTCGAGTGGGCCGGATGGTATACCGGCGATGGTGCTCAAGCACTGTGCCCCCGAATTGTGCCCAGTACTTACACGGCTTTTCGCGCTCTCTTACTCCGCGAGACAAGTCCCAGCCTCGTGGAAGACTGCATTCGTGCATCCTGTGCCTAAGAAAGGCGACAGGACAGACCCGTCCAATTACAGGCCTATTGCTATAACCTCCCTTCTCTCGAAGGTAATGGAGCGTGTGATTAACGCACAGCTCCTGGGATACCTTGAGGGAAACGACCTACTGAGCGACCGACAGTATGGCTTTCGCCACCGTCGCTCCACTGGTGACCTTCTTGTGTATCTCACACACCGATGGGCGCAAGCTATCGAGAGTCGGGGCGAGGCACTAGCGGTCAGCCTCGATATAGCAAAGGCCTTTGACCGGGTCTGGCACAGAGGTCTTCTTTCGAAGTTGCCACGCTACGGACTCCCCGAGGGACTTTGCGAATGGATTGCCAGCTTTTTGTCCAACAGAAGTATCCAAGCCGTCGTCGATGGCAGCTGCTCGGACCGCATGGACATAAACGCTGGTGTCCCACAAGGCTCCGTGTTGTCCCCGACGCTGTTTCTGCTGCATATCAATGACATGCTGTCTGATGGATCTATTCATTGCTATGCGGACGACAGTACCGGGGATACGTGTTACACGGGTCGTGCAAATATCCCTCAATTCGAGGTGGAGAAGAGACGCGAACAACTTGTGTCTGAAATCGAGACTACTCTCTCGGGAGTATCCGATTGGGGTCGACTTAACCTAGTCCAATTTAACCCCACTAAGACACAAGTATGTGTATTCACCGCTAAGAAAACCCCATTTATTGTAGCGCCGCAATTCCTGGGCACACCACTTTCCATCTCTTCGAGTATTGGGATCCTAGGTGTCGACATCTCAAGCGACGTTCAGTTCCGCAACCATTTGGAGGACAAGGTCAAGCTGGCCTCAAAGAAACTTGGAGTGCTCAACAGGGCGAAGCAGTACTTCACTGCGGGGCAACGACTTCTGCTTTATAAGGCACAAATTCGGCCCCACATGGAGTACTGCTGTCACCTTTTTGCCGGAGCGCCTGCATACCAGCTTGGCCCCTTCGACTCATTGCAAAGACGGGCGTTGAGGCTCGTCGACAATCCCATACTCACAGGCGATGTGGAACCTCTCAGCCTCAGAAGAGACTTTGCCTCGCTGTGTGTGTTCTACCGCCTATACAATGGTTTGTGCTCAGATGAATTGTTTGACATGATGCCCACCGCTGCATTCTATCATCGCACCACTCGCCATAGGCAGGGAATTCATCCTCACACACTGCGACCGGCAATGGTACGCACCGTGCGTTTTGAAAGGAACTTCATCCCACGCACGCTCAGGTTGTGGAATGAACTTCCTGCCGTGGTTTTCCCAAGCGACTACAATATGGGGTTCTTCAAGAAGGGTATTAGAAGGTATCTACAGGGTCGGTAGCACGATTGTGACGCCCCTGGTGTTGCAAACGTCCATAGGCCACGGTAACCACTTCCCATCAGGTGGGCCGTGTGCTTGTCTGCCGCCTAAGTGGCATAAAAAAAAAAAAAAAAAATAATTGTCAGCTGCTCATGCCGCGGCGGAAAATGGGTCAGCTGGTCACGTGATAAAATGGTATGCATATGGATATGGGCAGCTGACAAGTTTGGTCCTTCAAGGCATTGGCTTAACTGTATTTTGGCAAATTTTGAGCCGGTAGGAGATGACTGAATTTTGTCACGTGACTAGCTGATGCATTTTCCACCGCGGCATGGGCAACTGCCAATAGATTTCCTTCAAGGCATTGGATTATCTATATTTTGGCCAATTTTGAGCCCGGAGGAAATGACTGATTTTTTTCACGTGACCAGCTGACGCATTTTCCACCGCGGCATGAGCAGCTGACAATTTATTTTCTCCAAGGTATCAGCTTAGCTATATTTTGGCCAATTTTGAGTCGGGAGGAAATGACTGAGTTTTGTCACGTGAACAGCTGATGCATTTTCCACCGGGGCATTTGCAGTTTACATTTCTTGTCCTTCAAGGCATTCGCTTTACTGTATTTTGACCAAATTTGAACCATGCAAAAATGGCTGAATTTTGGCCACGTCACCAGCTGAGGCGTTTTCCACCGCGATATGCGCAGCTGACAACTTATTTCCTTCAAGGTATTGGCTTAACTATATTTTGGCCAATTTTGAGCCGGGAGGAAATGACTGACAATTTTAATTTTTCATACAACTTTTTGAACTTTTGGTTTCCAGCTGACGCGTATTCCACCGCGATATGGCCAGCTGACAATTTTTTTCCTTCAAGGTATTGGCTTAACTGTATTTTAGCCAATTTTGAGCCGGGAGGAAATGACTGACGATTTTATTTTATTTTACAACTTTAGGTCACCAGCTGACAGGTTTTCCACCGCGATATGAGCAGCTGACAATTTTTTTCCTTCAAGACATTGGCTTAACTGTAATTTAGCCAATTTTCAGCCGGGAGGAAATGACTGAATTTTTTTCATTTTTTTACATGTTTGAGCAGTCACCGCTGCTTACCCCACCGACAAAGTGCCAGCTGACAACCACGAAAATTCATGATTTAACTTCCTTAACCACTGTACGAAGTATCTCCCGGGAGGAAATCATTGACCAAATTTAAATGTGGCTCGTGGACCATATGAACGTAAGGATGAATGTGATATGTGCATTTTTCTGTTCTATGGATATGTGACAAGAATGCACAGAATAAGGAAAATAAATTAAGGACAGCTTGCACTTTTGATCCCTTTTTTTTTACGTGCGGGAAATCCCCACGGATACCCACCCCTCCGGAGCCGGAGGGGGAGGTTATGACGGACTCGAACCGACTAAACCGCACGCCGTCTCTGGGTCGTAGTGCTAGGTCAAAGGTGAGGTTGTCATGCGACATATCCCTCGCACCCCGGCTGACCCAGGGCCATCCCTCTCGGTCCGGCCCTCCTCGGGAGGCCCCCCTCCCGGTCCCCGAGTCAACTCCGGTGTGGGGAGGCGCGCATCGTAGGACGAGCCGCCGCCGTGGCCTGCATCTGCTAGGGTGACGGGCGGCTCCACCCGTCACCCTCAGGCCTGCGCTCATGGGGGGCGGAGGTCGGTCTGCGCCCTCCGACGCCTCCGACTTTTGATCCCAGTGCCCAGTGCCCTATAATCCGGACCCCGAACTGCAAAATGCAAGCTTCCGATGAAGATGATTTGTTCAGGCGACAGAATTTATTTCATCAAAAGCTAGGTGGATAATTGCAAATGAAACTGGCCGGTTCGGAATTTTTCCAAACGAATTGTAGAGTAAATGATGGCTCACACGATTAAACTCACACGAAATGTGTGAAACTTTAAATATTTGTTATTATAGTCTGCTCATTTGCGTGAGAGAATTAAGACAATACATTATTGGATATAGTGTGAACCGAGACCTGCTCAACGTATAATAGGTTATATTGGTAGGTAAGGTACATGTTGTAAGAAGGTAGATAGGTACCTAATTTACTTAGCTTCGAGTCGGCGAGCACGCTAAGCCGTAAGTCACAGTTGTCATAATGAATATCTATGAGATTCGTTACGGGTAGTTCTAGCTCTAAAAGATCAGCACCAGTGTCATACCGCTGATATTGTATAAAATGTCATTAAATTTTTGTATTTTTAGATCCAAAATGTAAAGAGAAAGAGCTTAAAACATTTTTCATTCACACTACAAGATTGTCATTTCATTTTAGAGTTTAATTGTATCAAAGTAAAGTCTAAAGTTAAATGGCATTTGTTACAGTATATGTGGTACGGCAGTGGTTTTACTATGAAAAGAAAGCAGAGTCAGGGTCCAGATATAATTACAGAACTTCGGTCGGATGGCAGTTGTCTTACAACAAATATGGAAGTTCGGTCGGTTCTTCTTTTTATACAACTCAGGTGGCCGACAAGCACACGGCCCAACTGATGGAAAGTGGTAACCGTAGCCTATGAACGTGTGCAACATAGGGAGTCACACTCGTACTGCCGATCCTATAAGCACATGCAGAGTTTCCGTGCCGTCAGTGGAGAAGACTGTTTCATGGTCAGATTGAAATTAGGGAAGTAGGAAACTCCTCGTTTAAGAGGTAACGAGAATATTAGTACGGCACTCACACGTTCCTGGTGTAAAAACGTCAACTATGTTATGGTCTTTAATAACTTCAGATAACTTCTGAGGGCGCCGGTGGGTACAGTTTCTTTTTACGTGCGGGAAATCCCCACGGATACCCTCCCCTCCGGAGCCGGAGGGAGGGGGAAGTTATGTCGGACTCGAACCGACTAAACCGCACGCCGTCTGTGGGTCGATGTGCTAGGCCGAAGGTGAGGTTGTCTCGCGACATATCCCTCACACCCCGGCTGATCCAGGGCCATTCCTCTCGGTCTGGCCTTCCTCGGGAGGGGGGACCATGCGGTTCCCGACTCGCCCCCGGTATTCGCATCGGCCTAGGATGCCCGCCGCCGCCGTGGCCTGCTTCTGCTAGGGTGACGAGCGGCTACACCCGTCACCCTCAGGCCCGCGCTCATGGGGGGCGGAGGTCGGACGGTGGGTACAGTCAGCGTCAGAACAATCTTGAATACAAAGTCTCTAAATTATCTTATTACCTTTGATTTATATAATCAAAACTTAATGCCTTGGTATTGTAAAGTATTGGAACGGGGAGGTACAAGGAAACACACGCGATCTAGACCACAGTTTAATCCGAACTGATTCACAATCAATGCAACGCAAGTCGAGTGCTTGCCATACGAAGCTCACACGTACATATTAATAACTAGGTATCATAACTACGCTATACTACATTATCTCCCTCTCTATACACTTTATGATTCCTTGTTAAGTTTACAAAACAATAGGTGTTTTAGTTTATGCTTATTGTACAACAAGAAAAGTAAGTAATAAGTACCTGTGCAGTCACATCACTAAACTACAACATAAGTAAGGATTCAACAAAGAGATGGGTAAACTATACCTACTTAAAACTATAATTTAAAGTTAACAATTATGTTAGTTATCAAAACCGTAGCGTAAAGGGGGTCGTACGATACGACGGGGACGAGGCGACTCAGGCACCCCAACGCCCGAAGCAGCTTGGGGTGAGATCGTCACAGGGGCAGCAGCCTGAGGCAACTGAGTCGGCGCATCCCCTACTGTTATGGAAGCCTCTGCCGGCTCCGAGCACGAGCGCAACTGGTCTGCGTGTCTAGTCCAACGGAGACCATCCTCAGTCCTGATTTCGTACATATTATTACCTTTTCGAACCAACACAACACCCTTTGCCCACTTTCCATTGTCTCTAAAATCCCGCGCCCAGACTTTATCTCCCTCTTCCCAGTGCCGCAGTGCCCCTTCCTTTGCAATTGCCCTATTTTGAAGTTTATTAGATACAGTTTCGATCAACCCTTCCTTCATCAAATCTAGCCTGGTCCTTAGACTACGACCTAACATAAGACGAGCAGGTGTTTCACCCGTTGTGCTGTGGACACTGTTGCGATAGTCCATTAAGAACCTAGGCAAAAACTCCTGGGAACCTAACCTCTCCCTTACTCCCTTTGTAAGCGCCTTCTTTACAATGCGAACTGCAATCTCAGCTTCACCATTTGAAGATGGCTGATACGGAGCAGATGTGACTTGGTTAATTCCATTCTTCTTTAAAAATAACAAAAACTCCTCGCTCTTAAACGGTGGACCGTTATCTGAAACAATGGTTTTTGGTAAACCAAATCGCGCAAAAATCTTTCTCAATTTATTGATGGTATTCGCCGCTGTCGTCGATGTCATCAACTCGACCTCGATCCATTTTGAATGTCCATCAATGAGTACGAGGTAAGTCAAGTTTTTAAATGAGAAAAAATCAATATGAATTCTTTCAAAAGGCCGGCTAGGCCACGACCACGGAACCACTGCTGACCGAGGTGGCAGGTCCGCTGTCTCTGCGCAAACACGACATGCTGCACACATTTTCTCGATATCCTCGTCCAGCCGCGGCCACCAAACAAAACTTCTAGCGAGCCCCTTACACTTGACCATCCCGAGGTGCGCGCCGTGCAGCTCGGCGAGCACGCGCGCGCGCAATGCGGCCGGCACCAGCACGCGACAGCCCCACATGAGGCAGCCGCCCTCCACCGTCAGCTGCTCGCGCCGCCGCCATAGCGCCACCATCTCCGGCTCGCGCTCCGCAGCGCCCTCTACTCCCGACGCTGGCCACCCACACCTCACGTACTCCAAGGCCCTTCCGATACACTTATCTTTTTGAGATTCCAATCGAATTTCCTCAGCATTGATAGGTAAATTATCCTCGATGAATTTTATGAATGTCTCGTCCTCGTTTCCTTTCTCCCTAGCTCCTTCCAAAGGTAACCTAGATAAACCATCAGCATTATTAGACGAAGACCGTATGTACTCGATATCGTACTGATAACCCGACAGTAAAATCGCCCAACGAATTAATCGGCCCGATGCAGTGTGAGGTAAATCCTTCTTACAACCGAAAATAGTGGTCAGTGGTTGATGGTCAGTCCGTAAAATAAACCTGCGTCCATACACATAAGAATGGAATTTTTTTACCGCGAATACGATCGCCAAAGCCTCGCGCTGTATCTGGCTATAGTTAGCCTCGGCTGGTGAGAGCGTGCGCGACGCATAGCAGACGGGCCGCTCCCCGTCAGCTGTGCGCTGCGAAAGCACCGCCCCGACACCCCGCGCGCTCGCGTCGCACGACACTATCAGTGGTAACTTCTCGTCGTAGTGCATTAGTACGGGACAACTACATAATGCCACTTTTATTTGCTGGAACGCTGTCTCTTGTTCGTTGTTCCAGCTCCATGGCGTCTCTTTCTTGAGACGTTCATACAATGGAGACAAAATACTAGAAAAATTATTTACAAACTTGGAATAAAAGTTCACCATGCCAAGAAAGGATTTTAGTTCTGTAACATTAGTAGGGGACGGCGCTTTCATCATAGCCTCCACTTTACTCTCGTCCGTCCTAATACCTTCCTCTGAAATTATGAACCCTAAATAACTGACTTCTTTCGCAAAAAACACACATTTCTCTTTACGAACTGTTAGGCCCACCCTTTCCAGTCTTTCAAAAACAGTATGCAGGTTTTTTACGTGCTCCTCCTCCGTGGTTCCTGTGATCAAAATATCGTCTAAGAAACAAGAAACATAGGGAATTCCTGCTGTGATCTGCTCTATTATTCTCTGAAAAATAGATGGCGCTGATGCCAAACCGAATACTAATCGGTTGTAAACATATAAACCCCGATGGGTATTCACCACAGTAATTTTTTTCGACTCGTCCAAACAGACCTGACTATAGGCTTCCGAAAGGTCAATTTTTGAAAACCGTTGTCCCCCATTTAAATTATTAAACAACACTTCGGCACGAGGAAGCGGGTATTTATCTACCTCCAATACTGGGTTGACTGTACTTTTATAATCCCCACAGATTCGTATGGCCCCGTTACTTTTCATTACCACTACTAGACACGAGGCCCAGTCCGAGGATGGTACCGGTGAAATAATCCCCGCAGCCTCCATGCGCTGCAGCTCGGCGTCGACGGGCCCCCGCAGCGCCAGCGGCAGCGGTCGCGCGCGCCGGAACACGGGCTGCGCGCCCTCCCGCACGCGCAGCGACGCCGTCTGGTTGCGCAGCTTACCTAACTCTCCGCTAAATACACTCGGATACTTATTTATAAATACATCTATATTAAACTTATTGTCCTTCTGTAGTTTACGCTCACTACTGACAGACTGTAACGCATTTACCACAATCACATCCATTTGTAACTCCTTCAACCACACACGACCCAGTAAGGGTACCGCTCCGTTCTCGATTACGTACAATTGAAGCATTTTAGTTAAGTTACCGAAACGCACACTCACATCGAAATGTCCTATGCACTTTATCGTTTGTCCATCGTAACCTTTGAAGTTATAACATTCGTTCTTCTGCAGTCTATGTTTGTAATAAAATTGACCGTACATACCAGCACTGATACAGGAAATCGGGGAACCTGTGTCCACGTGCATGCGTAGGCTGCGGCCCGCCACCTCGACGTCAGCGATGACTGGCTCGCTGCCGCGCAGCCGCACCATGTACAGCCCGCTCGGGCCGTCCTCGCCGCCGCCGCCGCCGCCGCCGGCCACCTTGCTGCAACTGACATCATAGCCGCCCGGCACACCGCCCACGTCACGCTCCAGCTGTAACACTTGCCGGTCCCCTCTGCCTTGCCGCCCGCTCTGGCAGACACGTGCCAAGTGTCCAGGTTGCAGGCACACTCTGCACGTATACTCCTTGAACTTGCACGCACTCCTGACGTGGTCTTTGCCTCCACAAGAAGGACATTGGTGTGCACTGGGGCCACCCGTGCCGCCAGTGCGCAGGTTTCCACTGGCGCCCGCGCCGCCGCCGCCGTAGCCAGCCGCGCGCCGCCGCTGCCCGCCGCCGCCACCGCCGCGGCCAGTCAGGCCCGCGCGCAGCGCCTGCACTGCGCCCTCGCTCACGTTGTTCGGTTGTTCGACCGCTGCCGCGTCTATGGCTGCTGCTTCCAAAGATATAGCCAACTTGTACGCGTCAGAGTAAGATGGGTCTCCCTCGCAAAATAAACGTTGCCGAATAACTTCGCTGGACAACCCACAGACAAATTGGTCCCGTAGATTTTCTTCCAACTTATCCCTGAACACACAGGTCCTCCCCAGATGTTTCAAGGCCGCAGCAAATTGTGAGACGTTTTCCTCTTTCTGTTGTACCCTCTTTCTGAACTTATATCTCTCGGCCAACAAGGATGGCGTAGGTTGCAGGTGTTTACGCACGGTTGCCACTAAATCAGCGAACTTTAAGTCCTTGGGTTTCTTAGGTGAACACAAATCTACCATCAGCTCGTATGTCGCATCACCAACACAAGCTAATAATGTAGCCACCTTGAGCTCGTCGTCGATCGCATTTGCCACAAAATATTGTTCAACCCTCTCAATATATGTTCTCCACGAACCGGACACTATATCGAACTCGTTAATTCTGCCTATCGTTGGCATTGTAAAGGTTCCAACTGTTAACAACGATGATTTAAACCGCCACGTAACTAATATCAATTGAACGACTGCGCCACTGTAAAGTATTGGAACGGGGAGGTACAAGGAAACACACGCGATCTAGACCACAGTTTAATCCGAACTGATTCACAATCAATGCAACGCAAGTCGAGTGCTTGCCATACGAAGCTCACACGTACATATTAATAACTAGGTATCATAACTACGCTATACTACAGGTATCATGAACAAAGTAATGTTTTATTAATTTAAATTGTATTATTGCGTGAACTTAAGGTATCAAGCAAACATTGGAACAGTTGGTCAACAGGAAGGGGGCAATACGAAGGGGGAAAATCAAGGCGTTTTTTCGTCAAGATCGCTTTGATGCAGGTTACCTACCCACTTAAATGATTTTGTAGGACAAAACCTCAGGTACAGTTACTCTAAAACTGAAAATAAGCTGAGGTTTTATAACTATCTTGTAGAGGTAACGCAGTGTTCACAGTATTACGTTGTAAAAACCTTCATACCAGGAAGGACGGGCTGCGGGCACATTGTGCGGTCGGTATGAAGCGGGTTCTGCGAACACGCCGCGCGCAACCTTTCTAAGTTTCTACACCTCGGTCCGCAGAGAAACGGCGCGCACGATGCCATATTTGTATTGTTTCCTCCATACTTCGAGGAATGAAATCTCTTTGTAATACCATTTTAGATGTTGACAGCTAATTCCGCCATTACTTGGTATCTTAAATCTATGTTTTTCAATAAAGAGTATCCATCTTTTCATTAGCGGTTCTTTGCAAGATGTCATTGTACGAATGGCAATGACTGTTTGGTGTCTAACGCTGTCGTTTCAATGACATACTCGGTCATACACCTCTGACATTTTGATGTTTATTAGGAATAATCATATTAATTGTCTTAATCAACTTAGCGGTTCCGGTTCCATCAGACGTTTTACCTCGGAGCCTGGCGACCGCTTGACGGCTTTTACTCCTCTACCTTTAACAGTTACGGGGTCTACAGATGTCCTTGGTCCGCAAGAACTTGTGAAAGTTAATAAGAGATCTAGCACCCACCAGTGAAAGCTGCTCTTCTGCATTTTATCTACGATATTATGGAGGATGTCGCGGTAGCGGAAGTTAGGTACTCACGTTATCTTTCAGCGTGATTGTCACTGTTTAGACAAACAACCTACAGAAAAGCAACCTACTACTTACCGCCGCCCGCACCCCGCACTGCACCTCACCTCACCGCATCGGTCCGGCGACCATTCTGCGTCGGACGCCGCGCTGTGCAAGCGCATCTACCGTACGCGCACTAATACCATTGTTTTATCAAGTTCAATAAACGTATCTAATTTCAGTATTCGGTGTTCATCATTCAACCAACGAGAAACCCTCAAACAGTCCGTGTACACACCGAATATAGCGTATTTATTTTTACACCTCATCTTCTATCGTTTTATTATGGCTACGCTTCGCACTCATATGTAAAAGGACAGGCCAACCTACCCAACTTAGAATCCATTTACTTCGGTTTTAATTCGTTCCCTTTCCTTTATCGCAAAGCGCATGGTTTCATTAAATCTTTTTAGAGTAGTTAAAACAGAAGCTATAGTTTTAATCTCTTATATAAAACTCTTAAGTCTTGACTGATTAACTTAGAGACAACGCACAGCCTAAACCGCTGGTATTCTATGAAGGGATGAAGCTAGGGCTGCAATGAATGAACTGCTAAGGAAAGGATCTAACATCGTGCAATGAAAGCTTTTTTTTAACGATCTTTGAACCTTTGTTGTCTTGCGACCGCATCACCCCAAAAGTTAGTGAACATAAATATGGAAACACCTTTTAGCTGAGCCTTTTTTAAATGATAATACCTAGTGACCTCATTGAAAACCCAATAATTGGGTTCTTCAAATAAAGAAATTAATAGATTGAAATTTTTGTGATATTGTGTATCACTACTGTCACTACTAATATTTTTTATAATATTATGGTATGTTATCTGTGGTTATGGGTTAAAGACTAATACTCAACGCATAAATAAAATAAAATAAATAAATAACTATTCCACAACATTTCACACAACGCTATCTAGACCCATGGTAAGCATAGCTTAACTAGCTTGTGTTATGGAATCTAGAATGCGGATAAACATACTTAGATACGTTTTTTTTTGTAAATACATACATATTATACATATTACACCCAGACCACTGAGCAACTGAGCGGGGATCGAACCCGCGCCTCCTGCGTAGCGTCCGCGTTCACTACCGCCACGCCACAGAGGCTGTCAATTTCAATTCATTAGTTGATAATTGATGGACATGACCGCTCTTTCACAGATTATTTAGATCAGCCCCTCTAGACAAATGGCAATTCGCTTGCCAGCGTTTGATGGAATAGAATGACGAATATATAGGATTTGACGTATTTGACATGCGTTAACGACTGTCATTTACGTCAAATCCTATACATTCGTTATTCTATTCCATCAAACGCTGGCAAGCGAATTGCCACTTGTCTAGAGGGGCAGTATAAATACTGAGTTGTTGGAGTAATAGTTGGGATCGCCATAGATCGCTTGGCCGATACAAGCGAGTGGTCACAAAAGAGATGGACTTTGAATTTTGACGAAGACCGGAGACATTTGGATGGCGAAGGCTGCCTGACTTGGCATCTTCTAGCATCGGCTTGCCGTATGTACGGTGTCCTATGGGGGCGGCATGATTCGAGACCCGAAGCTCTGTGCTGGTGGATAGTGGCGATATTTTTTCACCATGCCTCGTGGCGCATGCATCCGGCGGTGCGCGCGAGCATTTGGAGCGCCTGATGTTACATATCGGTACCAATCTAGGAATTTTATAACCGAGTATCCTTGGACAAGGTCTGTGTACGTGGAAAATATTCGTGCGATAACCCGAGTTTTAATTTTTTTTTTTAAATTTAACTCTAAGATATATATATATATGTTTTGATAAAAACCCATATCTCTTTTGTTGTATTAACTTAGCTTTATATGACTTCGATGTTTTCAGATTATTTGTGGCCATAAGGCTAGTACAACTCCTATGCATTAAGTTTGTTTTATATCTGTTTTATTTCTTTGTGCATCCTCAAGACATGCCATGGATTGCTAACTAAGAGGCCCTTGATCCAATAGGCCAAATGTATTTTACTACCTAGAGCATATCCGAAACATTTCTTATCTCTAGTTGACCATATCTGTGAACGTGATTTATTTATTATTTATTGCAATTTAATTACCCTATTTGAATTTTTATAATACCAGATTTCAATTAATTAATTAATAAATTAAAAAGCCTGATGTGTGGCCCTAGAATAGCACCACCCCATCTCCTCCCGTGGGTGTCGTAAGAGGCGACTAAGGGATTCAAATACCGGACGATGGGCAGCAGCATCTTTCCGCGTACTAGCCATCCCCGGCAGATGCCAGGCTACCAACCCCGACGACCTTTGGCCCTGGCAACGTACAACACGCTCACACTGCGGTCCGACGAGAAGCTCGCTGAACTCGAGGAAGTATTGAGCAGGTTACGGTGGGATATCGTAGGATTGTGTGAAGTCCGGAGAGAGGGGGAGGACACCATGATCCTCAAATCTGGTAACCTGCTCTATTTCCGGGAGGGCGACAAACTGTCCCAGGGTGGTGTCGGGTTTATCGTCCACAAGTCCCTTGTCAACAACGTGGTCCAGATCGAGAGTGTTTCGACGAGGGTAGCGTACCTTATACTCAGAATCACCAAACGGTATTCGCTGAAGGTCATACAGGTACACGCACCGACCTCGAAACACCCCGACGACGAGGTGGAGACTATGTATGAGGATATCTCTAAAGCCATACATAGCTCCCGAACACACTATACCGTTGTGATGGGGGACTTTAACGCGAAACTGGGCAAACGAAGCGACAATGAGCTGAGAGTGGGGCAATTTGGATATGGAAAGAGTAATGCACGTGGCCATCTGCTGGCCGGCTTCATGGAGAAGGAGGGCCTTTTTATGATGAACTCCTTCTTCAGAAAGCCGGAACAGCGTAAGTCGACGAAGAGGCACATATTCAATGATGTCTCCGTGATCAATTCAGTAAAAACAGGAAGCGATCACCGGATGGTAAGAGGCACATTGAATCTTAGAACAAAGCTCGAAAGATGTCGACTGATGAAGTCTACGCTCCGACCAGCACCTATCCAGTTCCAGAACCCTGAGCACTTTCAGCTCGAGTTGCAGAATCGCTTCGAATGCCTGGGAGATTGCGAAAATGTGGATGATTACAATGACAGATTTGTGGAAATTGTCCAAACGACTGGGTCTAAGATCTTCAAAGCCCGTCGTTCAAAAGGAACCAAAAAGATCTCGGACCTCACCAACAAACTCATGGAACAAAGGCGAAATTTGGTTCTGCAGTCCTCTGAAGATGCTGCTCAGTATCGGCGTTTAAACAGACAGATCTCCAAGTCCTTGACTCGCGACCTACGCCAATTTAATACGACTCGTATTAAGGAGGCGTTTGAGAGCAACAAAGGCTCAAAGGTTTTCGCAAGGGATCTGTCTGTTGGTCAAAGCCAACTGACTAAGCTAAAGGCAGAGGATGGCAGAATTATTTCGTCAAGGTCGGAGCTGTTGGAAGAGGTCGAGAAGTTCTACGGACAATTATACACGAGTGTACGGCAATCTGTTAATAATCTGGCTAAAGACCCAAGAGCCAGATTGACCCGACACTATACCGAGGATATCCAGGACGTCAGCCTGTACGAGATCAGAATGGCTCTTAAACAGCCAAAGAACAATAAGGCACCGGGTGATGATGGGATCACGGCTGAGCTTCTGAAAGCTGGTGGAACACCGGTACTTAAAGCTCTTCAGAAGCTATTTGATTCCGTCATACTCGAGGGACGAACGCCTAAGGCATGGCACAGCAGTGTGGTGGTACTCTTCTTCAAAAAAGGTGATAAAACCTTGTTGAAGAATTATAGACCCATCTCGCTTCTGAGCCATGTCTACAAGTTGTTTTCGAGAGTCATTACGAATCGTCTCGCTCGCAGGTTCGACGACTTCCAGCCTCCCGAACAAGCCGGTTTCCGAAAAGGCTTTAGCCACATACATACGCTGCGACAGATTATACAGAAGACTGAGGAGTATAATCAGCCACTCTGCTTGGCGTTTGTGGACTATGAGAAAGCCTTCGATTCGATCGAGACCTGGGCTTTGCTACAGTCTCTCCAACGGTGCCAAATTGACTATCGATATATCGAAGCGCTGAAGTGTTTGTACGAAAACGCCACCATGTCAGTCCGCCTCCAGGACCAAAGCTCAAAACCTATCCAGTTGCAGCGAGGGGTGAGACAGGGAGACGTTATATCTCCGAAACTGTTCACCGCCGGCCTGGAAGATGTTTTCAAGCTCCTGGACTGGAGAAGACTCGGCATCAATATCAACGGCGAGTACATCACTCACCTTCGATTCGCTGACGATATCGTAGTCATGGCTGAGACCTTGGAAGACCTAGGCACAATGCTCGATGGCCTCAGTAGAGCCTCCCAACAAGTGGGCCTCAAAATGAATATGGACAAGACGAAAATTATGGCAAATGTCCACGTCGCACCCACTTCTTCTTTAAAGGTCGAATATGTTTAGGACGAATATGTTTACCTGGGACAGACAGTCCAGTTAGGCAGGTCCAATTTTGAGAAAGAGGTCAATCGTCGAATCCAGCTCGGCTGGGCAGCGTTCGGGAAGCTTCGTAATATCTTCTCGTCCAAAATACCGCAGTGTCTCAAGACTAAAGTCTACGACCAGTGTGTGTTGCCAGCGATGACCTACGGAACAGAGACTTGGTCCCTTACTATGGGCCTCATAAGAAGGCTCAAGGTCACCCAAAGGGCGATGGAGCGTGCTATGCTCGGAGTTTCCCTGCGTGATCGAATCAGAAATGAGGAGATCCGCAGGAGAACTAAAGTAACCGCATAGCACACAGAATCGCCAAACTTAAGTGGCAGTGGGCGGGGCACATAGCTCGTAGAACAGATGGCCGTTGGGGCAAGAGAGTTCTCGAATGGCGACCACGCGCCGGAAGACGCAGTGTAGGCAGGCCTCCCACACGGTGGACCGACGACCTGGTGAAGGTCGCGGGAAAGGCATGGATGCGGAAGGCGCAGGACCGGTCATTGTGGAAATCCTTGGGGGAGGCCTTTGTCCAGCAGTGGACGTCTTTCGGCTGAAATGATGATGATGATGATGATGAATTAATAATATTTCTAAAACAAAATAATTTAACCTGATATTTTTAATTGAGATAATACCAAGTTTGAATATATTCACTGAATCATTTGAATTTTGAAAGGTGTGACTGCATGTATAAAAATAAATAATAAGGTATTTATTGTTACTGAGAAGATGACTATGTACTTATATGGGTTTTATGTCACCTGAAATGAATGATTTTTTTTTTCTTTTTTAAAAAATAAATACTGTAGCGATCTTCTAAAACTGTCTGAGACTATTATCTGACCTGCCGACCCCAACAAATACTCTTTTTTATATACTTGCTACATACTGTAACAATTTAGAGCAAATCGCGCTTTGATCGCGGTTCTATTAGTTCCACTCCTAGATATGCCAACTTTCTAGGTGATAACTGATCAAGTGATCAAGCCAACGATGTTGCAGTTTACAAATCTTGTATATCAGTTTCTATTTCTATATATAGATGCAAGTGTGTCAACGATTTCCAGTGGTGATTAAAATAAATTAATCGAAAATAGCAGCTGGACTCACCTGTGTGCTCCATAGATCATTGTGGCATTAATAAACTCGTCAGAATCGTCAGTCAAGCAGCTCATAATGTGGTGATTGGTCGGCCCTATACTAGGAATCGTCGAGTAGTTTGCCAATGAGATGTAATGGAAACTTTAGTGGACATCATTTTATCAGGCCGTCGAATATGATGTCATTGCTTACGTGAAAAATTTAGTGTCTATTTTTTTCGTTCTAATAAAAAAATCACCTAGATTCATGAATCAAAAAGCGGTCTTTATAAACATAAAATGAATAAGCCTAATTAATGGATAGATAAATGTAATAATTCACTATTCATTCAACACAAATATAAGCTTTTCGAATACGTGTATCGTTTTATCTTCTATTAAAAGACTTGTAAGTATTTGGATTAGATATGGATGCCACAGGGATTAGTGCTCGGTCACTGAGTAAACTTTTTGTCATAATAAGTTTGTAGGCCTCTAAAATTAATCTACAACATGTAACAGCAAGATTTAGGAAATGCAGTCACGAGTTGCCACATATCTGTATACTACGATCTGAGCATTGTGTACACTCCTACGCATTTCACATTCATGGTAAGTCGGACGTAGCCATTCATTTTGTGATGAAGCTTTTTAGATTTATCTTATGTTTCTCGGAAGTTGTGTGTTTTATTTTTTCTTTTATAATGTCATGAATCTTTTTTAATCTATACTATAGAAATAAACAAAAATTAAATTGCCAAAGAACCTAAGATGTTTTATTGTTAGTATAACGCAGTCGTAATTCTCATTTAGGAGTCTATATGACCGATAATTTTTGTAAATGCTTTTCATTTTATATTTATTTAGGTATTAACAATAACAAAAATTCTAAAATATTAATAAAAAGTCAAAACTTTTCATCATTTTGTTTGTGTGAGCTTCTAAACAAACTGGTCTTATGGTAACTTACATTTGACCCAGTTCTAAGCGCAGAAGCTATGGATCGACGTCGCAGCCATCCTTGAAAAAGTACAATTTAATGCTTCAGTTACCCGCTACACCTGCTTGTTATCTGTTAAATCTGAATAAGACATAATTAATTCAAAATATCTTTCAATATTATTATACAAAGTATAGTACTTCTGCTGAACTACAAAACATTATATATTACATAGTAGATAGAAAATTAAAAAAAAAATTAAAATAATTGAAATAAATTAGTAATTTCATTCAAAAATAGGGCGGCAGATTTTTTTTATTCTTACATGCCATGAGTTGTACAGATGTAGGTACCAGGTTGTTTACAGGGGTCTTATTTGTAGATGTTTGGTTACTGGGCGGAGTATTGTTGCTTATATTTATTTTATTTTCTGTTGCTCCGAATTAGTGGCGATATGGGAATATTTTCTGGTGTATATCGACAAAAATTGCGCGAAGTTAAATAAGTATTGCCTGTTTAGGTTGGGTACCTAATGGAACATTAAAATTACATTTTTAAACAGATGCAATACGACTGGCGAAAATGTCTTGCTGTTTTCTTGTGTTTTCCTTCTAATAATAACGACACTGTATGAACCTTGTCGACAGAAAAATCCTCTCAATGATGTGAAAAATAAAAGACGCAACTTACATACGTCAGGAGACTACACTAATAAAATACTAATTTTGATATATGACAACACTTTGTAGGTGTGTCAGAAAACTTGAATCATACCTTCCTAACCTCGTGATGAGATGCTGTCTATTCTAGTTTTAGACACTTTGTATGAGAAAATTCTATTCTGCACGGCTAAAATTATTACTGCGTGTGTATATTTGAAAACTATGAGAAAATAGTGAACAATTTTAGTGTCTTGCTGCCAATGATACTCGTATAATTCTGAGCACTTTCAGTTGGCGGTTTTGGAGGCAAATGTCTGTGTAATTAACCCATAAATAGATGTTTACCGATTTCTTCAATTGACGTATCTCGTGGGCACGCACTCGTTATTATAATCCGCACGCTGAATGATGATCCGTATGACAGTTCGTTAGCGCTTAACATTGTACTGACGTCCTATCACTTCAAATCTTTAGAGGTCCATTAAAAAGACGAAAAAAGCATAATTGTGTACAATTGTAAATTATAAAAATGAATATTAAGAAATTATTACATAATGTTCGGAAATAATAGAAAAAAACTCAATGCAAATGTACATGGTACGTGCTGCAAAAGTTACGTCGTCAAGCTGTTATCGACTAAGAAGGGACACATCGATAAACAAAATATCGATAATTTGTTGGAAATATAAAACAAATGCTTTGAGTTTGTATTTTATTTATATCAATCTGAATCTGATACAGGGTCAATCGGATCTTCAAAACCTGAGTCTGAACTGCAGCTATCCGTGACGTTTATTATTAACGGTTGGTCAATGATATTGTCGTATTGTACATCTCGATCCCAGTCAGTGTAATCCATAATTGCCAGCTAATTATGAATTCTTTAAAATTCAATTCAAAAAGAATTTGAAATTCTTTAAATTATGCAATTTGAATAAAAAATAAAGTATAGTAAAATAAAATATAATAAGGCTGTTACTTTTTTATCTAGTGTTTTATGTCCATCAATGCGCGTACCTAGTCTTTTTTTCAAAATAAATAAATATTGCTTATTATGTTGAATGACCTGGGGGCCAAGTCTACTATTTCAATTGTATCAAAATAACACCAAAAAGGTCGCTCAATAACAAGTTGACAGTAAACTTTCACAGTTTTTGTAGTCTACTATTAAGATCAGGGCACAATAGATTTCCGATTGCAGCCAGTGGTCATCCACACTACAATTGACTTTGATTGGTAGTCTGCTGACAGGTGACAAACTAGCGGCCGCTCGGGTACGTAGTCTATTACTTTTTAACAGTTCTAAACTGCAATTGTATTGCTACCCAACGGCTTATGTTGTACGATTGTGCAACAATTGCTTTTTATCTTGACTTTTCGGCAAGTGTTGTGTTTCCATTAGTCTATTCAGTGTTAATTGATAATAAATAAGATGTTTAGAATGAATATTTTATTATTGGCTGACGAACTTGATGAAAATTTACACCAAATGGAGGTGCATCGAAACCGCCGTAGAGCACGACGATTGGCAAGAGAAACTTTTGAGCCATTCAATGATGTAACGGAGGCGGAATTCGTTAAAACTTTTCGCCTGCAGAAGTCCACTGCAAGGAGCCTCGTGCAGGAGCTTACTCCATTTATTCCCCAATCACTTACCCAAGGAATCGACCAGCAAACGATGAAAGTTTGTCCACTTTATTATTCGTATATTATTATTGTGGCAGTTTCCGCCAATAACACAATACAAATTTTATTAGTGTACAAGATCATTGGGCCTTGCGTACATGATCTATTATTTTTATTTACGCCAAACAATTCAATTCAATTCTTTATAATGGCTCCGGTGCCTTAGGCAACGATTCTACACCAAACAATAACAAAACAAACCAAGAAACTCTATATGTCAAGTCCGTCAATAATGACATCCTGACAGCCGGTTGTTTTATTAATGAGCCATGGAAACACTATATTTTCATGCTTTGGTGGCAAATTATTATTTAATTATTAAGTCATGAGACTATAAAAAAAATAGTTTTTATTAAAAGTGCTTTCAGAATAAATATCCTAGTCAAAAAGTAGTACAGAGGCCTATGTTTCTCTGTGATTTATATTCATGATATTTCTACCATTTTATACTATCCACCCAATATAACTCTACTGCTCTTCTATTTCATTTCTATTGCGGTCCTAGGAAATGTCAAAGTAGATTTATTAGACTACCTATTTTCGGACTAGTCGCCATGGAATAGTAATAGAATAGTCATAGAACAGTATTTATGTTATAATAGTAGACTTGGCCCCCTAGCTGAATGACATGACATTTGCCTGAAAAAACAGTATTTTATCGAAATTGTTTCGCATAACTAATACAACTGTCAGTTGAAACGTCATAGGGATCATCATTCGGCGTGCGTAGTATAACTATAGAGAAATTTTGGGGAATTGTATTTAATGTATGCTGAGATTTGATCGAGTGGATTACGGAAAATCTTTTTTTTATACCACTTCTATATTATTTATATACCTACACTGAGGTGGCAGACAAGTACACGATCCGGCTGATGGAAAGTGGTTACCGTGACCTATGGACGTGTGCAACACCATGGGAGTCACACTGGTACTGCCGAACCTGTAAACATAAAGTTTCTGTGCCATCAGTGTAGAAGACAAAGCAGGAATAGCCTTTGGTCTGCCAACTGACCGCACAAAAACTCTCCATTGAGCACTGGCTCCCCTACTACCGCCGGGAACACAACACGAGGTTATTATGGCCGCGATTTTCTGTATTATGGAGGTACTTCCCCAGTCGGACTGCTCAATTGTACGGAAACAGCGTCTTGCCCTATCTCCTATTAGTACTCCTATTATCTCTAGTGCAGTCTTCCCTCAATGCTAGAGGGTCACGTGGCAGTCTCTTTGATAAAACTAAGAGAGGGAACCCGTGATTTAATGTGTGCTTAGCACTTAAGAGCACGGGGGTTCCTCTCTTTCACCTTAGGATTAGAGTTCGGATGAAGAAGAAAAAAAAAAGATGACGCAACTGGCTCACGGTGATTGCGTCAGTTATCTTCTAAAGTAGGTTCACGAAGAAAGTGTATTTCTAAATTTAAAATAGCAACCAAATTGGAAAACACTGAATAATATGTGCACGAAGAAAGTTATATAAAATACCTACCAAATTTAAATTGCTTATATATGGAAATGGATGGACATTGATGATGCAATCGGATCACTACGGGTAAATATAAATAAATAATATTAAATAAAGTAAATAAATCATTTAAATATAATTCTTTCGCTGGTTTGGTAAGTTGGTTCCACTGAGAAAATAACAGCAAGAAACTCATTTGAAACAAATTTACATTGTGCGAGCCAGTAAAACATTAGCATGACCATGCATTTTTATCATTAAGATATTCGTTTACTTTATGTTCTACTTTTTCATTAAATACTTTTTCATTTCTATTTTAAAATTTAGTGGCATTCCAACCAAATCCTAAGGAATTTTATTAAACATAGTTATAATGTTGCCTATGAACGAATTATCAAACTTATGAAGACTGAGTTTTGGCACTGTAAGTTTATTTTTATTTCTAGTACTTATTATAATCTATGTTCTATCGTCGATCTATGTTCTTGCGTACAAGTGCTCTCAGTAATGAGATCTTATGATTAGTTATGATGGTGTCTCTTATCTCCTAAAGTCTAAACCAAACAGTCCAAATATAAAGAAAGTTCATGTACATACCTTTTTTCCGTGTCGAAATCTTGTCGAACACAGCGGTTATGTTGAACTCAAACGTATGTAACGAATGTAAGTTTACCTAAGACATATCCTTCGCACACCGACTGACCCAAGGCTTCAAGACGGCCTCCTCAGGTGTAACCGCGGTGTCCTCATCTTGCCCCCGGCCTTTCCACCCGGGCGCGCTATTTCTGCTAAGGTGACAGGAGGCTCTACCTGTCACCGCCAGCCTAGTCAATTATGAGGTACCTATACAACGAGATTGAATTTTGAAATTAAGAACACGAAATTTGAACATGGCAACTTGTCACTCACATATAAGAAAAAAATCGGTCATTGACTTCCCATTACTTCATATAGATGACACAACTCAGATCAGTGTGCGTTAGGTGTGCGTCTTTACAAAAAAAAATCTCTTTCAAAATAAGAATACGAAATTCGAATTTGGTCATTGAGTTATCGCAACTCTCCATACCTCATTGATGACGCAACCGCAGTGAGCAACAGTTATGTCCTCCACATTTAATTTATAATGCACCTACACAACGACATATCTCTACCAGGAAAGCATAATTTATCAGCATCACACTTAATGGATATTTAAATCTTGCAAATATATCCCTATTTATCTTTGAGGAAATCTTTAGAGAGCCGTATATAGTTCTGATTTCGTGTCATTCCGTTCCGTGTTTGTCGATGTCCCACTTGCACCGACATAATGTAATATAAAGTAACATTTCCGCCGAATAGAAAGTGGTAGTAGGTAAAGTAATATATTGTTCGTTTATAAGCAAAGTTTGCTATGTTATTTTCTACTAGACTAGCAGCTTACAACAAAAAATGTGTTGCTGATGTTTAGGGATGTAAAAGTGCAAGTTTGGGAGGATGAATGTATTTTGAACTGAACGAATCTTAATGAAATTTGGCACAGAGATAGATCACATAGTAGGTATCCAGAAAAAAAAATTAATGTGGCACTCGGGGACTGCCGCGGTAAAGCTATTGCATAGCATTTTGTATCAACTTATGCAATTATGATAATATGCCCTTTGACGTGCATTTGTTTTTATTTCCTTTCTGTGGCTATTTTCGCTTTTCTTCTCTATAAAACGAAAATATCTAGGTATAAATAATAGGTATAAATAATTAGGTATAAATAGTGTAATGACAGACTAAAACAAAATTATTCATTTAAAAAAAAATAACGATATTAAGAATTGATTATCGACAAATTTTACAAGTACAGCTATTCACGGTTGTACATAAATACCTATACACCTATATACTTTCTCATAAACAGCTGCTTATGTATTCGTCCGATTTCGGAGCAGCTCGTCTCGATTCGTGCGAGCTTCGTAGAGTCGTACAATACGGCTAGTTGCACGCACACGAACACCGTGTCGAAGACTGCCGAAAAGAAACGAGCGTGAGGTTTTTTCGTTACGGAATTTCAGGATTCGGTCCCCGCGCTCAAGGCCCTCGATAGAAGCTATGCAATAGCTTAAAACTACAACGTTTGAATTATTAATTTCTATCTTTTTGGAGGTAGAGTATTTTTTGTGTCGGGGTTTTTTTAATTTACATTTAATTTTTATTGAACTTCCTTACACAAGAGGTAACGGTATCGTGAAGTTTCCTCATCTCTAACAATGTTGTACGATAAATGCCCAACGCATCTAAAGAAGTTGTCACTTCAAGACTTGGGTAACATAAATACTTTTTTTAAGTTTCCTATCTGTTTGTTCACGATGAACGCAAAAACTACAAAAATAGATGACAGATAGACACTAAGTACCTACTAAGGTTAAAGCACCAATGGTGGACACTGACACAAAAAAAAACATTTCTTGTAAGAAAAGTAATTACTTGGTTTACATGACTATTTATTTAAAAGACACCTAATGGCCTATATAAATACATGTTAAAAAATTCGTAACACTGTTGTAAGTAAATACTGAATTGGAGCCAGTTGTTTCTTAAGATTTGTGTTACGGGTAGTGATTTTTAGTAGGTGTGATTTTTTTATTAATTGTTAATGATTACCACTAATTTTAGTATTAATGTTATATATATGTAAGTTATTGACCTACGTACAGACCATTGCCGTATTTTTATGGCTAGATTTTCTATAACTTTTAAGTGATTTTCCACTATTGGTACTTACGACATAGTGTATAATTATTTTATTTAAAGTAAAAGTATAATAGTTTTAATGATTTTGATCTACAAAAGTTAATGTTGCTTTAACACTAAAAAAATGAGGAAACGACCTTTCTGTAATTAACATAATAATAGTAAATTTTGTAGATTGAAGTTTGATTTGTCCTTAATGTTCGCCATTGGTGATTATACCTTGAATAGGTAGTGCATTTTTTTTAAATAACGTAACGTTTTTTAATAATGTATATAGGACTTGTCGATTTAACTTCACCTCGCCTGATGGTAAGCTGAAGGCAAAGTCTCAGGAAAGAGGGTCACCGTTGCTTAGGTACACGTACCATGTTAACATTTGTGGCAATCAGCTTAACGGCCTCATCAGATGCTTTTTCACGTCCCGCTTAATGGACCTGGGACTGTAGGGAGAAGGAAACACGTGAGCTGGCAAGGAGTTGCAGGTCTTAACGGTGCGACAAAGAAATGCATGTGTCGAGAAGAACGAAATATTCGTATCAGAATCAAAATATCCTTCACGGACATTGTAGTTGGCTACATAAAGGGGCAATGCCCACACAATTCGTAGAACTGACACCGCATAAGGCAAAACCCCGGATATCTATGGAAATACCATTGAGATAACGTTGCGCAAGTGATTTTACTTTTGATTTTACAATCAAATATTATTTGAAATCACGCACATTAGACCCAATTATTTAACACCTCAAAAAGTCTACAAATCTACACTAGACCGTTTATATTATCCAAAAATAAAAGCGGCCAATTGCGAGTCGGACTCGCCCTTGAAGGGTCCCGTAGCAGCAAGTAACATATTATAAGAGTTCTGATTGAATGAAAGGTAAATTGCGGTTCAGATTAATGACGTATTAAAAAAAAAACTACTTACTAGATCTCGTTCAAACCAATTTTCGGTGGAAGTTTACATACATTAGTTTAAATTAATTACATCATATGTTGTTTTGTTTTATCATTCTCTTATTTAATAAGTAACAGTGGGGACACATTTTACCACTTTGGAGGCCGCAAGTTATTCAGTTTAGATAAAAATGATATTAGAAACCTCAATATCATTTTTGAAGACCTATCCATTGATAACAGACGCGTATGGGTTTGAAGAAAAAAATATTTTGACTTTCAGTTCTAAGTGTGGGTATCTACTAGTTAATAGAAAAAAATATGTTTTTTTTTTCTATTAGTCTTAATCCGGTTCACAGAATACATCTACTCACCAAGTTTCAACAGTATAGTTCTTATAGTATCGGAAAAAAGTGGCTATGGACAGATATGACGAATCCATAAGGGGCCGTTTTTGCCATTTGGCTACAGAAACCTAAAAAACAATAAAAAATCTACTAAGTTATTCTATTCATTTCTATTACAAAAGCGAAAATGTGTGCGGATGTTTGGCTGTATATTCTTAATCATGCTCAAACGGCTCTACGGCTCTATCTGATCTGGCTAATACTTGGCTTATTTTTAGTTTATCATTGATTAGGTACATTAATGGATCAAATTATCGAAATTATAGTAGGTACTTAAACGTTGAATTTCATTCTATAAACTTTCCTTACAGCTCCTTTGCATCCAGTGAGCAAAGTTAACTTTATCATATCCTACATTATAAAAAGAAATAATATGTAAGTTAACATGTCTCCGCTAGATGGCGTGAGGTGTGGTAACATTAACTACTATATAAAACACACGCAATTACATAGAACATTTCTGTACATTCAATGCTCTTCTTAATAGAAGGAAATATAAATAATGTGACGAAATTTCCTTATAGCTGACAATCTGTGTCATCTTGACCTTCTACGGTGATTGAATTATTTGAGGTCGGCATGATGAGTTTTTACGCTCAGTGAATAAATTTTCAAATTAATTTTTCTCTTTCGTTAACCAGTTGACTAATAAATCAACATCTTCTAAGTAATGATCACTGTTGCATTTCAAGGCTTTTATTTCAGAGCTCGGTGCATGCAAACTGAATCTTTTCGATTTAATTTGCCTGACACACTAACCCTATGTAATCAGTGTTCAAACTACTTATTGACATAAACTGTGCGCTAACCTCGAGACGAAAGACTGTATTCCAACGTAGTCCGTTATTCAAGAGGTGTCACAGTCAGCATGTTAGGTAGACTTCGGCCCAAGGATCTTGGTGGAACGCTCTGAAAGTTTCAAGGCCCCCGATTCAGCTAATTTTATGACGTAACAAAACCACTGTCATACCGCTGATATACCATAAAATGGCATTAAATTTTAGACTTCAAATCTGAGTTTTAAAGTCCAAAATGAAAAGAGTTTATAACATTTTTTATTCGCTGTAAAAGATTGTCATTTAATTTTAGACTTTAACAGTATAATTGTAAAGTCTAAAGCTAAGCAGCGGCAGACAAGCACACGGCCCACGTGTTGTTACGTGGTTTCCGTGGCCTATGGACGTGTGCAACACCAGGGGAGTCACACTTGTGCTGCCGACCCTGTAATTACAGAGAGTTTCTATGCCGTCAGTGTAGGAGACAAAGCAGGAATAGTCTTTCGTCTTCCCACTGACAGCACAAAACCTCTCCAGTGAGCTCTAGCTACCCTGCTCACCGCCGGGAACACAACATTTACATTATAGCCGCGGTTTTTTGGAGGGTGGAGGTACTTCCCCAGTCGGACTGCTGAATTGGACAGGAATACCGTCGTGTCCTACCTTCTTAATTACATTTTAACCCGGAAATGATTTCTGTAGGTTATACGAGAATGTTATCATCGATATTGATAGGGGCATTGCAAATAAATAACACCAATATTTTTACTTCCTTGTCCAGTATATTTATTTGACTTCCTTGACCAGACTAAGAGCGTTTTCACACTCATCCGATATCCGACATCCGATATCGATGTCGGACGTCAATAGCCGACATCCGATTGCCGACACCTTATGCTGTTTTCATATTTATCCGATAAAATCGGCCCGATACAGCCATTTGCTTGAAAGCACAGACAAGGCAAGGATGATAGGAGTGAAAAAAAAATTTTTTTCGACCTTTTTGACATGACATGGTATTGAGTTTTTTTCTTATATTCGTGATCAGCGTCATCAATTAACGCGAAACGACGTGTAACTCAGAAAATGTCCTTGAGGTCGAAAATTGCTTGCAGTTGCTGTTTTAGTATCTTTGTGCACCGATATCGGGCCAAACAGTGGTGTTGGCTCCGATAACAGATATCGGGCCGGGCAATGTGAAAGAGAGATACATATATCATACATTTGACTTCCTTCGATATCGAATGTCGGATATCGGCTGTCGTAATCGGATATCGGATGAGTGTGAAAACGCTCTAAATGTAAAATAATTGATACACAAGTGGGAAACAACAACACGACAGACCAGCTTTATTTATAAGTCACTTATTTCATTTTCCTCCTAATACATAATATCGGTATTGCCTCACATAATTATTACAAGGATAACGGTGAGATAAATACGTTAATTTTCTAATCATCAGTATCTATTTTCCCGGGTAAAACCTACGGGCAAATGTATTAGACTAGTTCGAATACCTTCTGCTTATCTGCTTGCTTTGCTTTTCTGTCCATTCGTATTCTATATTGTTCTATGACCCACCTGCTAACGTGTGCTACTTGCCCACAAACGTGTACACCGGAGGAACTCATGAGTGCCTTTGAGAATGCTCGCAAGGTGGTGCACACTGGGCATACAAAATATGATATGATATACTGTCGACTCGTACATACATAATTTGTAATCACAGACTGGAAAGACGGCCTAAGCGGAGTTGGGAAAAAGGCTCAGAGAATAATGATGATGTACAAAAGGATATTTATATAATAAAAAAAGACGGGTTGGACTCTGGGAGTGCCGGCAGAAGTGAAAACTGTTTCTTTCTTTCTTTCTTCGTTATATACATAGAAAAAGATAAAAAGTACATACCATACCATACTTGTAATATAGCGCCAATCATATAACCTATCACTAATGTTCTGCAAATTTTCTGTCAGAAGAAATTAATAAATTTCAAAAAGAAAAAATAATTAACAAAAGTAAAAAATTACAAAAAGAAAAAATAATCACAAACAGCAATAAATTACAAAAAGGATAATAATCACAAAAAGTGTCAGAAGGCCAGGTTTGAACCCGGTACTATCTGAGACCATAAGGACTTACAGTCGAAGCGCTTACCGCTACCAAGCCATTTATGGTATCTTGCAAAACAGACAGCCTATAGCTAGTGTTGTATGACGTCAGTCGTCGGTTACGGTCCAAAGGTCAAGCGATCCTGACCCGAGTTTAACATTTTTTACGCATCCAACGCCGCTAAAGAAGTTTTCACTACAAAAAAAGATTTTTATTTTGCTCATTAATTTTCATCTAGTTTGAGATATGTAAAGAGGTACCGCCTGCTATAAAGCTTATTTCAATCTTTTCAGAATCAGTCGGGGTTTTTTTTAATTTTAATAATTATTATTTTTCATACTTTTTTATATATGTGTGTAATCGTCTTCTTATTTTCTTCACTTTGATACCCCACTCGATAAATTTGAGCGAAAATTTTATTTATACTAACTACATTAGGTATATATTTTGGTGGATTTTGTTCATATAGTTTATGTATCCAGGAACACTTGGGCAATAAATACATAAATCATTGAAATCCGTACGGTGGTTCAAGAGATATGAGGTAGCAAAGGACATACAAGATACACGCGAAAAACATAACCCTTTTTGACAGTCGGATAAAAAGGCGAGCTTAACTTAATTGTCGAGTTTTATTCTAGCGAACCTCAGAGCTGTGCGTATTTAATAATATTTTAAAGCATATAGCATGTCTACTAAGACAGCCTCTGTGGCGTAGCAGTAGTGAACTCGGCAACTACTGCGTAACTGCAGGTTCGATCCCCGCTCAGTGTAAATATTTGTATATGTTGCCGCCAACTAGCTTGATCAGCCGACTAATTAACTTCCTAGGCAGTTAACTAAACGGCGCCACAACTAACGGCCTAAATGATATTCAGCCATCTCGTTTATTACATCATTTAATAATCTGGCTAATGTTTAGGCCAATCGTAAGATGGGGCACTACGTTGAAATAAGAAAGAAAATTACATACATACATATACTTACACCACATCCCCGAGGGGGTAGACAGAGGTGTATTCACGGAAAATTAGTGATAGGTTTATTGTGATAGCTTAGCTTAGTTAAATGCCTAGGCAGTTAATTGAACGGCTGATTAATCTGGGGTATTTGAATTGGCTTGATCGTGCCTCGGCAAGCACGTTAAACCGTCGGTCCCGTTCTCCATACGGAAATGTATGGCAGTCGTTGCGGGTAGTTGGAGCTCTCAGATGTCCAACAACTGGTCTAGGTGCAATGCTTCGATAGCGCATTTGGATTGTGGAGTGCCATCCGATAGTTGCTTCACGGAAAATATCCAAGTTCAGCTAAATGCGCAATTAGACTGGTAAAAGCGGACCCCAGACTCCAAGCTGAAAGCCACGGATGCGACTGGGATTAATGCTAGAATAATTTTTTTTTATAGAAGATTAGCAACCAAAATTATCGAAATTACTACTATTCCCTCTAGCCCCTCCAGCTAAGCTAAATTGCTTATGCTAGGAGTGGGTTTACATAGGTAGTGTACCTGATGTAAGATTCGGACCCGGGACTTCTCGATCGTAAGGCCGACACCTTAACCACTAAGCTATCGACGAGGATGAAGAAGAAGTATGTCCTAACAGTTTCTAACGATTTCTGTCGCCTCAAGATGAAAGTTTGCGGGTTCAAGTACTTCAATCCCGTCATGGACGATCACTTTTTCCGATATAAATTGACTTAGAGCGATAACTACTACCACTCAAATAAGAGTTTCAAACTGACCTCATTTATTTAATACTTCCGTTATGCAAATAATCTGCCATGAATCATATCATGCAGTTGATTATATCAATCAAGAAATGTCTGTGACAAGTCGTTGACCATAAAATATTCTAAGAAACACCGCGAGATCGTCTAAGGGCACGGAACAGAAAAAACGATGGAAGTGTGAAGTAGGCGTGGCACGCGTGTCATTGATATGCGGAGATTTGCAAGCTCTTACAATTTCAACCTTCAGTCGTATCTGTCATCACGTGTATTTGACAGTTTTGGACCGTGTGTTATTTAATACTATTTAATAGAAATATGCCTTACTGGGTCATTTTGTAGTGCACCGATGATAGTAGGAGCATAAATATTCGAAATGGAGGCGTTTTATACCATCGATAAGTCAGGATATAGCAGAATTTATAACTAATCTTATTGACATGCAAAGAAATAAAATAAAATAAAAAATCAACCTTACCACATATCAATAAAGCTGGTTTTTGATTACACACAATAGACATGTCATACTTATTTATTCTAGAACTTTCTTCGCTATTCATTTAGTGATGTAGTCAAACTTTATCGATATCTACTTTTTTTAGAAATATTTATAAACTTTTGTCAAATGGTTTTATTGTTTTTTTTATATCACGGAACATTCTGAACACTTCTGCATACCCATTCAAAGGATACGGGCGTGATGTTATGATGTGTAGTGGCATAGACATAGCAATAATATGCGTTTGCACCAATTACTGCTGATTTCCTGGTTTATTTTTTTATATAATTTAGAAAACGGGAATTAACGCGATCATGGTATAGGTACTTACATACCTCAGTCAGCCTGTGACCACGGCCGGTGTAACCTGGTCGAAACGTCAGGCAATCAAAGGTATGTAAGTACCTATACCATGATCGCGTTAATTCCCGTTTTCTAAATTATATATCATGGAACGCGAGAGTTTAAAAGTTAGTTTTTTTTAAATATAGGACACGTCAATTTGACTTTACCTTGCCTGATGGTAAGCTGAAGGCAAAGTCTCAGGAGAGAGGGCCACCATTATACACACGTGCCATGTTAACAATGGTGGCACTCAGCTTGACGGCCTCATCAGACGGCCTCTGATTTTCACGCCCCGCTTACAGGACCCGGGACTGTAGGAAGAGGGAAACACGTGAGCTGGCAAGGAATTCCAGGTCTTAATTGTGCGACAAAGGAAAGAGTCACCGAACCGCTTGGTTCTTGAAGGAATGTTCTGCACCGTATGCGGGTGACATCTAAGTCCTGCACGTGTCATCCTGTATAGGAAAGGAGAGGGTGGGACTAATTGGAATAGCTCTTCAGAACATTCTCCATGGTAGAGACGGTAAAATACTGCCAAGGAAGCAACATCTCTACGCAGCTGCAAAGGCTCGAGGGTACTCGTGACCTCAGGATTTCCGATAATGCGGACCGTACGTCGCTGCAACCTGTCGAGAGCATCTAATATTGAAGTGTTTCGTGGTCTCTCTCTGAAACCCTTTATCGGATCTTTACAAAAAATAAATGGTATCATTCCGGAATAGTCTTCTTTCGAACAAAGAAGGAATTTTGCAAATTCGTCTACACATGACGAAGCTATGCGCGTATAAACATACAAAACTATAAACTTCCGAATTGAACACCTCCAGCTGGATATTTTCTAGTTTGTGAACGCGGCGCAACATGCATGCGCGATTAGCAAATAGATTTTGGTGATCTACGTTTTCTCATTTTATGCAAATTAAATTAATTATTTCAAAGTAGTGTATGAAACTGCTCGTAAAATGGTCTTAAAACACCCGTCTGATACTGTAAAATACTCGCACTCGTATTTTAAGTATCCTTAAAGCGATTTCACATTTTCTGATATTTGGTGTCTGACACCGATAGCCGTCGCCATGTGCTGTTTCCACATATATTCAATGAAATCGGTCCGATTCGGCCATTTGCTCGATCGCACAGACAGGATGAAAAAAAGAAAAAATATCCTAGCAATTATTTTCAACATCTTTTTCTACTTTATTTTATTTCCTTCGATATCGGAGCCGACACTAATATCGGATATCGGATGCGCCGGATAGTGTGAAAACGTTTTTATTTTGCAACAGTTACATAAAATATCTACTATAAATGGACACTTGTTTTATTTCAATTAAATAGGTACATACGTAGTTTGAAGTCTTCATACATTTTTAATCGTTAATAAAAAACAGTTCAACAAGCTACAAAATCCCTCTTTTTTAGTACTCCTAGATTATAATTACTAACAGCGTTTGGAATCCTTTGACATTACGAAAACAAATTTCAAATCTATCGATATTGCCAAAATTTTATGTCACCGGTCTAGCGTTAATATTAAGGAGTTAGAGTGAGAGAGATAATACTTCAAAGTAATATCAACCGTATTCCTAACGCTTAAGGTTTTAAATAACATTCTTGAAATAAACGGACATCTGTTGGGGAGTAGTTGAACTTTTTCGGAATAGAGTTAGAGTGAGAAGCAAGTTTGATCCAGATACAAAACGTCGTAAATTCCTTTTTTATCTATATAAAAGTAATCACTAAAACGATTGAATAAGGTATGTTTTCGTTTTGCAGTGAGCATATTTTAGGCTAGTTTGGTGTTAAAGATATACGACCAATCAAAACAATTGTTTACTAGTAGTGCAACGTATTATTATCTGGTTGTATGTGTGAGTTTGGCGACATTGGTTCCGCTATTGAATCTGTCCTATCACACTTCTAATAGTTTTTTCTGTTCTGTGTCTAAGGGCATTAAAATAGTTTTTGTTGATTGCAGTCTAGTTTTTTTGTTTCCCTTGATTTGGTTCCAAGTTACAGTCAAGGATCTTACAATTTCATCAGCATCATCATCCTAAATATTATTTCGGTTGCATCCGAAAGTCTGTACAAGATCAAAATCTGGCCTAGAACTACCAACATCGCCATATGTGGCCGGTGAGTTTAGCTTAAGCCACAGAACAGATAATAGCTTGAGTATCGAAGATATTGTTGAACACCAAACGTACGTTTGGGCAATTCCTTTTAATTTGTAGGAATTTTGCAAAAATTCCAAAACGTCAGATTTCACTTTTTAATTAATCAGCGATCCGCCTTGGTTTCGCACGGGTGGTAAACATGTTCCCGTAGAAATTCAATATGTTACTATGTTACTCAGGGTGAACGCAACTTTCCAATGGTGGATTTTTTTTTGAAATCGGTACAATAGTTTTTGAGTTTAATTATTACAAACATACAAATCTTTTCTCTTTATAATAGTAGTGTAGATGAATTTGTACAATTTATTTATATATAATAATTATTTTTGCGGTCTTCAGAAGATTAATTAAACTGTTAAATTTTTGTTACTTATTTGTTTCATACAACCAGACTAAGGTGGTTTATCGACCACGCCCGCGCCGTTTAGGAGAAGTGAAATCCGATGGCAGTTATATTAATATATTATTTAACTTAGTAAGATCAGTTTAAATGTAACATAATTTACATGTAACTATGTAAATATGTAACAAAGATTTATCCTTGTTAAGTCAAAGCTCAATTTTCCAATTTTGACTAAACATAACTAGTCAATCAGAGAAACCCACTCCGGCGTAGGCGATGACTATTAACTAGACAATGACGTCATAAAACAAAGATGACAACGTCTATTTATAAATACTTATTATGAATTGCTTTAGTTAGGTTAGTTTCTCGTTTCCTCTTTGTACACCATGAACTTGACCCAATAGACCTTTAACCAGACAAGCAACGTTCAGGTACGATGACACGTCAGGGTAACAGATAGCGGCAAATATCTTAAGCAAAGGTTGGTTTAATGGAAGGAAGTTCAAGCGTGTGAACTATATTTTATTACTATAACTATTTTATGTGGGTAAAGCTGGTTCATAGGAAAAACAGAGTTTCAAGAAATACCTATCTGACCTGAGGAAATGTTGTGATAAGGATGAATGGCACACCAGCCCTTCTAGACAAGTGGTAATTCATTGGCCCGCGTTTGGTAGAATAGAATGATAAATGTGGATTTGACGTATATGACATGTGTTAATGACTGTCAAATACGTCAAAACCCACGCCATTCTATTCTAACAAATGCTTGTTAACGAATTGCCACTTGTCTAGAGGGCCTGGTATATTAGGTACGGGTGAATTGACAGACCAGCCAGGGTGAACTTTGCAGTATACATATTGGCCAAATTAATAAGATTTTGAAGAAAGGACAGTTTAGAAGTGCCTACTCGAAACCGACAGGCTTGTATGCAAGGATTAACAATAGTTGAGGAAGCTCGTAAAGTATGTAAGGATGGAGTCGAGTGACGGGCTCATGTCTCTGCCTATATATATATGTGTATTTATAAATTTAATAAACGTAATGGAAAAATTTATACGTACATGAGGTTGCTTTTGCCAAGAGAAACTTAAGTACACCTATGCTACGTTTCAAGGAATGCACACAGCGTGATATGATAGCCTTTGAAATAAGTCCTAAAAAATAGGAAAACCTGGCTGAGGATCGCGAGGACCAGTTGAGAAGGTCTTTGGCTGATGGATGCAAAACTCACGACAACGGCTGGTTCCGTTATTTAGCCATAAAACGTGAGAAAAGACTCATGAATTCATGCGAGGGTCACTGCAACTACACAACTACCAAATGACCCACAGAATGAGGGTCAATCTTACATACGCCACTGTCACTCCTGTATCGGACTTTTTTTTATACAACTGAGGTGGCAGACAAGCACACGGCCCACCTGATGGAAAGTGGTTACCGTGGCCTATGGACGTGTACAACATCAGGAAAGTTACACTCGGTCTGCCGACCCTTTAAACACAAAGTTTCTATGCCTTCAATGTAGAAGAGAAAGCAGGAATAGCCTTTGGTCTTCCCACTGACAGCACAAAAACTTTCCAGTGAGTTTTGAGTAAACTTCACGTTCATTCTAAGATGTGCCGCACAGATGCTGTTTACATGATCTATTTAAGATGTAAAGGCCTTTTACTACCGTAACCATTATTTTAGTTACCGTATAGTTACCGATCAAGCTTAAAAGGAATAAAAGGATTGATCAACCAAAGACGTGTGCCTTTTAAACCTATGATTTGCTTAATATACTTTAAATTAATTAGATCCGCTAATTTTTATGTCACACAAATTCCCAAACATGATAGTATTCTGACAAACAAATCTTAAATGATTGTTGGAATTTGAACTTGATTCAATAGCCAGATGACTAAATTTGATGATATCATAACGACGATTGGCGATCTATTTACATTACTAAGAAAAGGTACAGCATCAACATGTTCCTCGGTAACCGCAGATTTAGGGTGATGAGTTTATTGTTACCTGTAGGAAATTCTAAAAATAAGAATAATAATAAAAAATTCTCACCAACAACCAAATTACGGCGGGCGGGCGGGCGTGCGTGCGTGCGTGCGTGCGTGCGTGCGTGCGTGCGTGCGTGCGTGCGTGCGTGTGTGTGTGTGTGTGTGTCTGTGTGTGTGTGTGTGTGTGTGTGTGTGTGTGTGTGTCTGTGTGTCTCTATGTGTGCACGCGCGTGCGTGCATTTGAATTACGTGATCAAAGACTTCGTAGAATAAGTTATACATGATTATCTTTACAGAATGAAGCTTCCTTCCTAACCTACGAGATGTCATCATTATTCGGGTGGTAATCCCACCCAAAACTTGCGGTTTAGAACCCTAGGGTTCGTTTTTCTACGCAGTCTCCATACGTTGTTTTTCTCGGCAACATACCGTCTGATCCCTCCAACGACGACAGTCGGTACATCTATCTACTTATTAACGGCCTTATCAGATGTTATTTCACACCTTAATTGCATGAAGAAGGAAACACGTGTGTTTTCCCTAAAATATCTGACAAATATCTATCTCGATATCGCAAACGGGTCTTGAAGATCAAATGGCAGACTCTACAGCACGAAAAATATCGCAGTTGGCTTTTTACTACTCTTCTTCTTTTCGTGGGGTTAGTGGCCAACCTATAACAGAGTTGTTCAGGTCATCCATATAGGCCTCCGTCTTGACCTAACGACTGTGACAGCCGGGACCGACTTTTAACGTGCCCTCCGAAGCACGGAAGCGCCCAGATGTACCTAACACCACTAAACGGTGCTGCTGCAGCTTCTGCAGAGGTTCTTAAGCGGCGCAAACACTCCTATCTCATTGGAGATTATGAATTTATACCGTTTGGAGTCGAAATGTTCGGGCCTTGGGGTCCGAGCGACCGCAATCTCTTCAGGGAGATTGCGAAGCGTATAGTCGACGCTTCTCGTGACCAGAAGGCTGGCCTCTTTTTAGGGCAGAGATTAAGCATTTGCCATACAACGTGGCAATACTGCCAGTCTTCTAGGAACACTGCCACAAGAGGCATGCGATGTGGATGAATTCCACGACGAATTTTACTTTTAGTTTTAGTTTTTTTAGTATTGTGTATATACAGGGTGGAAGATTTTAACCTTACCTGGAGGGGAAGTACTCTAAATACTGAAGATAGCGAATTTCACTCAAAGGTAACATTCTTTTATTTTTAAAAAGAACTGTATTTATCTATTTAAAAAACTAGCTTATCACAGCCGGTAATCGAACCGACTAAAAAGAAACATTCTGTATTTTTATGGCATCAATTGATAGTGTTAATCATAAGGATAAAATCTGTCTAACAAACAAGTGAATTCTTGAAAATTTTGAAATGCCGTATTATTTCTTTAAAAAAATAAAGGAATGTTTATTAAGGCGCCCACTCACTAACAGTCCGCTTGCAGTCCACCTGCAGTTCCTGATCTGTCCGGCGGCCTGCAGTCCTAAGCCGATAGCGCCCATACACTAAAGCGATTTTGGCCTGCCGGCAATTCCCTGTTGTCAGTTTTGCGACCACACACTAGCAGTTGCGAGTCGTCAGTTTTAGGTCGTACGATCGCCTGCCGGTAATGGTCTGATATCAGTTACATAGACTACGAAAAAGTGCAAGCGATTTTCGACCTTATTGACATTTTCTTAATTACATGTTTTTTCGCATAAATAAATGCTGCTGATCACGAATATAAGAAAAAAAACTATATTTGTTGTGATGTCAATAGGGTTGAAACTAGCTTGCACTACGTTATTCTTATATAAGTACGTGCTAATCATTGTGAGAAATAGGTGTTAGCCATTTTGAATCTAATGGACTATGTGCATAAGAAATATAGACGATTATGTACAAAAAATGAATAAAATCTTAGTAAAAAATAGTGATGTAGGTACATGTCATCATAATGTTATTACTTCAGACAAAAGCATAAAATTAATTCACTGTTTTATTCTAAGTTTATTACGTTAAAAAGCTGACACGAAACGTCGATCGACAGGCCGTCGTTCGACATATGCTCGTTCGCCCTGAAGGCCCAGGACTGTCCGGCTTAGAACTGTCCGGAATCGTTCGGCGGCCACACACTATCGGATCGTAGTAGTCATCAGTCCAAAATCGTTAAGGAAACTGTTAGTGTGTGGGTTATTGCGATTAACTGACAGATTTATATCGTCCGGTAAACTGTTAGTGAGTGGGCGCCTTTAGAGTTACTTAATTTATTTATTTTTGTTTATACATCTGTAATAAAAAAATGCTATATTTGTATATAAATAAGATATCACCAAGGGATTTAACCAAAAATAAATATATGCAAATTAGAGTACTAAACGGTCACCCATCCCAATGGTAACCCTTCGCCTAGGTATCTTAACCCACTGATCTCTTAACGAACAGTGAACGCACCCTTCTAGACAAGTGGCAATTCGTTCTCCGGCGTTTGGTAAAATAGAATGACGAATGTATGGGATTTGACGTATTTGACAGTCGTTAACGCATGTCATGAACGTCAATTCCTTTACATTTGTTATTCTATTCTAGCAATCGGTGGCCAACAAATTGCCTTTTGTCTAGAGGGGCTAAAAACCAACTGAGTTAGGAAAAATACTCAGAGGACGATAATCATCGGCGTAGAATCTTCACATACACGTGTTTGAATAAATATAATGCATTCTATGCTGTTTATAATGTACTTAACATCATAAACTTCCTATTTCGCCGTAAATATATACACAACAATAACGGAGTGTAAATCATTACAATAATTATGTTTGAAAACAATGATATAACAGTTCTTAGATTCTGAGAACCACATAATGGAAAACATAATAACAATTACATTATCATGAACATTGAGTCATTATATTCCGCGCGAAAATAATTTTCTTGTATGGAATCGCTCGCATATAGTCTATTGAGTTATAGGACAATTTCTTGTGAAATTCAAGGAAATAGAACGCAAATGCAATATCGAATATGCGATAAAATTCAGTGTTTGTGTGTTTGCTAGAATTGAATGCTCTTTCATAATATTGGTACCGTTTGTTCGATCGATTGAGATAACACTAATCAAGTTATTACCTGCTGCCTGCTACTGGCTGTTGTTATTCATAAGTATGAGTTCATTATTGGACCCAAAAGGCTTTACATATTGAACCAAGTTGTAAGATTTTACGACATGAATCTTTGTTGAATGCATAAAAAATGTCATAACATAAATTTTTCTTCTGCACTTTTCTCAAAGGATAAACCAAGAAGGCCATGTTCTTAGAAAAGGATACCAAGATTTACAAGCTTACAAACAGCTTCAAATACTAAAAATATAAAATCGAACCCAATAAAAGGCGATTTAGCCCCAACTTCAACAGAAGCACTGTCATCTATTCTGTGCCAGAAGTCTGCTAATGGCAAAAAAGGAACCCTTATGGTTTCGTCATGTCTGTCCGTCAGATCTACCTAGAAGTAGCTTTTTTTTAAAGGTAATAAATCGCAAATCGCTATTTTCCTTTCATTCAATCAACTCAAATATAAAACTTCCATATTACGTTACTGACTGCTACGGAACCTTTCATGGGCGAGTCCGACTCGCATTTGGCAGCTTTTTTATCTTATAAATTTTATCTATAATTATGTTATTTTTTGGAGCCTTTTTGGCTTATAATTTGTATGATTTTAAATTAAAATTGAATTTATAAAACTTAGATAACAATCTATGTTTAGTTTGATTAGATTTAGTTAGGGTTAGTGTGGCGTCGATCTATATGGCGCTGTCATCTGTTAAAAAAGGTAGGTCCACTACCCGGTCCACTTATTTATTTTGACTGACGGCGTATCTAACTCAACTTCTTCAAAAAAATTCAACTTCAACTTCTTCAAAATGACCTCTGCAGCAAATCGCCAGGCCCACAATTTTGCCAATGTCAAGTAAAATGTATTATATAATTATTAATGGCGAAACGCCAGTGTCAAGTGTACCAGAGCCACGTTAGCTACGGCAGTTAATTTGTTTTCGCGTGTACGCCCCCCACAAGATTTATCTAACTCACTAGCTTCTGTCTGAGGCTCCGCCCGCGTGATGTTGGTTATCACTATAATATAGATTATCGTTATAAATTGTAGCCCTATGTATTATTCTGATGTATAAGCGATATTATTGTAAAGGTTTATCATAATCTATTCAGCAGTTTTTATGTGAAAGAGTAACAAACATCCATTTATCCTTCCGTCCATATTTACAGACTTTCGCATTATTATATTAGTAGGATTAAAGTAATGTTGACCTTACAGTACCTACGTCAGATTATTTATATTCTGTGCTTGTAACCTACATAAACATATAACATTTTATGTTTTAATAGCTTATTAAAATTCACAACCTAATGGACCACATATAGATGGATCAGATAGATAAGTCTAGTATGTACCTACTAACATTATATGTTGTTTTGTCGACTAAATGTTTGTAAACATTACTAGGAAATTAGTTGCGCCACATAATATTCTGTCGCAGTAAAAATTACGCGGAAAATATTACGTCGAAGTAGAAACTGCGCGAAATGTCTTCACAGAAGAAAGTTTACGAGGAAACAAAAACTGTGATGATTGTTGGGATGTTCTAACGAATTCTTATAATTAAAGTCTTTCTATAAGTACCTAGTAACCGGCATATACCCCAAGTTGTGAGGGAAATGAGCCCTTAGCGCGCGAGGATTGGTTTGGGGCCGTCCATGAATCACGTGATCCTATTTTTAACATTTTACAACCCCCTCCCTCTTGAAGATACGTGCAGAGATTTACGACTACTCTCCCCCCTCCCCAACAACACATGTATTTTTAATACCTACAAAGAATTATAAAATTGTTAGAATATTATATTTAAATACAGATATTATAAAGTATAACCTTATTTTATTATGAAATTAAGGAACATGATAAAATATCTAGACTAGACTATTCGCTGTGTGGTTCCCGGCATAGAATAGGACCACTCCATCTCTTCTCGTGGATGTCGTAAGAGGCGACTAAGGGAACACCAAAGGACGGGCAGCGGCGTCTTTTGTGATGCATCCTCATAAATACTAAAATACCGCGCTCGCCACGCTTGGCAAACGGGTTGGCGAGCGCGGTATTTTAGTATTCGCCAACCCGTTTGCCAAGCGTGGCGAGTATGGCAAGAAACCTCCCAATGAACGGACAAAAAAAGACCAGGCCCCTAGTCCCCGGCAGCCCCGCTATTCCTGGCTCCGGTAGCGGTCATGGTAACGGCGGGGCAGGGGGTGCTAAGAATCCCCGGCAGAGATTCGGCTACCACCCCAGACGGAAACTGGCCCTGGTAACACACAACGTCAGCACGATGGGGACTGACGAGAAGCTGCTCGAGGTGGAAGAGGAAATGAGTAGGTTACACTGGGACATTGTTGGGTTGTCCGAAGTGCGAAGAGCAGGGGAAGGCACGACAACCCTGAAGTCTGGTCACCTACTCTACCACCGGGAGGGTGACAGAAAGTCACTGCATGGTGTCGGGTTCCTCGTCCACAGGTCCCTTATTAACAACGTCATATCCATCGAGAGTATCTCGAGTCGGGTGGTATACCTGATACTCAGAGTATCCAAAAGATACTCGTTGAAGGTCATCCAGGTGTACATGCCCACCAAGTCATACTCCGATGAAGAGGTCGAGGAAGTGTATGAGGACATAAGTAGGGCCATACATGCTTCCAAAACCTATTTCACTGTTGTTATGGGGGACTTCAACGCGAGACTGGGCGAACGGGGCGATGGGGAGTTGAGGGTGGGGCCTTTTGGATATGGGCAGCGGAATGACCGGGGCCACATGCTGGCGGACTTTATGGAGAAAGAGGGTCTCTACGCGATAAACTCTTTCTTCAAAAAGCCACCCCAGAGAAAGTGGACCTGGCTAAGCCCCGCTAACATAGCGTATGAGATTGACTGCATCTTGACGACAAAGAGGCAAGTATTCAATGATGTCTCTGTGATCAGCCGTGTAAAAACCGGTAGCGATCACCGTATCGTAAGAGGCACATTGAATATTAGCCCTGGACTAGAAAGGTCACGTCTGATGAAGTTAACACTCAGACCGTCATATGCCGATGTCCGGGACTCCGAGAGCTTTCAGCTAAAACTATCCAATCGTTTCGATTGTCTACAGGATCGCGTTTCAGTGGACGAGGTAAACAACGTGCTGGTAGAAGCTGTCCAAACGGTGGGATCTAAATTCTTTAGGTCTCGCCCTAAACAAAAACCTCAGAAAATTTCGACCCAGACCCTTGATCTCATAGCCAAACGTCGATCTATGCCGCTACAGACCTCCGACGACGCTGAGGCATATAGGCAGCTCAACAGACGCATACAGAAATCTTTGCGACACGACATTCGCTCCTATAATACAAAAACTATTAAGGAGACGATAGAGCGAAACAAAGGCTCCAAAGTGTTTGCGAGGAATGCGTCCGTTGGACAAAGCCGGTTGACGAAGCTGAAGACGGAGGATGGCGGCATGGCAACGGCAACGGCAGAGGTACTTAGGGAGGTCGAAAGGTTTTATGGACAGCTATATACATCAGTAACACAGCCCGTTGGCATGGCTAAAGATCCAAGAGCCAAGCTTACCCGACATTATACCGAAGACATCCCGGACATCAGCCTGTACGAGATTAGGATGGCCCTCAAACAGCTAAAGAATAACAAAGCGGCGGGTGAGGAGGGAATTACAGCAGAGCTTTTGAAAGCGGGCGGAACGCCGGTACTGAAGGTCCTTCAGAAGCTCTTCAATTCCGTCCTTCACGAAGGCATAACGCCGGAAGCGTGGAACGGGGGTAAGGTGGTCCTTTTCTTTAAGAAAGGTGATAATACTTTGTTGAAGAATTATAGGCCCATCACGCTCCTGAGCCACATTTATAAGTTGTTTTCGAGGGTTATTACGAACCGTCTCTCCAACAGGCTCGATGACTTCCAACCTTCCGAACAAGCCGGATTCCGTAAAGGCTACAGTACCATAGACCACATCCACACGCTGCGGCAGGTTATACAGAAGACCAAAGAGTATAACTGGCCTCTCTGCTTAGGATTCGTGGACTATGAGAAAGCCTTCGATTCGATCGAAATATGGGCCGTGCTACAGTCTCTCCAGCGGTGCCGGATAGATCACCGGTATATCGAAGTGTTGAAGTGTTTATACCAGAACGCCACTATGTCGGTCCGAGTACAGGAACAGAGCACGAAACCAATTCCATTGAAAAGGGGCGTTAGACAGGGAGACGTGATCTCTCCGAAACTGTTTACCGCTGCCTTGGAAGACGTCTTCAAGCTACTGAACTGGAAAGGACGTGGCATCAACATAAACGGCGAGTATATCACTCACCTTCGGTTTGCCGACGATATTGTCATTATGGCAGAATCGCTGGAAGACTTGAACACCATGCTCGAAGACCGCAACAGAGTATCCCAACAGGTGGGCCTTAAGATGAACATGGACAAGACAAAGGTTATGTCAAATGTCCATGTTGCGCCTCTACCGGTTCATGTTGGGGACTCAGTCTTAGAAGCTGTTGACGAGTACGTCTACTTGGGTCAACTGATCCAGGTAGGCAATTCCAGTTTCGAAGACGAGGTAAATCGACGAATCCGACTCGGCTGGGCAGCGTTCGGGAAGCTACGAGATGCCTTCTCGTCCGACATACCTCAGTGCCTGAAGACGAAAGTCTTTAACCAATGTGTGTTACCAGTGATGACTTACGGATCGGAAACGTGGTCCCTCACTATGGGTCTCCTAAACAAACTCAAAGTCGCTCAACGAGCTATGGAAAGGGCTATGCTCGGTATTTCCCTACGTGATCGCGTCAGAAATGATGATATCCGTAGGAGAACAAAAGTAACCGACGTAGCCCAGCGGATTAGCTCGTTGAAGTGGCAGTGGGCGGGACACATAGCGCGCAGAACAGATGGCCGATGGAGCAAAAGAGTTCTGGAATGGCGACCACGTACGGGCAAACGCAGTGTAGGACGCCCAACGGCTAGGTGGAAGGACGACCTCATCAAGGTCGCCGGGAAGCGCTGGATGCTTTGGATCGGTCATTCTGGAAGTCTATGGGAGAGGCCTATGTTCAGCAGTGGACTGTGTATGGCTGATATGATGATGATGATGATGAGACTATTCGGTTCAGAAATCGCGCGTTTGGCGAAAAAATAAATACATGTGCTAACTTATACTACACCCCATGCCCCCCTGTGATATTTCGTGATTTTTGTCAAACACCTACCCCCCTTCCCCTTTCAAGCCTCACGTGATTAATGAATGGCCCCTTTGATCTATGATTGATGGATTGAGCAGTAGTGTCATATGTGGACAGGCTGCTTGGTCTGGAATCACACACACATTTAGCAATGCAATTCCTCAGCGACGAGCGACCTTCGACGAGACCCCGATCATATCCCGAACGAGGCGCTTGATTGTTACCCTCAAGGCAACACCTTTCGAGCAAGTTATTGTTGTGTAATTTCAAACCTTTAGAGAAAAAATTTAAGTCGTCAAATTCTAAAAGTAAATTAGCTTGTCCTTAATAACAATTGTAATAATACTTGTATTTTGTGTACATTACATTTTGTCGGTTTTTGAATTTTAAATAAAGGAAATAAAGAGAACGTAGAGTTAGGCTCCAGTAGGTACACACACAACCCAAATCTCCACAGAGAATGATAGGCTGTATGGAAGTGCGAGACGAAAATGTGCGAGAACTGGTATGAAAGTAATGAAATGATTGCGTGAAATATTTAGTAAATAGTTAAGAATGAAAGAACCCTGTGATGGTTATTGTACACATAGCAGACTAGAATAAAACAAATATCGTGAAGAATAGGCTCGGACTGAGGATGAGAAGACGTCTGAGAAACTAGGTTAAAGAAAAAGACGCGTTGCACTCCGGGAGTGCTGGCAGAAGTGAAAACTTTTTCTTTCTTTCTTTCTTTCTTTCTTTCTTCGTTATTTACAGAGAAAAGGATAAAAAATATATACCTGCCATACCATACCTATAATATAGCACCAATCATAGAACCTATCACTAATTTTCTGTCAGAAGAAATTAATGAATTGCAAAAAAAAAAACAAAATGTAAAAAATTACAAAAAGAATAAATAAAAAGTGACAGAAGCCCAGGTTCAAACCCGGCACTATCTGCAACCATAAGGACTTACAGTCGAAGCGCTTACCGCTAAGCTACGAAGCTTCTTAACGTACCTAGTAAAATAAACAATCTGTAGCTAATGTTGTATGACGTCAGTCGTCGGTTACGGTTCAAAGGTCATTTTTTACTCATCCAACGCCGCTAAAGAAGTTTTCATTTCAAAAAAACACTCAAGGCAAACGCAAACGTGCTCGCCCTAAACAGACATGGCGACATACAGTGACAGATGAGGAGAAGAAGATAGGGAATACGTAGAGCGACATAAAACGCGAAGCTCAGGACCGCACGGAATGGAGAATCACTGTGGACGCCCTCTGCCCCATTCAGGGGTTTTTTTTCTTTATTTTTTCGTGCGTGCAATCTCCACGGATACCCCCCTTCGGAGCTGAAGGGGGGCAGTGGTCGCAGTGATGGCACTCGGGCGTTGGCTCTATGCCCATCAGATGCAGCGCCCGAAGTTACCGTGTCCGGTAATGACCTGCGTCTGACGGTACGAGAGGCCACCATGTGGCCTCTCTAGCCACTCCCCCATGATGGGTCTTACCGCCGCAATCACGGTGTGCCCTGCCCCATTCAGGGGTCATAGGGTATTAAGTCAAGTAAGTCGCGGCAGTATTGATAGAAATTATCGTTGGTCAAACTGGGTGACGCCATTGGAGATACGAATCTAGGTGGGAGCGGCCCTGTGGAGGGCTGCTCGGCGACTCTCGGTGGCCGGCGGGGCAGCTATCCGTGGAGGTTTCTGTACAAAAATAAAAAGGTCATACGTTTAATAAATTAATATTTAATTATTAAAACTAGTAATGTAATACTTAATAGTAGCTTAGTGGTTAAGAAGTCGGCCTTACGATCAAGAGGTCCCGGTTTCGAATCCTGGCTATTACACTTCCGACGTGAACTCACTCCTAGTACATTGGAGGGGTTAGAGGGAATATTAAATAAGTAGTAATTTGGGTTGCATATAAGTCTTATTAATAAAAATAAAAGTATGGCACTGTTAAAAATATGTGTACGTACGTAGTTTAATTAAGTATTTATTTTTCCGATAGAAGTTTATTTAATTTCAGTATATATATCTGTACATAGGGCTGTTCTCCATTCGACTGTGAGCATACAACCCATAACTAAGTGCCTGCAGTACGGTAATAAGCTCGCCCACTATAACATGGGACCGAAAATCATAGTTGGCGAAATTCGGGTGTTAATACCCCTCTGCCTACCCCTTCGGGGATTCACAGGCGTGAATATATGTATATATGTCTAATATTATAATGTTTAATTTTGGATGTGATTGAGACAGATTTTTTTTTACGTGCGGGAAATCCCCACGGGTACCTCGGGGAAGTTATGTCGGACTCGAACCGACTAAACCGCACGCCGTCTGTGGGTCGATGTGCTAGCACGAAGGTCAGGTTGTCTCGTGACATAACCCTCGCACCTCGGCTGACCCAGGGCCATTCCTTTCGGTCTGGCCCTCCTCGGGAGGCGGGACCACGCGGTCCCCGACTCGCCCCCGGTTTGGGGGGGGGGGGGGGGGGGCGCGCGCATTGTCCTACGATGCGCGCCGCCGCCGTGGCCTGCTTCTGCTAGGGTGACGAGCGGCTCCACATGTCACCCTTAGGCCCGCGCTCATGGGGGGCGGAGGTCGGTTTGCGCCCTCCGACGCCCGAGCCGCCTTCGTCCACGGGCAGCAATATCGGGGAGTCTTTCTCGCTCGCTGCGCCGCGCCCGCCGGTGGAGAGCGTGAGCACTCTCACCCCCAGGGCCGTCACAAGCCCCTGCCTCGGCATTTCGAACGCCGGACACTCGGTGAGCGTGTGCAGCCCCGAATGATTGAGACAGCGTCCGTTACACGACATCGGATTCTCGCTCAATTCTTGTGAATATGTACTGGATTTATTTCCATTAATTGACAGAAATAAATTGATTATTTCCAAAAATATGAACAAATTTATCTTTTATCTAAATAATTTTGCACAAATAGAAGTATATATATTCTAGAAATTATATTAAATTAACATAAAAAGCTGCTTGCTCTCTCGACCTCATAAATAAAGTCTAAATCCGTAACTTCAACTTAGATCATTATGGTTTTATTATACTGGTTGTTGCCTGCAGCTCTGCCCGCGCATAATTTTGCAACACAAGATTTTTTATAGGATACGCCAATTTGACTTCACCTCGCCTGATGGTAAGATAAAGGCAAAGTCTCGGAAAGAGTGTCACCATTACAAACACGTACCACGTTAACAATGATGGCATTCAGCTTGACGGTCTCATCAGATGATTTTTCACGTCCCGCTTAAAGGACCCGGGACTGTAGGAAGAAGGAAACTCGTGAGCTGGTAGGGCAGGATTAGGTATAGGAACCTGTTCTCTCTTTATGCTGAAGATACTACCGGCTTAAGACGATGCCCATTCGTCGATGTCTTCTTCTTCATTCTAACGTACATTCTATCATCGCACCACTCGCTATAGACAGGGAATTCATTCTCACACATTGCGACCAGAAATGGTGCGAACCATACAATATGAAAGGATATTCATCCCACGCACGCTCAGGTTGTGGAATGAACTCCCTGCTGTGGTTTTTCCAAGCGACTACAATATGAGGTTCTTCAAGAAGGGTATTAAATTAAAATTAAAATTAAAATTAAATTAAATTCATTTTATTTCATCTTCTCAATAACAACAAATACCTTATACCTTTTTATTAGAAGGTTTCTTCAGGGACGGCAGCGAAGACCGATACAATTTTTCGATATAATCGAGTTTTAAACGTCAAAAACGTGTCAATCCCAAACATTCATCATTTTGTTCTACAAAGAATATTTCCTATCTTTGTCATACACGTTATAAAACGCTTCTTGGCCTACTCCTAACCTTTTCTTTTACCTATCCTTCTATAATGTTAAAAAACAAGGCATTTATTACCGTCATAAATTTAGCCTATGTGCAATATGTGCTATTCAGACTGAATTTAATTGCATCAAGAACGGTGCGCGATATCAATAAAATTTGGAAGATACAATTTTTAACCTTTTTAAAAGAATATGTGGTAATTTAATCTATAGAATATATTAATATAATAGATACATATTGTAGTAGACTATTAGTATAATACAAAATTAGCATACGTATATATAATACAAATTATCATAAAGATCGTTTAAACATTAAAACTGGCAGTCTCGTATTAGCGACATTGATTTCATATTTAAAACTGTATTAAGTTTCCTACAATATCAGAATAGACAGGTATCATAATATCCTCATACTTGGTTTTATGTTACAAACAAACATACTTTCACATTTACAATGTTAATGAAATCATTTATACCATATTAATTTCTTTTGTCGTTAACCCACATCTGTTATTCAAATTATCTAAAAGCAAGATTTCTACCATTCATCAGATTGTTTACGCATGTCTTTTTTTTTAAATATACAACTAATCGATTTTTAGGTGTTATATTAAATGGAAATCGATACCGGTTAATAATTCATTATTAGAAGTGTAAAAGGGAAGTTCTAGCAATAAATTAGTGTAAATGGTTGGAAGCCGTAATACTATCGCAGTTTATTTCGTACTAGCTGACCCGGCGAACTTCGTACCGCCAATATTTTTCCGCCCGCCTGGCCTAAGATCCCGTTCCCGCTGCACCTTCTACTATATTAAACATGTATTATACATATAAACCTTTCCCTTTAATCACTCTATCTATAAAAAAAAACCGCATCAAAATCCGTCGCGCAGTTTAAAAGATTTAAGCATACAAAGGGATATAGGGACAGAGAAAGCGACTTTGTTTTATACTGTGTAGTGATAGTGATTATGATAATATAGGATTATGTTTTACTTAGTGTTCCATTAAGAATGGAAAAAGTGAATCGCTCAGGCAGGACTCGAACCCGTGATTAGTCCCTTACAGGTGGAATCCTCTGACCACTGAGCTACCAAGCCTCGTCTGAAGTGTTCGAAATTCTTCTCTTGCTCCCGGCTTGGGGCGAGACACATTTTCATTTATTATCATTTCTTCATTCTATCGTCAATCCCAGTCCCATCCAAAGCTTTCAACTTGGTGTCTAGGGCCCGTTTTTCCAGTCCAACTGCAGATTTGGCTGAACTTTGAAATTTACCGTGAAGCGATTACCATCTAACCGCCACAACCCAGAGGCTATATCAACGCTTTGCAGTTAGACCAGTTGTTGAACTTTTTAGGGCTCCAACTACCCGTCTCGACTGCCATAGATGTTCATATGGCAATGACCGACGGCTTAACGTGCTCTCTAAGGCAGGCCAGTGCAAATACCCATATTCATGTATACAAATATTTGCATTGAGCGGAGATCGAAGCCGCACCTCCTGCGTACCGTCAGCGTTTATTACCGCTACGCCACAAGGGCGGTCATTTATCGATGTAGGCATTCAACCATAAAAATTAACGTGAGTCAAACTGCCAAAGGGTTTTAGGGGCCCCACAAAGACCTAGACGAAGGGACCTACCCAACTTCACTTACAAGCCTATACGCTTGCTGATTGACAATAGGGCCTGGTGTAAGCTTGCCTCTCAGGGTTGAGAGTTTTCCATAAAAAGAAGATGTAAGCCAAGGAGTAAGTGTAAGTGAAGGATCTGATCTTTGGCTGAATAGTGCTAATGATGATGATGAAGGTAAGGAAAAGCGAACGAAATTATGATTTTTTTTTTGAAGTGAAACCTTCTTTAATTGCGTTGGATGGGTAAAAATTGTTAAACTCGCGTCAGGATCACTTGACTTTTGAACTGTAACCGACGACTGAAGTCATACAACATTAGCTACAGATTGTTTATTTGGTTAGGAACGCTAAGAAGCTTCGTAGCTTAGCGGTAAGCGCTTTATACTAATTCGGATAGAAACAATATAATAAATCAACAGTTGGATCTGAGCCCGCTCACCTCTGTTGCAATGCATTAGTGACATCTACATAACTAACTAATTATTTATTAATTTGACTGACATTTTATGCATTATATTATAATTCATGTTATGTAGTACCAATAAGCATTATAACCATTTGACATCTTTAATTTGAAAATTCCTTTAAATTAATTCAATTTTAATTTTGACATTTAATCATCTGACATTTAACTTTAATACAACTAGCGTTGTACCTATAATGTATTCATTAATGTTAAACCAAATTACTTTTAAGGAAATTCAAAAAAATATTTTCCCCAAATGTTGGGAAAAAAATTGAACCTGGTATATACATTTTTAAAACTACCCACATATAAAAAATGTAGTGTTTAGAAATATGATTGCTTACAACCATTATTATGTATTCAGTAAACCTTTGATAATGCCGTAAGGTGAAACCGGTCAGGAATTCAATAAATAATGTGGAATAGTACAAGTGTTTTCATTGAAGATGTGTAGCAAGTTCCACCAAGTGCCATCAATCAACAGTATAAGCATAACTAAAACAAAGTCGCTTTCTCTGTCCCTATATCCCTTTGTATGCTTAAATCTTTAAAACTACGCAACGGATTTTGATCCGGTTTTTTAATAGATAGAGTGATTCAAGAGGAAGGTTTAAATGGATAATACATGTTTAATATATTTAAGGGTGCAGCGGGAACGGGATCTAACGCCACGCGGTTGGAAAAATATTGGCGGTACGAAGTTCGCCGGGTCAGCTAGTTAAACATAAACAGTGGGAGTTCCACTGTTTTATTGGAGTACCGACAGCAGCAAAACTTGGTCTACTTGCGAATCTTGTATGATATAATCGTAGGCGAGAATTTACATATTGCCTGTCTGTAAACATTTTTATACGATTGGGATTAGGTACGATTAGAGGGCACGGTATGATGGCCGTTGAGTATTAAGAAGACTTGGCAGAGCTTGCTTGCTCTCTCTCTATTTTACACGGCCGTTAAGTACGACCTGATCTAATAGCTTATCAACTCAACTACAGATGACTAGATCGTTTTATTCGGTCTTAGTTAATATGTCAAAACGGCCATCATAGCGTGCCGCAATTATAGTGAGAGTAGTGTCTGATTTCTCGAACTGTAACGTGCGAGGAATTCTCCGATTCCGTGAACGTGATTGATTCGTGCTAAATTATCTTTGGTTTGCAATAAAATAGTATACATTCCTATATTCGTCATTTCACGGAATCGTTTGTTTTAATACGTGGGTGTGTTTGTCTGTTCAGAAATAACTATCACAATATTGTTTAAGTCTGAGAGGATATTTTACTATAGAGGGACCTCATTACTTAGCGAGTATTACGGAATAAATAAAATTATATGAAGGAATGCCTTATGCCACCTAGGCCACCTTAAATCTTGATTATTGAAACTCGAGACGGCGTGCGGATTTAGTCGGTTCGAGTCTCGGCTTAACGGATGGGGAGAGATGAAACGTGAGAATCCGGCTAAGGCGTGAATTATTATAGTGAAAAGGCAGCAGGCATATTTAAGGCCTGTGGTTATCTTGGGCCTCAATGATCTGTCGTAATCTCCCTGTGACCATAGCTGCTAAAAACAACTGAAAAGGAGTGTGATTTAAGGCTATAATAATGGAGTTTTTACTGATTAAAGGCTTAGGAAAATAATAGTTTGTCCGCAAAATTAGTTTTGAGTGACGTCTATGGGGGCCCCGTCGACGTCACTCAAGCGCAAGACCTTAATTTCGCGTTTTGAGTCTCTATAATCTGATGACAATTTGAATTTGGAAGCAGATAAATTCTATTTGCAGACGAAAACCCCGGGGTTTTTAAGTCAGACAGGTAATATCTACCTGCAGGGCTAGCATGGCATGAAGACAAAATGTCCCCGGGGAGTGGAGAAAAATTTGTCTTTCCCTCCGTTTTTGTCCCTTTAGCTAGCACGGCGTCGAGGAAAGACTAGTTTCTCACCGTGGATATGTTATCTGTGCCGTGGACAACGTTTCTCCACTCAATGCTACCAATATACGAAAAAATATTCGACTCGTAATATTCGACAAAATTAACAAAACCTAGCAACGTGCATATTTTATAAGAGTAATAGTGACTTTTAAAATTATCAGTATTATGCTGCAGCATATTATTATTGAATAAAGAGTGCGCCATATTGAAGAAAAAGAAAGACAATTGATTATTTGAATTTGAATTTGAATTGAATAACTCAATCGTATATCCTTTATTAATAATATCTTCATTGTAGTACATATTTATTGTAATATTAATAAAATGAGTGAAAAAATGTTGTCTGTTATTATGAATAAATGTGTGAATACTGTGAATTCGCTCTAAACAATTTGTTACAAAGAATATATTTTTTAGGAATAAGAGCACAGAAGCTCAAATAAGAGTTTTAGTCGATTATGAAATGCAACATTATTTACCTTATAATGTACTGGCAAGCCATATGATTCATTTAAGCGTCGCGTCGGTAGCTTAGTCCTAGGTATCCAATAAATTCATATGAATTCACTCTCTGGTAATTCGAACACGTTTATTTGATCCCGCAGCATACGCCGCTGCATTTTGTTGTTGCGTTTGTTGTATTTGTAGTTCACTTAGAACGAATAAACCGCGAGACATTTTTAATTGTGTATTAAGCAATCTTGTACCCACCTCCATAGTTCGGAGACTAGTTCTCTCTATCATCTGTCAAAAAGAGACCAATTATCTCCACTTTACGGCCGCCGTGCTAAGCAAGTGGAGAAATAGTCTCTTGTTTACGTCACAGCGAGGGACATAAGCTATCTCCTTTTACCGGGGAAAAACACCTTTGTCCCCTGTCTATTTGACATAAGCGGTGGAGAGAGATATTTGTCCCGCGCCCATGCTAGGCCCGCTGGTAGTAGAAATTTGACAGCACAAATTTGTCACAAATTTCGGCCGGGTGGGTACCCGTGCACAATTGCGAAACACCCTCCATAGGAATCCAATCTCGGTTAGATTGCGTTCAGGGGTCAGCAAGTGCCTGGCCAGGCAGGGGGGATTGTGGTCGCGGCACTAATGGGGCCGGTGGGTGTCACGCGGTGCTGCGACGACAATCCTCTTTTGATGAGGCCGTCAAGCTAAGTGCCACCATTGTTAACATGGTACGTGTATGTAATGGTGATCCTCTTTTCTTACACTTTGCCTTCAGCTTACCATCAGGCGAGGTGAAGTTAAATTGGCTTGTCCTATGTATAAAAAAAAACTTAAAGGAATAGTACGCCCATCCTAAATACCTTAGGGCAATGTCTTCTAAAACAAAAGTTTCTGAGAATAATTCGGTGGAGCATATTTTGTATAGGTAGGTAAATCTAATTTATTTCATTCACTGAGTCGGAAAACAAGATCTTCCCTTATAATTGGATTCCTTCCTTATGAAACCTTTGATATTTATTCTTATAAAACATTCCTACTAAAATACATTACAGAAAATGTTTCGTATTTACACAAAATATATTATATTTAACAGGCATCTTATACGATATACCTCTAGGCAATACTCTGACTCGCGCAGATTCAATAAGTTCTTCAGCGTATTTCAGGTAATATTCTTGAGAATTTTTTATATAGATGTAAGATTTACTCACTTATATTATGTAAATGAAATAAAAGATTATGTCTGAGATGTGAGGTACAATCCTTGTGCCACCCACAGTGTAAGTAGAGTTGATTATTAATTTATTACAATGTAAAATATGTTTAATTACCACCGTTTTAACCAATAAACACTCAGTAGGTAATTACAGTGAGCTGTATGAGTAGGTACAGCAGATGAAGAACAGGCTTATTCTGTTGCAGCCCTTAGGCCCTTTATCTTTTTTTTCGATTGGAAATCCGAGGGAATTTCAGGGCATGTGTTTTTTATACCTCTGAGGTGGCAGACAAGCACACGGCCCATCTAATGGAAAGTCTTTACCTTAGCCTATGAACGTGTGCAACACCAGGGGAGTAACACTCGTGCTGGCGATCTTGTAAACACAGAGAGCGTCTGAACCGTCAGTGTCAGTGTAGAAGACAAAGCAGGAATAGTCTTTGGTCTTCCCACTGACAGCACAAAAACTCTCCAGTGAGCTCTGGCTACGCTTCTCACCGGGAGCACAACTCGAGATTATTGTGGCCACGGTATTCTGTAGGGCGTAGGTTCTTCCCCAGTCTGACTGAATTTATTGGTGCATGGTTCTCATAGCATAGTCTTCGTATCAGCTTTAGTGTTATATTATCTGTGCTATCAGCCAGCTTTACTACATACTGCGAAAAAAACTCATCTTAACTGCATTCCAATTTGTGACCACATAGCATTATTTAACCAAGAAAGACTATCCACCTTTTCACTAACTAATTACCTAGATATGCATTAGTTTTAAGAATTTCACACTACATTCATTCTTTTATTCATTCATTGACAAAGTTTAGAACACAAACTAGCATACAAGATAACATCTACAGTCTTGACTCCTAAAGTTCCTGGAAAATGTCGTGATCAAGAATATTTTCATGTTTGAATGGTGTCATATCACTTATGTTATTCACAAAATGTATATCAACATATCTACATGTTTTTAAGTATGTGAGAACATGGGTAGATTTTGTGTTTATACCAGTATTTGAGAGTTTACTAAGTATAATGTTGTAATAAATGTTTTATTCCGATTATATGTATAATTTTGAGATATAGTAACAACCATAGACGAATATTATTTACCAAATATCTTAGGTATTGTAGATAGAATATTTATTCATTCTATTTTATACTTTTAAATTAGTTTGTGACATAAACATAAGTATTTATATACTTTTGTATTCTTCTAATTTCCTCCATTTTGATAGTCGTTAAGATTTTGTAACCAAAACCGACTTACAAAATTGTGCGCCATAAATAGGTACCTGTTTTTTTTTTAACATATAAGGAATTGTTAACGTACTTACACGTAGTAAAACTACTTCGAACTTTTCACCTAACAGATAGTGCATAGCCGGGTATTGTGGTCGCAGCACTAGTGGGGCCGGTGGGTGGGTGTCACGCGGTGCTGCGACGACAATCCTCTTTTGATGAGGCCGTCAACCACCATTGTTAACATGGTACGTGTTTGTAATGGTCCTCTCTGAGACTTTGCCTTTAGCTTACCATCAGGCGAGGAGGAGTCAAATTGACGTGCCTTATACTTATATAAAAAAAAACATCAAGGACACTTGAGTTTTTAACACTAATTTAAGGCTGCCGTTCCACCGGAGATGTGCTATACTACGTTGCTATGGATGCGTTTGATATCCACCAATCATATTCATTGCATAAAGCATAGCTTAGCACTGGTATAAAAGAATTTAGCTAAACTTTGTTTTTTTTCTTTCATATAGAAAGATGTGAGCTGTGGATTCGTGCTATAGATGTGTGCTGTGGATGCCTAATAGATTCTCATTTTGAAAATTTGTTGGAGACAACTTACTCGCTTAGCTACATAGTTCACATAGTTTCATCAATCAATCCATCAATTTGCCTTTAGCAGTCCACTGCTGGACATAGGCCTCTCCCAATATAGGTACGTGGATTCATAACTTAGCTTTAACTATTAAAAAAACTACAGCACATCTTCAATGGAAAGGTAGGTAGCCTCTATGGGCGCCTTAAATATCGCAATTCGTCCAGCCGTTTGGCAGATATCCAGTAATAAAAATATTAACAAACACCCAAAATAAACAACATAGGTAACCCTTCCTTAGCAGTTCGCGTAAAAATAAACAAAAGAAACAATAATATAAAATAAAAATAGAAGATTTTTTCCCGCTCTTTTAGCGCGAACTTTTTGAGTAATGGCCGACGTATTTGAGAAGTGTCCGGTTGGTGCCAGCTTGCGAGTGACCAATCACATTATCTGGAATAACGACGATTACATTGTGTATTCGAATGAGGTCAAGAACTCATAATTATTTTCCTAGAACAAGCATATTCTTAGTATTCATTTCATTAACAGACTTATGGCATCGATTATTTTGTCATTCATTATGACTGGACAGGATGCAGTATTGCAGTCATATTTAGACACAGGCTATTATGTATCTAGGTAGGTATAGCTGCCGGCATATGTCTTGACCCCAGTGACGTCACAATATGTACTATCTATATGTACAGTACGCGTTTTTTTTTTCTTTTTTTTTGCTGTTAGCTAAAGGCCACCAATCATAATAAAATTATATCAAAATAATCCACGCGCATCAAGTTCTCGTTTTTCTCGCGATTTAGGTCCAGATAAGTATATACCGCCAACTATACAGGACTGGTGAAATGAAACTATTTTTTTTATTTATTAAGGTTAGATTTCAATAACGATAGGAAATTAAGGCGAACTAAATTGTCATACCTTTTTTTTTTTTTACGTGCGGGAAATCCCCACGGATACCCACCCCTCCGGAGCCGGAGGGGGAGGTTATGTCGGACTCGAACCGACTAAACCGCACGCCGTCTCTGGGTCGTAGTGCTAGGCCGAAGGTGAGGTTGTCATGCGACATATCCTTCGCACCCCGGCTGACCCAGGGCCATCCCTCTTGGTCTGGCCCTCCTCGGGAAGGGGGGACCACGCGGTCCCCGATTCAACCACGGTGTGGGGAAGCGCGCATCGTCATACGATGCGCGCCGCCGCCGTGGCCTGCTTCTGCTAGGATGACGAGCGGCTCCACCCGTCACCCTCAGGCCCGCGCTCATGGGGGGCGGAGGTCAGTTTGCGATTTCTCGGCCCGAATATCCTCGAGTTCGGGATCGAATCCCCGCTCCCGCGCCTCCTTTCGGAACTTATATAGTGCCGAAAGGGCCCTCGCTTCCAGGATCCACGGTGGCGATCCGGCCAGGAGACTCGTCGCTTCGAAGGATATCGTGCGGTATACCCTGATGGCCCTGGAGGCCATCGTGCTCTGCGCCGTACGGAGCAGAGCCAGGAATCTGGCCTCCAGGGTGTCCGCCCACACGGGGCACCCGTATAGGGCCATGGACCGCACGACACCCGCGTAGAGTCTCCTGCAGGAGGACTCTGGGCCCTTCAAGTTGGGCAACAACCGGCCCAAGGCATTCGCCGTGAGCACCAACTTGGGGCGCAGACTTCGGAAATGCTGTCCGAAGTCCCATCGACCATCAAGCACGAGCCCCAGGTATTTCAACCGGGGCTTGATGTCGATGGGAGTTCCTCCCACTGTTAGGCTGGCTCCCGGGCCTGGCCTGCGCCGAGGGCCATGAAAGAACATGGCCTCGGACTTGTGCAGAGCCACCTCGAGACCCAGCCGCCGGATCCTGTCGACGACCTGAGCAACCGCGGTCGTGGCCCTCAGGGTCGCTTCCCGGTGCGTAGCCCCGCTCACCGTCACTAGCGTGTCATCCGCGTAACACGTGACGGTGGCACCGTACGCGAAGTCACCGCGAAGCACCCAGTCGTAACCGATGTTCCACAGGAGCGGCCCCAGGACCGACCCCTGTGGAACACCGCACGACATCTCACGCCTACCGACTCCCGTCGAACTTTGTAAATTGTCATACCAGTGAGTTTCATTGAGTAAAGTCTGGAACTCAGTTTTCTTGAAAAGGTTTTCCTGCGCGGTAGCCTAGTGGTATGGACAATGGACTGCTGAGACGAGGTCTCGGGTTCGATCTCAGGTTTTACCATGACCATGGCACACACCAATGTCTTTTCGATGCTTTTCGAAGTTATGTGTGTATTTATTACATTGGGACCTAAACATAAACTGGCGAAATGTGGGTGCTATTACCTCTGCCTACCCCTTCGGGGATACAGGCGTGAGTTTATGTTATGTTATGTTATATTTTCCTGATGAAATCCAAAATTAGTGATAAGTGACCAGTGGAGATCCGATCGCTAACCGAGGCTCCGAAGTAGGTAGGGTTTCACTTTGGGGTTGGAGAGTCTATAGCGAAATTCATATGACAGAAAATGAGAAATTGCTTAGTACTATTTTTTATTTATTTTATTTATTAGTATTATTAGAGGATTACAATTTGTTTTCCACCGTTTAACATAAGTAGGTAGGTACAATTTTTGCAAGTTGTTTAGCAGTGGAAAAGATCTCGTGCGTCCTGTACTAGTTAAAAACTGTATCACAGGATGCAGGGTCTCCCGTCCATTATAATATGAGTTGATTAATAAGGGTACAGACAAGGAACAGTTTTAATAGACTTATTATAAAATAATAATAAGAGTAAAAAAAAGCTTTAGATAGATTTACGTATTAAAATCCTGAATTTCAAAATAGGGCAGGTTTTATACCCAATATATGAATGAGGATTTAATTTTTACTTACCCTTGACACTACCGGTAGTGCCATGGGGAATGAATATTAATTTATGAGTATTATGACATTTATGACCTTTGATACTACCAATAGTGTCATTGGGTATTGCCACGGGGCAGTCACCCAAATACCGCGGGTTCAAATCCCAAAATCGGATTTTTATTATTTGCGCTTGCGATTTATACGTATTTTATTTACAACTAGCTTTTGCCCACGGCTCTGCCCGCGTGGAAGTCTGTAATCGCTATAATATCAGTTATCGTTATAAAATGTGGCCTATGTGTTATTCTGATGTATCAATCAATCAATTGGCTCACTGCAGTCCACTGCTGGACATAGCCCTCTCCCAATGTGCGCCATTTCGTACGATCCTCCGCCTTCCGCATCCAGTCCGTCCCAGCCACCTTTTTCAGGTCATCGGTCTTTTTGGCTAGGGGGCGTCCTACCCTCCGTTTGCCTTCTCGCGGTCTCCACTCTAGGACTCGTCTGCTGGTAGGACGCTGATGTATAAGCTATATTATTGTAAAGTTTCATTAAAGCCATTCAGTAGTTTTTACGTAAAAGAGTAACAAACATCCATCCATACTTCTTTTTTTTTACGTGCAGTCAATCCCCTCGGATACCCCCTCCCTTCGGAGCTGAAGGGGGAGGTTATGTCGGGCTCGAACCGACTAAACCGCACGCCGTCTGTGGGTCGATGTGCTAGGCCGAAGGTGAGGTTGTCTTGTGACATATCTCTCGCACCCCGGCTGACCCAGGGCCATTCCTCTCGGTCTGGCCCTCCTCGGGAGGGGGGACCACGCGGTCCCCAACTCGCCCCCGGTATGGGGGGGGGGGGGGGGGAGGCCGCCGTGCATCCATCCATACTTACAAACTTTCGTGTTCATAATATTAGTATGATTTTGGACAGCCGAGATTGGCGTTGGTATATTGAATTGCCATTATATTTAAATTGCAAAATTTGTTATCATAATGACATGTCCAACAAGTTAGATAATTTCTTACCTTGTTTAACATTTATAGTCTAGTCTTACCTTGTTAAGCTAGACTATAAATACTTGAAGGCTTTGTGTAACATAAGTCTCACAATTAATAATCTTAAGTGCTATTTCAAGGTTTCGATTTTAATGTCGATGACTAATATCGTTTTGATGATTCGTCTGATTTTTTTTTAAATCAACTTCGATTGCAATCTAAAGGCGCCCACTCACTAACAGTCCGCCTGCAGTCCACCTGCAGTTCCTGATCTGTCCGGCGGCCTGCAGTCCTAAGCCGATAGCGTCTACACACTAAAGCGATTTTGGCCTGCCGGCAATTCCCTGTTGTCAGTTTTGCGACCACACACTAGCAGTTGCGAGTCGTCATTTTAGGTCGTACGATCGCCTGCCGGTAATGGTCTGATATCAGTTACATAGACTACGAAAAAGTGCAAGCGATTTTCGACCTTATTGACATTTTCTTAATTACATGTTTTTTCGCATAAATAAATGCTGCTGATCACGAATATAAGAAAAAAAACTATATTTGTTGTGATGTCAATAAGGTTGAAACTAGCTTGCACTACGTTATTCTTATATAAGTACGTGCTAATCATTGTGAGAAATAGATGTTAGCCATTTTGAATCTAATGGACTATGTGCATAAGAAATATAGACGATTATGTACAAAAAATGAATAAAATCTAAGTAAAAAATAGTGATGTAGTTACATGTCATCATAATGTTATTACTTCAGACAAAAGAATAAAATTAATTCACTGTTTTATTCTAAGTTTATTAGTTTATTACGTAAAAAAGCTGACACGAAACGTCGATCGACAGGCCGCCGTTCGACATATATGCTCGTTCGCCCTGACGGCCTAGGACTGTCCGGCTTAGAACTGTCCGGAATCGTTCGGCGGCCACACACTATCGGATCGTAGTAGTCGTCAGTCCAAAATCGTTAAGGAAACTGTTAGTGTGTGGGTTATTGCGATTAACTGACAGATTTATATCGTCCGGTAAACTGTTAGTGAGTGGGCGCCTCAACTTTGAATCGCATTTATGACCGCGTAATTATAAGCAGGCTCATTAAATATTGCCGCTGAAAATTACGCTGTAAATTTGTTCCGTTATTCTGCTTTTATCAATAGGTGTAGATATGGGACCATAATAAGGCCTTCAGGATCAAGCCAACCTCACCTGAAAGCCAATACACCTGCTGATAGAAGGAGGCGTAGAACTGTCTCGCAGAGTTGGGAGTGGGAGGTCACACAGAAATCGCTTCCATAACCGCCATTTAAGCCAAACCATGAGTGAAAGCGTCGGATCCAACGATGACTAATTTTGAATTTCGAATTTAATCCAAGACGCAGAAACTAGCTATCGTAAAAGCACCAATGGTAGACACTTTAAGGAAAAATCAAACCTCACTCTACAAAATTAGATATAATTATTTTTTAGCGAATGGCGGTTACGTCCTTTTTTTAGCTGTTAAAGCAAAATTACATTAACCTAACTACCCTTAACAAAAATCTTAAGAAACAACTTACGCCTATTCAATATTTACTTATGACAGTGTTGCGAATTTTTGAACTTGTATTATATATATGCCATTAGGTGTTTTTTCAGTACATAGTACATAACATTTTTTACAATAAAGGTTTTTATTCAAAAGTGTCCACTATTATGTCAGCGTCCAGCGTCCACCATTGGTGCTTTTACCTCAAATGAGCTAATGAATTTTGACAACTATCTGTACAGGTATAGATGGCGATTTTGTAATAGCATCTGCGTGACAGTTACATGAAGGAACCTAAAATGTGTTCAAAATGTGCAATGTTTCGTACAATACCTACATGGAAATTATTGGTTGATATCTATTTCTGAATGAAATCGCATGCAGGTATTTTCACGGAAATCAAATATGTAGACTCAAATAACCACGAGCTCGTCTGCACGCGTGTAATCTGTATTTTACCTACCTACCAATTTATTTATTCGACTACCTATATGAGCCAATCCTTTGTGCAGACAGGCAGTCTACTCACTGCAAAATTCTGATATAACCACAGGTTTAACCTATACAATAGTGATTTGAAGTCATTCTGCCTGTTTCATTCAATATAAGAAATAATATTATTATATTAATTATCTATGATTGAATGTTCAGCTCTTCGTAAACAGAATATGTATATTTTGCGGAACCGTGTCGTTCTTTTACTAAGAATTTTTACCAGATCATTTGACTTGGTATTATGATATACAGATAAAATATTTGCTTTTTTAATGACTTTATGACCTAATTAATGGTACTTATACTTGTTAGCTTGTTTCGAGTAATCCTCAATATACCTGTATGTAGGTATGTTCTCCAAGCATTAATTCAATATAAATTCAATAAATACTCTTCGATATTACCTATTGCATCGATTATTTATGGTTTGTTTTTGCCGCCAGAAAAAAGAATATACACAGTCACGTTTTTTTGACGTTGAGTAAATATAATAATAATAATATTATTATTCCTGGTGCAAAGTCCAGCCATCGTAATCCAGCGCAGAACCGCGGCGAGAGTGATGGGTACTTTTGCGCCGGGAACGGTCAGGGGCGGGTTATTTGATTAATTGATTGACTAAATTGTATTTTGTATAGTGACATTACTCTTATATTTTTTTAAATTCAGGATTTAATGGAGTCTAATAAAATATATTTTAATAATATTATTAATATTATACAATTTAATATAATATTTAAGAGGATTATATATATAATATGTAATAATTAATTTGTAATCATGAGCATGTAAGTATAGATTCTTAATAATCTAAGTATCGATTGTTATTCGTAATATGTACTAGATGGACTAGGAAAAGGAAAGGAATAAAAGCATACCTTTATTATATGATAAAAGGATTGTTATTGATTAAACCCTATCCTGAGGAGTGGATAACACCACTTGTATCATCGGAAATGATTAGGAAATATACTTAACAATTCAACGCGCTACAAGGGTTCCAATAACAGAGCACATTGTAGTAATTTATTAGGGTTAAATAGCTGACCAGTAAGTGTTTAATCATAAAAAAATTAGGCAGGTATACAATATTGTGTATCTTCTAGTATTACCCCTACTTTCTAGATAAACATTAATAGACAAACGAGATTTTTTTGCGATAATCCAATTAGAGATAATTGCACATTACTATTTCAATCCGTTCTGCTTAAACCACCGATAAAAAGTAAAGGATTAAATTATCTCATAACTTTTGTTAAACTTCATATTTTATTCTAGTATAAATACAGATGGGTAGTATGTTATACCTAATACAAAAACCACGACAAAATAATTATTTCTGTAAACAAATTAAAAAATAAGTCCACATAAAGGCGGGAATATTTTTAATTAACTGTTTCACAACAGAATGCTGTGAATTCAAACAAATAAAAAAATACTCCATAAAAAGGCGGGAATGTTTTTAATTTATCTGTTTCACAACGGTATGCAGTAATTTCGAACGAGGCAAGTTCCATTTAAAGGAAAAAAAGTAGTGTATAAAGTGTGTTCCATGATTATTCACATTTCTCTGAAACGATAGCGAGCCCATACAAAACATTAATTCCAGTAACTGGCGGTTGGCGGTGCGATTTTGTTGCTATAATAATGTTATTTCTATACATATTGAATACCTAATGCCTAGTTAGGTTTCATTTTATTTTGCATAACACTACCATTTTATATAATTGAAATTATATGATGCTCCTCTTGTGCAATAACCGGTATAATTGAGTAATATTATGAAATAGAAACAAGAATTCAAATCAACTAAGATAGAAAAAATATTGAATTGGTCTAAGCGTGGTTTGGACCCGCGATCTTTGCCTTACAGGGGCAATGCTTTGATCACTAAGCTTAAGATCGCGGGTTCAAACCCCGCCTAGATTTGAATATTTAGCATGCAAAATGCTTAAAGTTTCATTCAAAAAGAATTCATATGTTGTTAGATAAGTATTATACTTAAGTACATAGATCCATTTATGATTGCCAAGACGATCAAGGTTACCCTCTTGAATAGAAGGACTTAAAACAGATATATCTTAATATTCCAAATTCGAATTAACAAGAAAAATCCTTCGAAATCTAAATCAATTTATTTTCAAAAAAATTTTTACGTGGTTCGGAATATCGGAATTCAAATCTGTTCTGAAGTTCGGAAATATAATTTCAAAGGTTAGTAAACGGAAAGTAAACGAACGAAAGATAAAATGCAATGCTGAAGCTTTAATTTTATTTTTAAAAACGTACATAACAGATTCTATGTTAGAACCAGGTAGGTATGCTTTTTCTTCATCCAACCACCGTTCACTGATCGCAGTGACATCCAAAACTTATACTTAGGCAAAACCTTCATTTCATTTCAGATTTAGACAAAATTATTCTAAACTAACAGATTCCTATAGTAAACCAAATGACACCGTGAAGTGGCTAGATCGGAACTACTGTGGAATGTATAATAATACCTGAAACAGCAGCAGCCATGTTAGTCTACGAACTCATATCATTGTGCTTAAAATTTTGTACTGTGCATTATCTCCAGGTCTGTTCTGATAGGTTCTAGAATGAAACTTTATGTACAAAGTAAAGATTCAAATAAACATTTTTATTTTTTCTTGTTTTATAATTTATCACTGTTGTCATTGTCAAATGCATTCGGTACTGTTTAATGGCGGTCTCGTTCAGTTCACGGGATTACTGATTTTACTATGCTCAAACTAAGTACCTAACATAATCGCACGAATCTATTCTTCAGCGGAAATTTCATTTTTGTGATGCATCAATGACGCATCGTCAATCTCTTCATTAAGTATATTTAGCTTGCAAATGAGGTCGATTATGAGTAACAATACGCAGAAGTAATATGTAGGGTTATTTTCATATTGCCAATGGATCATCACTGCAATAACAAAACGCTTTTTAGGTTTTTTGTTATATAATGTACCAACGAATACGTGGTGCGCTTAAAATCGGAACAACGGTAGTCATCGCTAAATGCATAATAAATCAATCAATCAATTAGCCCACTGCAGTCCATTTCGTACGATCCTCCACCTTCCGCATCCAGTCCGTCCCAGCTACCTTTTTCAGGTCATCGGTCCATCCGGCTAAAGGACGACAATGCATATTGTTTTATTGCAAATCAAAGACAATGTCGCACGATTTGACAATATTTAAGGGGCGTCGAAATATTGAAACTTAGATTTCAAGAATTTCCTTTCATTTTATTTACCATGTTTGTTAGAGAGATTCTTATAATTGATACTACCGATTAATGCACTAAAAATACAGGATGTTATTTATTTGGTTTTTAGTCAGTTCGATTGTGGCTGAATTATCATTCAGGCCGTTAATTGGATGGCGGCGTTTAGTTAACTGCCTAGGCAGTTAATTGGACGGCTGATTAAACTAGTTGGCGGCGACATTATATACGCCTTTCGTTTCTTCCATATTTTATATGTTTTCATTGTTATTTCTGATGATTCGTGATGATGATGATAGTTGGTCAAATAATATTCATAAACTTCCGAGTGCGACTTTATTTCTCGGTACAATATCAATTCCATTAATGCCGATATGAAATAATAACAGCATTCACTTAAATTAATTACATCGACATTTTCACTGCCATATTATATCTGGATTTCACGTCGATGCTATTAAAACAATTTATGTATGTAGTTACTGCACATAATTGGCATTATCCTGACTCCTGAGTTGAATGTGGCTTTAAATGCTTTGTAGGTATTTTATTTTCGTCTATATAATTTAACTATTATTCAATTACTCACTTCTGTTTAGGTAACTTTGACGGAAGGATTGCAGCACTCAAATCCAGACAGAATTAAGAAAAATTGTAATTTATTTTATATATTCTAACTAGCTGACCCGGCGAACTTCGTACCGCCAATATTTTTTGTGGCGTCTGATCCCGTTCCTGCTGCACCCTGTACTATATTAAACATCCATTATACATATAAAACTTCCTCTTGAATCTCTCTATCTTTTAAAAAAACTGCATCAAAATCCATTGGCTGAATCTCTCGTGGGTTGTCCCATTTTGATCCAAGTAATGGCCAAAAAGTGGGGTAAAGTTTGAGGCACAATACCTATTGGTCGCACCGGTTCAATAATCCAATTAGTTGAAATTTAATCATTGATTTATGACCATTGTTTTTAATGATAAATAAATTGATCTTATCAAAAAACAAGAATAACCTGTGCATTAGTATATTTTCGTCTAAATTTAGATTTAGTGTAGTAAATTAGTCTTAGGTAAAACATTGTTATCGGTATAAAAATCTTCAAAAAATATACTAAAATACGAAATTCTACAATAGGTATTGGGTATCAAATAACTACAATAATTATGTAAGGTAAAAGCACCAATGGTAGACACTTTAAGGACAAATCAAACTGCACTCTACAAAATTACACATATTTTTCTCGTCGCTACGTCCTTTTTAACTGTTAAAGCAAAATAACTTTAGCAGATAAAATCTTTAAATACTAACATATTTTTCACTTAAAATACAATTATTATACACATTGTCGTAAACACCAATAGTCGACAATCACATAAAACTGACGGAAAATCTAGCCATAAAAATACGGCAACGGTTTACGTAAGTCAACTAGTTACGTATTTATAACATCTGTACTAAAAATAGTGATAAATCATTACTAATAAATAAAATATCACACCTATTAAAAATCTTGTACCCTTAACAAAAATCAATATTTACTCACGACAGTGTTGCGAATTTTCGAACAGATTTTTGATAGATTTCTTTTAAGTAAATAGTCCAGTGAACAAGATTGTTACTTTTCTTACAATAAAGGTTTTTTTCTAAAGTGTCGACTATTGGGTCAGTGTCGACCATTGGGTCTTTTACCTTATACTACGTGGGTGTACATATCTGTGTATATTAAATGTGAATTTAAACAAATCTAATAAGTATTCATCATGTGTTTTCTGAGTTAATTGAACATTATGTAAATTTAATATCTATATAAAATTAATTCTTTTTTTTATACTTACAACATTTTCTCACGGTTATGTCATGGGTGTGTGTGTGTATGTGCGGAGTGTGCGGACAAGATAAGTGCGTGTGCTCTTAAATAAGTTTGTGCGATATGGTAATCATTTGAATATTCTAGAATATTCTACACGTCTCTATCTAGAACCACAGTAAGCATAGTAGCGGTACTCTCGATAGCTGCCATCCACGCGTGCGGAGCCGCGGGCAACGGGTAAGTATAATAATAATAGAGAGTACTATTTCTGTCCACAAAAATACCTATTGTAGTCCACTGCTGGACATAGGCCTCTTCTAATGATGGCAGGCTTCGGTTTACTGTTTCCACGCTGGCCAGACGGGTTGGTACAGGGTTTTATTTCGAGTTATTCTTCTCTCGCAGTGATATCGTCTGCGTATTGTGCCGTTAGTCGCCTCTTAAGACATCCTACAGGTGAGTTGGGATGGTGATACCTGTATTCTTTTTCCGTCACCACGCGGATTAAATGCCTACAAAGCGATAAATAGCATCTTGTCTTAACTAACTATTGTTGGTGACTTCGAGCTTCGCCCGTGTGAAATTCTCATCTCGTTTCAACGACGCACAGGAACGTTATTCTCGGAATAAAAAATAGCCTATTTTCTGAATGAAATGTCATTCAGGTCTATTCAGATTATTCCTGTGGTGAAAAGCCCAGTACCCATTTTACTTAGTACCTATACTAGATTTCCACCTGGGGGTGAGAGTGCTCACGCTCTCCACCCTACTCGCGGCGACGGTCCGCTGCGCGGATGCGTGAGCGGCCAGCGCTTTCTTCTGCGAGCAGGTCATGCTCGTGTAGGAGACAGCAGAGCGGGCGCAGCGCGATAAGCGAGACAGACTCGCGGACATCGCTGCCCGCGTTCGTAGGCGACTCGGGCGGCGGAGGGCGCAGACCGATCTCCGCCTCCCATGAGCGCGGGCCTGAGGCCATGACGGAAGCAGGCCGCGTGGTCCCCCCTCCCGAGGAGGGCCAGACCGAGAGGGATGGCGCTGGTTCAGCTGGGGTGCGAAGAAAATGTCGCAGATTTCCGCCTGCGGCGCCGCCCGCGTGGATATCGGTTATCGCCACCAAGTCTTTTTACCCGACTGCCGCATACCCAAAGGAGGTCTATGATTTTAACAGGATATGTATGTATGTTCATCTATTCCTCATAGCCCCACAACTAATAATTACATAGAACTGGAAAAATTAGGTATAGTTTGAAGCATCTTGGTCGACCGCTGCTGGTTATAAAAGGCTATTTGACGTGTCACTGAATCTAATGTCGATCCTTTAAGCGGTCATAAAGTACTGTGTTAAAAAATAAATTTGAGATAAATATGCCGTTTGGTATCTATTTTGGGCTTATTAGCATATTTCAAATATGCTTGCACGAAAATATTATAAAATACTAGCTGTCGCCCGCGGCTCCGCCCGCGTGGATGTCGGTTATCGCGAATCGGGGTATGTAAAATAGATGTTGGCCGATTCTCAGACCTACCCGATATCCCCACAAAATTTAATCAAAATCGGTCAAGCCGTTTCGGAGGAGTATGGCAACGAAAACTGTGACACGAGAATTTTATATATTAGATTATGACGAGACCCTAAATCTGGGAACGGGACCGTATTCTATTACTAAGACTTCACTTTTTGCCTGTGTGTTCATCTGTCTATCACTCTACCTCATGATCCGGGATAGCTAGACAGTTGAAATTTACACAGATAGTATATTTTTGTTACCGTTGTAACAACAAATACTAAAAGCAGAATAAAATAAATATTTAACGTGGGCACCCACTTTTTTCTCGAGCCTAATGGCAACCATTATAAGCTTATTTAGTGCTTTGGAGAACATGTTAAGCCCACGGTCCCGGTGGCCATACGAACATCATCTTCACAGAGACGTATTTTGATGAAAATTGTGAAGTTCAGCCAACCCAGCTAGTCCAGCCCTTTATAGCTGATGCTGAGTCAGCATGGTTTGCCAGCAGTTCAGTGACGTCCCGCGTTATCCAGCGTACTTAAAACGCTTTGGGAGCAGTTAGTGAAGGGTGCAACGGGCGGTAATCGTAACAGCTGGCATCGGGGACATGACTACTCGCGCTGCCTGCGCTTCACAGTTGAAGTTCAGCCAACCCAGTTAGTCCAGCCCTTTATAGCTGATGCTGAGTCAGCATGGTTTGCCAGCAGTTCAGCGACGTTCCGCGTTATCCAGTGTACTTGAAACGCTTTGGGAGCAGTTACTGGAGGGTGCAACGGGCGGTAATCTGGCAGTGTAAGCCGGCATCGGGGACATGACTACATGCATATGCACATTTATAATACTAGGCCCATCTCTTCCATGCATATGTTGCAGCTAACAAGCTTAATCAACCGTTCAATTAACCGCCTAAGCTATTTCTCCATAAATACATACAAGAAGGCTATTTCCACGAAATAGTTTCTCCAGTGTCTTGCATTAGCGCAATATGAAGCCATTTTCACTTATGCCAGCTTATCCCTGTTCACTGTCGTACACTACGAAACTATTACGTGGAAATTTTGTTATGTCAAGAACAAACAGTAACAACAACTGTCAACAACAATAGAGAAATTGCGTTGTAAATTATGTTGAACATCTTTACATAACACAAACGGTAGCTGCGTGCCGGGTCCTATTTGATTTCATGTTAGGTATATGAAAGTAGGTAGTTACCTACAGTTGTTTCTATAAGTAAATAATATGTATGTAATTGAAAGATTCTCTTGAGGAAATGAGTAGATTCCATGCCATTACAAGCATTTTCTTTGAGTTGCGTTTCTAAGCAACAAAACCACAGGAAGTAATTTGAAGGCCTGTAAGCGCGTGTGTACATGATACTGTACGCCGCGGTGGAAGGCGTTTTTAGAATTCTATGGCCGTACCGTAGCTGTGTCCTAAACGCACCGCCATCGTATCTCTTGGTTTTAGCTTAATCAGCATCACTGTACCAAATGTAATAATAATAAATACAATGATAGGCACGAACATTACGACCATTACACGTATAAAGTCAGTATTAAAGTACATGGTGATTAGACAGATTTCGAATTCATCTGAAAGAAAATTACTTTATACTACACCTATTCGGAAAATATGTATATTAGTTCTTACTTGAAAAAAGGGAAGAAAGTACGTAAATGCAAGTGATTTACTTTCTCCTCTGCTGCAGCGGGGAGAAAATAAGCACTTTCTCCCGTCCTTTATTTTTATTAATTTAAAATTCAAGACTAGAAACAGGCGTAAGCCAAAATAAAAAGTTACCTACGAGCGCGGCATGGCCACAAGCACCTCGCCAGCCAGATGGCCCTTTGGCGCCACGGCCTTCCTCGAGCGCTATGCCTATAGCACAACAAGCATTGTCCCAAACATCTCAAACAAACATAAATCTACCTACAAAAGATATAACATTGAATTTCAATTATTGTAATAATTTTAATAAATTTTTTAACGAATTTTTTTTTTCATTTTCCTCATAGGTGTAGTATTAAGCACTATGTGTCACTCGGTAGCAAGTGCGATTACCAACTTGTGTGTATTAAGGCCATTAATTTTTATTTAAATATACAATTCTAAAAATAATGGTATACTTTAGACGTTAAAACACACGTACTAAAATCAAGACATAATCTAAGCGGCAGCCGACGCGGTACCGTGCGGTAGCAGTGCGATTGCGGTGCGGCTGTAGTATAGTGTACAAGACCCTTATGTGTCATTTACTGGCCTACCAACCGGATGCTAATGTAGCAAGAACGCGGCATCTTCCACGAACTTAGATTGGCCAATCATAAAGGACCCAAGTAATAAAAACAGGGTTTCGCCGAAGCGAAATTCGATTTAACCATTGAAATTGTGTTTCATTTTAAAACTTGATGATTACTTCTCCGTATTCGAAATAGTCAGAAATTCTTCAGGCATATCGAATATTGCGTAAGAATTAGAGCTAATTTTATTATTAAAATGAAAGGTTTTGTTGTTCTGATAGGGTTGGTACAGTACATGGTAAATGATAATGGCTGAATATTTGGTTCGGCTGTTTTGTAGTTACACTGCAAGTCAGACCTGAGCAGGGAAAAGGCTCGGAAAATGATAATGAAAAGAAAATCTAACTGCCGATTACCAAGATATTAAATTGGCTATTGGGAACTGAAAATCGTATAATGACAATGACCGACAAACAACTTAACAATAACCGCACTATTTTTGGGCGTAACATGTTCATGCGAACAACGTACCTATATATACGTCTAAATGCGATACATCAAACCATTTTCCCATACAAAATCGAGCGACGTATAATGTCGTTTTTCAATTAGGTAACTAAGGATTATGTATTAGAATACTCTGACGTCCAGAGACGTCGACATTCATATAGTGAAGTGACGTACCATCACGTTGTGTGCGCACAAAGTAGGTAATTAATATCAAAACGGATTGCCACCGATGATGCAAATAATTCAACACGGTGTAGTAGAGTTTTAAGAGCTTGTTGTGATTTGGCACATTAAATGAACTTTTAAATAATCGTAAGGCCAGGGGCCGTAGAAGTAGATATGTTGTGCTCTATAAGTCAAGTTCCAGTTGGCCGTGATTATACTTCGAGCCACGGTAACGTCACCAATTTTGGACGTTAATATACGTTCTTCGCATGAACGTGTTAAACCGATTTCAAGCTCAAAGGGCTTAAGTCATTGGCGCATCGGTCCTTTTATTCGGTATTCTTTTTGTTGCTGATTTGTATACATCAGTGAAGTATTCAACTGTTGTTTAAGACTTTTGCCTGCACTTATATGGGCACAGAAAACGCTATTTAAAACACAAACAAATCAGTATTAGCTGGAATCTATTTCCCGACGATGAGGTGCCAAAACAAAAGCCGGATACTTTACAAATCATGTACTCTGTGAAGATTTGAAGCCTAGTGTACTCGAGGCGAGGCTATATCGTTGCGCAACTCTTTTGTATAGCGTTGCACAGCAAAGTTTGTTCAGCTAGTTGCAGCGTGGAACTTCGTTGTCCACACATGCAACACGCATCATGTTACGCGTCAGGCTGAAGCACTCAAAGCAGCAATCTCCCCCCCCCCCCCCGGAACATCACACGTGGAGCGCAACGTTGCCAAACTTCTTGAGCGTTGTTGCTACATGTTTCAAGGCTTAATGTACTCTATGAATGTAATGATAATGGGTAAACAATTTACCATATTATATAGAAACAGAGTGTTATGTTTCTCATACACAAAGGGTGTCTGGAGCGGTTGAACAATAGTTTGTTGTTTATCACGCCAACCCAAATGTATGAAATCGAGCCAATAGCGTCGACAAAGCAATATTATTCTAGATTATAACGGGCTCGTGGCTTTTATGGGTAGATCAATTGATTGCAAAATAAATGATTATAACGTAGTGTGGTCAGTGACCATTCTAAATTGAGACTAGCGTGGATGCCGGTTATCGCTTAGTTTTGAACTGACGGTATTGAGCATTAAATTTGCCTCTCTACTCAACTTTGTCCGCGACTATTTACTCGCCTCTGTTTTCGACTTTTTACTCGCCTCAATTCTCTATTCCCGCAGGGCACGCCGTGATTGCGGCGGTAAGACCCATCATGGCTAGAGAGGCCACATGGTGGCCTCTCGTACCGTCAGACGCAGGTCATTACCGGACACGGTAACTTCGGGCGGTATCTGCATCTGATGGGCATAGAGCCAACGCCCGAGTGCCATCACTGCGACGCGAGCGTGGACTCGGGGCTGCACACGCTCACCGAGCGTCCGGCGTTTGAAGCGCCGAGGCGGGAGCTTGTGACGGCCCTGGGGGTGAGAGTGATCACGCTCTCCAGCCTGCTCGAGGCGATGGTCCGCTGTGCGGATGCGTGGGCGGCCAGCGCCTCCTTCTGCGAGCAGGTCATACTCGTGATGGAGACAGCAGAGCGAGCGCGGCGCAGCAAGCGAGAAAGACTCGCGGACATCGCTGGCCGCGTTCGAAGGTGGCTCGAGCGTCGGAGGGCGCAAACCGACCTCCGCCGAAGGGGGGGGGGGGGGGGTATCCGAGGGGACTTCCCGCAACTAAAAAAAAACTCTATATTCCCGTATCTACTCGACTCTCTACCCTCCTCTAAACTCGCCTCTCAATTGGCCTCTCTACTCGCATCTCTACTCTCTGCGCCCATCCACTCGATTCTCTTTTCGCCTCTGTACTTGATTCTCTACACTCGCTTCCCCCACCCTCTTTCTCGCGATAAAAGGAAAATTAGCAAATTGGATCAAGATCGGTTCAGTGGCTTAGGCGTGAAAGCGTAACATACAGACAGACAGAGTTACTTTAGCATTTATAATGTTAATATGTAGGTATTCCTCTGTTCCTACTTCGAAGAGTATAGCGTTTAATATCTATGGTAGTCGTTACAGGTGGTTAAATTGCAGAAAAGTCTGAGCAGTACTTCAGTAGGAAATAGTCTATCTGCAAATCTACCAGAATTGACCTCGGAAACTTACAACTCCTGTTTCATAGCGCACGAGTCGACATGAAAACCGATATCGCGGCGACGCTAGTTTGCGACTATTGTCTTCTAAAGGTTTCCTAACGTGACACGGGTTTTATTCTCGTAGTAAAAATCTATGTGATCACCAGATAACATTTTAAATTGATTAACGAACAAGCGGTAGCGAAATACTGAAGGATGCAGGCAAACAAAGAATGCAGTTCCGGTAGCATCAAAAACGTTTAGCCGAAACCTCATTAGTTTAAAAAGGGACCAAATCGATAAGGTCACAGGCATCTTGATCGGTCACTGTCCCCTAAACAAGTATATCTATTTACAATAGGTGTGACGGATAGCCCCCTGTGTAGAGGCTGCATGGGGGCAGAAGAAACGCCACATCATATGCTTACAGAGTGCATGAGCGTGGCCGAACAACGGGCGAATTTCCTCCAGTCATCAGCGTCGCTCCGGGATGCATCTGGAAACCTGAAAAGGCTGCTGAATTTTTGGAAGAATCTGGACAATGGCCCAATCAAGAGGCTAAGTGCGGTACAGCCCAGGTGAACTAACTTTCTAACTAAAGAGGAAGCGAATCACTTCAATAATATAGGTAGACCAAATAAGAAATCGCTTAACCAAAGTGTATTCTTCATGTTTAACGGTTGGTAAATACATATATACGTGAAGAATACCTACATAAATAAGGTAAATAACTGTAGAGAATACTGTCAAAATAACGGTAGTTTAACATTATGACCCCTATTGCGATCGACCGTTAAGTCTTTACAATAAAATTCGACATAAGGGGCCGTCCATTAATCACGTGACCTCTTTAACGTTTTAACCCCCCACCCCCCCCCCCCCCCCCCCTTGGTGATACGTGATGAGGTTTAGGACGGGTAGTCCTAAACCTCCCCAACATTCATGTTTACATGTATTTTTAGTAACTTCAAAAGATTTTATTTATTTTAGAATATTATCTTTAAATACAGGTATTATTTTATTCTGAAACTAAGGACCGTGATAAAAATATCCAAACAGACTAGGCTAATAAACTTCTCAGTTTAAAAATTGCACATTTGACGAAATAATAAATACTCGTGATACCTTACTACACCCTCCCTGCCCCCTTGTGATGTTTAGTGATTTTCGGTTCCCCCCCCTCTCCCCCTTTAAAACCTCACGTGAATAATGGATGGCCTCTAACGTAACATTCAGTTAGTCTCAGAACGATCTTGACTACGAAGTCTCAAAATGATCATTGATTTACTCTGAATGCCAAATCAAACTGTTTTATTGTCCGAACTAAAGGTATGTACTAAAAATATCAGAACCATTAGTCGACGGGAAGGGGGAAAATGAACTCTAAATGATCCCTTCATTTTGAGTACTTTACTAGTCAAATTCAGTCTGATGCTGTCGGTACCTATAGTCTTTAGTAAAAAATGTCATGCTTATTTTTAATTTTATACATCATTGGTAATCATTAATTAGATCTTATCTCAAACACTTAAATATTTATATATTTAAGTGGCTGACTCCAAGTTTACATGTCACTGCGAACGAACACCGTGTACGCTTTCTATAAATTATATGCTCGTGTAACCTCTAACTCAACTCCTTTCACCCACCAAAATATACCATAATAATTAATTTTCCAGAACAAATATTAGTAGTACAGTCGATTAATACCATTGATACCGTTGAGAGTAATATTAATCAAACCGAACTGATTTCGTGGAATTGGGTTTAATCTCCCTTTCAACGATATTGCGTTTCCATCAGTGAAATGAATAGGTATGTACTATAAGCCCTTACTCTCGTTGTTGAACCCCTTTGGCGTGAAATTATGATAAATTGAAAAAAGAACCCATGTTTTTACTTAACTGTAATTTGTTTCCAAGTAAAAGTAGACTCATTATATGAACATATAGGCTAGCTAGGGACTGAAAGTCATAGTTGGCGAAACGTGGTTATTATTATACCTCTGCCTATCCCTTCGAGGATTTACAGGCGCGAGTATATGTTATTACACAGAAAATTGCTAGGAAAAATGCTTCTTGAGATGTATTGCCAAGAAACATTTTCTGCGTAAGGGGGCCACACACCTAAGCAGCAAGCAGCAAACACACGGCAAATTGGACAAAGGTCAAATCTAGGATAATTTGCCGTCTGATTAAATGCTTTTTGACATCGAATTTTTTCTTGGCAATTTGCTGTGTTGCCCCCATAGGCCACAATGTTTACCTATTGTACATGAGTAACAGAACATCATGTTTTAAGATACTTACATGAAGTCAGTCACCCGAATTTAAATAACACGGAATTTACAATGAACAAGCAGCTAACTAATTTGGGATATTGCTTTTTTATTGTAATCATACTAGATTTTGTTATCTGCTCGCGATACGATCAAACCAGATTCAGGTTTTATATTTATTACTGGCCATCAAAGATGTTCTTTAACGAGTATAATATTCATAATGTGCCTGTATAAAACCTTATACTTATCATACTAGATACTAGATTATTATAGAGAGACAAGATTATAATAGAGAGAATAAAGTATTAAATAATAATAAAAATTACTATAAAGCTTGTTTTGATCTTTTCAGCATCAGTCGGGTTTTTTATTTTTAATTTTTTTTTTCATCTTATACTTTTTAGTTATGACATACCTATATATTTTTGTAATCGTCTTCCAATTTCCTTCATTTTGATACCCCACTCGTTAAATTTTATAAAACATTTTTTTTACCACTTACATTTTGGCACCAAAAACCAACATGCTTTTGTTCATATTTATGTACCCAAGAACACTTGGGCAATAAATTCCTTCCATTTAGGACATGTATGTAAATATTTATTTATTTTAGATTATTTTCATAATAGCTTCTAGTTTTAAATGTAATTATATTTTAAGACATTAATCATTGGAATATTAAAAAAAAAATTAAAGAATATTACAAAATAACCCCTCTTGGCAGTCGGGTAAAAAGGACATAGGCTATGTTTGGTCGCGATAATCGACAGACCGAGCCTATGTCCTTTTTCAAGGTCTAACCTACCCCTATAGGTACCAAATTTCGTCAAAATCGGTACAGTGGTTTAAGCGAGAAACGTGTAGACAAGCAGAATTACTTTCGCATTTATAATATTAGTATGGAAGTAGGGGGTATTAATTTGCGCGGCGCGATGAGCGAGAAAGACTCGCTGACATCGCTGCACGCGCTCGAAGGCGGCTCGGGCGTCGGAGGGCGCAGACCGACCTCCGCCCCCCATGAGCGCGGTGACGGACGGCTCCACCCTTCACCCTCATGAAGGGTGGAGCCGTCCGTCACACTAGCAGAAGCAGGCCACGGCGGCGGCGCGCATCGTAGGACGTTGATGATGTGACCGCGTGGTCTCCCCCTCCCGAGGAGGGCCAGGCCGAGAGGGATGGCCCTGGGTCAGCCGGGGTGCGAGGGATATGTCGCATGACAACCTCACCTTCGGCCTAACACTACGACCCAGAGACGGCGTGCGGTTTAGTCGGTTATAAAAGTGAAATACTACTCAAGGATTACTCATGATATATCAAAAACTAAAACACCTATGAACTTGATATTTGGTAGATAGGTTCCTCATAGGGCGTACCCTATGAGGAACCTACTTTTTTTACTTATGACTACGGTCATAAGTCGTAAAATCCGTTCTTAGCGGATGGATAAGAACCACGCGTACGAAGTCGCCGGTGGCCGTTGCTTGGTATTACTTATGTCATGGCTATAGCTACGTAGTACTATAATCCACACGCTGAATGATGATCCCTATGACAGTTCGTTAGCGCTTAACATTGTACTGACGTCCTATCACATCAAATCCTTTAGAGGTCCATTAAAAAGACGAAAAAATCATAATTGTGTACAATTGTAAATTATAAAAATGAATATTAAGAAATTATTACGTAATGTTCGGAAATAATAGAAAAAAACTCAATGCAAATGTACATGGTAAGTGCTGCAAAAGTTACGTCGTCAAGCTGTTATCGACTAAGAAGGGACACATCGATAAACAAAATATCGATAATTTGTTGGAAATATAAAACAAATGCTTTGAGTTTGTATTTTATTTATATCAATCTGAATCTGATACAGGGTCAATCGGATCTTCAAAATCTGAGTCTGAACTGCAGCTATTCGTGACGTTTATTACTAACGGTTGGTCAATGATATTGTCGTATAGTACATCTCGATCCCAGTCTTGTAAGCAAAGGACATTTTTCATTTTGTTACAGATTTTGGCTAAGCATGAACAACTACTTTTCAACCAAATCTGATATGGAACTTGTACCTCACACTAATAACTAACAGATTTTACTAATAAAGTTGTATCCAGGTTCACACATCACCTTTTATTGACAAGTACATTTAGCGGGTTCATGTTAATAAAACATCCATTTTAATTATTATTTTTTGTAAATCTGAGTCATATGTTAACAGAATGTAGTCTAAAACTGTGCTGATGGACTAATATTGACTTTATATCTTGTCCAGGTCATGAACCAAATAATTGTCATTACATGAGCACAGCAACCCTCTGTCCTTTTGCCTACAATAAAATATAGCTTCTCTGCCATGGTTATTATGGTAGATTCTTTTATTTATATATCTACTATCAATTTTAGCTATCATAGCAACTGTAAGTCGGCTCAAGGATATCAAGGTACCCTGCTGGCTATCTTTAAGTAAGTAAAAGTAAAAAAATCTTCAGGCAGATATATAGATAGCACATTATTTTGACGTGGTGATGGATGGGACGTTGCTTGATCAAATCTTTGCCAGTATTGATAACATATTTGGTGTGCTCCGTATAACTGCAAGTAAAAACATTCCTCATTAATATTCAATATTAGTTTATATTCATAAATAATAGCTGCGACTGGGATTAACGCTAGGATGAAGAAGATAAGTTTATATTCATATCGCCTTAATTATTATTACCACCAACCACACATTTAATGACATAAATAAGAAATAGTATGTTAACCCTAGGTTATAAAGTGACACCGAACAGTCTTGACACCTGCAGGACAACTATGTATTACTATACAATTACAATCTATAAAACAAACTTACTTGTCGAGGCTCAATCCATACTACTATAACATTTAAAATGTGTGCTTCTCGTTCAGTGCCAGATTGGAATGAATGCGATTTCGTTTGCAAAATGGAACTTCCAAAGTTGGCACACACTTGCTGACGATACCCATCACTGGTAGAGGCTCCTACATTCACTTGAGTATTTGAATCATATAACGCCAAAGTTCAACAGGTAGGAGTTACATACAACACTGTCATCTTCGATCTGGAAAACGATTTGAATTAGCTACTATACTTTATAGTTGCATTACATATTGACATGCTAATATAATGAGGAAGAAACGTACCACAAATTGGCTGTCTAAAAACAGAAAAAACTTCAGTGAGACGAAGAATATGGCTATTGACTCGTCCTTGGGCTAGGCTGCAGTCGGTGCCACAATTCAAAGTTCTTAAACATGTAATGCAGTCCCATGTTGCGTTCAGTGTCAATATTAAAGCCAGTGTTAAGGTAGGCGCGTCAGGATCGTCAATAAACGGAAGATCCAGGATTCATTTTCAATTATCAACGTATCAGGCGTATCAACAGTGCCAAACGAAAACAATGTGAATGACAGTTGTCTGTGTTGCCATATATATTTCCCAAAATAATTATGATAATCGGCATCGATGAGGAATGAATGATGAGGAATGAAGTATATAATTCGATTTATTAATGTTTAATTTAGAACTAAGTGTTTAAAATAATATTTAGTATGATGTAAAATATGACTGTGATAATATATTAGTACTTATTATTATTCAAATAGGGACAGTTTTAGGGAAAAACCAGTATTCTAATAATATGTATCGATTATATGTATAATCGATTATTTTTATTAAATATATCTTGGCAACATTATAAGGAAATAAAATGGATAACCAAAAGGCTGAACCTTGAAATTAATTGAAATACTAATTATTCAACGAAATAAGTTGATACAAAAACCAAACACCAATATCTTTATAAAAATGATATTTAATTAATGGCACTAATAACCATTTGCAAGCATCTTGTTCACGATAGCCGATTATGAAATATGTCCTTTTCTTCGTTCTTTCGACCACTTTTCGCCAATCGTCAGCTGTCACTTAAGCGCAAGCTTCTTCCAATAAAACCATTATTTTATTTGCCGTGAATGGCGGAGTTGTGTTATGCCTAGCTGCATGACCTGAAAATATTTGTACATTTAGTAATTATTTTTAGAAATATATGCATATACATAATATTATATAAATAAAAAATATAGATACCTTTGATCTGCGCCCATATCAACTCGATTGCATTATATTGGCAGTGATAGGGCGGTAACCGAATTACCGTGTGTCCATTTGATTTGGCCAATTCATCCAAAAAATATGATGGGTGCGTCTGTTGTTTGTGAAAGTTCAACAGTCTAACCAACTCTTTTTTTAACATCTGACTGTCAGTTTCCACACCATTGCCGTGTAACCACTCTATAATTTCAGCTTTTTTGTTATTGCTGCTGGGGGGTTTGTTAATTTGAACTGAGTGATATGAAGCATTGTCCATTAAAATATAGTGAGGCTCATTCAAATTTTCTAATAGTTTTATAAACCATGTCTTAAAGTTTTCGAAATTCATTTCCTCGTGGTACTCCGTTGTTTTCACTGACTTAAAAGCCCACAGGCAATTCGGCACAAAACCTGTAGCTGTGCCAGCGTGGCAAATGATTAAGCGCTGGCCCTTTCCTTTCCCCCGGAGTTTTTGTGCTGGATTTGGACTTAGGTGACATCTCATCCGCAAAATATTTCATCCTCGGAGGAAACGTCACCCTTCTCAAATTGCTAGGTGACGAATCATCCGCAAAATATTGCATCATCGGAGGAAACGTCACTGTTTCAAACTTTGATGTATCAAATGATCTGAAAATCTTTCAATCATATTGAATACTAATAATGGTCAAGACAACGGTAAGAATCGATTTTATTTTCATAATGATGAAGATATCTTTTGGTAAATCAGAATATTAAAATGTAGATTTTCTACAACAAGTTATAAACAACAATAAACCTGCTATAAAAAACAGAACTAGAAATATAAATAATACTTATTAAATTAAATTTAAAATTAGAAACTAAAACAAGCTAAACTAAATAAATAAAAAACGCAAAAGCTATAAAATAATTATAAATCGTTCTTCTAAAAATAAATAAAATAACGAATGATAACATGAATCAAAACAGATTTAAAAATAAATACAAAAAAATATTCTAAACTGCAACTAATTAATAATTAATTAATACGCACTTTTCGCAAAAATCGAAAATATGAACAAAACGTTAAGTGACGTTCCATCCTGAGACTCTACCTTCAGCTTACTGTCAGTTAAGATAAATACATAATTATCATACATATTTTAATAAAACCGAATTTAAGATTCGCTAATAAGCCAACTTTTCGATGCAATGTCCGAGACTGATTTTACCATCGATAAGTTCTCTCAAACTATTATTTATTTTTTCTTCCTTCAGTATACTTTCTTCTGTTCTCTTAGATATATATCCTTGATTTCTACGTAAAGTGTAATAATAGGAACTATCTTTTATAAGAGTTTTTAATAACACATTTATGTTAGGTTTGGTGGTTTTACTGACGGAGTGTATACAAAAGGGTACTAAAATAACAGAATTTAATGAATATTTCCATAATACTTGGATGAAAAATGAATCCACATTGTCCGATAAATGGTGTTTTTATAAAATACGGCACAAAACTAATAATGCTATAGAATGGTGAAATTCTATTCTAGACTTAATAGGACATTAAAAACCACCAAACCTAACATAAATGTGTTATTAAAAACTCTTATAAAAGATAGTTCCTATTATTACAGTTTACGTAGAAATCAAGGATATATATCTAAGAGAACAGAAGAAAGTATACTGAAGGAAGAAAAAATAAATAATAGTTTGAGAGAACTTATCGATGGTAAAATCAGTCTCGGACATTGCATCGAAAAGTTGGCTTATTAGCGAATCTTAAATTCGGTTTTATTAAAATATGTATGATAATTATGTATTTATCTTAACTGACAGTAAGCTGAAGGTAGAGTCTCAGGATGGAACGTCACTTAACGTTTTGTTCATATTTTCGATTTTTGCGAAAAGTGCGTATTAATTAATTATTAATTAGTTGCAGTTTAGAATATTTTTTTGTATTTATTTTTAAATCTGTTTTCATTCATGTTATCATTCGTTATTTTATTTATTTTTAGAAGAACGATTTATAATTATTTTATAGCTTTTGCATTTTTTATTTATTTAGTTTAGCTTGTTTTAGTTTCTAATTTTAAATTTAATTTAATAAGTATTATTTATATTTCTAGTTCTGTTTTTTATAGCAGGTTTATTGTTGTTTATAACTTGTTGTAGAAAATCTACATTTTAATATTCTGATTTACCAAAAGATATCTTCATCATTATGAAAATAAAATCGATTCTTACCGTTGTCTTGACCATTATTAGTATTCAATATGATTGAAAGATTTTCAGATCATTTGATACATCAAAGTTTGAAACAGTGACGTTTCCTCCGATGATGCAATATTTTGCGGATGATTCGTCACCTAGCAATTTGAGAAGGGTGACATTTCCTCCGAGGGTCGAATATTTTGCGGATGAATCGTCACCTAGCAATTTGAGAAGGGTGACGTTTCCTCCGAGGATGAAATATTTTGCGGATGAGATGTCACCTAAGTCGGATTTGGCTGTGTCATCCGTCCATGCCTTACCTACAGTATGATTGGCGTTCAGCCATGTCTCATCAAGGTACACTACCTTCTCCCAGTTATCAATTTGTTTGATTTTGCGAAGAAAATCGCATCGTAGTAAAGCTAAGCGTACGCTCCATTAATATTTTTCTCTTGTCACATTTTTTATAGCGGAATCCACATTTTTTCAAAACAATTCTAAGAGAAATAGCACAGCCTTTGAAGAGTTCTGCAGCTTTTAATGAAGATAATAACTTCTGGCAGGTCGGTAGTTCACCTCGTAGGTAGTAACCATAAATATGATTGCGTATAGCATCTAAATAAAATTCATCAGGTTCTGTTATATGACATAACCTTTTCTTTTTCTTCTTTGGTGTTAATAGTTTATTGTCCTCCATGGACGACTCCCAAAATTTTTCCTTTGTTATTCGAGAAACAGTAGCCTTTCCGATTCCTAGAGCATCGGCTACACGATCGCGAACATTGTCAAGCGGTAACAAGGGTCCGCCATTTCGTTGTTCACGAGCAAAATAGTCTCGCAAACGAACTACAAACTCGCGAACTTCACTGTTGAGAACAGTTTTCCGCTGTCTTTTCGGCATTTTGCAAAACCGAAAATCAACAAACAGGTAACAGAAAATCAACAAATAACACAAAACAGCGAAAACAGAAACAAAACTCAGCTAACAAAGAAAGACGTGGCGCATACAAGGCGTTAGAGCACTCGTATGACGCGATGTGATGCGGTGTGACAAGAAGACAAAATAGACTGACAAGACATGACATGACTGAAAAAAAAAATACGGTAGGTCTATGGCCTCCTTTTAAATACTTTTCCATGTAATCCATAATTGCCAGCTAATTATGAATTCTTGAAAATTCAATTCAAAAAGAATTTTAAATTCTTTAAATTATGCAATTTAAATAAAAATTAAAGTATAGTAAAATAAAATATGGTAAGGCTGTTACTTTTTTGTCTAGTGTTTTATGTCCATCAATGCGCGTAGTCTTTTTTTCAAAATAAATAAATATTGCTTATTATGTTGAATGACCTGGCTGAATGACATGACATTTGCCTGAAAAAACAGTATTTTATCGAAATTGTTTCGCATAACTAATACAACTGTCAGTTGAATCGTCATAGGGATCATCATTCGGCGTGCGGAGTATAGTATCTTTTCTGTTCTATAGCTTAAAATTGAACACTTCATGTTAACGCCAGCCAACTAGTGTTATCTCCCTCACTTAACGCACCATTCGGCCACCTCCGAAAACCAGTGCTGACTACCTGCATCACAACAGTGATCGCATTAAGCTTTTTTGTACAGTGGCGGTCAGAAAATGTTTATCAGTTTTCAAATTAGATTCTATATCACATTTTTTCACTAAAGTCTAAAATGCCATATCAAGTTCCTTATTATCTTTCAAACGTTTTATGCAAAATTACACATCGACAGAATTATCAATCACTTTTAATAAATAACTGATAATGAAACTCATTTCTTAATTTTTAAAATGACATGTATCAAAATTGATTGTCTGAACGTCAAGAGCAATTTTTTTGCGAGCAAAAAATCATTCTGTGTAAGAAGGAAAAGAAGAAGAAATTAATGGCAAGTTTAACCATAGAGCAAAGGATTCAAATAATATTTATGTATGAAAATGGACATAGAATTAGTGCCATATCTCAGGAACTCAATGTATCCCGATCCCGTTAGGTTTTGTTTTTGGCGTCATCACATAAATAATTCAGGACGACGACTATGATTAATGATTCGTCAACTGTTGGACCAAATAGCAAAACAAAATTCTTAGTTAAAAACTAAAATAAGAGTTATTCCAAAGCTTTTCTTTATATCGAACCTTGATAGTAGTCAGTTCATATTGTCATATCATTAGAAATAAAATAACCCATGTGTCAATCAAATTGGCATATAAAATCTTGAAATATGCATGAACAATTAGAACTTGTGACCTAAATGTGTGCATGCAATTGTGATCCACATATTCTGTACCTGCATTAGCGGTTACCCAGGGCTGGTTGCCCGGGTGTTATTTTGGTCTCGTTCCTTCTTTTGTGATCCGTTTTTCCAGTTCATGGGCATCTATTTATTATCGATTTCCGAAGAACATAGTAGTGAATTGAAGCAAATTGTCACAGATATGAAATATCCAAGGGCAGAAAGTGTGGGTAGAAAAAGAGGTAACATTTAAGTGCCTATTGCTAGCACACGTAGACTCCAGGCAATTTTCGTTTTCTACCCTCGAATAATTTTCCGTTTTCTACCAAGCGCCGAATCAATCGGTTATCGAATTCACGGTATTAAGATAGTTTATCCAGTTGAGTAATTTTACTTTTTTCTTGCATATTCCGAGTAATAACGTAATGAAGGGTCTAATTACCCGGTTCGAGGTACGGAGCGGTGCGTCTGTACCTCGCATAATTACTCGTCATTGGAATGGCACGTTTCGGCGAAGTGTTCGTATACGCTAAATTGTAATTACTTTGTACTCATGTTCGAGTATTTGTGTTTGATGTTAAGATCTAAAGATTGATGGTGCCTAGTTTCAATAACTGGGTATTGCCCTGTAGTTAACAGAGCTTATTAAATTAAGATTAGAAAAGAGGTCTCAATCTTATTCTATCGTTTTTATTTATTTTAATCTTCCACCCAAATTCAAATTTCAAACACAGAAAATAATGACGTGACGTCATCATTTTTAATTGTCAATCGTTTTTTTTTACAAGCATCCCTATAATTTGCCATTTTGACATTTAGTAAAAAGTAACTTAATTTGTCTATACTGTCGGATTCGAACCGTCTAAACCGCACGCCGTCTGTGGTTCTTTGAGCTAGGCCGAAGGTTGTCAACCTACGACATATCACTCACGCTCCAGCTGGCCCAGGGCCATCCCTCTCGTTCTGGCCCTCCTCGGGGGTCTGGCCCTCCTCGAGATTGTCGACAGTTCATGCGAATATTATAACAAAAGATTTATTTTTTCACTTTATTCAATCTTAAATTTTTGCGGCTATGATTGATTGAAGTGAAAAAAAATCTTATTAGTAGTAAGTTGAATATAATAAGCAGAATTTTCATGTCAACGTCCTCTCAAACGCACACAAAGACACGTGAACAAATAAAAACACATATCAATAGATATAGCATACTTTTTAACCGCAACTATTTGCTAGTGCGGTACAGAGTATGTTTTCGATTTCAAATGCTCAAGATCAGAGTTCTTTGCCCTGTTGCTAACAAGTCGGACAAAAACTCCGAATGACCTTGCCCTGCTGAGCGTGATGACGCCTGCTTGCGTGACTATAAGCTGCATTTACACGTGCAGATAGGAAAGAAGGATTTACCACGAGCCAGTAAAATCCAAACCGTCAGTTCGGAACGAACGTAAAAACGCTAGCGACACGCCGCGTCCGAAACGACAGATCGATCTGGGGCCTGCCTCTCTAGACAAGTGGCAATTCAATAGCCGGCGTTTGGAGGAATAGAATGACGAATGAATGGGATTTGACGTATATGACAGTCGTTAACACATGTCAAATATGTCAAATCCCATACATGAGTCATTCTCTTCCATTAAACGCAGGCTAGCGAATTGCCACTTATCTAGAGGGGCTGATTCTGCGATAATTTTTTTCATTGCAAAGTCACTGCGGTACCTACAGACACTGTAACCAATGCAATTTAACTTTACTCTAATACTGTTAGAGTCTAAAATTAATGACAAAAAATTGTAATGAATGTAAAGTGTTATAAACTCTTTCTCTTTTTATTTTGGACTTTAAATCTTTGCAATAAAGTCGAAAATTTAATGACATTTAATGCAATGTCAGCGGTATCACAGTGGTTTTGTTATGTCATAGAATTAGCAGAATTGGGGGCCTGGTGGTCGGCGCTCACGCAATTCTTTACAGTTTTAACTGCGGTCACGTTTAAAGGATTCTATTTTAAAACAACAGGAAAGCTAAACATCTGCCGTTCCGAACTGTGGTCATATTTTAGTCGCCATATATCAACACAGTTCAATCCACAGTTCAAACTGACAGAACGAACCGGCGGTTTGGAACGCAATCCCGATGCGCGGTTAAAACTGTATGTGTAAACAGCGCTATACACTTAATTGCACGTTCACGCGTGCGTCTAAATGCTCTTATTACGTCATCATGCTATCGTCATTGTTACCGCATGCACATATAGCTGATTCAGATTCAATACTGTGCAAATATTTGTAAGAAAGAATAATAAAACGCAATTGAAATTAGTAGCTGTATCATGAAACGTGTTTCCGAAATTGCGGACCGAAGTTACGGACAAATAATTGATACCTACCATGAAACGCAGTTTTAACTCACAGAGGTTTTTTTTAAAAAAAAAAGAGAATATTAGCAACAGCAATTATCGAAATTACTAATATTCCCTCTAATCCGTCCAACTAAACTAAATTGCTTGTGCTAGGAGTGGGTTCACGTTGGTACTGTAATGGCCAGGATTTGAACCCGGAACCTGTCGATCGTAAGCCGACATAATTAGGCCTGAAGAGACACATAATTTCGTTCGTCCTAAACTTTACCGAAAGCAATCAAGCATCAACATCAAAGTATCAGATTAAAACGTCTTTCAGGCGTATTTTCGCCTAAGTTACGAAAGTATATTTCATGGTATTTCCCTAGACATTTCTAAGAAATAATGTATTCTAGGGTCATCCGAGTAATAAGTGTGTGAAACACACACACACACGCATGCACACACGCACGCTTGCACGCACGCACGCTAGCGCACGCACGAACGCACGCACGCACGCACGCGCACGCACGAACGCACGCACGCACGCAAACACGCGCACACGCACACACACACACACACACACACACACACACAACATTTTAATGGATATTATACGAAGTTTCAACAATATAATAATAAGTCTTTGATCCTACTCTACTCTACCTCTAAGATTTGTAAGATAAAAAATCCATGTTAATATGAAAACCTTAAAAGCTGAACTGAAAAGCTTCATACTGAAAAAAATACTAAATCAGAGAAACAATTGTAGCTTTACTTTAGTAGATGAGAACAGCTCTCGCAAGTCTTACAAAACAGTTGCCATATCTATCATCAAATTAAAGTAAAAGTTCCATCTACAAAATTAAAGCTACTTGTTCTTGATAAATTACAGTAAACCGTTATAACTAGAAGGTAAATTAATCTGCTTGCGGCAATATTTTGGTAGACATCCGACGTCTATCTAAAATGTTGATAAAATCGTTTCGTGGAATCTATGGATGAGATAATATTATGCCACTCATTATGAACACTCTCATTACATAGATTCAATAACTTTTATATACATTAATGGACAAGTACATTAGTACAAGGAAATTTTTAGAGATAAAATGTTAATATATAGACTAGCAATGACTAAATAACTCCTTCGCGTCAGGCATTCTGTTTCCTGGACCAATACGATTGGTCCTTCGAGCCGAATATGACGAAGCAGTTCATTAGGTGACTAGGGCTTGACAACACACAACGGAAATACTTACCATTGGGGATGTTTCGCATCGGAAAACCAATTTACAAGTTATTGTAAATAAGGCTAATAAATAGGCAGATTTCGCGGATGATCAGTCGCTCTATTGCCGTATCGTCAATTGGGTATTTTAATGTAGTTACAATAAATTATTTGGCTGAACTTATTAAATAAAGAATAATAAATAAATAAATATTCCACAACATTTCACACAACGCTATCTAGATCCACGGTAAGCATAGCCTAACTAGCTTGTGTTATGGAATCTAGAATGCGGATAAACATACTTAGATACTTTTTTTTTTGTAAATACATACATATTATACATAGAAACACCCAGACCAATGCAAATACCCATATTCATGCATACAAATATTTGCACTGAGCGGGGATCGAACCCGCGCCTCCTGCGTAGCGGCCGCGACAGTTGCGTCAATTCTTATTTTATGGTTCATATTTATTTTTAATCGTCCACCTAACCTTTAAAAGTAAATGATTTGACTATTAGAGATTGTGACGTCACAAATATTTTTTTCTTACAATTTTCCTTATAACTTACCGTTTTGACGTTTAGTAAAAAGTAACTAATTTGACTAGCCAGTCAAATACCCAATTATATGCTACTACCTCTCGAAATTTTAATACATTTATTTTTTTGTTCTGTGGTTTTGACCGTTCCTGCAACATGCGCTATTCCAAACTATAATCAATCCCTGGACCAAATTTCAGCAAAATTTGTTCAACTGTTTAAGTGTTTGATCCAACCATCTCAAACTTCACACTTATAATATTAGAAGGATAACAAGTATGGGGTTTCCAATGAGGAAGATTTGCGAAGGAATTTCCGTCAAGTGAAGCCTAGGCCATGTGAAGAAACTGCTTGGCTTAGCAGTTTCTTCACAGATATTATTACTTCTGCGACTAGCTATTGGGCCGGGGCCACTGACCACTATGAACTAGCTGGATTGGCTATTCCATAGAAAATGCAGCTTTGTTTATGTGTTGATTTGAAGCACCAGAGTGAATGTACTGAGAACTAATTTGACTGACATTTGCAATGTGTAAAGTGTTGTGCGTTGTTTTTATCGATATGTCTAAAGTGGCCATATTTTTAATTTGGTACATAAGACCCTTCGTTTATATTAATGAAATACTCTATACTATTACAAATTCTAATCCTACTATCCCACTATTCCTAACAATGTTATAAGTGTGAAAGTTAGTTTGTGTATATGTGTGCGTTTTTTACCTCTTCGCGCCTCAACCACTAGACCGATATGGATAAAATTAATAATGGAGATAGGTAGGACCCTAGTAACTATGCTCCTGGCATGTCTCGACACGCTACGACATGTCAGTTTGATTCCGCCTTCAAGTCCGGTTTATTTTTGAGCCGATTGACAATAAAAGTACTACTTTGACAACATACCCGCGACATATACATTGAGCAGCAAATAAACTTATTTTTATTAATTTATTATAAGCAGTATTCGATACTACTATCTTACGTTTTGTTTATATTATCTTGATCCTTATTGTCTACTCTGTGTTTATTGGCGACCTGGCAAAGCTTTTATCGATACCAAAACAGTTATTGTCCGTCACTAGTATTAGTTCCAAGTACACTCAGCACTGCTTTCAGCGCCAATAGCGCGATTTTCAATTGGTCACAATACTCACAATACACGGGTACTGATCGCCAGTCCAGCGAGTACTATTAATACAGGTCAGTGGCCGGGGCCCAACTCGATAACCACTGAAATCAGGATTCTACTATTATGTCATAGCAAAGCCGATGTCATGCCACTGACACTGCAAAAAAAATCCGTTATCTGCACAGAACAGAAAAAACTATTAGAAGTGTGATAGGACAGATTCAATAGCGGAACCAATGTCGCCAAACTCACACATACAACGAGATAATAATACGTTGCACTACTAGTAAACAATTGTTTTGATTGGTCGTATATCTTTAACACCAAATTAGCCTAAATTATGCACACTGCAGAACAAAAACATACCTTATTGATTGGCATTAGTGTTAACTTTAATATAGATAAAAAAAGGAATTTACGACGTTTTGTATCTGAATCAAACTTGCTTCTCACTCTAACTCTATTACGAAAAAGTTCAACTACTCCCCAACAGATGTCCATTTATTTTAAGAATGTTATTTAGAACCTTAACAGTTATGAATACGGTTGATATTACTTTGAAGTATTATCTCTCTCACTCTAACTCTCTCACATTAACGCTAGAGCAGTGAAACAAAAAGTTGGCAATATCGATAGATTTGTAATTTGTTTTCAAAATATCAAAGGATTCCAAACGCTGTTAGTAATTATAATCTAAGAGTACTAAAAAAGAGAGATGTTTTTATTTACGATTAAAAAGGTATGAAGACGTGTTACTACGTATGTTCCTATTTAATTGAAATAAAACAAGTGTCCATTTATAGTAGATATTTTATGTAACTGTTGCATAATAAAAGCGTTTTCACATTATCCGGTGCATCCGATATCCGATATTAGTGTCGGCTCCGATATCGAAGGAAATAAAATAAAGTATAAAAAGAACTCGATACTAGGATTTTTTTTTCATCCAGTCTGTGCGATCGAGAAAATGGCCGAATCGGACCGATTTTATCGAATATATGTGAAAACAGCACATGGTGACCGCTATCGGCGTCAGGTACCCAATATCAGAAAATGTGAAAGTGGTCTAAGGATACTTAAAATACGAGTGCGAGTATTTTACAATATGAGACGGGTGTTTTAAGACCATATTACAAACAGTTTCATACACTACTTTGAAATAATTAATTTAATTTGCATAAAATGAGAAAAACGTAGAGCGCCAAAATCTATTTGCTGATCGCGTATGCATGTTGCGCCGCGTCCACAAACTAGAAAATATCCAGCTGGAGTTGTTCAATACGGAAGTTTATATTTTTGCATGTTTGTACGCGCATAGCTTCGTCATGTGTAGACGAATTTGCAAAATTCCTTCTTTGTTCGAAAGAAGACTATTCCGAAATGATCCCATTTAATTTTTGTAAAGGTCCGATCCGATAAAGGGTTTCAGAGAGAGACCACGAAACTCTTCAAAAAAACAGGAAATCAGCAGTAATTGCTGCAAACGCATATTATTGCTATGTCTATGCCACTACACATCATAACATCACGCCCGTATCCTTTGAATGGGTATGAGGAGTGTTCCGAATGTTCCGTGATATTTAAAAAAAAAACAATAAAGTCATTTGACAAACGTTTATAAATGTTTCCACAAAATTAGATATCGATAAAATTTGACTACATCACTAAATGAGTAGCGGAGAAAGTTCTAGAATAAATAAGAATGACATGTCTATTATGTGTAATCAAAAACAAGCTTTATTGATATGAGGTAAGGTTGATTTTGTTTTGATTTAATTCTTTGCATTTCAATAATATTCGTTATAAATTCTGCTATATCCTGACTTATTGATGGTATAAAACAACTCCATTTCGAATATTTATGCTCCTACTATCATCTGTGCACTGCAAAATGGCCCAGTAAGGCATATTTTCATTAAATAGTATTAAATAACACACGGTGCAAAACTGTCAAATACACGTGATGACAGATACGACTGAAGGTTGAAATTGTAAGAGCTTGCAAATCTCCGCATAAGAATGACACGCGTGCCACGCCCACTTCACACTTCCACCGTTTTTACTGTTCCGTGGTTATCTGTGGTATTCCGGTGTCTGTGGTTTTGCTATGACATAAAATCAACAGAATCCGGCGATAAGAAGGGTAGCCAGAGCTCACTGAAGAGTTTTTGTGCTGTCAGTGGGAAGACCAAAGGCTTGTCCTGCTTAACCTTCTGCACTGACGGCACAGAAACTCTCTATTCTTAAAGAGTTGGCAACACGAATGTGATTCCCTGGTGTAGCACACATTCGTAAGCGACGGTAACCACTTTCAATCAGGTGGGCCGTGTGCTTGTCTGCCACTTTTTTTCTTATACCACTTAGGTATAAGAAAAAATGTAGTGAGCTGTACACCTACGTCAACGCGTAACAATAATCATCGAATACATTTGGCATGACTCCATAATACCATATCGATAGAACAATCGTTTTCTTAGAACCATCCTTTGTATTGTTGAACATTGGAATCTTATTGTTATTTGTTCTCGATAGATATTCAGTATAAAGGTGATTTTCCATCAGAGGGGCAAGACGAGACGAGGCGAGGAGAGAATTGAAATTTGTATGGCAAATTTTCAATCCTCTCCCAGCGTATCTTTGGTGGAAACAGTGTGGATTGACGAGAATATGCGAGGCGTGAGTTGAAATATTTGTTTGTGCAAAAATGAACCGTATTGGTTCCGATATAGAGTATAAATCACCTTCAAGGTGATTTTCCACCAAAGTGGCTAGGCGGAGCGAGGCGAGGAGAGAATTAAAATTAACAAATTTTCCATCTAATTTTCGGCCCATCTCCATACTCCCAGCACTCAGCAAAATTTTTGAAAAAATTATGTTTAGTCAACTGCTTTCACATTTCGCTTCTAATAAATTACTTCATGAGAAACAGTTCGGTTTCACTAAAGGCAGAAACACGACGGATGCAGGAGTAGAACTCGTTAAACATATATTTGATGCATGGGACAAGAAGCAGGATGCCATCGGTATATTTTGTGATCTATCAAAAGCTTTTGATTGTGTTGATCATGAGACTTTGTTACTAAAATTAGGTTATTACGGTGTTTCTAACAGCTCACTTAGCTTACTTAAATCTTACCTCACTGGCAGAGTACAAAAAGTCACTATTAATGGCACTAACTCATCTGGCGCCCCATTAGTCATGGGAGTTCCCCAGGGCTCGATATTAGGACCCCTTTTATTCTTGATATATATAAATGATCTTCCTAACTTCACTAAAAATCTTTGTGAAATAGTATTATTTGCTGATGACACTTCATTAATTTTTAAAACTGATAGACATAAAGAATTACCTGACGATGTGAATATCAACCTTTCCAAAATATTGCATTGGTTCACAAGTAACAACTTGCTGCTCAATGCGAAGAAAATAAAATGTGTAAAGTTTACTATGCCTAATGTAAGACAGATAGATACGCATATTACAATGAACGATGAGTCTGTTCAAATAGTTGATACCACAGTTTTTCTTGGTATGACTCTAGATAGTAAACTGCAATGGGGTTCTCATATCGCAGCCTTGGCAGGAAGACTTAGCTCAGCTGCCTATGCGGTTAGAAAAATAAGGTCACTTACTGATGAGGAAACGGCACGATTAGTTTATTTTAGCTACTTTCACAGCCAGTCTGATGCTGTGGGGCTCAGCTGCTGATATTGAGGCTATTTTCATATTACAGAAACGAGCGATACGAGCAATCTATAGCCTCAGACCCCGTGACTCGCTGAGAGAACTATTTTAAGAAATTAATATTTTAACAGTTGCTTGCCAATACATTTACGATAATGTTTTATATGTACGCAAGAACCTAGATCTTTTCAAAACAAACTCTGACGTACACAATTATAATACGAGGAATAAAAATAAACTTGTAGTGCCAAAACTCAGACTTCAAAAGGTTGGTAATTCATTTGTAGGTAACAATATTAAAATGTTTAATAAAATTCCTCAAGAGTTAGTTGACATGCTACTAAATAAGTTTAAAATCGAAGTAAAAAAGACTTTAATGAAAAAAGGATATTACAAAGTAAACGAATACCTTAATGATAAAAATGCATGGTCATCCTAATCTCTTTGCTTGCTCGCACAATATAAACCTATGATAAAAAAGAACCAAATTGTTTTAAAAAAAGAAACTATAATATTGTTCACTGAGTTTCTTGCTGGTCTCTTCTCAGTAGAACCAACTTACCGAACCAGCAAAAGAATCATTTTCAAATGATTTATTTACTTAATTTAATATTATATTAGAAATTTCTTGACATTATTGTAAAATTTTGACGTTCATATGTGCTCTTTATGTGCCTAAACTGAATAAACGAAATTGATTCTTTGATTCTTTGATTCTGAGTGCATCTTTGGTGAAAACAGTGTGGATTGACGAGAATATTGACGCCTAATTTTTGTTCGGAGTTCGAGCATTGTGTGTGAGCTGTCTAAAATACATTTATATATGAAGCATACGGGCGGCGGGGCGCGGCGGTCACGCGCGAGCTCCCGATGGCAATTTTTGGTGGAAAAGGGTCAGTGCGATTTCAATTCTCTTCTCGCCTCGTCTCGTCTCGCCCCTCTGGTGGAAAAGCACCTTAAGTGCCTTAACACACGTCAGTTCAAGAAAATGTTGAAAATAATGATGTATCAATAACTACTTTCATATTTTATTAAATGTACGGAGGAGAGTTTTTGTGCTGTAAGTGAAAAGACCAAGAGGTTTCCTGCTTTGTCTTCAGCCCCTCTAGACAAGTGGCTATTCTTTGGCCGTAGTTTGATGGAATAAAATGACGAATGTATGCGATTTGACGTATTTGACATGCGTTAACGACTGTCATTATACGTCAAATCCCATTCAATCGTCATTCTTTTCCATCAAACGACGGCCAACGATCGGCAGGATCGGCAGCACGAGTGTGACTTCCCTGGTGTTACACACGTCCAAAGTATGTCAATCAGATCTTAGGTATTTTAAAGAAAGGACATGTCAGGAGTACTCGTAACCGGCTAGCATGTATGAAAACAATTATGAAAGTAGAAGAAGGGAAAGATTTATAGCAGGATCGTAGCAAGTGGACCGCTGTGGTCTCTGCCTACCTCACTGAAAAGAGGCGTGACTCTATGTATTCAGTGTTCAGTATTTATTCATGAACAATGTATACATTGGGATTTTTTTACATGCGGAAGATCCCCACGGATATCCCCCTCCCTGTGAAGCCGGCGGGGGGAAGTTATGTCGGACTCAAACCGACTAAACCGCACTCCGTCTTTGGGTCGTTGTGCTAGGCCGAAGGTGAGGTTGTTTTGCGACATATCCCTCGCACCCCGGTTGACCCAGGGCCATTCCTCTCGGTCTGGCCCTCCTCGCCCGCTCTGCTGTCTCCTTCACGAGCATGACCTGCTCGCAGAATCCGCGTCCAAGTCGTCGCTTCCACTCGGCCACCATCCCTCTGTGGAGCCCGGATTTCTCGACCCGAATTTCTTCGGGCTCGGGATCGAATACCCGCTCCCGCGCCGCCCTCCGGAACCGTTACAGTGAGTTTTACATTGGGTATGAACATTATATATTAAAACAATAAAAGAATAAACAAAAGCATTAAAACACTATGCACAATACATTATGAGAAATATTGACTAAAAATAACAATGAAATTAATTAAACTTATGCTATCAGTTTACATAATATCTATTTATTTATCATATCATCAATGGAATAATAACGTTGTTTTAATAGAAACGCTTTCAATTTGTTTTGGAAATCTCTTTGGTAAATAATTGTTTTCAAGTCTACAGGCAGTTTGTTATTTATTTTAATGGAGTTATAAAGCGTAGTATGCTATACCACGTTGAGCTTTGCTGTATTTTGTATTTTGTACACATTTTTGCACAAATTTGTATGTTTCGCTGGTCCCTATTAAAATCGTCGGAACTATAAAAATGCAATTTTTATTTTATTCCATAAAACGTGTCTACATACATCAGTCTATCGTCAGTTAAAAAGAAAAAAATCTAGTATGCCTAGTTTTTGAAATAGCCAAATTTAAAACGTCAGATATTTACTAGATAGCCCGCTAACACAGTCGGTTAATAACTACCTATGTACGATCTTAGCGGAGCGCGGTGTTAGGTGAGCACGTGCGATCTCCCAAGTTCCGGCCATGTTAGCGGGATGAGCAATTAGATTTTCATATTATTTTCTCAATTGACCAAATTTTCTTTATTCATTGTCAATAAATATATATGCATAGACTTATATGTTTGGTGTTTTTTTAGTAACTTGTACATACGACATGCATATTAATATAGATAATAATCATTTAACAATGTAGTAAATGGCAGTTCCGACAAATAATTATAAATTTTTCTTAATCTTTATGTTCACTCCTTTTCTGTATAAAATATTAAACAAAATATTAACTTCAACTTCAAGATTTCAACATTACCTGGAGGGAAAGTACTTTAAATACCTACTTGAAATAGCTAATTTCATTCAAAGAAACATTTCCTCACTTTTAAAAAGATGTAAAACTACAAACTTGAGAAGACGTTTGCATGTTTGTTATTTAATCATACCCAAACGGCTGAACAGAAATAGCTGAAATATGGCACAGGTCTTCATACCAATATTATGAATGCGAAAGTAGGTAACTATCTGTCTATCTGTCTGTCATCGGTATGTTACGCTTTTATGCCTAAACCATTGAACCGATTTTGATGAAATTTGAAAGGACATAGGCTATGTTTGGTCGCGATAACCGAAATCCACGCGAGCAGACCCGCGAGCAAAAGCTGTTAATATTATAAATGCGAATGTAACTTTGTCTATCCGTTTGTATGTTACGCTGTCACGTCTAAAACACTAAAACGATTTTAATGAAATTTGTTATAGGGGTAATAGTAGACATTGAGAAAGGACATAGGCTATGTTTGGTGGCGATAACCGAAATCCACGCGGTCGGAACCGTGGGCAAAAGCTAGTAAATTGTAATCTTGAAAATCACATAGACTATGTTTTATCTCAGGAATATGTTCCTATAAGTAACAAGAACGGAATCTGAGTCCATATCAGCGAGCAGCAGTTCTTTCTTTTCTTTCTTATTAGGACAAAACAACAATAGTCACTTTTTATTTAATTCCTGTCCTATGAGACAGGAACTTTCGAATCGAACGCTTACTAAGTACCTACAGCCCCTCGAGACAAGTGGTAATTTGCTAGCTGGCGTTTGGTGGAATAGAATGACGAATATATGGGATTTGACATATATGACAGTCGTTAACGCATGTCAAATACGTCAAATCCCATACATTCGTCATTCTATTCCATCATACGCCGGTTAGCGAATTGCCACTTGTCTAGAGAGGCTGTTAAGACTAGCTTGTAATAACATCGTTAAAAATACCTATTATGAATATGCCATATTGTGCTATTTACAATGGTAGAATAGAAATGTAGAAGTAAATTTGAAAAATAAAAATATTATTCGTAAGTACTTATTTACAGTGAAAAAGTTGTCACGCGCTTCATGAAGGTGAATTGGTACTGCGTATAACTAGCTATCTATCCTAATAAATTTCTGTGGCGGATACGGCCATAATTTACCTTTCACTCAACCCCGGACAATTCCTATTTTACGAATTCAAGTTGATATTCCATCGGCAGTAATTAATTTCCGTCGTCAAATTTTGACAAACATTTATTTATCAAACAAGGATGTTGTTCGAAAAAGGAAGTTCTAAATAAATTATTAATTTGAAAGACATTTTGAAGGTCGAATAATAATTCAAGATACAATCTTGTTAGTGAGTTTGCTGATAGATAATAAAATTTAAAAGTAAATTGGCGAAGGCCGAAGAGTGAAAATAATCAAAAGGCAAGTCAGTGAAAATGTTTCTATTTTATTTTTTATTTATTTATTCTTTATTATACACATAAATTTCATTTACACAAAATAGAGAGATGTTATGTATAAAGGCGAGCTTAACTCAAAGTTGAGTTCTCTTCAAGCATACACGTACGGAGTGCACAGAGATATTGCAATACGAGAGGCAAAGTAGTGTACATGAAAGTGGAGATTTTGATGTAAGAGGTATAGGATGTAACAGGCATACATATACATACATACATACACATATACATTCATGCTTACCTACACACGCACATATATACACACATACATATATACCTATATACATACCTACTAACATACATAAATACTATCTAATATATATATTACAAACTAAACATCTCTACCTTTTTTTTTATGTAATGTATTTTTATTATCAGGTTGCATAGATATAATGTAGACTTATACGGGTGTGGGAGGAACGCTCCCGAAGCCGAAAGCAGTACTCTGGGTACACGACGACATATTGGCATTTTTTTTTCAATTAGGTAAAAAAAATGTTTGTTTAAATTTTTTTCAGTTTTTTTCGCATTATTTATTTATTCTCCATCGTTTTACTAAAGCTCAATGAAACGACAATTTCATTAAAAAAAACATCACTACAAAAGAAGCACGTTTGGCGCCATTTTTTTTCTGTATTATTATTAATGCTAGATTAAACAATGGACAAAAAAATCCACCACACCAAAAAAAAAACTGCCTATATGTAGTGTACCTACCCGGAGTGTTACCAGGGGCCGTCGGCTTCTGGAGCGTTCCCCTTAAACCCGGCTAAGACAACTATTTAAATAAAATTGTCTGTCTGTCTTTCCGTCCGTTTAAATAAGGTAGTAATCTCTAACGGAACGACTACAGACTGGCCCATTTTGACAGTACATTAACTAATAATGGCAAATAGCATTATTAGTGAATGTCATAGCACAGTCTAACTTACAGTTACTTAAGTAAATATATATATTTAGAAGAAACACTACATATTAGAATTACACGCAAAATATATCCCAGATCTGAAAGTTTGCGCGGGCGGAGTCGCGGGCCGTACACAGCTAAGTAATGTAGATAAATGAAACTTAGACTCAATCTGCTTATTCTTTTTTACGGTGTATAATAAATACTGCTTTATCTAATCTTATCTAGATCCGCGTCTATTTAGCATCTAACATGAAATTCGTACAAACTGGTTAAATCAATATTTAAGGCGCTGACAGACTTAAGCTATCGCACTGTACCCCTAGCGCGAAAAACTATTGTAATAGTAATAATGCAAAAAAAAACCATGCCAATATGTAATGTACCCGGAGTACTAACAGGGGCCTTAAGGCTTCCGGAGCGTTTACCTTACACCCGGTATTGAGAGAGCACTGTGATTGCCACTGTCGCGAAACAACCTCACCTTCGGCCCAGCACATCGACCCACAGACGGCGTGCGGTTTAGTCGGTTCGAGTCCGACATAATCTCCTCTTCGGGGTCCGGAGGCGGGGGGGGGGGGGGGAGGGAGTTTCCAAGAAGTAAAAAAAAAAGGTACTGTCCCCTAGCACGAACAACTATCGTTAACGTATTGAGAGAATGGAGCGTTGTGATTCGCCGCCTGCCTACTGTGAGCAATGAAGCCAGCCAATTGCAACGTTCCGTTCTAAAAATACGTTCACGATGCGATTACGATAGTCGTTCTAGCTAGGGGTAGTGATCAACTAATAGCAGGCAAATGCTATAAGAACACAATTTACAAACTCGACTTGTGCTCGACAACATGACATCACCAAATTGACAGCATACGAAATTGAAATCTCACCGCGGATTCAGCTGTCGAATGCGTTCGATCGTTAAAACATTCTTACAGCATGTGCCTGCAGAGCCCAATATTGCTAAGAATATTCCACGTGAACGCTCTAATCACTACAATAGTATAAAACAAAGTCGCTTTCTCTGTCCCTATATCCCTTTGAATGCTTAAATCTTTAAAAATACGCAACGGATTTTGATGCGGTTTTTTTAATAGATAGAGTGATTCAAGAGAAAGATTTATATGTTTAATATAGTAGAGGGTGCAGCGTGTAAGGGATCTGACGCCACGCGGACGGAAAAATATTGGCGGTACGAAGTTCGCCGGGTCAGCTAGTACTTAAATAAAGCGGAAGATGTGGACGGAACAGTGACAATTTGTTTTTTATTTTATTTTTTTATATAGAACACGTCAATTAGACTTCACCTCACCTGATGATAAGCTGAAAGCAAAGTCTCAAGGCGCCCACTCACTAACAGTTTACCGGACGACGGCCGGACGATATAAATCTGTCAGTTAATTGCAATAACAGTTTCGTTAACGATTTCGGACTGACGACTAATACGATGCGATAGTGTGTGGCCGCCGAACGATTCCGGACAGTTCTAAGCCGGACAGTCCTAGACCGTCAGGGCGAACGAGCACAACGGGCCTGTCGATCGACGTTTCGTGTCAGTTTTTACTAAGATTTAATTCATTTTTTGTACATACTCGTCTATATTTCTTATGCACATAGTCCATAAGTTTCAAAATAGCTAACACCTATTTCTCACAATGATTAGAACGTACATATATAAGAATAACGTAGTGCAAGCTATTTTCAACCTTATTGACATCACAACAAATCTAGTTTTTTTTCTTATATTCGTAATCAGCAGCATTTATTTATGCGAAAGAACATGTAATTAAGAAAAAGTCAATAAGGTCGAAAATCGCTTGCACTGTTTCGTACTCTCTATGTAACTGATATTAGACCATTACCGGCAGGCGATCGCACGACCTAAAACTGACGACTCACAACTGCTAGTGTGTGGTCGCAAAACTGACAACAGGGAATTGCCGGCAGGCCAAAATCGCTTTAGCGTATGGGCACTATCGGCTTAGGACTGCAGGCCGCCGGACAGATCAGGAACTGCAGGCGGACTGTTAGTGAGTGGGCGCCTTCAGGAAAGAGGGTCACCATTACATACGCATACCTACCATGTTAACAATGGTGGCACTCAGCTTTTACCCATTCAGTTATCACCAACTACATAGGTAGGTATGCATAAATGGATGACATACCTAGCTACCACAATATAAGGGCATGACGTTATCTATGGCTAAATTAAACACATCACCGAACCGCTGACGTCAGTGGGACGTGACGTAAGCGTGGTCTTGCATGATCTTGCGTCAGCTTTGAGCATCAATCTCATCAACATCTATCGTGGATAACATCATCCAAGGCTTTCACTTCGGGACTCAGGGCTTGCTTACTCCTTCGTCTTTTAAATTTTGTTCTGGAGACCGATTATCGCTTGACTCCCCATCACTCCCGAGAGGTGAAAGTTTCACCAGTCAATCACGTGTGCAATTATCTAAGCAAACAGTCGAGCACGGCCTTGATGAAGATTGTCATTGGTTGGAATGGGTACGTCACTGGAGATCGACCAATAACCATCTCTATCAAGGCTCTCGCAGTGTTATGCTCGAAGCTGTTAGCTTGCAGAACTGCACAGCAGTATGTGTACGGCCTTGCAGGCGTAGTTTGCTTGACTTCTGAAGTCTTGTAGGGCCATATAGCGTCACAGCGAACGCTCTGGTTTGGCTGCTGCCCAACTTTAGGGGCCCGGATGACTCCTGCAGGAGACTCTAAACGGGTCTTATGCGGTCCATGGCCCTATACGGGTGCCCCGTATGGGCGGACACCCTGGAGGCCAGATTCGTGCCTCTGCAGAGGACGATTGCTGCCAGGGCCATCAGGAGGTACCGCACGATATACTTCGAAGCGGCAAGGATCCTGGAAGTGAGGACCCTTTCGGCACTATATCGATTCCGAAAGGAGTGGCGGGAGCGGGGTACTATCCCGAGCCCGAAGACATTCGGGCTGAGAAATCCCGGCTCCACAGGGACATGGTGACCGAGTGGGAGCGACGACTTGAGCAACCACGCGCACGGCACGCCGTGATTGCGGTACCATCCACACCACCAGCCACAGGGTAGCCTCTCGTACCGTCAGACGCAGATCATTACCGGACACGGAAACTTCTATCCGTGGGATTTCTCGCACGTTAAAAAGAGGGGGCTATACCCCCTCTTTCTTTTTGGCCCTTTCAGTTTATATCGGCAATAAATAGCTGTAATTTGCATTGTACGACTTTTTGTATGTACAGTCGACAAAAGAGATACGGTCGCACCTTTATATACAACTTTATATGAAAAAGTGAAACGTCTCCTTTGTTGGTACATAAAATAAAATTAAATTAATTTTTCAATTTTTGTAAACACGTTTTGATGCTGCCTTTTTATAATAAGGAAATACATTCCAAATTTAGCATTTCAAGTTTCATCTTTAATAAAATTGTAAGGTTCTTATCTTTTCGATAACCCAAGATAAAAAGTAGCCAAGTGTGTGTTGGGCCATACGTTATAAAGGGTTCCGTAATTATCCATCACATAAAAATAAATCCGTCTGCTGTTGGTGTGGAACTGGATATTGCTTATTATATCATGTAAATTGCATTGTATGAGTTTTTGTATGTAAAGTCGACAAAAGAGATACGGACGCACCTTTACGTACAACTTTATATGAAAAAGTGAACCGCCTCCGTTGTCGGTACATAAAATTAAATTAAATTAATTTTTCAATTTTTGTAAACACGTTTTGTAGCTGCCTTTTTATAATAAGGAAATACATTCCAAATTCAGCATTTCAAGTTTCATCTTTAATAAAATTGTAAGGTCCGTATCTTTTCGATAACCCAAGATAAAAAGTAGCCAAGTGTGTGTCGAGCCATACGCCATAAACAGTTCCGTAATTATCCATCACATAAAAATAAATCCGTCTGCTGTTGGTGTGCGACTGGATATTGCTTATTATATCATTTATAATTATATGTTTGAGCATTATATTCACTATTTACTCATAAACTTTCAAAGCGGACTTAGCAGTATTAGTTTTGCTTTTAAATTTGTCTTAACACCTTTTAGCTACATACAGTATCTATATTTTTCACATTTTCAAACTCAACTGTTTGGCTTTCATGGACGGAAGGTGACGGCACTGGCCTGTAATAAAAATTTACATTTATAAGCTTAAAATTTCACAACGAATCAATTAATCAAAAACCTAACCTATAACCTACCAACTACACCCCATATGGTGGCTCGGGCGTCGGAGAGCGTAGACCGACCTCCGCCCCCCATGAGCGCGGGCCTGAGGGTGACGGACGGGTGGAGCCGCTCGTCACCCTAGCAGAAGCAGGCCACGGCGGCGGCGCGCGGATCTTGGTGCTAAGTTGTAGGTAACAAAACCGCACTAGGTACTACTACTTCTAATAAGGGTTTCCTGTTGACTTCGGAACCCTAAAACCGCAATAACACAAGTTTCTAAAGCTTATCTTATTGATGGAACTTATAAAAAATAATTAATGACAGTAGCTGTACAACGATATCTGTTTTTACGACCAAAATCGACATCACCACGAACCCGGATGGCCAATCTCGTTAATATGATATTCATTTCTGAGAACCCTCAATACTGTTAATACGTGTATAATCACTACATGTTATGAAACAAAAATTCATACAACCCGTCTGTTTGTTCGCGATAATCTCAATAACAACTGAAGGTATTTTCATGTGGTTTTCATCAATAGATATAGAGTTATTTGAGTTTAGAATTTAGATATTTAAATCTAGGTTTTGTGAAAATTGGTTGAAATATATTTGTCGTGGACTGTATGACTTTTATCTCCCTATCAGGATTCACTTGAATAAAACTCCAATTTGCAGGCTTGCAGCTTTATTCTTCTTATTTCTCTTGTTCTGGATCTTTATTTCCAAATTGTTCCGAAGACTGTACTGTATCGTACTGTACCGCTTTACGGGCGTAACATGCTCGCTTAAGTACTACATTTTTCATTAGCCCGCATAGGCACTTAAGGAGCAACCTAAATGACGCGGTTTGCTACCGTGTCTTACAATGTATTCTTAACACTACTTATACACTAATATATACATTATAGACCGTTCTTCATGCGGCATGGCTCGGCGTACTGGACAATCATCTCCATCATCCTAAAAGAAGTGACAAACGGTCAATTACGTCTGGCCAGCATGGAAACAGTAGGCATAAGTCTTCCCAACCCTGGGAGAGGCCTTTGTCCAGCAGGGAACCTCGTTAGGCTAATTGATTGATTGATAATGATTTTTAAACAAACATACAGTCTCGAACCAGTGTTTAGGTTCTTTGAGTAGGAGGTAGGACACGACGGTATTCCCGTAGAATTGAGCAGCAGAAAGAGTTCTAAATTCAAACGATACACCTTTTCATACAACATTGACGGCGCGCTCTTCGTTCTAAATTTAAAGAACGCGCCGGGAAGTGATTTTGGTTTTTCAGTCTACGTAAATATGATAACTTCGCGTGTTCTTTATTCAAAAGTAATGACAATATTTCCGCGCATGTTTAAGAAAATTAAGTTCGGGTCGCTCAGTTGCTGGATTACTGTACTATAATAATGTAAACCAGGTATAAGGACCACCATTTTATGATCGACAGTATCTGGAATGGTAGCACTTATCTTCAGAACTTCATTCTACCTTCTTAAACCCCAGTTTCTTCAGCCAATGGACTGACTTCGGATTTCCCTAGTGACTACAATATGGGTTACTTAAAGAAGGGCATTCGAAGGTTTCTACATGGTTGGTAGCACGACTGTAATGCCCCTGGTAATGCATACGTTCATAGGCCGTGGCAACCACTCTTAACAGTCGGGTAAAAAAGAAGTGCCGTAAACCGCCTGTGAAGTCCATTGAAAACCTATCTAATTCTGTGATTGGTGAATTTCGGGTTCCTGTATGCCTTGGGAACAAGTTATGTAAAGATACCGTCGAGACTGAGCCGCGGGAAACAGCTAGTGAATGATACAATATATTCTTGTATGGAGTTATTGTATGTTCATAATGTACATATTATCTTATCGCTTAAGACTTCTTGGAATTGACCATTCAATCACTTATTTAGTATTGATGTGATAATGGATTCGACGAAGTAAGAAATCTCAATAAAAATTATTTAATAGGTTATCTTAAGTGTTAACACTTCGAGTAAGGGAGGTATGTCTGTCCGCGATAACGGTGAATGCCTGTTATGACTTTGTGAGATGACCTAATGATCTGTAATTATACTTACCTACTACACACGCCAACGTACACCTCCCGTCACAAATCTTGAACACACATCGCGAGAGAAACGCGAGGAGGTCTTCGAATGAGGGATATACCAGAGGTTACCTCACCCACGGCAACTGATGACCGTGAATTTTCCACTCCATAAATTTTCTTGAAGATGAATCTTCTTACCCTTCCCTGTATGTACAATGTACATCTACGAAACTGCAAAGTTTGTTAGGCAGTATCCTATTAGCTTCTTTTCGAAGGCACGTGAGGTTTATACCAGGAGCACTAGAAATCAGGATATAATTGTTTCATCTATAGTCCCGAATACGGCTCTTAACCTTAAAAATTGTTTTGCAATGTGTGGTCGTATTTATAATGCAATACCTAAAAGTTTGAAGGAACTTCCAACCTCTAAATCTACTACATAAAAAAAGTCGGGTTTTCCTTCCTGACGCTATAACTCCAGAACGCACGAATCGATTTCCACGGTTTTGCATTCGTTGGAAAGGTCTCGGGCTCCGTGAGGTTTATAGCAAAGAAAATTCAGGGAAACCGACATCCACGCGGGCCGAGCCGCGGGCAACAGCTAGTTTCTAATAAAGTTGAAAACATGGCTCATAAAAAAATGCTTTTATACGATAGAGGAATTGGAAAAATCTAAGGGCAAACTATGACTGAATTCTACTATTATTAATAGCAAATATTGAGCCAGCCTATTTCCATAATGTTAATAATAAGCTTATTATAAAATTTATAATAAAAATTTTAATGACTTGTTTTTATGCTATTGATATTTATATACTGACATTCTATTTCATCTATTGTATTCTTTGTGACTGTAGAATTTCCATGCATGTGCTGAAATAATAAAAAAATTGTAGTGTACCTAAACTCATATTGCCACCTAATGTATAATATAATGTTTGCACGCCATAAAATGGTAAATGTACTATAACAATAACACCGGTATAACCACATTTAAGTAAATAAAATGAATTTGAATAAAAAAGAGGAACTTCTGCTTACGGATGGTTTTGATTTAATATACTATTGGTGGATTTGAACTCGTCTATCGCCGTAGCATCCCGTCCTATCCTCCAAAGACAACCAAAAAACGCGTACTGCGTATATAGGATTACAGCGCATTAAGGAGTTAGAATACAACGGTATTTCCGTCCGACTGGTGAAGTACCTCCGCCCTACAGAATACCGCGGTCATAATAACCTCGTGTTGTGTTCCCGGCGGTTAATAGAGTAGCCACAGCTCAGTGGAGAGTTTTTGTACTGTCAGTGGGAAGACCAAAGGCTACTCCTGTTTTGTCTTATACACTGACGGCACTTAAACTTTCTGTGTTTACAGGGTCGGCAGTACGAGTGTAATCCCCCTGGTGTTGCACACGTCCATAGGCCACGGTAACTACTTTCCATCAGGTGGGCCGTGTGTTTGTCTGCCACCTCAGTAGGTTGTGTTATAAAAATATAAAGCACATTTTGGCTTCGAGATATATGGCGGGAGGTATACGTAGGCACATACTGACCAGCGCCGGCGCCAATCACAATCACACTGGAGCCTGGGATCGTGCCCCTTTTAACCGGGTTAAAGGATGGGTTATAACCTGGGTTAGGGGATAACCCATCCTTAAAAGAAAACCTTGCAACAGTGCCTTTTCCGTCAATAAGCATATGTGCCGTGGGTGGGTAGATGAGGCTGGCTTGGGAAGATTTTGATGGAGTTCTATATACATCTACTGACCAGCGCAGCGATAGAGCGTTTTCACACTCATCTGATATCCGATATCCGATATCGGAGAAATTCAAATGTATGACATATGTTCTCTCTTTCACATTTTCCGGTCGGCTATCGGTTATCTGAGCCAATACCACTGGTTTGGCCTGATATCGGATCACAAAGAGACTAAAACAGCGACTGCAAGCAATTTTTGACCTTAGTGACATTTTCTTAGTTACTTGTCTTTTCGCCTTAATAGATGACGCTGATCGCCAATGTAAGGATAAAAAGACGGGTTGCACTCCGGGAGTGCCGGCAGAAGTGAAAACTTTTTCTTTCTTTCTTTCTTCGTTATATACAAAGAAAAAGATAAAAGAACAAACTATACCATACCATACTATACCTATAATTTAGCGCCAATCATAGAACCTATCACTAATTTTCTGTCAGAAGAAATTAATGAATTACAAAATGAAAAAAATAATCACAAAAAGTAATAAATTACGAAAAGAAAAAACAACCACAAAAAGTGTCAGAAGCCCAGGTTCGAACCCCTGTATTATCTGAAACCCCAAGAACTTTCAGTAGAAGCGCTTACCACTAAGCTACAAAGCTTCTTAGCGTATCTAAAAAATTAACAATCTGCAGCTAATGTTGTATGACGTCAGTCGTCGGTTACGGTTCAAAGGTCAAGTGATCCTGACGCGAGTTTAACACTTTTTATCCATCCAACCTAGCTAAATAAATTTTCACTTCAAAAACTCATACCATGTCTTGTCAATAAGGTCGAAAATTGCTTGCACCCTTTTTTCTTTTCTTTGTTCAACCGTAGCATGCCTAACTAGTCTGTGCTTTCGAGCAAATGGCCGTATCGGACCGATATTATCGGATAAATATGAAAACTGCACAAGGTGTCGGCTTTCGGATGTCGGCTAACGGCGTCCGACACCGATATCGGATATCGGACGAATGTGAAAACGCTCTTACGCGGTGTAATGCGACATTCGTAGCGAGCAGCGAGCGTTACATTTAGTACGGAAAATACATTTTACGAATGGTTACTGCACAAACAGTCTTACGCCTCCCTTTAGTATAGCTTTTTTTTATACCATTTAGATGGCAGACAAGCACACGGCCTGATGGGATGTGGTTACCGTGGCCTATGGTTGGTAAGGATTGTTTTATTTTGGCTGTAGCGGGATCAGTTGACGTTTGACCCCAGCCCCGAGAAGAAAATATGAGACAAATCCTCGTCAGTCACTCAGCAGGTGCAACGGCTTACAGCTGAAGCTAGCTGGCACAATGGTACATTTTCAAATACTCACGCTATATACCCGACTCTGGAAAAACCAAAGGAGGGTTATACTCCAACGTACTATATACCTTTCCATGAATTTAGGGTTATTTTCATAACAAAGTTAGGTGAGTTAATCACTTACAATCTTCGCCTATGACGTATGCAGTATTCGTCGAAATAATAATTTATTTACCGACATGACCTACGAGTACTTTACCGTGACCGGCAATGACCTGCTGAGGTCGTGAGTATTCGGAATGTTATTTAATTAAAAACGATGTCGATCAATGTCAACTAATCTGGGTTCAAAAGCTTACCTAACAAAATAAACAATCTGTAGCTAATGTTGTATGACGTCAGTCGTCGGTTACGGTTCAAAGGTCAAGTGATCCTGACGCGAGTTTAACACTTTTTACCCATCCAACGCCGCTAAAGAAGTTTTCACTTCAAAAAAACTGGGTTCTTCAATCTTCAGTCTCCCCGTGACCATGGTGGCTAGAAAGTATTCGAAACGTCGGGATTAATCTAAATAACTAAATGACACTTAATAAATCATGATAGAAGTCGTTGAACAGTTTTAATTCACATTCATTATTACATTTATATAAATTCATTCAATAAATTGAGTTCTCACGAAATGACGATGAAAGTCTTTGAGGAAAATGTAAGTACTCAGTGTGATAACCCAAGGTCAGTTGAAATTAAATTGATTCACGAAATTGAGTAGGTACCTATATTTTAAGTTATCTAAATTTAAAAACTCTTATTAAAAAGATAAAATATTAAAATATTTTTATCATAACAACTTTTTTTATTTGACTTCCAAAGGTCACAAATAGTTCAGATAAACTTAAATACTAGTTTTAAGCACTATTTATGTGTCAATTTGATGATAATTAATTTTCTAAGATACTGAGATACTACCTAAGATTGATACTAAGATACTCAGGGCTGTCTCGGCTAGGCTCAAAGTAAAACACAATCGGTTGAATAGAACCAGAGAAATGGCCAAAAACGTGAAAAGTGACATTCACGTTCATATAATGATGTAATATATGATTAAGAAAATGAAGTCTTGTGAAAACCACAGGAAAGTTTAGCGTCCGGATAACGCCAGGCAAGAACAACAAGTCCTATTACAAATTTAAATGACGGTGTTGCACTCGTTCATAGGCCACATATACAAATAGTGTTTCGATGGTGTATCGTCGGAATAATTGTGCCCTTTTCTCCTAAAATTTAAGAGCGATGGCTTGTCAGTGGCCAACGTAAGCGTAGCGTCCTTGTAGTCTTGTGATACAAATTACAGTCAAATCTGCTATACATACAGTGTTTGGATGGTGTATCGTTGGATTGATTTTGCATTTTTCGTAGACTCCTACACACGAAAGTAGAGACATTGGTGTTAATTCGGCATGTCCACCCGATTAAACTAAACTAAACTAAAAATTCTCTTATTTTAGTTTAGTTCAACGCTTTGTCTATTCGGTTTGGCCACCGAACTAAAAATAGTGCATGCATTTTTAGTCAAGGTCACACGACTAAATTGAATAAACCCTTTTTAATCTGTGAATTCAATGAACGAATGACAACGTCCTTGTTGTTGAAGTGTGAGAGAGACAACTTAACTTCTTGTCAAAAAACGTGTTCAAATTCAAACGTGACCGTAAATTAAACCTCTGAAAAAATAAACAAACCAAAACAACAAACTTGGCGGCATGGTAATGGGAGTATTACGTGAAAAGAGGAAAAATAAACAATGTATGTGTATGTGTGTGTATGTCACAATCACAAAAAATCCTCTTCACTTAATTTGAGGTGATTTTGAAGTAAGTATCTCTAACAGGAACTTGGCCGCTGATGACCCTAAAGATTTTTTTTAAATTTACGGTCGGCCATCTCAAACGGATTTGATGCATCCTTCGACCGAAGCAACCTGGCCCGTTCTTCCCGATTTCTGTAAAACAAATAAATTTATAACCTTAAAATAAATTTCAAACCCAACCTTTATGATAATAGTTAATTTTTCAATTATTTTTATTGTTACACAATTTTTACATATATTACAGATATATTGGCAAATATTACATTAAATTAATAAAGTTACTATATATACACAATACTAAATATAAAATAAAAAAACTAAAAGTTAAAATGCGTCGTGGAATTCATCCGCATCGCATGCCTCTTTTGGTAGCGTTCCCAGAAGACTAGCAGCATTGCCACGTTGTATGGCAATACTTAAACTCTGACCTGAAAAGAGGCCAGCCTTCTGGTCACGAGACGCGTCAGCCATACATTTCGCAATCTCCCTGAAGAGATTGCGGGCGCTCGGACCCCAAGGCCCAAACGTTTCGACTCCAAACGGCACACATTCATAATCTCCAATAAGATTGGAGTATTTGCGCCGCTTAACAGCCGCTGCAGAAGTTGCAGCGGCACCGGCACAGCTAGCAGTGCCAGTTATATGGGTAGGGGCAATGGTGTCGACGCATGTTGCGTCCCACACCAGAGTCCTACCCATTTTCCAAGGCATTATTGGCATACCATCCAGTCTCTTGCCATCGTCGCGCGCCAAACCGTTTGGTTCAAGCACAGCTGGCATACCAGCAATGACAAGAGCACGGCGGATTATGTCGTTGAGGCTGGCGTGCCGTGGAATTCGCCCCGCGATCCTGCAGCATGACAGGCCATGGTGTCCGAGTCGGTCAACTGCTTCTCCACAATGACATTGATGCGTAATTTTTAAATGCTAGGTCAGTTTTGAACACATAAACACATATTTAGTTGATAAATTTTCTTATTTACCTTTCTTGCTCCTCGAAAAAAGCAGCCACAACGCATACGTTCATTTTTCTGTAATTTAAAAATTTCAACCAGCACAAACAATCAGCAGAACAAGGTTTAGTTTAGTTTAATCGCGACCAAAAATATGGCCACTAAAATAAGTCGGATTTTAGTTTGACAGGAATAAAATTTTGCCTTACCGAATAGCAAAATGGAGAATTTCACTAAATTGAATTCGACTAAACTAAAAATAGTTTAGTCCTGTCAAATTAAGTTAGTTGGTGTTTTCCCGAATAAGAAACCGCAATTTGACGTGACTAAACTAATTATAGTTTAGTTTAGTCGGAATTTTGCCAACCCGAATCGACACCATTGTGGTCAATTTAACAAATTAGTAGTCTGCAAACAAATAGCGTCTCTATATCTTCTAGATAATTTTGGAAGTGCTACTCTACTTTGACAGCTGTCAGAGGAGGTGTGCCGTGTGCTTATCCTCAACCTAAATTGTATACTTAAAATAAACGTTGTGTCGATATTGACGTGACAACGTCTTATAAATTGGTTTGCCGGTTGACACTTCAAGAAACTGCGTTACGCTCCGCTCACGTTATGCGCTCACAATGAGAGCGAGTGAGAGGCACGCGTCCCTTCCACTCGGGCATGGTTAGCCCGCCTAAGAGCGAGAGAGACAGACATTTTTAAATTGTTACTATTATTTCATCCTTCTTCCTACTATACGAATGAATATTCACATTAAAATTATTTTACCACTCAAAGTCGTTGTCACGTAAAACTTTCGCCCGTATACCGACTTTACAGGCAACCAAATTTTTTTTTGATGTTTTAAGTACTCAATGAACTGACTGAAATTTGGTATAGGGACAAAATATATGTAGTCTAAAATAATGCAGGCTACTTTTAAACTCTAGCCACTGTGGACGCCCAAAACTGTACGAAGTAGTGGAGAAAAAGCTGGAAGGTAGACCCTGAGCTTCGATTTCACCCTGGGGTCGGGTGCTGTCAGGAAAAAACGTGTTCATGATGATGATATTGATAAGTTTTTATTCCTGGAATTGGTTAAGATGAAACAGGATCAGAATTTCATGTGAAAAGAACTGCGCATTACCCTGACCACTTTCCATCAGTTGGGCCGTGTGCTTATCTGCCACCTTAGTAAATAACTATTAGGATGAAAAAAAAAATCAAATTAAAATACCTAACATCTGATTTACATCATCATATTAAACCAAAATCAATCATTAAAGTCACCCGCTGCGTCGTGCGTCGTCACGCCAGAGATTACCTAATATTTCGTAGCATCGTCGTCGGTCTGTCTGAAGAAACTAACCTTGATGCTACCAAGTGGTGTTTTTATCTCTCTACTTGTTGATGAAAAACTACTGCATAACATCCATACTTTATATTATTATATATTATATATTATATATTATATATAATATTATAAATGCGAAAGTAACTCTGTCTGTCTGTCTGTCTGTCTGTCTGTCTGTCTGTCTGTCTGTCTGTATGTTACGCTTTCACGCCTAAACCACAGAACCGATCTTGATGAAATTTGGTACAGAGGTATATTAGAGCTTGAGAACGGACATAGGCTACCTTTTATCACGAGAAAGGGGGTTTAAGGGGGGGAAATAGGGGATGAAAGTCTTTATGAAAGTTTGTCATTTCTGAAGATATTTTCATGAAATTTGGTCCAGAGGTAGATAAGAGCTTGGGAACGGACATAGGCTACCTTTTATCGCGAAAAGGGGGGTAGAAGGGGGGGACTAGGGCCTTGGGATGAAAGTTTGTCATTTTTGAAGATTTCTTGATGAAATTTGGTACAGAGATAGTTTAGAGCTTGGAAATGGATAAAGGCTACCTGTTATCGCGAAAAGGGGGGTAGAAGGGGGCGGACTAGGGCCTTGGTATGAAAGTTTGTCATTTTTTAAGATTTCTTGATGAAATTTGGTACAGAGATAGTTTAGAGCTTGGAAACGGACATAAGCTACCTTTTATCGCAAAAAGGGGTAGAAGAGGGGGGGGGGATATGGCTATGGGATGTTTGTCTTTTTTGAAGATATCCTGATGAAATTTGATACAGATATAGATTAAAGCTTGGGAACGAACATAGGCTACCTTTTGTCGCGAAAGACGAGGATAAAATGGGGGGTGGGGGGGGGGTTTATAGGGGATGAAAGTTTGCCAGTTTTGAAGACATCCTGATGATATACTTGATACAGAGATGGATTGAAGCTTGGGAACGAACATAGGCTATCTATTGACGCGAAAATGAAGGCATAGGTGACGGGGGGGGGGGGGGTAATGAGGTATGAAAATTTAACAGTTTTGAAGATATCCTGATGAAATTTGGTACAGGAGTAATTAGAACTTGGTAACGGACATACACTACCTTTTATCGCGAATAATGTGGTAAAAGGGTGGGGGAGGGATAAGGACTGGATAGTTAGTATGAAAGTTCGTCATTTTTGATGATATCCTGGTGAAATTTGGTACAGAGATGGATTAGAGCTCGAAAAAGGACATGGACTACGTTTTATTGAGAAAAAGGGAGTTGAAGGGGTGGAATATGGCAAGGGTGTGTAAGTTTGACAATTTTGAAGATATCTTGATGAAATTGGTATAGAGATTTTTATTGCGAAAAAAGGAATAGAAGGGGAGGTGGGAAGAGGAATAGGGCTATGGGATTAACGTTCTAATTTTTCATTGGCACAAAAAAGGGGGTGAATATGGCATAAATAGTAAAAGTTTCTTTTAAGATGTCCTCATGAAATTTGGTACAGAGGTGAATTAGAGCTTCGGAACGGACATAGTCGAGTAGCGAACCAAATATAGAAGCAAGTGGAGGGGCGAGTAGAGATTGTTATAGGGACGAGTGGATAGGCGTGTAAAGACCGAAAGTCGAGTAGAGTCGACTACAGGAGCGAGTAGATATGCGATTAGAGAGCCAAATAGAATGCAGTAAAGGGTTTAGTAGAGAGGCGAATAGGGAGACGAGTGGAAAGATGAATGTAGTGCCGAGTAGAGATCGAAGAGAGAGTTGAGTAGAGGTGCGAGTAGATAGGCAAGTGGGGAGAGTCAAGTAGAGAGGCGAAAAGAGAATCGAATGGATGGGCAAGTAGAGAGGCAAGAGGTCGAATATAGAAGCGAGTAGAAAGTCGAGAACAGAGGTGAGTACATAGTCGAGGACAAAGTTGAGTAGAGAGGCGAATTTAATGCTCAATAGCGTCGGATCAACAGCAAACGATAACCGACATCCACGCGGGCGGAGCCGCGGGCAACAGCTAGTTTTTATTATAATTTTTACCCGACTGCCATGAAGGGTCATGTTTTTGGTACGTATCTTGGATGTATTATTTATGTATGTTTGTAATATTCTTTATTATTCGATTACTTTACCCCGGCTTCACTCTGTTGAAATTCGGACGACGGCTTATTTCAATCGCCTCCCGTACTTTTCGCGGCACAAAGTATGTTTCTTTCGCTAGTACGGAGGCCTTATCAAACCGTATGTAATGAGCCGTGTCCGTCATACAGGCGTGCTCAGCGACTGCCGACCTTATTGGTGTCCCGGTTTTTCATGCACCGTATATGTTCCTTGAGCCTGGTCGCGAGTTTCTATACAAAAATATTCTTTATTAGCTGTTGCCCGCGGCTCCGCCCGCGTGGATGTCGGTTATTGTTTAGTGTTGATCCGACGCTATTGAGCATTAAATTCGCCTCTCTACTCAACTTTGTCCTCGACTATGTACTCACCTCTGTTCTACTCGCCTCTATATTCGACTCTCTACTCGACTTTCTACTCGCCTCTGTATTTGAATTTATACTTGACTCTCTACTGACTTCTCTGTTCCCCTCTCTACTCGCCTTTCCATTGGCCTCTCTACTTGCCCATCCATTCGATTTTCTTTTCGCCTGTCTACTTGACTCTCCATACTTCCCTATCTACTCGCACCTCTACTCAACTCTCTATTCGATCTCTACTCGCCACTACATTCATCTTGCCACTCGCCTCCCTATTCGCCTTTACAGCATTCTATTTGATTCTATACTCGCCTCTCCACTGGCTCTCTAGTCGCATATCTACTCGCCCCTGTAGTCGACTCTACTCGACTTCCAATCTTTACACGCCTATCCACTCGTCCCTATAACAATCTCTACTCGTCTCTCCACTCGCTTCTATATTTGGTTCGATACTCGACTATGTCCGTTCCGAAGCTCTAATTCACCTTTGTACCATATTTCATGAGGACATCTTAAAATAAATTCTTACTATTCATTGAATAATTAGAAACTTTAATCCCAACGCCCTATTCCCCTCCCCCCCCTTCTATCCCTTTTTTCGCGATAAGGGGTAGCCTTTGTCCATTTCCAACCTCTAATCCATCTCTATACCAATTTCATCAAGATATCTTCAAAATTGTCAAACTTACATACCCTTGCCCTATTCCACCCCTTCAACTCCCTTTTTCGCAATAAAAGGTAGCTTATGTCCATTTTCGAGCTCTAATCCATCACTGTACCAAATTTCACCAGGATATCATCAAAAATGACAAACTTTCATATTTACTATGTAGTCCTTATCCCCCCCCCCCCCCCTTTACCACATTATTCGCGATCAAAGATAGCATATGTCCGTTACCAAGCTGTAATTAATCCCTGTACTAAAATTTCATCATCTTCAAAACTGTCAAACTTTAATCCCTTATTACCCCCCCCCCCCCCCATGCCTCCATTTTCGCGTCAATAGGCAGCCTATGTTCGTTCCTAAGCTTCAATGCCTATGTTCGTTCCTAAGCTTCAATGCCTATGTTCGTTCCCAAGCTCTAAACTATCGTTGTACCAAATTTCATCAGGCAATCTTCAAAAATGACAAACTTTCATCCTAAGGCCTTAGTCCCCCCCTTCTACCCACCTTTTTGTGATAAAAGGTAGCCTATGTCCGTTCCCAAGCTCTAAACTATCTCTGTACCAAATTTCATCAAGAAATCTTCAAAAATGACAAACTTTCATACCAAGGCCCTAGTCCGCCCCCCTTCTACCCCCCTTTTCGCGATAAAAGGTAGCCTATATCGGTTTCCAAGCTCTAAACTATCTCTGTACCAAATTTCATCAAGAAATCTTCAAAAATGACATACTTTCCTCCCAAAGCCCTAGTCCCCCCCCTTCTGCCCCCCTTTTCGCAATAAAAGGTAGTCTATGTCCGTTTTCAAGCTCTAAACTATCTCTGTACCAAATTTCATCGGGAAATCTTCTAAAACGATAAACTTTTATCCCAAGGCCCTGGTCCCCCCCTTCTACCCCTCTTTTCGCGATAAAAGGTAGCTTATGTTCGTTCCCAAGCTCTAAACTATCTCTGTACCAAATTTCATCAAGAAATCTTAAAAAATGACAAACTTTCATACCAAGGCCCTAGTCCGCCCCCCTTTTCGCAATAAAAGGTAGTCTATGTCCGTTCCCAAGCTCTAAACTATCTCTGTACCAAATTTCATCGGGAAATCTTCTAAAACGATAAACTTTTATCCCAAGGCTCTGGTCCTCCCCCCCCTACTACCCCCCTTTTTGTGATAAAAGGTAGTCTATGTCCGTTCCCAAGCTCTAAACTATCTCTGTACCAAATTTCATCAGGAAATCTTCTAAAACGATAAACTTTTATCCCAAGGCCCTGGTCCCCCCCTTCTTCCCCCCTTTTCGCGATAAAAAGTAGCTTATGTTCGTTCCCTAGCTCTAAACTATCTCTGTACCAAATTTCATCAAGAAATCTTCAAATATGACAAACTTTCATACCAAGGCCCTAGTCCGCCCCCCTTCTACCCCCCTTTTCGCGATAAAAGGTAGCCTACTTCCGTTTCCAAGCTCTAAACTATCTCTGTACCAAATTTCATCAAGAAATCTTCAAAAATGATAAACTTTCCTCCCAAGGCCCTAGTCCCCCCCCCCTTCCACCCCCCTTTTCGCGATAAAAGGTAGCCTATGTCCGTTCCTAAGCTCTAATCTACCTCTGTACCAAATTTCATTAAGATATCTTCAGAAATGACAAACTTTCATAAAAACTTTCATCCCCTATTTCCCCCCCTTAAACCCCCTTTCTCGTGATAAAAGGTAGCCTATGTCCGTTCTCAAGCTCTAATATACCTCTGTTCCAAATTTCATCAAGATCGGTTCAGCGGTTTAGGCGTGAAAGCGTAACATACAGACAGACAGACAGACAGACAGACAGACAGACAGACAGACAGACAGACAGACAGAGTTACTTTCGCATTTATAATATTAGTATGGATTACCTCTTATCTTCTGAACGGAGCACACTTCTACCGTCATTCATCAATCAATCAATTAGCCCACTGTAGTCCACTGCTGGACATAGGCCTCTCCCAATGTTGGGCAACTTTGGTGTACTGTTTCAATCAATAACTTTCATTAAGCCTTGATGCAAGCCCGCCGGTTTCAACAACGATCAAATCTTGATGTAATGATGAAGGATACAATCAATTTGATTTATTAGATGTAAAAAATTCACGTTACAGAGATCTCGGTATCCATTAAAAGTAACTCTTTGTTTCTGACTGTCTGTCTATCTGTCACTTTGTTTGTCTGTTACGCATTCATGCCTAAACCACCGAACCGATTATGATGAAATTAGGTACAGAGCTAGAATACGACTTGGGAAAGGACATAGGCTATGATTGGTCGCGATAATCGATTTCCATGCGGACCGAGCCGTGCGCAACAGCATGTTTCATATAATTTCAAATAGAACTAACCTTCTGTGAAAATTATAAAACCCCTCTCCGTACTTCGGAAGCCCTAAAAATTCCAACAAACTGGTCAAACAACTTTGATATCCCCTATGTACTATGGAGGTCATATGGCAGGCGCTTCCTAGAAATATTCGAATCATAGTTATATTGAAAGCCAAACTCAATTATTTTGGGAAATTTGAAATAGAAACGTGTAAGTTCTATGGAACTAGCTTTCGCCCGCGGCTCCGCCCGTTGGTTATCGCGACCAAACATGGTCTACGTCCTTTCTCAAGGTCCAATCTACCCCTATGCCAAATTTCATCTAAATCGGTTTAGTGGTTTAGGCATGCAAGACGGACAAACAGACATAGATAGGTATAGATCTTTTTAAAGCTGTCATGGTCACTCACATTACTATGAGTTAAGTATCAGGATATTTACCATGTTTTGTATCGAGTTTCCGATATTTCGGCGCTGTTGCAGTTCCTCCGTGATCATGGAGCTCGCAACAGCACCGAATTATCGGAAATTCGAATAAATACATGGTAATAATTCCAAAAGTTCTAATCTTAAAGTATAGATCTCTCTTCAGAACTGTCGTATACCGACACAAATTCTTTAAAATATACGTGTTCGTTCGTATGTTGAGTTCTACGTCCTTATGTTGTGATAGGGCTTCATCATCGTGATTTGCAAGCCTACACGTCTGTCGATTCTGATGAACTCTCGTAATAACTTTTTATAAAGCCGCCATACTGTTTCAATACTGAGAAGCGATGGAATATTCATTCGTTAAGAGTTAATAATTGGATCAAAGTTCTTAGGAAAAAGACTATTCATTGCCTGATTAGTTTGCAAATAAGTTATAGGTATAATTAGGGTTTGAAAGTGGCGTTGCGGGCGTTGCGAAGTAGGTATGTGTGGATTGACTTTGACAGATAGAGTGAGAAATAGCGTGATAAGAGAGCGATGTGGAGTGATAGAAGATGTAGTGGTGAGAATTGAGAGAGGTATGTTAAGGTGGTCATGTTGAAAAAAATAATGAAAGAAGACTAACAAAACAGGTGTATGAGGCGAGTGTGGATGGTACCGTCGGAAGGGAAAGACCTAGGCGCATATACTTGGACCAAATCGGGGAAGTTTTAGAAAAGGGGCAGGTCAGGAGTACCCTAAACTGGCGAGCATGCATGAAGAATGTAATGAGATTAAATGAAGTGAGAGTTGTATGTCAGGATCCTAGCAAATGGAGATGCGTGAGCTCTGCCTACCCCTATGGGAAACAGGCGTGATTTTATGTATGTATGTATTTATGAAAGTGGCTTCGCCTGTTTTTTTATCTTGACGTGTTGCTAATGTATTGTTCAATAGTCTTTTTTTCTTTTGTTATGATTTGACTAGCTGTTGCCCGCGGCTCCGCCCGCGTGGATGTCGGTTATCGCGACCATACATAGCCTATGTCCTTTCTCAAAGTCTAATCTACCACTATACCAAAGTTCATCAAAATCGGTTCAGTGGTTTAGGCGTGAAAACGTAACAGACAGACAGACAGACAGACAGACAGACAGACAGACAGACAGACAGACAGACAGACAGAGTTACTTTCGCATTTGTAATATTAGTATGGATAGAGACTTTTATACGTGGCAGCCAAATACACGGCCCACCTAATGGAAAGTGGTTACCGTGGTCTATAGACGTGTGCAACACCATAAGAGGCTCACTAGTGCTGCCGACCATGTAAGCACAGAGAGCAGTGCCCTCAGTGTAGAAAACAAAGTTAGACAAGCCTCTGATCTTGCCACTAACAGCACAAAAACTCACCAATGAGCTTTGGCTACCCTACTCACCGCCGGGAACACAACACATGGCGCACTTTTTTGTAATGTCATCTGTATGCAGAAATATGTCTATTTGCATTGGTCTGGGTATTTCCGTGTCTCGTGGAGCACGTTAAGCCGTCGATTTCGATGCCATAAGGATATCTATGACAGACGTTAGAGCGTTTTCACACTCATCCGATATCCGATATCGGTGTCGGACGCCGATAGCCGACAATTTGTGCTGTTTTTACATTTAACCGATAAAATCGGCCCCATACGGCGATTTTCTTGAAAGCACAGACTAGTTAGGGATACTGGGGATGAAAAAAAATGGCAGTAAAATAAAGTGCATGCAATTTTCGACCTTATTGAAATGTCATGGTATCGTGTTTTTTTTTTTCTTATATTCGTGATCAGCGTCATCAGTTAACGCGAAAAGACCCGTAATTAAGAAAATGACGTTAAGGTCGAAAATTGCTATTTCAGTCTCTTTGTGATCCGATATCGGGCCAAAACAGTGGTGTTAACTCCGTTAACCGATATCGGGCCGGACAATGTGAAAGGGAGAAACATAATGTCATACATTTGACTTCCTCCGAAATCGGATATATATATCGGACAATGCTCTTACGGCTATTTGAAGAACTAAAAAGTTAATCAACTGGTCTAACTGCAATATTTTGATATCGCAATGGATTGTGGAAATCCGATGGCAGTCGCTTCACGGAAAATGTGGAACTTCAGCCAAACACGCAGTTAGACAGGAAAAAACACATCCCGGTCTTCGGCTGGGATTATTATAAGTATGAAGACAGCCAGTCTAGTGATATACATAGGTGTCATTGTATTCTCAATAACATGAGAGTAGCATCTGGCGTTAGTATATCTACAATACTTACGAGTACAAGATAACGTGTTATCAATACTACGAAGTAAATAGGAACACTATGTTCCTAGTATTATCATATCAAAACACGTTCTATTATCAGATCAGTGGCTCTTAAACTTTTGCTATCCTTTTTTTCATTACTTCTCTGTAATTTCTCATAAGTCATCGTAATCCTTAATGCCATAGCTATTTTTTTGTATTAGGACACGTCAATTTGACTTCACCTCGCCTGATGGTAAGCTGAAGGCAAAGTCTCAGGAAAGAGGATCACTATTTCAAACACGTACCATGTTAACAATGGTGGCACTCAGCTGGACGGTCTCATCAAAAGAGGGTTGTCGTCGCAGCACCGTGTGACACCCACCGGTCCCACTAGTGCTGCGACTACAATCCTCCCTGCCCGGCTCACTTGCTGACCCCTGAACGCAATCCAACCGAGATTAGATTACTATTATTATTTTCCAGTTGCGTCCGCTTAGTGCTTTTGATTGGCAAGTTAACTTTTCCGGAAGTGACTGCCGTATGCCCTTTTAACCCCGAGAGGCAAGCCTGCACCAGAGACTTGTCCTTATCAACAGGTGTACAATTTACCTAATAATTCGGCTTACCTTAAGCACCAAAGATATTAGTAAGATCACCATTGGACCAACATTATTGAACCCACATGGTATGCTGTCCTTGTTAAGCATTCGAAAACTCAACCAGCATGTCATAAACGTTATACAAACCGTCTGTAGGAAGACATCTGTCTGTGCGATCCACTAAATTGCAGACGTGACTTACTGTAAGCAATTAATTTCGTAAAATAAAATAAAACTTTGAGAACCGTTGCCGAAGATTGGATAAAAGCGAACTGATAGTGCTCTCAGAATTCCAGTCAAGGCTGTTCCCATCGACATTGACAGTTTGTTAACCGCTGTTTCTCAGAACAACACTTCGATCTCAGATTACACTCGCTAATATATATTTCTGGGAATATGTCCACAAAAGTGGTATTTTCCCAACAAATACGAGTATATTGTGTACTCAGTTATATATTCCGCCTATCATGAAATAATCTAGATATTAATGGGTGGGTGCCTGCCTGTCTGATATTGGTTAAAAATCGTGTTATCAAATTGTTTGTCTGCGAAATTGAGAATGTGGGAATTGTCCGTTAGTTCAGGTTTTTTTTTTAATATTTCTTTTCATACCACAGAGGTGGCAGACAAGCACACGGCGCACCTGATGGAAAGTGGGTTGCTATGTATTTGCTAGATTAAATAAAAAGCATTAGAGCAATTTATTTTTTAAACCTTTAACATGCATGTATGGCATGGCACGCAAAAATGTGTACTTTGAACTGTAAACTTTTGTAAAGATGTAAAATAAGTACGTTATAGTGCCTTGCGGTGGTGTTTACATCCATAGCATGGCACAAAGGAGTCTTAAGACTGATCACAAAGATAATATGAAAGTCTTTGCGAACACAATAGCCACAAGACTTGCCGAAACTGCAGTAGGCAGCTTAAAAAGTCAGATCCGGCAGTGAATAGTCTTTAGGTCAAGACGAAGGCCTTTATGCACATTGGCGACCTGAACAGTGGTTCCCCGATAGCCATAACTCAGGCTAGGAGGTCAAATGGCAGTCGTTCCAAATATAACCAAAAAAAAAGTTACCTACATCATATTTTAGCGAACCCCGGACTCTGTGGTAAGGGCTTTAGATGCGACAGAATTAAAACAATGATGATGATACAACCCACCGAGGAGGGCCAGACCGAGAGGAATGGCCCTGGGTCAGCCGGGGTGCGAGGGATATGTCGCGAGACAACCTCACCTTCGGCCTAGCACATCGACCTACAGACGGCGGCGTGCGGTTTAGTCGCTTCGAGTCCGACTCCCCCTCCGGCTCAGGAGGGGGGGGGGGAATCCGTGGGGATTGGCCACACGTAAAAAAAACCTACATAAGTGTCGATAACTTAGAGGTTAAAGGGTCGGAATTATGATCGCGAGGTCTGCAATTCGAATTCTGACATACACTACCGACAAAGTGAGCGTCACTCCTTACCCCAGCAATTTGGCCTAACTGGACGAGTTAAATGTGTGGTATGGGCAATGGACTGCTGAGACGAGGTCTCTGGTTCGATCCCAGGTTTTACCATGGCACACACCAATGACTTTCCGATGCTTTTCGAAGTTATGTGTGTATTTTATTTATGTGCCCGGTTAATGGCAATAGGCTTCGCCACCTATTACATTGGGACCTAAACATAAAACTGGCGAAATGTGGGTGCTAGCACCTTTGCCTACTGGTATTTTTTTAAATTAATTTTTAGGCATTTTTCATTCTAAATAGAGAAAAAAAAATGGTTAGGGCGAGATCTGGTAGCTTAGTGGTCAAAGCATTGCCCTTGTAAGGCAAAGATCGCGGGTTCAAAACCCGCCTCGACCGATTCAATTCTTTCTCTTTAATTCGATTTGGACAATTTTGGTTTATTATAATAATTGAAGTTCTGTGGTAGGCATAACTACCCGTATCAAATCTTATTTCATGTAAATAAATATTTTTATCTTTTCATCGAACTCAGCGACTGGTTTAATGAATAAATATAAGAAGCTAGATATCAGTATTCATTAAATTAAATTAAATTAAATTTAATCAAATTAAATTTAAGATTTATTAACTTAAGCACTAGAATAAAAAACTCGATACAACCTGTTTCGTTTGCTCGGTAATCTTCTATCTTCTATTAAAACTATTTATTATCATCACAGATAATATAATAAAATTCTATATTATAGTCATAATAAAATTCTATTTATAGTCTTGTCTGTACATCTACACTACTATTATTAAGAGGAAAGATTTGTATGTTTGTAATGAATAAACTCAAAAACTACAGTGCCGAATTCAAAAATTATTTTAGAAAAAAAAAAGCTAAGAAAGCTACATTCACCCTGAGCAACATAGGCTATATTGGATTTCTACGGTAACGTTTTCACCACGCGTGCGAAGCCGGGCGGATAGCTAGTTAGAGATATTTAAAAAAATACTTGGAAAATATTGATTATGAACATTTTTTGAAGTGAAAACTTCTTTAGCGGCGTTGGATGGGTGTAAAATGTTAAGGAAGCGTCAGGATTAGTTGACCTTTGAACCGTAACCGACGACTGACGTCATACAAGATTAGGTACAGACTATCCATTTTGCAAGTTTTGATAGATAGCGTCGTGGCTTAAACGGTAAGCACGTCGACTGTAAGTCCTTATAGTTTCAGATAGTATCGGGTTCAAACCACCTGGCCTTCAGAGATTTTTTGTGTTTGTTTTTATTCTTATTATAATTTATTACTTTTAGTGATTATTTTTTCTTTTTGTAATTTATTACTTTTTGTGTTTATTTTTTCTTTTCATAATTTATTAATTTATCAGAAAATTAGCAGAAAATAAGTGATAGGTTCTATGATTAGCGCTATATTATAGGTATGGTATGGTATGTTCTTTTTTATCTTTTTCTTATATAACGAAGAAAGAAAAAAAGAAAATGTTTTCACTTCTGCCGGCACTCCCAGAGTGCAACCCGTCTTTTTTTAACCCTTGTATCTTTGTCCGCGATAGTTACAAAAATCACTGAACGAATTTTAATGTCCTTTTTTTTGGAAGTTCTTGGTCAAATGTTAGATAACTATGACCGCAATCGGTTCAGCCCCTCTAGACAAGTGGCAATTCGTTTGCCGGTATTTGAATGAATTGAATTACGAATGTATGGGATTTGACGTTTAAGACATGCGTTAATGAATGTAAATACGTCAAATCCCATACATTCCTCATAAAGGGGTAGTATAGTTCGACCAAAAGTAGCGAAAGCGAAAACCGACTACCACGCAGACGGAGCCCCGGGCATAGGCTAGTATATCACAATTTTACTAATAAGACACTCGTCAAAATATAAGTGCTGTGCTATCATCGTATTATTAGTTTAATTTATTACAATCTAACATTTGACCTCACCTAATAGAGTTATAATGCTGGAAATATTTATTTACTTATATGTTTTTAATTGTTATTAGTTCTCGGAACTCAAAACATACAAAAAGGCATGCAATACCGTTATAACTAAGTGGGTAGGTAAACAACCTACATCTACCCATCTTCTAAGTATCTATAAATTACGCGTCATGTTGTTGGTCCGTGGATTCCTAAACTTCTTGACCGATTTTAATCAAATTTGCCCACCGCGTGCGGTTTGATACTACTTAAAAGATAGGATAGCTTACATCTAAAAACTGGGTACAAAATATGCCACGGGTGAAACCGGGGTGAGACTGCTATACTATTATAAATAAATTGGGCTTAGCTCTACATTGAAACTATCTAAAGTCTCTAAAGGGTAAACGAAACTGAACACAAAAACTGTTAGAATTCTTGTCCAGTTGCATGTTTAGTCACGATGAACAGAAAAACTACGAAACACATTCTGTATGCGTTTTTGAAGTGAAAACTTCTTTAGCGGCGTTGGATGGGTGTAAAATGTTAAGGAAGCGTCAGGGTTAGTTGACCTTTGAACCGTAACCGACGACTGACGACATACAAGATTAGGTACAGACTATCTATTTTGCAAGTTATCATAGATAGCGTCGTAGCTTATATTCTGAAACTTTTTGTGATTATTTTTTCTTTTTGTAATTTATTACTTTTTATGATTATTTTTTCTTTCTGTAATTTATTACTTTTAGTGATTATTTTTTCTTTTCATAATATATTAATTTCTTCTGACAGAAAATTAGCAGAAAATAAGTGATAGGTTCTATGATTAGCGCTATATTATAGGTATGGTATGGTATGTTCTTTTTTATCTTTTTCTATATATATAACGAAGAAAGAAAAAAAGAAAATGTTTTCACTTCTGCCGGCACTCCCAGAGTGCAACCCGTCTTTTTTTTTTCAAGGTCCTGGTCAACCTTAACATCCTACGTTCGTTTCGTCGTAACTGGTCAAGTAGAACCAGAAATTGTGACCAAGAATCGCGGTAACCAACATTCACGCGAGCGGGGCCTAGTACGGAAAGCTAGTAATTGTAAAAAATCGTAAGGTGCCTCGGAGAGCACGCTAGGGCTGTCGGTCCCGATATCCCTACAAACATCTGTGGCATTCAGTACGCATTGTTGGAACCCCAATAAGTCCGACAAATGGGTTGTGGAGATTTCAGCTATTTATCGGAAAATGTCAAAAGACATACTTACTGTTTTTTTTTTTTTTTTACGTGCGGGAAATCACCACGGATACCCGCCCCTCCGGAGCCGGAGGGGTAGGTTATGTCGGACTCGAACCGACTAAACCGCACACCGTCTGTGGGTCGTGGTGCTAGGCCGAAGGTGAGGTTGTCTTGCGACATATCCCTCGCACCCCGGCTGACCCAGGGCCATCCCTTTCGGTCTGGCCCTCCTCGGGAGGTGGGGACCACGCCGTCCCCGACTCAACCCCGGTGTGGGGAGGCGCGCATCGTCCTACGATGCGCGCCGCCGCCGTGGCCTGCTTCTGCTAGGGTGACGGGTGGCTTCACCCGTCACCCTCAGGCCCGCGCTCATGGGGGGCGGATGTCTGTAAGCGCCCTCCGACGCCCGAGCCGCCTTCGGGCGCGAGCAGCGATGTCAGCGAGTCTCTCTCGCTCACCGCGCCGCACCCGCTCTGCTGTCTCCTTCGCGAGCATGACCTGCTCGCAGAAAGAGGCGCTGGCCGCCCACGCATCCGCGCAGCGGACCATCGCCGCGAGCAGGGTGGAGAGCGTGAGCACTCTCACCCCCAGGGCCTGCACAAGCTCCCGCCTCGGCGTCTCAAACGCCGGACACTCGGTGAGCGTGTGCAGCCCCGAGTCCACGCTCGCGTCGCAGTGATGGCACTCGGGCGTTGGCTCAATACCCATCAGATGCAGATACCGTCCGAAGTAACCGTGCCCGGTTATCATCTGCGTCTGACGGTACGAGAGGCTCCCGTGTGGCCTCTCTAGCCACTCCCCCATGATGGGTCTTACCGCCGCAATCACGGCGTGCCCTGCGCGTGGTTGCCCAAGTCGTCGCTCCCACTCGGCCACCATGACCTGGTGGAGCCGGGATTTCTCGGCCCGAATGTCCTCGGGCTCGGGATCGAATCCCCGCTCCCGCGCCTCCTTTCGGAACTGGTATAGTGCCGAAAAGGCCCTCGCTTCCAGGATCCACGGTGGCGATCCGGCCAGGAGCCTCGCCGCTTCGAAGGATATCGTGCGGTATCCCCTGATGGCCCTGGAGGCCATCGTCCTCTGCGCCGTACGGAGCAGAGGCAGGAATCTGGCCCCCAGGGTGTCCGCCCACACGGGGCACCCATATAGGGCCATGGACCACACGACACCCGCGTAGAGTCTCCTGCAGGAGGCCCCTGGGCCCTTCAAGTTGGGCAACAGCCGACTCAGGGCATTCGCCGTGGTGACCAACTTGGGGCGCAGGCTTCGGAGATGTTGTCCGAAGTCCCATCGACCGTCAAGCACGAGCCCCAGGTATTTCAGCTGGGGCTTGATGTCGACGGGAGTGCCTCCCACTGTAAGGCTGGCTCCCGGGCCTGGCCTGCGCCGAGGACCATGAAAGAACATGGCCTCGGACTTGTGCAGAGCCACCTCGAGACCCAGCCGCCGGATCCGCTCGACGACTTGGCCAACCGCGGTCGTGGCCCTCAGGGTTGCCTCGCGGTGCGTAGCCCCGCTCACCGTCACCAGCGTGTCGTCCGCATAACACGTGACGGTGGCACCGTACGCGAAGTCACCGCGAAGCACCCAGTCGTAACCGATGTTCCACAGTAACGGCCCCAGGACCGATCCCTGTGGAACACCGCACGACATCTCACGCCTACCGACTCCGGTCGAACTCGGGTAGACGACGGCTCTCTCCGTCAGGTAAGCCCCGACTATGCGGCGGAGGTAGAGAGGCACACCGTGGTACACGAGTGCCTCCCTGATGCAACTCCAGGGCAAGGTGTTGAAGGCGTTAAGACATACTGTCATCATTCCATTGAAGATAAATACATTAGTATTACGCAATGTGACCACATTGTTAATTAGAAATAGGTCTGTTTCATTTAATGCTAACGATTGGAGACCCTGAAATATGTTTGTGCGTTATTGGGGACTGCCTAGCTATCTCTGTTGACTCAATGATCTTTCAGAGATTAACTCTTTTCGTAAATATAGGTACCTTTTCTCGCGCGTAAATGCCTACGGATGCCACACTCGACAGGGATGGGTTTGGTTATATTGCTCTCCGCGCACCGTCTCGGGTCTCAATTACCAGGGAGAAAGGTTGTCTAATAAGGCATTGTATTGTATTGCGCCGTTTCGCAGGCCTTCTAGAGAGACTTCAGAGGAACACGTGGTAAGCCTCCAAACAATCCTGTACTCGGCGTAAGAGACACACTGCCGTTTCCGCTGCCATCTCAATCTCAATAAACATACTTACGTATACTTTTAACTCATATGAAGATTGTTGAAGACTGGTGATCTTACCAGCTCTTAAGGCGCCCACTCACTAACAGTTTACCGGACGACGGCCGGACGATATAAATCTGTCAGTTAATCGCAATAACCCACACACTAACAGTTTCGTTAACGATTTTGGACTGACGACTACTACGATCCGATAGTGTGTGGCCGCCGAACGATTCCGGACAGTTCTAAGCCGGACAGTCCTAGGCCGTCAGGGCGAACGAGCACAACGGGCCTGTCGATCGACGTTTCGTGTCAGTTTTTACTAAGATTTTATTCCTTTTTTGTACATACTCGTCTATATTTCTTATGCACATAGTCCATAAGGTTCAAAATAGCTAACACCTATTTCTCACAATGATTAGCACATACTTATATAAGAATAACGTAGTGCAAGCCATTTTCAACCTTATTGACATCACAACAAATCTAGTTTTTTTTCTTATATTCGTGATCAGCAGCATTTATTTATGCGAAAAAACATGTAATTAAGAAAATGTCAATAAGGTCGAAAATCGCTTGCACTGTTTCGTACTCTCTATGTAACTGATATTAGACCATTACCGGCAGGCGATCGTACGACCTAAAACTGACGACTCACAACTGCTAGTGTGTGGTCGCAAAACTGACAACAGGGAATTGCCGGCAGGCTAAAATCGCTTTAGTGTGTGGGCGCTATCGGCTTAGGACTGCAGGTCGCCGGACAGATCAGGAACTGCAGGCGGACTGCAGGCGGACTGTTAGTGAGTGGGCGCCTTTAGCCAGCGCTGAATCAGCCGGATAGAAGCAATGGGCATTTTATTTATTGCAGTGTATATAGGGTTGTTTCGCCTGTTCGCGTCCATTTACTGTAGTTGGCAAGTTTGACGGCGATGATAAAAATGCCCTTGCACTAATTTCTATGAAAAATTTATGTAATGTATTCATTATATAGTCTATTTTAAGATTAACTTTCAGTTTTATTGGTAACATATTGTGCTTTCTTTTTAAAGAGATAAACCTCAGAATTAGGCGATTTACCCAATTCGCGTCCACAAAATCCAAATTGCGTCCACCCGTGGACCATTTAGCGTCCAGCAGCTTAAAAAAGGAATATAGGGGTGATATTTTTAAGAATTTGTAAAGAAAAATTATATTTTAACAGTTTCTTTATTAAAGAATATAAATATTAATAAATCAACATTATTATCATTAAAAATCACTTTGAAAGAAATAATTCTACATAACAGTGGTTGAACTTAAAATTAGGCACCTAAGTAGTGGGCAAATAGTGATTGCAACTTTAAGATTAAACAGTAATCAGTTCTGTTAATTTCACCCTACTTACTTACTTCCAGCGGGGGACGCCGCAGACCGGACGGGTGATCTGCCCCTTTATGGGGGCTATTTCACCCAATTCCCCTATTCCTCCTATTTGGAGGCTAAGAAGTACCCGGCAATCACGTCGTTCCGTCGAACCTACCTGTCTCTTTACAGAATCTTACGATCTGTTCCACTTTCAGATCCCCTAGGTCTTGTTCTTCTATTAGGGTGTCCGTCCCCATGTTTTCCCATCTTATCATTGAATACATGGGGAATTTGGCCAGCAGGTGGAGCCTGGTTTCCTCCTCCTCCATGCACTCTGGGCATTTGGGGTCAGTTTTCACCCCTATAAGTGTCTGGTGCCTATTTAGTCGGCACTATCCCGTTATCACTTCTACGACCAGCCTCATGTTTCCTCGGGAGAGTTTTAACAGTCGGCTTGTTTTCTTTGTGTCAATGCTTTTGATGAAGATCTTCGACTGTCTCATGACTGACGAGGACTTCCAGCTTCGATTGGCTTCCGCTACTGTGCTTCGGCTGATGACTCCCTTTGTTATTTTATGGGCAATTGGTAGTCTGGGCTCAGGGCCCACCTGATCTTCATCAGCTCCCTTTCTTGCCAGTTCGTCCGCCGTCTCATTGCCCATGTGGCCCTCATGTCCGGGCACCCAGGCAAGTGTTACGTCGAGTCTCCTGGACAGTCTTTCCATGGTTTTCTTGTATTCCTTGACGAGCGCAGTATTAAATCAACAAAACAATACAACAATTTGGATATTATTTACCTATTTGTCTAATCGATTTATTCTTCCCTTGAGTTTCATTTAACGCTTTCTTTAAATTTGCTTCTATGTGTATTTTCTTTTCCTTCTTCTTTCTTCTCTCCGAAGAACTCATCTTAAATGGAAAAAAGAATGAAAGAAATGACTCATTTCAATAAAAAAAAAGAATTTTAAACAGTTTTTTTTTACGTGCGGGAAATCCCCACGGATACCCCCTTCGGAGCTGAAGTGGGAGGTTATGTCGGACTCGAACCGACTAAACTGCACGCCGTCTGTGGGTCGAAGTGCTAGGCCGGAGGTGAGGTTGTCTTTTGACATATCCCTCGCACCCTGGCTGACCCAGGGCCATTCCTCTCGGTCTGGCCGTCCTCGGGAGGGGGACCACGCGATCCCCGACTCGCCCCCGGTATGGGGGGGGGCGCGCATCGTCGCCGTGGCCTGCTTCTGCTAGGATGACGAGCGGCTCCACCCGTCACCGTCAGGCCCGCGCTCATCGGGGGCGGAGGTCGGTTTGCGCCCTCCGACGCCCGAGCCGCCTTCGAACGCGGCCAGCAATGTCCGCGAGTCTTTCTCGCTCGCTGCGCAGCGCCGTGCCCGCTCTGCTGTCTCCTTCACGAGCATGACCTGCTCGCAGAAGGAGGCGCTGGCCGCCCACGCATCCGCGCAGCGGACCATCGCCGCGAGCAGGGTGGAGAGCGTGAGCACTCTCACCCCCAGGGCCGTCACAAGCTCCCGCCTCGGCGTTTCAAACGCCGGACACTCGGTGAGCGTGTGCAGCCCCGAGTCCACGCTCGCGTCGCAGTGATGGCACTCGGGCGTTGGCTCTATGCCCATCAGATGCAGGTACCGCCCGAAGTTACCGTGTCGGTAATGACCTGCGTCTGACGGTACTTGTGGCCTCTCTAGCCACTCCCCCATGATGGGTCTTACCGCCGCAATCACGGCGTGCCCTGCGCGTGGTTGCTCAAGTCGTAGCTCCCACTCGGTCCCCATGGCCCTGTGGAGCCGGGATTTCTCGGCCCGAATTTCTTCGGGCTCGGGATCGAATCCCCGCCCCCGCGCCTCCTTTCGGAACCGATAGAGTACCGAAAGGGTCCTCGCTTCCAGGATCCACGGTGGCGATCCGGCCAGGAGACTCGCCGCTTCAAAGGACATCGTGCGGTACCCCCTGATGGTCCTGGAGGCCGTTGTCCTCTGCGCCGCGTGGAGCAATAAACACGTGGTCTTAATTAAATTGTACAATAGGTATGTAATCATTGGTAAAATTGCTCTTCAAATTTGATAATAGCACAGATAACATAATAATAATAAAGTCGCTCAGGACATAAAATAGTTTGAGAAACGCTGCTGTAGGTAATTTTATGAATAGAGCAGTTACAAGAGATTTATTCTTTTATTGTTCCGCTATATTATACCTACATCCTACATCGGCTAGATCAAAGTTTTAGCAAAGTATTTTTATGGTTTTTTTTGTCCTTAAGTTCAAAAAAGAGAAGGCCAATAATTTTAAGACATAAGAACACCACTGTCACACCGCTGACATTGCATAAAATGTCATTAAATTTTTGACTTTATTGCTATAAATTTAAAGTACAAAATTAAAAAAAAAAGAGTTTTGAACATTTTTCATTCACTGTACAAGATTGTCATTAAATTTTAGACTTTAAAATTATAATGGTAAGGTCTATAGATAAATAGCAGTGGTTACAGTGTCTGTGGTAGCGCAGTGGGTTTGTCATGAAAATGATTATAGCAGAATCAGGGCCCAGTTCGTAAAGTTACCTAGCATTAAATTTACACTTAAATTTTGTTTACACTAATAGGAAACGGCAAACGGCGCCAACATGGCGGTCCAATCGCTTATTTATTACTTTGGCAAGAAGCGAGCGAGCTGTTACTTACACAAAATCCATTTTGTAAAATGCTCTTTAAAATTGTAAAATAGAATAAATTGCTTTCCATGCGTTTTAATGTTATATCTCCGGCTGCAACGTCTCCGGTTTCCTGTGAAGAGATTAAATCTTTTTGACACAGATTCTTGTTTTTGTTTGTGTGATTCTTGAACGAACGATGATTTAGGTATCTATTAACTAATGGCTTTTATAAGTCCCTAGTGGAAGATACAGAAGAATGAAGGTAGTGGTCGACATAAGAAAAAGAGACTTAACTCTTTCTTTTATCATGTCGTGGGTAGGACACAACGGTAGTAGGAGATAGGGCACGACAATATTTCCGTCTAATTGAGCCAGTCCGACTGGGGAATAATAACCTCGTGTTGTGTCCCGATGGTGAATAGGGTAGCCAGAGCTCACTGGAGAGAGTTTTTGTGCTGTCAGTGGGAAGATCTATTCCTGCTTTGTCTTCTACACTGACGGCACAGAAACCCTCTGTGTTTACAGAGTCGGCAGCACGAGTGTGACTCCCTTAGTGTTGCACACGTCCATAGGCCACGGTAACCACTTTCCATTAGGTGGACCGTGTGCTTTTTTGCCACCTCAGTGGTATAAAAAATTCAAACCAACGGAAACTTAAAGCGAAAGGTAATCAGAAATTATCTGAAATCTTTAAAAATCCATTGCAGCCCTTTATGTGTATCAGGTAGGCAAGATATTGTCTTCTACCTAGTATATTTCCTTACAACGGGCTCCGACTAAAAGGGTCGGGATAAGTCTAACAGAATAATATTAATAAAACCATTTTTCCGACACGTCAACTAGAACAGCTGTGTATATCGTAAGTATTCTGCACATTATGCGTATACACATTCGCGTGTTAGCCGTAACATCTTATAACTAACGGCATATATATTGACCACGTACGAAGGCACGAGAAAATCGTATTTGCAGTTATGCGCTAAATAACCACGTGTTGGGTCTTTGCGCGAGGTAATTTCACGTGGTTTATTTACACGATACGAAGGGATATTTCCTTTAACCAGCTATAAAATAAATACCTACTTATCTACGAGGATGCCAAATGAAATGAGATTTTCAAAAACTATATTATTTATTACTTATTGTAGATATGGACTTTTATATATAAATATTTCCATACGCCTAAACCATTTGGACAATACTTCTGCCTTCTCTTTTCTAGAAAGCTCTGAAATCTCGAAATTATGCGCATCGAGTGCAAGTTTTTAGCTTGCAAACATCTAGCATTTTTAATTTTACTTTTATTTTTGAAAGCAGTTAAAATTGCAAAGTCCTATAGGTCAGTAGAATATGGCAGGCAGGTGAGGTAGGCGCATTGAAAGTGTCGAGTGTTCTTGCTGACGAGTGCGCCATCGCGCGCTCATCGGTGTATTGTGCGGCACTCATATTTCGAACAACTCTTACAGAGAGAGAGGCGGTCGTGTATTATGCTCTGCATTGCTGCTTATCCAATGCCCACTTCTTGCTCGCGCTTTACATATGAAATTCACCGATTTTCGACTACTCTAACATTTTCTTGAGAGACTCCACTGACCACTGTTGACAGCTGACCAGTCTCCGCCTATTCTTCAAAGCTTCCTCGTCTTCTTCTGAAGTCAGCAAAGCAATTAAAAACTATTTCGCATGAACAAGAAGTTTCATGAAAAGCAGTAACCAACAGTTCAAAACATTTATGAGGATTCAAACTTTTTTATAACCAGAATAAATCATTGTATGAAAATCCATTCGAGTGAGCTTCATTACAGGTCAGTGGCTATTTTGCTATACGAAGGAATTTCCACTCGATTCTCTCGGAAAAAAGCATTTACAAAAAAAAGTATTAATGAATGTTCCCATATTCAAAATTATTATTTGATAACCGACCTATTCGTGAAGTTCTAATTTGCCAGTGACAAACCAATGAGTAATAGTACATTACTACAGAGGCCGGGAAGAAAGCCGGCCGAAGACATATAGACGGCCGAGCGAAGCGAGGCCGTATAGGTCTGAGGCAGGCAACCCAATATTTCCCGCCGAGGTATGTATAGTGCTTTTCTCAAACAGGCAATGAAATAAACAACAAAAAAAATCAAGATTTAAAGACATTAAACGTAAACAAGATAAAAACTAAAACTCACGTGTATAGTACTGTATAGTACTGTATAGTACATATATGTCTTCGGCCGGTACCCCTTTCTTCCCGGCCTCTGTAGTAATGTACTATTAACTTCTTTTGGCATGTCCCTCATATTTAGGTCCACACAATACAAGCTATCTTATAATTAAGCCTTAAAACACAACATTTATTTTACCTATCTTATCCCGAATCTTATTTGAAGGTGACGTAGTTCTAGAGCAATTGGCTACAATTGATATACTTAACGGTAAATTGATAGATTTTCACATGTATTCAGATTTGATTGAGATCCTCCGCTGACGTAATACCCCGTGCTTTCCTCACAAGACACCAAAAACAGACACCCTGTGCAGAATGCAAAGTAGGTACATTTTATGACGTGTTTGGTATCAAAATCCATTCTAAACTGTATGATTTCTCATAGTATGAAGATGGAACAACCCAAGATATATGCCGGTATCTATTAAGCATGTAATATACAGTTAAAACAAATACTAAGAATGCCTAGAATACCTACAATTAACTTACTTTCATACCTTCCACACTCAGCATCTGTTTACTAGTAATTCATAGGTACTGAACATTGTACATTCTTGCAATATATTTTAATAGCTACGTTCTTGCTATTTTTTATTAGTTATCGGAAAACGATTTCTTTTGTGAAACGTTGTAATAACTAGGTATGCTATAACGTGGCTATAACGGTTTCTTGGAAACGTTACGTTACGGTTTGTTGAATATTATTTACAAAGCTGTATGGAATATTAATTCATCATCATCATCATAATATTATCCACACCTCAGGATAGGGCTTAATCAATAAGAATCCTTTTAACATATAATAAATTAGTGTTTTTACTCCTTTCATTTTCAATAACAATCGATACTTACATGCTCATGACAATGAATTATTATATATTAGGGCCTTACGTATGAAATTGGCGTTTTGTACGAGAGGAATAAAAAGTCGATTTTTTTTTGTAAAATATATTTAATTAATCATAGTATGCACCGTTGTTATCTATGCACTTTTGCCATCTTATGGGTAGTTAATTGATCCCTTTACTATAAAAACCATGGGGGCGAGAATCAATAAACTCTTTGAAGGCGGTTTGGACTGCTGCATCGGAGTGGATTTTTTTTTCTTGTAAGAAGTTGTTCAAATTCCGGAAGAAATGGTAATCAGTTGGAGCAAGGTCCGGGGAGTACGGTGGATGTCGCAGACATTCCAATTGTAGCTCAGCTAACTTAGTGGTTGTTTGTTGTGCAGTGTGTGGTCTTGCGTTGTCGTGAAGCAGCAGTGGCCTAGAGCGATTGACCAATCTCGGTTGTTTAACAGCTAGTTCTTCCTTCATGGTTTGCAGTTGCTGACAATAGATATCTGCCGTAATCGTTTGGCTAGATTTAAGAAAGCTGTAGTGAACGACACCGGCGCTAGTCCACCAAACACTTACAAGTAATTTTTTCTAAGTCAATTTTCGTTTAGGGCAGGATTTGGCTGGGTCTCCTGGGTTCAGCCATTGCGATGAACGCTTTCGATTATCGTACAATATCCACTTTTCACCACAAGTAATGATTCGATTTAAAATCCCTTCATTATTGTGTCGATTGAGCAAAGTAACACAGCAGGTGACAGGTGTTTGCAAGTTCGATTCACTCAATTCATGAGGTACCCATCGTTCGAGTTTTTTTTACTTTCCTGATTTGCTTCAAGTTTTTACAATTAATACAGTTTTGTCACTTACCCCGAAGCCTGCTGCTATCTCTGAAGTGCTCTGTGATGGATCCGCTTCCACAATAGCCTTTAATTCTTCGTTTTTCACTTTGATCTCCGGTCGTCCACGGGGTAGGTTCTTAAGGTCGAAATTTCCAGAATGAAAACGTTGAAACCAAAAACGTACCGTGCTGTCTTTAGCGACACCAGCGCCGTACACATCTTTAATTCTTCGAGTTTTTTTTGCAGCACTGGTGCCACGGTGGAACTCGTACTCGTAAATATACCGATATTTCATGTTTTCCATTGCGCGGTAATAAGCGACGCCAAAGAAAAAATAATGAGGAAAATAACAAATGAATGACTGTATTCCAAAGAAAAAAACCAGCTAAATGAATTTATTAATTTGAATTTGGAATTCTTAACCAAGAGGAGATATTTCAGATCAAATTGATCAGTACGACAAAACGCTAATTTCATACGTAAGGACCTAATATTCAATCCTCTAATATTCATTATTACATTATTATGTGTAATCTTCTTATATATTACTAGCTGTCGCCCGCGGCTCCGCCCGCGTGGATGTCGGTTATCGCGAATCGGGGTATGAAAAATAGATGCTGGCTGATTCTCAGACCTACCCGATATGCACACAAAATTTCATGAGAATCGGTCGAGCCGTTTCGGAGGAGTTTGGCAACGAAAACTGTGACACGAGAATTTTATATATTAGATATTCAATTAGATATTTAATTTTCATAATATTATATTTACTCAACGTGAAAATAACAAAAGCCGGTGGCTGTCTATATTCTTTTTCTGGCGGCAAAAAGACCATAGATAATGACCACAGATACAATAGGTAAAATAAAAGAGTATTTACGTTGAACGGTATGCCTGCGGTAGATATTACATCTAGGTTACTCGATACAGGTACAATCATGACAGCATTAATTCTGGTTGCAATCAAGGCTTGAATCCACTTTGGAGCCTCTACTCTCTCTGTTTTGGTTTATTATGACTTTTGTCCATAATAAAGAATCAATTTTATTTCATTCAACATGGTGGTTCCACTCAATAATATTATATACGAGATACGAGAATAATATACCAATTAGTTTTGTTTTTTTTATAACGCATCTGCCATGTTTGCCGAGGTAAATGTTGATAGTTTTTCGAGAATCATGCGCAAAAAACGTTGACGAGCGTGATCGATGGGACTCCCCGTTCCCGGGATGGTAAACACAAATGCACGCAATAAAGTCTGACACCACCCCCGGTTCGGGGTGGCGCACCCAAACTGTTTGAATTTAATTGTATTACCTACTAACATTAGTTACAAATTACTAACAAATCTATGGAAGAAATTCTGAAATAAATGATATTATTATTATTCCTCTTTATTCCTTTTAAAAAACTTACAAATTATATTTTTAAATACATATTAAAAAAAACCGCCGCAGCCGCGTGGTTCCCACCAGAGTAGAATTTAGCCACCCCTTCTCTTCCCATGTGGTGTCGTACAAGACGACTAAGGGAAAGGGCTGATTAACTTTAACATCAGACAGATATGTACAGCCCAGACTCAGCCTCAGATGCATGGCTCGAGTCAACAATAGTGCCCGGAATACGGCAATAGGCTCACCCCCTATTCCGTGGGACCGAATACAGATTGGTGCAATGTGGGTGTTAATTCACCTCTGCCTAACCCTCCGGGGAAAAAGGCGTGATTATATGTATGTATAATGTATGTATGTATAAAAAACATCTATTATTATTACTATATTGAATACAATTAGAATATTATTACGACATTAATAAAAATAAAATAAAATTATTCATGTCGGTGGATGATGAGTATTTCAATGTCAAATATACAAATATTTGTAGTAGTGACTATCGTCTGAACCCGCTACTCCATGGGGGAAGCCTGCGAGAGCCTCGACCGATAATCAACAAGTGTACCAATTGTGTGATGTGTGAAGGTCCCCACCTATGGTACACCTACTGACCTACTGAGCCGTTCTGAAGGTGATGGGCAAGCTGCCAATGGGATATCCGACTGCTAAGCTTTACGAAGATAATAACTCTTCATCCTCAGATCGGTACTCAGAACACATCGAAATGTTCCTCCACCTAACCCTAATAAACGCAGTAGACAACTTGCCTGTCCCATAGTGCGTTACAGAACATCCTTTGCCAGAGGCCAGTGCCTGAGTTTGGGCTGCAAAATTTATAACACTTTAAACAAAAAGCTGAACCTAGTTAGATCGAATAGGAATGAGATAAAAAGGAAGGTAACAAACTGGCTGCTCCAACTAGATTATGCAGGCACCGAAACATTACTCAAATTCATCGAATAAATAAAGATACAACAGTCTCCTGCACTCTCGTAAATACAATATAGGTACAAAAAAGACAAACACACACAGCACACACTATCTCTCTTTTACACACACACACACACACACACACACACTCCTGCCTAGTTTGGGAACCAGTAAAATTTAAAATTTAATAAATTATTATTATAGCCCTAGATTTAAGCACAACATCCGATATCGGAGGAAGTCAATTCACAGTCAATAAGGTCGAAAATTGCCTGCACTTTCTTTTTTCATTTTTTTTTTCATCCCTAAGTAGTCTGTGGTTTCGAGCAAATGGCTGTATCGGACCGATTTTATCTGATAAATGTGAAAACAGCACAAGGTATCGGTTATCGGCATCCGAAACCGATATCGGATGTCGGATGAATGAGGAAACAAACGCCTTAGTATCTCTATCAAGAGCCCGAAGATGATCCTGAAAAAACATCAAAATTTTAATTGTAATAACAGGCTTGTATTTATAAGGACCTTGGAGTTATAAGCTAAGTTTGAGAGTTTTACTGTGTTAGCTGTTCGTTTCTTTAGATTACTTTAGACTTAGCAAAACCAAGAGGCATTTATATTGCCCGAGTGTATCAGATAAACATTAAATTATTACAATACCATGTGTTTACTTGTATTACAACTTTGTGGACTACGAACAGAAATTCATCATCGTCATCAGGCTATATTAGTCCACTACTGGACATAGCCCTCCCCTAATGAGCGCCATAGTACCCTGTCTTCAGCTTGCAGCATCCAGCCTGCAGTCTTTCTTAGATCGTCATCCCACCTGGTCGGAGGTCGTCCTACACTACTTTTGCCGAGTCGCGGTCTCCACTCAAGAACATGTTTACCCCAACGGGTTGTCGGTTCTTCGTGAAATATGGCCAGCCCACTGCCACTTCAGCTTGCTGATTCTTTGAGCTATGTCGATAACTTTGGTTCTCTGTCGGATGTATTCTTTGCGGATTCTATCCTTCAGAGAAACTCCGAGCATAGCTCTCTCCATAGCTCGCTGAGCGACTTTGAACTGATGGACCAACCCTGCCGTGAGTGTCCATGTCTCGGCTCCGTAGGTCATGACGGGTAGGACTCACTAAGCATTGCGGTATGGATGACGAGAAGACTCGGCGTAGTTTTCCAAACGCTGCCCAGCCCAGCTGGATCCTCCTCTTGGCCTCCCTCTCGAAATTTTTTACCTAACTGCAGAATCTGCCCGAGGTAAGTGTACTTGGAAACGATTTCGAGAAGGTAACCATGTACGACGACTGATATCGGATCAATGTGGTCATTGAGCATGACTTTGGTTTTATCCAAATTTAGGCCAAGACCGATACGTCGCGAGGGTGAAGCTAGTCTGCCCAGCATCTGGTTCAGCTCCTCTAGAGACTCCGCCATTAAGACTATGTCATCTGCGAATCGTAGGTGTGAGATGTAGTCGCCGTTTATGTTAATGCCCTTTCCTTTCCAGTCCAGCGTCTTAAACATATCCTCCAACGCGCTGGTGAACAGTTTCGGGGATATAACATCCCCTGTCTCACTCCTCTGCGCAATTGGATCGGTTTAGACTGCTAGTCCTGTACTTGGACACTCATGGTGGCGGCTTCGTACAGACATCTCAAAACCTCATTATAACGATAGTCTACTTGGCATCGCTGTAAGGATTCTAGAACAGCCCAGGTTTCGACCGAGTCAAAAGCCTTCTCATAGTCCACAAAGGCCAAACACAGGGGCTGATTATACTCTTCGGACTTTTGTATAATCTGCCTCACTGTGTGAATGTGGTCTATGGTGCCATATTCTCCGCGAAACCCGGCCTTTTCCGGCGGCTGGAACTCATCGAATCTCCTGGCGAGACGATTCGTGACCACTCGTGAGAACAGCTGTAATTCTTAAGAAGGGTTTTATCACCCTTCTTGAAAAAGAGCACCACCAAACTCCCGCTCCACGCCTTTGGAGTTCACCCACTGTTAAGGACGGCGTTGAAGAGGTTTTGTAGTTCCTGTATAACAGGGGCTCCTAAACGGCTCCTCAAGCTTTCAAAATCTCTGATGTTATTCCGTCTTCACCGGGGGCTTTTCCATTTTTAAGCTGCCTCAGAGCTGACACGATCTCGTCTTGACTGATGTCAGGCAGTTCGTCGGTTTAGTGGCGTGTCAGGGTGGCTCTGGAATCGTGGTCATCTCGTCGGGAATGAGGGGCATGTCCAGCGTATTAACGGCCGTAGAAATCTTCTATCTCGGCGAACAGAAAAAGGTTGAATTTCACAAGTGAAAAACTATTATTACTACTGATCACATACTTTTTTACTGTTGAAATTATTAGCTTGGTTATGAGAAGTTACTATAATACGGATAGACATCATCATCATAATCATCCTTGCTAAGTCCCGTTCGCATCCGAGACTCATCTTGTAGACCTAGGTTCGCTTTTACCTAACCGAGTCTAGCCCAAGCTTAGCTTAACCTTGCTTGTGTTAACATACTCGGTTACCGCACAGCCTGATCCTGACCTTTAGCTTACCATCGGGCGAGGTGAAGATAAATTAACGTGTCCTAAATATTAGAAAAATAGCCCTTCTCAGGATACGGATAGGTATATTCATTTGTAAAAATATAAAAACACCCGAATCAATGCAAATAAGCCTACATATATACACATACACATATTTGCACTGAGCGGGAATCGAAGCCCTACTTAGGAATCGATCGCACTACGATGACCGAGTAGTAACGTAATAGTAGATACATAAATAAATATGCCACAACATTTCACGCAACGCTATCTAGATCCATGGTAAGCATAGCTTAACTAGCTTGTGTTATGGAATCTAGAATGCGAATAAAAATACATACATATTATACATAGAAACACCCAGACCAATGCTAATATATACATATTCAAGCATACAAATATTTGCACTGAACGGGGATCGAACCCGCGCCTCCTGCGTAGCGGCCGTGTTTACTACCGCCACGCCACGGAGGCACGTCTCATATGCATAAATTTACTCAAAAACAATATATACTTAGCAAATATTATCAGATATATCAAATATACACTTGATTATATTTATTTGCTTAGATAAACACCATAATTTAACAAAATAGAATCGGTCTCGTAGCATTGCCCCTGTAAGGCAAAGATTTCAAACCCCGCCTAGACCGGTTCAACTTTTTCTCTTTAATTCGACTTGAATAGCATGATAAATGCGTAAAAAAATTGATTCACACCTTCTCACTGTTGATATATAATGAAGTGGTCTTCAGAGAAACACAGTATTTAGATACCTATCTGTGGTCTTCGAAAAAAAACGAAGATATTCAAAGAAACATAGTATTTGGGTACATATCTGAGAAATAAATAGCGTCCTTTCACCACTTTCACTTGTTTGTAAGAACTGCAAGATATTAACTCACTGTTACCTAGAAATGTTATTATGTGCCGTTGTTCTGAATATGCTTCAACAAATACAATACCAGCATTTATATCTGTTGAGGATGAAGGGATGATAGACAGGGAATTCATCCTCACACATTGCGACCAGAAATGGTGCGAACCGTGCAGTATGTAAGGAACTTCATCCCACGCACGCTCAGGCTGTGGATTGAACTCCCTGATGTCGTTTTCCCAAGCAACTACAAATTTGAGGTTCTTCAAGAAAGGCATTAGAAGGTATATCTTCAGGGTCGGCAGCGCGAGTGTGACGCCCCTGATGTTGTACACGTCCATAGGCCACGGTAACCACTTTCCATTAGGTGGGTCGTGTGCTTGTCTGCCACCTGAGTGGTTTAAAAAAAGATATGACAGGAACTTCATCCCACGCACTTTAAGCTGTGGAATGAACTCACTACTGTAGTTTTTCTAACCGACAATAATATGGGTTTCATCAAGAAGGGTATTAGAAGGGTTGGGAGCCTTTTTCCAACAGGCTCACCGTCACATATCTTGATCCGCACACCAAGTGCGGTCAAGATATGTGCCGGTAATAATACAATATGTTTCATATTGCTCTGCGACTGCGACCCAATTGGAACGTTACCAGATCAAACATTGATGGTGGTTTAAGTGATTCCTGAGAAATTCACGAATAAACATATGGTTTAATAGATTTAGTAACAGTGGTTCTGATAAACAAACTCACTAAACTGATTTATTTTAATTTTTGAAGTATTCTTGCGATCGCTTCGTTTTGGTGTCCATTACTGGGGAGCCTGTTTGTATGGTCTGATGTATGTATAGACATGTTATCTCTGCCAACACTAGTGAAGGAAAGGCGTGAATATACACATAGTGTACTTCTAGGAGGTAGGCGTAGGACACGACGGTATTTCCGTAAAATTGAGCAGTCCGACTGGGGAAGTACCTCCCCCTACAGAATATCGCGGCCCTAACAACCTCGTGTTGTGTTCCGGCGGTAAGTAGAGTAGCCAGAGCTTACTGGAGAGTTTTTGTGCTGTCAGTGGGAAGACCAAAGGCTATTCCTGCTTCGTCTTCTTCACTGATTGCACCATGTGACTCCCCTGGCGTTGCACACGTCTATAGGCCTCCGTTAGTATAGTTTCAAAAGCTGCTATTGGCTATCAGCTCGACACATACAAGTCAATAGTTTTCACGCCTAGCAGTAAAGTGTCCAAGTAAAGAACACTTTTTTTAACTTGCTAACAATGGTTGTGTCGACTCGGAGCGACCACAACTGCACGTTCGTCTCGCTATTTGGTGGGCGTTGAGTAGCCTCTGCTGACATTGTACGAAGATGGAAACACGTGTAAAATTAACCAGCCAATGTTTCAACTAACACAAACGGTCAAAGTTAGTCAATTTTAAATAAGGGTGCTGAAGATAGTGAAAACTAAAACCCGACTGATGGAAAATCAAGTAGGTCCTGTGATATTCGCCCTCCGTGGCAGATATTACTAGTAGTTGCCTGCACCTCTAGACAAGTGACAATTCGCTAGCAGACGTTTGATGGAATAGAATGACGAATGTATGGGATTTGACGTATTTGACATGCGTTAACGACTGTAATTTACGTCAAATCCCATACATTCGTCACCAATTCCAGGCACCAATTCCCGTAGTTGAGTAAAAACTAGCATTATTAGACGGAATTTATTATGGAATTAGCTTTTGCCCACGGCTCCGCCCCCGTGGATGTCGGTTATCACTTATCGCGACCAAACATAGCCTATGTCCATCCTCAAGGTCTAATCTACCCCTATACAATTTAATCAAAATCGGTTCAGTGGTTTAGCCATGAAAGACGGACAAACAGACACACACACACTTTTCCATTTATAATATTAGTATGGATAGACCGCGTGGCGTGACTAACGGATTTCTGAGTAGATGTTACCTATAAGACCATCACAGAATTACCAGCTGAAAACTGTTCTTAAAACATGACATAATAAGAAAAATGACACTTTGATGTAGTTTTTTTTTACGTGCGGGAAATGCCCACTCCCCTCCGGAGCCGGAGGGGCAGGTTATGTCGGACTCAAGCCGACTAAACCGTACGCCGTCTCTGGGTCGTAGTGCTAGGCCGAAGGTGAGGTTGTCGTGCGACATATCCCTCGCACCCCGGCTGACCCACAGCTATTCATCTCGGTCTGGCCCTCCTCGGAAGGGGGGACCACGCGGTCCCCGACACTACATATGATGTAGTTGTATGATGCAATTGTTTCCATGATCAATATTCTTCAATTTTGACGTTTTACTCAATGAAAATAAATGACGAGAATTTTTCGCTAAAAATTACACGCAATTGGTGAAATTCACATAATGAAATGATACCTTAGACATATCTATGGCATTTATAATTCAATTAATTTCCCCATGCAGGTACAGTATACATGGAAAAAATAAATAACAATTTGAAATGAATGTTGCTAAACGCAATATTCGACAAATTCGGCTAATTTTATTTTCGTATGTTCCTGTTATACACGGTAAATTTAAGAAAAAAGCAGTGTTAGGTACTCCGGTAGTGCCGCCCCCACAGAAGTGCAAATAGTCTGTTAAAAAGCACGTGCTTGTACTTGATAAATAACTGTCATTCAACAAAAATCTTGGTCAATGTTAACATACACCAGTGTATCTCAACATACACTGCATTTCTAACATTTATAGCAACAAATACGTAACTTTTTTTTCACCCAAAAAGTGCTCAAGGCGCCCAAAGAGTTGCATTGTCCTAATGTACGTGACGATGACGCGAGTTCCATGATTTTTATTCACCCAAAATTACCACTTCAAAAACAGTTCCCATGTATCACGGGAACGGGTACAGAATACACGCGGGCGATGCTTTGGTATTAGCTAGCCTAGAAGTGCGGCCACGTCTTGCAGCAACTGCCAGGCTCCGTGGATAACAAATGCCTGGCAATGGTGCCTGGTGAAATGGAAGAGGAGAAGCCGAAAGATGTTGATCTCTGTCCCTATATCCCTTTGTATGCTTAAGTCTTTAAAACTACGCAACGGATTTTGATGCGGTTTTTTTTAATAGATAGAGTGATTCAAGAGGAAGGTTTATATGTATGACACATGTTTACACACACATATAGTAGGGGAACGGGATCTGACGCCACGCGGGTGGAAAAATAATGGCGGTACGAAGTTCGCCGGGTCAGCTAGTTGATAATAAATTAAATCCGTAGATAGCGAAAATTACTTAACAAAAATTTGCATGATAAAAAACATTAAATCATGAAACCCAACCAAGCACGCTTTTTAGCTATGTGAAGGTCGAACGAAGTTATAAAAAAATTGGGGCGCTCCCAAAAATACCGCCATCATAATATAACTTTTTTAATAATAGCAATGTATTTTTCCCGCTTTATTTTTTACAAAGCGCCATTTTGCTGATTGATGTGAATAATATCGCGCTATAAGTAAACTTTACGGGTTTTCCATTGTAAAGTTATTTTTAAAATGTCTAAAGGTTTTTGTTGAATTGTGAAGGGAAAATGAAACCAATTGTAGCGACGCCAACCAATGTATGTTCTATAAGTAACCTATATCTACTATGGAAGATATTCATTTTCGATTAAGAATAGAAAAAGTAAATCGCTCAGGAGGGACTTTAACCTTGTGCAGGGATGGGCAAAGTACGGCCCACGGGCCAGCTCCAGCCCGCAAAAGAATTTAATCCGGCCCGCCGACGACGCGCACAGTGTTCGGAATGATTATATTACGAGCTACTTTAGGTACAAACATCATGGCAATATAAATTGAAATTTGCAAGTGATTAGGGTACACCATTAGTCATACAACTCGTGCCACAAAAAATTTGCCGATTCCGAGAAATGTTCACCGCTCAGCACTGCTCCAATCCTACGCGATAACAATACCGGTCAGTCGATTTTGTTAGCCGCTAGTTATCACACGTGTTTACGTTTCGTTCTTACAACAGTTTTTGAGTTTTTTAAATAATTTTTTTGGTTCATCATGTGTTCCACATCCACAGGTAAGATATACACTAATTCGTTAATCATACATAAGTTCGTATTATGAGAAAATAACTAAAATGTGAATTGAAAAAAATAACGAAATCTGCAAAAAGTATAAACGTTCAATAGACTCCAACTTTTTCCCAGCCAATTCCAGCCGTCCATGTTTTTTTGTGAAACTCGAGTATTTATCTAGCTCTCTAATGAATCTAGTCTCCATATTCGACTCGCCTCGACTTTTGGGTGATGTATTTTTTTCGTTCACCAGGTGTTACCCGAGGAATAACACGCCTTCACCTTTTCGACCTTTTATGTCGGCATAATCTGGTCAACCAAGCAAATAAGGTATCTTCTATTGCTCGGATGGTTGACTATGTCTCTTCAGAGATTCCAGGACTTCCAGAAGAAGTTTGTAACGTTGTGGATTTCTTATAAATCTATTTCCAATAATTTCTATACCTTAGTCGATATTTTAGTATTTTTCGACACTAAATATACTAATTTGTCTATGCTGTGCGAGCGAGATTGAACAACACTAACTTAAGTGTCTATTCACGGCGATAAAGTGGCCCCTTTCTTCGGCTACCCTTGGCCGGGGAAGGTCGCTTTGACCCCGGTGGCCAACTGCTGTCGGCACCGGGTAAGTTTTGAGATCAACATTTCCTACTTCTTTCAACAGGTGAAGACTTCTCAGCGGCGCAGCTTTATGCCTGCTAATATGCATGGCTTATTTATGTTTTATTTTAATATGTATATTTTGTGCTATTTCAGCCTACCCATTAGTGACACGAGGCCGATGACCCCTATGGTCAGAGGTCACGTCATCAGCCTGCACTGCTTAATTATTTCTTCCTTTTTATAGCTTCTAGCTACGCTGTTCTACCGCTGGGGAGAATATCTTCACCTGCTATTATTTTCAGCGGGTCACTGGACGAAGTTCCCACATGACATACTGACCCGCACTCTTTCTTTTTCCAGGGTCTTCGCACCGGGCTTCACGCCATCATTCGGTCGTGAGGCACACCAGCGAGGACCCTGGCACGCCGGCAACATCAGCAGCCGGGAGTCAACGAGCTAAGTGCATACCACCATCTCTGCACAACGGATCAAACAACGCCTCGGCAGAATATTTATTGCGAATCCACCCTGAGATTCATTTCTTAATACCTATAAATAAATTCATGTAACGCTTTCTTCATATGGATTACAGTTGTTCTAAATTGTAAATCAATCTTTCAATTATCTCTGCTCATACCCTAGCCGGTATAGACTTTATATTATCAATTTTACAGCTTCCATATAGTCACTTTTATTCACTTTATTTTAACTTTCATAAAACCCAAGCATCAAAACTTTCTTTCGTTACATTGGCGCCCATTAAAGGTATTATTCTGCCGCAGGTATTGTGTGTTTGTTCCGTAATATTATATTTCTTCTTATTTCTCTTTGCTTTACCAGTGTGGTGATTTTTTCACCAATTTTTTGTGATTTTTATTTTTTACTCCAAATGTGGGTACTTAAAAATAAATTTTAAATTCTATTTTAAACTGATTAATGACCATTTATGTCTGTTATATCAGTTCAATTGCCTATATATTTACTTTAATACTCTTGTTTCATGTAAAAACAAGGTAATTATCATTAATTTTTCATTTTTTTGCATCAACACTATATTGTTGATGAAAACCTATGTACTAGTTAAACTAGACAGGTTTATAATCTTTTACAGTTGTTTGAATTGTATATTACTACTTTTATACTCACTGGTAAAGTAAAGTTCTATTTTCTTACTTCTTTTGGACTTGTTGATCTCAACTTCATATCATCTTACTTCTTACTTTTATTAATTTTTGTGCAGGTCTGTCTGTTGTACATACCTTGTTTGTACCCCGTCAGTGAATTCATTATATTTTTACATTTACTTACCTTATGTGCATTTATTTTGCATAATAATAACTTACTGTTATTATATCAACCTATTGCTGGTTGAATTTAGTTTATATTTTAATTTTTTCAACTATTTTGTTGTTTTGAACACAAATAGTCTACCATTCACTGACAGGTTACCTATATTTTGCTTTATTTCAGTAAATTACTTACTTTATTGAAGTAAATTACTTCATTTTATGTCAATCTCGCTCATCGCACCATAGTTTTTACTTATTACTAACTTTGGGTTACTTTACCATTTAAATTTTATACTGAACTGTTTTGTAGTCATTGCTCGTTGTCGGATCTCTGTATCCAAATTAGCTTCTTTATTTATAAAAAAAAATATAATAATATATATTCCTTGAAAAGAAATACAAGGAAAAACAAAAGATCTCCATACAATAAAAAAAAATCTTTGAAAAGAACAACAAAGATAATAAATACTTAAATTGATAGTCCGTCATCTTGTTCTGCATATGGGATTGTTGAGTTTGGTATATTTCAAGCCATTAAAATCATTACCCCTAATTACTTCAATTCTTTAAAGTATACATTACCATTTCCCGGAGTCGTTTTAAGATGACTTGTGTATTAATGGAGTTTTCATGACAAACTGTGTGCTTCTATCAAGTTATTACCTACTTGTTAAGTAAGCTTCTATTGTAAACCATTTAATTCAAATATATATAGCAGTGTCATCCAAATAATCACATATTTCACATAAAATATTTTAATCAAACAAAATTTAATTTAAAGTAACAACTTAACTTCTTACAATTAATTCTTGTGTTCTAATAATCACTATTGTTTCAATCATAATTTTTAATTCCAATAAACTTCACATTGCACTTAAATAATATTACACCACTGTTGTGGCAAACTAGTATATACCAACACATACTTGTAATTTAAAATATAATTAAAACTTGTATTTTACAAACTTCTTCTTGTTATTGTACTGTGCTGGTACACTGCCTACAACCTTTTAATCACTTCATGGTCGTAATGATATACACTTTTACCTATAAAAGGGTCAACAGTTATAACTTTAATTTCATGTACCCAACTTTGAACACTTTTTACAAAAACCTTTTATATCTTGAAATACTCATACATCCTGTTGATAGTCTTCATACGTACCTACTAATGTACTGTTTTTCTATTGTTTATATCTTTGGTTCTTAAAATAATAGAACATCAAATTAATTTCATCAAACTTTGTTTTGAATTTGTTCTGAAAGAAAAATGTAACTTGAACTATCAAACGTCATATAATTTTGACAATCAACAAGTGTTGCCAGTAGTATAATTTTAAAAAACTACTAATTTTGTTTCAAAATTGCCTTGTTTTTTTTAAAACAAAATAAGATTATTCTTTTGAGAATAACAACTTTTGGTCTTTTGTGCTAAATATTTACTTCTGTATCCTGTTGTGTGACTTTTCCTGGGATGGATGTTTCATTATTATGTTCCTGTTGTTTTTGTATGAACATTTATTCACTACCGTATGGTGAATTATGCTTAATAAAAATAAAAATAAAATATAATATTAAAAATAAATAAATTAAAAATATTTAATATTTTTTTAAATCTCTGTTCCTTGGAACTGGAACTTAGAAATTTTTCATAAATTTTGACATTTGCAAAAAAAAAAATATTTTTGTCCTTTGGGTTAACCCTAAAATGGCTTTATGGTTTTCTTGACTTAATTTTTTTTTTTAACTTTTGGTCACAAGACAAACGCCAACGACTACAAAACATTAAATAAACTAATTTGTTGTTGAACCTTGGGTTCTTATTTTTTGAACTTTTTTAAACTTTGGAAAGTTTTTAAAACTTTTAAATTTTTTGAACACTCGTTGTTCCTTTTGCAACTCATGTTCGCATATAATACTCGCAGTATGTGGGTCAAATAATAAGCCATTTTCCTTTGAAAATAACTCTTTTAATAATAATTTGACTTGGTCATAACTTTTAAAAGTAGTTAATTATACTTTTGCATTGTTCATATTTGACAATGACACTTATATGGCTAGACTAAATTTAACTTTATTTTAAATCATATTACCCTACCACTGCTATATATTTTCTTCTTCTTTTCTCCTCTCTTTGAGATGGAACTTAGAACTTCGTGTTCGTTTTCCTTTATTATTAGGCTTTGCCTAGTAATGGTTGTTGTGGGTCGGTTGGCGTTTTAAACCAACCGATGTTGTTTTTGGGTCCGTTGGCGTTTTAAACCAACGGATACCTTATCTTGGTGCTGGGATACTAAACCAGTCACCGGGAATTTTTATGGTTTTATACCATTTGTTGGATCTGTTGGCGTTTTAAACCAACAGATACCTTTTTCTTCGAGCTGGGAATTCAACCAGTATCGGGGTACTGTTTTATGGTTTTATACCATTATGCTGAGCGGTCGTGCAAACTCAGTTTAAAAACAAGCCTCATTGCATCCCTTTTGTTATGTCTTCTTCCGAGCGGTTTGCAAACTCGTGAAATAAGCCTTATTGCAGATGCGGTAATGTATACATCTAAAATAAGCCCTATACTAAAAACATAACACTTTCCCTTTTTAAAGTTGAAAATATATAGTGGTTCGATTGCTCTCTTTCTTCTCATTGAAATTGTTGTCTGTGACATTTCAATGTTTTCCATCTTGTTCGATTTACGTCTGAGTCTCCAGTGCCTATTAACCTGGAAACTCTCTTTGAAAGGAACGCGTGTGCTACATTACTGAAGTGGTAACCGCTAAGTATGGATGAACATGATAGGGGAGGTATGTAAGGAAGTATGTATGTGTAAGCGTAAATCAGGCATTTCATTGAGCAGTCCAGTATCGGGTTTTTGGGTAACAAAAACCCAGAACTAATTGGGGGGGTATTGTAACGTTGTGGATTTCTTATAAATCTATTTCCAATAATTTCTATACCTTAGTCGATATTTTAGTATTTTTCGACACTAAATATACTAATTTGTCTATGCTGTGCGAGCGAGATTGAACAACACTAACTTAAGTGTCTATTCACGGCGATAAAGTGGCCCCTTTCTTCGGCTACCCTTGGCCGGGGAAGGTCGCTTTGACCCCGGTGGCCAACTGCTGTCGGCACCGGGTAAGTTTTGAGATCAACATTTCCTACTTCTTTCAACAGGTGAAGACTTCTCAGCGGCGCAGCTTTATGCCTGCTAATATGCATGGCTTATTTATGTTTTATTTTAATATGTATATTTTGTGCTATTTCAGCCTACCCATTAGTGACACGAGGCCGATGACCCCTATGGTCAGAGGTCACGTCATCAGCCTGCACTGCTTAATTATTTCTTCCTTTTTATAGCTTCTAGCTACGCTGTTCTACCGCTGGGGAGAATATCTTCACCTGCTATTATTTTCAGCGGGTCACTGGACGAAGTTCCCATGTGACATACTGACCCGCACTCTTTCTTTTTCCAGGGTCTTCGCACCGGGCTTCACGCCATCATTCGGTCGTGAGGCACACCAGCGAGGACCCTGGCACGCCGGCAACATCAGCAGCCGGGAGTCAACGAGCTAAGTGCATACCACCATCTCTGCACAACGGATCAAACAACGCCTCGGCAGAATATTTATTGCGAATCCACCCTGAGATTCATTTCTTAATACCTATAAATAAATTCATGTAACGCTTTCTTCATATGGATTACAGTTGTTCTAAATTGTAAATCAATCTTTCAATTATCTCTGCTCATACCCTAGCCGGTATAGACTTTATATTATCAATTTTACAGCTTCCATATAGTCACTTTTATTCACTTTATTTTAACTTTCATAAAACCCAAGTATAAAATTTTCTTTCGTTACAAGTTATTAAAAATAAAATAAAGGTGTTTCTGCTGTGCTAACCAAGAAATGGAGTGCTATCAGGAACAAAGAGAAGTTTGTTTTAAAATGCAACGACTGGCTGCAAGAAGAGTTAGTACAAAATCAAGATGCCGGACAACCTGAATGTACACCTGCTCGGTCTGCTGTAACTCAAAAGTTGGATTTTGTTGGTTTAAGTGCATCAGCAAAGAAAAAGCGGACGAAGATGTTGGTGGCGGGACATTCTCCAGAAGAGCTTGCCTATGCCACTCAAACAAGTTTCACAAAAATTGGTAAGCGGAATATGGCTACCGTTATAAAGGCAGTAACTGTGTCGTCACCTAAATCACTTCGGGTGATTAAAAGAAGGAAACTAACGCCAAGATTTATACGTCCATACACTCCAGATGAAGCATTAGCTCTGGTAACAAATACCAAACTAAGCGTGGACCAGTATAAACAGATTCGCAGAGAAGCTAAAGAGAGAGGGTGTGATATTTACCCATCATATGATAGGGTTCTGACAGCACGAAAAGAGTGTTACCCGAACGACATAATAATAACTGAGAGTCGTTGCATTTTAAAACAAACTTCTCTTTGTTCCTGATAGCACTCCATTTCTTGGTTAGCACAACAGAAAACACCTTTATTTTATTTTTAATAACTTCTTCTGGAAGTCCTGGAATCTCTGAAGAGACATAGTCAACCATCCGAGCAATAGAAAATACCTTATTCGCTTGGTTGACCAGATTATGCCGACATAAAAGGTCGAAAAGGTGAAGGCGTGTTATTCCTCGGGTAACACCTGGTGAACGAAAAAATTACATCACTCAAAAGTCGAGGGGAGTCGAATTTGGAGACTAGATTCATTAGAGAGCTAGATAAATACTCGAGTTTCACAAAAAAACATGGACGGCTGGAATTGGCTGGGAAAAAGTTGGAGTCTATTGAACGTTTATACTTTTTGCAGATTTCGTTATTTTTTTCAATTCACATTTTAGTTATTTTCTCATAATACGAACTTATGTATGATTAACGAATTAGTGTATATCTTACCTGTGGATGTGGAACACATGATGAACCAAAAAAATTATTTAAAAAACTCAAAAACTGTTGTAAGAACGAAACGTAAACACGCGATAATTAGCGGCTAAGAAAATCGACTGACCGGTATTGTTATCGCGTAGGATTGGAGCAGTGCTGAGCGGTGAACATTTATCGGAATCAGCAAATTTTTTGTGGAACGAGTTGTATGACTAATGGTGTACCCTAATCACTTGCAAATTTCAATTTATATTGCCATGATGTTTGTACCTAAAGTAGCTCGTAATATAATCTGTCCAGTACGCCGAGTCATGCCGCATGAAGAACGGTCTATAATGTATATATAATGTATATATTAGTGTATAAGTAGTATTAAGAATACATTGTAAGACACGGTAGCAAACCGCGTCATTTAGGTTGCTCCTTAAGTGCCTATGCGGGCTAACGAAAAATGTAGTACTTAAGCGAGCATGTTGCGCCCGTAAGGCGGTACAATTGAACACAAGTTCGGAAAAGCTCTAATAGCGATCCAGAACAATAGAAGTAAGAAGAATAAAGCTGCAAGTCTGCAAATTGGAGTTTTATTCAAGTGAATCCTGATAGGGAGATAAAAGTCATACAGTCCACGACATTGTTTGGTCCTTCAGAAGCCGGATCGAATTGTGAAGATCAGCTTCAAGGTTGGAAGAATCTACGCTTCAAGAATACTTCGTGTTCAAGATGGTGGTGACTAGAAGTCAGGCTGACGCAGAGGAAGTTCTAGCTCGACAACGGGAAGAGGACCTGAGACAGCAGCGCATTGAAGAGGAACGGCGCCGAAGGTTGGCTCTGGGTCCGCCGGCATCGCCAAGCACGCATTTGGGTATGGAGTCTAGGGTAGGGGCTACGATCGACGCTCCTCCTAGTGCTCCTAGACTGAAGCCCGGGAACCTACCTCGAACTGGTTCACCGGGAGGGTCGGTGAGATCGCACCGCTCAACTGCGTCAGCCCGGGCCCGGCTCGAGTTGGAAGCTGCAGAAAAGCTGGCCGAACTAAAGAAGAAAGAACTCGAAATTGAAGCAGAATTGATAAGGAAAAGGTTGGCCACCGAACTTACGGCCATCCAAGAGGATCAAGAAAGCGTTCACGAAGATGTACCCATTGAAACACATCACAGAAGAGTAGATGAGTGGCTGCAAGCGAACCCCGTCATGCCAAGAACGGAGCCAGAAGAGTCGAGAACACGGAGCAGAGAAGATCGGCACCTACGGTTCGAACTGCATGGAAGGTCAGACACACCCACGCGAACGAGTCGCATTGATCAACTGACTGAAGCGATGGAGCGACTAGCAAGACCCAGAATACGGTGTGCAGATCTACCTACGTTCTCGGGGGCTCATGGAGAGTGGCTTACGTTCAAAGCCGCTTACACCGACTCTACGAAGCTGTACAGTATATCGGCGATTGAGAATATACAGCGACTGAGGAAGAGTCTCACCGGGGAAGCACGAGACATCGTGGCAGCACTACTCGCGACCGCAACGGATCCGGACGTCATACTCCGAACATTAGAACAGTCTTTCGGCCGTCCTGAAGTAATTATCGACAAGGCATTTGAAGACTTGAAGAAGCTACCAAGGCCAGGATCGTCGGCAGTGGAATTGAATAAATTCGCAATACGAGTACAGAACGTCGTGTGTGTACTACAGAATATTGATCAGCGGGGATACCTGTACAACCCAGCGCTAGTAAGAGAAATTTTGAACAAGCTGAGCCCTCACGTGCAAGCGAGATGGTGCGACTACGCGACGGACTACGGAATCGCGGCAGAACCCGATATCATCACGCTATCCCGCTTCCTGATGAGGGAGGCAGACCGCGCGCTCAAGCATGCTTACGTCCCGGAGAGTAGTACAACCACGCAAGCGAAGAAAGAAACTCGCCCGACGCCCGCGCCTGCGAATAAGAAGAAAACGAACGCTGTCTTCAATGTCACAGAGTCATCAGAGTCGAAAGAACGGCTAGATCAGTGTCTGAAGTGTGAGAAAGCCCACGAGTTACCGCGGTGCCCACAGTATAAGGCACTAACGGTAGAAGAGCGATGGAACTTCGTGAAAGAAAAAGGATTGTGTTTCAAGTGTCTAGTGAAAAGGCATCAACGCAATCGGTGTAAGTCGAAGCCTTGCGGTGTGAACGAATGCCGCATCGCCCATCACGCCACTCTGCACAGTGAGAAGCCGAAGCAAGATGAGAAGCCGCCAACCACGTCAAGCCCGACGGAAGCAGTACTCTCAGTGGTAACCCAGTCCTCAGCTGAGCCAAGAGCCGTGCTGTTGAAGATGTGTCCCGTCACGGTCGTGGGACCAGGGGGGGAGGCAAAGACTCATGCACTCCTGGATGAAGGCGCTACCATCTCTCTCATCGATGCAGACCTGGCAAGGAAAATTGGGGCAAGAGGACCTCCGCAACGACTGCTAATGCGAGGGGTCAACATGCAGCAGTCGGAAGAAAGAAGCCAGCTGGTGACCGTGAAGATTAAGGGACCCGAAGGTGCGCCCCACGAACTAAAGGCACGCACCATCCGGTCTATGAAGCTACATCAGCAAGCTATTCCGGCTTCGCTGCTTGAGTATGAACATCTGCGGGACCTAGGAGAGAACAAGGTCTGCTACGAGTCGACGCGTCCGGGGATCCTAGTAGGCACAGACCACTGGGAGTATATCGTATCCCGGGAGCTGCGTCTGGGTAAACGAGGCCAACCCGTAGCATCGAGAACCAGCCTAGGGTGGGTGATACATGGAACATTACCACGAAGCATCATTCGCCAAAGCGAAAGCGACGTGTTACATGTTTTCACCTCTGAGCAAACTAAAAATGAGAGTGAACGCCTGCACGACCTCGTAGACCATCACTTCAAGATCGACGCGCTCGGTGTCTCTCACAAGCCGAAAGTGAGTGACGCGGAACGTCGAGCGGTGCGAATCGTCGAATCTACGTTGAAGCGAACTGATAAAGGCTACGAAGTAGGGCTACCGTGGAAAGAAGACAACGTCACACTCCCGCCGAGTTACAACTCTGCGCTGCGCCGACTGAAAAAGATCGAAGAAAAAATGGACAACGATCAAGACTTCGCTGAAGCCTACACCAGGCAAATTGATAACTTGCTGAAGAAGGGATACGCGGCACCATGCGACGGCACCGAGGCTACGAGTCCAGTCTGCTGGTACCTACCTCACTTCGCAGTACATAACCCGAACAAGCCTGGTAAACAGCGACTCGTCTTCGATGCAGCAGCCAAGAGCCGGGGTGTAAGTCTGAATGATCACCTGCTTGAGGGGCCGGACCTGTTGATGTCACTACAGGGGATTATGTTCCGGTTCCGAGAGAAGCCGATCGCCATCACAGCGGACATACAAGAGATGTTCTTGCAAGTAAAGATACGACCCGAAGATCAGCCAGCTCAACAGTTCCTGTGGAGGGGAAGAAACCGAGATATACCGCCCCGGCACTACAAGATGACGAGCATGATCTTCGGTGCTACCAGCTCCCCATTTATGGCACACTACGTTCGAGACGCGAACGCGAGGGCCCATGCAGATACTCACGCAGCGGCCTTCGAAGCGATTACGAGAAGCCACTACATGGATGACCTGGCGGCCAGTTACGAAACTGAAGAAGAAGCCCAGCGAGCCGTCTCCGAGTTAATGACGGTCCACGCAGCTGCCGGCTTCAAGCTACGAGGGTGGAACACGAACCAAGCTAGCGTGCTCCGCGACGTCCCGGCTGAGCTACGAGCAACGTCGCCGACGCCACTGGGGGGAGATGGGCCCGAGAACAAGATACTCGGCCTCATCTGGAACGCAGAACAAGATGAGCTTGGGTTCAACACCTCTATGAACCGAGTTCCCACGGAAGTGATCAACCGGACGCGAGCGCCGACGAAGAGAGAAGCCCTCAGCGCGGTCATGTCGATTTATGACCCCCTCGGACTGCTGAGCCACTTCACTATACGCGCTAAGATCGTGCTGCAGAGTCTGTGGCGACTTCAGATGTCGTGGGACGAACCTATACCCGAAGAAGAAAATGAGCTCTTCGCAGCCTGGTTAGAGCGACTCAACGACCTAGCCTGCCTGCGACTCGAACGCTGCTACATGCTGAACGAAGCTCAAGACCTACAGCTGCATGTGCTGTGTGACGCGAGTGAACAAGCGTACGCGGCAGTGGCGTATTGGCGCGTCATTCAGTCGGACGGCAGCGTCAGGTTATGCCTCGTGGCCGCCAAATCGAAAGTGGCGCCACGACGCACGCAGACTATACCTCGGCTGGAGCTACAAGCAGCGGTCATCGGGTCAAGACTAGCGGCAACAATCAAGCAAGAGCATCGGGTCAAGATAAACAAGACAGTATACTGGACCGACTCAACCACGGTGATACATTGGGTGCGAAACGACGAGCGACGCTACACGCCGTTTGTAGCCCACCGCCTGGGTGAGATCTCCGAGCTCACTAACAGCAAGGAGTGGCGGTGGGTGCCGACTGAGCAGAACGTAGCAGACGACGCAACACGCGTCACCTACTTACCGATCACCGCGGATGACAGGTGGTTTCAAGGTCCAGAGTTCCTGTTGCAACCAGAAGAACGATGGCCGGCAGACAAGACACAGCCAGTTGAAGACTTCGAGGTGTTACACGTTAGCGAGAAGAGAAAAGTGCATCATGCGTGGTTACCCGACCCCGCCCGGTTCTCTAACTACAATCGGTATGTTAGAGCCGCCGCCTACGTGTTAGCCTTCGTGGACAAGTGTCGCCGACTAACAAAGCACTTAGGAACAACACACATCGAAAGAGCTGAGAATGCAATTATCAGCCGCGCGCAGCACGATAGCTTCGGAGAAGACATTGAGCGACTACAGACCGCTCGCCCTATTTCTAAAGCAAGTCGTCTGTATAAGCTGGACCCGATCTTGGAAGATGGACTACTACGGGTCAAAGGACGCATCGGAGCAGCTACCGCGCCAGTTGAAGCAAAGAAGCCCCTCATACTCGACGGCCGACACTGCGTCACTAAGTTGATAGTGATGCGTGAACATCAGGCCGCCGGGCACGCCGGGCGCGAACGGGTTACGAACGACCTGCGGCAGCGGTACTGGATCATCCATTTGCGACCTACCGTTCGAACGATAGAACGAGACTGCGGAATATGTAGAAGAAGAAGAGCACGACCGCAGCCGCCAGCGACAGGAGACCTGCCACGCGAACGCCTCGAGCCCTATCAACGACCTTTCACTCACTGTGGGTTAGATTATTTCGGACCCATGGTAGTCAAGTTGGGACGTCGCCGAGAAAAGAGATGGGGGGCTCTGTTCACGTGCCTTACGTCGAGAGCTGTACACCTGGAGATCGTCGCGTCACTCACAACGAGCTCCGCGATCATGGCGCTGAGAAGGATGGCCGCACGGCGGGGTTGGCCGAGAACCATATACTCAGACAACGCCACCAACTTCCATGGAGCCGATAAGGAGCTGAAGGCAGCATACGAAGAGTGGATGCCGGCACTACGAGACTTGGGACAGCTGCACGCGGTCAACTGGCGATACATACCACCGGGAGCACCAAATCAAGGCGGAGCGTGGGAAAGATTAGTCCGGTCAGTGAAGGTAGCGTTATCGGCGACTCTTAACGAAAAAGAGCCGACCGAAGAGGTGCTGGGAACTTTGCTAGCCGAAGCAGAGTTCTCAATCAACGCAAGACCGTTAACCCACGTGAGTGTCAACCCGGAAGATCCAGAGGCATTAACCCCAAACCATTTCCTGTTGGGGTCATCTATGGGTCTGCCATCAACAGGGCCCTGTCAATACGCCGATCGTCGAACATGGAGGAGTTGTCAAGCCCTCGCCGACCATTTTTGGAGCAGGTGGGTACGCGAGTACTTGCCCACCCTGGTACCGCGCGGCGAGCCGAGCAGCCAACGACGACCCCTGCAGATTGGGGACATCGTGGTAATAGTGGATCATGTTTTACCACGCAACGTGTGGCCAATGGGAGAAGTCACACGCACCTACACTGGACCTGACGGTGGAATCCGGATGGCAGACGTAAGAACAAAAACCGGAGTGTTCAAAAGGCCTGTGAGCAAGATCGTCGTACTGGAGAAGGCCGTTCCGCAAACTGCTGCACTGGGGGGAGAACTGTCCAGTACGCCGAGTCATGCCGCATGAAGAACGGTCTATAATGTATATATAATGTATATATTAGTGTATAAGTAGTATTAAGAATACATTGTAAGACACGGTAGCAAACCGCGTCATTTAGGTTGCTCCTTAAGTGCCTATGCGGGCTAACGAAAAATGTAGTACTTAAGCGAGCATGTTGCGCCCGTAAGGCGGTACAATTGAACACAAGTTCGGAAAAGCTCTAATAGCGATCCAGAACAATAGAAGTAAGAAGAATAAAGCTGCAAGTCTGCAAATTGGAGTTTTATTCAAGTGAATCCTGATAGGGAGATAAAAGTCATACAGTCCACGACATAATCATTCCGAACACTGTGCGACGGTCCCTCGACATGAATTGTAATTGGCCTGTGATAATTTATTTGGACAGGCCAGAAATATAAAGTGGATACCGGTGTCACCGTAGCTGCTTGAGAGCCACCTCTGCCTCGTAATGCTCGAGAACGAGTATGAAACGCCGAGGAGGGAGCTAGTGTGGCCCTAAGAATGAGAGTTCATACACAAACACACAATCTCACCTCCGGCAACCTACGATCCACAGACGGTGTGCGTTTTAGTCGGTTCAAGTCCGACATAGTCCCCGGCGGGGGGAAGGGGGTGTATCCGTGATAATTCTGACCCTCCGAAGCCTGAGCAGCCTACGAACACCGGCAGCGATGTCCGTGAGTCTCTCTCGCTCATCGCGCCGCACCCGCTCTGCTGTCTCCTTTACGACCATGACCTGCTTGCAGAAGGAAGCGCTGGCCGCCCACGCATCTGCACAGCGGACCATCGCCGCGAGCCGGTTGGAGAGCGTGAGCACTCTCCCCCAGGGCCGTCACAAGCTCCCGCCTCAGCGTCTCAAACGCCGGACACTCGGTGAGCGTGTGCAGCCCCGAGTCCACGTCGAAGTCCGAGTCCACAATATAATGACGGCACTTGGGCGTTGGCTCTATGCCCATCAGATGCAGATACCTCCCGAAGTTACCGTGTCCGGTAATGACCTGCGTCTGACGGTACGAGAGGCCACCGTGTGGCCTCTCTAGCCACTCCCCCATAATGCCGCAATCACGACGTACCCTTGTGAGGGACTAGTCGCGTGTTCAATTCCCGCCTGAGCGATTCAATTTTTCCATTCTCGATCGATTTGAATAATTCGCATACCAATTGCTTTCAAAAAATTCATTCAAAAGATATTTATTTTGATACTAGCCTTCCGCCCGGGCGGATGTCTGTCACCGCGACTTTTGCTCATATCGGTCCCACAATCGTTGGCCGGCGGCGTTTGGTAGAATAGAATGACGAATGCATGGGATTTGACATATTGTCCATTTGTCTAGAGGGGCTGAACCGATTGCTATCAAAAAACGTAAGAATTTAAGTCTGACGAAGACCTTTCAAGCAAAAAAACTGCATCAAATTCCATTCAGCAATTTCAAGTTCATTGCGAAAAAACAGACAGACATATAACATACCCTATTATTCAGTGTCTATTATGTAATTAGTTCTTTTCTATATTATATACGGCAAAGAGTAGATATGCTCGTAAGTATACAACATAGGTATTACCTACTTATCTATTTTCAATATAACTTCTCTAAACCTTAACATATTCACTCTGTTATACACTTGGCTCTGTCTCAGACTATTTGCATGACAAAAATGCTTGTGGTTAAGTCGCTCTAAGTCAACACAAGAAAATGATTGTACCTACATGACGATGTTTTAAAAAAAAAGGATTCCTACTGAGTTTTCCGGCAGTTTCTCAGTAGTTGCCATGACACGCACACGCACGGTAGGGGAAAAAATAATGACGATTCCAAACAAATTTATAATTTGTATGGAATAATAGATTTTTTGAATTGGAATTTGAATTTGAATATTTTCCTCTATCACTCTGAGGTTTGCTGGAAGAAAGCTCGCCTTTGTGTAGATTTTACCTAAGAACGTAATAATATCAAAAATGTTTGTAAGTACAGTAAAGAATTTTTTGAATAAGACGCCAACTTTTGATCATTCTTATATTGAAGACTTCTAATTCTAAGCACACAATGAAATAAATATTTATTAAAGCAATTCACAAATTAAAATTGTTTGATTTCTTTGTGTGCGATGTTTTTGTTCCATTATCTTCTATTTTAGGAAGGTTTGTATTGTACTTATATTTTGTTTATTTCAGATGATACCTAGCCTAGGGCTACTTTCTATTATGGCCTCCTTTTGATCAGCAAGTCTTTCAAGATGGGTGGATATTAACCTACACTGCGTGAATTTGGTATGACACATATATGTAAGAAATTGAGATCTTTGAATTCTAACGACTGACCTGATATGGCTGAAATTAGATACAGGTACGTATATTACAGTATATCTAACGGTAAGGCTGATTTTAATATAAATACCAACGGTACAATTAACAAAACCGGTTTCCTAAATTGTGTTTTTTAGATTTTATAAAAAACTTTAATTGTCCTTATTTGGTTATATTACCTCATTTTATTTTAATAAAACACCAATAAAAGAACTTTTTCTAAAAAAAAAGAGAAAGTGTATGTGTGTGTTTGTTTGTTTGTCCGTCTTTCACGTCTAAACCACTGAACGGATTATGATGAAATTTAGTATAGGGGTAGATTAGACCTTGAGCAAGGGCATAGGCTATGTTTGGCCGCGATACCTGACATCCACGCGGGCGGAACCGCGGGCAAAAGCTAGTTTCTTATAATATAATCTTCTTAGGTGCTATAGTTTTTATAACAGCCTGTAAAATTCGTTAACTGGTACAATATATGCTGCTGTTTATACCGGGAAAAGCCAGTTGTGTTGCGGGTATGGGATCAAAACTCCAATAGTTCGTCCAATTCACGAAGACGCGCCCCGCCCATAAGACCAAGGAGAACACGCGTCTTCGTGAATTAAACGGACTATACTAAATAAGTGTATATTTACTAATACCTGCAAAGAAAGACAAAAACTCTGAACTCAATGAAGGCGTCACTGAAAATTTTAGCAAATTATTGCCATTTTGTTAAGAAGGGTAGCGCCAATGGTAATTCTGTAGTTTTATTGACGTAAACTACTCATTTAGATACGCACGCACATAAATACGTAGGTCTGTGGATCATAAATAATAATTATATTATGCCTCCTCTACACGTCAACGGATGCATCTGCAGACGTCATCTGCGGATGCGTCCGCCGACGTGTAGAGGAGGTGATTTGTGCGTCTGTGGTAGGTATTTAACGTCAGCAGATGCGTCCGCCTCGAATCCGTTAGTTGTCGGTTTTTGTGGCACGCATCAAAGGGTTTCGGCGCGAACGTCCGGCGTTCTGTCCACACGTCTGCCGGCGCATCAGTTTGCATTGAGTTGCGATTGCGAGTGCACGCGTGCTTTTTGTGGCGCATAATAAGTAAAAACGCTCGAAATGACAACCAATATGAGCACCGAGGAAACTTTTAGGTTTATTGAACTATATCAAGCTGAAAATTGTTTGTGGAATCCTAAAAATAAATATCACAAAAATAAAAATGTTGTAAGTATAGGTACCTACTAATAATTGATATAATATTTAACTAAGTACCTATGTCAATTAATTTGTTCTATTGAGACTACTGTAAAACTAATGGATATCTAACCTACATAAAATACCTACATGACAGTATGGTGATGATTATCATTTCAGATTAATGATTCGTGGAATCGTATAGCTGACATGATGGGTGTGCCAGTACACGAACTAAAAAAGAAAAAAGATAATCTACTAGCTACATTCAGGCTAAATCTAAAAAGAAAAATATCTTCCATGAAGTCGGGGGCTGGAGCTGAAGAAGTTTACCAACCTGTCTGGATTTTTTACGACGTGATGGCGGCATTTTTGACGGATGTGTATGAATCGGCAAGCGTAATGAATACGGAGGGTAAAGTAAGTAAAAAGAAAAGAAAACTTTAATAATCGTATTTATTTCAGAATCATTAGGTACTTTTATTACTAATTGTTACTCTCGTGAATATATCTCATAAAATTTAATCTTGTTTCAACTGCACATATAGGGGCTCGTCGAGCTACAGGTTGCAGTGGATCAAATGTTCCCGTGTAATTTTGTCTCCAAGATCCTGGTTGGATTAATTCTCCATTGAGATACTTATCTACTGAAGTTGGGGGACTGTACACATGTCGAGATGTTTTACTATTTCTTAAGAAATTGTGCAACAAGACACAGGTCATTGTAATTAAAGATGCTTTGGTGACATTCAGTGGTATAGGCTTTTTAAAAATTCTAAATACGCTAGACATTATTCCAAAAGTATTTTCGACTGCTACACGTGAACTTGATAGTTTCTGATTGAATAGCCTCTCCGGAGTACCAATAGCATGATGCCCAGGAAATGGCTTCATAATATGTGTACTCAACGCAAATGCTGCATCAGCTAAAAATACATATGGTAAGTTAGAGTTACTATTGGGAAAGCGACTAGGAGATGGCAAGTTGATAGCATTTGAGTCAATTTTTTGCTTTAAAACACTTTGATTATAAACTCCACCGTCGCTAATCCGTCCTGGGCAACCTATATCGGCAAACATAAAACAGTAGTCACTATCAACTAGTGCTAAGAGTACAATACTGAAATGTCCTTTGTAATTAAAATACTCCGATGCGGAGTGAGGTGGCGGTAGAATCATGATATGTTTCCCATCTAAAGCGCCGACACAATGAGGAAAATTAAATCCTCTTGACGTTGAAAGCCATTCGTCTGTAGTTTTAGGCATCTGAAAACAAAACAAAAGTATTATAGGTAATTTAAACTTTATATTGACTAAATTAATTTTAAAGATGCTAGTTAGCTCTTTTCTGTAACTTCTTTAGATTCACTTATATAGTATTTTTCTTTCCCAGACACAACTTGTTGTGAATGAAGAGACTAGTACTTCCAATGTACGGGCTTGTGACATCCCACCAGAAGCTAAAAAACGCGACGATGACGACGCGGACGTCCCTGCTACCCCTCAAAAGAATCCAAGCATTCAAGGACAAAAGCGTCGTGTTTTTAATCCGCCTGAATTGCAGGAAGCCAGTAGAAAAATGAATACTGCTTTAACTACATTAAATAGCGCATTGACCAGTAAACAAAACGCAAAAGAAGAAGACCAGTGCGATTTATTTTGTAGAATGTTGGCAAAGCAAATTAAGGAATATCCAAAACTTGAAAGGGAAGAAATAATGTATGAAATTCATGGTGTTATAATTAACAGACGTCGTCGGTACAACAGTATGATGCAAAGCAGGTCGTATACTCTTTCGTCTCCTTCACAAGTTGTACTTAGTCGCCCTAGCACTAGCAACAGTGTATATTTATCAACACCATCACCGAATTTTGTAGTTGACTCTCCCTATTCAGTTGAATCAGTGCCACAAAATGAGGCAAACCAACAATCCGAAGTAATTAACATTTTATCACAAGAAGTTATTCTACCAGAAACAAGTAGAGCGGTTTATGAAAACTTTGGAAATGTGATGAATAATAATTAAGAGAAATATTATTTTTTCAAAAATATTTTTCAAAAGTTTAACTATGTTACTTTTCAGATAATATTTCAATTTTCAATTTCATAGGCATTGTGTAAACTTTATGTGAACAACAAACTTGTTGATTTGTCATTATTCATTAATAAAAAAATAAATATTAATTAAATTAATGTTGTATACCTTCACTAAATCCTTCAAAACGTCATTGAGCGCCAAACATACCTCAGGGACAATATTAGATATAATTTGGCTTGAAATTTTAAACAGATAATGCAAGCTCCTGTAGCTATCTCCAGTAGCTAAATATCTTAATGTTACTGCCAGGCGCACCTTCACTGGTATTGCATCCCTCCAATCGGTATCTTTTTTAGCAACCATTGGAGATATCTTTTGTAGAAGGTATTCAAAATCGCTGCATGACATTCGAACAAAATTACTAAATTCACTAGATGGCTCCACACAAAGTTCTGCAAGCTGGTTAGCCATGCTATTCCTGTAAAACAATAGTATTGGGTAATAATGTAGGTAAGTACTTACGTAGTACCTACTACATTGATTTGAAGGTCTAAATCAAAATTTTACCCAATCTAGTATATATTCCACTTACTTTGTTCTGTTTCTGTGTATAGCCAGCATCCACCACCTTCTTCTTTTCCATTTCTTTTTAATAACTCTACTGCGATGCACACTCAGGTAGTAGTTAAAAGTACTAAATAAATAAATAGCCGCGGCAGCTACGGTCTCAATATCCATTTTTTTAATGTTAATGTGCGAATGCGACTTGCATCTGTCCAGAATGAACATAGACTGATCGACCTACAGACGTGTGGACAGCTCGTGGAAATTCATCTGCGGTCATATCTACCAGAGTCCGCGGACGCATCTGTTGGCGTGTAGAGGACCCTTTAGATTTCTAAAAACTCCGAATTACCGCATACATCATAGTGTATGAGCTGTGTTAAAAAAATAATTGCCGTCTATCTCGTAGTCAAAGACTATTGTCATAATACAATTAGAAAGAATAGGTACATCAAATATTTTGTTTCTGCTATTTTGTACCTCGGAGGCAGTAACTGGCATTTAACTGGTAACCAGGTTTATCTAATCATATTCTGTCCTCCGTAGGTGGGTGGTGCTTAACTAAACATAAACAATCTTGATGTCTCCTTTTTACCCGACTACCAAGAAGGGTTATGCTTTTCGCACGTTTCTTGTATGTACATACTTATGTTTGTAATATTATTTGTTACCTCATATCTTCTGACCCACTGTACGGACTTCAATGATTCATGTCTCAAATGAAAGGTATTTATTGCTCAAGTGTTCTTGGGTAAGTAAATAAGTAAAGTAAATATGAACTATAGGTATGTTGGTTTTTAGGCATCAATGTATGTGGTCAAAAAAATGTTTAACTCTAATTTATCAAGTGGGGTGTCAAAATGAAGGAAATTTGGAGACGATTGCAAAAATATATATGTCATAACTAAAAAGTATAAAATAAAATAAATTAATAAAAACAAAAAACTCGACTGATCCTAAAAAGATCGAACCAAGTGTGCAGAACAAAGACACGAAAGTGCAGTGACTAGAACAAAAGACAATTTGTGTTTGTGTTTATATGGTAAATAACGGTGTAATAGAATAGGTAAATAGTATATAAGTTAGTATATAAGGTATTTGTGATAAATAAAGACATTTTTAACAGACAAATAGGGCACTAATGTAAATAGTCTTAAGCAAACTGCCATTGTTACATTTAGTCGTAAGAATTTTATCGTTGATTTCTTATATGAATCTTATTAATATTGAATCCCATTAGCATAAGAATGTAGAAATATAAAAACTATGTACATAGCAGTAGTATATAAGGAAATAAAGGCACGTCAGGATTTTTCATTAGGCCGCATAGGCACTGAGCGAGTTAGTTGAACGCAACTGACAAATCAGATAAAAGTAGTCAGAAACAGACGCGTGCCTATATTTCAAGGTCAATCGAACCATATAAAAACAGGTGCCATGTTGGCACAACATCTCAGTAGTCGGACAGAATTTGTACCAATAACAAGTCGGAATAAAACTCTGCAACATTTTTGTTAAAAAGTGTTTTTCACCATCAAGAACCCCACACTCAGCTCGCCCACGCCGATCGAGGTACCCCGCCGAAGGTGTCTTCAGGCTTCAGCCCGTGACGACTCTGCAATCCCAGCAGTTCCCGGCCTTACTCAGCGCACCCGCCGTTTCTGTTTCTGATAAAAGTCTGGCGTTGAGTGTTGGGCCGGGAGCGTGCACATTTTCTGGTCCTGTCGAGCCGGATTAAGGAGCGTCACGGACACCAAAGGGTCCCTCCGTTTGTGGGGGTGAATTGGGTGTGGACGGTACGTCCGAACAGTGCGCGTAGCAAAATCGAGTGCAGTGCGCGAGTATAGTCCGTTTCGTGTGCAATCGAGAATCTGAAGATGCCGACTACGAGGTCAGAGCAGAAGAAAGCAGCGTCCGTCGTGGGGGCAGCTGGACCTGGGGGGGCAGCGGAGACCGCAACAGAAACGTCCGCCTCAGACAGAACCCCGACAGACATCAGTACAGAAAAGGTGACCACAAGAGAGGCACCGTCAGCTTCGGAGCCACCGCCGTGTCCCGAAGTCCTACGGCAGTTGAAGATACCAGCACCTCGTCCAGCCACCAGCAAGAGGGGGGGAGGGGGTGCTTCAGCATACTCTAAAGCGAAGTCCGTCAAGATCGCGAAGGCGAAAGAAGAACTACTCCGTCTGCGCATCGAACTAGCCGCCGCCAAGCTAGCCGCTTTAGAAGACAGCGAAGAAGAAGACCTGGAAGATCAGGATGATCCAGAACAAGTATCAGCAGCAGCAGAGGAAAAGGTTGGGGAATGGTTCAGCCGTCTAGAGCCACCCCAGCCCGCCGTCCTCGCTATTGAAAACACGCCGCATACAGAAGAGCCGAGTGCGACGCAGCCGACAGCGCCACCGGTTCAGCAGCAGCAGCAGCAGCAACAGCAGACACAGCAGAATTTCACCGATCTGGCCGTAGCTATTACACAGGCGGTGAGAGCAGCGCAGCGACCGAAGCTCATAGAGCTTCCAAACTTCAGTGGGGCTCATCAGGAGTGGCTACCATTCAGAGCCGCTTATGCAGAAACCGAAGACAGTTACACCGCCATAGAAAACTTGAACAGACTACGAAGAAATCTCCGTGGGAAGGCCAAGGAAGCAGTCGAAAGCCTTCTCATGACCAGTTCACAGCCATCTGATGTTATGAAAACATTAGAGTCAAGATCTGGGCGACCGGAAGCCATCGCGTCGTCTGAGCTAGAAGCACTACGAAACCTACCGAAGTTAACAGAAACACCAAGAGACATCTGCATCTACTCTACGAAGATCACCAATGCCGTAGCAATATTGAAGACTCTCAACTGTGTGCATTATCTATACAACCCGGAAATTACAAGATCATTAGTAGAAAAATTAACACCAGTTTTGAGGTACCGTTACTACGATTTCGCCGCTACACAGCCAAGAGAGATGCCAGACCTCGTGAAGTACGAAAAATTCATCAGAAGAGAAGCCGATCTGTGTGGGATACGCCCAACCTGAAAACTTCGTAGTGCAACATCACAGCGTGCAACAGAGGCGCCCTCAGCGTGTCAACAACGCAACTGAGCCACAAACAAGTAAGAAATGTCTCATATGCAGTGAACAGCAGCATCCGGCTTTTAAGTGTGAGAAATTCAAAAAAGCGGACCTCGATACGAGATGGGACATCGCTAAAGAAAAAAGGCTGTGCTTCAGGTGCTTGAAATATCGTGATAAAAATCATACGTGTACAGAGCGGCGGTGCGGAATAGACAACTGTAGCAAGACTCACAATACATTGCTACACTACAGAAGAAAACCCACTGAAGATAACAGTAATAACACGACTGAGGCTATCAACTCGGCGTGGACAGCAGCCAGGAAACAAACCTTTCTGAAGATTCTGCCGGTTCAACTATCAGGGCCAACAGGTACAGTGAATACGTTCGCATTATTAGACGACGGTTCAACAGTGACTTTGCTCGACGACGCCGTGGCCGACGAAATCGGCGCGTCGGGACCTACAGACCCTCTTCGTGTGCAGACAATTAACAATTCGAAAACAGGATATCAACAGTCTCGTCGTGTCACGCTGAAGATCAAAGGGATCAATACAGAACAGAATTCAGAAGTTCAAGCTAGAACAGTGAAAAATTTGGTAGTTTCGTCTCAACGTGTCACCTACGGACAGCTGAGAGGATGTAGCCACCTCAAAGACTTGGTAAGTCAACTTACGTATGAAGAGGAGTCGAACCCGAAGATTCTCATCGGTCAAGACAACTGGCATCTGCTGCGCGTCTATAACACCAGAATAGGTCAACAAGACCAACCGGTGGCTTCACAAACGCCGCTCGGTTGGGTGCTGCATGGGAGTGACGCGAGAGCTTCGGGACGTCGCCACGAGTACATCTCTCATATGTTTGAAGAACAGAACGCAGACAACGATCTTGAGAAAATGGTCAAGCAGCACTTCGAGGTGGACAACCTACTCCTCAACCCGAGAAAGCCGAAATCCGATCCAGACGAGCAAGCTTCTTGTATTCTACAGCAAAATACAGTCCACACAGCCGACGGAAGATACGAGACAGCGTTGCTATGGAAACAACAACAAGTGTCATTACCAGACAACTACGAAGCCACTCTGAGACGACTACACAACATTGAGAAGAAATTAGACAGAGATCCCGACTTCAATCAGAAGTATACAGAGCAGATGGACGCATTATTATCCAAGGGGTATGCAGAGCTGGCGCCATCTACGAAAACCAAGAACAAGACCTGGTACCTGCCGCATTTTGCTGTTTTTAACCCTATGAAGCCGGGTAAAATCAGAGTCGTCCACGATGCCGCTGCCAAGACGAGAGGTATATCGCTCAATGATACATTGCTGCGGGGCCCAGACCTACTCCAATCATTACCGGGGGTGGTGATGCGCTTCAGACAGCATGCAGTTGCAGTTACAGCGGACATCGGGGAAATGTTTCTACAGGTAAAAATCAGAGAAGATGACAGAGACGCGCTTCGATATCTATGGCGTGGTAATCGCCGAGACAACGAACCACCAACAGAGTACCGAATGACGTCGCTTATCTTCGGGGCAGCGAGTTCGCCGTCGACTGCAATCTACGTCAAGAATTTGAACGCCGAACAGTACAGATCCACTCACCCCGAAGCCGTCTCAGCTATAGTAAAGAAACATTACGTCGACAACTACTTAGACAGTTTTCAGACGTTAGAAGATGCCGTTAAGATCGCCTCTGACGTCCGAATGATCCACCGAGAAGCCAAGTTCGAGTTGAAGCAATGGAAATCGAACTCACCGCAGTTGTTAGATGCTCTCGGCGTGAATCAAGAAGATACAGCTACAGAACTATACAAGACAGAAGAACAGACCGAGCGAGTACTGGGTCTAATCTGGAAGCCGGGCACCGATGAACTCACCTTCAATCTCAACCTCGCACGCATTCCAACGCCACTATGTGACAAGAAGACGCCTACCAAGCGAGAAGCACTTCGGATCGTCATGTCGCTGTTCGATCCGCTGGGGTTCGCATCGCCGGTCACCATTCGAGCCAAACAGCTGTTGCAAGACATATGGAGGCGTGGCACCGGGTGGGATGAAGAGGTCGACGAGGACATAGCCGTGAAATGGAAGGACTGGATAGAGCATCTGAAGAACCTAGCCACCATCTCTATCCCGAGAAGATATCTGAGCTACAGTGATTGTAAGTCCCTCCAGTTGCACGTATTTACAGACGCCAGTGAATCGGCCTACTCAGCTGTGTTGTACTGGCGAACAGAAGACTCGAACGGGGAAGTGAACCTGTCACTCGTCGTCGCCAAAGCAAAGGTGGCGCCACTGAAGCGCACTTCAATACCTCGTCTCGAATTACAAGCCGCAGTAATGGGTACAAGACTCGCCGAAACAGTAATAGAAGAACACGAACGTAAGCCCGACTCCAAGACCTTCTGGACAGATAGCCGTACAGTACTCACTTGGATCAAGACTGGTTCCCGCTCATACAAGCCGTATGTAGCGCATCGTTTAGCGGCTATAGAAGACAGCTCAACAGTAAGCGAGTGGCGCTGGGTCCCGACGAAGCTCAACGTCGCCGACGACGCCACCCGAGATGTACCTACCGACTTCAGCACGCAGCACCGTTGGTATAGAGGTCCTGAGTTCCTATACCTACCAGAAGAGTCATGGCCGCAAGACACTTCAAAGATAGAAAATACAGAAGACTCGGAAGAGAAGGTACATCAAATCAACGGTAAGATAACAGATAAACTTTCAGAAGCCCTGCCGGTGGTCTCCCGCTTCTCTAGCTGGGATAGACTGCGCTACACTACAGCCAGAGTCCTTCAGTTCATACAGCTGTGCAGAAAGAAGACAGAAAACGTCAATTATCGTCGGACTCTTAAGAACAAGACAGCAGACCCAGACTGGCGTAGAACAAACGGAAATAAAAACAGTAAGTCACCTCCCACACAGCTGAGTACGTCGGTCGCTGACCCGTACTTGCCGATCTCCGCCGAGCTTCTGCGCGCCGCCGAACATCTACTCATGCGAGCCGCGCAACAGGAATCATTCGCCGCCGAAATGCAGGATTTACAGCAGGGGAGAGCCGTACAAAAAGATAGTCGTCTACACCAGCTGAGCGTCATCACAGTCAACAGTATTCTACGGGTCAGAAGTCGTATTCAAGCCATCCGAGACGTGTCTGAAGAATTTAAATCGCCAATGATTATAGATGGCGATCACCCAACCGTCAAGCTGTGGATCGAGTCCGTGCATAGAAGATTGCATCACTCGGGAGTCGAAGCAACGATCAACGAATGCAGACAACACTACTGGGTCGTTCGCCTACGCCCAGTAACCCGCTCGCTGCTACGGCGATGTTTACATTGCCGTATTCGAACCCAAGTGCCGCCGTACCCGAGGACGGGTGATCTGCCGGAGTGTCGCTTAGCTCATCATAAGCGACCCTTCACACACACAGGTATCGACTACTTCGGACCATTAACGGTTACAGTTGGACGTACCAATCAGAAGAGGTACGTCGCCATCTTCACCTGCCTCACGACGCGCGCCATACACTTAGAAATGGCGCACTCACTCAGTACCGACTCAGCCATCTCCGCTCTACGTCGGATGATGGCAAGAAGAGGATGTCCCGAAGAGATCTGGTCTGACAACGGGACCAATCTCAAAGGCGCAGATCGCGAGCTTCGAAGATCCATAGACCGAGCTACAGAACAGGAAGCAGCCAAGAAGAAAATATCGTGGCGCTTTATCCCTCCTGGTGCCCCCTTCATGGGTGGGGCCTGGGAACGTATGGTGCGGTCAGTAAAGACAGCGTTGGCCGCCACACTGCACGAACGACGGCCCTCCGAAGAAACCTTAACTACTCTACTGGCAGAGGTAGAGTACACCGTGAACAGTCGCCCACTGACACACGTGTCGGTGAACCCGGAGGACCCCGAAGCACTAACTCCCAACCACTTCTTGCTGGGAGGACCTGGAGGTGTGCAGCAGCCGGGCGCCTTCGACGAAAAGGATGGCGCCTCGAAGTCCAGCTGGCGAGCAGCTCAACGCCTGGCCGACCTCTTCTGGGCCAGGTGGCTCCGTGAGTACCTGCCGGAGCTTCAGAATCGTCGTGTGCCAGATGGACGTGGACCCACAATAGGCCAGAATGACCTGGTCTTGCTGGTGGATCCCAACGCGCCCCGCAACATGTGGCTGCGTGGGCGAGTCATCACCACCTACCCCGGACCTGACGGCGTGACGCGGACCGTCGACCTTCAGACCAAGGGAGGAGTGCTGCGACGACCGGTGAGGAAGCTGATAGTGCTGCTAGCTGCGAGTTCTGCACCGAAAGAGTGCGACTTCGTCCCACGGGGGGAGAATGTGCAGAACAAAGACACGAAAGTGCAGTGACTAGAACAAAAGACAATTTGTGTTTGTGTTTATATGGTAAATAACGGTGTAATAGAATAGGTAAATAGTATATAAGTTAGTATATAAGGTATTTGTGATAAATAAAGACATTTTTAACAGACAAATAGGGCACTAATGTAAATAGTCTTAAGCAAACTGCCATTGTTACATTTAGTCGTAAGAATTTTATCGTTGATTTCTTATATGAATCTTATTAATATTGAATCCCATTAGCATAAGAATGTAGAAATATAAAAACTATGTACATAGCAGTAGTATATAAGGAAATAAAGGCACGTCAGGATTTTTCATTAGGCCGCATAGGCACTGAGCGAGTTAGTTGAACGCAACTGACAAATCAGATAAAAGTAGTCAGAAACAGACGCGTGCCTATATTTCAAGGTCAATCGAACCATATAAAAACAGGTGCCATGTTGGCACAACATCTCAGTAGTCGGACAGAATTTGTACCAATAACAAGTCGGAATAAAACTCTGCAACATTTTTGTTAAAAAGTGTTTTTCACCATCAAGAACCCCACACTCAGCTCGCCCACGCCGATCGAGGTACCCCGCCGAAGGTGTCTTCAGGCTTCAGCCCGTGACGACTCTGCAATCCCAGCAGTTCCCGGCCTTACTCAGCGCACCCGCCGTTTCTGTTTCTGATAAAAGTCTGTCGTTGAGTGTTGGGCCGGGAGCGTGCACACCAAGCCTTATAGCAGGCGGTACCCATTTGCAAATTTCAAACCAGATAAAAAATAATGGGTACGTCCTGCTATAAAACTTGTTTCGATCTTTTTAGGATCAGTTGGGTTTTTTGTTTTAAATAATTTATTTTTTATGTGTTTTATTTAAAAAAACTCAGTTTATTAATATTTCTCTATTTAACAACTGCACAAAAAATGGTTACACTCGTAATTTCGAAAAGCAGGCAGTTTGCAAGAGTTGCAACTAGATAGCAACATTGTTTTAACAACTCATTTTAATGACTAAAAACCGAAATTTAATCACTAGTCAGTCAATAAGCCTAGTTTTGTCTATACAACTGAGGTGGCAGACAAGCACACGGCCCACCTAATGGAAAGTGGTTCCCATGGCCTATGGGCGTGTGCAACACCAGGGCAGTCACACTCGCGCTGCCGTGCTGCCGACCCTGTAAACACAGAAGAGTTTATGTAACGTAACTAAAGAAGATAAAGCAGGAATAAGCCTTTGGTTTCTCCACTGACAGCACAAAAACTCTCCAGTTTATTGTTCTTTATAGAAATGCGCTGCATGATTTTTATGAAAACACATATTTAAGATTAGACTAACCTAACCTAAATAAGATCACCGTGTTTATAAATACCCTGTATACTTACTGTAAAAATGGTGAAAAAGTTGCATACCAAATGAGGTAACTCCCTATAACTTATCCATTTCTGGGGACGCTAACGTGCAAAGTGGGCTTTGCATGACGTGCATAGGTTTCCTGGGAGAGAAAAAGAATTGCACTGATATAGGTTGCATTACTCGATCCCTCTTTCTATAGCCTAGAAAACTAACGATTATGTACGTCATGGTAGGCTTACAGAACACAATACAAGTGATACCTAACTATGGTTTTTATCGGTAATTCCCCAGGAAAACTGTTTCAAATTGGAATGGAAATCCCTTTATACCCATTGTGTGTAATCTGTAGCAAGCACGTATTATCTAAATAACCATTTTTCCTTGTGGAAACACCCAGATAGGACTTCGCGAGATCACGTCGCAGAGATGAAAGCGACGTCGAAGAAGAAAACCAACTGATGACGCCAAAATCATCAATATTGCTTAGAGAAGTTGCTGAATCTGCGAAGCATTTACCAGCATTCCTGGCCGTCATTAGGGGAGTCTAACCACTCCCCCTTGGGTTAGTCCATTAATAGATAACAGTGGCTTGTCGAGATTCGGGTTCCCATCCCTGCTCCCACATCACCTCGCCCTCGGGTATGACCCAATTAGCTAGCACCCGTTGTGGTTTCCGCAGCAGCCGCGCCTTGTTTATTTATGTAAGGGACCTAGTCATCTTGCCCCCTCATTTCAATTTGGGGGCCAAACTTCAGAGATGCTCCCCGAAGTCCCACTGACCATCGAGCACGATGGGAATGCCTTCCAATTTAAGGCTGGTTCCTGCTCGTTTTACACAGAGCCACCTCGAGACCCGGCCGCCGGATCGGCTCTACGACTTGGGCAGTCGCGGTCGTGGCCTTCAGGGTCAACTCGCGGCGTACAGCACCGCACTCCGTTACGAGTGTGCCATCCCGCATAATACGTGACAGCAGCTCCATCTTTAAGCTCACCGCAGGGCGCCCATTCGTATGCGATGTTCCACAGGAGCGGCTCCAGAACCGATCCCTGCGGAATACCGTACATCTTACGACCAAGGCCGGTTATGGTTGGGTAAGTTGCGAGTCTCTCTGTCAGATATAACTACAAGGCGGCGAAGGTGAGAGGCAATTTGTGATATACGAGCGCCTCCCTAAATACGCCCACTCACTAACAGACAATTGGACGACGACTGGACGATATAAATATGTCAGTAAATCGCAATAACCCACACACTATCAGTTTCGTTAACGATTTTGGACTGACGACTAATACGATCCGATTGTGTAGGGCCGCCGGATGATTCTGGCCAGCACCGACAGTTCTCGGTCGTACAGTCCTGGGCCGTCAAGGCGAACAGGGCACACATTAGCCGGCGGCCTGTCGACCGACGTCTCGTGTGGGTTTAGTGGGGCACGCGCCCCACTTGCCCCACCCTGGGTACTCCCATGAACTGTAACCACGGAGGACAGAATATGATCCTGTAACATTCCAGTATAAAAAATCGTAGTTAATTTTCAACCCCGCCCGTAGGTATTAGAATGTTTACGCCCTACGCACAGGATACTAAGAATGTTGTAAACAATACAAATACTTCCAGTAACAAATTGAATCATTAGAAAACTAAAAACCGCATGGATTATGTCGTCACATTACGCACAAAAACCATAGCGTATTGTAACGCAAAATACCCACGCGTCCATTGACGCGAGTGACGCGTCTCAGCTGACAGTTGCGCACACGGCAATTTCGTTAATGCTATTTTAATAACCATGTAATTGTCCGCTATTGGGGACAGGACAGCTACATGGCAATACATGTTTCTCAGAATTTATTTAATAACGCTTCGGTATAAACATTTAAAACCTATATGTGTTTTCGATACGAGGTCGTATATAGATACTGTTGGAAGCCATTGCGGCGTATCGGAAAATGAACTGACACGAAAAAATATAACGCGTTCATAGAAATTGTAATTATTCCAAAGAATGCATTAAACGTTATTACAAAAAGCTGTGATGTTTGTTAGATACGTGAGCGAAATATTGTTGACATGCAATCGAATTAATATTTTTTCTGTTAAATTGAAATAGGTATCTGAAAATTTAAACAATGGTAAGTAAGTACCTACTGAGCCGTTATTACCGTGTTATTACAAAAAAAAAAAAAATTGTACAATCTTAAGTTCGTCGAAAAATATAGATAGGTGGATATTTACCTATTCTATTTCAATAAACTATATTATTTATACTATTTACTTACCGGTTTGTACGGGAGTAAATATAAGAAAATCCTTTGTTTTTCCATGCGGAAATCCCCACGGAGACCGCCCCCGCCGGCCACAGGGGGTGGTAACGGCGGACTCGAACCTTCTAGAATAAAATCGAATTAATAAATTCTGTTGGGCAATATTTTAAGTTATCAGTCATTTAATGTCTGATATGCAATGAATCTTGTGTAAAATCATTATAAAGTAGGCATAACATGGAGGTACGAATAGATATCTATATTTACTACTGAAAAATATTAAAACCATTAGTCTTTTCTAATCATATTTTGGTTTCTTCTTCATCCTAGTATTAATCCCAGTCGAATCCGAAGCTTTCAGCTTGGAGTGTTAGGCCCGCTCGAAGCGACTGCCACCTGACCTCCACAACCTAATGGCAATATCAAAACATTGCAGTTAGACCAGTTGTTGGACTTTTTAGGGCTCCAACTACCCGTAATGACTGTCATAGATGTTCGTATGACAATCGGGACCGACGACTTGACGTGCTCCTTGAAGCACTATCAGACAAATGAAAATACCCATATTCATGCATACAGATATTCGCATTGAGCTGGGATCGAACCCGTGCCTCCTGCTTAGCGGCCGCTTTCACTACCGCTACGCCACGGAGACTGTCGGTGAGGTCTATACTTTACAATCGGTGTTATTTTACATAATAACCTGTAAAATACATGTAGACTTTAGATTGGTCTATGATCCATACTAATATTATAAATGGGCAAGTGTGTGTGTGTGTGTGTGTGTGTGTGTGTGTGTGTGTGTGTGTGTGTGTGTGTGTGTGTGTGTGTCTGCTTGTCTGTCCTTCAAGTCGAAACCACTGAACCGATTTTAATGAAATTTGGTATAGGGGTAAATTAGATAACCGACATCCACGCGGGCGGAGCCGCAGGCAAAAGCTAGTATAATACAATCTTCGCCCTTGGGTTTTCATTCAAGTTCTAACAAAACCTTCAGGGCCAACTTTATTAGTCAACTGACAAACCTCTGATGCAGGCTTCACTTTCGGGGTTGATATTTCAGATGACGTTCGCTCAAAAAAATTCTAGACAAACCTCATCAAGAGAAGAAAGTTTAGGGTATTCGACTTGGGCATCTTTAGTTTTTATGAAACCGAGGTTAACTCTGTGATGATGATGATGGTGAGAAGGATCGTTATTATTATTATTTATTATACTCTTTATTTCACTCACCACGCATTTGCGAACCGCGGTTCGAATCGCCCAAGTACTATTTCTGAATAGGACCATTCACACCGCAGTGGTTGGAGCGGTGCGAATAGCCGAAAGTATCTTTTGGAATGGGTCGATTCGGACCACTGAGCGAAATTGTAGATCCTGATTTAAACTCATAGAAATAATGTCTAATGATTTATTTGTACAGACGATGAGAAAAGTGGTAAGTGCATATCAAGTGTATAAGAAGTGTAATATTAGTTTTATTTTTATAGTAAGACGGTAATGGTTTAAAATCACAGTTTGATCAACATGTTATCACAGCTTAGGATTTACATAATGTTGTGATAATTATATCTAACGACAACGAGGTTGTCTTTGAATAAATGACAGTTGTGGTCCGGTGCTTGGTGGTTCCATTGAATTTACAACATGGTGACAGCGGTATTCGGTTTAATATTGTCATAATTAGCATTTTCATGCGCAATATTTGTGATTGCAATGGAGCACGCCCGACCTCCCGCAGAATTAGGTTTGGACGGCGCCGGAGGACCGGCTTGCCGTGCCGGGGTATGGAAAAAGTGGAAAATGCAATTTCAATTGTTTTTGAAGGCGTTAGGTGTAGACAAGGAGGCGGCGAGTGTGCAGTCTAGTTTGTTGGTGAACCTGATTGGCAAAGAGGGCTTTGAATCGTGTGAGACTATGGGGCTCGTTAAACGTCTTAGATCTATTCAGATTTCAGATTACAGTGATCTATTTAAAGGCTTAAGGTGTCTGCCAGGGTAATATCATAATATAGTAATCGATAAATCGGTTCCACCTGTTATTTGTGCTCACAAAGTTCCTCACGGGTTACGCGACAGATTGCAAAGTGAATTGAACGCATGGAACAGAATGGAGACATCAGGAGGATGTACCCCACTCGTTGGGTACATCCGTAAGTATTAGTTGCAAAAAAGAATAATGGTATTCGAGTGTGTTTAGATTCACGTGAATTGAATCGCGCGGTACAGCGCGCGCACTTCCAACTGCCCACTGTAGCGGAGCTAGCCACCCGCCAGCACGGTGCGCGGTACTTCTCGGTGCTGGATGCCAACGCGGGGTTGTGCACATTCGCTACTCCATTCGGCAGATTCCAATTCCTAAGGTTTTGTTTTGGGGTAACCTGTGCTTCTGAAGTGTTTTATGCTAAAATGTGACAACTTCTGAAAGACATCGAAGGAGTAGAGAGTTATATTGACAACATAATTGTATGGGGTTCTTAGAAGGAAATTCACGATCAGAGGTTAAAACGTTTACTTGAAAGATCGAGAGAAATCAATTTAAAATTCAATAAAGAAACACGTAGATTTTTTGTGGAGGAAGTTAAGTATTTAGGGCATGTGTTTGATAAAAATGGAATGAAGCCGGATCCGGAAAAAATTGAGGCTATTAAAGAAATTCTTAGAATGTACTTGCGTGTGCATACCATCACCTTTTTGCATCTATTTAACATTGTTTACTATATTTTAAGTTAATCAATATATTTAGTAAGTAAAGAAGGCTACCTATCTTAATCCCGAATATCAAAATCCCGAAAACTTTTGGCCATTTTTTCATAATTCCGTTTTTCCAAATTTCGAAGTTTTATTTGCCATATAATCGCAACTCCAAATTTCATTTGCCCATTTATTCATTTGTACGACGTTTTATAATCCAGATGAACGAGTTCCAGACACACGAAATCTAAATACAGAAAATCCACATGACCGTAATCCATATACACGAAACCCGAATATTTAAAACACAAATTTTTGAAATGTAGTTAATTGATATCCAGACAAAGAATATACAGATTTTTAAACATAAAACTAAACCTCATATGGCGTCTACTAACTAAGCTCGACAGAGTCCCGCGAAGCGGGGCTCCTACTTCTGAGTGGTTTAAAAAAATAACCACGAAGACTAAGGCGGGAGCGAAGCGAAACGGAGCTCCCGCCTTAGTCTTCGCCGTAGTCTTCTAACCTAACCTATCCGAGTCGGATTGCACTGAGTCGGGGTGTTAACGATAATTAATTTCGATTAATTGATTAAGACAAAATGATACTAGGTGAACCACAAGTGAAAAGTAGGAAAAAGTATATACAAAAGGAGGAAAAACTGCAGAAACTTATAAAAATAAAAGAAAAAGTGAAATTAAAAAATTAAAGTAAATTTCTAAATTACTTACTGTACCTAATAAATGAATCGTACAAATTTAGTGAGTTTTACTATACCTGTATATAGTTTAGCTGGAACACGATTGTATGAGAACCAAATAAAAAGATTATGAAAATTTGTAATAGTTTATTTGGAAAATGGTACGATGGGAAAAAAAATTCTGACAATCTGGATTATGACAATATGGGAAACAAAAAAATACTATTTGAAAATTTGGTTTTATTGCACCTGGAAATTGATTCATCTGGGAAATTAAAAACGGAATTATAGAAAGTGTCATTCATTACATCTGTCTTTTAAAAGTTCTACCAACCGTTTTCGGGGTTTTAAGATTCGGGTAACAGAAATTCGATATTTCAATAGGTTACCAGTAAAAAATGTACAGTGCAATAGCACCAATATTTTATGTACCGGGCTTATCACAAATGTAATTGATAAATTATTTTTTGTTATTTTGTGCCTGGTTGTACTTGTAAGGAATGTACAATAAAACTGCATGTCTTTTCTGTCCGACTTCACCTATCCAAAAAGTGAAACAATGTTCCCTATACTGTGGTCCGAATCAATCCATTACCAAAAGTTCTTGGGCGATTCGAACCGCGGTGCGAAACGACACATTGAAGAAGAGCTCTTGGGCTATTCACACCGCGGTCCGAACCGCTCACGGTCCGAAACGACTAAAGACCCTCCATATTATGTTAGTAAAAGATTTATAGACTACGTTAAATAAAATAAAATGTCAACAAATTTGACTAAATAAATTACAATGTCATAATTGCCTACTTACTTTATACATTGTCTTGGATCCCCTTCCTCGGCCAGTCAGTACACATTAATCGACCAAGATGCGCATCCATCTTTGCCGGATTGGGCAATCCAACCTCAGAATACTGTTGCTACGCAAATCTACTGGTAGGGAAGTTTTCATTTCATCATAAAGAACGCCAAGGTTGAGCTACTAAGATTATTATCTATAATCTAAGAAATGCTATAAAAAAGAACAATGGCTAGAAAATAATAGCAGAAACTGTTCTAATGCGGAAAAAATCCTTGATAACACTTGCAAATAGTTTTATATTCGCACAGAATCGTTTGTTTTTATTGCTATTCACTGAATATTTTAATTTCTTCGTAGTAATAGGGGTTAAAGTATGAAATTGCCGTTTCATTGTAATAGGTACTTCGAATTGACATAGAACCTTCAGGGTTTGAGATTTTTGAGTGAAACTTTTTCCACATGGTACCTATGTAGTTCTTCATTTAAAAATGTGCAACATTCGATTATCGACTTTCAGTTGTTTTTTTTATTCAGCTTAGACAAGAAAGATGGATACTTCGAAAATTCGAGTGATTTTTGAATACGAGTTCCGACGCGGAACTAACGCGGCAGAAACAGCTCGCAATATCAATGTTGCGTTTGGAGAGGGGACTGCTAATGAACGCACCGTGCGATTTTGGTTTAAACGCTTTCGTGATGGAAACTTTGATTTGAAGAACGAACCACGAGGAAGGCCGTCCACACAGGTGAATAACAATGAATTGAAAGACATGGTGGAAGCCGATCCGAGCCAAACTACCCAGGAATTAGCTGCATGGTTTAACGTTACCTTACCAACAATATTGACTCATTTGCGTCAAATCAATAAAATAAAAAAATGTGAAAAATGGGTACCTCATGATTTGACTGATCTGCAGAAAAAAATGCGTGTTGAAACTTGTGTTGCCTTGTTGAATCGATACAGAAATGAAGGAATATTGGATCGAATTGTGACATGTGATGAAAAGTGGATTCTTTACGATAACCGTAAGCGAAAAATGCAATGGCTGACCCCAGGTGAAACGCCACAACAGTGTCCTAAAGCAAAGCTTACCAATAAAAAGGTAATGGTAACTGTTTGGTGGTCTCAGCATGGTGTTATTCACTATAGCTTTCTACGATCTGGTCAAGCAATAACGGCAGATGTCTACTGTGCCGAACTCCGAACAATGATAGCAAAACTAGCAGTGAAACAGCCCCGACTCATGAATCGATCTTCACCATTATTGCTCCATGATAACGCGAGACCTCATACAGCACGAGAAACCGTTTAAACTCTACAGGAACTGCAATTAGAAACTATCCGTCACCCTCCGTATTCGCCAGACCTTGCTCCAACAGACTACCATTTTTTTCGTGATTTGGACAATTTTCTATGTGATATAAAGTTTTCTTCTCAGGAGTCAGTACAAAATGATTTCACACAGTTTGTCGAATCTAGATCACCAGAGTTCTATCGCAAAGGCATAAATGACCTTCCTACTAGATGGCAGCAATGTATAGATAATAATGGTAATTATTTTGATTAAATAAATACGTTAAATTAAAAAAAAAAAAAAAACGAATTTCAATTTGTCAGTACAAATCGGCAATTTCATACTTTAACCCCTAATATTTGCGCCTCTCGTACCGTCAGACGCAGGTCATTACCGGACACGGTAACTTCGGGCGGTACCTGCATCTGATGGGCATAGAGCCAACGCCCGAGTGCCATCACTGCGACGCGAGCGTGGACTCGGGGCTGCACACGCTCACCGAGTGTCCGGCGTTTGAAGCGCCGAGGCGGGAGCTTGTGACGGCCCTGGGGGTGAGAGTGCTCACGCTCTCCACCCTACTCGCGGCGATGGTCCGCTGCGCGGATGCGTGGGCGGCCAGCGCCTCCTTCTGCGAGCAGGTCATGCTCGTGAAGGAGACAGCAGAGCGGGCGCGGCGCAGCGAGCGAGAAAGACTCGCGGACATCGCTGGCCGCGTTCGAAGGCGGCTCGGGCGTCGGAGGGCGCAAACCGACCTCCGCCCCCCATGAGCGCGGGCCTGAGGGTGACGGGTGAAGCCGCTCGTCACCCTAGCAGAAGCAGGCCACGGCGGCGGCGCGCATCGTAGGGCGATGCGCGCCCCCCCATACCGGGGGCGAGTCGGGGACCGCGTGGTCCCCCCTCCCGAGGAGGGCCAGACCGAGAGGAATGGCCCTGGGTCAGCCGGGGTGCGAGGGATATGTCAAAAGACAACCTCACCTCCGGCCTAGCACATCGACCCACAGACGGCGTGCGGTTTAGTCGGTTCGAGTCCGACATAACCTACCCCTCCGCCTCCGGAGGGGTGGGTATCCGTGGGGATTTCCCGCACGTAAAAAAAAAAAAAAAAAAACCCCCTAATATTTGCACATACCAATAAATGGAAGATCACTATTAGGTATAGATACTGTGATATCCGCCCTCCGTGGCAGATATTACGAGTGGATGCCTGGACATCACAATACTAAGGTGCCATGTTCTATTTCACCTACTTTTCCTAACGTGTGACGTGAATCTGGACTAACTTGACAGCCCCTGTGGCGGGTGGTAGCGAACGCGGCCGATTCGCAGGAGGCGCGGGTTCGATCCCCGCTCAGTGCAAATATTTGTATGCATGAATATGTATATTTGCATTGGTTTAGATGTTTCTATGTTTATATATGTATTTACAAAAAAAAAAGGATCTAAATATGTTTGTCCGCATTCTAGATTCCATAACACAAGCTAGTAAAGCTATGCTTACCATGGATCTAGATAGCCTTGTGTGAAATGTTGTGAAATATTTATTAATTTATTTATTAAACTATTATAAAATTGTAAATTAATTGTGGCTGTGTATTGGAGATATTTAAAAACCTAGTTGAGCCACAGAATAATTAATAGTACTAACGTACAGAAGGATCACTGCGCAAGAAGATTTTATTAATTCCAGTCTTGCTCCGACGCAATACGGTGGAATTCAGCTCGCACAACATTAGGTACCTATAATTTTATTCACCTACTACTTCGTCTCTTTCTATCGCGTACCTCTTATCTCTTCTTACGCCTGTTAGGGTTGCCTTCTTGTGAAGAAATGAATATTTGATTACCAGTCCAGTTATGTACCTGTTACTATTTTTCTACTTATGTGAAAATGACAACTTTAAACATACCTACCTAGTATTAGATGAAAAAAGTATTTTATTACAATGTCCGCATATTTTAACATAAGACGATAAGCATACTACTACATTTAGTATTCTTTGCTACTACACTTTCGTGTATTTGCTAAATTGAACATACCATTTACTTGTTTAGTTACATGCCGTACGACGCAAACACGAAACGGCTTAAACTAGTCTAAATTGAATGTGACTCGCCGCGCTTTGAAAGCAGTTCGTATTAGAATTTATATTATTGTTAGGAACTCGGTTCTCGGATACTATAAGCTTTGTTGGAACTGTATTTGGTTTCAGTTGTTTGATTGTCCTGATTGCAGAATCTTCAAAATAGTGGGAGCAGACTTCGTAGTTTTTAGCTCTCAAATTTTCTTTGCTTAGTAAGTTCTCTCGTCCTATTAAAATCAGCCACTCTCGGCGACTAAAATAAAATAGACAAATGGTAGTCAGTACGGAGCAAACACACATGTGCTTATGGTCATTGGTTAGAGTGAAGCAAACGGGGCACTGAGGAGCACAGTCACCGTAGTAGTCGCTCGTCGCCGTCACAGGAACAGTCCCCGTTGCAGTCGCCATAGTCCAGTCTCTATACAATGAAAATTTTTCTAAGTGTTTTCAATCGCCACGCCGAGAAAGGTTAGGTGCGCCAAAAGTAGTATAACTTCAAAAATCGTATCTCCTAAGCTAGTAAAAATCACTGGACATACATGGGGGTGGCTCAAATACTCCTCAATATGGGACGCCAAATTTTTTGGCCAGGAGGGCCACCATGTATTGTCAAACTTAACCTTAGCTCTCGGTCTATATACCCGTCAGACTAGCCAAAGTGCGCCAAAGTATCTAATTATCATGTTCAGGTGAATAATATTAAATATTATGCTATTCATTTGTATACCTATTAAATTTATTACTTCAGCTCTCGGACTATAAACAAAGAATACTAAATATTACCTATAAGCTATACGGTAGCTTTCGAGCGCGAAGGTTCATATATTATGTAGGTAAGAACTAATAAATGACGGCGTTATTAAGGGACAAACATAAGAAATTAAAAAAATCGAATTGAGACCCTCCTCCTTTTTTGAAGTCGTTTAAAAAGAAGGAACTTGGAACTGCAGAAATTACGTAGGGTAGGTATCGTCAGTGGTACCTACCTACCTATAGTCAGCGCGTGATGCCCGTCAAGGACACTCGAAACTAGAAAAATACGTCGGGCGGGTGACGGCGAAGTACGTTGACCCCAATGGGTCCGATCCAATAACCCTCCTAATTTAAAAATCTAGCTGGCTAGGTACCTACCTAGGTACTTTGTGGTCTACCTATAAAATAAGTAGTTTTTGTCTAGACACGCATTCTATCCGAACAGTAGTATTGATAGGTTGGGTTATGGGTAGGTAGGTACCTTAAAATTTTAAGATTTATTAATTTGGCAAACTTACCTTTCAGCATCTTTGGGAAGCTAGAAAAAACATAAATCCGAAATATTTCTATTCGAATTCAAACAGCCGAACGCCACACAATATCGTCTGTCATATTTTCTTTTCTTGTCCATTCTAAGGTAGGTACCTACTTTAAGTAGGCACGATCAAGAGAGAATAAAAATGTTTTTATAAAATCCCAGCCGAGCGCGAGCATAGAAAACACCTCAAGCGTTCACACGAGCGCGCGCGTGACACTCGACTAATTTTTAATCCGCTCGGCCGGATACTTCGCTGTAGGTATATAACGGATGTACTGCGCGGAGTGAACCACGCCTGGTTGAGCTATGTAAAAGTATCTATGTATTTTAAAATATTTTCTTCGAAAATCTTTTCTGTTTACTGTGGACGCAGAAACTACTGAATAGATTTTGAACCAGTTTTTTTTTGTAGTTGGGATATCACAAAATAGCAGACCCCAGACTCCGAGGTGAGAGCACTAAAAGATTACACAACACGTACATATATTGAGTTAAGATGACCTAGCAAGTTCAAACTAGACACGGCTAGAACTTATAGATACTCGAGAATACAACTGAGTCAAATTTATAACTAACCTATGCCAACTCGAACACTGTTCCAATTCCCGCAAGCCACAGGAAGCTATTCTCGGGATAAGAAGTCGTTACCCTACCGGGAAAGTTCCAGCAAAGACCATTCAAAAGTTTTGCTAGATTAATTAACAAACAAAAATTAAATTAAGTATAATATTAGTCAGAATTGCTAACGGTTTCGATGCACAATTAAAAACTTCAATAAAAGAATTCTTTGTGAGATTTAAGGAATTAAAATTTGTTTAGGTAAGTTCTGAAAAGTTGTTGAAAGAAAAAGGGTTCTTGTAACTGGAGTTTTTAATTAAGTAATATTACGTCATTGATGTCCTTCAGATTTCAGTACCGTCTAAGAAAAGTTAAAAATCCTGTAAATATGGATGGCCATTTACTTACATAACACCAAAGGAAACAGAATTATCTATTTCAAGGCTTGTTTTTTGGAGGCCAAAGCTCTACTTTTGGTTAGACTCATAATATTTTTATGGGAGCCTCTCCCAACAACCACAGGAATACCAGTGCCAGACTTCAGACTTCTAACAGATCTGCCCCTCTAGACAAGTGGCAATTCGCTAGCAGGCGTTTGATGGAATAGAATGACGAATGTATAGGATTTGACGTATTTGACATGCGTTAACGACTGTCATTTACGTCAAATCCCATACATTCGTCATTCTATTCCACCAAACGCCGGCTAGCGAATTGCCACTTGTTTAGAGGGGCTGAAAATGTAAATTCTCTTATTTTTCAATTAGGTTATTTTAAAATTCAGTTTTTGCAGTCGGTTTTTTTAAACGTAGTTTTTGAGGTATCCATATGCATATCAGTTTAAAATTAAAAAGGTACGGATAGACAAAACATCTGAGATTACATTTTAATTTGGGGCATATGAGCTCTAAAAATAATAAGGATTAAATCTCTTTGAGCTTATGGACTCGTATGCTGGTGAACACTTGACGATACTTTTTTAAACGTTTTTCATTTAATAATTGAAGCTATGCAGATTTAATATCAATTAAAAGTTTAGCTATACTTTTAAAACTAACTATATAATCGACTGGACATGGACACGCTATCATCTCCACTCAGAATATTAAAATATACATATTATAATCTAACGTACGTAATAAATATTTGTCAAAATTAAATAATGAGGTTATTATTTCTTGTGACGGATGTTAGACTATAAAGAACACATCTAAATATACATAATTGCTTTAACACCCACTTGGAACAAAAATAATTTGTATTAGTTATGTCCGTATATTATTATCTAGTCTGTTTAATAATAAATAAACACATAATGTATTTTTGTTAAGTAGGTTAGAACTGTGACATAATGCAAAAGTTGAAGCTGTTTATTGAGAAATATTATAAATAGTTGTGGGGTAGAAATAATAAGCCACTTAGTCATGCAGACATTCGAAGAGTATTTCATTATAATATAATCTCTTAATTCATTAGGATTACTGTCACAACAAAAACTATTTTTTGAATTATTATTAATTTAGTATAATTTAGAGTATTGTTTTATTCTTAGTCATTCTCCGAGACTTTTTGGGTTGGTTTCCGGTCTTTGTCAACTTTGATGTGGCTGAACTTCGATATTTTGCGTGAAGCGACTGCCATCTGACCTCTGAACAAATTTCTTTTTTCGTCCTTTTTCTGAGCCTAAAATGTCTACTATTAGAACTTATAAAAAGGAGACTGTCCTAAATAATTCTGAATAAGTGTACTATTTGAGATCGTATAGGCCCCACCAAGAGCTTCGGGGCCTACACCAAACTCACATGCTGGCTGATGGTCGAGGTTCAGCCGTAGGCTTACCCCTTGGAGCAGAGGGCAATCGCTCTCATAAAAACCAATCCATTGGGAAAGGTACAGTACAGGAACGGAGACATTCATTTTGTAACCCACTTATATATGCAGCCTTGATTCTGCTAAAGCAAAAATACTGTCATATTCAACTCATTTCATTTTAGACTCTAATGTCTGAATATAAAAGGTTTTTTGTAGAGTGAATAATTAAGTGTAATGAAGCTCGTTTCGTTTAATTTCGGACTTTAAGTCTATCGCAGTAAAGTCTAAAATTTAATGCTATTTTTTACAGTCACTGTGGTATTACAGTGATTTCTGTTTAGCAGAATCGAGGGCCTGTAATTAATCTGCGATGTCACGAATATAAAGGGTGCGTGGATGCGTGAGCTTTAAGCGATTTTTACGCGTGACTTACAGTCAATTCTGATAAAAATGTTTTGGACACAGTTTCGAGAGCAAAATTGTCTAGCAGCATTAATTTGGCGACATTTTTTAAAAAAAATCGTTTCACCTGCATATTATATGCCCATATCACAATATAATGAAGTATGAGCCGTTAGACTGTGTCTATATTGTATTGGAAACAATAAATAAAATATTTAAAAAATATTTATTTATATTAATTATAATTTTTTTAAACATGTCATCAAATAAGTACCTACTTCTGCTTTTGCTGTCGGTATTGTGTTCATGATTTTTATCGCAAACAACAACAAAATTAGGATGTATAGCTACATTTACTGCCAGTGTCATTCCAGAAGCGTTTCGCAGCCATGTAAATGGATAGGCCTGCAGATAGTAATTTAATAGACCTGCCTAACCTGACCCACAATTTTGGTATGTAAAATTTTTCTTTATTTTCATACCACAAATACACGGCTCACTTGATGGATAGAGGTGTGCACCACCAGGGGAGTCACACTCGTGCTGCCAACCCTGTAAGAGAGTTTCCGTGCCGTCAAGCGAGACAAGCCTTTGGTCTTCCCACTGACAGCACAAAAACTCCAGTGAGCTCTGGCTACCCTACTCACCGCCGGCAATACAATACGATGTTATTATGGCCGCGGTGTTCTGTAGGGCGGAGGTGCTTCACCAGTCGGACTGCTCAATTGGACGCCAGTTTTGTTTCTGACTGTACTTACTTTGAAATGCCAACAAGTCACAACGTCAGTGTCAATTTCTTTTGACCTTTAAAAAACGGCAACACCTTGCTCAATAAATTGCAATTAAAACAGCACTTAGGCGCTCGTTATATACCATCCAGAATACGGAATAAATAATACCTAGTACCTAAACAGCGGGACACATATCTTAGAAGATTTTTAATTAAAATTTGGGGACGCCGGATGGCCGGACGGATGATCCACCCGCGGCTTCTGCGGGCCATTTCATCCATTTCCCCAACCCTCCCGTTAGGGAGAGTTTGTTGTTTTACCAGCTTTCACGGTGCCCCTTCAAATCTCTTTGTTCAGTTCAGTTCAGATCTCATAGCTCGTCTGTGTCCAGAGTGTCCGATCCCAGGAGCTTCCATCTTATCAGGGAGTACATGGGGCACACTGCCAGTAGGTGACGGCTGGTCTCCTCCCTCTCTATGCACTCCGGGCAGATGGGGTCAGTCTTCACACCTATGACTGTTAGGTATCTGTTTAGTCTGCTGTGTCCTGTTATTATCTTTATGAGAACCATCATGCCATGGATTGTTTTGTCATAATAGTCTATGCTTTTTTTAATACCACTTAGGTGGCAGACAAGCACACGGCCCACCTGATGGAAAGTGGTTACCGTAGCCTATGGACGTGTGCAACACCAGGGGCGTTACACTCGCGCTGTCGACCCTGTTAGAACAGAGAGTTTCTGTGCCGTCAGTGAGATAAAGCAGGACAAGCCTTGGGTCTTCCTACTGATAGCACAAAAACTATCCAGTGAGCTTCGAATTTGAACTCGTCTATCGCTGTAGCACCCCGTCCTATCCTCCAAAGATAACCAAGAAACGTGTACTGCTCGTATACAGCACATATTGAACACATTTTAGGTTTAGCCACCCCATCTCTCCACACAACCTATGACTAAATGTCTGTTTGACATCAATAGGTTCGCTCCCTTTTCGTGGAACCGAAAATCATAGTTGGCGAAGTATGGGTGCTAATACATCTCTGCCTACCCCTTCGGCGATTTACAGGCGTGTGTATATATGTATTTATTTTAGGTCCAAAGTATATAACCCGAGATATACCTACTAGACGTAGTAGGTACTAGGTATCAAGTACCAGGTGCCCAGACGGTAATTGTTGCGTACTTTAAAAATTGATAATTGCGTTTACAAATTACTTTCGTTACAATGTAAGCGGTAACCTTTAATGTACAAGTGTCGATAGCTTAGTGGTTAAGGAGTCGGCCTTACGACCGAGAGGTCTCGGGTTCGAGACCTGGCTATTACACTTACGACGTGAACCCACTCCTAGCATTAGCAATTTAGCTTTATTAGAGTAGTTAGAGGGAATATTCATAATTTTAGTTGCTAATATTCTTTAAATAAAATAAATTATTAGAAATAAAAAGCAGGTGGTACCTTTTAATTTTCATCTTGCTTCAGATTTGCAAATGGCTACCGCCTGCTATAAAGTTTGTTACGATCTTTTCAGCATCAGTTGGGTTTTTTTATTTCCAATAATTTATTTTATACAAACATACATAGGTACAAACATACAAGATACGCGCGAAAAACATACCTAACCATTCTTGGCAGTCGGGTAAAAAAAGAAAAAGTACATTATTCACTTTTTTATATAATTGCCCACAATGACTTCTAAGTATTGCTCGTTCCATATATTTCTTGGACCTAAATCGTGATCTATAAAAGGCCTGGAGCGCGCGGATTGTTCTGTAATAATCTATGCTTGGTTGAATTTGTGCACATCCCTAGCACCCCGTGTTACTCTTAAAATACATCCAAGATACGTGTAGAATAGGTACATTTTGAGCACATTTGGGTGTAAGATGTATGGAATGAGAAATTTATAACTAAAACTAGACTGATTGTACAGAACAAAACATTAAGTATCATAAAATACCAATTAATACATGGTCTATACTTTACAATACATGATACTTACACAATAAGTGTTATTATTCATACGTATAGTCACTCTTAGCAAGCACGGCGCCACCGCCGACCTCTTCAATATTGTCAAATCAAACAGTATGCATTTAACCGTGACCATCGTAATTCCGACTTTAAACACTTCATAGAATCGTTGGCTCATCTACATAGTTAAGTATAACAAAAGCCCGCCATATACGTTTGAACAAATTAATCAAACAGGATGGTTCAGACAGTTTAATGAAATTTTTATTCCTGCAAACCATTTAATATTTATTAAATTTGTTTAAATTTTGCCATACACACTTAGAAATTTGATGAAACTGTTTGGAACTGCCAGTTTGACAAAATTATCTAAACGTGTATGGCGGCCATCAATCAGTTCTCTAGTGTCTGCGTAGGTACCGTCACAAATTGTCTTGTCCGTTCCAAATTCGAAATTCAAAATTCATTCCCGCTTCACATATAATGCAGTTGAACATTTTTTGTGCAAAACCAGTTTTAGTTTTCAACGGCCTCTGTGGCGTAGAGGTAAAACGTTCAGCTGCTACGCATGGGCCGGGTTCGGTTCCCGCTCAGTGCAAATATTTGTATGCAAGAATAATGTCTATTTGCTTTGGTCTGGGTGCTTCTATATGTATTTACAAAAAGTATCTAAGTATGTTTATCCGCATTCTAGATTCTGTAACACAAGCTAGTTAAGCTATGCTTACCATGTGTCTAAATAGCGTTGTGTGGCATGTTGTAGAATATATTTGTCTACTACCTATAAAATCCCACACATAAAAGTCATTGGTATTAGGAGTGGATTCATATCGTTGGTAGATCCAGAGTGAAGTAGGAAAGTAAGTCCAACGCCTTTTCGTATTATAACTCTTTATACTACCAAGAAAATCAATAATCCCATCCCACCCTCCAATAGCAAACCCGCGGGACCACCCTCCACAGCTTGTCCTACTTATTTGGAAGGCTGGTCAATAAACAGTACTGACGTTTTATTTTTGCTTCCAAACCACGTTTCATTATGTATTTTAATTTCTTTTTGTTATCATTTCTTTGCATACATACGTACCTACATATAATTACGCTTTTATCCCCGGAGTGTTAAGCAGAGATGAATTAACACCCACATTTCATCAAACATTGTATTCGGTCCCACGTAATGGGGGGTGAGCCTATTTCTGTTAAACGAGCACTTAGGTGGGCTATATGATAACTATCAGATGAAGAAGAGCCCTATCCCTTAGTACAATTTCTATGAGACCCCACAGAACGAGATGCTGTGGGTATATTCTAGTCCATTGGAAACCACCAGCGCGTGGCGCGTGGCGGATTAGCCGCGTGGTTCCCGGCAGAGTAGAATTTGGGCCATCCCTTCTCTTCCTATGTGGTGTCATACAAGGCGACTAAGGGAGAGGGCTGATTAACTTTAACATCAGACAGATATGTACAGCCCAGACTTAGCCTCAGATACACGGCTCGAGTCAACAATAGTGCCCGGAATACGGCAACAGGCTCACCCCTCATTACATGGGACTGAATACAGATTGGTGAAATGTGAGTAATTCACCTCTGCCTAACCCTCAGGGGATATAGGCGTGATTATTATGGAAACCACCACGGCGATCCCTCTTGCCGTATTCCAGGTAGTATTGTTGACACTAGCCATGTCATGTACCTGAGGCTGTGAGAGATTTCTTTTGTACATTACTATAATTGGCTAAAATACAGATGGCGCTAGCTGTCACGTCAACATCGGCTCTGTATATTATTTTCATTTTAAAATAGTAAAAAGTAGTTTTTGAGTGTAATTTCGTACGTCGTCAGTTAATTTATGTGCAATAATTAACATACAACGTTGGTGAAAGATTATATAAAGCGGAAAGGAAAAAGAACAGTGCAATACAATATCACCAATAACATAGGATCAAACAAATTAGTGAAGAAAGTCATAATATAAATATAGAAACAAGCAAAACAGTGATACATTAAACAAAAGGACATAAAACAAGTGTATATATGTGCTAAAATAAATTATAGCTAAGTGAGGAAAAAGTTAGACGGTTGATATAATTTAAATTTGTACTATGTTGAAAACAAAATACCTTCACTAATTTATTCCAGAGAATTGACCTTTGGACCTTTTGAAATAGATTAATATAACAGAAAAGTACTTGGTTATATATGGTCAAGTATTTCAATTTCTCGATTAAGTAATAGCGTGGTGCAGTGGTATCACTACGAGATTGGCACGCATTGTAACATCGGTTCAAATCCTACTGACCCACGAGAAGTCTTTTTGTGCATTGTAGTACTTCATGATGAATTTCTTCGATAATATTACTTTACGTAGAACTCGACAGCTGTCAAAATCTACAACATCACTTAACGAAAGTGGTAGTTCCTTGAACTCAACACTAGAGGGCGCAACACACAGTCTCAGTTTAATATCAGGTGATGTTGAATCAGAAGAAATATTAAACCTCAAAAATGAGACGGAGCAACTAAAGGCCGAGTTAATATCCGCTCACAATGAAATCGCGCAGTTGTCCATCGAAAATACTGAGCTAAAAAACACGATCGACCACTTAAATAGCAAACAAAAGCTTATTAAAAAAGCCACAATAAAAATTACTACTGACAGAACTCCAAAGAAGAGAAATATAACGCCACATAAAAAGACGATGACCCCTTTACACTTTTCTATTTTATCGCCACAGAGGACAAATAAGACTAATATAGTTCATACACCAAATAGCGACACGCGCCGCCCACAAGAAAGGGTTAAGGTAAACAAGATGCACCCGAATAAAGAAGTACAAACAGACACTAAACAGAATATATATGTTTTTGGTGACCAACAGGTTCAGGGATTAGCGCAAAACATTATTAAAATGCGAAGGAACAAATGGAATGACTCATTTTCATCCACTATCAAACCAAATGCAACAAGTGCTCAAGTTCTTAGCAGCTGCAACGACTCTTTTATAAGCAATCTGACGCCAAATGACATTATTGTGTTAGCAATAGGTTCAAACGATAAAAACCCCTATAGTCTATTATCAGAACTGTGTATTGTATTAAATAAATTACGCTTCCAATCAGTTTTTGTAACGAATGTATTATGTAATCCGTACTTAAATGAAACTTTGATTAATACTCAAATAGAATTAGTAATAAGAAATTATAAAAATTGTAAATACATCAAAATACCTATTAATTACTCCTATAATAATATAAATTATAATCTGAAATATCATTATAATTACATTAAATATCTATGTTATAAATTAAATATTGAAATTGATCACTATTATTATCAAAATAAAATTATGAATAAGATTAAAATTAATTTGGCTAAATCAAACAATTTGCCTAATAAATTGAATTGTATGCCCGGTGTACAGCGTAATTCAAATAAATCTGACCAAACGAAAATTACATCATATTTTAATATTATTAAAAATACTAAAAAGATAGTAGATATGAATCAGGACGAATCTAATTTAACTGATCCGCTTTCACTTTTTCGTCCCTAACAAAGAAACGTACACTCTTTTACATCAAAATATAGCTGGTGTTCTTAGCAAAAGAGATTTATTTGAAATTACGTTAGAACAACTAAAATGTAATATAGATATAATATGTCTTACTGAGACATTCATTAAAAGAGGTACGGAATCCAATTTAATACTAAAGCGCTATAAACTAGTAGCATCATATTCCAGAATAAATAAACGTAGAGGAGGAACGTGTATACTAGTAAAGAACCATCTGGAATGTAAAATCCCTAATCTTACAATACAACCGATACCTTTCCAATTTGAATATTGTGCGGTTGAAGTATTGTCACTTAAACTACTTATAATATGTATATATAGGGTACCAAGTGATAATGCCCAAATATTCCTAAAAAACTTGCCAACTTTGCTAAATCAAGTTTGCAATCGGACAGGAAGGAATATTATATTGTGTGGAGACTGGAACATCGATATTTTAAAAAATGATAAAAATGCGAAGGAATTGCAATGTATTTTATGTAATTTTAATTTAAAAAATCACATTCTGTATCCAACTCGTCAAAAAAAAACATGTATTGACCTTATTGCAAGCAATTTACCTTCTGTAACGCCTAACCTAATTGCGCTAGCATTATCTGATCACGAAACAGCTCAGACTATATCATTTGAACTTACTTCTTGTGCTAAACCAAAGCAAAGAGAATTTTGGTTTGAGAAAAAAAGAGACTTTGCCAAAGCTAACGTTGATAGATACATTACATGTCTTTCTGTCCTATCATTCAGTGATGTATATAATTGTACTGATACAGAAGAAGCCTTTAACGCCTTCCATGATCTAGTTACTCTGTTTTACGATCTATGTTTTCCCACGATTACCATCAAAGCTACAAAAAAGCCTACAAAATGTCGCTGGATCTCCAGAGGAATTAGAAGAGCATGTAAGCAAAAACGGTGCCTCTACATGCGATATAAATTCTCTAGAAGTGTTGATAATAAACGAATATATGCTAACTATAACAGGATCCTAAAAAGATGTATAATTCAGGCTCAAAAAACGGAAATTTTGAAATATATAAGAAAAGCTAATAATAAATGCAGAGCTGCTTGGAACATTATAAAAAATAATGTATCTGATAAGCAGTATACTAATTACATAGAAAATATAAAACTCAATGACGTCGTTTATTCAAACCCAGACCAAATAGCCCAGCAATTTAATGATTATTTTATAAGTTTGACATCCACTATTGACTGTACTAAATCTGAATTAAATACTTTAAATATGACTACCTACCCGACATTAATCCCTAATAATATGGACACAATTTTTTTGACCCCGGTAAATGAATCTGACATTTTAAAAATTATAAATTCTTTAAATAATACAAAATCAACAGGCTATGATCACCTCCGAACTGACATTTTGAAATTATGTGCACCAATGATAACTGCTCCCTTATGTCACATTGTTAATCTATCACTTATGCAAGGACACTTCCCCACTAGATTAAAACAATCAGTCGTCAAACCAATACATAAAAAGGGTGATACTAGTGATATGAACAATTATAGACCGATTACTCTGGTTCCTATCTTATCTAAAATATTCGAAAAAATAATGCACGAAAAACTATATAATTTTCTAGAGAATAATAATATTCTCAAATCTGAACAAAATGGTTTCAGAAAAAACCATTCGACTACCTTAGCATGTTTTCAACTTACAAAATTAATTACTGACAATCTCAATAAGAAAAACAGTGTAGTTTCAATATTTCTAGACATGTCCAAGGCGTTCGACTTTGTGAACCATAAATTATTACTACACAAGCTTGAGAGATATGGAATCCGCGGAATAGCACTGGATTGGCTCAAAAGTTACCTAAGTAATCGCTATCAATGTGTAGAAATACTTAGCATATCTGGAAAATATAATTCAACCTCCAGGTCAAACTTTCAATTACTAAATAGTTCTGGAGTACCGCAGGGGAGTATCCTTGGCCCCTTGTTGTTCATTTTGTATATAAATGACTTACCTGATGTGACTGAACATAACTGCGTACTATACGCTGATGACATTACTCTAATTATAGAAGACAATAATAAAAATGACCTAGAGCATAAGGTGAACAAAGCGTTGGATAATATGGTTAATTGGTTGGATTGTAATTACCTAAAAGTTAATTTTAATAAGACACATATGGTACAATTTTTGACTTATAATAGCAAACCTACTAAGCTTAATATACAATATAAAGACAAAATAGTCGAAGAACTAGAAGCAACTTCATTTCTGGGAATTACTATTGACAAACATTGTAACTGGAAACAGCATATTGGAAATGTTTGCCTAAGTTTGGAGAGGTTTGTTTATGCACTATATCGTTTGAGCCAAATATCAAGTAAAGAAACTGCTCTCAATGCATATCACGGATATGTCTCGTCAAAATTAAGATATGCACTCATAATATGGGGCAATTCTGTAGAGGCCAACCGAGCATTCATTGTTCAGAAAAAATGTATACGAGCAATATTTGGCTTACAGCAAACAGACAGTTGTAAGGAATATTTTAAAAAGTACAATATACTACCACTGCCTAGTCTGTACATCTTTGAGATTTGTGTTTTCGTACGCAGTCATATGCATCTATTTTGTAAGCACAATGACGCCGTAGTTAGAGCGAGTAGGCATATTCATAAGCTATTAATTCCTAAACAAAGAGTGAATGTATTTAGTCAAAATGTATATTGTATGGCAATACATATTTATAATAAGTTACCAAATAGCCTCAAAGAAATTAATACGATCAATGCATTTAAAAGAAAACTCTTTACATTACTAATGGATAAATGTTGTTATTCTATTGACGAATTTTTAAATAATGTTAAATTGTGATATTTGTCATTATTTTTTGCATGATAATATTTACAATAATTTTAACTATCGAATAATTTAATTTTAATTTTAAGACATATTTTTGTACGCCACACATTGGTAGAGTATGGCTTGCACCTAGAATGTAAAACATCCAAAAACTATGTACCCACTCACCCATATTCTGACAAATAAACCATCATTTCATTTCATTTCATTTCATTTCATTTAAAAGATGCTCCTTTTGTTGCATATTTTCCAACACTAAACCATTTTTGAAGTGAAAACTTCTTTAGCGGCGTTGGATGGGTGTAAAATGTTAAGGAAGCGTCAGGATTAGTTGACCTTTGAATCGTAACCGACGACTGACGTCATACAAGATTAGGTACAGACTATGTATTTTGCAAGTTACAATAGTATCGTCGTAGCTTTAACGGTAAGCACGTCGACTGTAAGTCCTTATAGTTTCAGATAGTATCGGGTTCGAACCATCTGGCCTTCAGGGATTTTTTGTGATTGTTTTTTCTCATTATAATTTATTACTTTTGGTGATTATTTTTTCTTTTTGTAATTTATTACTTTTTATGATATTTTTTTCTTTTTGTAATTTATTATTTTTTGTGATTATTTTTTCTTTTTATAATTTATTAATTTCTTCTGACAGAAAATTAGCAGAAAATAAGTGATAGGTTCTATGATTAGCGCTATATTATAGGTATGGTATGTTCTTTTTTTATCTTTTTCTATGTATATAACGAAGAAAGAAAAAAAGAAAATGTTTTCACTTCTGCCGGCACTCCCAGAGTGCAACCCATCTTTTTTTTAAATATTTTTTAATAAGAATTGTGATTTAAAGTGAAGAGAGAATGAATTAAAAAAAAATAGTCAACGCTTGAAATATCTTCGATAAATTTATTACGGTTATACTCACGTCAATCGTCACGATGCGCCCGACTAGTTTCGGACCCGACTGGAGTCCTTATTCATATTGAATGTTGGGTTGAAAACTAGTCGTCCTGACGATTGACGTGAGTATTGCCGTAATAAATTTATCGAATTGAAAAATGGCTCACGATAGTTTCTATTGAAATATCTTGACTAAAAAGTCTGCAAATGATCCTAAAACCTCGGTATTAACAGGAAATCAAACTGTTTTATTGATTTAAATTGTATTATTGTCCACACTAAAGGTGCGAATCAAATATCAGAACAATCCGTCAACAGGAAGTGGAAAAACCAAGGAATCAAGACCATTTTGAGCCCTTTGTTCATTAAGATCAAAGTCAAAGTCAAAGTCAAAAATCATTTATTCTGTATAGACCATTAAAACGGCACTTACAAAACGTCAAGTTTAAAAAATCTAGACTAGTTTAGCATATGAACCTGCGGTTCGAAACGCGGCCCCGACGGACGTGGGAGGACTCCGGCAAGAAACTCAGCGGGCATTTTTTTGGTCTATTTACAAACATTTGCTTAGTCTTCTTAGTCTAGGGCACGCCGTGATTGCGTCCCCATCATGGGGGAGTGGCTAGAGAGGCGACACGGTGGCCTTTCGTACCGTCAGACGCAGGTCATTACCGCATACGGTAACTTTGGGCGCCATCACTGCGACGCGAGCGTGGACTCGGGGCTGCACACGCTCACCGAGTGTCCGGCGTTCGAAACGCCGAGGCGGGAGCTTGTGACGGCCCTGGGGGTGAGAGTGCTGACGCTCTCCACCTTACTCGCGGTGATGGTTCGCTGCGCGGATGCGTGGGCGGCCAGCGCCTCCTTCTGCGAGCAGGTCATGCTCGTGAAGGAGACAGCATAGCGGGCGCGGCCCGGCTAGCGAGAGAGACTCGCGGACATCGCTGCCCGCGTTCGTAGGCGGCTCGAATGTCGGAGGGCGCAGACCGACCTCCGCACCCCATGAGCGCGGACCTGAGGGTGACGGGTGGAGCCACTCGTCACCCTAGCAGAAGCAGGCCACGGCGGCGGCGCGCATCGTAGGACGATGCGCGCCCCCCCAATATCGGGGGTGAGTCGAGGACCGACTCCGGGGGGAGGGGGGGGAGGGGTATCCGTGGGAATTACCCCCACGTAAAATACATACAATAGTTTGCTTGAGTAGCATAGTTGAGCGAACAACAAGCTCAACAAGCTCATTAGCTCATTTCCAAGCTTGTTTATCATCTAAATATTCTTGGATTTTATAATAGCCTTTTTGGCACAGTTTAGTCTTAATTACATTTTATAGGTTTTAATTAATTATTTAATTTATTTACAGGTAAATCTCTAATTTCATTAGGGAACTTGTTGAAAAAGCGTATACAGTTTGCCCCGGAAAGGATTACTTATTTTATGGAGTCTTTATGTCTTGTATTTATATTATGCATGTCACAAACTAATGAAAATTTTGAGATATTTTTCCTTACATACATTAGGTTCTCGAAAATGTATTGTGACACTACGGTTAGAATATCTATTTCTTTAAGCTTTTCTCGAAGGGAAACTCTTGGGCCCAAATTATAAATAGCTCTCACAGCCCGCTTTTGTAAGATAAATATTGTGTTTAAATCCGCGGAATTATCCCAAAGGAGAATTCCGTAGCTCAAAATAGGTACTATAAAAATAACTGAAATAAACTATTCTAGCCGTATCCACGATAGATCTATCTGATGCTGACTGTACCTATCTATATAACTAATAGTATATACCTAGATTTAATAGGAAAAACCAGAAACGATTACATAAATTGTTATTTTTTGTTCTCGTTTCGAGGACGACTATTAATATGAATAAGTATATTATCAGACTAGCTTAGCGGGCGAACTTCATACCGTCAATTCTTTTCCGCCCGCATGGTGTCAGTTCCCTTTCCCACTGCACTCTCTACTACATTAAGCATGTATTATACATATAAACCTTCCTCTTGATTTACTCTATCTATTAAAAGAAACCGCATCAAACTCCGTAGCGTAGTTTTAAAGGTATATAGGGACAGACAGACGGGAAAAACGACTTTGTTTTATATTATACTATGAAATAATGATGCATTCTATTCCGTATAATAATAATGAATGCGAATATTATATTTTTTATCAGAATAAACATGTTTTATTTCCGCAATAAGCACAGATAATTTAATCTTTATGAAAATACTCATGTCACAGATGCGCCAATTAACAGCTGTAGGTACAGATTAAATATAAAGATAGACTACTGTTTCCCGCGTAAAATAAAAATACATATCTAGCGGCTTATCTTTTCCTGCTAGTAGCGAACGCGTTTATTGATTCCGAATTCATGGAAATGATCATATAAATAGTTATATAGTATTCATGTTACGATGTAATTAATTAATGAAAGAACTGAATTACCTAATCTAAAGACCCATTTACATGTTAATGAACTACTTTCAAGGAGTTCTGTTACGTACATGCATGCAAGTTATCACGTATTGTATTAAAGATCCCAGTAAGCTTAAGAGAAAATGTGTTAGTAACCTCGAGAGCAATGAATCCGGGTCACTCAAAGAATCCAAAAAATCTCGGAAAGTAAGAATGCTAGGTTAATTCAATAAATTGTATTTAATAGACAATTTAATACTCCTTAAATGAAAGTTAAAAAAATATGAGTCACCATACATTTTATTTACACAAAATTACATAAAGAAAAAAAACTGCTGATCTCTCCTTAAAACAAAAATAGGAAACATGAAATTTTTGAACTTTATGACGATTTTCTTGAATTTCAATACTTCGTATTACCTCCTCGTGCTTCCATTACTGCGTTTACGCGGTTTGGCATGCTGTACACCAAGTTCCTTATACGATTTTGGGGAATATTCTCCCATTCCTCTGTGAGAGCAATTTTGAGCTCAGGAAGCGTGATTGGGGGAGGGTTTCGTTGTTTTACGCATCTCCCTAGCTCGTCCCAAGCATGCTCGATCGGGTTGATATCCGGGCTGCGCGCTGGCCACTCCATACAAGTAATGTTCATCTCTTGAAGGTAGTCATTCACAATCCTACCTGTATGAGGTCGGGCATTGTCATGCATAAATATAGCATCCTCACCCAAATTGACCATAAATGGACCAACGTGTTCGTTGAGGATTTCTTCCACATATCTTACGCTAGTTAAAGAGCCGTTTTCTATGATCACCAGCTCTGTGCGACTTTCAGAGGAAATTCCGGCCCACACAAGTACAGACCCACCACCGTAGGCTACTTTTTCTTCGATGCATGCTTGCTTGAATCTTTCCCCTGGTCTTCTATACACTCTGTGTCTTCCATCGTGCTTGTAGAGCATAAATTTTGATTCGTCGGAGAACATAACTTTCGACCAATCTTCAATACTCCAATTTACGTGGTTCTGGGCATATCTTAGTCTTGAAATACGATGGCCACGCTCCAGTTTAGGGCCGTTTGCAGGTCTAAGGGGTTTTAAGTTAGATTCAGCAAGCCGACGTCTTACTGTCCATGCACTTGGGTTACTTCCTCCGAGGCGTCGAAACTGATTTGTGAGTTCAGTTCCTGTGAGAAAGCGATTTCGAAGCATGGTGTTCACCAAGTATCGGTCTTCTCGTGCTGTGGTACACCTAGTTCTGCCCGTTCCTGGTCTGCGTAGGTTAGAACCAGTTTCTTCGTAACGTCGGAGAACTCTTTGTACTGTTGACAGCGACACACCGACAGTCCTGGCTGTATCGCGCTGACTCCGGCCGGTTTCCACCAATGTAAGTATTCTGGTGCATTCTTCAAGTGTAAGCGACATGATTTCAGCTTGAATAATGAATATTGAGCACTATCAACCTGGTTTATGTACCAACATAAATGACAGATTACAAACAAAAGCAAAAACAAATCCTGTAATTTCGTAGTTCCATCTTCGACAGTGTTCCCTTTTCAAATTTGATTTTTTTATGATATAACTTTACAATAACTAAGAAGTTTTAATACTTTCATTTAAGGAGTATTAAATTGTCAATTAAATACAATTTATTGCATTAACCTAGCATTCTTACTTTCCGAGATTTTTTGGATTCTTTGAGTGACCCGGATTCATTGCTCTCGAGTGTATAACATTTCCAATAATGCAGTTGCCCTAGAATATTTATTTGTTTATTAACACCGATAATATTAGAAATGATAAGGCTGTTGACAATGAACTCTCCTCATCAACCACAAAAAAAATGATTTTCCATGATGAACAAATTAAGACATAGGAGGTACTAGCATATGTGTAATAAATAATTTCATGAGTAAATATGGTCCGACTCGTTCACAGCCTTAAATTTTGGAAGATGTTACTTTATTAAATGCGGTATTTTTTTAGTAAATCCCTTTTTAGAAGATCTTCGGTCTGTCCACGTAGCGCTACATACTGATAGACTGTAGATACAGAAATAAAACCTAAAGACGCTTAGTTATGGTTGGTTTTCCTTCTTTTGTTTTTATTTAACCTTCACATGTGAAATTATGTTTATTATCTGTGGTAAAACCGCGAACATACATTCTTATCGAAATACGACAGACTTCCCGGCAAATCCTCAGAGAGCGACAATTTTTTTATAACTATACAGTCTGTAGGTAAGACTGGTAAAAGCAGATCCCAGACTCCGAAGTGAAAGCTATGGACGTTAGTCCCAGTTGCGGATTAACGCTAGGATGAAGAAGAAGGTACATAAGTAAACTGCTGTTCTAGTCTTCTTACCTCTTAGAGCGTTTTCACACTTATCCGATATCCGACATCCGATATCGGAGGAAGTCAAATGTATGAGATATGTGTCTGTCTTTGACATTGTTAATAACCGTGAAGCAGCTGAACGTCAATTAGACCTCCACAACCAGTTGCCGATATCGAAGAAGTCAAATTTGTGGGACTTTCCAGAGCTCCAAATACCCGTCCCAATCCCATTTTAATTCTACGGTCCGACTAAGCGTGATCGTGATATAATGTAATAATGTTTTTATTACGATCATTGATAAAGAATCACTATTATCAACACAGCCGGCGCCGAGCTTTACAAGATATCATACGATACAATTAATGATTTCGTCGTACTTAGATAACACTTTCCCGTAAGCGTACATCCATCTATTAACTTAATAGATTTTCACAGAATGATTAAGTACCACTGATAATAGATATCTAATTCTAGAAATAGGCTATTTGCGTCACATTATTGTGTGCTCGTGGTAAGTGGCAAATGATAAGTTACAAAGTGTTAGAACGATCTCGACTACAAAATGTCATAATGTTCTTAGAACCTTTGGTTCCTAAAACCGTTTGGTTACCAAGGTATTGAGAGTAAACCAAACGGTTTTATTGATTTAAAATATAATTTTCTCCGAAATAAAGGTATTTACTAAATATTACAACAATCAGACTACTGGAATAGGAGGAAACTAGGGCCTTAAGATCATTTTGATTACTTTGTTCGTCAATATCGATCTAATACTGACTTTAAGCCGCATACAGACGTATGAACATAGTGAACATAAACGTCAAACATGAACATTTGGTGTGTACGTTTATAGTCTATTTTTTAAATTCAGATAGTAAAATGACATTACCTGTGTTGCCGGTTTATTGCAATTAAAACATAGTCATGTGCCACCAGTATCGAAGATTTCTGTCGGTTATTTTATAATTAGCTTATATGGATAGAGAACTAAAAAACATTTTACTTGTAACTTTTTTCTTAGAATATAATTAAGCCAAATCACTTGTATACGTGCTCGAAACTATCGACAATGGCTATCGACAATGCTTGTGGCCTAGCCACAAGCATTGTCGATAGTTTCGAGTACGTCACTTAGCACTTAAAGCTGGTATCATCATTTCACAATTTGACATTTGCATTTGTCAATTTACTATCTGAATTAAAAGAACGAACTATAGACGGTATATTCGAACAAGGACATGAACATAGTTTAAATTGAATTCGCGCACAAGAGTCACTGAAAGATTTTTAGTGATTACAGTGTTTCACAAGATATTGTTTAAAGCGGATCCTAGATATGGAGAAACAGATTTGTATAAAAAATAAAGGCCTGTACCCTTCCAAGTTCTGTAAGAAGTTGTTATGTAACATTTATTAAAACTATTCAAACACCGTACACCATATGGAACACACAGATAGGATCGCAGCGAACATGTTTAAGTAACCGAGTGTTCGATGCTCGTTGGTGTTACACAACTACACACGTGCGAACCAGGTTGTTGCGTATCCTAGAACGCAACAAATTTGTTCGTATGTGTGTACGCGGATTTACGTTGACGCATTGCGAAATTAATACTAGCCAACACTCCTAGATAAGTGCCAATTGGTTGGCCGGTGTATTGTACAATAGTGTGATGAGTGTATGGGTTTGATGGGATATACCTACGAAAAGTGTCCAACACGTCTAAAGAAGTTATCAGTTCAATAGACATAGGTACCTATTATATTACTTAGTAAGAAAGTCAGCTTAGCTTACTTTAGGCCTAGATAGCACTTTATTGAATGTCCTACATTTCTTTTAACTTCCATCACAACATAGTATAAAACAAAGTCGCTTTCTCTGAATCGAAAAATCCCTATATCCCTTTGTATGCTTAAATCTTTAAAACTACGCAACGTATTTTGAGGCGATTTTTTTAATAGATAGAGTGATTCAAGAGGAAGGTTTATATGTATAATACATGCTTAATATAGTAGAGGGTGCAGCGGGAACGGGATCTGACGCCACGCGGGCGGAAAAATATTGGCAGTACGAAGTTCGCCGGGTCAGCTAGTTTTTCTATAAAAAAATATTGTTTCATATTATTTCTAGAATATTTCTTGTTATTACATATTATATTTCTTATTACAAAGAATAAAAAGGTTTAGTTGGAATGTGAAATACTTACCAACACATTTTTCCCGAAACGTAATAAAGGCAGATTTTTTTCCGCGAAGTCAGAATTTTAGCTCTAGCGCTGGAGAATTTCAATTACTAAACAACGATTGATCGGAATTCACACTCAGGCACGTGTCGGGAAAACCCATTTACAGTTTAAAACTAAATCAAAACATGTTTTTTTCCAAGTACTATCGTTACATTGTTTTCAGGTGATACCAAACTAAATAACAGCTTCTCTCTCTTAACTTAAGAGCTGCTCTCGTGTCGATAGAGTAATCGCCACTCTTCTCTCTCCTCAACCAATTCTTTAACCTTTCTCCTTTCTCTTTCTTTCTTTATACGACGCGACTTTATCCATTCCTTTATCTGTGCCATATACGTTCTCTTGATCTACTTCTTCATCTCTTTCTTCTACCTTCCCTTCTATGATATTTTTTTTAAAGTTGTGTCTTTTCACGTATTCTACTTTTCTGAACCTTGTTTTGTACTCTTACTCTTAATTCTTCTTTAAATAATAGCTTAATGATCCTTCTTTCTTCTTCATCTCATCGTTAATACCAGTCGCATCCAAAGCTTTCAACTTGCTACTTTTTAACTGCAGATTCGGCTGAACTTCGATATTTTCTGTAAAGCGACCGCCATCTGACCTCTACAACCCAAAGGTTGCACCAGTTAGACCAGTTAGTTGTTTTTAGGGCTCCAACTGCCCGTAAATGATCTAATTTCCTGATAATGATATTATTGTCTTCAAATGATGGCTGTCACTATTACACCATACCTACGTCTTTAAGGCCAACATTATAAAAATCTTTTAGTAAACACATTTTTTTTTAAATACCTACTTAGATAATTATCTCAAAATTTGAAATACATTAATTGTTATATTTGTCTAATAATATAATTTGATTACAACCGGATCTAGATTATTTGATTAGATTGATTGCGATCTTTCAGTTTACATTTCGGCTGAAAAGCTCGTGCCGATAAAAATTTTTTGCAGTACTTCAATTGAACGTTACAGCTGCAAATTTTATGAAAAACGTTTAACCTAAAGTATCTACTCTGCTCACAACATTTTTATCTTAGTTCCTACCTACTTTATACATATTTAAATTTCCACCGAAGACTGAAAACTGATCTTCATCAATGAGTGTTTTATCTAACATTGAATTAAAATACTCCTCAGGTATTTACATATTTGACTTAATACGCAAGTCTATCAAAGGACCGTGTAGATCTGTTAGGTAAATTTAAACCCAAACTAAGCAAAACTCGCAGTACACATTCTAAAACGCGGTTGAACATACATAATAATGATTTACTCACAACAATTAGGCCGGCAAACTGCCTGTAACTATATCTTACATTTACGATATCATATCGCTCTCGGCATAATTTAAATGCCAAAGGATTTAGATAATCTTGCGGTGTCTACATGAATTTCAGTTGTAAAATGATTGTCTGAAACACGAAAAACACTTTACAGCAAAACAATTCTAAGAAAACCTCAAAGTTTCGGGTTTTCACATCGACAAAGTCGCTGAAATACGCTTTAACGTTCTCAGACGTTTATTAGCAGCGTGATTGCGAGAAAACCATGTTTTTGTTTACGCAAACCGCTTCGCTAATTTTATCTCCGTGCTTCTCTAGAAAGAAAGATGAAAGTATGCGTTTTTGAACGGTCGGCATTTCGTGGAATATTGCGAAGTAGTAAACTGACCTGGTTTGACTTCTAGTTATCTTTGACTGAACACCTGGCTGTGCGATTTGTATAGAGTTCTCGATAGCTATTAAGGTTATGACGACGAGGGCTATGAGTGTGTTATTTAAAAAATGAATAAATTGCAACTGTTTTTGTAAATATTGTTTATGGTGTACAAAGGATATCGTATTATTTTATGGTAATGCCCGATTTACGTTATTCCAGTCCAGTTATCCAGCAAATCAATCCACTCCAGTGCTGCACTAGATTGTAGTGTTCACATCATTCCAGTGAGGTATTCCAGGCCTGAGGATTGTTCAAGCGCATGCACATGCTCATTCTAGTGTTGGTTCACATTATTCCAGTAGCATTCAAGGAGTCGGCCCTACGATCGAGAGGTCTCGGGTTCGAATCCTGGCCATAGCACTACGAAATAAGCAAAATGCTAATTTTTATTCCAATTTGGAAATGTTTTTCTCAGTCTGAAGCTGGAATATTTAAATTCCATTCGGAATGGAAATAAGTAAATATCTTATCTAGGTACATGCTGAATATAAACATATCTACTTTACGTAAAATAAAACGCTTCAGCAAAGTCTTTTCTGATATATTTCCTCGAAGCTTCCATCGGGACTTCGTAATAATCAAACTAATTCTCAAACGAATTTCTCGGCGAAGCTTTTCATCATAATACTTAGATTCCCTACCGTATTTTCATTAAAACTTGTTTGAAATCTGCCCCCGAAGGCATGACAGTGCCAGACCGCCTGTAAGCTCTCTCCTAATAATTGAAATTTCTACATAGTTTAGATTTCGCGAAGTGGCGAGTACGGTGAGTAGTTAACTTATTGTGTTTCTGTAACTGCATATCTGGTGTATCTGTCGCAGCCAACTTATTTAATCAGCCGTTCAATTAACCACCTAGGCTCTTTAGTAAACGGCATCATTCAATTAACGGCCTGAATTAGCCATTTAATTCAACGGCTAGGCGAATGGTTTGGATCGATGACGTAGAATTATTTGCCTAGTCATTTCATGAAATATATAATAGGTAAATGACTGATTTCTGCATGGTTATAAAAAAAATTACTACAAGGCTATTGCGGGAGGTGTTGTGTTCTCGGCGGTGAGTAGGGTAGCCAGAGCTCACTGGAGAGTTTTTGTGCTGTCAGTCGGAAGACCAAATGCTTGTCCTACTCAATCTATGTTCTAACAGGGTCGGCAGCGCGAGTGTGACACCGCAGCTGCCCTTTCCATTAGGCGGGCCGTGTGCTTGTCTACCAACTAAAAAAAACACCGGCCCCTCTTTGCAGAGAAGGTATAGGTGTTTAAATATATACTCAAAAACATTAATGCTTATAAGTATTGCGTGTAGTGGAGACAGCAAAAGCAGAAACATCGGTAGGTAGGTATAAGCCACGTAGAACAGAATATGATGAAGTTTTCGTTCTCCATGGTCTAAACTAATGAATTGCATGTTGCGTGACAAACAAGATCTAAGTAAATACCTATATGATTGCACCGTCTTCCTGTTCAAAATTTTCACCATTCGCAGTGGCGAATGGTAAAAATCTACCGATGTTTCTGCTTTTGCCGTCTCCACTACACGCAATACTTATAAGCATTAATGTTTTAAAGAGGGGCCGGTGGTTTTTTTAGTTGGTAGACAAGCACACGGCGCGCCTAATGGAAAGGGCAGCTGCGGTGTCACACTCGCGCTGCCGACCCTGTTAGAACATAGATTGAGTAGGACAAGCAAGCATTTGGTCTTCCGACTGACAGCACAAAAACTCTCCAGTGAGCTCTAGCTACCCTACTCACCGCCGAGAACACAACACCTCCCGCATTAGCCTTGTAGTAATTTTGTTTATAACCATGCAGAAATAAGTCATTTACCTATTATATATTTCATGAAATGACTAGGCAAATAATTCAACGTCATCGATCCAAACCATTCGCCTAGCCGTTGAATTAAATGGCTAATTCAGGCCGTTAATTGAATGATGCCGTTTACTAAAGAGCCTAGGTGTTTAATTGAACGGCTGATTAAATAAGTTGGCTGCGACAGATACACCAGATATGCAGTTACAGAAACACAATAAGTTAACTACTCACCGTACTCGCCGCTTCGCGCAATCTAAACTATGTAGAAATTTCAATTATTAGGAGAGAGCTTACAGGCGGTCTGGCATATCATGCCTTCGGGGGCAGATTTCAAACAAGTTTTAATAAAAATACGGTAGGGAATCTAAGTATTATGATGAAAAGCTTCGCCGAGAAATTCGTTTGAGAATTAGTTTGCTTATTACGAAGTCCCGATGGAAGCTTCGAGGAAATATATCAGAAAAGACTTTGCTGAAGCGTTTTATTTTACGTAAAGTAGATATGTTTATATTCAGCATGTATATAAGATATTTACTTATTTCCGCTTCAGTTTGAGAAAAACATTTCCAAATTGGAATAAAAATTAGCATTTTGCTTATTTCGTAGTGCTATGGCCAGGATTGGAACCCGAGACCTCTCGATCGTAGGGCCGACTCCTTAAATAGGTACTAAAATGCCGACTTACTCACTTAATTTGTTATAGTAATGTATTATATATATATATATAATGTATTATAGGCAATGCATCATGTGAAGGATATATCTTGCGAAGAAGAGTAGGAAGAGCCGGAAGGCTAACCTTGTACTCTGAGTTCACCTTGGCCTCGAATGCAATCATACACCCGTTTCTGCTAATTTTGTGACATAACAACACCACTGTCATACCGCTCACATTGTATAAAATGTCATTAAATTTGAACTTTTAAGGTCTTTTAAGGTCTTCTAAGGTCTTTTAAGGTCTTGAATTCATTTACCTGCTTTAGTCATAACATATCTATCCAATCTGTTTTCAGAACCTACCTAACATAAAAATTACAGGTGAAAATAAATAATACCTGTAAACTAAGTAAGTAAGTAAGTAGGTAAACTGATCGATTCTGATAAAAACGAGTAACTTGATGATTCGCAATAAATTTCAATAGATTCTTATTAATCGTAAAATAGTCACTCTTATGAGCAGAATCACAATAATTAATTTACTAAGTAGTTTCTAATTTAGTGTAAATATTGCATCATGGCAAAATATTATCCTAATCCAGTTTAACCCTTAAATGCATGATTTTTTATTTATTCATGAAATAAATATTTCAGTATAGATTTTGAGTCACAGTTATAGGGAAAAATAATAAAAAAAATCTTGATATTAATAAAAAGTATATTTTTGAAAAAAAACAGTATGTAGACTTTTGGCTACATTATGCGTCTAGGTAGGTGACGAAAAATCTTGTTCATACATAATAACCCATTGGATCTTATGGCCCATAGGGTTATTTTGTATGAAACGCAGCAAAAAAAATACTTTCCTTTGTATGGCAAAGGGCCACCTGCCACTTGGTGCAATTAGTGCGTGAAAACCCCTTGCAACCTGGTAGTTTGCACCTATTTTTTATATTACACCGTTTCTCATTATGATCACCCTATCAGTTCTAATATCTTTAGGTGGAACAGGCGTCATAGGTTCTCGGTGCTTTTCGCATCAAATTCTCCAAACTACTACTGGATGGTCTTCCTCTTTTATTTTCGACAAACTTTTTATAGTTAGGTACATGTGTCTGCTAAGTCTGACCTAAATTCTCCAAGGTTCATAACTTTTTTTGTCCCTTTATTTATATGAGTTTCCTTATACAACACCCAAGAATTTATAATCGCCATGTCTATCATATGATAAAAAGCCGAAGGTACCATTTTCGATTTTTTATTCTGATCCTGTACCTTCCTAAGAAACTGTCAATGAGGTCTACTCCTCCCATATGGGCATTGTAGTCCTTTATGATTTTGGAGCATGGTATGATGATTTCCGGTTTGTCTTATCTGTTAACTGTGCCTGCGGGCTCAGCACCGATGTAGGTAGACGCTAAAGTTACCATCTTGTTGTCCTTCCAATAAGTAACTGATGTGTCTACACCTTCGTAATCGGCCACTTGTTCTTCATACGTACCCCGAGGTATAGAATCCTTGATAAATTCCTTTTGTGTTGGTAGTTTACAATTTTAGCCAAGGCGGTTTCTTTGAATCGTACCTAATGCATAAATACCTTGACGTTCCAAGTAGTAAAGCAGCGGAATTGACGTGTTAAAATTGTCGAAGTAGAGTATGTGATTGATTCTTCGAGGAATTTGCCAAATAAGCTCCCGGCTTCGTGATCTCCAAGCTGCAACTTCAGTACTACCTGTACTTATTTGAGATGAGGTTCCCGCCACAGGTTCCGCAGTGGATGTAACACCTGACAAGTGCTCCTCTTCATAGACTATGGGAGGGTCTTCATTATTGTCCAAGGGTTGATCTTCTAGTTCATGTAATGGGTCTCCTACGTTTGAAGATTAATCGATATTATCATCATCGAAATCTTCACCATCTTCGGAGACCTCACCATCATTTAAAGCAGCAAGAGCTGCCTCAATTTCCTTTTCTACCAGGGAGCCAGACATGCTATAGAGAAAAGCCAAATAAGCAAAATACCAAAACTATACCCAAATAAGCAAAATACAATAAACGCATGATGTAGACATTTGGCAACATACACAAAAATCAAGCTTGAGACACATTCAGCATAAATTGCCAAAAAAACCGTTATAATAGTTGTTTCTTACCTTACGTCAAACCTATTTCTTATTTTTGTAACACTTTTTGACAAATAATGTCCACTAAATCTCAATTCAAAAGTCACCAATTATCACACAATCAACAATTTTCCAAACTTCACTTTCGTTATGTCAAATTTCGCGCAAATTTTAATTTCTAACGACCCTCTTCTATTTTTTTTTTAACATTATGATATTAGCTATGATTTAAACAGTCACTCTGAAACACTGGTCACATGTGTCACTTTTTAAAAGTACTAAAGTAGTATGTAGACTTTTGGCAACAATATGCATTTAAGGGTAGGGACCTTTTTAGAGAAGGTCTAAAAAGGCCTCTTTTTGTGACGCGAGTCAAAAATTATTTTCACTGAAATCTATTCTGATGGCGCCAAATTTTAAATGAACCTAAAAACCAATAAAACATTACGTATAAAGCTCTCAACTTTTACGACCAACCGTTATAGACAAAATATGGCCGCGTTGTACAATCACACGTGTACAACATCTGGCAGGCAGGGGACAGTCGGTTACAAAAGTGTAATTACAAATTACTAAAGTGGGTCGGTTGGCGGTCACGCACGCTCCACGCACACCGTGCACTGACATGCATCAATGAATTACGTAACCGAATAAAAACACGGTCAATGCGTGAACTCATATGTTCTTTTTTTAATACAGCTATTGGAAAATATTGTTATTCGACATGGCCAGTGTGAAAATTGATTATTTGCCAATTTGATTTTAATATTTCTGTACCATGCTACATTCTGAGAATAACATAACGGAAAACCCAATGTCATTATTCTCGCACCGGAAATCGAACAAAAGATCTTATACATCCTGAGATACTCTTACTTTATACAGCTATACAAATTTTATTAAACCCACTTATTGGGAATCGTACCTACCTACATTTTGTTAGTAACAAAAGAAACTAAAGAAATAACAACTTATGAATTATGATACATAGTAATTTCACAGTAGTAAATTGGAACCTTCTTTAGTCCCACCTGGAGGCCTCGGCCAGGTGCTTCAATATTAAAATGGGTCGCCATCTTATGAATAATTTAATAACAAAAGCCGGTGAAGGAAAGACTAACATTATTCACGCGCGCCATATCATAACAAAAAATCTAATGTTTTTAAAATAATTGGAAATGCGATACTTTTTATCAGCTTTGTATTAAATGGTTCACACGCACACACAAACATACACACATTATAAGAATAGGTTTGCACGTTGTACGTGTTCTCAAGGTCCACTCTTATAATAAAATGGATTGTACTATTCGTAGGATTCACAACTTTTGAAAATTCTCAAGTGTGTCGGTTTCCCTATGTTTTCTTTTACAGAAATACCCAAGTATTACTTTTTTTTCTTTTTTTTATAAATATGACACGTCAATTTGACTTTACCTCGCCTGATGGTAAGCTGAAGGTAAAGTCTCAAAAAAGGGCCACCATTATATACGCGTGCCATGTTAACAATGGTGGCACTCAGCTTGACGGCCTCATCTGATGCTTTTTCACGCCCCGCTTAAAGGACCCGGGCCTGTAGGAAGAGGGAAACACGTGAGCTGGCAAGGAATTCCAGGTCTTAATGGTGCGACAAAGGAAAGAGTCACCGAACCGCTTGGTTCTTGAAGGAATGTTCTGCACCGTATAGGGGTGACATCTAAGTCCTGCACGTGTCGTCCTGTATAGGAAGGGGGAGGGTGGGACCAATTGGAATAGCTCTTCAGAACATTCACCATGGTAGAGACGGTAAAAAACTGCCAAGGAAGCAACATCTCTACGCATCTGCAGAGACTTAAGGGTACTCGTGACCTCAGGATTTCCGATAATGCGGACCGCACGTCGCTGCAACCTGTCGAGAGCATCTAATAAGTACTTTGCGGATCCATCCCACAGATGTGAGCAGTATTTCACGCAGGAACGAATTTGTGTCTTGTAAAGAAGACACCGTTTCTCCGGCGTGAAAAACCGTCTCACTCTGTTCAGGACTCCGAGTTTACGCGAGGCTGCTTTGATGATACTCTCGATGTAGTTTTTGTTGTTCAGTTTGCAGCGAACATCCATACCGAGGATATTGAGGTTGTCCTGCAGTGGCAGTGGCGTGCTCTGAAGAGTGGGAAGAGGAAGGAAAGAAGACACCTTTGCTGTAAACGCACATGCATGCGTCTTCTTGGCATTGAACTCGACCAAGTTCTCAGAGCCCCATTGGGTAATGTGGTTCAGGATCCGGTCAAGCTCGGTGACAAGAAGCTGCCTTTTATCCGCAGGACGTCCATGATAACTCCCGTGCAAGGTGCTATCATCCGCATAGCAATGAATGCTGCCGGTCGATAGCATGTCATTGATATGCAGAAGAAAGAGAGTTGGCGATAGGACAGACCCCTGCGGTACGCTGGCATTTACCTGCAAGAACTCCGAGGCTCGTCCATCACAAAGGACGCGAATACGGCGCTCCTGCAAGAAGCCGGCAACCCGGTCGCATAGTCTAGGAGGCAGACCAAAGGCTGGTAACTTGGAAAGAAGCGACTTGTGGCAAACTCTATCGAAAGCTTTGGCGATGTCAAGGCTAATTGCCAATGACTCGCCGTGCTTGTCCATAGCCTCACCCCAAATATGGTTAACATACGCCAGAAGATCACCCGCTGACCGTTTCGGCCTGAAGCCATATTGCCGGTCATTAATTAGGGAGTGATCTTCAAGGTGACGCATGAGCTGTTTGTTAATTATGTGCTCGAACACCTTGCACAGCACTGAGGTGACGGCTATGGGTCGATAGTTGTTTGGGTCTGAGCGATCCCCCTTCTTGTGGATCGGCTGTACATTCGCCTCTTTCCAAGCCGAAGGCACTGTACCAGAGCTGTAGGACAGCCGGTACAGCCGCGCAAGCATTGGAGACAATTCCGCTGCACATTTTTGCAGAACAACCGCTGGAATACCGTCCGGACCACTGGCTTTCCGGACATCGAGTGACTGCAATACTGTTCGGATATCGCATTGCCTGATACGAATATCAGGCATTGCATGGTCACTGACGGGCTGTGTCGGCGGCTCCATACCACAATCATCGACTCGGGAGTTGGCCGCAAAGAGATTAACCAGCAAATTTGCTTTCTCTTGCGGCTCATGGGCCAGGGATCCATCGGGATTGCGCAGCGGGGGCAGCGAAGGCTGGCAGAAGTTGGCTTGCACGGCTTTGACCAGTCGCCAGTAGCCACGGCTGCCCGTGGGATGCTCTACTAGCTCCTGACCAAGCCGCGCTATGCGCTGGGCATCCGCTCTGACATAAGCCCTCTTGCAGGCCTTTGTGGCTCTGTTGTACGCCGCCTTGAAGTGGCCCACGTTGGGATCGCACGTAGCGCGCGCCCTCATCCAAGCGCGGTACGCAGACTGTTTATGATTAACAGCCTCCGCGCACTCGCGCCCGAACCAGGGGCGTGCCCTGCGGACACCGGCGACATCAGTGTAGGGGATATAATATTCCATGCCCAGACTGATCTCACCGGCGACAGCAGTTGCGGCCTCAGATGGGTTCTTACTTCCAAAGCAGCGTTCAACCCACGGGATAGACGCAAAATAATCACGCAGTCCATCCCAGTCCACTGACGAGTAGTGCCAGAGACGCCGCTTCCCCTGCACGGGACGTGGTGGGCGTTAAAATCCCCCAAAAACACAAGTTCAGCGTTCGGAAACCGCTCCTGCGCATCATCTGCCGCCTGACTAAGTTATTCAAAGAGTCGAGTTGTCTCGGCATCTCCTGTATGGGAGCGGTAGAGGCACACATAGATCTGACTCGTAGAGCCATGGTCTATGATACCCAAAGGGTAGAAAAGGATGGGTCCTCTAGGCAGCGCAAACGGCGACAACAAACATCCGCCCTAACAAATACGCACACCCCGGCTTTTGCGCGGAAATTCTCCTCAAGGACATAGCCGGGGTAGAGTAAGTAGGTCGTGTCATCAGGGCGGCGTATTTGTGTCTCCGTAAGAAACAGCATTGCTGCTTTCGCCGTCTCCAGGTGTTGGTGGACGGCGTTGAGGTTTGTATGGAGCCCACAGATGTTTGTGGACTCCACCTCAAATAGCGAGCTCGAGGGAGAGTTTTTTGCCGCTGTGTAGACCAATCTACTGTAATTATGCGCTGCCATGAGGATGAAGAGGAGGGAAGGCGTGAAAAAAGAGGCGATTGTTGTCGCAGCACAGCGTGACAAAGCGTGGGATATTGGTTTTATCTATGAATGTGACGTATGGCGAGAGCCCACGCGCCGAACGGAAGGGCCCCCGTACCCACCCGAGTATGGTCGCCGGGCTCCCTCGTCCAGTCACCAACCGGCACGACGAGCCATATCGGGATTATGCGCGACCTGGTGGGGCAGCCTCCCAGGGTGGTTAGTCCCGGTTGGGCCCCTGTACTATGCCGCGGGCGGCCAGCGGCACCACCGTTTCTACAGGTCTCCCTGTTAGGCGCGTCGCCCCCCCCCCCCCCCCCCCCCACTAGATTACGCCAAGACCCACCGGTCCCACTCGTGCTGCGACCTTAATCCCCCCTGCCCGGCTATGCACTTGCTGACTCCTGAACGCAATCCAACCGAGATTGGATTACCATGGAGGATTTTTCGCAAAAGTGCACGGTGGTACTCACCCGGTCGAAATTTGTGACAAATTTGTGCCATCAAATTTCAACCACCCTATCCCCCTATCCCTATCCCCTATCTTATCCGACGCATCAACGGAGAACTTAAACTGCTGTGAATACAGATTTAAAATTTGGGCAGTGGAACCCCCTCAAACATCTTTCGGTCTTCAATCTTTGATTAAGACAGATAAGAATCATAATTCAGCACAACAAATATAATAACGTAATCTTACTCAAATCGTAGATATCACTTGTGATACTTGGTCCTTCATTTTCTACAAAAAGCTATAAAATATTTATTATCTTCTAAAGTATGTTACTATCAGAACATTAGATTCGACCTACCGAGAACAGTTACGAACTATTGAAAATAGACCTTAAGTCCACAACGCTACGCGGCGGGACACGAATAAATATTAACCACATTGTACAGTCACAGTTTATGAGGGGAGGGGTGAGGCTAAAATCAGGTTAAGAGGACGCCTTGAAGCCATGGAAATAGAAGATTTACTCTAAGCGGATCACTTGTGCAGTTGTGCCTTAATTTCTTTCGGTAGGGTTTGACTGAATAAAATGTCAGGTCTGTGGTGTCGTTGCGTCTAACTTCTGAATTTTTTTGTTAAAAAATAAACTGATACAAATTCACGAAATCCCAAGTCAGATCAGTCAATCGTATTCCAATAATAATATTCATATAAGATATTACCTGAACCTATAAGAAAAAGAGGGCTCAAAGCCCCAAATATTAAAATCAACTTCGAATTCTCTTTGAACCGAGCTAATACTACTACATGTTACTCAATATGCATCCATCACTCCTTCATATTATAATTATATACTAAAACTAAATTTTTATCCTTGGAAAATATTATACAATTTTCGTTCTTTGAGCCAGTATATCTAATCGTATATGTACGTCCTTTATTATTACCGGATAAAGAATGGGTGTCTCTTTCGTATAACATCAATATTTGATATGCCAATTTGAACTAATGCTGGTTCGTGTCTTCGTGACGTGGTACTGGTTTGACTATTTTTAAACGGACGCCCCTTTAAGTTATCTATTTCTATTTTGGGTAAAAATGTCTTTCTGATGATCTCCAGTTTTATAGTTTTACTATCAATATTGTGCCCAAAATCTTTCGCTTTAAAACGACGATAAAATTACCCGAGATATTTTTCTTTCATACACACCCTGTTAAATTAATTATAAATAATATAAAATAAGTATAAATGTCCTGTACGCCGAGCCATGTCACCTACAGAACGGTCCATAATGTGTAAATACTGTTATTCTTAAGTTCTAGATGTAACGAATTACATAGAAAAGACAATAAGATAAATAAGTGTACATATAAGTTAAGAAATTTTAAGTCTACTGGAATTCCATGTCAATAAAAATTGTGAATTTAAGTTGCTCCTTAAGTGCCTATGCGGCCTAATGAGAATTATGGCACCTAAACGAGCATATTACGCCCACAAGTCGGAACACTACGATACAGTTTGGAACAGTTCTAAATACGATCCAGAACAATAGAAATAAGAAGAAAATTGTAATTGGAAGAATAAAGCAACAAGTTTCTGCAAGGACTTGGGTTTTATTTAAGAGATAATTCTGATTGTCGGATAAAGTCCACGACAATAATGATCCTTCAACAATCCGTCTCGAGAGTTGAGCTGCAAAGCCTCAGCAAAGGGAAGCCGTGGTAGAAATGTTGTATTTTTTATACTATATTAAAGCATCTCTTAAACTGAATGTATCTGAAATTCTGTATTCTTCATGGAAAGTTACTATCATCGTTCTGTTACAGGTGAGATTTTTTCACTGGCCTTCGGCCATCTTTTGAAAATTTTAACCCATCGCCACTGCTTTCTAAACAACGCAAGTGGCACGTATTTCTTATTTCTTGCTAAATTATTATGAATAATTCTATTTGCCACATATCTAATTTAGCAAAGAGCACGGTGGACTCTTATAGTCCCATGTTAAAGCACCGTGTGTTATTGGTCGATTGGATACGGACATAAGGGTATAGTTATGTGTTCAATCATTGAACAGATAATTACCGCTCAACGAACTGTGTGGTCGCATTTTACACGCTTTTTATTAGCTTCATTTGGGCGCAATTATGACCCACTTTAAACGGTTAGATTTTGTTCAAACGTTGTAGATTTAAATGTTAACACTTTTCTTAATTTATTTTCTATTTTTTTGGTTCAGTTCTCTATAAAAGCGTGATTTTATTTTTTTAAAACTATTATTTACTATGTCATATTTTTTGTATTTTTAAGGGCCACAAAGTACAGAAGTTAAAAGTATTTAAGAACTAGCGATTTTTATTACTAGATTGCACCTACTACAACGCTATATATTTCTTGCGTTCACGTAATTATATTTTAACAGATTTTTTTTCTCTGAAATATTGAAACTACAGATTGATTTCTGTCATCGATTGTACCTACATCTCTGCGAAAAGAACTCTTTCCTAGAAGCGTGGAGCATGTCACACGCGTTGTCTTTCAAAGAAGTATCGATTATCTTTGGAGTTATTGATTATATCTCGATTCTGAAAACGAGAAGACCTATAATTATTTGTTACAGTCTAATTATAAGTACAAGTTTATTTCTTAGGAATATTCGCACTGAGCCTTATCTTTAGAATTCTGGATACTGTCTCAAACTCCGGTGGTCTGGCACAGTAAACTTGCTAATTAATTTTGTTTTATACTTCGCTGAAAGTTGAATGATATATGAATAATTTATTATTTTATAGGTACCATGCGTGGGCAAAAGTAAAGCCAGTGACAATAAACTTACTTCCATCACATCTAACGAACTCATTCATCTCGATATGCTGTACTTTCATCTAGTTCTAGCCGGCAGGAAACGGTTAATAGGTGTCGACATTACCTCACCACTGATTGGTACCCTCGCAAATCCTTGATTCGCAGGTTGCAAATTATTTTTAGTACCAACTGATAACACACTTCTCATTTTAACACGTCCATGCGAACAACGTATATACAGGGTGTATTTTCGAAACGGGGCAGTAAGGGCAAGTACCTTAACCGTTGCAGTTACAGCAAAACGTTCTTAAAAGACCTTCCCTAACTTTTTGGGACATTTTGAACTGCATTCACAGATTTTGTAAAAAACTTACAGTTAGCAAAAAAAATGCAAAAAGTTCAAATTTTTTTTTTATGCCAATCGATTCTATTTCATGTGGGGATCAAAAAACTCTATGGGACTATTTTAGCTTTCAGTACTAGAAAAGACAGAAATCGCCAAAGACCTTTCCCATACATTTCGTACGGAAATATGATAAATCAACTCGAAACTCATAGGTCAGGTAAAATTTTGAACTTTTTTAAATAAAAAAAAATCATTTAAACATTTAAGAAATTGGTTCATGAAATAAATTGCTCAAAATGATTTCCATTTTCACGAATACATAAGTCTATCCTTTTTTGCACTGAACGAATGGCGGCTAATAATGTTCTGGGATGAATATTACGTAAAATGGTCATTAATGCATCCTTGAGCTCTTGAACACTGGCGTACGTCGTCTTATACACCTCGTTTTTCACGAAGCCCCATAAAAAAAATCAAGTGGTGTTAGATCGGGGCTACGAGGTGGCCACTGTGTTGGACCATGTGTACCTATCCACTGTGTACCGAATAGGCGGCTCAAATTGGAACGTGAAAGGTGACTGTTATGTGGCGGAGCACCATCTTGTTGAAAATGAACTTTTCGCAATTCCGACAGGGGCCATTCGTCCATCTCGTTTTCAAGATGGTGTAAAATGACTTCATTATACATGGCAGAATTCAGTTTCCCTTCATAAAATTCCACCATTATGACTCGATTGGACATTATACCACACCAACAGTTGAATGAGAAGCGAACCTGATTATGACTTGCCGTAACTCTTAGTGGATTTTCTTTGGACCAATAGTGGTGATTTTTTCTGTTGTACATACCGTTATTGGAAAAATTCGTTTCGTCTGACCACAGTATGTAATTTAAAAATTCATGATCTCTGCTTATTTTTCCTCTTAGCCATCTGCAAAAAGTAAGCCTTCGAACATCATCACCCGGATGTAACACTTGAACTATGCGCCCATATCGATAGCACTTGTAGCCGTATTTCTTCCATATCTTTATCACAAGGGAGTGGGATACACCTACTTCAAGGGCGACTTGCCTGGACGATACCTCTGAATATGCTTCGACATAAGTTAGAACCGCAATCTCCGTGTCCATGTCCACACGAGGCTGCCGCTTTCTTTTGAAAGAACCCTGCAATTCCAGGTTTTTCAAAAGATTTGTAATAACCTTTCTTGTTGGCACATGCCGCAACGGATACTTATTGCGGTACCACACTAATGCAGCTCCCGCATTTCGATTATTGACAAAATACGCTTCTAATAAGTCAATTTTTTCACGATTAGAAGACATTTTAGCGAAAATCCTTAATCAATAATTCATACGAAGTTTCTCAGCTGAAACTAAGAATAACACACAGATTTTCGAATCAAATTCGAAATTTGAGGGTAAAAATTCTTTTTATTTACTTTACAGTCAATTCTACCCACTTCCTGGCCATAACAAAAAGTTAGACCATCGTAGAAATTTGTTTCTGTTGCCGAAATGTATGGGAAACGTTTTTGGCGATTTCTGTCTTTCCTAGTACTGAAAGCTAAAATGGTCTCATATAGTTTTTTGATCCCCACATGAAATAGAATCGATTGGCATAAAAAAATTTTTTTGGACTTTTTGCATTTTTTTTTTTGCCAACTGTAAGTTTTTTACAAAATCTGTGAATGCAGTTCAAAATATGTCAAAAAGTTAGGGAAGGTCTTCTAAGAACGTTTTGCTGTAACTGCAACGGTTAAGGTACTTGCCCTTACTGCCCCGTTTCAAAAATACACCCTGTATACGACAAAAATTAGTGTCGTTACCATGGCACAACAACCAGAAAAATTACTCAAACTGAGAAGCACGGGTCAGTGGACTGGCAACACATTCGATGAGTGCCATGCCTAGATGAGTCAAGGGTACGAAGAAAGACTATCAATGGTCCTGTTGAACAACGACCTGATAAGGAAGGAAAGGACTTTCGATAAGAAATACAGAATACACATCGGACCGAGAGAAGACTGGAAGATGGATGCAAAAGGCACCATCTTCTACAAAGACGGCTCCAGAAAGGAATCTACCAAGTTCTCTGGCTCCGGAGTTACGTAACAACTGCGAAAATGGAACAGTAATAAACAGAATGATATCTTTAGGCAAATATACAAGTGACTTCCAATCGGAAATCTATGCTAAAATGGAATGCGAGAAAATGGTGGACCGCCGGAAACCTGACAGACATAGGAATGGTCACCATTTATAGCAATAGCCAGGCGGCACTGAAATCACATGACAGAACAGAAACAACACCAGCACTCACCAAGGAATACAAGAATTCACTGGAAAGACTGTCCCGAAAATCCGACGTGACACTTGCCTGGGTACTAAGACATAAAGGGAACACGGGCAAGGAAGCAGCGGACGAACTGACCAGAAAAGGATCTGATGAAAGCCAGTGGCGGCCTTACCCATTGCGAGGCTCCGGGCGGCAGGTCTTCGCGAGGCCCTTTGTATGTGATGCGAATGTATGTCATGTTTAAGGAGAAATGCTAATAATAATAATAATAACTTTATTGATATAAAAATACATTTTTACTTAAATAATGAATGGAACCTCCTTTTAAGCAAATAAAAGCCTGTGTCAGGAGACTCCGCTCTTCTACTACATAAATTTTGGCTTAAATTAATTTCGACTGTTTAACAATTATTGCTATTTGACTTTAAGAGTAAAAATCATTTAAAAATAAACAAAGTAAACTTAGCACAAATTTGAATGTTGTTTAGGTTAGCGTGAGTGTGTATGAGCACGTATGTTTTTGTGGTGTGTGTGTGTGTGTGTGTCTGTGTGTGTGTGTGTGTGTGTGTGTTGTGTAGTGCCATTATATATTACTTTGCAACAATGCTTCGGTATCATCGTATGAAAGGTCCTTAATCCACTCAGTCAGTCTGGACTTGGATTCATAATTGGTGTTTGAAAAAATTGATAGTTTTTTATTTATTTTATTATATAAATGTGTTGCACTCCATTCGTATTGCGAACGAGGAAACGCGGTACGGATTTGAACTGATTTAGCCACTACATCTTTCCTTCTCTTAAGTTCAATTTCTGCATTATAAGGTAGGGATCTATGTTTCTTGAGTATTGTTTGAATAATATAGAGTTTTCTAACCGAGAGTAAGTTGCTAATGCCATAAAGTGCTTCTGTAGAAAATCTTTTTTTCTTAAAATACATTATTTTTATGAGTGATCGTTGTGCTCGCTCTACTTCAATGAATTTAGTCTTACCAGCGCCTCCCCATACAGGAATGCAATATATGAGGACAGATTGCACTAGTGCTATATATACATTATTAAGAAGACTTTTAGTAGTATCACTTTTTGGTACTACATATCTTAATGTTTTGAAGATCCAGCTCAATTTTCTAATCCTATTTGAGACTTGCTCAAGTTGAGGATACCAGGATAATCTCTGATCTATCACAATACCTAAATACTTGACTTGTGAGACTTTGCCAATGCTAGGGCATCCACAGTCTAAGTTTAGTACATCACCACAGGAGTGTATTCTGATTGTAAAATCCTCTCTCGGCTGCGTGCATTTACGGATGTAGAAGCACAAGAAGTTAGTTTTTTGTGTGTTAAGGGTAAGCAGGTTAAAATTTAGCCACTGAGCTATTTTTGACATGCCCACTTCAGCAATGTGCTTAACATTTTCCCACGTACTACCATAGCAGACCAGAGCAGTATCATCGGCATAAGAAAGGATTCTTGCGTTGGGGATTTTCAGACTGCAGAGGTCGTTGATATAAATCAGGAATAGTGTAGGTCCGAGTACACTACCCTGTGGGACGCCGTATGATATGCCTGCCTCATTGCTGATGCAATTACCCACCTTTACTCTTTGACTTCGCATCGATACATAGTCTTCAAAGAGGTTCAACTCATTGTCCCGGATGCCAACTTTTTCTAGTTTTTTAAGCAGGATTGGGACAGATACAGTATCAAATGCCTTTTTTAAATCAATGAATGCAGCTAAACACCTATTTCCTTTATCCAGATTTTCAGTCACGATAGAGCTTAGTGTAGTAACTGCATCTTCAGTTGACATACCCTGTCGAAAACCAAATTGAGAGGACGATAATATACTATATTCGTTTAAATACTTGATTAGCCTATTATTCATCAATTTTTCAAGTATTTTGGACAAAGCTGGTAGAACTGATATAGGTCTGTAGTTGTTAATATCATTTTTATTCCCAGTCTTATGTACCGGAGTTATAATTGATTGTTTAAGTTGGATTGGGAAGAAAAATGCTAAAACTATACAAATAAATCAAATTTGAGTTTTAAAATATTTTACATTGAAAGATTTACAAAAGTCAACACGAGAAACGTCGCGAGTACAATCAATAATAATCCAGTAATATTTATTATTTACTATTTTTTTCAACAATTTGAGTCTTCACGTGACTTGCCGTTATTTGTATGAGCTCATTTTGAATACTTTTTCCGATATAGTGGTCATTAATCGTCTTATCCTTTACTTGTTTTAGGTGCCTGCTTCCTTTTGATAGCTCGTTTCCTTTTTGAACTCCCTGACTCAAATTTTCTACCGGCATCACGATGACGCGAACTTTTTTATATTTTTTTAAATTTACTTGGATTGTCGCGCAAGGCCCCTATAAGGGCGAGGCCCCGGGCGATTGCCCTGTTCGCCACCCCCTAAGGCCGCCACTGATGAAAGCCCTGAGTAGGCCCTGAGCCCAGACTACCCATAGCTGACAAAATCACAAAGGGAATTATCAGCCGAAGCATAGTGGCAGAAGCTAATCGGGGATGAAAATCCACGCCAGTCATGAGACAGTCGAAAATCTTCATAAAAAGTATGGACACAAAAAAACAAGACAATTGTTGAAACTCTCAAGGGAAACATGAGGTTGGTCGTAACGGGACATTGCCGACTAAATAGGCACCTGATACTTTATAGGCGTGAAATCCGACCCCAAATGGACAAGAAGAATAGCCTCCACCTGTTTGCCAAATGCCCCATGTACTCACCAATATCATAGTAAAACATGGGAACGGACACACTAGAAACACAAGACATCGAGGATCTGAAGGTGGAACAGATCGGAAACGGGTAGCTTCGACCGTAATTGCCGGATGCCTCTTGGCCTCTGAAGGGGAAGAATAAGGGAACTGGGTGAAATGGCCCCCGCAAAAGGGCGTCCCCCACTGGAAGTAAGTAAATGGCAAGTGGCACAACGTATAATCACGGCCATCAAAAGCTAACTAACAACGGCTACTATTATTGCCCCTGGCTATACAATAATTTAAAAGTTCGTGCTCCATTACATCTAGTTCTCAAAACTCTAGTGGCATTCGGTTTTGATTCTTATTACCCACTTTGTGAGCACACAACGTGATGGTACATCGCTTCGCTAGATGTGCGTTGGCGTCTCTGAACGTCAGAATAATATATTCTAATACAGAATCCTTAGTTACTTGCACAACGACATTAGATGTCGCTCGATTTGTATGGGAAAATGAAGTGTTCTATCGCATAATATATAGACGTATACGTTGTTCGTATGAACGTGTTAAAAACATTGTAGAAGGAAAGGTAGATGGAAATAGAAGAAGACCAAAAGGAACTTTTATTGTACAGATAAGGTAAAAAAAATACAAGTCGCGTCATATTCTGAGGTCGAAGGATTAGCGGAGGAGAGAGAATAGTTGCAATTAGAAACTCCACCGACAAGAGCGCAGCTTAAGTTTAGAGAGATAATTATCTTAACAGCAGAAAGTGTCTGCTTGGGTAGCTAGCGGAGGGATTTACAACTTGTACAACAAACTTAGTAAGAAATCTAATCTCGTTGATACCTCTCCAAATATTATAAGTTTGAGAAACACTAAAATAAGATTGAAAGTTACTTTAACACTCATTAGACTTGTTATTCTTACCTGAATATCTCTGTATACAGAGAGACAGAACGATAAGAAGATGGTTGTATACGAGAATTTCGAATGCTTAAGGCGTGGCTTAATAACTCAGTGGTCAAAGCATTCCCCCTGTCAGCCATTTACTAATTTATGTTAGGTACTAGCTGTTGTCTGCGGCTCCGCCCGCGTGGATGTCGGCTGTCGCGACCAAACATAACCTATCTCCTTTCTCAAGGTTTAATCTATGTACTAAATTTCATCAAGATCGGTATAGTGTAACAGACAGACAGATTGACCTGAATTACTTTCGCATTTATAATATTAGTGTGGATTTCCACCTGTGAGTGCCGGCAAAAGTGAAAACTTTTCTTTCTTTCTTTCTTCGTTATATACAGAGAAAAAGATAAAAAGAACATACCGTACCATACCATACCTATAATATAGCGCCAATCATAGAACCTATCACTAATTTTCTGTCAGAAGAAATTTATAATAAAGAAAAAATTAACACAAAAAGTAATAAATTACAAAAAGAAATAATAATCACAAAAAGTGTCAAAAGCCCAGGTTCGAACACGGTACTATCTGAAACCATAAGGACTTACAGTCGAAGCGCTTACGGCTAAGCTACGAAGCTTCTTAGCATGCCTAACAAAATAAACAATCTGTAGCTAATATTGTATGACGTCAATTGTCGGTTACGGTTCAAAGGTCAAGTGATCCTGACGCGAATTTAACACTTTTTACCCATCCAACGCCGATAAAGAAGTTTTCACTTCAAAATTCTTACTCGATAAATCTCGGTAATACATACATATAATCACGCCTTTATCCCCGAAGGGTTAGGCAGAGGTGAATTAACACCCACATTACACCAATCTGTATTCTGTCCCACGTAATAGGGGGTGAGCCTATTGCCGTATTCCGGGCACTGTTATTGACTCGAGCCATGCATCTGAGGCTGAGTCTGGGCTGCACATATCTGTCTGATGTTAAAGTTAATCAGCTCTATCCCTTAGTCGCCTTGTACGACACCACATGGGAAGAGAAGGGGCGGCGATCTTGGTAGGACTCTAATAATAATAATAAAATAATCCTACAACAGAAAAGTATGAATGTGGGGTCTTACGTAAGTACACCTTTTCGTTTAAATTATTTTTAACAAGATTATAAATATTTGCATTGATAATAATTATTTGCAAAAGATTGGATGTGGAAGCTATTAAAAAAAAAGTTTTTTTTTTACAATTTCCACATTCAATCTTTTTCGGCATAAAAAAATATTTTTGAAATAATTCCCTTTTGGAACCGCTACACTATCAACTTTAAGGACCACAAACAAGTGTACACTAATAAATTTTCTTTTGATATGAAAGTTGAATGAAAATGAAACCTGTTGTATGAAAGCAAACATCATTGAAATTGGTGTAAACTCCACACTATTCTAGGGTACTTCGATTACCTCACTGTGCTTTTGAACTGCATAACTTTTGCTTTACCTGTAAGTATTTTATTAGTATCAATATCTTTTAACAGACGATTGGTAATAAGTGCAAAGGTCGAGCTGGGGTCCTGTAGGTAGGCAAACCCTTATGAAGGAACATCCCTCCGATACAAAATGAGGAACTTCCAATGAGGCAAGATGACCACGCCTGGCGTTGGCCGTTGGGAACATCACAATGTTATACCAATGCCTTAAGCAATAACTTCTTTTTGGTCATGCAGGATCAGCAGTTCTATAGTTACGTCACTAGATGGCGTTGGTTACCTGGAGTGTCGCCACAGGCCCATATCTAAATAAAATATTCGTACTTGTGGAGGAACTCTTTGAACATTAATTTAATTTACAAATTGAGGCGACGAATGAAAGACGGCTGCATGTAGCCGAAATGCGAATATTGAGATAAATGACTGGGTGTAATAAGAATAGAGAAGATTAGGAGTGAATATATTAGAGGAAGGTTGAAAATAATGCTTTAACAGAAAATGTCACCCGCATACAGTGCAGAGTACTGCTTTAAGAACCGTTCGGTGACTCTTTCCTTTGCCGCACCATTAAGACCTGGAATTCGTTTCCAGCTCACGTGTTTCCTTATTCCTACAGCCCCGGGTGCTTTAAGCGGGGCGTGAAAAGGCTTCTGATGAGGCCATCAAGCTGTCTCCATTGTAACATGATACGTATCTGTAATGATGACACTCTCGGAGGCGAGCTGAAGTCCAATTGACATATCCTGTATTAAAAAAGCTACGAGGCAATCGTTAGTCCTAGTTCGACAAGTAATGCGTAGGGATGAAAGTAATGTCTTAAAGAAGGCATTCAAATTCATGGATGTGACGGCTACAAGGTGAGAGGCCGACCTTAGAAGAGATGGATGATGGATAGTGGACGGTATGCAAGATGATATGGTTACGAAGGGAATGAATATTGAGATGACTACAACCTTAGATGAATGGAAAAGTACACATGTTGCGGCATCCCCAAATAATAAGGGCAGAAGGATGATGGTTATCTTTAATTCGATCCCAGGCTTACGGTTCGTTTTTTTTTTGCCCGTTCTTACTCTGGAAATTTTAGGGTTAGTACACCTGTACTACCAAACCCAAATGAAATCAATCAATAAACGTCTCGAACGGAAATGTCAAAGTTGAACGAGAATATTCCACAAGAAAACTTTTAGTTAGTCTGGCTAGAAATTTCTATACTCATGTTAAAGAATTCTTCCAAGAATTCTTCAGTAAAAGAATTCTTGGCATATGTAGGTACTTAAGCCTGCATAAATAAAATCTATGAATAATTGTATATCATGGAACGCGATAGTTTAAAAGTACGTATAATTTTGCTGAACAGTTTTTCCTTGCAATTTTCTCTAAGTATATTTTACAAAGGTTGTCAGCACAGATATGGCCCGACTGGGAAATACTGCCAAGATTAAAGTCCAGGGGACACTGCACAACAAGAAATTTTGGATAAGTCACCTATGAAATCAGATGAGATTAATGTTAGAAGGATCCCAGATGTATTAATGCAAAGGGTTTCAGTTTAAAAGCAAAGGCAGGTCCAAGGAAAAGATGGATTGTTTGAAAGGGGCAATTCTAGAAGTAAGTAAAAGAGTAACTGAAGAGAGGACATCTTACATGAGATGTGGAATAGAATGACATATTGCGTCAAACACAGAGGTAAACAATTCAATGGCGTCAAATAATTGGAACAAGGGTGAACATGTTTTTACAGGATACACTTCTGACTTCTGATTCAGTATCTACTTAAGTCGACAAACGTTAAAAAATGTATATTTGCTTAAAAGTGTTTTTAAACCGCACATTTTTGGTTCTGATTCATCAATCAATGCAAAAGTATTCATTAGATTAGTCAATGATTGTACAACACGCTTGCACAATTGCAAATTTCCTTGGGTTCGGCGAGTTGGGTAGTTACATTCTAAATCACAATTTTAGCATGTTTAGCAAGAGTCAGTAAAGTAATCTTAGGACGTTATTAAGAAACAAAAATAAATTAATTTTATTATGATGATACGAATAATTTGTCTCCTCTCGTCCGATTTCTCTTAGTCACCTGTTGAATTAATGGTCGAAAACGGTACTTCTGATGTCATATTTTTATAAATAGCATGTTGTTTTACTTGTATTTCTGTACCCACACATATTTACCATCTGCATCTGTGAATGTATCAGGCAATAACTTTAATTATTTCGTTTTAATTTGTCATCCATTTCTCCAGAAGGTCGCATAAGATTTTCTAAAGACGTTTAATAATAAAACGTTGTCTATCTGATGAATAATGTGCATTGAATAAATACTTAATCGTAGATACTATTATCGTCACCTTCTATAATAGAACAAGGCTTACAACAATTTGTGTTTTATTTTACATTTAAAATACCTGTACTGAAGCGCATGGGTGTGTTCGTCGACAAAAAATAGACCAAGAAGTGAATGAACTTTCTAACGTTTAGATATTACCTCCACGTCTGGTGGAGGCAGGGGGCCGCGCTCGCGTTGATTGATGGATAGATAAGTATTACAAGTTACCTAATTCAGCGTCGTGGGCCGGTCATTGGGGTCAGATGTACCTGGTGCACGTTTTATGTGTCACGAGCTTCTATGACGGAGGACGGTGGCTCTCGAACCTTGGACGGAAGACCATAAGTTTTATAAATTAGTGACAATGCCTTGAGTTATTTCGTGGAAGTGCCAAGGTTGGTGGTTCTAAGAAGTGGCTCGCCGGCAAGTACGCTCGGAGCGCGGCTTGTCGCCCGCTCGGTCTCGGTCGCACATTCATATGCCGTGGTCCCCCCGCCGCGCGCCGAACCGCGCTCACCGCCCGCCACGCGTGTTTACCTCACTCGCATCGCCGCGCGAGGCGCGCTGGCTCCGCGCTCTCCAACTACTCAGTACGATTTTGTACACGAAAGGGGATTGTCATGTTGGAGCGACCCACCTCGACGAACTTTCACCTCCCGCGGCGATATCGTTATCTGTGATAAACACCGACCGTTAAGTGAAATTGAATGTGCGCGTACTTAGAAAGCGTTTCTGTCGAGGCACGCGGACGGACCGCTGTCGGCGAAGTCGATTTCTGCAAATTAATTTCTCCAGTGTAGTCGGCTTCTACGAAACTGCTTATAAAGAGTTTTACTGAGAAGCAAGCAGTCGTAAAGTGGATTTGAGGAAATATAAGTAATTATAAGTGGGCCTTTGTGTTTCCGTGTTTTGTTGTCGACTAAGGCGTTTACATTGGATCCCAAGCGTCCACACTCACCTCCAATGGTGGTTAAACTACCAGGTGAGAATTCAAAACATGTTAATTGCTGTTGTTAGCCTTGCGCGCAGTTCCAACCGCAGACTTTCGATCTGCGGTTGGAACTGTGAACTGTGTATTTTGCGATTGTTATTCAAAATGTTTATCTTTGCTATGGGTATCTTCCGCATACTCTTGGTCGACGTCATCGTGTTTAATTTTGTTTACGTCTCCACCACGTGCTGTAGACCAAGCAAAAATATAGACGGCGCCAGTGGTTATCATTATCACTTGGACTTTGGGGTCAATGGGATCGCGATGATAACAGCTAAAGATTATGTTCAATGACGTAGATAGACAATTAATGTAATTATAAAACGTTTACGGGACTAAAAAACATTCACAGATATGCTTGTAATAAAAAATATCATGCCATACCTACTAGATTTAACTGTTTGCTACATTCGATTACATTCATAAAGGTCAACATCAATGTTTTATTATGAACTAGATGCTGCTTAAACGCGCGGTTCTGCCCGCTTGAAAATTTCTATGTCCATCAAGTTATATTAAGCTATTGCAAATTTTAACAAATTTAGTTAAATAGTCGTGGCATTAGACATGCAAAGTTATATACTTTCACAGTTGCCTATAATTTTAGTAGGACCTACTTTTAACTTTCTTTTTTATACTACTGAGGTAGCAGATCAGCACACGACCCACCCTGTAAAGACGAAGAGTTTCTGTGCTGTCAGTGTAGAAGACAAAGCAAGAATAGCCTTTGGTCTTCCCACTGACAGCAAATTCTTCAGTGACCTCTGGCTGCCCTACTCACCGCTGAGAACACAACACGAGTTCATTATGGCCGCTCAATTGTTCGGAAACAACGTCGTGCAAGTACTGAGTTCCAATTCTAGTTATATTTAAGTCTGTTCAAAATGTAATCTCGATATAATCCCAATCTCCCAAATATCAAAAACGATCATGATTCTATGAAAAGTGTGTTATGCTTACGAGAATACCGTTTCAGAATGCATGACTTTTGAACAAGAATTGGCCTTTCTGAATGGCATTTACCTGTTTAATATCTATACATACGTAAAATGGTAGAAGATAGGCCATTATGGAAACCCTGAATGCGTCTAGCGAAAGAATTTCACTTCTACCTTTGATGTCTAATAATAAACCCATATGTAGAGCGTATTTTCACCAATGACAGTAGCCGCGGTCTATTTAAACTAGGATTATCACATTAATATTACTCAATAATCTTTATTAAGTCTTAAAATTTTTGATGAACTTAAACACGTTTATTGTCACAACTGAAACTTGACCTTAAAATTCTTATGAAATCTATATTTTATTGTTCACTCCATACGTTGTTATGGAACTGGCTGAATTGTAATACCTATTGAAGCCATTGAACTATAATTATGAGAAGCTTAGGGAGGGAAGTAAATACATGTACACTCGACAAAATCGATAGTATCCCACCTTTACATATAACTTTATATGTAAAGGTAGGATACTATCGATTTTGTCAAGTGTACGTATAAAATAGGAACTCAAGCCTCAAGGCTATATTTCTCTAACATAGAATTGTGAAATTAAAATCCAGTAACACTTAAAGTATGGCCAGAACCAAGTATTTATTGCATCAAAATCAGATAATACCGTAACTTCCTGAACATACAAGAATCTATGAAACCGTTAGATAAATATCTGCTCCAAACACGCAATCCTACCGATTACTAAGTTAATTAATTCAGTCGAGTAACATAATCGGAATAGGTATTACTCATGTAACGTAATCGACTAAGGAATGATATGAAAATAGGTAGGTATGTTTGTGTTTTAGCACAGAACGTGTTTGTTGATTGTGGTAATGACACCTCGCTACCGGCTGAGCACTTCATTAGAAAACAATTAACGCTTAAACACGCCATTTTCTATCGTTTACTTAGAAAAAACTATTGATTGGCAAGAATTTTTACTTCATTATGTAACATCTAGGAATAGGCAATTAACTGCTAAAATACATGAATATTCTCACAAAAGATCGTAAGACGTTCACGGCGATGCTTGTGTAATTTGGTACTTAATGAGTTAATGTCACTAGATGGACTAGTGTAAATTTTTGTTTAATGAAGAGCTGGGTTTGAGAACTATGGTCCGTTTTTTATTTCAGATAGTAAATTGACAACTGCAAATGTCAAATTATGAAATAATGATGACGTGCTCGAAACTATCGACAATGTTTGTGGCCTAGATACAAGTGGTTTGGCTTTATTATATTTTTAGAAAAAAAAAAGTTTTTTGGTTTCGTACACTATCCATATAAGCTAACAATAAAACAACCTACAGAAATCGGTACTAAATTTAGTTTATCGAGAACTTTCGATACTGGTAATGTCATTTTTCAATCTCAAATAAAAAAAAAAAAGACGGGTTGCACTCTGGGAGTGCCGGCAGAAATGAAAACATTTTCTTTTTTTCTTTCTTCGTTATATACATAGAAAAAGATAAAAAAGAGCATACCATACCATACCTATAATATAGCGCTAATCATAGAACCTATCACTTATTTTCTGGTAATTTTCTGTCAGAAGAAATTAATAAATTATGAAAAGAAAAAATAAACACAAAAAGTAATAAATTACAGAAAGAAAAAATAATCATAAAAAGTAACAAATTACAAAAAGAAAAAATAATCACAAAAAGTTTCAGAAGGCCAGGTGGTTTGAACCCGATACTATCTGAAACTATAAGGACTTACAGTCGAAGTGCTTACCGTTTAAGCTACGACACTATCCATGGCAAATTGCAAAATAGATGAATGTCTAAATACTAAAAGGGCACTTGTCACTTTTTTTACCCAAAATACTTTTAACGTTTTAATATCTTGGCAACACCCATTTACACTGTTTTCCGTCGATAAGGCACTTGTCCATGCTTTTTAGACGTCATGACAGGACTGACAACATTCAGATAAATACTAAAACGACACTTGTCCAAACACACGTGCCCTTTTAACAACTAATTTGTGAACGCTTCAACGTTCAACATGCAGAAGAGTATCGACGAAATCAAATTAAGAAATCTAGGGTTTCTGGAGAAAGTCATAGGAATTGGAAAGGGCGTTGCGTACATCTTGTACAGGTATGCGGGGCAAGTCGCCCCGCATACTTGTACAAGATGTTTATTACTTGAGACAACTTTCCGTTAACAAATTTGGCATTTATAACTTTGGCAATGACAAAGTACACACTTATGTGTATCATGAAGGCACTGCCCGCAAAACACCTGATGATGTATGTTCCTTGCTATGGCATTATTTACAAAGCTTTTTAGATAGAGACTATGATGAACTTCACTTATTCTGCGACAATTGTGCAGGTCAAAACATAAACCATGCCATGATAAGATTCCTGATGGCACTTGTTGAGAACAAAATGTTCAAGAAAATTAACTTGTACTTTCCATTTCGTGGGCACTCTTTTCTTCCATGCGACCGCAGCTTTGGGCTTATCAAGAGGAAATTGAAAAAAACTGACAGAGTGTATACTGTTGATGAATATGTCAGGTCCATTATTATGGAGTGTTGCAAATAAAAGACAAGTTTACTGTCTACTTAGTAGAACAGAAGGATATTTTGAATTTCCAGGAATGGTTTCCTAAGTTTTATTATAAAACTAAACTGTCTAATGCTATGCAGCAGAGAGACTTGAAATAGAAATTTATGATCTCAAAATATCATCAGTTTCAGTTCAATGCAGCACAACCTCAATGTTTGGTTGTAAAAGAATTAATTGATGGCCTTGTATCTCATACATTTAATCTTAGAAAACAGAACCAGTTGAACCTTCATCTACCTTTTCAGAATATGTATGATTCACCAATACCTATAGCCCAAAATAAAATAAATGATTTGCGAAAGTTAGCAGAATACATTCCTGAAGAATATACCCCATTCTGGAACTTAATATATTTTCGTGTTTTTTTACAATATTTCCTTAAGATACCCTTATTTGTATAACATTAATTTGGTGTTAAAGAGGCACATGTCCATAAAATACATGATTAATTACTAAAAGGTAACTTGTCCATGTTTTTTTTTAAGCTATTTCTCAAAATATTTTATGACGTACGTTTTGTTATATCAAGAAATTTATTGCTTCTTATATACTCTGTATCATATATTAAAATCGAAGTTTAGATGGTCTTAATTTTAGAAATATTTGTTTTTTTCTATTTCCTGTAAAGTTATTACTTTGTCATTTAAGGGGGACATGTGCCCATTTAGTAATTATGCATTCAGATAGTCTTTACCTAATCTTGTATGACGTCAGTCGTCGGTTACGGTTCAAAGGTCAACTAATCCTGACGCTTCCTTAACATTTTACACCCATCCAACGCCGCTAAAGAAGTTTTCACTTCAAAAACAGATTATAAATGGTTTTGGAACGTCTGTTCTTTGGCAGACCTTAAAGAATTGGAATTCTTCACCAACACGTTATTTACGTATTCCTGTAATCCTGGGTCTACGAAAAACCATCTGATGAGGTTGTCAAATTGAGAGTCCCTATTTTTAGCGGTATTTAGTATCTGTAATTATGATATTCATTCCCAATACTATGGAGAGGCCTAAGTCCAGTAGTGGACTGCAGTGGGCTAATTGATTGATTGATTCCCAATACTTCTAATTTAGCCTATCATTAGGCGAGGTGAATCATTTTGACGAGCCCTTCATAAAAAGCAAACAAACAAGCGAGATAGAAGCCTAAACAAAAAATTATAGAACATTTATCAAAGGCGTTGCAAGACCCTTGTCTTAGTAAAAGCCGTAAATCCTACAAACCTCTTTGAGACTTTGCCTCAGCTTACCATCAGGCGGGGTGAAGCGGATTTGGCGTGTTCTCCTTTAAAAAAAAAAACAAGAGGTGCTTAATACTGTGATTATTAGATAACAAAAGCGGGTGATTTCAACCCAATGGCATTTGAAATCGAGATTGTTCAACCTAATAAAAGCTTCTGTAAGCTCTTTACTAAATCGAATATCAAAAGCGGCATTGATAGTATCTTACCAAATTTGGATAGGTAGGGGGGGGGGGAAACACTACTAACGGTGGAGGTGAGCGCTGATGCATCTCACCCTAAACCTACATCTGGGTCGTAAGTCCCAGTCGCCGTCACAGTGTTCCTCTCTGTACCACGCTATGGACCCGGCGACGGCACGGTGAATCCATGGAGTGCTGAGAATCGGATCTCTAGTAATTCAGTTTTTTTAGCGTGTTGGTTCCCTGTGGAGTAGAATAACCCCATCTCTTCCTGTGAGTCTCGTAGACGGTGACTAAAGGATAGAGCTGGCCCTCGATTCTGCTAAAGCCAAATCAAATGTCATACCATATACAATGCAATAAGTTGCATTAAATTTTAGACGATAATGTAACAATCTTGAACACATTTTTTTCATTGTCACATTTCACTTTTTCATTCACACTACAAAAAGCCATTTAATCTTAAACCTTAAAAACATAATCTAAAGATTAAAATTAAATGGTTAATGTTTGCAGTGTCTGTGGTATGACAATGGTTTTACTTTAGTAGAGTTCTCCAACCAACAGTCAATAAGTATACAGCCCATAATTATGTGCCGGCTTGAAGACAATAGGCTTACCCCCTATTACATGGGATCTAAAATCATAGTTGGCGAAACGTGAAATACACCTCTGCCTACACCGTCGTGGATTTACAGGCGTGTCTATATATGTATTTATGTATGTTATTGCTGAATTATTCCCCTAGTCTAGGCGTTAATCAGAATACCTGTATAATAATTACAAAATGTTTTATAGCGATTCCACGAATCATGTAAGTAATCCATCCTTGCGAATGTAATTTTAAACATAGATCAAATTACTTCGAGGAATTCTAGTTTTTCTGTTAATAAGTATTTGTAAATTTAATTTGTAATTTGAATTCGCTAATCGTCTTCGCAGAAGTCAATTATGTATAGTAAAACATATGTTTTTTATGTCTTCTGTCAGTTTCTTACTAATTATATTGAAATGAGACGATTTATAATGGATTTTATCACAATAAATTTGATGTTATTTGATTAAGTATTTTATTATTTCCGCGCGACCACCACAAATCAACTAATACGTTACATTGTAAACAGTAAAATCCTTCAAAACAAATTCCGATGATATACATTAACTATTTTAATTTATTTCAATATCATATTATAAGTATTTCTTATTCTTTTAGTTTATTTGTTTTCTATACATATCCAGGTACTCACCTAAATATATACTCATACTAAAATGTCAAATATTTTGACAGATTTTTAGAAATGGCACATCAGATTTCATAATATGAAATTATGTCATGTGGTGATAATCATCTATGACTTATTTTTAAGTACAAAGTACTCAAATATATAGTGTAAAGATAAAGTATGTAACCAAAAATTACTACAAATACATTTAAATCTATTCTGCGATATCACATAATGACTTAAAAAAACATAACATCCTTTCAAAACGACGCGGCGACGGACGGCTTGTTAGTAAATATTTTAATATTTGCCTTCGAGTTTTTAAATCCATTTAAATAGAAAAAAAAATCTGTCTAGGCGGGGTTTGAACAGGGTTTCGCATGAAAAATGCTTTAAAATTTAATTCACATTTGAGTTTTTTTTTACGTTCCATAGATGAATAAAACATTTTAAAGGCTCAATAAGTGTGAAGTTTTTCATATCAATTACAATATAAATAATAAAGAAGATGTGTTAAAAGGATCACATGGTAAAATAACACTTGCTGGAACTGTGTAGCACAAGTATTGATCTGGTAGTCGCGACCAACAGAACTTTCTTCCCGGTATAAGCTCACGTACTATTCCAAATGATGTGCATTCAGCAGATTTTGCAGTAGAAAGTAACAAACAATGTGCTGTCAGTGGGAAGACCAAAGGCTTGACCTGCTTTGCCTTCTGTACTGACGCCACAGAAACTCTGTTCTTACTGGTGAAGCACACGTTCATAGACCACGGTAACCACTTTCTATCAACATATAACAACACCACTGTCATACCGCTGTCATTGCATAAAATCTCATTTAATTTTAGACTATAAGGGTGATTTTCAAAGTCCAAAATGAAAAGTGAAAGGGTTTATAGCATTTTTCATTCACTCTATAAGATTGTCTTTTAATTTTAGACTTTAACAGTATTACGGTAAAGTCTAAAGTTAAATGGCATTTGTTACAGTGTCTGTGGTACCGCAGTGGTTTTGACATGAAAAAATAATAACAGAATCAGGGCCGCGTGCTTGTCTGCCACATAAATGGTATTAAAAAAAAGACGGGTGCACTCTGGGAGTGCCGGCAGAAGTGAAAACATTTTCTTTTTTTCTTTCTTCGTTATATACATAGAAAAAGATAGAAAAGAACATACCATAATATAGCGCTAATCATAGAACCTATCACTTATTTTCTGCTAATTTTCTGTCAGAAGAAATTAATAAATTATGAAAAGAAAAAAGGTAATAAATTACAGAAAGAAAAAATAATCATAAAAAGTAATAACTTACAAAAAGAAAAAATAATCACAAAAAGTTTCAGAAGGCCAGGTGATTTGAACCCGACACTATCTGAAACTATAAGGACTTACAGTCGAAGTGCTTACCGTTTAAACTACGACGCTATCTATGGTAACTTGCAAAATAGATAGTTTTTACCTAATCTTGTATGACGTCAGTCGTCGGTTACGGTTCAAAGGTCAACTAATCCTGACGCTTCCTTAACATTTTACACCCATCCAACGCCGCTAAAGAAGTTTTCACTTCAAAAATCGTCTATCTATACACGAATTTTCCCAAATATTAACTATTTATAATATTAGTAGCAACACTGTTAATTAGTAGAGCAACCCGCACAATCAACACGAATATCACAATCCACAATTCACATAACCATAAACTCGACATCGGCAGTCCGTTGACAACGCTTCGTTGGAATCAAAGTTATCGTCGCGACGGCATTGTCTTCATTATACCGGGCTTAATATACTGTAATTCATTTACAGGAATCGCAGTTGCCTTTGTTTATTCTTAAAGGGAAACAAGGTCTTTTTTTGCTTTATTTTAAACACTCAAGGGGCATGCTATTGTTATAGGCAAACGTACTATGACGACAACGGTTCGCAGAAATACTTGAAGTGTTATAATTGAGGGCCGTGAAATCGCTAAATTGATTTTCATTCGTTTCATTAAAAGCTGTGTGAGGTACGAATCTTGATACTTTATTGAAAATTTTAATGTATTTTATAGGTTTTTGAAATACGTGTGTGTGTTTAAGAGTAAGACATCTTTAGGCCTGAGGCATCGCAGTGTAAACTTTAGATGCAACTGGGAAAGCGACATAAGAATGATGATTAGGGGTATTATTCAAAAATATAAGTTGTAAGAACCGAGATTAATTAAAATTAGGGTAGATACTCAATGAATCTCACCACTACATAGTATAAAACAAATTCGCTTTCTCTGTCCCTATATCCCTTTGTATGCTTAAATCTTTAAAACTACGCAACGGATTTTGATCCGGTTTCTTTTAATAGATAGAGTGATTCAAGAGGATGGTTTATATGTATAACACATGTTTAATATAGTAGAGGGTGCAGCGGTAATGGGATCTAACACCACGCGGGCGGAAAAATATTGCCGGTACGAAGTTCGCCGGGTCAGCTAGTTGATTATATTATATACCTACCCCTTCCGACCCCTATTAGTTGAACATAAATTGTCAGTGGTGAAATCCGTCTCTTTATTAATGTTAACATTATAGCATTCAATGGAACGTAAAAAACACGATTCAATTTTATCCCCTCATCATTAGAGTTCTATTGTAAAAAAAACTGTTTATATTCCGTATTGCCAGCTGCCAGCTTGAATATTATCATCTTTTATACCCTGTAAACACCGGACTGAAATTTTAAATCATATTTTTATCGTAAAATATAAACTCCTAAATCCTTAATGTCCTCCAGTAGTCTTAACTAAGTAAAATTTATTTAACGCTTATCAAAGCACTACAATATAGAGTTAAAGATAAAAAAACCGTATTTTTGTTACCAAATAATAGATAGTAAATACCTAGTTTCTGTATATCGATATCCGATATGATAATAAAGGCTCAAATCAAACTATACATTTTCTTAAGTAAACGTCTGAGTTAAACATTATGTATTGTTTAGTTTCTCAGAACTTATCAATTTTAAATAGCGTACTTAAGTCTGATTTCTAAAATACGATAACAAATAGGTACACAGTATTTGTTGCTTTGCAAAATTATTGGAAAACGCAATAATAAAACCTGATTATCTGAAAATATAGTTTTAAAGTGATAGATACAGGTTACTAGGAATTGATAATAGCTACGTAATTATACACCACTATATTAGTTTTAGATATTACAAGTATAAAAATCGCTGACATTTTTAGTACAGAGTATTTAAGTTTGAAATTAACTTAAAGCAACTAATGATATCTGCTCTATATCATATATTATGACGTCATAATATTAAATATATTTTCTTGTAATAATAGTTTAATCCAAATAAATCATGATATTATTATATCCGAAATGGCATTCTATTGGTAGTTATATTTAATGAACGATTATACCGCTTACGGCTTAACTTCGATTAATAACTCTTTATTTTTTAATATTCTTATCTGCACCTACATATAGATAAAATTAAACTTTATCAAATGTTAGTAGAGTTGCATGATCTTAGTAAAATATGCACTTTAAACTTTATCAAACATTAGTAGAGTTGCTGATCTTAGTAGAACTACTTACCTTGGTAAGTAGGTACATCGAGCCTAATGCTACAGTTTACATGATATGAAAAAGCGAAATAGTTTTACTTGGGAGAGTAAGTACTAGGAAAATGTGAGTTCTCTCGAATTGGCGGGCGGACGGAACAAGGTGGGATGACTGCGTGCGCGCAGGTATGCGTGTTCTTAGAACGAGCCGTCCGTTTTTGCTCCTTTTTCGATTCGAGTTTACCGAGAACCGAATGGCCCGGTGGCGGCTCTACTCGGAACTCGTAATTAATCCTTGGAAGCCTCCGACCCAAGGGTTGTTATGAGAAATCGCCAACATTATGACTTTATTTTTTTTGCATTGTCTCATTTTGTAAATTGTATACGGGTTATTGTTCGCAGAAGGGCCGACAATACCATACAGTAGATTATGCATGGCTATTAAATTTTATGCATCGCCTCTGACCTCGGACTCTTAGAATACTTGACTAACTGGTACGTTTCTAAGAATAATTTCATTACATCATAATATATTACGTTGTGTTCGAATAACGCAACAGCCAATTGAAAAGAAAATTAATTATGCATTCGTGTGAAGTCATAATTCATTTACTTTAAATGCACCAGTCGCATCCATATTCATGAATTGAATTTGAATAGAAACCTTCAAAATGAAAATACCAGTTGTTTTTTAAATAGGTCAGACATGAGGGTCAATAATAACGATAAACAATTTATATAATAATGCTACAAAATATAGAATAATGCTACAAAATGTATAATAATGCTACAAAATGTATAATAATGCTACAAAATATATAATAATGCTACAAAATATATAATAAATAATGCTACAATGATTGCAGTTAGCCTGAGAGCCTCATCAGATACTTTTCATGCCTCGCTTAGAAAGAAGTAAACTCATGTGCTAAAAAATTCACTCAAATGATGAAACTATATGCCGTTATTAAGTTTTCGAACCAAACCCAATTTATTCTGATCTGATCGCAATTATTTAAAGAAAGAAAAATGTATTTATTCCGAATAGCTGCAGCACATAAAAACGGGTTTACTAGCCCGACCTTCGATCACAGGGTCATTTATGATCAAAAGACCGGACCTTTTAATAATTCTTTTTTGTTCTCTAAGCTGCAAAAATACAGTTTTTTTAAGAGGCGTTTTCACGTTTTATTCAATGAGTTTCATGAAACAAAACGTGACAGTATATTTAAACGGATTTTCTCTAGGCCGTTTTATTTCTAAACATTTCTTCCATTTCCTACATATCCTAGCTGTTTGAACAAAGAATAAATTCAACGTATCCAACAAATACTAGTGCGTTCAATTTACTCAGCTTTGTGGACATCTCTCGTTTTGTTGGGCTAGGACAGGATGAAATTAAACAAGGAAAAAAGATACCTATACATCGCTTTCCCAGTAAAAGACTAGTTTAAATTTCAATGGCAGACTACTGCGAATGGTCGACAGTTTCGTCTAACGAACTGATTGAAATACTGCTTTGATCTCCAATATTGCCAAGCAAAATCAACCTCTATGATGCAAAAGATTTAGTTCCAATTTCATTTCATGGAAGCGTGCGTTTTAAATCACTCCTTTGAGATGAATTTCGTTTTGTGTGCGTCCTTTTCAGAAATTGCAATCCCTTTTTTTACCGTAAAGACATTTCAATGATCAATAGGTTTTTGAACTGAGTGTCATAAAAATGATTTGATCAATAAAAAGAAATGCCTGTTTAAAAAGAAATGATGTACTTACCAAAAAACTCAGTATGAATGTCAAGAATTTTTATCCCGAAAATATAAGTCGCTGGTTTCCATTCAACCGCAGTTTTAATAACTCATTGCTCATTATATTTTATAAATATCTTCAAACGAATTCAAAGATGTCTTTTGTGTAAATTAACTGAATATTGACTGCTGAACATAATTTAGGCATTATACTTACTGGCCTTTTATTTAAGTACACTAAGAAGTCCGACATTTATCTACTTACCATTTTTTTTAATAAGTCGTTTTGTATTTTTATTCTTAAAGACTTTTTAAGTCCATAAGTACATGGTAAGTACTTAATGTCTATTTTGCTAACGAGGTAAGTAAGGATTAGCAGATAATTCTTTACTGCACACTAACTACGGATAATTACATATAATGTACGTTAGCAGAGATTGTTGCTGTTGAATATAAGTACAATGGGCATCCTATCGCTAAAATGGACGGAAAGGCTTGGGACGAAAAGGAACGTACAAGAAAGACAAAAGAGCTATACATAATAATGATAGCAATAGTACAGTACTAATATGAAACGTAAATGTTTAACAACGAGTACAATATGACAGGTAACTTTTACCATTTTTTAAATATGGAAGTGCCCGTCTAATATAGCAATGCATTCCATAAGCGGCGGGTTTAACAGTAAGTGATTCGTCAGCATAGTTTATGGAATGCGTGAGCATTTTTAGACACGATTACGACTAGTGAAGCGATTAGTCAGGGTCGGTTACTGAATCTAAAATTGAATTAAATACGAAAAGATGAAGACTAAGTACAACATAAGAATTATATTATATTATCTGTGGTACAACGTACAATGATGAAATTCTAGGAAGAGATACTCGCCAGCATTGGACTGTATTTGTTGTGGCGACATACTTTACATACTGTTGTAATGTTGGTTATACACGTTAGGCTAACATAAGGCAATGTTCGCTTAAACTTAAACTATTATCAGACCATTGAACTACAGTCATTTGCGTGACCATGTTGGGCCAATAGGCCAATGTGTACCACACCCGGTTTGAGAGATTCCACCGCCCACGTCAACAGTAGGTACAATAATTTCAGAATAGAGCAGTAAGTAGACGTGAGGCAAGATTTTAACATGAATATATTTATAGTTAAAAGTGCCTTATTTCCTGGAAATGTGAAGTAATCAGTAATACTTAACATTTTCCTATATGAATTGACCACATTAAAACTCCCGAAAACATTTTGATGTCTACAAGCGAAAGCGTACAGTCGGACAAAGGAATTACGGTTGCACCTTTACATACAACTTTATATGAAGAAGTGCCACCTTATTTTCTTTGTTGACTGTATACAAGAAGCTGTAGTTATTGTCTATTTAAGAATAAGCAGATACCGTAGCTTGAGGATGTGAGCAAAAAGAGTCAGTATTCTTGGACGTGAATACTTAAATAGGGCCGTGCGTTTCTAAGTGTTTTGAAGAAATCTAATAAAAATACTTACTCTTAAATAGAATCGATCGCTAGACTGGCCAACGAAGAACAAATAACATCATTTAGTTAATTTTGGTGTAATTATAAAACGTAATATAACAACACTGTGCAAATAGACAATTGACAGATAATAGTAGGTAGGTTGTTATTCTTAAATTCTCATATCAGTTCGCCACAGACATTATTTGCCTTGAGACGAACTGTATATGTCGATAAACTCTGGTAAAAAGGTGAAGGCATACGATTAGGTCACCTCAAGAGTCTGTTATTCTATTTTTTGTTTTATTCATTCATGTTTCAGAACGAACGCTGTAACGTCATCAAAATGCCTGTTAAAATTAATATAGTTATGTAGAGGACAATGCTCTTATAATAATTCAAAAGCGGTAGATATAACACCTACAGGTGCTTAAAATGTTTATTAAAAACAAGTAAATTAATTCTACTTCAACGCATTGCACGAGTGCATAAAACATGCCCTAATCAGTCAGTGCGAAGGAGAACAAAGTATGGCTTCTTTAATTTTATTAATCATATAACACACGATGCACTTCGGATCTCGCAAATATCTATGTACTTACCCTTAACTTAAACAATATCTATAATAATATCTATATAGATATCATAATACGTTTTTAATGTACTTTAATCAAATTGGCACAGGATAAAAAAATTCGTTCTATAAAAAAAAGCGAAATGATACGTAGAGGGCAGAAAGTTAATAACACTATAAACCTGTTTCACAAGTTCACAGTAGGAAACCCCTTTCACTCAGAAACGAGTCTGGGCTCTGGATAAAAATAGACTCTTTATTTACAGATTACACAACGTTTAATTGACTGGCCATAAATCGAATCGCCTCTATATTAGAGCACGTATAACGGAACGCGTCTATTTTAAAAATCGAAACTACCACGGGTCGTCGTGCGACGCGACTTTCTGGGAAACCGCAGCACAGCGTCGACCGACGACCGGTCGAATGTTTCCGAGAACACGCGAAGGTTGCTCAGTTAAACTTACATTGAATCCGAACAGTTATTGCCAAAGACGTTTATCGCATCGCCGAAAGTATCAGTGATGTATCTGTACAGCTTTTATAGCCATCAATTGTGAGATTGAGGCCGCTTGAACATTACATAGGTTGCATTGCAATCGCTGGCATTCATCAAAAAAGTTATGCACGTTTTGGTTTATCTGGCATCGTGGAGCGGCTTTCTACAGTGCCATTAAGGAATTCCTCGAGTGTAAGTCGACAAAGCCGTGAGGTGGAGATAGCTGGCAGCTTGTTCCGCCTGGCGCCGCCGCACTGCGATGTACTCGTGTCGATGTCAAAGGCCACGCGCGGGGAAATGATCGTTTTATCGTTTCTCCGCACCCTTTTATGGTGTTTGCGTCATAACAAAGATTAATTAGGTAGTGGAAATAACTCTTTATGTGTTTTATAAGACGGTAGCGCATTATATTACCCAGTTTACCACCGACGGCAACGTGAACACACAAAGCTAGGTAATAGCAAAGGAATTTATCCAGCTTGCTCAATAAGAGAGGAGGTTTAAGGCAAAATACTTTAAAAAAATAATTACAAAAGGCCTTGTCGTCTTTGGATGAAAGGCTTTTGTCCGTTTATTTTATACTTACCTACTTCTTTACGAAACACACGCAGTGTTTCGGGGCCTAAAATGGGTAATAAAATTGAGATGTTCAATAGTCATACTTGTCAATTTTCATAACAGTAGGTAGCAGTTTTGCAACACGATTTTCGCAGCACGATTGTTGCAGCTTTTATAGCCCACTAGTTTACAAATAGATATAGGTAGTGATATCTCTCAAGTGAGACAGAACATTACCTACCATGACTATGATATTACCATTCATTTTAACTCAAAGATCTTATTTATTATAATTGTAACGCAACAGTGAGACGCGAAAGTTAAAATCAACGTAAACAAAGAGCTATTTTCTTTGACCCAAGACCCCATTAACGTGAAACTCATCCGGACTACCTACTCATTAAGTTACCTTCTGCCTATCTCTGTCGAGTTTCGCCAATTAAAAGTAATTAATACTATTCTTGTAAACACAGTCGGTAAAATAATTCATAAGGTATTTCAATGTTAGTCACGTATCCGTACAGTGAGCGTCAAAAGTGATGAACTAATGATTATAGTTTATCTTGGTTTTATGGAAGTAACTGACGAAGTGCCAACCGACCCAAATCGAGAGAAATTTCTACGCCAGACCCTTGACCTTAAACCGACTTGGAGGCGAGATTGGTATAGGATCCGAAAATCTTGGTTCAATAATATTATTTCCAGTCAGTAAATATTTTTCCTCACAACCTGTACTAGAAAATTATTCCTTGCGCAAAGGATCGGTATTGCCATTCAACGTGGCAATGCCGCCAGCCTTCTGGCCCCCCTCCCAGTTGACGTCGATGATGAGGAAATCTTTAAAGCCTAAACCTGCAGGTTTGTATATATTATATATTGTTTTTATATTTTTATTTAAATAATTCTAATGTACATAACATACATAAATAAACTATTTACCTTCGTCCAGCTTTCAGTTAGAGTATAGAATGCTGGAAGATTTTCCAACGTGACTTATCTAATCTAGGCTTACCGGCTGGCAGAAATTTACCAACATGTCCCATTTACCGGAAAATCTTTAAAAGAATTATAACACCACGTCCATACCGACAAGCTTTTCAGATTAAATAACAAAATTGTTGCCTTGTAACATTATAATATTTTCGACCTGGTAACCCTAATCCCGTTCTCCGTAAAATGTGAAAGACGATCGTCCATGTCTTTCTTCGGTTGCACTTAAGCCGTTTTCAATATCAGCTGTACACAATATATGTGTTATACTGGTAGAACGTTATTTATAGCCGACAGTACTCGCTTCCGAGAACGTTGAGTGTGAACTAAGTCGACTATACTAATGTAGATATTTATAATGAGGAAAGCATCTCATATTGTAAGAGACATGAGCATTGAGTACATTTTTGATAGATTGTTTTTTTAATGACGTCATTGCTACTCGACAGATTTAAATAGGATATAAATCTAGACGATACGATGACGCTATTTGATGAAATTGTTGGTATTTTGTAGTTTGTTTTAAATTTAAAATGTGCCTACATTTGGTTTCGGAAAATACTTTTTTTTTATCTGGAATATTTCTGTACATAAAAACTTAATAACATTAACGTATTGATTGAAGGACAAAGCTCCGACGGAGGTTTACCTGTCGGGGTTACGTCAAACGGTTATCGTTGCTTTAAGATCCTATAAGCCTATGAGCCTATAATAAAAAGAGCATATTTAACAAGATACCTACCAATCAATTAGTCCATTAATATCCACTACTGGATATAGGCCTCTATCTCATAGGTGGTATAAGTCCCAAGGCGTTCCCTGTTGCACCCAATTTCCAGTCTAACTTTTCAAGCCGTCGTCAGTCAATCTTGCTTGGAGAGGTTTTGCCTTTTGTCGATACCGGTAACAAGAGCGAAATATAATTGGCATTAATTATGATAAATCTGTGGTTTTACTATTAAAGTATTATCTTAAATATAAGAAAACTTATAAGGTAAATATAATTGCCAATTTTTTATACATCAGTTCAACATACAAGGAAAACACCAATTGCAATTGTGCCACTTATATACAACTCGAAGACTACAGGTTTTAGAAACGGGTAATCCCGCTACTGAAAGTAAAAGTACCTACTGGGAATTCCGGGGTTTTGGGTAAGCATATGGCATTTAAGGACTGACAATTCCTTTGCTACAATAGCTATACCTACTTCCGGAGATTGGCATTGACTCAAATTATAGAAATTTAGTAAAAATCCATGGCCTTTTCAGCAGTATATCTCTGATTGCCAATTTTAAAATAACGGTCACAATTTTGCGCTTCCTATTATTATTAAAAAGTGACCGGATATATTGCGAGATTATAATTAAAGTAATAAATAGCCATGTTACCATAACAGCTATAGAAATACAAACTAAAATTGAACGCTCATTTACAGAATCGATTAGCAGTAAATAAAGTAAGTTCTCTGACGGTTACAGCTGTAACTAGATCTAGTAATTACGTAGCTTAGATGAAAAACGCGATAACGATAACAATCTAGAAATTCTGCTGAAACTAAATGTTGATTCCGATAAAATAGTTCGGAAAACTGATTCATTAAGAACAGTCAACGACAAAGGTTGATTAGGTACAAGCCATGTTTACATTGTAACACCAATATAATTGATGTAAAAGTAGTTTTAAAATCCCTAGAGGACAAAATCAATGTACCAACTTCATGTTCTGTTTATTATTTCATGCAGTTTACGACTTTGTGTAAAAATTAGAATTTGTTTATCTACGTAAGACCACATTTACTACTCCATATAAAAATAAAGAAGTTCATCTACGGTTGTCGTTGACTGTACCTAGTACCCTTTAGTTTAAATGAAGAAGAATAAAAACAACTTGTTTGTTTGCTAAAATGCAAAATGTAATGTATATCCCACTCCTTAAAAGGTTTTAAAAAGTTTAAGTTCCTTTACTTTTCGAAATTGGAATTGACAACCCGCACTTCGCAGAATTTTGTGACTTATAATATGCAGAGCTGATATCTTAACTTTTGGCGCGTAGTTCCAGACTACAAGCCGACAACGGCCCTGTGAATTCAAAAATAACATTACGTTCCAAAAATAAATTCTATGCGTTGTTTGGTATTTATGACGACTGAACAACAATCGCGGTACCTATACCTATATCTTGGATTTAAAATGTGTGGTTTCACACACATTTTCACACATTTCTTGGGGACGAGCTCAAATTCACCAAGCATAGATTTTAACAAAACAATCCCACGCGCGCCAGGGCCTAATTTGTCTCGTGAATTAGGTCTAAGATACGTGTCCTGTGGTACCCATATCGTTAGTCGGCGCAACTTAAAATAATAACATGAACATGCCCTAAGTCTACATGATTCTGTCGAGTTCTGAGAAAGTATTTATACTTTACTTTGTATTTATTAAACACAAGGTCAAAGTAAAAATAAATCAATGAAGAGCGCTCGTGCCAACCTTACCTCGGTAATGGCCTATGACTCAGTTTTACCTTTATACGGTTTAGGGCTAGGTTATTTCTATAGAATGGACGATAATTTTAACGTTATGACACACGTTTTTAGTATTTTTATACAATTCCGACCGACAACGACACTTCGAAGGCACAACTTCACTAATACTACTTAATATTGTAGTTTTTTCTCAACAAATATGCATAGTAAATTAAGATGTTGTCTTACTAAACTGAAACTATGACTTTTATTATTTTTAATTCCCAAAATAGGTCAAAATATAAATACTCGAAGTAAGGCATACTTACCTATAACTAGTTTAGATTCCTTATTAAATTTCAAATCAATCTTATGCATTGTACATTAAATTTGTAAACGCAACGTGCACTGGCATAAATGCGATACTCTCTTGCACTCCATACATTTGCACAACACGCCAGCACACTGTGACGTCACAGTGTGCTGCGATTTTGTTTGGAGCATTGCCGGACGGCTCGAGAAATTGCAATTTTAAAATCAAACATCTTTTAAACTATTTGTTTTTTTTCATCAGGTAGGCCTTATATATGCTTGTCTGCCCCCTAAGTGGTATAAAAATAAAAGGTCTTTAGAGTCAATTCTTGGAAAATAAAAGGTAGGTAGATATATTAGTTCTTCATGTATCTTCCAGTAATAGTGTTGCATTATTTAAAGAAGTAACCACGAAGAAACAAAAACCATTAGCACTTTCATTAATTTAAGTGGGAAGGAAGTCGTTTCACACAAGTCTTATACGTCTCGTGTTCTGACAACCACATAATATATGAATTTCCTTTTTTGTGATTTACAACCGCTAAAACAGGTCCCTGATGTCCCTCTTATGAATTATTCATTGTTCCACAAAAGAGTATGCAGCCCGAGACCTTCCATTATACTAATTATTCATTGGCTTTCGTATTTTTTTATAGAAAGATTAGATAGTTGTTTTTCATATTGTGTTTGTGGTATTCACAGACATGGGAATTAACTTCGTCGGTTGCACTAACAGATCTTCGTTGGTTGCACTAAAAGATCTGCGTCGGTTGCACTAACAGATCTTCGTCGCTTGCACTAACAGATCATCGTCGGTTGCACTAACAGATCATAGTCGGTTGCACTAAAAGATCTGCGTCGGTTGCACTAACAGATCATAGTCGGATGCACTAACAGATCTGTGTCGGTTGCACTAACAGATCTTCGTCCGTTGCACTAAGTGATCATCGTCGGTTGCACTAACAGATCATAGTCGGTTGCACTAACAGATCTGTGTCGGTTGCACTAACAGATCATAGTCGGTTGCACTAACAGATCTGTGTCGGTTGCACTAACAGATCTTCGTCCGTTGCACTAACTGATCATCGTCGGTTGCACTAACAGATCATAGTCGGTTGCACTAACAGATCTGTGTCGGTTGCACTAACAGATCTTCGTCGGTTGCACTAAAAGATCTGCGTCGGTTGCACTAACAGATCATAGTCGGTTGCACTAACAGATCTGTGTCGGTTGCACTAACAGATCTTCGTCCGTTGCACTAACTGATCATCGTCGGTTGCACTAACAGATCTTTGTCGGTTACACTCTCCTCGTACGTCTATAGTCGCATGTGTTTTTGTATAATATTTCAGGACTTACCGTCATAAAATTTTGGAAAACTTACTTTTGCCGATGTTTCGCGTGCGTTGCAACACTCGCAGTCACGACTTGACTGATCTGTGAGTGTCGAGAGGTATCCGGAGAACTTTTTTTGTGCGCCTACCCTCCATTACTTTCATAATGAATGGTAAGGCTTGCGACACACCACACAGTCTTTTTAGACGGCACGGCGTTCTTGGGTTTCAGTATCTTAATCACTAGATTCCACGTCCCGGATAGTTCGAATTCATATTCCCTATTTTATTTATTTTCTTACCCTTAAGTAGTTGTAATTGAGATAGAATACTAACTTCATAGTCTGTTCATACGTCAACAAACAGCATCACAAGGCCGTTGATTCATTTAGAACGTAGTTTAAAACTATAGTGCTCATTTGTTTATATCAGCTCCTCTTTATTTATACTCGCTGATCATCAATTGCGTGGTCACGTTTTTATTACAATTGATCTCTTGTATTGACTAATACGACATACAAATAGATGCACTAATGAATACGCGTATGTTTACACTTGGTATAGAACTGCGTCTTATTATCTGATATATCTCGCGACACGTATCTTGGACCTAAATCTCAAGACAAACAAGGCCCTGGGGCTCGGATAGTTTTGTAATGTTTGGTGAATTTTAATCATTCATACTGTTTATACTAGAGATTGATGGCACTTGGTTGAATCTACTTCACATAGTATTTAGAAATATAATTGTTTAAAACCATTGTATTTAGTAAACCTTTGATAATGCCATGAGGTGAAACCGGGCAGGTTAAAAATAAAAAACAAAATAAAGTGTGGAAAAGTACAAGTGATATCATTATTCAATATGAATCATTTATGTTGGTGCAAGATATTTATCCCCAGGTGTACGTACTTAGCTCAGCGTACCAAACAAATGAGATGCATTCTTAAACTAATTCCTACGTGATTTTGATATGTACTGTTAAGTCGGGGGTTTGTTCTCCACAGTTTTACGACTTTTTTGCCGTAATATTATCTATATATAATCTTAGATACTGCCCCAGATTGGACTCTCCTAATCGACACGTATGAAAAGCACTATAAAATTCCGGAGGATGTTGGGGTTTCGTCATCTAGACCGGACATATTTCTCTACTCGAAAACGACTAAATATGTGGTCCTTGTGGAACTTACTGTACCGTGGGAAACAAATATACCGAAGGACCACACACTTAAGAAAAATAAATACTATGATCTCACAAACGAATTAATCAAAAACGGTTACGTGGTTAATTTGTATGCAGTAGAAGTGGGAGCGAGAGGTATACCAGCTAAATCTCTCTATAACCTACTTAAAGATCTAGGCCTATCGAGAGCTACAATAAGCTCATTACTAGGACGAATGTCTAAAGCGGCACTAGTAGGTTCGTATCAAATTTGGTTAGGCAGGGAGGGGAACTTGGGTAGTGAAGGTGAGTGTTGATGTACATCAACAAAAGGGGCCCCTTCTAAACCTACACTTGGGTCGCAAGTCCCAGGCACTGTCCCGAGTTCCCAACTCAGCAACGCGATGGACCCGGCACCCGCACGGAGAATCCATGAATTGCTAAGAATATCGTCTCATTTATTGGGAAAACACATCATGCCTACACGAGCCTTTTTAAAAGGGCATTTTACGCGAGGTTATTTTAATTTTATACAATACTCGTTTCAGAGGACCGCGAAAGCTAGCACACTTCTCTTCAAATCTTGAGCATCCGGAGCCACACTGGCTTCTTCCGAAACCTCCCGTCAACTGTCAGGAACTGTCCCACACGTCAGTTTTTTTTCCTATCTTCTCAATTTAATATTTATTTTTTATTCGTATGATTTATTTTTAAATCGTTGACACATGATGTCCAGGCAACTACTAGTAATATCTGCCACGGAGGGCGGATATCACAGTACCTACAGTAGATGGGTAGGTCCTTGTTCACATTGTAATAATAAAAATACAGTGAGTAATTTGTCGGTAGCTTAATGGTTAAGGACGTCGACCTTACGATCGAGAGGTCCCGGCTTCAAATCCTGGCCATTACACTACCGAACCCACTCCTAGCACGAACAATTAGCTTAGTTGGAGGGCTGGGATAATTTCGGTTGATAATATTATATTATTTAAAAAAAAAATTGTTATGAGGATTTAGTTTTGGATGGGTTGAGACAACAAAAATGTACCTAGGTTAGGTAGGAATCTATATCTACGCTAAATGAATTTTATACATAATTCTTATTATTTTTACATGATTGAATAAAGCCTTTCCACTGGCGTTATCGCTAATAGAATAACTTTTTCTATAGGCCGAGGTGAATGATCTTGTAATCAAATTCAAAATAATATTAACCAATAACTATTAATTTTGAAATATTATTCCGAGAAAACTGAAATTGAAGTACTCAAGTCCTCTTCAAAGTGTACAATTTATCAGAATTTGTTACAATTACAAATTATCGGAGTTCTTCTTTATATAAAACATAAATGAAAATAAATTTAAAACTAGAAACTAAAACAAGCTAATAGTACATTACTGCCGCGGCCACCAATTGTAGTGTTGCCGGACGATCGTGAAGTATGCGGGCCGAGGCGCAGCCGAGGCACGCATTACGGAGTCCGGCAACACTCAGTTGTGGCCAAGGCTTGTATAGTGCTTTTCTCAAACAATGCGCGGAAATTAAAACTAAGTAGTATCTAGGCAGAATTTTTTAGTTACCTACTTTTCAAAATCAATGACGAACAACGAACAACAGTAATTTTTCACGCGGCGAAATGTTCATTTGTTTTTTATTTTTCTTAATAAACAGCATTCTATTTGCAAGCCAGTTCTATATTTAAATAACGCCTTGGACAAGTTACCTCTTTGGTTGCCATGGTTCGGAGTAAAAGTTGGTTCCATTTTTAAATTACACGACAGATATGAGTTTACATAGTAATTTATTTGGCCGCTAAAACACGACAGATATGGATTTTCATACAACTTTATCCGGCCGCTGCTCGCATGTACAGCAATTTCGATTTATCTCGAAGAAGGTTGTCAAAATAATGTTCACATTTCCAAGCATGTTTGAGAAAACTAAATAAATGAAATATTTACATACATACTGCGTCTTGAAATTTTTATACTACTTTATATTAGGCATAGGCAATAGGCACCTACATATATCAAGTACGTAGGTAGTTTTTAAACCCCAGAGGACAACTTACTTCGTACTAATCCATACTAATATTATAAATGCTAAAGTAACTCTGTCTGTCTGTCTGTCTGTCTGTATGTTACGCTTTCACGCCTAAACCACTGAACCGATTTTGATGAAATTTGGTATAGAGGTAGATTAGATCTTGAGAAAGGACATAGGCTATGTTTGGTCGCAATAACCGACATTCACGCGGGCGGAGCCGCGGGCAAAAGCTAGTAATTATTATAAACGCTTGTAAGTTTGGATGGATGTTTGTTACTCTTTCACGTAAAAACTACTGAATGAATTTTAATGAAATTTTAAAATAATATGGCTTATACATTAGAATAACACAAAGGCTACAATTTATAACGATAACTGATTAACTGATATTATAGCGATAACCGACATCCACGCGGGCGGAGCCGCGGGCAAAAGCTAGTTTAATAAATTTCATGTTTTGCTTCTACATAATTTTATAAAAAGTTTAAGAGATAAATAAGGTGATATCTAAATAAAAAAAAAGCTAACATAACATACCTAACCTTTGATTTGTTTTCACAAACAAAATATCTTCTAAGAATTTTGAATAATCTGCAAAGAAACGGATACATTTCCATTTTAAATTATGTAGGTAGATAAAAATAACCTGTTTCATTACAATAATACCCTAAGCTTTAATGTAGACAAAACATCACCGTTATCGACGGTTCGGAGGTGATAATGATATTCCGAAAATTAAATAAACAGTCAAAACCAATGATGTTATACACACTCCGGCAGAATTAGCGGAACACAAAAAAGGAGAGTATAAAATAGTTAACTTAACATGTTTTGACATTAATTTGCAATACCATACTTAAAGTTTAATAAAAAAAATAACTGAGCAAAATGCACTTTTCTTAGATTTTTCGCAGCATGCCCAGACGGATGGGAACCTTAATCAGGGCACGAGGGGGAAACACTCGTTATTAAACATTCATTTAATTAATTTTAAGCCGTCATAAAATATAAAAACTTTAACTGTTTCTCTGTCACTACGAAATCTAAGAAAAATGCATTTTGTTTAGTTATTTTTTTTATTAAACTTTAAGTAGGTATGGTGTTGCAAATTAATGACAAGACATACTAATTTAACTGTTGTTTCATGTTAAAATATCTATTATTTGTTTAAAAATAAAGCTAACTATTTTATACTCTCCTTTTTTGTGTTCCACTAATTCTGCCGGTGTGCGTATTAGTACTTACTATGCCCCACGGCCTCCCTCGTTTCTAATGCTCTTGGCAGAAGAAGTGTAAAAGTAAATTGAATGGTGTAAAATGGTCTGACATGTACCTATAGTACATGGAGTGACGTTGATGGACCAAAATGAGAAGCAGCATAATGAGAGAATAGCTGCGTTTATACGTACAGGATTGGAACGAAGGTTTTAATACGCACCATCGATCTGATGGTTGGCGCGCGCTCAACGCATCACAGTTTTATTCGCGCTCAAGTAGGTATAAAAGTAATTTTTGCGAAGAGTCAGTTTAGGGCGCGGAGGCCATTACACAGATTTGGAAAATTGTTTGGTAGGTAATACTTGTATCATTGGTATGTGTCCATATTTCTTTCCCATATCTATTTCGATGTCTTCTAGTGCTGTCCGAACCGACTACGAACCCAGCCAACGCTACTACTACATTTTTAAACAACACAGGAATGTGAAAGATTTGCCGTTCCGAACTGTGGTCATAATTTAGTCGCAGTAAATCACCAGAGTTTGATCCGTAGTCCAAACCGACAGATCAATCGGTCGCGTTGGTTTGGAACGCAGCCCCGAAGCGCGGTAAAAAACTGTACGTGTAAACGGCGCTAATTTTGTGGTATAATAAAAATTCTAAATAGCCGTATGACCTCAAATTTTGAACCTCGTCTATAAAGGGATCTTAAAAGGAGTTTGTACGGGATTTTGTGATAGGGTTCAAATTAATAGGTCATAAGGTTCGGACAATTACAGAGGACGAACAATAAAAGTATTGTCACTTTATGAATGGGGGCGAACGGGTAATCGGTAAAGTAACCCTACGAGACGTATGTACCTAAAGTATATTAATCAGATCTAGGGCATTTTATAGGAAGGCCTAAAGTCTCTGCCTACCTAAATACAAAAGAAGTATGAGTATACTTTTTCACCTTTCTTTTAAATATAATGTACTTAGGTACTTAATTGGTTTTGCATAAAAAAAGATAAAGATCTAGCTCTTCTTTTTTAATGGTTAACGGTGATAAAATTTTAACGGTGTACAATAAAATGTTTGATAATATTAAATAACGAGTTTAAACTGTGTTAACAGGTACTTATTTAAATGCTACATATGTATTTCCATCTATAGGTACAACGACATTCACGGAAATTCGAAAAATATGTTAATTATTAGGAATTCATGATTTTATTATAATAATAAAATGATAATAAGTTATTTGACAAACATTTTTCTATCTTCTCTCTTATCTGTTGGCGGTTTGTTATTAGGCCTTTGACTTTACATGTACAATCAACGACAAAAATTGAATTATACTTAATCATTTAAATACTAACTTTTTTACATTGACGTTATATTATATATTATCCACCAATAATAATTGACGTATTATATTTTTTTAATGATCTAAATGTCGCCGCCAACTAGCTCAATCAGCCGTTTCATTAACTGCCTAGGCTCTTTACTGAACGGCGCCGTTCAATTAACGGCCTTAATGGTGTTCAGCTATTTAATTAAACGGCAAGGCAAATAGCTTGGATCGATGAAGTTTAACTACATGCCTAGTCATTTAATCAAACAGTTAGAAAAATGACTTATGTCTGTATGGATATTAAAAAAAATCTAACCAAGTCGGATTGTGCAGCTATCACAATAAACCTATCACTAACTTTCTGTGAATACACCTCTGTCTACCCTCTCGGGGATTTACAGATGTAAGTATATGTACGTATGTATGTAATTTACTATCTTATTTCGAGGTAGCGCCCCATCTTACGTTTGGCCTAAGCATTACCCAGCCAGGTAATTAAAAGATGTAATAAACGAGACGGCTGAATATCATGCAGGCCGTTAATTGAATGGCGCCGTTTAGTTAAGTGGATAGGCAGCTAGTTGGCGGCGACATATAGATCACTTAGTTAATTTGAAATTTCCATAGTATATTTGTAATGTTTACGAGCTAAGGTACTTAATCGATTTTGTATTTAATGAAACTACTTTTATCGTTGATTGTACCTAGCTAATAACTTATATCATTACGCCATACATTGGCTATCAAAACATTCAACTTCAGTTCTAAAACTATAGCTTGTGATTCAACTGCTTTTTTATCGACATAGTTTCTGTGAATTTCCAAAACTTGTATCTCAAGACTCAATACATAGATTATAAAGTTCTGTACCGCTAAGCTTGTCTTCTTCATCTTATCGTTATTTCTAGTCGCACCCGAAGCTATCAGCTTGAAGTGTGGGGTCGTCTTTACCAGTCTAACTACGGATTTGACTGAACATCGACATTTTCTGTGAACCGACTGCCATCTGACCTCCCCCGAGGACGGCCAGACCGAGAGGGATGGCCCAGGGTCAGCCGGGGTGCGAGGGATATGTCGCATGACAACCTCACCTTCGGCCTAGCACTACGACCCAGAGACGGCGTGCGGTTTAGTCGGTTCGAGTCCGACATAACCTGCCCCTCCGGCTCCGGAGGGGTGAGTATCCGTGGGGATTACCAGCACGTAAAAAAAAAAAAAAAAAGCCATCTGACCTCCATAACCCAAAGGCGATATCGAAGCGTTGCAGCTAGACCCGTTGTAGGACTATTAAGGGCTCCAACTACCCGAAACGACTGCCATAGATGTTTGTATGGCAACGGGGACCGACAGCTTTACGTGCTCTCCGAGGAACGACCAGACTAATGCAAATACCCATATTCATGCATGCAAATATTTGCACTGAGCGGCGATCGAACCCGCGCCTCCTGCGTAGCGGCCGCGTTCACTACCGCTACGCCACGGAGGCTGTAGCACATGTAGCTAAGCTTGTCTAGTAGGTAGATACTGTCATTTAGTTCTTGAGAACAATTCATTACGCAAAGTTACAAGTAAACGAAGACATTCATAACCAAAGCTAGGGATCGTACAAATGAATCATTACAGTTAGGTATAACATTAATCATTGTCGTTTCACTAGAACAACAGATAAAGATTATTATTAGGTACTTTACATTTACACAACCTTAACACGCCACGAACACACCCACTGTGCTGATACAAGGCGTTCTAAGAAAGATATCGACACAAAACTGAAAATTGTTGCAAAAACATTAGCAATTAGTATCAAAATAGCCATTCGCCTGATAAAAATCTATCCAATAGGACATGGGCCACGTTGTATGGAACTTCGGCTCAGGCGTGGACATTTTTAACCGACTTCCAAAAAGAAGGAGATTCTCAATTCGATGGGTATATTTTTTTTTATACACCGATTGCTCCGAGATTTATTATCCAATTTACGAGGTTTTTTTTAGTTAGGTGCGGAATAGTTGCCATTTGTTCCCATAAAATGTTTAGTTTATTTCAGTAGTTTTAATTTTATGAACATTATTCTATAATTTTAATTCACACTTTTATTTCATTTAAATAAAAATGAAATTAAAAATTAATAATATAAATAGTTAAGTACCCAGGCTTATTTAAATGACAATATTGAAAAAGAACTCTGGTTTTACGTGAACATTTATATTTATTTTCTTTATCACTTTCGTACATAACTAAAGTATTATTCAGGAACCGTACAGGACCAGGAAGCTCCGTATCACTCCTTTCAAATATAATTATAAGAAATTATACCAGTTATTTATTAATTTTCAAGTCACATAATTTTCAAGTCACAATCTGTCGAAAGATTCGAAGATGTGACTTGTCTAAGTATTGTCTGTCGAACAATCATCTGTCGAAAGTACCTAGTGGTAATTAGAAGGTGTGTGTTGTCCAATAATTGTCTGTCGAAGCAATGACTTGTCGATCTATGTGTTTTCGAAGTTCGCTACATGTCGAAGTATTTTACTGTCTAAATTCAGTCCGTAAGTCGTAAAAAATTGTTGCCATATAAAAATGATTTGTTCATCTTTCATTGGCCATACTATAGTATCGTACAATATTAGTTTCAATTCCTAGAAAATAACAATTACCTTGCATTGCAATAACCATAAAATCAAGCATACTAGCTACTGCGTTGGCACAGTCTCGCTCTCGTGTTATAAGTATTTTGAAATTTTCCTAACATTTTCTTTCGCAATGCTGCGCCATTTACTTTTTTATCGTTGTTTACATTTTGATTACGATAGTGACCGAACTATTAATGACATGGAATGCAAAAATGTTCGAGTTATTTGCGTAAGAGCCATAAAATATTGAAGACTTATATTATGAAGGTACTAAGTACAACGGTAAATATAAATGCACGTTTTACTAACCATTATATTCAACATAAAACTGCGATTAATTCCTAACATCTCTGACTTTGTAGCATTTATCGTTCATTAAATTTATGTACATATAATACAGTTTAACAATATTCAATGGCACATATGTGCAATGTTTCTCAAACTACGCCATAATATAATAAAAATAGACGACTGAATGTTAGAATTATATCGAAAGGACTTCGCTTGCAAACTGGCGTGAAAATGGACTTGACCAGTTACACTGTTAGCTCACTTCTAAGTCGGACAACTATCTATCACATCAATAAGACTCTCAGAATATGGTAGAGACGATAGTAGGTAAGTCGTTTTGTCATTAGTGTCATCGGTATTCGACCAATGAAACATGTATATTAAAGAGTGAGTCAGTTGCTCAGTTGTAGATTTTGTCTTATGTTTGTGTTTAGCACACACATATTGTGTAACTGAGGTAACATTTCAGTACTTACCAATTTAGCGTATCAAAATCGTAGTCATTTTATATGTTATTCTATCTCTTCATTATTCCACACGCTCTTCTGTATTTCAATTCTATGTAATTATCTTTCTTTATTTTAGAAGTTTTAATGTGTACGGTGATTGCGAGATTGTCCAATAACTACAGTTATTTCTTATGGCTATGTGTGTGTTGTCCGATAAATCACCTAGCACTACACACAAACGATAAAACATTATTGGTATGTACGCATTCTGCGAATACATTTATTCGGGTTCAAGACTTCGCATCTAATAAAGAAGTACCGAGAACAACGGTATTCTCGGTGAAATTGAAATTAGAGTGTGCCAGTATATTCTACGAAACACAGTGACCTCCCTAAATAACTACCTAGTGCGGCGATAATTTTCTGTTCTACGTAGTTAGTTACCTGCCTAATATTCTAGAAATTTTTAAACAAAATTAATAAAAAGTGAAAATTTAGGTACCTAGTTAAATGGAAATATAAACAAAAATAATACAGCCAACTTTAGCCATCTGTATTATGGAATATAATATTTTATCTGTGGTGTTTCACTAGAGTAGACCGACTAGAGTATTTTGCAATAATATTACGTATCTTACTTTATGTATTACGTATCTATATTAGGTATATCTGTAATAACATGGCTCTAATAATACATAATTTATATCACAATAAATTTACCGTCTGTACTGTACCCACTCCATCGCTATCCTAATCCTAGGGGTACATTGTGTGTAAAGCCATCAAATTACGATGAATTCCTATAAAATAAATCATGTCTATTACTGGGGGACTTATGCTTATTCAATGGGTGGCAGCTGCGTGGTTACGTTACGAGTGTGCATCGCGCCAATGACAGCCGGCAGATGGTTGTGAAAGCTGCGCTGGCGCAGGTAAGGGATTCTAAGAACTCCGAATATAATCGCACTACGAGGAACTCGCTCTCTATGGCACGCTCAAACGCGAATCGAACACCTGCGCGGACTCAGGCCCTTAGTCTCGTAATGTTTTTTACAATCGACTATAAGATGCTAATTGTAGGGCACGACCGTTCCATTTTCACAGGTCAAAAGTTCATTATCTAATTTACAGGTGCCTGAAAAAACTACCTTAATAATCTGCTTTCTTTTTTAATGAATATTGCAGATCATAATGACCAAATAAGGTTATCTACATTTAGGTTATTTTATTAGATTAATAATCCCAAGTAATCGTAAGTTAGTCACCAATGAATCACTTAATAGTACTTTACTTTTTTACTTTACTGTAGTTGTATATCTTATCATTTTATCGAAACGGAAGCTGTTTCACAATGTGTCATTGTTCTCTTAACATATTTCGAATGAAACTCCTCATTCGTTTGAATCTAAAACCTAAAGAATATTTTAAAATAGAAACAGATCAATATTCAGCATGGTTTATAATTGCCTGAAAGTACTATCTATCGTCTTCTTAATAAGGTATGCTATTAATGAAACTGTCTACATTTAAAAAGTATTTTATGTTGTTATTAAGGGTTTCAACGTAATTATATTCTAGTGGACTAATTATCTGGAATACTGAAATTAATAGTGGTCTAGAATTTATGTCTTTACTCAGACACAAACAACACAGTAGGTATATGGGAAGCATTTCCCAGAAATGGAGATCGTGCCGCGTTGTAAAAGGTAAAGCCATTCAACAAAACAGTACACAAAGACTTTCCATACCGGCTACGACCACCATACGCGACAGAAATTACTAATGACAGGGTTCACGATGCGTAAAATGGTATTATCATTGTCACTATAACTATGATGAACTTTACCATAATAAGACATTACTAGTTTTGAAACCAACTAAATAAGCTAGATTAAAAAGTCTTAGATTAGATTTTTAATTTTAACTATAACTAATTATTTAATTTTAGCTAATTATCGAAATATGTTTTTTACTAATCACACTGGTTTTTAAAACCATTTATTGCGTAATATTACTGTTTTGATAGGTTTATATAGCTTACTTACATAGTCTACTTTCACTAGTGCTTTCACTACATTACGTTTGTCAAAGATCAAAGATGTAACATTCGAGCTATTTTAATTAATAGGTAGGTATATATAGCCTAAGAATTAGTTTAGTACCGATTTGCTTGCTTGAATCGACGACTTAGTAAATGAATGTTTTAAAACAGATTATGGTAGGTAGATTAGGGCTTAATTTACTGTAAAATCATTTTTTAACATGTAAGTTTACCTTAGTAATCTTTTCAAATGAAAATATACCTATTTCACACTAAAACGTCAAGCCGCACATTACAGAATATAATGAATACAAGATAGTAAACGGCTAGATAACTAGTAATTATTATTGTCGGTGAATGAAATTCTCGGAAGGCAGTGAACGTTCGCGTTTCGTATCAGTCTGTTGCTCAGCCTCGCCGACCAATTCCCCCTCCAGCCAGTCAGTCAGTTCTGTCGTCGCGCTAAGCAGAGTAGCACACTAGCCTCGCTTCGGTTCGGTTGTAATGCGAACGCTCTGTAATTCTCACTCATTCTCATTGTATTAGCGCTTAGCGAAGTTGCCTAAGCTGCACCGCTGATATTTTAATTTATAAAAAATATCAGTTTGAATATTAGGTACCCCTCTATTGGGAACACTTGTACCTGTGACTTTAAAATACTTGTTTGTGTTAAGTGAAGTGACATTACATAAATGCATGGAATAATAAACATTGGTTATTAACGTGACAAGGAAGTGACGGAAGCCGTACATATGAGTTGTAATATTTATACATGATCTGTTGATAAAATATTTTCATGCGGACTCCGTGAAGTGTATCGTTTTGGAGTGAATCGTGGCCTCCGGACATCGGGTGGGTGGTTCACACGTAAGGCCACCGTACAGTGAACAAATGTGCCTAATTGAAAGGCGAGAAGCAACAATTTGCCCTTTTAACATGACGTTAACAGCAAGGTTATTTCCGCAAAGTAAGTTTTTAGCTGTCTACAATATTCAGACGACGCGCGTCGCTAACGCAAACTTCAACTTAGTGAAAATTAGGTTATTTGCGTAATATGTTTATTTCTCGAATAGTAGAATAAATTTTCTAGTTAAAAGTGGCGAAATATGTACATATTAAATGAATTGATAATTTATATTATCTACAAACTTATAAAGTGATCCTTCAAGGTAAAGCAAGTAATATAAATAAGTTATCAAACTTTTGTTAAACAATCAAAGAACATAGGTACTTAGTACAACTGTATCAGTCACCCATCATTAATTTAATTTAATGATAATGGCAAAAAGTAGAGCCAAGGGAATTACTAAAACCGAATGTTTATATTGAAGATAGTACAAGGATAAGAGCCGAATTTATTTTATTTAAAATAAAAAATAAACTTCTGCAATTAGCAATAATACAGAAATTTTAACTAAAAATTTCACAGAAAAAGAAAGGTAATACATTTAATTCAAAAGTTTATCTTTCAATACTTCATATAAATTTATAGGTAGAATAGATACATATTTGTAAATCATCTTCTAAAATTAGTATGAAAAGAATATGCAAATTTTGTGGAATTGATAACATTTATTGACTTATTTAATTAAAATCCTCCTATGGTAGTAAAAAATACCACACCAAAACATTTGAGTGTTATTTCAAAAAAAGAATTATAGAACAAACTCTTTTGTATCTATGCTTCAGGTACAAAAAATACTTTTATGAAACAAACTCCATCTTTTCTTTCTATCAAGGACATGGACCACATGGTATATTTCTTTATGTTTTAAAAACCATTACACAACTTTTAAAAATATAATTGCCACACAATTAGAAAATATTGTCCCTTGTTAGCTAATGCAGTCATTAATATGATTTGTGTTATCAAATATTGATATCAGTGTTTAGTCATTGGGTGTAATCAGCTGTTCTAGATCATTATCATTTGTTCATTGACCTCGTCATCATTTATTATGTGATAAATACCTCCGTAGATCATTAGGTCATAGATATTATTACATTATAATGAGCCTCATTTTGAAAAACCACAGAGTAAGCCTGTGAGAATAGAGAGAGAGACCTTTAGTTTTAAACCATAAAAAAAACATCCATGTTCTAACCTACGTTTTCTATCTTTCCAGATGCTTGCGTTGAAGTAGGGGTGCCATTAGGCAGCTGGTCGGCTGGAGTAGCATGCTGTCCAAATTGCAGGCACGAACTGAGGGTCTCACTTACCCCGAGTGCTGGCAAATGCACGGGCCCACACACCCCTTCACCATTCACCTTCCAGCCTACCTTCTTGCCACAGACCCCAATATATGCAACACCTTCACCAACTCTAATACAGTCACCATACAACGATGAGTTGAAAAGGCTAGCAGATACCCTGAGGGCTTTGAGGCTCTCGGGTTGGTACTATGGCAGTTTGGATTGGCAGGTCAGTATTTTATTACAACGCCATCTGTTAAAATTTGTATGAACTAATATGACTTTAGGTATTCTATCTGGATTAGGTTTGAATTGGTTACTGACATAATATGTAGATAGCGCTGTATAACGTATCCTATTCCTAACATTTATTAAGAAAAACTGAATTGTTAAAATTATACACAAATCCATAAATGCATACAAATATTTGATTAACGGGGAACCCGCGACTTTCGACGTAACTACTGATCACTCTGTTGCCACCACACGCCACACCAGAGTCATAGTTTTTGAAGTGAATTTCTCATATGAAAAGTGAAAACACTGGTTTCAAATCAAATCAAATCAAAAATTCAATAATAGCATCTGTGCGTTTAAGGCTTGAGGTTTTAGTATATCTTTATTTCCGTCACTGATTTAATTAATGAAATCCACTCTTAATGTTTCTTGCATGTATTTTTTTCAATATATACAGCTTATCAATTAAGTACATCCCGCTTTTCCGTATTTTTTTTTTAATTTTACTTGAAATTACTTGCAGGCTGCGAGAACACTCCTGAAGGACGCAAGCGTTGGAGCCTTTGTCGTCAGAGACTCTGGCGATAGGAACTTCATATTCTCACTGTCAGTGCAGACTGAACGAGGCCCCACTTCAGTGAGGCTGCATTATGAGGAAGGATTCTTTAGGTAAATATTTTATTATTTAACACTTGTATTCCTATAGGAGTGGGCAGGGATAGGGTCCAGTTCCACGTAAAATTTCGGCTACTGATACAACAATTTATGTTATGATTAGGTACTTAGTAATATATATATTAATCTTGTACTTCTATATGCTATCATACTGTGTTCACTGTCATATTGCACTATTTCTATTGTTGGAGACCTATAACTAGCTGTCTGTCACATATTTTTTCATATTCATCTTGTTTTAGCTATCTGTCACGAATTTTTTAAATGTGTATTTTGTTGTAATTTTAGTTGTTGGTTTCTCAAATAAAATAAAATAAATAAATAGACCACGAATCATACCACGTGAAATGCTAATATTATTCCCGTGACCTATAGGAACCTATTTCGGGGATAAAAGTAGCCTATATACTATTCCAAACTCAAATATATCACTATGCCGAATTTAATTGAAATCCGTTGAGCAATTTTTGCGTAAACAAATGATAAACTTTTGCACTTCCTATTACAAACATTTCATTTCAATAGGGTTCCATCACTGAAATCCCTTAAAATTATTATTACTTGTGAAATGAAAACAAAGCGAACGCAGAAATAATTTTAATTCCGGTCAAGCGCTAAGCGGAACAAATTTCTATAAAAACTGTGACAAAAACCTACTTAATGCTATTCAGAGAATGAGGAAAACCGCGGGTTTTGAGTCAACATTCAACGGTAGCTGGCAACACCCGAATTACTCCGAACTTGTGGCGTAACACTTGTAACACTGACGTAATTATGCAACGGTAGAATATTGGAACATACTTAAAATGTTTTATTAGTCATTCATTCAATAGGTATCGTCAAATGCGGCTATGACGTTGAATCAATTGATGTCATCATCTCAGCGGTAATCTCGTTTATGAGGCTTTTAATACGGACCCGAGGTTCGTTTACTCCTACTCTTTTGGCTTTTACGGACGCGCCTGCCGCTAACCTCCCAATCCTGAGAGGAAAACCTGCACCAGAGCCTCTTTCGGTAAACAGTGCCCCAAACACGAATAATATTCAAAATCGTAACATAAACGTATTGTGAGAACGGAGCAATACGATTGGCCGCCTGCCTACTGTGAACCAATCACAATGCTCCATTCTTTTGATACGTTTACGTTACGAATTCGAATGTTATTCGTCGCCGTTGTACCGGTTGCCGGTGAAATTGGCTCGGTCCCAAAGGTCTCAATGGGGCTCATGTAGTTACTGTTTTATCTCCACTTATCTGCTTACTACCACCATACTAAAAAAACTATAACATCTATATTCTTTGTTCCAGGTTAGACTGCGACCGACCTCTGGCGAGGTACATGCCCCGGTTTCGATGCGTAGTCGAACTCATATACCACTACACACGTGTCGGAGAGCGAAACTCCGCTGGCACCGTCTGGGTAGACCGCGAAGGCTGCCCACATTCACCAGTCCTTCTCAAGACCCCCCTGAGACAAAGTCCACCGTCTCTCCTCCATTGCGCGCGACTCGCCGTCCATAGGACCCTAAATTCTAACCCACTATCTCCTAAGCTGTGGTGCGCGCCTAAACACAGGCTCCTACCTCTACCTTCCACTCTAATAGACTACCTGGGCGAATATCCTTATTCAATCTAACAGAACTTGTGTATAGTAATTATTTATTTAGTTTAATCCCGAGCGATGCCTAGTGATGATACTAGTATATAGAAATGTTTGCGAATGATATACGCTCTGGCCTTACTAATGAAAAATTACACAGCTGTTATGACAAAATTTTGTTTAGGAATTTTGACATAACATCTATATGTTTTTTTTTTTTCAATAGTATGGGCCTTACTGTTTAATCATATTATGAAACAGTATGCTAACTTTTCTTATAAATTTGTATAAGAGATTGTGAATATCGAGGACGTATCTAAGTAGCTCAGTTGGACTGGTTCTGAGTTCAAGTCCTGGTTAAACATTTTCCGATTTAAATTTATGAGAAACATTCTCACTGATTGTAGGCGCATCCCTGTGTAGGATGGCGAATGGTCAGAGCCTATCACGGAATTTAAAATCAATAGGAGATGTAACCTCGTAAGAGGATTTCAGCAAATGTATAAAACTAAAATCTGTAACGATTTATTGAGTAGGGTAAGGTAACACTCAAATTATGAACAATGACGTCACAGTATTGATGTTATTTTGAAAATGGAACATACATAAATGTCAGTTAACATCCAACCGTGGTGCTAGCTTGTTTATCTTTACAGCATTATACAAGCGAGCTATGGAACATTTCCTATTGATTTAAAATTCAGTGAACCTGACAGTTTCCTAAGACGGACTTTAGTGTTTGAATTATCATAATATTATAATCTTATTTGTACAAATTAATATGCAACTTAATATATCTAGTACAGGATGCTAGAGAGGGCCGGATCCTTAAAATATCGAACTAACAAATTATAATTTATAAATAGTTGAATTAATAATTATTAATTATATTAATTTGTAAGTATTGAATATGGGACTCAACTATGGTATTTAGTGAAATGTTTTTTGCGCAGATTTATTATTTTTATTAAGCAAATTGGAATATAACTCAAGACTGATTCCTTGAATGTTTTCTTCGTGTAATAAACACCTGTATACTTTTCTGTTAAATATACGTATATGATATATTAGCAAAGATCTAGTATAAAACGTAGACAGACCATAAAAACTTACCAAATGTCAGCAGTTTGCAAATATTAGTCTAGTTTTGACGTTTTAAATGGTTTATACAGAATAATTTAAGCGTTGGTAGCTTAGTGGATAAAGAGGCGGCCTTGTGATCGAGAGGTCCCGAGTTCGTATTCTGAAAATTAAACTACCGACGTGACCTACTGCTAACACGGGGAATCTAGCGTTGCTGGACGGATTAACGGTAATACTAGTAACTTCTGTTACCAGTAACCTTTTAAGCGGGAATATTAGATATTTGTAGTGCATTTCTCGTCTGTGGTATGTAGAACTCTTCCTTACAAATTCATTCGAAGTTGAAGCAAAATGTGTAAGCGTCAATTAGTTAACTGATTTAATATTCAAAGAAAAAGGTTTACAAACGACAATTTATAAGCGCTTTCCAAAAAGCGATTTTCCTGTGTACTATCAAATTGCTACTTACACCCTTTAGCTTCTCAACTGTCGTATGATTCTCATAGTAATATGTGTAACATATCATAACGTGAGAAGAGTTCCATATCTGCTGTACCCTTTCTGATATTATTATAGCTAATTATTCACTAATGCCTTATCTTGTCCATCGTCATAAGAACTCATCACATTATGTAATAGAGCTATATTTTATTTATTTATTACTCGGTTAAGGTTTAAGATTGAAATAACGCAAATAATTAATTCTTCTTTGTTCCTAAAACGGTTGACTGTAAAACATATAAGCCACTATAACTGTATCTCACTTTTATAAACCATAGCAAAAAAAAGTGCCATCAAATTAGACAACCATTTTACTTTCTGCGTACGTCATTTGATAGAAGTTTTGAGGCTGAACATGTACATATTCTTGTTTTTGTTTTCTATTTATTTTCTTATCGTAAGTATTGAATAATTGGAATATATAAATGATTGGTGATCCATTTAATGGTTCGGTGTATCATTAACTGTTGTTAGACCATGATACATTATATGTATGTTTGGTGTGATGACAAAATACAGATGCGTGCTGACTGGTTTTACGGGGGCGTAATATTATCGGTGAGTAATAAATTCGCGGTGAGTGCGACATTCGCGGTGAGAGTGACATTAGCGGTGAGTGTAACATTCGCGGTGAGTGTAACATTCGAGGTGAGTGTGATATTCGCGTTGAGTGTGACATTTGCAGTGAGTGTTACATTACCGTTGCTCGCTTTGTATCATGTTATATTATACTGCGTAACGCCAGTCATTACGCACTTTAATGTGCTTTGTTTACGCAAAAACAAAAACATTTTTTTGCGTAATATAAGTACAAGTAGCGTACGGTGGAAGGTTCGGCTAGTGAGGTTCACTAATATAATATAGGTCATATATGTACCTTGGATAATCTCAATTAGTGTAATTTAGGCTTCACATTCTATGTATAAATATGTTTTATAGGTATTTAAATTATCACGATCACTAACTTCAGTATTAGAATTAACTGGATCGTTATGCTTGCAACAGCTGTAAATATTCTGTCAATTCTATTACTAATAAATATGTTTTATTAGCAAAATAAATGTATTATTATTTAATTTACTGAAAGTTGATGAGCCTCAAAATTATTATAATATATAATAGAGTTGTCTATAGTCTCGTGTTGAGTATAACCAGTTGTTTAATTTGAAAGGGAGTTATTTTTATACTAGTTTATTAAAGGGGAAGCACCAATTAAATAAGTGTGACATAATAGAAAATACTTGTGTTTAAACGTTTGTAGACATGTATTGAAAGAACTGCAAATAATTTATATAGAAAAACAAAATATACATTCTGCCTATAACATTGCATTTCATTTCTGATGGACCCTGGCGAAGTAGAGTCGACAAAGGAGATAATAATAATATTAGGTCCTCACTTAGGAAATTACCGAAATTTTCTTACAGATTCATGAGTTCGTTATTCCTGTAATTTAATAGCTATTTCCATTATTTATACTTTGTTTGAAAGCTGATTTCAAGATTTTACAACTCTTTATTAAATTTTGTTTTTATTGGCCGCTTGATAAATTGTGTGTGCCGTGGTGGTTCCGGGTCTAGAATTGAACCCCTCCATCTCCTCCCGTGGATGTCGTAAAAGGCGACTAAGGGCTTACACCAGGGAATGGGGAGCAGCATTCACCTGAGATTCGATAACCGATTCTGCGATCACCAATCCGCCTGCCAAGCGTGGTGATTATGGCAAACACCCCCCATTATGAACAGGACATCAAAAAGTACGGCCCCCAGTCACGGCAGCGACGCTATTCCTGGCATCGGTAGCGGCCATGGTAACGGCGGAGCAGGGGGTGCTAAGAATCGCCGGCAGAGGATCAGCTACCGAACCCAACGATCTCTGGACCTGGCAACTTATAACGCACGCACACTGAGGACTGACGAGAAGCTAGCTGAGCTGGAAGAAGTAGTAAGCAAGTTGCGCTGGGATATTATTGGATTATCAGAAGTCCGAAGAGAGGGGGAGGACACGATAATCCTTAAGTCCGGCAACTTGCTCTACTTCCGGGAGGGCGATCAGCTGTCCCAACACGGTGTTGGGTTTCTCGTTCACAAATCTCTCGTCAACAACATAGTGAAGATCGAAAGTGTTTCGAGCAGGGTGGTATACCTTATACTCAGAATAACCAAAAGGTATTCGCTGAAGGTTATACAGGTGTATGCCCCACACTCGAAGCGCCCAGATGATGAAGTGGAGGTTATGTATGACGATATTTCAAAAGCCATGGATGCCTCAAAAACACACTTCACGGTTGTGATGGGAGATTTCAATGCGCGGGTGGGCATTCGGAACGGCGATGAACTGAGAGTAGGGCCATTTGGATTTGGACAGCGTAACCAAAGGGGTCAGCGATTGGTCGATTTCATGGAAAAGGAGGGACTCTTCGCGATGAACTCTTTTTTCAGGAAGCGGCCGTCCAGGAAATGGACGTGGCTGCACCCCGGCGGTCACAAACGCGAGATCGACTTCATCTTGACGACCAAGAAGCGAATATTCAATGATGTCTCTGTGATCAACAGGGTCAAAACCGGTAGTGATCACCGTATGGTCAGAGGCACATTGAATCTTAACATTCAGCTGGAAAGGTTTCGTCTGATGAAATCTACTCTTCGCCCTAGTCCTGCCCAAATTCAAAACCCCGAGAGCTTTCAATTAGAACTCCAAAATCGCTTCCAGTGTCTCGCCGAATGCGAATCAGTGGACGAGTTAAACAACGGGCTGGTAAAAATTTTCCAAGAGGTCGGGCCCCATTTCTATAAGACTCGACCGAAAAGTAGAGCTCAGAAACTCTCTGAGCATACTCTTAAACTCTTGGCAGAGCGTGGTGAAATGAGATTGCAGTCTTCAGTTGATATGTCAAAATACGGCATGCTCAATAGACAGATCTCCAAGTCCATGCGATACGATTTGCGTCTTTTTAATACTAACTGCATTAAAAACGCAATAGCGCGTAATAAGGGCTCAAAAGTATTCGCAAGAGATCTTACTATTGGACAGAGCCAGTTGACGAAACTGAAGACCGACAGTGGCAGTATCGTTTCGTCACGGGCAGAGATTTTGAGAGAACTCGAGAAGTTCTACGGAAAATTATATACCACATCGCAAAGTCCTGCCCCTAGCACGACTAGCGATGCCAGAGCCCGATTAACTCGACATTACACCGAAGATATCCCGGACGTCAGCCTGTACGAAATACGGACTGCACTGAAACAGCTCAAAAACAAAAAGGCACCAGGTGAGGACGGAATAACCACTGAGCTTCTGAAAGCGGGTGGAACACCAGTACTTAAAGTCCTTCAGAAGCTCTTTAATTCCGTCATCCTTGAGGGTACAACGCCAGAAGCCTGGAACAGAAGCGTAGTGGTACTGTTCTTTAAGAAAGGAGATAACACCCTCTTGAAGAATTATAGGCCCATTTCGCTTCTGAGCCACGTTTATAAGCTGTTTTCTAGAGTAGTAACAAATCGTCTCGCTCGAAGGTTCGACGAATTCCAGCCCCCCGAACAAGCCGGTTTCCGAAAAGGCTTTAGCACCGTAGACCACATCCATACGCTCCGACAGATTATACAGAAGACCGAAGAATATAATCGGCCGCTATGTCTAGCGTATGTGGACTACGAAAAAGCCTTTGATTCTGTCGAAACCTGGGCAGTGTTGCGGTCTCTACAGCGATGCCAAATTGACTATAGGTATATCGAGGTGTTGAAATGTTTGTATAGCAAGGCCACCATGTCTATCCGTCTCCAGGATCAGAGCACGAACTCCATCCATTTGCAAAAAGGGGTGAGACAGGGAGACGTTATTTCTCCGAAACTGTTCACCTCTGCATTGGAAGATGTTTTCAAGCTTCTGAAATGGGACGGGTATGGCATCAACATCAATGGCGAATACATCACTCACCTTCGATTTGCCGATGATATAGTCATCATGGCGGAGTCGTTGGTAGACCTTGGAACTATGCTCAGAGACCTCAATACCGTCTCTCAACAGGTGGGTCTTCAAATGAACATGGGCAAGACAAATATTATGTCAAATGCCCATGTCACACCCATGCCAGTACATGTTGGGAATGATATAATCAAAGTTGTTGACCACTATATCTACTTAGGTCAGGTGATCCAACTTGGTAGGTCCAACTTTGATAAAGAGGTCAGCCGACGAATCCAACTCGGATGGGCAGCGTTCGGAAAGCTACGGCATATCTTCTCGTCACCGATACCACAGAGCCTCAAGACAAAGGTCTACAATCAGTGCGTGTTGCCAGTGATTACTTATGGCACCGAGACGTGGTCGCTAAATATTGGTCTCATGCATAAGCTCAAGGTTGCGCAACGAGCTATGGAAAGAGCTATGTTAGGAGTTTTCACTGCGTGATAGAATCCGAAATGAGGAAATCCGTAGAAGAACCAAGGTTATCGACATAGCTCTTAGAATATGCAAGTTGAAGTGGCAATGGGCAGGCCATATAGCTCGCAGAACCGATAACCGCTGGGGAGTAAAGGTTCTCGAATGGCGACCGCGAACTGGAAAACGAAGTGTAGGACGGCCCCCCACTCGATGGACCGATGACATTAAAGCGGTCGCAGGAAGTCGGTGGATGGTGACGGCACAAGATCGTTCGGCATGGCACTCTTTGGGGGAGGCCTATGTCCAGCAGTGGACGTCTATTGGCTGATAGATAGATAGATAGATTGATAAATTAAATTCGATCTTCAAAAACAGTACTTCCTAAATGCTGTCCATTTTGATGATAAATTCCGTATTACTTTTTTGCTGTCACTTTTCAAAAATGTAATAAAAGTTGCTGTTAGCTTAATGATGTCTCATTCACACACAAAGAAAAAACATAAAATGAGTATTTGTCATTCCTAAAAAATGCAAAAAATGTTAGTACTGCAAATTGGGTTACCTCTAATTTCTTCAATAAAACGGCAATTTCATATACATGTAACGACCTATTAATAAATATTTTACAACGTTCCACACAACGCTATATAGATCCATGGTAAGTATAGCTTAACTAGCTTGTGTTATGGAATCTAGAATGCGGATAAACAAACTTAGTTTTTTTTTTTGTAAATACATACATATTATACATAGAAACACCCAGACCAATGCAAACACACATAGAGATACTGTTGCACTTTTTTTTATAAAGTTGCATGTAAAGATACCACCGTATCGACAATACAATAAACGAGTATAAGTTCGGACAATATTTTGAACTAAGTCCGCAAGTTTGCGTATGTGCGAGTGCATTTATGGATTCTAAAAACCAGCCAAAGGGCTGATCAAATCTATTAGTTAACTGGTGCACCTTAGCCCTATACCTATGCGTCGGTCATCGCGTCTCGCACGACCACCAAAGAGATCTAAAACCGTTTTCTGCACATCTTTAGTAGGTAGGTAGGTACATAGTCAAGTTCTTTGGCGGTCACTATATCTTCCATTGGGAACCTTGTTCCAATCTGATAGTAAATTAATAATAAAGTATCCAGAATGCGGAATTGTTCGGGTCATTTGTTAGGGTCAATCCCCACTGAAAGCAGCGGCCGGCGGCTAGCGGCCAGACTTGTACTAGAAAATGATAGCAAGCAGGCGCGCGCGGCTGCGCGGTTCTTCCTTCGCCTTCAAATGAGCATGATCTTTTCTCCGATAATAGGTTTGTAACATTCATTTCAGTGGGGATTGACTCTTAATACATCTGCGTGCGAGTATGAACATACAAGGATGTTACATTATTATACGACTGTACCACAGTATATAGCAAGTCCCTGTAGGTACTAACGTTACATCCACGGAACAAGCCGTATCTATTAATTATATAAAATTTCATTAAAACACAGCTGACAGTTTATTTTCTGAAAAACCTGTTTGATAGTAAGGTTGCGGGTTCGAGTTCCACTCAGTGCAAAATATTGTGCCGGGGAATATGGATAAAATATTTCATTCCCCTGCCTTCTTATATTATACCTATCTTTCATTGGAGGTATAATATTATCAGCTGCCGTTATAGAACAGTGTCCTATCCAAATTCACATGCCTATTATTTTGTTGTATATTAAAACGAAACGAAATGATGCGTAACCGGCGAAACCTTGCGTATAATGAATTGTACCTTACTCTGTTTTTTTCTTGTTTTATTTCTAGCTAATTTTTTTTATTGGCAACTGGAGACAAAGACATCTTCATTTGTTGATGATGATGATAATGGATTGATGATGTTAATGGCTATGATGAAGATGATGATGACGATCAATGAGATTATAACTGCTTCAGTAAAGTTGTGGGCCTTCACTAGAAGCTCCCTAGGGAGATTTGGATCGAACTCGAAAAGTCACAATTCACTGTAATATGCCACTTTCCTACACTTGTGTGCGTTGTCGAAGAAGTTATGTCTAAAAATCCACCATTTTCATGCATAAAAACTCGAATTCACACCAATTTCGGAAAATAAAATAAAACCTCGTCAATTTTCGTGAACCCGCCAAAAAACCTTTTTTTTCTAGCCAAGAGTCAGAGTTGCCATGTTCATATACCGAGATTACGGTCGGTCCAATGATTTCAGTACAAAGGTCAACACGAATTTTGTGCCCGAATTCTCTGATATAATACATAAATCTCACCAAAAACATTTTCATGTAAAAATGTTGCCAAGACGAGTTTACGTAGCTTACCCAGTGAAAAAGTTATCAGATCTCATATTATAAAGCCAAGCTCTAAAGACTGCACGCTCTAAACCTAAGGTGTAGTGTAAAGCTTGTAGGTTTAAAGCGTGCAGTCTTTAGAGCTTCGCTTTTAAATCCCACCAAAAACATTTTCATGTAAAAATATTGCCAAGAAGAGTTTACGTAGGTTACACTGTGAAAAAGTTATCAGATCTCGTATAAAACTAAGCTCTAAAGACTGCACGCTCTAAACCTAAGGTGTAGTGTAGAGCTTGTAAGTTTAGAGCGTGCAGTGTTTAGAGCTTGGCTTTATACGAGATCTGATAACTTTTTCAGTAAAATGTTTTTGGTGGGATTTCATTTATTTTTGTAACTTGGATAAAATTAATAACGTACGTATTTTTCATTGATTATAAGAAATATTTTAATTAATTTTGACTTATGTAGCACAAACTATAGTGCAAGTCTCATATACAAACTTCCACCGTAGTAGGTAATCTGTGCTTCCACCTCCTATTCCCAGGGGATAGGTTAGGTTAGGTTTTTCTTTTTCATTGTCTTTGTAGTAATATTAGATTACATACCAAACTTCAGCTTTCTAGGACTTCAGGAAGTACCCTTACAATTTTAATTATCAGTGAGCGATGAGTCAGTGACGAAATTATAGGTTTTGAGACATTCATAAACTCTAATGTATAATAGCTACGACTTTCTATCTTTGTATGTTTAATGACGGTACCGATGGCATTTTATCTTGAAAATTTTATCTATTTAGCATCATCCAAAGCAAAGTCATGAGAGTTCAAAAAAACGACGAAGCGTTTCGAGAAAAGGTAGGTATTGCCCTTGCGCTTCGCTTGGCTCGTCTTGGCGGGGCCAGTACATAGTACCTACAGTCACGGCGCTAGTCCAAATATCAGATGATATATGAATAAACTCCTGACAATATATTGGTTTTACTGGACTTCAGTAGTGCCTTCAATTCTATTGATTTCGACATCCTCTTGGGCATCCTTTCATCATTTAATATTTCGTCCTCCGTAATTGCGTGGTTAAACTTCTATCTTCGGGGTCGCTTGCAGCGGGTTCGCATTGACGAGGCATCCTCTGACTGGTGTGACCTCGTTGCGGGCGTACCGCAAGGAGCCGTCCTCTCTCCTCTTCTTTTCTCAATTTTCATAAATGCTATCAGCGAAGTTATATCTTCCAATTATCATCTCTATGCTGACAATTTGCAGTTGTACCGTCACTTTAGGGCTGATGAAGTAGGTGGGGCCATTACTGGCATCAATCATAACCTTCAAAGCATTAGTGCTTGGGCAAAACCTTTCGGATTACTTGTCAATCCTGCTAAATCTCAGGCAGTTATAGGTGGCAGATACTTTTACAATAATCTCGAATATGCTTCTCTGTCTCCTGTTTTTTAGAACAACTTTTTGATACCGTTTACCACGGTTGCCAAAAACCTAGGGATTATCATCGATTACAACTTGTCATGGACTAGTTATGTCAACGAGGTGAGCAGAAGAGTCTTTAGTACTTTCCACTCTTTTAAGCGTCTTCAGAATTTCCTTCCTTTTAAGACCAGAGTTTGTCTTGCTCAATCTCCTTCCTCATCTAGAAAATGCTGATGTCACCTTTCTGGATGCAACTGAAGAACTCTGGAACAACATGGGGCAGCTGCATATTTATATATTCGTTTTATTTTCGGTCTACGCAAGTTCGACCACGTTTCGGAGTTCCGGAAGCAATTGAAATGGTTGCCATTTTGTCCCTTCTCTTCTCTATCCTTCATAATCCTCATTCTCCTTCATATCTACGTGAGCGCTTTGAGTTCCTTGTCCCCAGGGATAAACCCTGTCGCACTCCGTCCACTCTTTTACTTCGAACTCCTTCTCATAGTTTTACTTGCTACGACAATTCGTTCACAGTTTCTGCAGTACGGCTGTGGAATTTTCTTCCTCACTTCATTAGCGACAGTCCTTCTTTAATAATTTTTAAAAAATGAATAAAATACTACTCTTTTACATATTATAGTCACGCGTTTGGAATAAATATATTAGATAGTATGTATGTATGTATGTGTTTATGTAAGTATGTATGTATGTGTGTATTTATGTATGTAAGATACCTATATGTATGCCTGTTCATCAACTTTGAGTTAAGCTCGCCTTTGTACATAACATCTCACTATTTTATGTTGTAATTTATGTGTACAATAAATAATAAATAAATAAGTGCAATAGTAATAATTGCTAGTACGCGCGTTGTGAATCGGGACATAATAAAAAATACAAGTTGCTTTAATGGAAACCGATCGCGATCTGTGTCTACCGCGAAAAGCAAAAGCGGTCGGCGGGTGGACAGCTGGCCGTCTGCTAGCTGTCGCCGCGTGGACTACTGGGTGCCTACTAGCTGTCGCCGCATGGACTACGAGCAGTCGTCTATCTAACATTACTTTTTGTACATCATAATCCTTATTGTCTAACTCTGTGTTTATTGTCGACCTGGCAAAGCTTTCACCGATACCAAAACAGTTATTGTCCGTCATCCGTCACTATTATTAGTTCCAAGTACACTCACCACTGCCATCAGCGGCAATATGGCGATTTTCAATTGGTCATACACGGGTACTGTACTGATCGCCAGTCCAGCGAAGGTCAGTGGTGGGAGCGGTGTTGGAGCGGAGTCGTTTAAGTGTGCTATGACCTTTATTGATAATAAACTTTGACGTGCCTTTGACAGCATATAAATGTTGCCATATTAAAGTTTCAAGAAAACTCCTCGGACACGCTTTCGTTGGCCTGACTCTATCATTTTTTTTTTTTCAATTTCAAACTCACACATTTCGCGGTCCTCATTTTCCAAATTAGAAACATTTAATACCTACACTATGTGTTTGTATACTATAACTAAAAGATGACAAGAAGAGAAAAGAGAACAAGAACATCCAATCCAATTTTTGGTATTAATTTTTGTTAGGTTTAACCAGGTGTTGTCGTCGTCCGTGGATTATATTATATTATCTGTGTCCGTATTCAATGGGGATGCCAACGCAAAACTAATCTAATCTATCTCTTAATCTGTATCTTTCCAACTATTATGGGTTAAAGATCGCTTAGAATAATTTGCGAATGCCTATATTATACTGCCTCAGTAACAAGTTCAGTTCCTATATTTTAACAGTGAGCCTTACTAATTCCAGGTTGGAGTCCTATGACCGCAATTTTAATTTCGGTCATGTTGAAGTTGCAACTGGATCTTTTACTTAAATGAATCTAATCTAGAATTTTCTGTAGCCGCAAAATTCTTTCGTCGTATAACTGTCTCGAATTTTTTTTTTAGCTTAGCTTTTTGAGGAAATAAATGTATTCTACTAACTTTACATCTTGGTACTAAACAAAGTGGCATATTCATTAAAAAAAATGTCCGACAAATATCGATGTTGTATATTTGTCTATTAAAATAAATATGTTGTCTATGATTGTCTATGATAGCGCCCTGGTCCCCGGACGGTACCGGCGCCCGACATTCATTCCTTAACATTCCGTAACTCAAGTGTGTGTGTCTCACAAAATAAATAATAAGTCGTAAAGTCGTAAAGTCGTTTTCCTTCAATATCAGCCATCTCACCACGAACCCAAAGCATGGTGTCAAAAGTGGTGTCTAAAGTAATATAAGAAGTAATGTAAGAAGTGGTGTCATAAACGTTGCTTGTTGGAACTAAAAATAATCGCGGGTAAGTCAAAAGTAAGAATTTCAAAAAATAAAAAATACAAGTCATAGTCGTCATGTCAGACAAAGGAATTCTTGTCCAACTCAAACCGTTAACGATTCAAAATACCGAGGATCCATCTAGTAAATGGAAAAAATGGAGATTACGTTTTGAAATTTTCATGGATGCGAACGAATTTGAGAAATTTACAGACAATAAAAAGACTGCGATTTTCCTAAATGCGATTGGTGATGATGGCATAGAGATTTTTAATAGCTTCAATTTGGACAGAACTAAAACCAAATTCGAGGCAATTCTGAAGAAATTTGATGAAAAATTTAGTCCACACTCTAATTTGACGGTAGAGAGATATAATTTTTTTACACGCTACTAGAAAAGTGATGAATCTACGGATGAATATCTAACGATTTTAAATCATTTAAGTGGATCTTGTGAATTTGGAGATCTAAAATAATCATTGATAAAAGACATGTTTGTAATCGGTATTAAAAACACTCATATAAAGGAAAGGCTACTACAAGAAGAAAATTTGACTATAGAGTCGGCAACAAAAATATCCAAGAGCTTAGAATTATCACAAGAAAGATCTAAAATGCTAAATCATGAACATGAAAATGAGGTTATACAAGGAATCACTCAAAATCAAAATTATAGGGGTAGATCAAGGTCACGACAAAGAAATAATTCAATGAATAGAAATAATAGTCATTCTCGAAATAATAGTAGAACAAGAGATCAGTTGTGTTTATCCAACAACAGAAATAAGTCACAGAATAGAAACTGTACTCGATGTGGTCAAGTACACAGACACAAATGCCCAGCAATGGAAAAAATTTGCTCAATATGCAAAAAACAAGGACATTTTGCAAAATTTTGTTTTTTCAGGCAGCCAGGAAAAAGTAACAATCATAAAGTGAGCAATATTTCATGCAATGACGCAGAACCACAGGTATTTTCTAATCAGTTTATAATAAATTTTATTCAAAATTCTAATTATAATAATAAAGATTGGTTGATAAATGTTTACTGTAATGATTATAAACTTGAATGTCAAATTGATACAGGTGCTGATACAAATGTTATTAGTAAGAAAACATTGAATAAAATTATGTCTTGTTCTCATTGTAAAATTAATATTTTTAGAACAAATAATAAGCTATTCACCTTTTCAGGACAATTAGTGCCAAATGTAGGTACATGTAAAATTGATTGTGAATTTGAAAATGGTATAAAAACAAAATTGTACTTTGTTGTGGTTGAATGTGACTGTAAAACAATTATAGGATGGAATTCATGTGAAAAACTTGGAATTGTAAAAAGAATCTATGGAATTCAGAACAAATCAGTGCAACAAATTGTTTCTAAATATGCTAAAACATTCGAGGGTCTTGGTTGTTTACCATATAAAGCTCATCTAGACATTGATAGCAATGTACCTCCTAAAATTTGCCCGGTACGTAGAATACCATATTCTTTAGAAAAACGTCTTAAAGAGGAATTAGAGAGTATGGAAAAATTACAAGTCATAGAAAAAGTTGTTAAACCAACTAAATGGGTTAACTCAATAGTCTTGGTAGAAAAACAAAATGGTAAATTAAGGATATGTCTTGATCCTAGAAATTTAAATACAGCTATTAGACGTCCTTACTACCCGTATCCAACATTTGATGATTTAAGATCTAAAGTTGCGGGTGCATCAATTTTCTCAAAGTTAGATGCTAGTTCAGGCTATTGGACTATTTGTTTGGATGAAGATAGTAGTGATCTCTGTACCTTCAATACACCTTACGGAAGATACAGATTTTTGCGATTACCCTACGGAATTAGCTCATCTGGTGAAATTTTTCATAGGACTATGAATCAATTGTTTGGAGATTTGCCTGGTGTAATTATCTTTGTAGATGATATTTTGGTCTTTGGGTCTACTGTCGTGGAACACAATCAAAGGTTAGAATCTTTATTTGAGCGTGCCTCTACAGTCAATTTGAAGTTCAACAAATCAAAATGTCAATTTGGTATGTCAGAAATTTGCTATGTGGGTCATATTTTTAATAAGGAAGGTGTTTCACCTGATCAGACGAAGGTTGAAGCAATTTCAAAAATGTCAAGTCCTACTAATGTCAAAGAGCTTCAAAGATTCTTAGGAATGATTAACTATTTAGGTTCCTATATTCCAAATCTTGCAGAAGAAACCTCTCTTCTAAGAGAACTTCTCAAAAAATTTAATAAATGGCAATGGTTAGACCAACATGAAAAACAATTTAAAAAATTAAAATCAGTATTATGTCAGTCGCCTGTTTTAGTCCACTATGATATTGAAAAACCAATTAGGTTGTCAGTCGATTCTTCTAAGAATGCAGTAGGTGCAGTAATTTTGCATGGAAAAAACCCCATAGCATATGCTTCCAAGTCATTGAATAAAAGTCAAATAAATTATGCACAGATAGAAAAAGAATTGTATGCAATAGTCTTTGGATGTAAAAAGTTCCACCAATATTTATATGGCAAACCTATTCAGGTTGAAACAGACCACCAACCATTGGTTACTTTATTCAAAAAACCTTTATCCGAAGTGCCAGCTAGATTACAACGTATGATGATAACGTTGCAAGCCTACGACCTAATTGTTACATACACAAAAGGTTCAGAAATGTATATTTCAGATACTTTGTCACGTGCCCCAATAAATGATAATAATTTTAACCAAGAATTAGTTTCTTTAGAAGATTTGGACTCAAATATTAATATTCATGTGAATTTTTTGACCTCTAATTTAGCTATTTCTCCAGAAAAACTTGAAAAAATGTTGTCTCATACTAAACAGGATTTAGTTTCACAGAAATTAATTGAATACTATAAAAATGGATGGCCTAATTGCAAACAACATTGTGATACTTTGTTATTACCATACTGGAATATCAAAGAGGAAATCCATGTCATAAATGATATTATTTTCAAAAATAGTTCAGTTATTATTCCACAGTCTATGAGATCAGAAATTCTGAATATACTACATGAAAGTCATCAAGGTATTGAAAAGACAAAAAACTTGGCAAGAGGAGTAGTTTATTGGCCTAATATTAATCAGGATATAGAAAATAAAGTTAGACAGTGTGAGTCATGTGCTATTTATTCTGCAAATAAAACAAAACAACCTATGTTATCCCATGAAATACCATTGTATCCATGGCAAAAATTGGCTACCGACTTGTTTGAATATAAAGGTAAAAAATATTTACTTGTAGTAGATTACTATTCTAATTACATCGAAATTGCCAATTTAAATAAAGATAGTCGATCATTTAATGTCATAACACATTTAAAGTCTATCTTCGCACGTCACGGCATTCCCATGCAGTTAGTTTCAGATGGAGGTCCACCATACAACTCCATTGATTTTCATAATTTTTTGTATGAATGGGACATTGAACAAGTTGTCTCTAGTCCGCATTTTCCAAGGTCCAACGGCTTAGCTGAGGTCTCTGTGAAAATAGTAAAAAATATTTTCAGAAAAAGTGATTATTCTGGTACTGATCCATACATAGGATTATTACACTATAGGAATACACCTAGGAATAATTTAAGTTCGCCTGCACAGTTGTTAATGTCTAGAACTTTAAGATCTAAACTGCCTAGTCAAATTAAAAACTTGCGACCTAAGATTGTTAAGCATTCTGAACATTATCAAAAGAAACAAACTAGTTTACAAAAATCAAAATTTTATTATGATAAAAATTGTAAAAGTTATACTGAATTTCGCATAAATGACAAAATTTATTTTAAGAAAAATCCTAAAGATATAATTTGGACTGAAGGAATTATTGTATCAAAAACAAAATATCCTAGATCATTTATTGTCAAGGATTGTAATAATACTACTTACCGTAGAAATAGCCAACATATTCGATTGAAATATAAGTCAAATAGTCAAAATTCAAGTCAAAATAATGTCTTACAAGAGAGTGATAAAAAAGTTCACTTTAAGGAAACTTTTCCTAGCCAGTCGATAAGTCCAAGTCAGTCATTAAGTTCAAGTCAATCTAATCAAAAACATAATAAGTCAAATAAAAAGTCTTATTTTGTAGAAGAGGAGGATGATAATTGTACATTCTTCTATACTCAAATATGTGAGTCAAGTCCTGATACAAAGTCAAAGTATCAAAGTCAAAGTCAAGAGTCTAGCAATGACTCAGATTCATTTATGTCGCTTGAATCAAACTATTCTTGTCACACAGAAAAACAAAAGAGTCCTAAGTCAAGTCAGTCCCAAAATGTATGTAAGTCACCCGAATTTGTAAATATGGATGATACCATTGTTTCACCTGAAAGTTTACATGACTACAGTGAATATGAAAGCGAGAATCCAATTCCTATATCATTGTCGTCCTCTGATAATTTAGATAATTTAGAAAACATACTTACAAGTCCTATTGAAACAATTGAAACAAGTACTTTACCTCAAGCAAGCTCAAGTAGTAATATTTTACCGTCACAAAGTCGCAATAGTAACACAGTATTAACTTTTAGTGACGATGCAACAGCTGAAATAAAATATAGCTCTAGAGGTAGATTGCTTAAGAAAATACAAAGACTGGATTTATAATTTCTGTAATAATGTACACAATTGACACTTTTACAAAATTAAATATTGACATGACAATAATTTGTAAGTAACCTAATAGAATGTAATTCAATTTAATAATATGTTGAAAAGTAGACTCTAATTATATTAATTGCACGAAAACACTTCAATATATGTTTTTATCACAGTAATTTTAAATAATTTAATGTTAATTGTTTAACGTGACTTTGTTTAGAAAAGTAAGGTTATCTTTTTGTTTATATTCATATGTCATATGTCAAAGCCAGTGTCAACGTCAATTGTCAAAAAAGAAATAAATGTCATTTCTTTTTCTTAAAGAAAAAAGGGCATGTTGTATATTTGTCTATTAAAATAAATATGTTGTCTATGATTGTCTATGATAGCGCCCTGGTCCCCGGACGGTACCGGCGCCCGACATTCATTCCTTAACATGTAACTCAAGTGTGTGTGTCTCACAAAATAAATAATAAGTCGTAAAGTCGTAAAGTCGTTTTCCTTCAATATCAGCCATCTCACCACGAACCCAAAGCAATCGAAATACGTAGATAACATTGGCCATTGCGATGATGATGATGATGACGATGCGCCCTCCGTTGGGACAAAACCGCAGTGGATATCCCCATTGGTATAATTCCCTTTTGATCGAGTCTTGTTTTATTACCTTGGCAACACCGCAGAATAAAAAAAAACTGGATCTGGCGAGGGGTGGGAAGGGAAGAAGAGCCAGAGGGAACGGGTACAAAAAAATTCTGGGCTTATTGTTTATTGATTATCTTGTATAAGTCAAGTTTAAGTGTTTAAGTCTCATAATAAATGAAGACAATGTGATAAGTATTGTGTACTTACGCCATGTCCGCTAATGGGAACGGTGGTGAATACGCACCGCTGAAGCAAATCCTCTCCGATTCGGATTCTGATGATGAACTTAAGCTCGAAGATGGTCACATCATAACTACGGATAGTTGTAATAACCTAGATTTCAATAGCGGTCTTCAGTCATCTAAAAACTACAGTATAAGCGATATGGACGAGTTTAACACTAACGTGAATACTGTTGAAAGCACAATGGACAATGTCAGCTTTCTGCAGTCAGATATCTCGAATAAGATGTCCTTTCCTCGCCGGTGCGCCTTCATTGCCTCAATACTCTTGTGCGTATTCACTGTAGTGATATTTCTTTGGGGTATTCCATGCTCGGATGTCGGCAGCTGTGCTAGTGAATTCTTTGACAGAACAATGAGTTGGGAACATCCTTACAATGAAATGGAACTATCAGGCGCTGTCCAGGTCGTCGACGGAGCTTTACCAAATACTAAAAACTTGATATTCATATACAGAGGTAATCATATGCGACAGCAGACTGCAACCAGTTATGATAATATAAATGGTGTTATCTTGATAGTAGGATATACCGGCAAGGTGGGTTGGTTCACGAAAGAGAGTAGAATACCAACAGAAATTAATTGTCATCTTCTTGATGTTAATAGGGATAAACAAAAAGATTGCATAGTATCTGGTACAGATGGCCTACTTACTGCCTTAGATTCAATTTCAGGAACTTATTATTGGCATATCCACAAACAAGGCAAAGTCTTCAACATTGCTCTGATTGACTTTCCTGTGCTAATAAAAGATATGAATGATGATAAAGTGAGTGAACTCCTCACAGTTGCCACTGTGTACCCCAGCACACATCACAACACATTGATAATAGTTTCTGGTGCAACAGGAAATATCATGGCAGATCCTATACCAATAGAAGATTGCTTGTCAGTAGAACAGCTCTCAGTGTCAGATACAATCACATACATCTGTAAAAATGATGTCACTAAGGCTGTGAGGAGCATATCTTATTCAGTGTTAAAAAAATTGTTGAAAAGGGAACAACCAACTCCCCATATTCCATCCACATCCACACCAAAGAAATTGAACAATAGTATGAAGAAAAATCCTGAAAGAACTAGAGAGACGTTTGTTAATGGGCGTGGGAAATTAGAAGTAGTCAATATGGGTGAATGCCCTAAAACCTGCCGGGTATATCTGACATTAATGTTAGAGAAAAACGGTACAACCAATGTTTCTTGGGAGTATACGGGTAACAATGTTTATGCAATGAGGCCTAGTTCTTTTGCCTTCGCAAATTCTATACGAGGGTTTGTTTTAAAATTATGACAGTGGAATAGTGCACACCGGGCCAGGGGTGCACAGAAGATTGATGAAATCCAATATAACATTCAGAATGAAAGTCCTAAGAATTTAAATGATATGTTCTACCGTTCCAACATTGACGTAGCTTCAATTTCAGCATTCATAAAATATCCGAACTTTACAGTGCATGATATTTCTGAGAGAATAGTCCTCGTAGTGTTTGATAAGCAGATGGGTTACAGCATAAACATCAGTCAGACGGATATGGTTCAAATATGTGTTAGAGGCCCTATTGAAAGTCAAACTCCTGTGCCACGGTGTCAACCGGACTTAGATTATCAAGAAAAATCCATGACAATTGCTGATTTAGATGGAGATTCATCACATGAAGTGATATCGTACTATAGTACATTCGTTGCACCAGAGCAATACTCAGCGAAAAATCCTAGTCTTGATAACTGGAAGTTGACTTCTCTAGTTAGAGTGATTCGTTTGGAGTCACAATTACCAAATCTTTTTACTAATACCTAAATCATTGTAATCCCAGCTTTCATTGTAATCTGCTATTGTGGTTTAAATTTGCCAAATTTTAAGCCTATACGCTGTAGTTAGCTTGTGAATAGCATAAGGCTAATGACTTCTGTACTATTAGACAAATGTTTGGAAAAAATATTGTGGCAGGGTTCTGGAGTATGGAGGGAATGAATTTTGAATTTGGACTGGGAATCAGAATGTAGACAATTATTCAATGAATTTTGAATCTATTTGTATAGGCATAGTTGAAATATCATCTGTATGACTATTTCAAAAAGTAATTAGTCAAGTTGTGGTTTTAAATCAATACTAAATCCTTTATTCCACACAGTTTGTCTAGTAATATAATTAGAAATTATTGCATCTATCTAGTCATTACAATGCAACTGCCATTTTGTCGGAATATTTGACAAAAATCAATTCTCTGACAAAATGGAAAGCAATCATAATCATAATGTATTTAAAATCATAAATGCATGTAGTTATAGAATCGTTTTTGCCTGGAGTGTTCAATGTTTAATATACTATATATTATAAAAATGTATCTTATATATGAATGTATAACTTTAAGGACTCATTTTTCTAGATTTAAATGTAGGCAGTATTGTAAGTGTATGTATTGTATACCAAATAGATCTTATGTGATTATGTCTTAAATTGAGTTCAATGGAAGCCCCTATTGGTAAAGTGAACTGTCCAATTCCTTAAGCATACAGCGCCAAGCGTAGCACTGCGACAGCCTTCGGTCGAACTCCAAATTCAAATTCAAACTGTCGAAGCGCCGTTGCTCGGCGCTATGTGTTTACAGAATTGCAAGCTGAAGGTAGAGCCGGCAAAAATATCTCTAGATAGAGCTACATTTTTCATTGTGTACTCTCTTGTTTAAATCAACAAACATAAAAGATAAGAGCGTCGGCAGTTAAGTGAAAAAAAACTGACCATATGATCGAGAGGTCGGGGTTGGAATTCTGGTCATTACACTGCCGACGTGAACACACTCCTAACAAGCTATTTAGTTTACCTGGAGTGATTAAAATATTGGTAATTTTGGTGACTAATATTCTATTTAAAAAAAATGTTTTATTATACTAAAATTGTGCAATACCTGTTCACAAGTTGTTTTTTAAATAATGTACAGTCGACAAAAAGATACGGTTACACTTTTACATACAACTTCATATGTTAAAGTGCAACCATATCTTTGTCAACTGTCCACTAAATGTTTGGTACAATTACCTAGGTACAATATCAAATAAGAATCAACTTTTTTAGGTACCTATTATATTCTCTTACTTCATGCTTATATTGACTGGAATACTCTAATCTGAAAAGGCACAATGTTTAGTTTTGTTGCCTAAAGTAAAATCTAGTCTATTTATTTATGTGAAATACGCGGTGTAAGTGCCTTAAGGTGGGGGCTGTGGGTCGGTTATGTTGCGTCGGTTAGTGTTGAAGTGAATAAATCTTTTAAATTATTTGCAGTCTTTTCCATTTTCCTTAGGGTCAATCCCTACTGAAAGAGTGCTTCGGCCATAAATGGCACAAATGGCCAATTCTTGGCCGAAGCCGAAGGTTTGCTAGAGCAAGACGGAGAGTGCGCAGACTAGAGCAGCGTGTCACCGGTTCGCAGTTATCAAACCAAACTGCTTTAGAGCGTTCATATATTCTGCTCTCGGGCTTTTCAAGTATTTGTTACCACTATTTTGTTTATTACTGTGAGTAATAATCTTTGGTGATACGTTTTGTATGTAAGTCTGGGGCGGTTTGTCTGTAATATTACAGAAAGGTCTGCAAGAGGGCTTATATCGAGGGACGCCCGGCGAACGAACAGTCCAGCTACCGGCCCAGATTGTTGCTCTGCAGAGTGGGGCCGGATTACCAATATGGCTTTCGCCGGAGGCGTTCCACCGTGATTGCTATCATGCGCGTGAAGGCTCTGGCGGAGGATACGGTCGATCGGAACGAGGTAATGTTGGCGGTGTTCTTAGACATCTCCAATGCGTTCAACACCTTGCCCTGGAGCTGCATTAAGGAGGCGCTCGTGTATCACGACGTGCATCTCTACCTTAACGACATAGTCGGGGCGTACCTGACGGAGAGAGCCGTCATCTACCCAAATGCGACCGGTGTGAGATGTAGTGCGGTGTTCCGCAGGGATCAGTCCTAGGGCCGCTCCTGTGGAACATCGGATATGACTGAGTGCTCTGCGGTGCCGCCGTCACGTGCTATGCGAACGACATGCTTGTGACGGAGAGTGGAGCACACACCATGAACCGATCCTAAAGGTCGCGACCGCGGCTGCTCAAGAAGTGGAACGGATCCGGCGGCTGGGTCTCGAGGTGGCTCTGCACAAGTCAAGAGTCCATGTTTTTTCATGGAAATCGGCGCAGGACACAGAGTATATTGAATAATATGAGATAGAGTGGTTGGCGATTGCAGTGCCTCAAACGACTAGAAAGTTAAAATTTTCATAAATATAACCATACCTATAATATAGCGCCAATCATAGAACCTATCACTAATTTTCTGCCAGAAGAAATTAATAAATTAAAAAAAGAAAAAAAATCACAAAAAGTGTCTTAATAAATTACAAAAAGAAAACTGCCCAACCTGAGGAGCCCGGAGACTCTACGCGGGTATCGTGCTGTACATGGCCTTAAATTGGTGCCCTATACCGGCAGACAGCCTGAAGGACAGGCAAACGCGTCTGCTGCGTGCCCCGCAGTAGAATATGGCCTACAGGGTTATCAGCTAGGGGGCACCGCTCGATATCCTTTGAAGCAGAAAGTCTCCTTGCCGGAATGCGAAGCGAAGGCCCTTTTGGCGCTAAAACGGTTCCGAAAGGAGGCGCAGGTGCGGGGACGTGATTCCGAGCATGTAGAAATTCGGGCTGAGAGTTCCATAGGTTCCATAGTTCCATAGGGACATGGCGTCTAAGCGGTAGCGACGACTTGAACAACCAGGCGTTCAGCCTAATCCACAGTTAAACTGGTAAAAGTGAATCCCAGACTAAAATATCATCTGCGCGCGCGCCTCGTTTGTCTCGTAAGTTAGTTTAAAGATACTTGTCCCGCGTATTCGAGTTCTTTGTGATGAATGAGCTTTGGACTTCTTGCAAGTAAATGCTGGCATGCCCCAGGGGTTCGTCTTATAAACCACTCTCTTTCATTTCATATCGACGACATGCTGACCACCGGCAGCATTTATTGCTATATAGTACCTTACACGGCATCTGGCGAAGCCGTCAAGCTGAGTGCCATCATTGTAACATGGACTATAATGGTTACTCTTGCCTGAGAATTTGCCTTCAGCTTACCATCAGGCGAGGTGAAGTCAAATCAAAGTGTACTACATAAAAAAACAGTCACTTGATTCAGAAGCGAAAAGTACACATTTATTATTATTATTTTTTGTTGTAGCAAATCTTCGTATTTCTTAGGGTTATTCACACCGGCTTCGGCCGAAGTTTCTGGTGAAAACTGATTAATCGCCTTCGGCTTCGGCCAGAATTGCACCTTCGGTCGGACACTAAATATTAGTAATTTGAAGTCAAAGGAGACCCTTAGTTATACTTATTATCGCTACATTCTCAGTAGCAGTTTGGAATCAGGAAGTGCCCGGGTGACGGTAATAGGCTCGCTTCTCTTAGCGTTTGAAAACACGAAAATACAATTGGCGAAATATTGGTTATCTGTTGATGAAGTGGAAAGATTAGAGGAAAGCTCTTCAGCAGTGAGACAAAATGGATTATATTTTTGATTGCTCCCAGATGACAAACGGAAATAAAATTCCCTCCTCGCTACTAGATGGCAAATGGGAATTAGGTACATACATCCAAAATGGGCAACATAAAAAATATATTTAAATGACATTGATAAATAAAGGCTAGAATAGATTGTTTTTAATTCATACAGGAAATTACACACAAATAAAATAAAATATTATTTTTAAAAGCTTTTATTTAATACAAAAAATCATACAACAGCTAATTGGTCTGTTTAGCTAACAAACTTAAAAATAGTGATTTATCTTAAGAATAATATCACTTAGGTACATAAGAATTAACTTCTTCATATTATTCTATCACATATTACCTATAAACGGACAAACAGACAGTCATTAGCAATAGATATATTTCGGTAGTGTCAACATTATGTCTCACGTGTGCACAAATTTAAAAATATAAAATATTATTAATTGTCATCGTTGAAAATCGTAGCGAATCGTCTAATTCATCCACCTGTTGTGGTCAATTTTATGTCTTTGGATTTTCTCCAAGCCAGAGGTTTCAATAGATCATCTATTCAAGTCGGAGTTACTAAAGAACTCCTTGTGAACCAGAAGGCCACAATCCTGCTAATTTTTTATGATGGTTAAAATTCAGTTTCGATCCCATCGAATGTCAAAAATGGTATTTTGGAATACAATTTTAATTAAGAAAGAACATTGACATCGTGATCGTTTTAAAAATTAGATCCAGGTAAAGTATTTTCTTTTATTATGAGAATTTACCCACTTTTCAAATCAAGATTGAGGTTTGACGGATAATTTTATTTTGACGGTCAAGCGAATCGAAATTTTATGTTTATAAATTAGTAGAATTAAGGCTCTGGATTCTTCAGAAAAAGTGGTAGATACTTAATATCCTGTATATATTTTGAAGATAGCCTCATTCTAGCCAGTTCGCCCTACAGCTCAGCCCAATCATAATAGGTAATGTAATACTGATATCTAGAGTAAGATAGAAAAAATATTACTAACATATTCTGCTTAAATTAAAACCGTATAAGCACTAACGCGCTTCACTAAAGGCTTTAGTCGCATTATGTCCAATTCGCAAAATGTCCAGCGGGCTCAAATTGTCCAATTCTCACAACGTCCAATTCGCAAATTGTCCAATTCTCACAACGTCCAATTCTCACTATGTCCAATATGGTTAACACCCCGACTCAGAGTACCCCGACTCAGATAGGTTAGGTTAGAAGGCTAAGGCGGGAGCTCCGCTCCGCTTCGCTCCCGCCTTAGCCTTCGTGGTTATTTTTTTTAAACCACCCAAAAAATATGATAGTTTAATTAAAACTGCGAACTGGACCAATTGCGAACTGGACCTATTAAGAGTTGGACAGTTGGAAATTTAGCGAATTGGTCATAATGCGACTAAAGGCACTAAAGGTGCTTCTGCACGATGAAACTTCCTGGAGCAAGTAAAGGTGCGAGTTTCATGCGTGAGTAGTATACATAAGCTACTTGTACAAATACATGGTAAAAAAGTACCACAAAGCGCGCGGGTTAGTTGCGCAGGTGGCTCGCTCTGGCGTATTTGTCCCTAAACCCGCACATGCTTTTCAATGCAGCTTTCACGATGCATATAACCTGCGCATGTTCTTCAACATGCGCAAGCTACTTGCACCGTGTAGAAGCACCCTAAAGCAGAAATTCTGTATCTGTGAATGTTCGAACGAGCGTAGCTCATGCAAAGTTACAAGAGTCTTGAACCATTTAACATGAAGGCAATCTCTGATTTATTCCGGGACCCTCTTATATCATAAACAGCGTTTTAACCGTTGCTTCAACGGTTGCAGCGTTAAGATTTGCAGAGGCAAAAGTAATGACTTCTATGTAACTACTAGGGAAGCTATTTACATACAAAAAACGTCATTAAGTATGGGATACAGGAACTTGATATATCTAATGAAAATTGAAACCTATCTGTATAGACACAACGCACTTTTTGTAATTGCATTTGTTTAATAGCCATTAGAAGTGGCGTATTTTGCTGGTTAAATAGTGGTTTTAAATAGATCTCAAGCCAGTCTAGTAGTATACATAGTATAGGAGCCATTGGACAAAAGTGATATAATTATTTTATAATAAAATCATTCCGTCTAGGTAATGATCCCTGTGTCGCTAGGGACTTTACAAACATAAAATATATGGACATAAAGAACACCTACTCGGAATATTAGTGATCAATAAAATATTTGTACTGTACGAGAATCGAATCTATAACACTCGGCGCAGAGTGCGAGAATCGGTTACAGTGACAAAGCCCGAGTATTCTTAGAAGGTAAGTCCGCCAAAAAGAAGTGAAGTGGGGCTTATAACTATTTATAATACTTGGTTTGTCGCGTACACAGGCCCTGGTATGATGTATTCGCTGTCGTTTTTTGGGGCCCCGTAATATTTGAAACAATACTGGTTAGGTACTTAGCTAATGCTAAACAATTTTGATGTATCTTTTTACATAAACGGATATTAGACAAATAAACTACTGCTCAGTGGCTCGATTTCAGTTTTGTCGTTTTATTTTTAAGCTGAGTTTCTAAACAAAAGAAAAATTATTATCAACTGAGTTATAAAAATATTTAAAGACATATCAAAAATGTTTATCTTTAGTTAAGTACCTAACCAAACACAGTATATGGATGCATATTATTGATATAATTTTTATGAAGATCTAACGGTTTTTTTGAAATCGATTAATTTCGTTGCGATTTTCTAATCAATCAATTAAAAAGTATGACTTAGATCCAGAACATATTAATTTATACGATATATACATAATGTATATAGGTGTAACAATTATTAAATTCAATGATGGAAAATAACAGACAGATGTACTATTTTTTGTTCTCCGCGAAATGCGACGTGTGTACGTTTATTTCACTATTAATGATTGAATAATTTGCTAGAATAATAATTATTATTATTAATATATTTAGCAACATTAAATATATTTATTTTAAAATACAGTTTTGTATACCTTTAGGTAAATAACACTACTTATAACATAAGTATCAATTCTATATTCTAAAAGGAAGTTTAACATAGTTACGCATTTCTTTAGAAATATCTTTTATACCGTTTGAGAAGTTACTACCATTTGAGGAGGCCTGTCCCAATGTGCGGTTTTAGTCGGTACGAGATCGACATTACCGCCGGGCGGCGCCGGGCGAATTATACGAGAGAATATCCGCACGAAAATAAAAATACAATTAATACCAAGCCGCATTTATAATCGAATTATTTTTGAAAGCAAATGCATGTACATAAATGCGTATCAGGATATAAATCTCATAAATATGTTTACTAATTACACTTTAATGAATATGTTACAGTAACAATAGGCCAGTAATAACTTTCAGTCTTTCCCAGATTCATTCAAGTATACGTATATCTTACTTACTTACTGCCAGACATTTATTTATTCGCGTTCCAGAACCCATGCTTAGTTTGTGGATTAGATATTTAAATTTAGTATGTTCTAGAATATTCTTATTCCATTTTACAACGCGATTAACTACTAACATTTTCTTTTGAGCTTATTTTTATGAATTTTTTTACCAATCACGTCACTGTATTGAGTGACGTAATTAATCAGAATGACTTCACTCTATTCTACGACGGAAATTAGAGAATTTTGGCGATATTAGTTGCTATAATAAGGCGTCATTTAGACGAGGAGAGTTTCGGTTCGAGAAATCGTACGTAACTTTAACCCGACATAATCATCACATTATCTTATATGTGTGTACATTATCGTATCAAAATGTTTACGCACACGCAAACACTAAATTCTCGCCTACGATTATATCATACGAGATTCATAAGTGATATATCGCCGAAATTCTGTTTATACGAACACTATAAGGCAATTCTCGCCAGCGTGGACAAGCGAGCGGCAATTGTTTTTACGAATGTTTAGACGAAACAACTTTTTTATCCTTTCGATAATCGTATCTTGCAGGCGAGAAACTCCTCGTATAAATGAGCCTTAATAAGGGCACTTTTTGCTTTTAAACTCCGTGAGTTGATCCATTCGTTTATTCATACTTATATTCATTCAACCTAATCTGCCCCTCTAGACAAGTGGCAATTCGCTAGCCAGCGTTTGGTGGAATAGAATGACGAATATATGGGATTTGACGTATATGACAGTCGTTAACGCATGTCAAATACGTCAAATCCCTTACATTCGTCATTCTATTCCATCAAACGCCGGTTAGCGAATTGCCACTTGTCTAGAGGGGCTGTATTACAAAAAGCAATAGATCTCAATTCCTGAATAAATATGTATTAAATTTTCATTGTAAATCGTAGGAAATTATTAGGTCGTTACATATGAAACTGTCGAAATTTTCTTACAGATTCATGAGTTCGTTATTCCTGTAATTTAATAACTATTTCCATTATTTATACTTCGTTTGAAAGTTGATTTCAAGATTTTACAACTCTGTATTGAATTTTGTTTTTATTGGCCGCTTAATAAATTAAATTCGATCTTCAAAAACAGTATTTCCTAAATGCTATCTATTTTGTTGATAAATTTCGTATTACTTTTTTACAGCTGTCACTTTTCAAATATGTAATAAAAGTTGCTGTTAGCTTAAGTTGTCTTATTCATACACAGAATAAATCATAAAATTTGGATTTGTCATTTCTAAAAAATATCAAAAATGTTAGTACTGCAAATTGGGTTTCCTCCAATTTCTTCATTAAAACGGCAATTTCATATGTAGCGACCTATTAACTAAACATTCAATTATATAACAAGTATAGAAGTAAAAAATAGATATTCAATAATTGAATATCTATTTAATTATTAAATATCCGAAGTAGAGATGCAATGACAAAGCTTTTGCTTGCAATCTAGAGGTTGTGAATTCGAACCCATTTGGTACACATTCGACGTAAACGGTAATCCTACCTAAATTTCGTATGTTCCATATTTATTATGGAGGACATACTAGGCACCGTTATAGGACGTTATTTCGTTACCACAGAATCTAGATCACGATATTAATGTTTTCACCATGACCAGGACATAATTTAGTTCCGGTATATCAGCCAAGTTAGAAATGTTATGTATGTAATGTCTGTGAAAATTGTTCTTGAATGTTTTAAAGAAAAAAATTGTATAATGAATCTTGTACAATTTACTTTTATTCATAAAAAAGGGTTTCCCTTATGACGAAAAAACATGTCAGTCCGTTCCTTCACAATCCATTTTTTATATCACTTAGGTGGTCGATAATCACACGGCTCACCTGGTGAGAAGTGTTACCGTGGCCTATGGACGTATGTAACACTGTTTTTTTATATACCACTGAGGTGGCAGTCTAGCACACGGTCCACCTGATGGAAAGTGGTTACCGTGGCCTATGAGCGTGTGTAACACCAGGGGAGTCACACTCGCATAGGAATAGCCTTTAGTCTTCCCGCTGACAACATAAAAACCCTACAGTGAGCTCTGGCTACCCTGCTCACCGCTGGGAACACAATACGAGATTATTCTGTACCGTTACCACTAAAGTAGTATTTATTAGACTACTTACAACGAGGGTCACATTAGAAATATTTTAATACTCTTCTAATCATATACTACGAATCGGTTCACGCCGATATCAAACTATGAGGATCTAAATTACACAACCTCGCAATCACAAACCTAGCCTTTACCAATTATGCTGTTATATGAAAATTATATTCAATTATATACATATCTATATATTGTCCTTATTATATATTATACATATATAAAAACCAATGATACATCGAGATCCTTTCGGTGTTCCTCCCTCAGTGGCCTCGACTGGGTGTGCTAGGGAACCACAACTTTCTGCGTAACGGTGGTGTCGTCGACCACGCTGTATTCTACCAGTTCCACCATATTGATGGCCGCAAGCTGTTCCGCTATACTGTACCCTTCGTCGTCAATGAGCTCTACTGTAACCTCGTCGTAGTCGCGAGAGCTGGAAATATTAATATATTTTTAATACACTTGTTTATAAAGTGGCACGCGTTTCACGCAAATATGCATAAAATGACATCTGCTATCAAACTGTGACTTTTCATAGCTATAATTCACAAGTGAGTTATAGATCTTTTTAGTCGGCGAGCGCGCGCTTGGCCTGCGCCCACTGCTGCGAGTGGCGAGTGGCAAGTGGCGAGTGACGCACGCCGCTATACTATATACAGTGAGTGAGCGGTACTTACACAACGTGCGCGTCAAGCGTCTTGTCCTGCACCATGTCGGCGAGCGCGCGCTTGGCCTACGCCCACTGCTGCGAGTGGCGAGTGGCAAGTGGCGAGTGACGCACGACGCTATACTATATACAGTGAGTGAGCGGTACTTACACAACGTGCGCGTCAAGCGTCTTGTCCTGCACCATGTCGGCGAGCGCGCGCTTGGCCTACGCCCACTGCTGCGAGTGGCGAGTGGCAAGTGGCGAGTGACGCACGCCGCTATACTATATACAGTGAGTGAGCGGTACTTACACAACGTGCGCGTCAAGCGTCTTGTCCTGCACCATGTCGGCGAGCGCGCGCTTGGCCTACGCCCACTGCTGCGAGTGGCGAGTGGCAAGTGGCGAGTGACGCACGCCGCTATACTATATACAGTGAGTGAGCGGTACTTACACAACGTGCGCGTCAAGCGTCTTGTCCTGCACCATGTCGGCGAGCGCGCGCTTGGCCTACGCCCACTGCTGCGAGTGGCGAGTGGCAAGTGGCGAGTGACGCACGCCGCTATACTATATACAGTGAGTGAGCGGTACTTACACAACGTGCGCGTCAAGCGTCTTGTCCTGCACCATGTCGGCGAGCGCGCGCTTGGCCTACGCCCACTGCTGCGAGTGGCGAGTGGCAAGTGGCGAGTGACGCACGCCGCTATACTATATACAGTGAGTGAGCGGTACTTACACAACGTGCGCGTCGAGCGTCTTGTCCTGCACCATGTCGGCGAGCGCGCGCTTGGCCTACGCCCACTGCTGCGAGTGGCGAGTGGCAAGTGGCGAGTGACGCACGCCACTATACTATATACAGTGAGTGAGCGGTACTTACACAACGTGCGCGTCGAGCGTCTTGTCCTGCACCATGTCGGCGAGCGCGCGCTTGGCCTACGCCCACTGCTGCGAGTGGCGAGTGGCAAGTGGCGAGTGACGCACGCCGCTATACTATATACAGTGAGTGAGCGGTACTTACACAACGTGCGCGTCGAGCGTCTTGTCCTGCACCATGTCGGCGAGCGCGCGCTTGGCCTACGCCCACTGCTGCGAGTGGCGAGTGGCAAGTGGCGAGTGACGCACGCCACTATACTATATACAGTGAGTGAGCGGTACTTACACAACGTGCGCGTCGAGCGTCTTGTCCTGCACCATGTCGGCGAGCGCGCGCTTGGCCTGCGCCCACTGCTGCGAGTGGCGCGACCGTGCCCTTACTCCAGCCAGTACGCAGCGGACCGCCTGCGTCGGCAGTGACGCGTAGCGCGCGTCTAACACCCGCAGTTGATCCTCCTTCACCCATAGCACGGTGCCGTAGTCCACGTACATCACCTGCCATCATACAAATACAATGATGAGCTGTATTTCCTGCTAGGTGCACGGAACTGGTTCTCGTTTGGGATGTCCGACGCGGACCTATACTCTACAGTGGGTACACGCCGCGTATACACGCTTACTAGATACGTCGTTAGAACACAGCAGGTACGTGCGTTCTGAGGAGGGTGTGTTGTTCTTCTAACAAAAAGGCCAGGTAAGGTGACCCAATGTTGGCCGTAGGGATTGTGAATATTGTATTATATCTTGTACCAGCGCGAGAACTTCATTTTCGTGATGCAGGATTCGTAGTGACGTAGTAGTTCGGCTTGCTTTCGCTAGATAGAGCTGAGTGAATTTGGTATCGCCGCAGTTCCATAGTTACGACAAATTGACACTACTGATGGGGCACCTTCAATAATGTAACATTACCTCCACGCTTTGGTCCGCTCGTGTGATAGTCATAACTCTGGCGCGATACCAGCTCTCATCTGGGGGATACAAGGCCGCTACCAGCTCTCCTAGAGCAGGCGTTATCTACAAAAATAAAAAAGAAACGAAGGGTTTTATTGACGTAAATAAGTATAAATCCTATATAATAATCCTAAGGTAACATTTAGCTATTGTTTTTTGCACTTGTAATGGTTGTTTCATTTCCAAAACAATATTACAAAGAAAGTTTTGAAGGGTTTACTATCCATTTGCATAATAAAAATAACCATCAAGCGTCTTGTCCTGCACCATGTCGGCGAGCGCCAAAAATAACCATAAAATATTTTTGCATATGGTAATTTAGACTAATGCTTTTCTGCATAATTTTTTTATCCATAGCAAATTTAGCATATTTGTCTTAATCATAAATAAATTAGCATAATCAAATTCAAGCATAAAATTTAGCTATGTCCACGGAGCCCCGTTTCGCGTGGCTCCTATTTCTTCTTGCTAGCACAAGAAACCTAATACGAAGGGTAAACGGCAGACAGGTTTAAAGCTTACAGACAACAGGTTTATATGAATGCCAACATGCCCTTTACAGTTTCTAAAACGTGATATCCTGCCAATAATTTATGAATTACCGTAAGCGGCTTATAGGCGATCCGCGCGGCGGGGCTGTTCATGTCTTGTACGAGTGCGGCCAGAGTAGTTGGCGGTAGAACCAATCCGAAGCGTGGCGGCGGCTCCTCTGTAAATACATCGATACACAATTAAATTTTGCCTTAATTAAAAAACCCTGAAAGGCACACGGTAGGCACACGCCCACACTTCGGTAATTATGATTTTCGGTCCCATTTATGAGCAAGTCTATTCATTAGACATTGTCGGATACTAAACGCGTTCCATGGAATAATTCATTATTTGTTTTTATCTATCTACAGACAGATGTCACCAGCGTCGAATTCTGTTCCCGTTTCCGTGACCTATAGCACACATAATCCATACTAATATTATAAATGCGAAAGTAACTCTGTCTGTCTGTCTGTCTGTCTGTCTGTCTGTCTGTCTGTCTGTATGTTACGCTTTCACGCCTAAACCGCTGAACCGATCTTGATGAAATTTGGAACAGAGGTATATTAGAGCTTGAGAACGGACATAGGCTACCTTTTATCACGAGAAAGGGGGTTTAAGGGGGGGAAATAGGGGATGAAAGTTTTTATGAAAGTTTGTCATTTCTGAAGATATCTTAACGAAATTTGGTAAAGAGGTAGATTATAGCTTAGGGACGGACATAGGCTACCTTTTATCGCGAAAAGGGGGGTGGAAGGGGGGGGACTAGGGCCTTGGGAGAAAAGTTTGTCATTTTTGAAGATTTCTTGATGAAATTTGGTACAGAGATAGTTTAGAGCTTGGAAACGGAAGTAGGCTACCTTTTATCGCGAAAAGGGGGGTAGAAGGGGGGGGGGGACTAGGGCCTTGGTACGAAAGTTTGTCATATTTAAAGATTTCTTGATGAAATTTAGTACAGAGATAGTTTATAGCTTGGGAACGAACATAAGCTACTTTCTATCGCGAAAAGGGGGGAAGAATGGGGGGAGGGACCAGGGCCTTGGGATAAAAGTTTATCGTTTAAGAAGATTTCCTGATGAAATTTGGTACAGAGATAGTTTAGAGCTTGGGAACGAACATAAGCTACCTTCTATCGCGAAAAGGGGGGAAGAAGGGGGGGAGGGACTAGGGCCTTGGGATAAAAGTTTATCGTTTTAGAAGATTTCCTGATGAAATTTGATACAGAGATAGTTTAGAGCTTGGGAATGGACATAGACTACCTTTTATCACACAAAAAGGGGGGTAGTAGGGGGGACCAGGGCCTTGGGATACAAGTTTATCGTTTTAGAAGATTTCCCGATGAAATTTGGTACAGAGATAGTTTAGAGCTTGGGAACGGACATAGACTACCTTTTATTGCGAAAAGGGGGGTAGAAAGGGGGGACTAGGGCCTTGGGAGGAAAGTTTGTCTTTTTTGAAGATTTCTTGATGATGGTACAGAGATAGTTTAGAGCTTGGAAACAGATATAGGCTACCTTTTATCGCGAAAAGGGGGGTAGAAGGGGGGCGGACTAGGGCCTTGGGAGGAAAGTTTCTCATTTTTGAAAATTTCTTGATGAAATTTGGTTCAGAGATAGTTTAGAGCTTGGAAACAGATATAGGCTACCTTTTATCGCGAAAAGGGGGGTAGAAGGGGAGCGGACTAGGGCCTTGGTATGAAAGTTTGTCATTTTTGAAGATTTCCTGATGAAATTTGGTACAACGATAGTTAAGAGCTTGGGAACGAACATAGGCATTGAAGCTTGGGAACGAACATAGGCTACCTATTGACGCGATAATGGAGGCATAGGGGGAGGGGGGGGGGGGGGGGTTAATAAGGGATTAAAGTTTGACAGTTTTGAAGATGATGAAATTTTGGTACAGGGATTAATTAGAGCTTGACATATGCTACCTTTAATCGCGAATAATGTGGTAAAAGGGGGGGAGGGGTATAAGGACTAGATAGTAAATATGAAAGTTTGTCATTTTTGATGATATGCTGTAAAGGCGAATAGGGAGGCGAGTGGAAAGATTAATGTAGTGGCGAGTAGAGATCGAATAGAGAGTTGAGTTGAGGTGCGAGTACCTATCTACTCGCACCTCTACTCAAGTGTGGAGAGTCAAGTAGACAGGCGAAAAGAAAATCGAATGGATGGGCAAGTAGAGAGGCCAATGGAAAGGCGAGTATAGAGAAAAGTACAAAGTCGAGTAGAGAGGGGAACAGAGAAGTCAGTAGAGATTCAAGTATAAATTTAAATACAGAGGTGAGTAGAAAGTCGAGTAGAGAGTCGAATATAGAGGCGATTAGAAAGTCGAGAACAGAGGTGAGTACATAGTCGAGGACAAAGTTGAGTAGAGAGGCGAATTTAATGCTCAATAGCGTCAGCTCAACACTAAGCGATAACCGACATCCACGCGGGCGGAGCCGCGGGCAACAGCTAGTATAATATAAAACTTATACAGATGCACAATCAGGACAAAAATGGTTATACTCGTAACTTCGAGAAGCAGGCAGGCAGCATTTTAGTTCAGGAGTTATAACTAGATAGCGACATTGTTTTGGCAAACTTTTTTATAATTTTTAGTATTAAAATTAACTTATCAAAAATAAAACATACATTGAACACATTATTGAGTATGACTGAATAAAACTATACATATTTTAATTTATATTGATTCTGACAGATTCTGCAGTTATTTTATTGTAAAAATTACGGACATAATACCTACACTATGCCTCTAGATAGCGCAAAAATAAATAAACAAATAGCACGATCGTCACGAAATCGTTATTAACACATTAGCAACGAGTTTTATATGCTTACACGCCTACATTGGTGTCGATTCGGGTTGGCAAAATTTCGACTAAACTAAACTATAATTAGTTTAGTCACGTCAAATTGCGGTTTCTTATTCGGGAAAACACCAACTAACTTAATTTGACAGGACTAAACTATTTTTAATTTAGTCGAATTCAATTTAGTGAAATCCTCCATTTTGCTATTCGGTAAGGCAAAATTTTATTCCTGTCAAACTAAAATCCGACTTATTTTAGTGGCCATATTTTTGGTCGCGATTAAACTAAACTAAACCTTGTTCTGCTGATTGTTTGTGCTGGTTGAAATTTTTAAATTACAGAAAAATGAACGTATGCGTTGTGGCTGCTTTTTTCGAGGAGCAAGAAAGGTAAATAAGAAAATTTATCAACTAAATATGTGTTTATTTATTCAAAACTGACCTAGCAGAAAAAAATTACGCATCAATGTCATTGTGGAAAAGCAGTTGACCGCCTCGGACACCATGGCCTGTCATGCTGCAGGATCGCGGGGCGAATTCCACGGCACGCCGATTCTGAAACATATCTCCGACAAACGTTTCCCTGCCGAATGATCCACCGACAGAATGTTTCGCTTATGAGTTTTTCATCTACAGAACATTTCACATACAGGCAGTTCGCCGATAAAACGATTCATTTTTGGTTAAATCGACGACAGAACCTTTCCCCTACGAACGTTTCGCCGACAGAACGATTAAATAATGAGTGAACCGACGACAAGGTCGACGGAGCCCCGCTACGCGGGGCTCCTACTTCTGGGTGGTTTATAAAAAAATAACCACGAAGGCCTAATGCGGGAGCTTCGCTACTAACCTAACCTAACCTATCCGAGTCGGGGTAATCTGAGTTGGGGTGTTAACTATATTGTAAATTGGTGAAAGATTCTGTCGTCGGTTCACTCATTATTTTATCGTTCTGTCGGCGAAACGTTCGTAGGGGAAAGGTTCTGTCGTCGATTTAACCAAAAATGAATCGTTTTATCGGCGAACTGCCTGTATGTGAAATGTTCTGTAGATGAAAAACTCATAAGCGAAACATTCTGTCGGTGGATCATTCGGCAGGGAAACGTTTGTCGGAGATATGTTTCAGACCGGGCACGCCAGCCTCAACGACATAATCCGCCGTGCTCTTGTCATTGCTGGTATGCCAGCTGTGCTTGAACCAAACGGTTTGGCGCGCGACGATGGCAAGAGACTGGATGGTATGTCAATAATGCCTTGGAAAATGGGTAGGACTCTGGTGTGGAACGCAACATGCGTTGACACCATTGCCCCTACCCATATACCTGGCACGGCTGGCTGTACCGTTGCCGCTGCAGCTTCTGCAGAGGCTGTTAAGCGGCGCAAATACTCCAATCTTATTGGAGATTATGAATTTGTGCCGAGCGCCCCCAATCTCTTCAGGGAGATTGCGAAACGTATGGTTGACGCTTCTCGTGACCAGAAGGCTGGCCTCTTTTCAGGTCAGAGATTAAGTATTGTCATACAACGTGGCAATGCTGCTAGTCTTCTGGGAACGCTACCAAAAGAGGCATGCGATGCGGATGAATTCCACGACGCATTTTAACTTTTAGTTTTAGTTTTTTTATTATATTTAGTATTGTGTATATATAGTAACTTTATTAATTTAATTTAATATTTGCCAATACATCTGTAATATATGTAAAAATTGTGTAACAATAAAAATAATTGAAAAATTAACTATTATCATAAAGGCTGGGTTTGAAATTTATTTTAAGGTTAGAAATTTATTTGTTTTACAGAAATCGGGAAGAACGGGCCAGGTTGCTTCGGTCGAAGGATGCATCAAATCCGTTTGAGATGGCCGACCGTAAATCTTTAGGGTCATCAGCGGCCAAGTTCCTGTTGGAGATACTTGAAAATCACCTTAAATTAAGCGAAGAGGATTATTTTGTGATTGTGACATACACACACATACACATACATTGTTTATTTTCCTCTTTTCACGTAATATTCCCATTACCATGCAGCCAAGTTTGTTGTTTTGGTTTGTTTATTTTTTCAGAGGTTTAATTTACGGTCACGTTTGAATTTGAACACGTTTTTTGACAAGAAGTTAAGTTGTCTCTCTCACACTTCAACAACAAGGACGTTGTCATTCGTTCATTGAATTCACAGATTAAAAAGGGTTTATTCAATTTAGTCGTGTCACCTTGACTAAAAATGCATGCACTATTTTTAGTTCGGTGGCCAAACCGAATAGACAAAGCGTTGAACTAAACTAAAATAAGAGAATTTTTAGTTTAGTTTAGTTTAATCGGGTGGACATGCCGAATTAACACCATTATCATGTGTTTAAGTACGTGCGTTTAAACATGGTTTTACCTTTTTTATTTCTTTAAATCAGTCTACTAGTGCCATCTGTTCATTTTTGATTAATACTTAAGATATTTTCTTAGTATCGGTACCCCATACCTATAGTAAGTGTTTAGGAAACCGAACTGCAGATTTGGGTACTGGTATCAAATTCTAGTCGTGTTATGTACCTACCGTTGTTTATTTATATTAATACGCATATATAGTCATATACTATACCATCTGGCTAGGGGGGCGTCCTACCCAATTGACTTAGTCTAATCAAATTTTTTTGAACCTTCCGCGAGCCCAAGTTGCATATTTACGGAAAAAAAAAATTGCCGATTTGGTCGAACCGTTCTCGAGATCTACGCTTAGTAACATCCATTTTTTTTATTTATAAGAAAGAAAGAACATATGTCACTGGTTGATTGGTGTGCCCTCGTCACCATTGCACCTCGTGCTTACCATTTAAGGAACCTAAAAAATGCGTTCTCTGCAGCTACTGTAACTAGAGTACATGATCTAGAAATAGGTATGTCAATAATCATATGACTACTGACTAAAGCCTCCCTTTTTTATACCACTGAGGTGGCAAACAAGCACACGGCCCACCTGATGGAAAGTGGTTACCATGGCCTATGGACTTGTGCAACACCAGGGGAGTCACACTCGTGCTGCCGACCCTGTGTACAAAGAGTTTCTGTGCCGTCAGTACAGAAGACAAAGCAGGAATAGTCATTGGTCTTTCCACTGACAGCACAAAAACTCTCCAGTGAGCCTACCTTTCCCTTTTTCATTCAGGAAATGCACGTAGACCCGGTCGTAGTGACACACGTAAGTGACGGTCACTTTGTGCCAAGTGCCGGGCGCTGGCAATGGCACTGACTTGCATTTACCGGGCACTTCGACTCGATCTCGCGTCCAGCCATCTGTGAATATGAAACAAACACGGTTATAGTGAAAGATTTTCTTTGAAAGAGAATATATAGAGTGTAAGCTATTGTCCGCGGCTACACCCGCGTGGATGTCGCTTATCGCGTAGTGTTCCCCAGCTTAAATTCGCCTCTGTATCAAATTTCATCAGGATATCTTCAAAAATTACAAACTTTCACCCCCTATTCTTACCCCCTCCTCCTTAACCCGTTCTATCGCGATAAAAGGAAGCATATGTCCGTTCCTAAGCTTTATCCATCCCTGTACCAAGTATCAGCCCTTTGAGCGCGTATTTTTTATATTCTGCTCGAACGCCAACCGCTGAGACCGCGCGCTTGCGTGATGCACAGCGCCGTGGCTTAGCAACAGAAATAACTACACTGTCACTTCTCTGTATATGCCGGCCGGATTTGTTGTCATTAATGATCACTGCTCCGCTACCTTGAGTAGTAGCGTGATGATAGATAGCCTATGTGTAATTCTGATGTATAAGCTATATTATTGTAAAGTTTCATTAAAATTCATTCAGTAGTTTTTACGTGAAAGAGTAACAAACATCCATCCATACTTACAAACTTTCGCGTTTATAATATCAGTAAAATGAGTCCAGTGCAAGCGAGATACCGCCGCGAGCGTAGGCGGCGAACTGACCAAATCTGATAGTCAATACTCCCCCGTCTCAACGCGGATATACCCAAGGCGTAGTACAGCAGTTACCGTCAGTCTATACCCATAAAGCTTTGAGGCGGAATGTGGCTGTTCAATTATATAACTATATTTATGTTCGCAAAATAAATAATTTGAATTTGAAAAATAATGTTTTGGAGGCCCCATCGAGATATTCGGGGCTCAAACTATTCTTGCAAGTCGATAGATTGACGAACAATAGTTTGGTGCAGGTTTTGCTCTCTGGTGGTCAGTCTTAGGAAGCATTAGATCTTTTATGGTGGCAAAACTGGCAAACAATTTTGGTATACTAAATATTTTAGCTACTTTTTCATGATTAATTTCATTCCATTAACACAAGCTAGTTAAGCTAGGCTTACTTTGGGTCTAGTTAGTGCTGTGTAGAATACATACATATAACCACGCCTTTATACCCGGAGGGTTCTTTTTTTTATTTTTTTATACTAGCGTCTTCGACCCACGTCGAAGCCCTATTCTGTTACAAACATTTTCCCTAGGCTTCTATCATATTTCACCCTCTCGGGGTGCATACTCATTAAATCTTAAGCTATGGGTAATAATCACGCATTCATTCCGTCCTCTAGTACCATACAAGTTCTCGCTTTTATACCTCTCGTACTTTCACGCCATGCCTTTCATACTTTGGGAGTGTGGGGAGGAGGGGAGGGGGGGAATATCTACAATACCCGGAGGGTTAGGCAGAGGTGAATTAACATCCACATTTTACCAATCTGTATTCGGTCCCATGTAATAGGGGGTGAGCACTAGGCTACCGCGGTCCTTATTTTATTGTATTTAACGAAAAATATCAGAAATGCAGGAGTTTTCGCATACAACAGGCCGGTACAAAAATCTGAACCTATAGAAAATTATGTGGTCTGAGAACTCCTTATAAGGTGGTCTAATATAAACTGACTCACCAGGATGCTTGAGGATGTGTTTCTTGGTGCATTTGTTTCCTTTAAAACATGTTTTCTCAGGACCTCCTTTATAGTGTTTGCAGATATCCGCTTCGTCACGGCTGCGGTAACCCTGGATGCACGAAGAAAATAAGAAAACATGAAGAGGCTGTTGAAGTAAATTAATGTTCAAATGAAATCTGGAGGCAGTGCTCCAAAGTTAATAATTATACGAAAACTTGTTTGAAATAATTTATTGTGACGTCATTATATTTAATACTTAAAAAATTATAGGTTGGAAAGATGATTAAAAATAAATAAAAAACTTGTACAGCTATTTTACCATTCTTAATTAATTAAGCTCGCCATTTAAACATACAGGTAAGAAAATGATTTAATTCTGCATGTTATAAAAAAATTCGCAGCTATTTTAATAAACCTATCACAAATTTTCTGTGAATACACCTCAGAGAAAGCAAGCTGAAGTGGCAATGGGCTGGCCACGTCTGTCGAAGGACCGATGGCCGTTGGAGCAGACGAGTCCTAGAGTGGAGACCGCGAGAAGGTAAACGAAGGGTAGGACGCCCCCTGGCCAGATGGACCGATGGCCTGAGGAAGGTGGCTGGGATGGACTGGATGCGGAAGGCGGAGGATCGTACGAAATGGCGCACATTGAGAGAGGTCTATGTCCAGCAGTGGACTAATTGATTGTTGACACCTCTATTTACCCCCTCGCGGATTTACAGGTGTACTCACACCTGTAAATGTAAATTTCGGGGTGGCTTAAGCATTAGCCAGCCAGTTTAGTAAATGTTGTAATAAACTTTTCGGCTAAATATCAATTAGGCCGTTAATTGAATTTAGTGAGCAGCCTAGGAGGTTAACTGAACGGCTGATTATGCTAGTTGGCGGCCACCTTGTCAACTTGTACCAAACTAGTAGATATTTTTCACGCCGCGTTGTAATACCACTTACTGTGTCTATAGAGTTTGTATAAAATCTTAGATTGTTATAGATATCGGTAAACATCTTGAACAAAATACGGACAAAAAACCGAACAAAAAATAACGAGCTTGCTTTATGGACCATATGAATGAAGTAACATTTATTTAGCTCTATCGTAAAAAGCTAAGCTTCTCTCTCTTCTATATTCACTAACTTATAACAGCTTACATACCGTGACCGCTTCCACCGGATCGTCGTTCTCTACATAGTATAGTATAGTACATACAGTTCGTGGTCGCTGTCGGTGGGCGGCGGCGGGGAGGATCGACCACGAGCGAGCTGCGGCTTTGGCGAGCCTGACTGCTTATCTACTGTTATAGTGACAGACAGACGGCTAACATACCGTGACCGCTTCCACCGGATCGTCGTACTCGGGATAGTCCAGTTCGTGGTCGCTGTCAGTGGGCGGCGGAGGCGCAGAACGACCACGAGCGTGCTGCGGCTCTGGTGAGACTGACTGCTTATCTACTGATATTACAAAAAATAAAACATGATTGGAACTTATAATATATATCATTGGTATTAGAGTCAGGGCAATGGCGACGGTAGCGCCTCCCACCGCAGATGCTGCCGCCTGCGTTTAAGTCCGATCGAGGAGGGAGTAGCCCCGTAGAGGGCTGTTCGGAGGCTCTACACGTGTCCCTCTGACTAGCAGAGGGCTCAGTGGAGAGCAGACATGGAGCATGTTGGTTCTCCAAGCGAAGGTGTGTTTTTATTAGGGTTCCGTAGCCAAATGGCAAAAAACGGAACCCTTATAGATTCGTCATGTCTGTCTGTCTGTCCGTCCGTATGTCACAGCCGTTTTTTTCCGAAACTATAAGGACTATACTGTTGAAACTTTGTAAGTAGATGTATTCTGTGAGCCGCATTAAGATTTTCACACAAAAAAACAATATGTTTTTTTTAAACTAATTTTTTTTTCATCAAATTCATACGTGTTATATCATACCTATCTATGGATAGGTCTTCAAAAATGATATTGAAGTTTCTAAAATCATTTTTTTCAAAACTGAATAGTTTGCGCGAGAGACACTTCCAAAGTGGTAAAACTAAAAAAAATATATTCGAGGGGTGAAAGGCTATTTGGTTTAAGCGACATTTTTGCAACTTTACAGGAGAGCAATTTAAAGTTTAAAATTTTGGAAAAAAAATCATAACTAAAAAACTTCTTCAGCTATTTGAATGAGGTAAACTTTATTGAAATTCAATTAAAAAGATCGAATATTTGATTCTAATATCAACTAAAATGGACCTTTAATTGCAAAGAGAAATGTCACTTGATACAAATTGCCTTAAGCTCTTATTTTTCAGAGTATGGAAAAAAGGTTTAAGTGACTTCATAACTTCAATTGGCTAAAGGAAGAAGAAATTAAGCGGCGCTGCAGGATATTTTCAGAGTAGGCCAAAAAACATTAAGTGACATAGTCCAAAATTAATACTAGTAAGCTATTTATCTCAACTACCAGTTTAGATTATTATGGCTAATTTACTTATGTGACATATATTATTGAAAATGTACCGTTTTATGTTAGATTTTTTTTTAAATCTAATACTCAATGTCTATTAAAACAACCTGAATATATAGCAATCACCGAAAATATCATGTGCTTATATTGAATAAATAAAAAAATTATTTATCGTTCGTATCGTATTTGGGTGACGGACAAATGGTTTAAGTGACATCACACCGTATAATTGGTGGAAGTCTAAATGATTTATGTTACGTCTTTATAAAAATTCGGAACAGGAAAAATGCTTTAACTCTTATTGAATTAATGGTCTGAGAAAGGGTAAATGGTTTATGTCTCGGTTCTTAATATCATTGTATGGTTCAAATACATTACTATGAAAAATATACAAAATCCATGTCGGATAACACACTGCTACTTTGGAAACAACCCAAAACTAGCATTGTTTCAAACGCCAAAAAAGTGCTCTGATTTTAATGAATCCGGCATCATTCGACGGAGAAAAGTTCGCTGATTCCGAATATGTATATAACTCAATATTGCCCTAGATGTCGCTTGAACCAAATAGCCTTTCACCCCTCGAATCATGTACATTACCATGCAAACTTCCACCGAAAATTGGTTCGAACGTGATCTAGTAAGTAGTTTTTTTTTAATACGTCTAAAATCGTAAACCGTACGCTATTATTAAAACATCGATCAAAGTAACAGCGAACTACAAGAACTTTTATATTGTTACTTGCTGCTACGGAACCCTTCATGGGCAAGTCCGACTCGCACTTGGCCGCTTTTTTTAGGTAACTATTTAGTAGGAATTATGTACATACAACTATAGTTATCATTATGTACATACAACTATAGTTATCAACTACTTTAATTATTAGGAGTAAAACATGTAAACTTACTTGGTAGAGCTAGTTTTTGTTTCACAATTATGCTGTTGAGGGTCTCACCAGAAGATGGGAGTATCACGTACACGCCCATAGATTCCGAAGTACTGTAAAGTGAAAAGATTCAATTATAAGTAGTTTTTATTGAAACTACACGTGTAAATACGAACAAATTGTGAAAAACAAAACATGCGGAGTAGTCTTTGGGGACTGTCGATAAACTGGTGAAAATTAATTAAAAACTTGTGCTTGGACACATAGTGAAAATGATGCGAAATTTATGATTTTTGTTCACCGAAAAAAAGCCTAGCGCGCGTAAATAAGTTTTCACTTAAAAACACATATTATTTGATGGCGCCTGTACACGCTGGCCGAGCGTAGGCCAACACGAGCGTCGGCAAATAGATGCAACGCAAGTGCTAATGTCTACACGTTCGAAAAGTTCGCCGAACCCCAATTCAAGTGGCCAATATAGACGAGTGTCTGTAGACCTACCCACACGTTGTCCGCTCTCAGTATTTATTGTGCACTGAACCACTATGGACGTTAGCGTCTAAGTTGCTGCAGCTTCGATGTTGTTGTTGGTTTGGATGTTTTGGAACCCAAATTTTTTACCCAAATTTAAACCAATGTCGCCAAACTCACACATACAACCAGATAATAATACGTTGCACTACTAGTAAACAATTGTTTTGGTTGGTCGTATATCTTTAACACCAAATTAGCCTAAAGTACACTGCAAAACGAAAACACACCTTATTGATTCGCAGTATAGATTACTTTTAATATACGGATTTACAACCTTTCGCATCTGAATTAAACGTGCTACGGTTTACGAAAAAGTTCAACGATTCTCAATAGATGTCAGTTTATCTAAGAAAGCTATTTAACTCTTAAAAACTTAAGGATACGGTTGACATTACTTTGAAGGTCGAAATTGTACGCTCTTGCAAACCTCCGCTTATGAATGACACGCGTACCACACCTACTTCACACTTCCACCGTTTTTTTTCTGTTCCGTGAGTGATACACATTGGTTAGGTTAGTCAGTTAGTCACAACGGGTTTCCACAACTTTCGGGGTCATCTCACCACCAGAGATGGCCCTGGGCTAAACCGGACGCGAGGTATATGCCTAAGGCGCGGTTTATGCAGAAAAGACGTGGCAGGGACGTATTAAGGTTTAAGTAACACAGTATAAACCTTATGTAGTGTACAATAACGTCGTTTTTGTCTTTATGCGTAGATACAGAAGCCTTTCGCCGTCAAGCGGGCACTATATCATAGGCTGTATGTTTACTATCGGATGGAAAATCGCAATAAAATTGATACAGTATAAAATAACACAGTCCCTATAAATAAAACAAAAATTATTTTAATACAAGTACCTGGATGACCCGAGCTTTCCTTGGTATTTTCTTTTTTAAGACATTTTCTAAAAATGAATCCTAGCTATAGTTCGTAAAATATAGCTTGATACCTGTGACTTTAGAGACTTCGTTTATAAAGACTGCAACAATAAATTTGTTGTTGGAAAAGTTTTAAATTTTTTTAAATATTAATAAGATATTTGTATAGAAATCTAGAACACTTTTTTCAAATAGAACTTGTTATCAAGGAGATACTAGTAAAAACAAAGGTAATTTAAAATATTTATTATATTTTATTATTAATATTTTTTTTGTTAGCTTACTTCGTAAACTCTTTTCGCAGCCTTGTAGGGATGTGTAATCGACTGGCCAGCGAATATCGATAAAATAAATGTATGACAATTTCATTAATATAAATTGTATAAATGATTATATCTAATAACTTTTCACAACAAATTCGTATTTTTTTAGTCTTGCAATACCTACTGCTTTCGCATGCAGCGAACAAGCGGGCGCCATCTTTTTTGAGTGCCCACGCCTTGTATACGCTATCGCTACGTGATTAATATTGTTTTGTCGTTATTACTGTTGCTTTGTTAAGTTTTGTTGTTATTTCTAGTTATTTGTTTTTTTTGCACCACAATGCCGAAAAGAACAAAAAAAACTGTTTTGAATAGCGAAAGTCGCGAGTTTGTGATTCGTTTGCGCGAGTATTTTGACCGCGAGAATCAAAATGGCGGACCGCTACTACCATTGGAGCAAGTGTGCAATAGAGTTGCTGACGCTCTTGGTATCGGACGAGCTACAGTGTCTCGAATTAGCAAAGAAAAGTATGGAGAATCGTCAAAGGAGATGGTGGCCGAAGATGAGGGAGGTAAAATATTATCGACTCCTAATAAAAAAAGGAAGAGAGTTTCGCCAGTCACCGAAATTGACGACTTTGATGCTGCCGCAATTCGAAATCATATATATGCGTATTACGCACGTGGTGAATTTCCCACGTTAAAAAAAATATCCGTTTCGCTTAAAGACGCGGATTTATTTAAAGGAAGTCCACCATCGTTGTCCAAAATATTGAAAAAAATCGGCTTTGCTTATAAAAAAAGCGATAAAAGAAAAATTTTAATGGAGCGAACAGACATTGCTTTGACCCGAATTGACTTTTTGCGCAAAGTCAAAAATATAACAGATTGGCATAAAGTGGTTTTTCTTGATGAAACATAGCTCAACGCAAACCACACTGTTTCAAGATCGTGGACAGACGATAAAGCGGAGTCTACCACCAAGGTGCCCGAAGGCAAAGGACAATCGCCTGGTTTTGTGCCCAATTGTTTACTGGCGTTTAAATCAGTAAAAACAACAGAGTACCATGAAGAAATGGATTTTACAAAATTTAAGGAGTGGTTTCTAACTCTTCTAAATAATTTGAGTGAACCACATTTTATTCTGATGGACAACGCTCCGTATCATTCAGTACAAAAAGATAAGGCGCCTACGACAAGCAATCGTAAAATTGAAATTATTACTTGGCTGCAAAACAAAGGAGTAAAAGCCGACAACAGCATGCTCAAGAAAGAATTGCTAAGATTAGTAAGCATTCATAAGCCCCCCACTCCAAGATATATTATAGACGAAATTGCAAAGGAAATGGGCCACACCGTCATCCGTTTACCACCATATCATTGCCATTACAATGCAATAGAACTAATCTGGGCTCAAGTCAAAGGTTCGTATAATCTAAAAAAAACATACATAAAAAGCTTACAAAGAATTTAGTAGGTTTTTTGTTTGATCGGATACCTTTTTTTTCTAGGTTACGCTGCCAGACATAATGTAGCACCGCCTTTCACAGCAAACAAAATGTTGACATTACTACATGAAGCTTGTGTACATGTAAATGCTGATGATTGGAAAAAGGTAGTTGAGAAGACAAAAAATGTTTGACAACATATGCGATCAAGAATTAATTATTAATCTACAGGACTGCTCCAGTGATGAATCAGAATTTGACTTTGAAGTTGATCTCGGCTGTACACCATTTGACAATTAAACTTTTAAATACCTTCAAATTCATCTTTCATTTCCTTTTTTCTTTCTTTCAATATCGTTAAAATGTATTTTTTTAATAAACTCATTCTATATAAATATCGATAAAATACTAAAGACGTCCCATACCTATTACATGTCATTCTGACAAACGTCAGAGGTATCAAGCTATATTTTACGAACTATAGATTGATTTATCACCCCCGAAACCCCCTGTATACTAAATGTCATGAAAATCATTGGAGCCATTTCCGAGTTTCCAATTATATATTATATACAAGAATTTCTCGTTTAAATATAGAAGATACTGACTTGTCATCGACTTCAATGGTGCATCGCGTGCCGACGAAACTTCTCATAAATTCTTCCTGTTGCTCCATTAGATCCTTGTTATGGTAGCTCATGAGGTCCACCTGTAAGTAATACATAAAATAACTTTTTAATCATAACGATACACCTATACAACCTCCATCTGGACTGAACCTCTACTTTTAAAAAAGAATCCGCCTAGTCGGAAGAAAAAAAAAAGAAACACGCATGCGCAATCGATGTTTGCGCCTTGACGCCAACATTTTACATTTAAATTAAACAAAGTTTGGTTTTGTTTGCAAAATAAATTAGTTTATGTGTTATAGTATGAGAGTAGATAAAGTAGTGTATGACACTGTACATAACTTGGTCTTATAACACCCGTGTGATAGTATAACACACTAGTGTTATAAGAACCCTTATTGTGCAACAGTATCATAAACTACTATAATGATATAGGTGTTCATACAAGACCTGTATCGTAATAAAACTTTTTTTTTGGCCTGTGCGTAATATTTGTCATAAGAGCTTTGATTTCAATTTTATAATCTTTGTATTATAGTATCCAAGTAGATAAATCTATATAATAATCTATGTATAAAAGCGAAATACCACTCATTTATTAATTACGAAATCTCAAACAAACATGCGCTAAGAACGGATGAGTGAAACAGAACCGCAGTCTATGGGCGCGGACCGCATCTCACCCGTGTCCAATACGTACATCTCCGCTAGACCGCTGTTGCCCTGGTATATTTAGTTCTTGTCGCTAGTAGTACTCACCCCCGCTAGATGGCAGCAGCGCGCATAGGGCGGATTGACGCAGAACCGCGAGTACAGGGGCTGCACGCAGTCTATGGGCGCGGACTGCATCTCACCCGTGTCCACTACGTGCATCTCCGCTAGACCGTTGTTGCCCTGGTACATTTAGATCTTGTCGCTAGTAGTACTCACCCCCGCTAGATGGCAGCAGCGCGCATAGGGCGGTTTGACACAGAACCGCGAGTACAGGGGCTGCACGCAGTCTATGGGCGCGGACTGCATCTCACCCGTGTCCACTACGTGCATCTCCGCTAGACCGTTGTTGCCCTGGTATATTTAGATCTTGTCGCTAGTAGTACTCACCCCCGCTAGATGGCAGCAGCGCGCATAGGGCGGTTTGACGCAGAACCGCGAGTACAGGGGCTGCACGCAGTCTATGGGCGCGGACTGCATCTCACCCGTGTCCACTACGTGCATCTCCGCTAGACCGTTGTTGCCCTGGTATATTTAGATCTTGTCGCTAGTAGTACTCACCCCCGCTAGATGGCAGCAGCGCGCATAGGGCGGTTTGACGCAGAACCGCGAGTACAGGGGCTGCACGCAGTCTATGGGCGCGGACTGCATCTCACCCGTGTCCACTACGTGCATCTCCGCTAGACCGTTGTTGCCCTGGTATATTTAGATCTTGTCGCTAGTAGTACTCACCCCCGCTAGATGGCAGCAGCGCGCATAGGGCGGTTTGACGCAGAACCGCGAGTACAGGGGCTGCACGCAGTCTATGGGCGCGGACTGCATCTCACCCGTGTCCACTACGTGCATCTCCGCTAGACCGTTGTTGCCCTGGTATATTTAGATCTTGTCGCTAGTAGTACTCACCCCCGCTAGATGGCAGCAGCGCGCATAGGGCGGTTTGACGCAGAACCGCGAGTACAGGGGCTGCACGCAGTCTATGGGCGCGGACCGCATCTCACCCGTGTCCACTACGTACATCTCCGCTACACTGTTGTCACCCTGGTACAATATTATAATAATTTTTATTGCCGCGATAAAACATAATAACTACCGATTAACGCTGTGTTAATGGCAAAATCTTATATTAGTCAATCTTAATATATATAAATCTCGTGTCACAATGTTTGTCCTCAATGGACTCCTAAACCACTTAACCGATTATAATAAAATTCGCACACCATGTGCAGTTCGATCCAACTTGAGAGATAGGATAGTTTAAATCTCAAATTATAGTCCGATTCGCGATAACCGACATCCACGCGGGCGGAGCCGCGGGCGACAGCTAGTAGTCTCTATATTTTTCTTTTGTTGTAGCAACATCAGTAACAAATGTCACTAGAACATATTGCAGATTAAATATGAACGAAATATTAAACAAGTCACCATTTTATGGTCTTCATATCTCTCCTACTTATCTGCAAATGAACATCAATATTCAATGTGGCCTTTTTAGAACTGCTGCTCTTCTTGTAGGTGTTGTAAAAGGCGACTAAGACATAGGGTTGCTCTCCATCAGACTGTAAACATACAGCCTGAGACAAAGTGCCCATTAGACGGCAATAGGGTCGCCCTCTATTTCGTGGGACCGAAATGAATAGTTGGCAATAAGGCTTTGGTCTACTGTTTCCACAATGGCCAGACGGGTTGGTACAGAATTTTATTTCGAGTTTTCTTTTTCTCGCCTACCTATTTTTCCGTAAATTGCCTCTTACAACACCCTCCGGATGAGATGGGATGATGATACTTGTAAGTCTTTTTCCGTCATTCATATAACATAAATAAATAATATAAGTTAATGCGACTTTAGACGAAAACTAATTAGTCTAAAATGATAGTTATAAGTATTGAAAGAATGGCAGTATACCCCCTTAAATAATTCTGCCAAAGTATTGTTATGATGTTGAGAAAATGTAGTTGATTTAAATGTGAGTATACACTTAATGTCTGGATTGTAGTAGGTATACAGAATTAAAAAGAAAAAAGGAAATGTACCTCACTGAGTTTCAAGAACAGTCCTCTATAGAAACAGTCGCTTTCTTCATCATAAAAAGCACAACACGTGAGTGCCTTCACCTCCTTAGGGCTAATAGGTTTGTGGTTTTCAGTGTAGAACTTTGTCATTTCCATCATTAGACTGAAAGAAAACAGTAATTATCTATATTAATATTATAAATGTGAAAGTAACTCTGTCTGTCAGTCTGTCTAAACCTAAACCACTGAACCGAATTTAATGAAAATTTGTACGGAGTAGACTAGACTTTGCGAAAGGACATAAGGCTATGATTGGTCGCAATAACCGACATCCACCCGGGCGGAACCATGGGCAACAGCTAATATAGCTATAAAGTCTTGTTAGATATTAGTGCCATCTCTTAAAAAAAATGCGATTATTGATTTCTTTTGGGATTTTAGAGCAACATTAGAGAATAAGGGCAACACTAGGAACGTAGGCCTATGTTCTTAGTAATAGATTTAATAGAAAGAATGTGTATATACTTACGTCTGCACTTCATCTGGATCTTCGGTGATGACCCAGAAAAATGCTCCGTCAATATGCATAATGGTGGCTGGATACGCCTGGTCTGTCTCCAACATGGATTGAGCTGGCAGGTTGCTGCCCTCTATAAGAAACAGTGGTAATGGATAAAAGTATGTAATGGTAGGTGTTATAGATGGTGCTCAAAAGAGATGACCGTGGGTCAGCCGATGTGCAAGAGTTAGGTCTTAGCCAATATCACCTACGACCCTCAGACGGGCACCGACATCTACGGGGATTTTGCGCACGATAAAACAATGTTATAATGGATGATCTGTCAGTTCCACTAACAGAAGCAAGCCGAGGCGCCGCCGAAAGTATGCCTCCCCATATCCGGGGGCAAGATGGCGACACTGTGATTCTTAAATCAGAGATGACATTGTATCGGCCGGGGCGTGAGAGAATGTTTCTGGCTGTCTCACCACTCCATTCAGCAATGCGGGGTTTTCCACACTATAGAAAAGGTATAATGGATGGAGGGGTACTTAGTCGAGAACCTCCACGCGGTGCATTTTGGGCTGGTGCTTTTCTCAAGGTGGAGAAGACGCTGTCGCCTACAGTCAACTGCGGTCAAAGCGGGAATGGCCTACATGAGGGTTGCTGGCTCTCCACTGTGCCATCTGATTGAACAGATGGCACAGTGGAGAGCAAGCAAGGGGGTCGATCGGGGTGCGAGAAAAAGGCTTTTCTTGGGTCACCTTACATACCGGTAATTGAAACACATTCGAGTTCGACAATACCATACCTGCGGCAGGGGCATCCGTAGGGATACACATGAAATTAAAAGTTAAAATGGATGGTTCTATCACTAAGTGACGAATGTATGGGATTTGATGTATTTGACATGCGTTACGACTGCCATATATGTCAAATTCCATACATTCCTCATTCTATTATATCAAACGCCGGCCAACGAAATGCCACTTGTCTAGAGGGGCTATACCTGACAACCTTTTCTAAAAAGTTCGTTATAGGTCACTAGTTGTTATACTAGTAGTTCTGTGAACAGTATAGACCTCGCAAGCACACATTTTGCTGTAACCCTAATGGACTATAAAAAAAACTTCAGATATTCTCCTTTTAAACAGCATGTTTCACCAAAAAATTGTGACGATCCGTTCTTAAAAACACGCCACATCAAACCCCCCCCCCCCCCCCTTCCCTTTTTATAACGAAGTTCACCTTAAAGAGGCATGTTTTTTTTTCCAAAAATCATCACTCCTATTAAAAAAGTCTCTCGACAGTTAATATTGAACTTAAATTAAAGAACATCTGTGCCAAGTCTGGTGAAAATCGGTTAAGAAATGCGCCCTCTAGACCAGCCCCTCCAGACAAGTGGCAATTCGCTAGCAGGCGTTTGATGGAATAGAATGACGAATGTATAGAATTTGACATATTTGACATGCGTTAACGACTGTCATTTACGTCAAATCCCATACATTCGTCATTCTATTCCACCGAACGCCGGCTAGCGAATTGCCACTTGTCTAGAGGGGCAGAACTGACATAGAAACGGACAAATGCAAAATCGGCCACTTTCTCGAAACGGAGACTCTCGCTCGCTCGGTAAATAAATATAGTCCTACATACCTTCAATTTTAAGATTCTTAAGTTCATCTCCTAATTCACACTGCACTTCTTTAACGGCAACTTCACTTTTTACTTGCGCCATAGTTTCTTCTGAAGAGCTTGTAGAGAAAATAATCAGGGGCTGATCTTTCGGGGTCTTTACTCTTTTAGGTTTTTCCGGGGGGCAGTGGTTGGGGCAGGCGGTGGATGTGGAGGGCGCAGGCTCGCTGAGAGCGTCGATGAGGTTGAATGGCTCCGGGTGAGTAGCTGGTAGAATGCGTATTGGCGTATCATGGACTGGTGTATACTCGATTTGTCCATTTTCGTCTGTGAAAAGCAAGTTTAAATATTGTTGAGAAGGCGATTTCAATTGATTCCGCTTTAACGGTGTTGGACCCAGAGATAAAGAATTCAGACTAATTTATTATACTACAGCTGAAGTTTGTTTTATTTAACTCGCTAGAACTCAGGAACTACTTATTTAAAATGCAAAAATTATTTTTGTGTTCAATAGCCTGTTTATCGAGGAAGGTTATATCAGCAACCACAAATGTCAATAAATGCGGCAATATTTTATTTGAAGACTAAAAAATTACGGGTGTAAAGGGTTTCCAAAGGCCAATTGTTGTGGAGGTCAGATGGCAGTCGCATCACAAAACTATCGAAGTTCAGTCAGAGTACCAAAATCCGGCGCCAACCGAATTGGAAAAAGGGTCAGAGAATGATGACGTTTCAAAATATGCCACGAGAGAAGCGAGGGCCATGACGGCTAGTGTATTATAACTAACCAATTTTCGATATCGCAAGGTTGAAGTCCGTTATCAGATACATGTACTCGTCAAGTTGCTTCATACAGTTCAGGAAACGATCTTTGAGCTCTGTTGGGTCACAATTCAGCTGCAGAACAAAGCCTTGGGTCTGGAAAAAAGGGAAAAACGAATCAATATAACTCGATATAACGGTATTTACTTTTGCTCACGTCATTCCTTAGCACGAAAAACTATCGTAAACGTATCGAGAGAACGGAGTATTGTGATTGGCCGGATTCACATACACACAGGTTCGCAGTTGGCAGGCGGTGCTCTCGATCCGTTTACTAGTCGATTACGATAAATTTTGATGCTTGGGGTACAGAGGATGCCTTGGGTAACCTACCCGTAAGACCTCAAAAACGCCCATACTAACTCAATTTTAAAACTTATTTACAGATAAGGTCCAAAATTTCAGATCATACGGGTACATCATACGTAACATAGCCAGTGTCCAGTCGCGATCATCATTCAAACGCCAATCTAGGTTGCATTAAATGCAGCTTGCTTTTTGGGTCTTGAGGTCCGCCATTTTGTTATTATTGTTTGTTAGCTTGTTGGTTATTTTGACTTTCACTGGAGCGACCACCGTGTGACCTAAGGGTCGTCGCGAGAGAAAGGTTTACGCTAAAGCAGCAGCAGGTGTATCGGCTTCGCATATCTTGAAGATGAGGTGAAGGCATAATGAAGTGTTTTACAAAACAAAAATGGGATGGATATCATTACGAGCTCAAGTTATCAGCTTTTAGTAGCATTTTAGAATTGGTGTTGAACTGCTAAGTCTGAGGTCACTGGTTCGATGCTGGCTCATTGCAAACATGTAGGTATAATTTGCATCGGTCTGAGTGTTTCTATGTATAATACTTATTTAATTATTTAGGTTTAAATGGCGCTATGTAATATGTCCTAGAAAATTCATTTATTATTTATTTATTTCTATATTTTTTAAGTACTAAGATAATGGAGGACGAGCAATACACAAAAAGCTCATTTAGTTTATGCATTGCAGGAAGTCGCAAATTGTTCTGCATATCGCTACGAGAAGGCCGAGTCAGTTGAGTACATACTCAGCTTGCTCAACAGTGACGCAACACACATAGATACCATGCGTGTGCCTGTGAATAGGGTCACACACACATACACCTATTGAATTTTTTTTAAAAGTTGCCGTGTAAGCTACAATTTTTTTTGTAATTTCGACTATAATATGAATGTGGTTATTTCAAGCAGTTATGATGACAACTTTATTGTTGCGTGAATTTTGAAAGTGCGATTTGATTTGAACACACTCGAAGTGGAGATAAATTTTTATATGATAATAATATTTACTGGTAAAAGCGGGCCCTAGACTCCAAGTTGATAGCTTCGGATGCCGTTGGGATGAAGAAGAAGAATAATATTTTTACTTTAAATTAACATTTATTAAAATATAGAAATAACATACGGATTTGGGCAGCAGGGGAGTGACTGAAGTCTGAAATGATTGCACGGAAGAGAGACCCCAAATAGTTAAAACAAGGTTAAGTAGATGAATAGAAACATAGCGGTCTTGGAAAACATTTAAAAAAATTCTTACGGGTAAAGTGTCCTGTTAAAAATAATTTTAAAAGAATATAGTACGAGATCTCATTACCTACATCTGGAATTTATTTTTAATCAAAATGCATTTTTTATAGAACATCGCGGAAGAGCTAGCGCATTCCGACCTTAAAATCAACAAAACGTTCAATTTTCAAACACGTGGACACAGCTTTATGCAAATATCTAACGTTAGTACAGTCGCCATCGATAGTAGTTTAACACATTCTAAGTTCCCATTTTCTTTTTAAAGGATATCAGCAACTCATAATCATCTACTTGCCCATTACGCTATTTGACATCATTAAAAAAATACTACAAATAATGGTCATCCTATCAGATAATAGCGTAAAAAGACATTTAAAACTAAAATAAGCATATTTTTTGAGAATTTCGCTTAAAAATATCTAATAATTTTTCGAATTTTTATCTGTGACGAAAACGCTCTGTGATCGATCTCAGCACTGCTGACGTCACACGCAAGTAAACACGGCTTTGTGACAGAACAGAACAGAACAGAAACAAACAGTTCTTGTGGATTATTTATAGACTTCATTGCTTTAAGGTTATTCAAAATGTGTGACGTCACGTAATCGGCTCCATACAAGGTGACAGCATTTTTCGCGAGTTTTTGGAAATTAAACTTTAACATCGATTTTTTGTTAAAATCCGTTGATTTTTTTTGAAATATCGATGTTGTGTGCATATTATATGCTAAGGAATCATTTAAAATGGTTTTCCAAAATTTGTCAAATACCCTATTATTTGGGGTCGGCGCAACATGTCCTTCTCCTCCATAAATTCCTGTCAGATGTCATTTCCTCAGTCACTTCCTTATTTGCCATGTCAACTTTCAAGCAATCCATCCATCTTTTCTCGGGCTTACCTCCGCTGCTAAAGCTACTTACTAAACCCTCTATATTCATACTTTGAACCTTCCTTACATTACTTTCCTCTCTTCTCATATTATGTCTATATAAAGACAGTTGCTCGCATCTCAATTTTTCATTAATGAAAACAACGAATGAAATTAAATCAATGAAAGCAACTGAAATTACTTATACAAATTCTCTCTAGCCCCTTCAGCTAAGAGGACAGATTTAACATTTTACAATTTTTGTTTATTATTTTAGGTAATGTTTTCCAGCTGACCAGTGACCACATCTGTAAAGCACTGCAAAAAAAAGACTTTAAAAACTGAAAAGTAATAAGTTAAGAGAAAAATACTGAATTTATAGTTTTATTGAGCTGTTAGAAGTCGGTGCCTAGCCCGAGTTGTCATATTTTTATTGATTCCAGCATTGTGGTTCAGGCATCACAAACAAAGTTGGCACCGACTTCTAACATAAAATATGGGACAACATAAATAGTACGTCGGTTAGTACTTTGACTTAAATAATACAAAAATGTTCATAAAATGAAAACTATAGTTTACACAATATAAAAATTTTATGGGATAAAACGGCAACTATTCCGCAACGAACTAAAAAAAACACTTAATCAAATAGTAAGTCTCAGAGTAATCGGTGTACAAACATTAAAAAAAAAGTAATTGTGAATCTCTTCCTTTTCGGAAGTCGGTTAAAAATGATAAATTTTAAAATGTTTAATTTTCATCTGAAGATTTCAAACAATAATTGAACAACAATTTATTTATTGATTTATTTCAAAGTAGTTTGTTCATTTAATCATTTGATAGTGCTCAGCAACTTTTAAAGGCAACTGTACATACATACCAATGAATAAATTTATACAAAGTTAATCTAAATTATTATATATTAGAATTCAACATTTTTGTTTAGTTAAAAAAAATTGCAAACTACATTACAAAAACAAAACATTCGCGACCGAGTTTTTGTTTAAGAATTATTATACCTAGTTATAGAACTGAATTACAATGTAAAGTTGTCAAATGTATAAATTAAATTGTATATTACGCATTAACTAACGAAATAACCGACCAAACAAGTTATGCAATTTTGACTTCATGACACGGATAGTTGAATAGAAGTACAATTCGAGGGCTTAACAGAGACTCATTTATTTTGACGAGTTCAATTTTAAAGACCTTTATAAGTTTAGGTTATACTAGCTGTACCCGCGACAACACCAGACAATAACCAATAACAGAATACCGCGGCCATTTTAACGTCGTGTTGTGTTCCTGGCGGTGAGTAGGGTAGCCTGAGCTCACTGAAGAGTTTATGCTGTCAGTAGGAAGACCATAGGCTTATCCTGATTTGTCTTCTACACTGACGGCACGAAAACTCTCTGTTCTTACAGGGTCAGCAGCACGAGTGTGACTCCCCTGGTGTTGCAACTAACCACTTTCCATCAGGTGGGACGTGTGTTTGTCTGTCACCTAAGTGGTATAAAAAAGGAATACTTAGGCCATTTTTATTAAAAACATTACCTATCTATTAATAAGATTAAAAATCGACAAAAGACAGACAAAGGCGCGTTTATTACACTAGTACATGCCTGTTTCGCAAAAGACTACACAGGACAGAAATAATATCTGGCCTCGAAGAGGCAACACACCATAGTAGTAGTTGTAGTGCTTGATAGTCCCACGACACACCACAGGGGCTGTAGTCTGTAATAATCCCACGGAACATCGCAGGGGCTGTAGTCTGTGATAGTCCCACCACACACCACAGGGGTTGTAGTCTGTGATACTGATCAGTCCCAAGACACATCACAGGGGCTATAGTCTGTAATAATTCCACGACACATCACAGGGGTTGTAGTCTGCGATAGTTCCACGACACACCACAGGGGTTGTAGTTTGTGATAGTGCCACGACACATCATAGAGGTTGTAGTATGTGATAGTCCCAAGACACATCACAGGGGCTGTAGTTTGTGATAGTCCCAAGACACATCACAGGGGCTGTAGTCTGTGATAGTCCCACGACACACCACAGGGGTTGTAGTTACTGATAGTGCCACGACACATCACAGGGGCTGTAGTTTGTGATAGTCCCACGACACACCACAGGGGTTTTACTGTGATAGTGCCACGACACAGAGGTTGTAGACTTCTACAGTACTATTAAAATATAGATAAAGATAAGATATGAGATAGATAATAATAAAGAGGAAAGATTAATATTTTTGTGTGTATGTTTGTAATGAATAAAATCAAAAACGACTATGCTGATTTCGAAAATACTTTCACCATCGGAAAGCTACATTCACCCTGAGTAACATAGGCTATATTGGATTACCACGGGAACGTTTTTACCACCCGTGCGAAGCGGGGGTGGATCGCTAGTATGTGATAAACACGTATAATTGCGAGGTAGCGATCTCACCGCGAGGCATTCGGTTAGTATTTCATTAAATATTATGACACCCGTTCAATTTTCTTTCCGCTTTAAACTTAGCCGTGACCGTTCATCATTCATTAACTAAATGAACACAATATAACAATCACATTCCATTGAGGCTAGTCACTCATGATTTTTTTGTTATGTATAAGGTTATGATTTTGAATTTGATTCAATTACTTAGCTGTTGAACTTAACCGTCCACTTGAAACACTGATCCCATTTTTGTAACACAAGAGGGAACATGTGTTGCAGTTGGTGGGAATAAGCTACTCATTCAAAGGAGGAAATAAATGCGTAGGCTATCTACGTGTTACATACACATATAATCACGACTTTAGCCCCGGAGGGTAAGGCAGACGTGAAAAAACACCCACATTTCAACAATCATTGTATTCGGTTCACGTGGAGGGGGGCATATTCCGGGCACTATTGTTGACTCGAGCATCTGAGGCTGAGTCTAGGCAGTATTCATATATCTGTCTGACGTTAAGCAGCCCTATCCCTTAGTCACCTTGTACTACACAGCATGGGAAGATATGCCCAAATTCTACTCTGCCGGAGACCTTTTTGCTGTAATATTTGTTCTGTATTATAAACTATTTCTGTATCTAATTTCATTCAGACCAATTTTCAATATCAATTTTACAAATATCATAACCATCATCTTCATTCTCAGAAGATTCTAGATTTTAATTACTGCATTACATTTTTAAGTTGCTGTTAAGTCTAACGGACCGCTTGGGTTTCAGAGATCGTCAAGAAACTCACCTACATTTAGCAACGTCTGATACACAAAGGCAATTCTCACCAATTGTTTTGTTTTTAAGCATCACACCCACCAGGAGCATTCGTTTGGCAGGTTGTGAAATATTTTTTTGCGATTTTAGGTACCTACTTATTATCTAATTACTCCATTTTTTTTACTGTTTCGGTACAGGACCTTGAAGTGGTGAAGGAGGTCAAATATCTAGGAGTAACACTGGACAGCAAACTGACCTATAGCATGCTCAAAGGCGAAAATGGCCATGATGCAATGCAAAAGTGCGGTAGGCAGAAGCTGGGGGATGAAACCATCCATAGTGATGTGGATATACAAAGCAATAATACTGCCAAGGATATTACATGTAGCTCTAGTGTGGTGGCATAAAGCCCAAGCAGGGAAAAAAAAACAAACAAGAACTGAACAAAGTCCAAAGATTGGCAGTTCTAATGACCACCGGCGCGATGAGGACCACTCCAACAGCCGCGCTGGAAATCATACTGGGCCTGAATCCAATAGACCTTGAAATAAAAAGGAAAGCGACAAAACAATGGTTCAAGCTGAGAAGCACTGGTCAATGGACTGCCAACAAATTCGATGAGGGCCACGCCAGGATCAGTCAAGGCTACGAAGAAAGATTATCAATGGTCCTGTCGAACAACGACCTGATCAGGAAGGAGAGGACTTTTGATAAGAAATATAGAATACATATAGGAACAAGAGAGGACTGGATGAGTGCGAAAACGGAACAGAAATAAACAAAACGATATCTTTAGGCAAATACGCAAGTGTCTTCCAATCGGAAATCTATGCCATAATGGAATGCGCGGAAATGGTGAACTGCCTGAAAGACACAGGAAAAGTAACCATTTATAGCGATAGCCAGGCGGCATTGAGGGCACTAGGAAAACCAGAGACGTTATCAGCGCTCGTCAAAGAATGCAAGGAAATTATGGAAAGACTGTCAAGGAAACTAGACGTAACACTTGCCTGGGTGCCCGGACATGAGAGCAACACAGGCAACGAGACGGCGGACGAACTGGCAAGAAAGGGAGCTGATGAAAATCAGGTGGGCCCCGAGCCTCGACCACCGATTGCCCACAAAATAACAAAGGGAGTCATCAGCCGAAGCATAGTGGCGGAAGCTAACCGGAGATGGAAGTCCTCGCCAGTCATGAGACAGTCGAAGATCTTCATTAAGAGCATGGACACAAAGAAAACGGGCCGACTGTTAAAACTCTCCCGAGGAAACATGAGGCTGGTCGTAGAAGTGATAACGGGACATTGTCGACCAAAAAAAGGCATCTGACACTTATAGGGGTGAAAACTGACCCCATATTCCCAGAGTGCATGGAGGAAGAGGAAAACCAGCCTCCACCTGCTGGCCAAATGCCCCATGTACTCAATGTTAATATGGGAACCATGGGAACGGACACCCTAGAAGAACAAGACCTCAAGGATCTGAAGGTGGAACAGATCGTAAGATTCTGCAAAGAGACAGGTAGGTTCGACGGAACGCCGTGATTGCCAGACACTCCTTAACCTCCGAATAGGAGGAATAGGGGAAATGGGTGAAATGGCCCCCACAAAAGGGCCGATCACCCATCCGGTCTACGGCGTCCCCCGCTGGAAGTAATAAGTAAGTAAGTACTGTTTCTGTAAAATCAAAAGCAAACATCCAATTGACATATTCAAGTCTAGATACAATTAAATAGTAATCTAATGTGATGGACTTTGCGTTCTAGGAAACTTATTCCAGAATGACATTCAGTCCTGAATCTCGATTGATCTATCTAGATCTGAGGACAGATTATATTCTAGATGACGAGTTCTAATGTCATTGTGCGAGTCGCTTCACAATTGAGCGGTTTAAGAATACGGGCCCAAAACTGGTGCAACTAATTTCCGTTAGTGAAATCAATGCTCTGAGTGAATACGAGTCTTTATACATGGTATAGTTATAAAATTAAAACCAGTACTTCACTTTTTTTACCTTTTTCAACTGTTGCCGTGATAACCACAACTGTAATTAAATTCCTTTTTTTTGGACGATATAATTCTATTAGAACATTTTTATACCGTTTCGTAAAGTCAAGCACATCTTGCTTTTACTTACATACTTCGTCATTTTCACTTTTATTTTATTTTCATTTTCTATACGAAATTAACTGTAAACATGATGCGGTCATTAAATACCTTATCGATGGACAGCTGTTGCACTATATCTTTATCTATTAAATGGTATAGATACTTTTTAGTAGACGACGGGTCTTTTAAAAAAATATTTAGTCCGTCAACAGATTGCATACTGCTGGACGGCAAAATATTAGCTCATCACAACTGCAGATGGTTTAAGGTGTAACCTCAGGAGTCCCAATACAATCTGCCCAGAGCGTTTACTAAGTACTGTGCTGCCTATCCTAGAGATGAAAACAGCAAGAACTGAACACGCAGGAACGAACCTCTATACAAAAGGCATCGCTGCTCGGAACTATGACTTTATGTGAAGCTATATGATGAGGCTTCTCGATGTAGTTTTTATTTATCATTTGTATAGTCTTAGTCGGAACTTACGCTTGATGTAGACGAGAGACGAGTACACGATTCTTATATAATAGGAAATTTAATTTAATATTTTTGTAAGCGTACATAAACCATTATGGTAAACTTTCATTTTTGAAACCACAACGATAATGAGAAATTATCTTGAAAGAAATAGAACGGTGAAGTTCAGAGCGGACAAGGTTTATCGCCTTGTACACTATTCTTGCCTTGTACACTCATTTTAGTACATCACTTTAAATGGTGAATGATTAAACTCCTATAGAGAAGCGCGTGGAAAATAAGTTCCGGCATCTAGTGGGCCTCCTACAACTAGCTTATCCTAGGGATCGCCTGGTGGATCCATCACAACCGCCGCCTAATGCACCTTCTGAAGAAACGGGAAAGGACTGGCACCCTCTCCAAATGCCAATAAGTACCGTTTCTTTTATGCTATCTTTTTGGCGCGCATCACTGTTTCGCAAAAAAGGCAGCTGGAATGCTGTCGCTTTTATTCACAATTCACAACGCACACAGCTGATCGTGGCTTGCACCAGTGCCTGTGGTCACGGCTGTTACGAGGACACGCCGCTACACCGTCCTCCCTTGGCACTCTGCCAGTTAGTGAAACCACGGCACTGCCCCATCAGTGGTGGATTTGGCTCCTAACCGTGGTGAAATCCGATCTTAGTAGTATCAATTAAATAGCTTATCGCAGTCTACTGCTGGCTCCTGATGTAAAAGAAAGCCTTGGCCTACTGTTTCCACACTGGCCAGACGAGTGAGTACAGGTGGTATTTGGTTTTATTTTGAGTTTTCCTTCTCGGGCAGTGATATTGTCTGTGTATTTCTTTGTTAGCCGTCTCGGATAATATAGGGGTGGTGATATTTTCTTTCTCCATCACCACACAGACATGCCAGTATAAAATGTCCATATATCTGAACTACGAAAAGAACAAAAGAACCTTTTCTGTCAAAATTTTTGATACCACTCATATAAAAATAATAATTATAAATCAACCTTAAAATATAAGTGCAATTGTATATTAAAACAGTACAGTAATGGAGAGGCCAGTGTAATTAAAAGAGGTTAACTTAGATAATTAATATTTTCATTGAGCTCAGGAAGGAAGCTCAGATAGTAGGTACCTATTAGAGCTACTTTTAAATGAAGAGAAAATTAACTTTTAACGAAAGATTAGTAGTTGGTTAATTTTTTTAGAAGAATGAGTAGGTATGTAATTAAAATTGTTGTATACAGAAAATGTGAATAACTCATAAACATTGGAGCCATTCTGGGCAATGATTTCATGTTTAAAAAACGTAGATAATTAGATGATTAAACCAAATAGGCAACACCAACAACATAATCCTGCAATGGATCAAGGGCCACAACGGCTCGCGCGGCAACGACGCAGCGGACGAGCTTGCTAGGAGAGGATCTGACATGGTCGCAATGGGACCTGAGCCCATAATACCGATCCCCTTTGCATACCTACAAACCATCGTAAACAAACGAACGATAGATCAACACAACAGATACTGGACAAACCTGGAAGGATGCAGGCAGGCCAGGGAAGCAATCCCTGTGCTTGAACATAGACTGACCCGGCGTCTTCGACAACTGTCAAAACAACAACTACGCATGGCTACAGCTGCCATCACGGGGCACGGCTCCTTTAATAAACACCTTTTTATTTTAGGAATCACCGACAGCCCTCTCTGCAGAGCCTGCATGAGAGAGGGGGAAACAGCGGCACATGTGCTCCTACACTGTCCTGCAACCGCCACATACAGGGCTAAGTACTTCAATAATACAGGTACGCTCCGGGATATCACCAGCAGTGTGAAGAGCCTGCTGGCGTTCTTCAATGAGTTGGGGTGGATCGAGTGAAATGCCCACCCTCACGCAAAAACCGCACCGTGACGTGGAGTTGCGGATACCAGCCCGTGTTACCATACCATACCAACGTAGATATGGTGCTAAAAGCGGTCACTCATGAGGAGGCTGATTCGCCTCTCACTTCCAGGAGGAGACATTGGCCGGATTGATTTGTCCTTCAGTGTGGGCTATTTTTAGAAAAATGTATTATAAACCCCTGATTCGCCTCGCTAAACAAAATAAATATTGACCTAGCGAACTTCACTTACAGACTGGCACATCTGCTAATTGTCGGCCGAGGCTCTGGCGCAAGCAAGCTTTCCCCTTGTGGCAGGAGGAATATTCAGTTGTCAGTGACTACCGTTATGGCCAACGAAACTAAATTATGGACAGGAGAGCAGACTGGAGTAGATACTAGAATGAAGAAGGATCTATTCGAGTTTCATTCAAAATTCATTAGGCTATTTTTCCCCAAATTTGACATACAAACAAACACATACATAAACTTCCACATTCTCAAGTTTTAGTAACTTCTCATTGAGTAGAAAGTTAAGAATAATCAAGTGTATAAAAAGTTGTAAAGCAATCATAAACTATATTATTATTGTAACTGTAATGTGAAGAAACCCGTAATCTTATTTTTCACATGCATTTTATTATATTTTCTTGAGAAAAAGATTCTTTTCGTAATTCGATAGGTATATTGTTACAGTATACTGCTGTTTTATTTTATAAAATGTTCTAGAAAAAAATGTTGTCTGTACATTGATGACATTTAAAAAAGCTTGGTTTATTATGCTATTTTCACGTTTCAGACTCCAAAAAGTTGAATTTAACACTAAAATCACTCTGGTGATGACCCCGGTTGTTTATGAGGCTTGCATCAGAGTAGGCAGTCTGTTATCCATTCAATTATCATTATTATCACTGTTGTCCATTTCATTTTGTCTATCATTTAAGCTGAGAGCTTCAGATGCGACTGGGATAAACGCTTAGAGAAAGAAGAAGAACCATCAAACCCTTTTTTTCATACAGAAACTCCCACAGATATCCCCTATTGGCCAGCATTGGTAGTTTGCAACTGGCAGTGACATCAATATGTCACTGTGTTATGGTTATTGTTCTACTCCAACTACCTAAACGAACCTCATAAATGCCAACAATGTCCATATGGCAACTCAAACTCGACAGCCTAGGTATATGGTGTAATATTGTTAGTCAATGTTTTGATTTAACATTTTATAACAACACTGCAGCAGTACCATTTTATATAACAGTAAACATTGCTTCGTTAACATAGTTTGATGATTATAATTAGCGTATAACATGACTAACCACCCTGAAACTCTGTATCATCCTTTTAAGCGATGTATACCTGCAATTTATTATTTAATTTTGTGGTGTAATGATATATTGCCTTCCTCAATAAATATACTGTTCAACATAAAAACAATTTTTTAATTCAAACCAGTATATTCTGTGATTAGTGTGTTCAACCAAACAAACTCTTCAGCTTTATAATATAGGTATAGATTAAAGACAAGGGTCAAGGACATTCAGCCTTGGATTATGTTACTACAATTGTTCTATAAGGGTAAAAAACCAGGATTACTGTTTTGGAAAGAGAAGGGCTAGAAAACCACTTAAAATATTTGTTAAACCTAAATAATATTCAAAAACATGACTTAATTGCTTACAAATTTAGTGGTGAAACATGTCAATATATTGGAGTGTTAATGAGAATTTTATCATTTCATCAAAACATAATTAAGTTATATGTAATGTAATAGAAAAAAGAAAAGAAAAATATAATGATTATTCATGATCAACTTTATAGAGTAAATAAACATTCCTATTGATAAACAACAAAAATAATGAGGTAGAAAAATTTACTTGTTATTCTAATGTATATGGAAAATTTTAAAAGCGCGAATATTTCGAGCCCCCTAATATTTTCAAAGACATCTATTTCATGTTTCTACTTGTATCAGTACATATTTATGCGCCCTATCTGTGTCGGTGGCTGCAATAGCAGCGTAAGCACAACGCTGTAGTACATAGCAGTTTCTAAATTATATAAAACAGTGACCCAACAATTAATTTTTAACGACTTACCTTCATTTGCAACTTTTTAATGTCGTCAACAGCGCGATCGCATTTTTCATGAAATATATTTAGTCTAGCCTCTAGCTCATTTCGTCGGTGCAAAGTGAGCGTTGCCAGATCCACAATACTCCTAAAACAAATATAAATAAAATGTCTAATTCGTAGATAAATAAAAAGTGAAACAATATTTAGAAAGGCATGTTCGTGAATACTAACATTTTCGATGCTTGTTGTTTCTTTTAACTCACACTAACACTAACCAGGTTTTTAAAATAATTTGACAAGAAGAAACATTTAGTACTTGGGATATTTTTTTCTTGTTTAAAATAGTTTGTTCAAACTTTTTCTTGAATACCAATTCAACTCACATTTTCACATTCAACTGACAGACAAGACAACAAAACGTCAAGCTAATAGAAGTAGACCAGTTCGAAAATACAGATTAATAAAAATAATAAAGACCGAATGAAATAGATAATTCACAATTTTTGGTAACAATGACCTCAATAAATTCGCTTATTGATATAAGTGACATCTTTTTGTAGTGTTACTACTAATATAACTTCATATTTTGATGCGCCTTGGTAGTAGTTCTATTCGACCATAGATGGCCACAATTAAATTTGAATTCCATTACTGTTTCTATTACTCCATAGATGGCACTACGCACTGATTTATTTACGCTATTAAATTATCTGACACTGAATATCAGATTTTCCAGTTTCTTTTGTTACTAATTAAGTAATACAATTTTAATGATAATTTAAGTTAAATATTTGAAATATTTTTTTGGTACTTAACATAAAAAAAAGCTTCTAAGCATAGAAACGTACCTACATAACCTATTTCTCTCAAGAATATTATTTTAAATAATTATAAATCGCTATAGAATCAGTTGAAAATAGTTTTATTTTAAAGTGTGATATTTGCGTAAACTCTAGACAGTAGATACCTATCAAATATTTTCAACAATTAATCTGTCGCAGTTCTCTGCTGGACATAGGCCTCTCCCTACGCTGGGAGGCTCTGGCCACAGATAACATAATACTTTGCCCTACTGTTAATTCGCTGGCCAAATGGGCTGGTAGTGGTACAGGATTTTATTTCGTGTTTTCTTTCTCTCGCAGTGTAATCGTCTGCATATTTTTCCATTAGTGGCCTCTCACGACACCCTTCAAGTGAGATGGGGAGGTTACTTGTATTTATTCTCCGTCACCACACTGATGAAAATATTTTCGAATATATATTTTTTCTAAGATAATTTTTGCCTATTTATGTAGGTAGGTAGTATTTATGAAACCTATTTTATAGACACTAGTTTAGCACTAATAAAGCATTATTCCGTTTAAGAAAACTCACCAACCTAACAGTCATAATAATATTTATTAGATTCAAGCAGTACGTTTCAATTAAAAGTATAGATACTACAAGAGCCGCATAATAAATTCAGTGTACCCCGCTCTCGCTCACCACTAATTGGATTCAGAGGCTCAAGCAACCAATTAGAGAAACAGAGACAGCAGATAAGGGTGTTGCTGACCAACTAGGGGGGAAATAAGAGGTGCAGATGCGAAATTCATAATATATAATCACACCCGTGGTTGTGTGAAGTTAGTTTTTGTAACTGCTGATTTATATATGTAAGGCACGTCAATGTGTCTTCACTTTGTCTGATGGCAAGCAATAGGGGAATCTAAGGAATCGGTAAAAAATCCACACTTTTGATCTTCAGCCATTCAGCTTGTTTTGTTCGTCCTTGGCGTGCGCGTCCTCTGCACGTTTTCAACGCGCTTACAAATGCAAGGATCATAGTAGTAACAACGTAACTTCAGTCTTGCGATTGCTGAGCGTCGTGATAATGTTCTTCACGGTTCGCTAAAAGAACCCGGGACTGTAGTATCAAACAGGCGTCGTGGCAGGGGTATAAATAAACCGTAACGAGGCTCGAATAGGCCCCCGGTTCTGCAAATTTTACGACATTACAAAACCACTGTCATACTGCTGACATTGCATAAAATGTCATTAAATTTTAGACTTTATACTTGAGCTTCAAAGTCCAAAATGGAAAGAGAAAGAGTATAAAACTTTTTTCATTCACTCTACATGATTGTCATTTAATTTTAGACTTTAACAATATAATAGTAAAGTCTAAAGTTAAATGGCATTGGTTACAGTGTCTATGGTAACGCAGTGCTTTTGCCATGAAAAAAATAAATAGCAGAATCAGAGCCCCGGACTAAGCTATTTTTTAATAATTTATGCCTGAAAAGTTAAATAGAATCCAACACCGAATATTATAGGTTTTTCAACGTTTCCCTAGATAACCAATTAAAACAAGTCAGAGTCGAGAGACTTATTAAGTTCTTGGGAAATAGAATTCACTAACTCACCAAAACTTACTGCAGATCACCAAAATTAAACATCTCGATTAAGGCGGTTGACCACTTCCAATTCATCACATAATGATAACATGCATCATCATCATATCAGCCGCACATAGTCCACTGTTGAACAAAAGCCTCTCCTATAGACATCCAGAACGACTGATCTAAAGCAGCCCGCATCCAGCGCTTCCCGGCGACCTTGATGAGGTCGTGCTACCACCTTCGTTGGGCGTCCTACACCACGTTTGCCCGTACGCGGTCGCCATTCCAGAACTTTTTGCTCCATCGGCCATCTGTTCTGCGCGCTATGTGTCCCACCCACTGCCACTTCAACGAGCTACTCCGCTGAGCTACGTCGGTTACTTTGGTTCTCCTACGGATATCATCATTTCTGATGCGATCACGTGGGGAAATACTGAGCGTAGCCCTCTCCATAGCTCGTTGAGCTTTTTTATGAGACATATAGTAAGAGACCACGTTTTAGATCCGTACGTTTTCATAAGATAACATTACAATAGCAGTTCGTTCTCCAGCGTTTGGTAGAATAGAATGACGAATGTATGGGATTTGACGTATTTGACAGTCGTTAACGCATGTCATAAACGTCAAATCCCATACATTCGTCATTCTATTCTATCAGACGCCGCCCAACGAATTGCCACTTGTCTAGAGGGGCAGATATCAAAACTATACAAGGTGAACGTCAACCTCTGCATTGCCCCTCTAGACACAGCACAACAAATTAAATCGCATTTCATACAACTCAATCAACCACGTCGAACAGATACCATTATCGTGTTACTCCATGTCCACTAGCGGTACAATTTGCCGTCGCTTCAGGAGCCGAGGTCTGTCGGACCATACACTCCGGCTGCTACACCGCACGAAGCCGTGATTACCGGGCGTTTAACACATTTTGCTGTAATGGCCCACGAGGCCAACGACAGATATTCTCTGATCGATGTTAATAGCTTTTATTGATATATCCTAGCTGTTATTAGTTTACTGGCAGTGAAGGGTTGTTAGCTGCGGTAAATTGCGTTAATATCGCTGCTTGATGCCCTTATTTTCTCTAACAGTGTTGCTATAGTTTAAGTTTTAGATTTGCTTTTATTTGTAGTTTTTGTGTTGTTTTTTTTTTTGTTTTGTTTTAATATTTATTTACTTGCAGTCTGCTGTGGGCTTTTAGCGGATAAGTTTGAAGATTTTAATTTTTAAAGAGTTGCGATAATCTTGTTAGAAGTTCTATTTTTTTTTTTACATTAGAGTACAGTCGCCGTTCATTGTAATCCTTGCGTTAATCTTCGTTCAGAGGCCGGGGCCTGCCTCTTCTAGTCCATGGGCGACGCGGCGGAACTTCAATAGTTTCTGAATTTTTAATATATCTAGGTAAGTATTCCAAGACTATAATCAGCTTGGTTCGAAACTTTACTTTACTTTATAGTTGTTATTTCAGGTAGCAAGGTAACTTTTTGGCCCTGCAATAGGACACTATGGGATGTGTGGGAACAGGATCAGAATTCCACGCGGGGAGAACTGCTGGCATCAGCTAGTTATTAATATGTTACCAGGTCTACTATCCTCTTGTTCTAATATATTTCTCCGCAAAAATTACCCCAGATCTCTGGAAAACTGTTTTACCATGCCCTACCTCCCTCAAATTGCCGCTCACTATACAGTGTGAGTTATTCGATAATTTCTAAACGGAGCTGGGGTCTATTATGCAGTTTACCTATCCGTTTAACAGTGTGTTCACTCGTTATGCCGCCATGCCGCGGCCGTGGGTGTGGCAGCGACGGGTTAGAAATGTCGAACTCAATAATATAATTTAGTCGTTTCATGTACGCTCGTGCATAAATTGGCGCTTCGCCCGATTGTAGCTTTGTAAGGAAATTGCTATTTAGTAATTGTTACGTTTCAAGTTATAGAAAATGGTGGAGTTTTGAGTTATTTATGTGGGAATAGTTCACGGCATATATCTTGACCCCCAAGTGGTAAGAGGAACGGGTCCTGGCCTGGCGCGTGTGAATTGGTTTGATATAATTTTTTATTCGTGGATTTGATCTCCTCCACCGCCGTAGCGCCACATGATATCCTCAAAAAATACCCTGAGGCTGAGACCTGAGGATCGGGTGCTATGGCGCAAATTAGAAGAGACCTAGGCATAGCTATTTACATAGCTATCTCCAGCAGTGGGCTGCAGGAGGCTTAATTGATTGTCTACTAGCTATTGTTTGTGTGGTGTTCTTGGGACCTCACCAAGATCTTCAGGGCCTATATTGACTTGCAAATCGGTACTTCTGATTAACGGATAAGCCCTGAAGTCAGACAGCAGTCACTCACGTATAAACTATACCATATAATATAATCACCAACTTTACACACTTGTACCATAATCTACTAAGAAAACCCATACGTATTTCGTATTAAATTAAAGAGTCCTGATGCATGGTAGATGATTTAGCGAATCTTTGTACCTATATTATCTGCTTGGAACCGTGTTGGTTGCCGACAGTTTTTGGTATAGCCTCTAAGACAACTAAGAAATACTTAAGTTAACTAGGTATATTATTGTTTTATTTATATTTGTGTTTAATACGTATTGAGAACACTTGTACTTTCCACAGTATTTATTATTTAACCTGACCAGTTTTCACTTATGGCATTTTATAAATTTTACATGAATGTTTATGAACATTTCTAGTCTGTTTATTTTTATTTAAATTCCTTTAAATTGTTTGAAGGAATTTCTTCATCTCACACTTTCGATTCTAAAATCGTCTGGAAGTATTAATTTGGCGAAAAATATTTTTTTATATATAATGTATAGGAAGAATGTAGGTGATTGGCGGATGCGAGGCCTTCGCCAATCTCTTTTTTAAGATGTACAGGTGAACACAATAATTCATGGGGGCTGTAAAAAAAAATGCCGAATTAGTTACTTACACGGCTGTGAGGCGTGGCCGCTGTTGGGGCGACACAAGCAGGAGCTGCGTGTCACGGAGATGAAAAGTGTAAGGATCGCGTAAAATGCAAGAGAGTTGCCTTCGTTGGTGTGGCCACCTCTTGCGGCAACAGCCAGGCTACGTGGGTAGCAAATGCCTGGCAATGGCGCCCCCGCCGGGTCCAGGTAGAAGGGGTAGGCACAAAAAGTCCTGGCTTGACGTCGTGCAGGGTAACATGCGTGCAAATAGTCTAACTACCATGGACGCCCAAGATCGTGCGAAGTGGGGGAGGAAGAGCCAGAAGGCGGACCCGGACCTCCGAGGGCATCTTGGCCTCGGATGCAATCGGGACAACGTCTAAATGTCGATGATGATTATTAGTTATTACTTAATTCCAGATGATTTTGCTATCCATAGCAAAATCATCTGGAATTTGGGCACAGTTTCTAAACTGTGCCCAAATTCTTTTTCTACGAAACGACTAATAAATCACTTTGTATAATATACTACTTTCCTATTCTTGGGGCGTTGCCTAAGACGCCATGTCAAAAATTCAATATTTGTACATAAAATTAAAACTTAAAAATTAATACAAAAAATAAAAGAATTTACAGCAATTTTAGAATATGAGATAGTCGCGATATATGTCTTTTTCGCGTTGGCGCCAAAAGCTATGTCTTGATGTAAGGCGGGAAAAAAAATTGAATTTCGAAAAAAAAGAAAGAATATCAAAATGAAGATCAAAAAAAAATAGATAGCGCATAAGCGCACCTTTTGGTATTGTCATCTGTTATTTAACAAACAACAAGAGTGGTCTTTCGCTATATGAATTGTAAGTCCATACAGTCAGTCGAGTACGTAACATTTAAAACTCACACCAAGGTAAATTTATATCAAACCACGTTAATGACAGATGCTATCATATTTCATTCGGTCTCAACTCAACAGTGAGATCTGATATTAATTCTCGGAATACGAAAGGATACATTAATTAGTTTATAATCCAACGTGTTACGTTTCCCGCTATTTAATGAGTAATTAAGAAGGCTCGAACATCACTGCGGGGCTCATTTTGCCTCTAATTACGATTACAACTCAACCAGGAATCGTAAGCGTTGTACGGCGGAGGCGTCAATACGCCCCTTGTTATGCTTCGTTTACATGAGGTAAGTTGCTAACGGACTTGGGTATACATTTTTATGAACGAAGCAGTCACAGAATAGATCAGTGTATTTACTACAATTAGTTAATCGGTAGAATAACTATTTTTTCTTGGTGGATTAGATAGGATGAGCTGTCGTTGAGGTAGAGAGGGTGGAGATAAGAAGGAAATGTAACAGAGTGAGAGCAATTGTTGCAAACTATATCTATCACATACAGCAGTACTATAACAATTTAAAAGGGAATAATAGGGTACGAGCCTACTGCCGTGATGGGATACCAAGAAATCAAGATGCCTAGTCTTCCAGCAAGGTTAACTTTGTAACCAAGGATAGTAGATAGTAGTGGAGGAAAGCTGCCCTGTCACTTACCCAGTTAAACTTATTCGATAAAAAAATAAAATCAAAATGAGCATCAGAATAACTTGCCAAAACACGGACAGTGTTTACGGTTAGTGTTCACGCATGACCACCCGATGCAAACGGGGCACAGTCGGCGCGGTCCCTATAATTATTATTAACATCCAGCCGTTTCGCCCGTGGTCCGTAATTAAAACATACTTAGGCTGAACAAGCTCTCGCCTATGCCAGATTAATGTCTTAATAGAAATGTACCACATGATTACATTAATAAAAAAGTACATTATATTATCGCGTTTTTACTTCACGTATGATTGATTGCGAGTAGATGATACTCATTTCACTGGAACGCGGCACATATTTATATAGTCAAGTACCAGATTATGTGAACGAGGCATGTGGAGAAAAAATATCGACGGTAACGAGGAAAAATACTTTAAGCGACATTTTTTGAATTTCACAGGAGAGCCAATCAAAGTTAATTTTTTTCGAAAAAAATTCATAAAAAAATCTAATTCGAAGTTAGAAAAACCAGCGAAAAAACAGTTTCTTAATTTTCTAGGTACTTTCTTCCATTAAACTTACAAAAAATCTCTAAGCAATATAAGAGGAGTTATGTGTCGCTTCAGTTTTTTTCATTAAATACTGCGCAAGGAAAAACGCATTAACCACAACACCAGTGTCTTGACAAATGCGAGGAAAAACACATTAAGTGACAAGCAACGGGTGATCTAGCTTGGAGGAAAAACAACTGAAGCGCCATGCAGCCTGAGACACAAGGATGTGGAAAAACAAGTTTTCCAACAAAACCATAAAATATTAAGTAAAGGAAAAACCCAATAACCACTAGTAAATTATCATTAAATTTTGAATTTTTAACTGTAATCCTTCCTACGCTACCGATAGATACCAAAATAAAACCAAGAATTTAAGGATAAAGTAAATAAACTATAATCTTTATTGTTTTAAAAGCTTACTGATTTACAGTATTGCACAAATAATACCCATTCCAGGGACAAAATACAAAATTTCTTTTTAGAAAATAGTTAAAAAGAGGAAAAATCCTCTAAAATATTGTAGAGCAATTAGTACTATATTTATACCCAGTTTTAACTAGCTGCGAAATGTTGAGCCAGACTGATGTGACTGTGAACAAACACTTCACAGCGGGGAATACCTACTAGTCATCATCATCATCATCATCATTATCGATATTTAGATGTTATCCAGATTGCATCCGTCGCCGTCCCGGCCTCGGAGCTCAGGGTCCGCCTTCCGGCTCTTCCTCCTCCACTTCGCACGATCTTGGGCGTCCATGGTAGTGAGACCATTTACACGCATGTCACCTTTCACGACGTCAAGCCAGGACTTTTTGGGCCTACCCCTTCTACCTGGACCCGGTGGGGGCGCCATTGTCAGGCATTTGTTAGCCACGTAGCCTGGCTGTTGCCGTAAGACGTGGTCACACCAGCGAAGGCGACCCTCTTGCATTTTATCTACTATGTCACGGACATGAAGGCTGCAAGAGCTTCTCACGCGATCTTTACGTGTGACTCCGCATACCCCCGCAGCATTTTAATCTCCGTGACACGCAGCTCCTGCTTGTGTCGCTCTAACACGCCTCACGGCCGTGTAAAAGGACAGGCCTAATGATCGTCTCACAGACCTGTCCCTTCAACCTGGTTGGCATTTGTAGATGGCATGTGACGCCAGTCATTTCCTGCCACTTGGCCCACATGATGGCAATACGTGCCTTGACGTCGTGGTCGATGTCAGCGGTCACGTGGAGTTCAGATCCCAGGTACTTAACCTGGTCCGTGCGCTCGACCAAGTCATCTATGCGGATGGGTGTGGGATCTATTGAGATTAATACCAAGTTTTCTGTCTTCGCCACATTTAACTTCAGATCGCCTTTCTCAAGCACCTCCTTCCACACTTTCACGCGTCGCTCCAATCTGTTCCTGTCTGTGTCCATCAAAGCAATGTCATCAGTCTCTGATGCTGTCCGACAAAACGTCTAACACCAAGCTGAACAGGTAAGGACTGAGTACGGATCTTTAGTATACCCCGACGGTGATGGGGAAGGTTTTAGTGTCGCCAACAGCGGACCGAACCACAGAACCGGAATCGTGATACATGCCTCGGATGGTGTCAATGTAGGCCTCAGGGATTCCCTTGGACCGCAATGCCTACCAGATCACCGCACGAGGAACATAGTCGAAGGCCTTCTGCATGTTTAGGAATAGGCAGTGCAGGGGCGTGTTCTTCGCCCTATATTTCCCCGTAACAATCCTTAGGGCGAAAACCGGGACCATGGTCCCGAGCCCGGGACGAAACCCATACTCCGAGTGTGCATTCTCCTGTCGGATACGGGTGTCGATTATCCGCTCATAGAGCTTCATGGTGTGGGACATTATCTTAATACCACGGTAGCTGCCATACTCCTGCTCCGGTCCCTTGCCCGTGAAGACTGGCGTTATGATACTCAGCCGCCACTGGTGCGGGATCTTACCGCTGGGGAAAACACGGTTATAAAGATTAGTCAGGATGCCCACACCACGGGCACTCATTGCCTTCCAAGTTTCGATGGGGACATTGTCAGGTCCGACATTCCGGTCCTTAATGCGTCGAATGGCAGTCTGGACTTCTGCAGGCCTTATCCGTGGCATTGGTCCTTGATTTGGAGGGAGGTCTGATAACTGCACCTCTTTATGCTGCTTATTCAGCAGCTCATGGAAGTATGAGCGCCATCTCTCCTTCACCGCGACTTCCTCGTATAACAAATAGCCCCCATGGTCTTTAATGCAGCGGACGTTGGATATAGACTGCGCTGCTTTAGGCCTGGAATGCGCCAACTTATAGATGAGCTTTTTGCCCCTCAGACGATTCCAACTTGTGGTACAGCGGTTGCAAGTGGTCTCGTTTGGCCCTGGCTACGGTTCGCTTAGTGGCGCGTTTAGTATCTTTGTACGCGTCGCGGTCTTCGGGAGATTTAGACGCATGCCACTTTTTAAAGAGGGCTTTCTTCGCCCTGATCTCCCTCTGGACTGTGTCGTTCCACCACAAGTATCCTTGTTACACTTGCGTCTACCCTTAGACATGCCGAGCACGGCCGTTCCTGCCTCAAGAATAGCTGCCTGCAACTTGTCCCAGCAATCTTGTACTGATTCGGCTTCAGCATCGGCGCACTTGTCAGCGATAACGGAGACAAAACTCTGGGACTTGGCTTCATTAAGCAGCCACCACCAGATTCTGCGTTGGCCCCGGTCAACACGCTTGCCTTTGAGTTTCACACAGAGGTCTATGCCAAGGAGACGATTTTGCGTAGTGAGACTCTCCCCGTGTATGGCCTTGCAGTTTGCTGCCTTGCTGATGCTGTGCCTCCTAGTGAGTAGGAAATCGATCTGGGTAGCATGCTCCCCGTGCTTGTAGGTGATAAGGTGTTCGGCTTTCCATTGGAAATACGTGTTCACGATTGAAAGGTTGGTAGCTGCACACGTTCTGAAAATGTGCTCACCCTCTGGGTTACGGCTACGGTAACCAAAACCACCGTGGACACGCTCAAACTCCTTACACCTATCACCCACATGACCGTTTAGGTCACCACCCAGAACAATTCCCTGCGACAGCGGAATGCCACTAAGCACTTCCCTTGTGTATGTGCCATAACGACAGTTCACCGGTGAATGAAGCGCCACGTCACGTGTCACTTCCTTACATAGGTTACGCAACTTCCACAAAAAAGACAAAAATACATTGCATGTAGCGACATGAATGATTTTGAATAGTTAACTTAAGTACACAATTTTGAAAACAATGTTTACTTTAAGCGACAGTCGTCTTTATTTAGATAGTCGACGAAATTAAATGAACCGACGTTATGGGAATAAAAGACGGTGTCGGTTAATTTAAAAGTTTCTGTGAAAAAAATGATGGTGTTACTTTAACCGTCACTATCGATTCTTTCTGCAATTGCAAAAAATACTGAAATCCATAATATGTCATAATGATCGTGAAAGCAAAACACATTAACTCCATCTTACAGATACAATGAAAGCAAGGAAAAACGAATGTAGCGACTCGGCACTAGTAACACAAGAGTGAGCCAGAACACCTATAGTGCTTTACACCGCATTTTCTATGACGGAGAAAAACGATTTAAGTGACTTAGGATATCCGAAACAGAAAAAGAAAAACACATCAAATAACAATCTTACTATGGAGTCGGTACTTTAAGCGGTAATTTGACCAAATTCACTACAATTTTGTGTCACTTCATTTAGCGTCTGGAAAAAATATGCCTAAAAGTACCATTACTTGAAGCGACACCAAAGTGGTCAGATCGCTACTAAACCAAGACCAATCGACGCGGAAAAATTCGCTGATTCCAAATATGTATATAACTCATTTTCGACAAAAGTGTCGCTTAAAGTGTTTTTCCTTTTTACCGTCGATATAGTGATGGAAGTAGTTTTACGTAGTGTTGTTGTATTAGTACTGTGAAGTAACGGGGCTAGCTGAATCAATCCACTGGTAGCTGAAAATAATGTAGGTACTGTGGAAAGTATAAGTCTCTATAGAAAGCTTTAAATGGCGAGAACAACCTGAACTTGAAACAGTCGATATCAAACTCAATAAATAAATCGAATAAAGGAGAAAAAATTGAATCGATCTACGCGGGGTTTGAACCCGCGATCTTTGCCTTACAGCCGATTTAAAAAATTCTTTTCTTTTCTTTCATTGGAAAGCTACATTCACCCTGAGTAACATAGGCTATATTGGATTACCACGGGAACGTTTTTACCACCCGTGCGAAGCCGGGGTGGATCGCTAATAATAATAAATAAAATCTTTTATTTCAGACAACAAAAGCCCATATGTTATTATTATTTAAATATGCTTAACATCTATGTTAGTATATATTTTGTCCTGTTAGTCTTTACAATATTCATTTATATAAATACAGAACTTGAAATATAAATGATACTAAATTAAATTAATTGTTAGGTGTATAATTCTGCAGGTGTGGTACGCACTTGATAGATTCATCACGCCACATGTAGCTTTACTAATCTACTAAAGGCAGGCACATCCATCCTCTCCGCAAACACTGCCAGAATGCTGTTGGTGCCCCCTTGACCTTGCGCAGCAACGAGGCTACCTTTAAGATGCAGATTTTAAACAAGGCAAGTAAAAGTAAATCATTCAGGCCGCTAATTGAGCGGCGCCCTTTAGTAAAGAGCCTAGGCAGTTATAAGCTACTTGGCTGCGACAATTATATATATATAAAATATGCAAACAAAGTGGAGAGGTCTTGTACCCGTAACCAGTTCCTTACAGGGGAATTTTCTGACTAACCGTGCTACTTGGACTCGTCTTCGAGTTTAGGAGTCGATAGGAAAATTTAGCAAAGGAGGGTTAGGCAGAGGTGAATTAACATCCACATTTCACCAATCTGTATTCGGTCCCACGTAATAGGGGGGTGAGCCTATTGCCGTATTTCGGGCACTATTGTTGACTCGAGCCATGCATCTGAGGCTGTCTGAGCTGTACATATCTGTCTGATCTTAAAGTTAATTAGCCCGACCCCTTAGTCGCCTTGTACGACACCACATGGGAAGAGAAGGAGTGGCCCAAATTCTACTCTGCCGGGAACCACGCGGCTGCTAAAGTTACACACGAGTTATTATTTCATAATCTTATTCTCGAGTAATTCAATAGACGTTTTTCCGTGCAATCTACTTATATCTAGCCTGTAGTTAAAATAAATAACTAGATGAACTTATTAAATTAAGAATAGTAAAACAGTGAAAACAGTTTCGTCGGTTCTTTTCTATCTTTCTTATTTATTTTTATTCATCCACCCAACCTTTAATGGTAAATGATTTGACTATTAAATATTATAACTTCACAAATAAATTTTTCATATATTTTTTCTTATTACTTACCGTTTTGACGTTTAGTAAAAAGTAACTAATTTGACTAGTCAGGCAAATACCCAATTATGGGTTGTTTGAAAAAGGTAGTGTTAAGCGTAAGTCATGTCTACCCGCTTTTGCCATTGTGACAGAACTTGTCAAAAGCCTAATAATCATTTGCAGAGTTGAAAAATAACAGTTGAGTTTGAGACGTCATTTTATTATTCCTAAACTGGGGCCACACTACCGTCTACTTGGCTGTTAATAATATCAATAATTATGGCATCGTGAAATGAGAATGACAATGCCACTACACAATATTGCTACAAATCGTGACTACACCTCTTAAGCGTTGTTTAAAATATGGCGGTAATTATTGGCATATCACGGTAGTGTAGCCATAACATAAAATAGTTAAGAAATGGTGGTATATTATCTATTCCCGAATTAAGTCACTATGCTTATTATAGTAGTATGCATAGCAGAATGTGAAATTGATTTACATACTCTCGTGTTCTATATTCTAGGAATAAATTTTACTCGCGTTTGGTCAAGCCGGCCCAAAGTGCTTTAAAATTTCCAAATACAATAGGTACATAATTTGCATAACAATATTTTCAACTACAAATATATAATTTCAAAACACCTAGAAACATTTATTTTATTTCACATACAAAACATTGTAAAACATTTTTGCATTTAAATTTGTGCAGTTATGACATCTCACCTAGCTTTCGTAACAAAACCTTCTTCCAAAGACCACAGACTATAATCATACTTTTAAAGTGTCTGGACTGGTGCTTCATGGTATGGGCGGGGCTCGCGTCAAAGACTGTATTAACATGTCAATGTGACAAGGATAGAAGCATACACATTTTGTGAGTTGGAAAGAGATAGCTACAAATGCGGCTGAGCTTCTATGCGCTTGCGCACCACAAAGGACGTATTGTTTTCAGTTTGTTAACGCCCGTTGTGTCTAGTTATTGATGTGGAAGTATTTGTTTATGCCTGTATTGTCTATGTTTGGCTACCGTGTTTCTTATTAGTTATTTAGACAGAAAACACTAATGTGTTATCTGTGTTCTGTTTGAATGAATGTATGAAGATTATGAACGAGTTAGTTAAAATATTATTAAATGAATTATGAAGGTGAACGATGAATGAGTCCTTCAATATGAATAATAATGTCTGACATACATATATCAAATTAATTTTTATCTTATTACAAAAATATGTGACTCATATTATTTTTGTTATTTTTAGTTTGCGTTCACTTGAGAAAGCCGTTATGCCATTTAGTATCAATATTTTTTACTAAAGTTAGTCTAAACAAGTGATTCATAACAGGGTCTAAAGGGCCATCGTTCCTGCCACCTTAGATACGGCTTGAGGAGGGTCAGATCGAGAGAGATAGCCCTGGATCGGCCGGGGTGCAAGGGATATGCGTTGCCAATCTCACCTTCGGCTTAGGACTACGACCTACAGACGGAGTGCGAGTCTGACATAACCTTCCCCTCCGGCTCCGGTGCGTGGGATATTCATGGGGATTTTGCAAACGTAAAAAGAAAAGATACGGCTTGGCTGGCTAGTGGTCTGTATTAGACCGAATTGTCCTGCCGCCTAATTGAACATAAAAACGTTGGGCGAAACGATTACCAGAAAATGATCGAGGCATTGTGTTACCTCCTGCTCGTTGTGCCCCTTTACCTATACTATCAAAATGGCTGTTGCTGTAGCCAAATTTGGAAGCGACAAAATTCAAAAGACTAATAATAATATATGCCAGATCTAGCCATTCACTCGAAGAAGAAGAATAAAAGTCGTTGTCTTCCATGCAGAGAGTTACGAGTCAGGGTTACGGCCGGGCTAAGCGAAGGTCAGATGCATTCTAACTCCTATCCTCATGTCTTATCACAAAATTGCTTCCGGCCGCATCCGAATTTCACCTTGAAGCACGGGGTCCGCTAACTCCGTCTTCTTATATTTGGCTTTTATACAACTTTATGCCAGCGTCTACAGTCCAACTGCCCAATCCTAAAAGTAGCCCTTGTTTGTAAATTAGTGGTCTTTCACAATAACTACTAGGTTTGTCCTAAACGGCAGGTTAGTATTTTTTTTTATGACATAGGTAGTAGGCATGATGAGCAGACGGATCGCCTGATGGTAAGCGATCACAGCCGCCCATGGACACCTGAAACACCAGAAAGGTTCTAGGTGCGTTGGCGGCCTTTAAGGTGTGAGTACGCTCTCTTCTTGAAGGTTTGAAGGTCGTATCGGTCCGGAAGTACCGCAGGTGACAGTTCATTCCACAGTTTAGCTGTGCGAAGCAGGAAGTTTCTGGAGAAACGCACAGTTAAGGACTGCCAACCATCTAAGTGGTGAGGATGGAAATGTTGTCGTGTAGGGCGATGGCAGAAAGATGAGGCAGGGATTAATCCCAACAATTCCTCAGAGCACTCCCCGTTGTATATGCGATAGAAAATGCAGAGGTCAAGCCGATCCGAGATACGGCAGTCGACAATTCGAGTCGCACGTCGTTGGATACGGTCCAGTACAGTCAGAGTCAGAAATATCTTGGCTACAAAGTCTCAAAATGACCTTTAAATTAAGGTATAAAGAGTAATCAAACCGTTTTATTGATTCAAATTGTATTATTGTCCGAACTAAAGGTACGTTTTTTTTTACGTGCGGGAAATCCCCACGGATGTTGGACTCGAACTGACTTAACCGCACGCCGTCTGTGGGTTGAAGTGCTAGGCCGAAGATGAAGTTGTCGTGCGACATGTCCTTCGCACCCCAGCTGACCCAGCTGACCGTCTCGGCCTGGCCCTCCTCGGGAGAGGGGACCACGCGTTCCCCGACTCGCCTAGCGGGGTCGCCGTTGCCTGCTTCTGCTAGGGTGACGGGCGGCTCCACCCGTCGCCCTCAGGCCCGCGTTCATGGGGGGCGTAGGTCGGTCTGCGCCCTCCGACGCCCGAGCCGCCTACGAACGCGGACAGTGATGTCCGCGAGTCTGTCTCGCTCATCGCGCCGCGCCCGCTCTGCTGTCTTCTTCACGAGTATGACCTGCTCGCAGAAGGAGGCGTTGGCCGCCCACGCATCCGCACAACGGACCATATCGCCACCCCAGGGCCGCCACAAGCTCCCGCCTCGGCGTCACGAACGCCGGACACTCGGTGAGCGTGTGCAGCCCCGAGTCCACGCTCGCGTCGCAGTGATGGCACTCGGGCGTTGGCTGCAGATACCACCTCGAAGCCACCTTGTCTGGTAATGATCTGCGTCTGACGGTACGAGAGGCAACCGTGTGGCCTCTCTCTCTAGCCACTCGCCCATGATGGGCCTTACCGCCGCAATCACGGCGTGCTCTGCGCGTAGTTGCTCAAGTCGTCACTAAAGGTATGTACCAAATATTAGAACAATCAGTTATCAGGAAGGGGAGGGGGGGGGGGGGGAGAGAAGAAGGGGAAAGAAATCAAGGCATTAATATCATTTTGAGTACTTTGTTCATCAAGATCAATTTCATGCTGACTGTAATAAGTGCTATTTATCATAGTCCATTGAAATGTAACAGTTTTTTGGGCTTAGAGTGCATTTGTCAGCGGATTCAATTTTCTTTTTTCAATTTTAATGGGGGTTCAGTCTAAAGTTAAATCCAAGTTTGTAGGGTTGCAACCTTTGTGCCACGGCCGCCATCTTGAAAAAAGGGTTTCAAATGGGTTTTAAGGTTGATCGCGCCCTGATATCTATAAAGAAAATTGCATCCTCTGACAAATGACTAGAACGATGTACTTAAATACTTGTAATATTTTAAATAAATTTGCCATTTTTTAATACACTTTCCCAAATGTGCTCATTCACTCATTCACCATCAACTTATTCACCATCAATAAAACAGTTAAAATATCTACTCCACGTTCAAATTAAAAGAAAAGACAATGCGACCAAAAGTCCTCAATATCACTTGTCTCTTACAAAGGAGTCGTAATGGCGTTCCTTGCGACAAATCGGAACACATTACCAACTGTCACTGCGACACAAACTGTGAATTAATATGGGAACAGGCTTGACACTTGGAAGAACATAGTGTGTACATCAGTTTTGAGAATTAGAGATATTGTATTTTTTTTGTTTCAAAAATGTACTTAGAAATTTTCAGTATTTACGAAACATTACATATTGGCAAAAAATTAAAAATGCATGTAACCTAGGTGGAATAAGACCGAACTATCTGACGATTAAGGTCCTTGCGAATTGAAGATTATGTCAGTCCTCATAAAGAAGACGGATGCCAGAGCGACTTCGTAACTTATCACATCATTGAATGTTGTAATAAGCAAAAATAAAGCAAAACTACAGGTTTAATTATTTGCCTAATTACATCAGCCACAAATCTTAATAAAACTTCAAGGAAAACATACAATTTCAAAAGCGAGTACGGACGTAAATGCTTTATCAACTATCTATTTGATATGAATCGTAAATTTCTCCAGCTGTCAATGATAAAATTACATGTGACTGATAATGTTTCTGTGATTAGGTATGACCTAGTTACAATTAGTTTGTTAATTATAATTTTGAAATTTTGTACACGCAAAATAGTTCGATTGTCTACACAGGACGTAGCATAATATTAATATTTATTCATTTTAGAACTTCTGAAAATTAAATATTACTTATGGAGCCGTTGCGAGCTATTTTATTGTGTCCCTATATTCAGTTCCCGAGTGGGATGTATTATTGTTCAAAAATTGACAGTATCTGCGAGAAATCTAGCCAAGTACTGCTAGATTCATCGCCAGGTATAAGTATAAAATATATCTTCTTTTCATGAATGGCTTTTTATGCTAAATATTAAATGAACGCCGCTAATGTTACCCTTCATAAAACTGCTTTAGACAAATTCTGTAGCATATTCTATCTTAGACTTTTGTTCACGGCACGGAGTACAAGAAGTAATGCATTATCACCTACAGAATGGTTGATGTAATACTTAGTTACAAAACAATATCTATTTTTCACGACACCAAAGGAAATAAATCGCAGTTGATAAATCCTAAAGCTTCATAAAATTTAAGTATGTACGACGTACGTACATATTTTATAAAAACTATTCATATTTCTATTATGCACATTATAAGTATATTAGCACATTAAAGATATTTTATCACTTCAAATTATTAAGTGCCAACGAAATAAACTACAATTATTTATCCCGACACGAATGAATTTCTATACACCGTATTAGCAGGTCGTGAACGAACGAATGAGTGAGCGGTGGAGAGCGGTTCTCACGCTGAACGACTAACACAGATAACTTTAATTCAACTTTAATGATCTCTTCGCGTGAACTAAATTGATTCGGTTCTGTTATGACTCCAAGTTATGGCTTTTTAAGAAATTGTCAAACATCGTCGAGATATGAAGACATTACAAGCAGCGGGTCGCAACCACATTAGCGTTTAAATTTTAATATTTTGGGTTTGTCATTTTTGTTTGTATGATTCTATATAAACAGACAATCGTTTCTTCACTTTATTTAAGCGGTTACCGTAGTCTGTGAAACGTTAGGATCACTGTATTCATAATCATCAGGAGGGCAAATAAACTTAACAGGAATAAGAAATCGGGCTACCATTTACCGCTACTTGAGTGCGTGTATGAAAACAATTATGAAAGTAGAAGAAGTGATTAGCATATAGCAGGATCTTAGCAGATTGGAAGGTGTTGTCTCTTTCCACCCCTATGGGAAAGGGGATGGCGATGAAGAAGAAAAAAAAGGCTAAGAAATTTGCACCAATAAAAGATAGCTATACTGCCCTGGTCTTAAATTCAAAAACAGCCTCTTAGAGCATTACTGTTGCGTGTAATTTAGATAAATAATGAACCGTAAATGTATTTTGAAACAACACACACACAACACAAAAAATAATGACCACATGTTCTGTATCTAAAGTGTGTATGTAAAGAAAAAAAAATTACGTTGAAATTTTCTCGAATTCAACATTGCCTTGTACTTTTAGCTAACTATCAGGTATTCTTCAGACTTTAGGTACTTGATTAGACTTTTGAATAAAAAACAGCATCTGCATCGCTTTATCGGGGTTTTTTATACCACGGAGCTGGCAGACAAGCACACACAAGCACACAGTCCATCTGATGGGAAGTGGTTACTGTGGCCTATGGACGTGTACAACAAAAGGGGAGTCACACTTGTGCTGCCGACCCTGTAAACACAGAGAGTTTCAGTGCCATCAGTGTAGAAGACTAAGCAGGAATAATCTTCCCACTAACAGCACAAAAACTCTCCAGTGAGCTCTGGCTACCCCACTGCGGGGAACACAACACGAGGTTATTTTGGCCGCAGTATTCTGTAGGGCGGAGGTAGGTACTTCCCCAGTCGGACTGCTCACTTGGACGGAAATACCGTCGTGTCTTACCTCCTACACCGTCGTGTTTATAAAACTTCATGCACAAGGCATACATAGGCGGACTTAATGCCATAGGCATTCTCTACCAGTCAACGAATGACTCAGTAGGTGCAATATATATTATTTATTATTATTTATATATATTATGTATGGAGAGAATGTACCGTATGCAGGAGCAATAATTTTATCGAGGTATCTATAGGTACATACCTGTCATCAGGTATGTATAATCTTATATAGGTATTACACATAATAATGAAATGAATGAAAAATAAATACAATAAACATACATATAAATACAAATTATGTAAATACATTATAGAAACACTAATTTAATATTATTCCGATGGTTATGCCAGTTTATCGAACAGTAGTTTGAATACAACGGCTCGGTGCCTTTCTGACTTCCAGAAGTAGCTCATGCAACAGGAACACAGAATTAACAGCAAAAGAAGAGTGCACGAAATTGATCTTGTGCATAGGACAAGTCATCATGATGAGCCCTACCTAAATTAGTAAAAAAGTACGTCATTTTAAAGAAGAACTTTTCATAGCCAAAGTTAGCGGTCTCAACTCTCCTTGCATATTTCATGTCAATGTATTCAACTCACCTTGTATAGTCATAGTCAATGAATTCAACTCACCTTGCATAGTCCAAGTTAAAGAATTTAACTTACTTATAACCAAAAGGCTTTTCAGTCTCAAAAAGAACAAATATTTTCGTAGAACCTGAAAAGAACACATGTTGGAGTGACAAATCACTTCATATAATAACTTAATCTCATAGCAGGTGAGCACGCTGTGCATTCCGTGCAATTATAAGCATGCAGTCGCACGTGTCTGTTGTGATTAAAATCACATTTGTACCAACCTGAGAAAGTTGTTTTATTTTGTACTTATACTACTTTAGAGTTGTTTTAAAACCGCGTAAAAGAAAATGAACTATGGTTGGAATGAGAATTGATTTTTCAAGTAAAAACTGCTGATGTGTTTGAGCTTGATTGGATAATTGGACCCTGAACATCTTGTTGGGTAATCACCAAGATCCATAAAAAAATCTCCCACTCTTTGTCCTCTATTGTAAGTATTTAGGTTTATTTGTTGAGAAGCAAGTGGTTTTGTACTTCCTTTCTTTGTCGGCCGTTAAAGAACTGAAATGTTCTACCCGCACACGTGTTTCTTTCTTCTTACGATCCCAGGTTATTAAAGCAGGCCGTGAAAAATCATCCATAGAAGCCAAAGCTATCAAGGTAGGGATCACCATTTTAGCATCGACATCATCTGGTATGTAGATTTCATACTAGCGTCGTCTTTCATCCAATCAATGGACGGACTTAGACCAGTATTCTAGAATGCAACTCAGCTGAACCTCAATTTATCTGGCAAAAGATTGTATAGATATATTGACTTATTTGACATGTTGTTTGTACAATTTTTTCTCAAATTAATCACGATTCATCTAAGTAATATTCTAGAAGGTGGGCCTTAGACCGGTATTCTAGAATGCACCTCAGCTAAATCTCGTTTTGCTTGGGGAAAGATTGGAGGTATACAAAATAGATTGACAGATTTGACAGGTTGTCTGGCAGATTATCTACACAATCTGTCCTCAGCTGAGTGGCAATCTAGAATATGAACCTAAATTACGTGGTAGTTATTTATTCTGTACCTATATATAAATTAGAAAAAGAACTTACGCCAATTTCGGACAAGTGGACGACCGGGGTTTTGCTGACTCTGACGTACACAAAGTAATTTTTTTAGCAACATTTTTATAAAAAATAAATGATTATCCAAATAACCTCCCGCTGTACTTTGTATGAGTATGTCATACTTAGTAAGGTGACGGTAGTGCAGCTGTATCCTCTGACTTGAGTTATTGTTCCGGTCTGCTATATTTTTTCTGACCTTTTGAGTGAAATATTTCTATATATCTACTTATAATCATTGACTTCTATAAATTGTATACTAGGCACAACAGCTGTAGATAATACCTATGTGTTAATACATTTATAATACCTACACATAAAAGGAATATATATCATGATCCTAAAATGTGTTCACAATGTACTGTATAGGCGCAGTACTCGTCTCTTGGGCGTCTTCCGAGGATAGCACGGGTGTTACGGCGGTGGGCGAGCTCAAATTCACCAGGCATAGATTATAAAAGAACAACCAGCTCTCACAATGTCCTCGTTTGTCTCGTGATTAAGGTCCAAGATAAGTGTCCGAGGGTATACAAATGCGAGCTTAACTCAATGTTGTGTTTTCTTTTAGCAAATCCTATAGAGGAGAAATCCAATTAAAAGAGTCGTCAGATGACAAAAATTAATTCTAATTTTGTAATCAATTTGTACACGTTTAGTTTATTATCAATATGTCTGCGGCCATAACTTTTAAAGAAGTTAATAAAAGCTGTTTACAATATTAATAAAGAAGGTTATAAAGCTATAAATTAAAATATCTATTGCCCGTATGGCCGACAAAACGTTATAGTTTAATCGTTACAGCCGTATAATAAAATTAGGATAAAACTCATTGGTTCGAACGCGAGCTTCGAATTTTCAAATTTGGAACGAGGGCGGCCATCTTCCAAATTGCCACCATAAACGCGATAATTGGACCAGCTCATTGGCCAGTAGCTAACTGAAACCAATTTTAATGGCGACTTTTTATTGTTTGGATGTTTATCGTTAAAAAAGGTTCAGTAGAATTTGTAATCAATAGTTCAATATGTTTATGTATCAATTTGCGTTCTTTTTGTGTATTATTTATCTAAGTATCATATTCTGTAGCTAAAGTACCCATATTCAGTACAAAAAGAGCAAAGAATTTAGTACAATGATTAAGCTCCTAAACCGACCTTAGTTGAATTCTTATAGTATTTAATTACACGTAGTCTATCATAATAATCTATTTAGTTCTCGAAATAGATTATTCTATGCAATGGATTACGTTATTAATATCACCTATCTAAAAAAGTAACAAGACAAACGACAGCGTAAACAACAAATTTTATTCTCAATACAAAAGCGACAATAAATTATAACACTGGCCGCGAGCTCATTTCGTTGGTGAAGCCAAAAAAGCTAGAAAAAATGAAGCGTTCGAAATTTAATTTATTCAAAATTGAAACGTCATGGCACACAAAGGCGAGCGACGCACAATGGCCGCGCGCCACGCCGCACTGTTAACACGAAAATTAAATGCTGATATCACAATTAATCAAGGGCCCATATTAATAATTGGCTATTCACTACGCCGTGAGGTGTCAAATTATATTGCTCAATTAACCGCTCGTAGAATAGAATAGGGCGTGTTTGGCTGTTTGTAAAACACGGAACTCGGTGCTTTGTTGTTCCTGCTATCGGTGGTTTATAAATATTTTATAAACATAAATTGTTTATGGTGTCTGTGTTTTCATTAGCAAAACAAGGTTTATCGCGGTTTGTAGTAGTTAAATACCCTGTTCAAAAATAATACTTAATACTGTTCTTCAATCTCCATATAGATTGCGATAAATGTTTAACAGTGGATTTAAACTACGATCATGAATTCATAGAACATAATATGAAATCCTTTACATTAAAGCATATTGAGAGCAAATAATCTGTCCTTTGGTATTCAGTGGCGCCCGGGTGACAGAGATGGACTGATTCATGATGGTCTTGCCGTGTTTAAAAGAGGCTTAGTGGTTATTTTTGTCCGCCCAACCTTTGACCATGTCGTACTAAATTATTGTCATCGGTTCAGCCCCTCTAGACAAGTGGCAATTCGCTAGCCGGCGTTTGGTGGAATAGAATGACGAATGTATGGGATTTGACGTAAATGACAGTCGTTAACGCATGTCAAATACGTCAAATCCCATACATTTGTCATTCTATTCTATCAAACGCCGGCCAACGGATCGTAAAGATAGTAATTCCTGATAGAAAGTACGGAAGCAAATGATGTGTGGAGCCGACCCAAAATAATTAACAGAAGATAATGAGTGAGTTCTACGACCAACTTCAACTTAATTTGTCATCTTCTTTCTTGTAGACTCAAGTTCTAACTATGAACATAAAAGAGGAGAGCTGAGGAAGCTTAGAGATCTAGTAGAAATTGGAGGAAAAGTAGCAAAGACAAGAGAATATTGACTTAAAAGTCAGCAGAACTAAAATGGCACAATTACTCTGTATTTTTTATGACCCATAACTAACTGACAAGTAACTCTTTCCGGAATAACCTTTGCCTTACTGATCCCTGGCAACTCGAGTTCAATATAATCGTAAAACACCTCTGCTTAACCAGTCGGGCTCAAACAACTAAAACATAAAACATTAAACCTATTTTTTATAACGAGAAAGTGACCTTGTTAAAAGCAAGAGATAAACTTATTTGAACAAAATGTAATATATTAAAATATATCCTACGATACATTTTAATCTATACAAATGTTAGGTATGTTCGGAGACCTTTTAGAGATGTGCGTGTGTAATTTTTATTTTATTGATAAATTTTCAATTATATAAGTATTTGTGAAACTATAACGTCGAAGGCATCGTTCGTCTCCAATCATTATGATTTTTGGTTTATGTAAATTTATGTTGCAACCAAAAAAAAAATTAGTTATATTTTTTTTATTATTTTTCCTCGAGTGCTCATGAGCAGGTCTACCTTTTGGGGCCCGCTTATCGTTGAATTTTGGGACACGTTGTATATATACAAATAATTGGAATCCCGGAAACGGCTCCAACGGTTTTTATGAAATTTAGTATCCAGGGAGTTTCGGGGGCGATAAATCGATGTATCTAGGATTCAGTTTTTGGAAAATGTCATTTTATTCAAAAAAATAAAAAGTAAAATGACTCTTCCTGACATCTATTGGCAATGTGAGTAGCCAGGTACTACCACATTATATCTGCTTGAAGCCGCCGGATGTGAAGTACTTTGCCTGGTTCCATGAACCCAGAGAAACCTATTCTTGGGATAAATAGTGTTATATACTATTCCAGATCCGACTGCAGGTAATCTTATCTCTGCGCCAAATTTTCGCATGTGGTAAGATTCCGGTAAAAAAGTAATAAATTAGATACCTTTTCAATTCGCTTTCTTATAACATGGATTTAATCTCACCGCAATTAGGCACATAATGATACCTATTCTCAAACTGTGGTTTTTTGATTGTTATTATATCAGGAGTGGGATGATAGTTTTTTTTTTAATTTAATTGTTTCAGTTGCTTTATTCTTAAAAATCGATACAAAAAGTTCGTGTTCAAAAGAACAAATAAATTAATATACCTACCTATTGTATGATTATTTCATGCAAATACGCATTTAAATAGAAAATTTCATCTCGTACTTGTATAATAAACAAAACTTTCACTGAAATAAGTTTAACTTAAATTTACCATTTTGTATACGCGGTAAAAAAGAACCCTCATTCTTTAACTCTTTGGCCTAAGTCGCGCATAGAAAGTTAGTTCCCACCAGTCCGCCAGTACCAAAAAGTTTCGCAATTCGTTACTACTGTTGAAATTAAAGTTATTTATTAATTAAAATGTCTACTACTACTATATACATCTATTTTCGTATTATATTATTCACAAGTGAATTGAAAAACGTCGAATGGTACACACGTGTGTATTGTTGATAACCGTCTTCGGCTCTCCTTAGACCTCAATATCCCCTCAGCGGTAATCACCAACTTTACATACTTGTACCATAATTTACCATTTTTAGGCTGTCACGCAATTATAATAGTAATGTGTCATATTATTATCAAAATGATACAAAAAAGTCTTAAAATGTAACAGATGTTTCTCGATACGGTCACATCACTATAATAGGGTTTAGACAGGCGGCAATACGCACGATTATTTACGGACGATATATTTTTAGGATTAGTGAGGAAATTATTTCATTTCTAGAACGCATTAACACGCCGCTGCTGTGATGAGGCAAAGGAAACACCTCGAGACGGCCATTTATATTCTTTTATACGTGTCAAACAAGAAAAGCTACCGTTAAGGAATATTAGGAATGTTTCAAATTTTATAACTTTAGACGTGATCTTTAATGGAATTATAGTTTTATGCGTTTACTTAAAACTTCTTCATAATATGAAACCATTTCAATTTGGATGGCCATTCTGTGGCCGTTAAAAAGTTTGATAGTTTCGGGTGTGGAGTTCGACTTTTAATTAAATAATAATATTGTACGGGTTTCATATTTTCTAGTGAAGTTCCGATGATTACTTTTTAAATGTTTTGAAGTGAATCTTTATTAGAATTGGTGTGCATGTTTGGCTTCTAGGAAGTAACAAAATTGTCTTAATATTTTTCTTCTTCATTTCAGCTCTTATTACGGTTGTATAGAAAATCACTGGTCCTTTTGTTTTGTTCCTATACGAGAGCGACTACTGAGAGGAGCGTCTGCACTAAAGCCTAATCCGTCAATCGTCAATTGACGTCAACAAGAAACATCCATGTTGATCTATTTTGAATAAAAATCTTTGACTTTGAAAAACAGTATGGTAGGCTTGGCCCATCGCCAAGACATATATGTTGTTTACTAGCTGATGCCCGCGTGGAATTCTTTTACAGTTCCGGTGACGGCTTAACCCTTTTTTTAAATTTTTCTCTGCCTTACCATCCTCATACTACAAGGAATATTCTGAAAAAAGAATTAGCAAAATCGGTCCAGCCATTCACGCGTGATGGCGTGACCAAGGGAAATTGGGATTCATTTTTATATTGATATAGATATTGTTTGCACATATTGCTTGTACCTACTGCATACAAAGGTTATAGAAAATCTATTTCTAAACACTCTCGAAAACTCTCACCGACCATGCGTACTTATAGCGTTCTACGCGAATCCTAGTCATTAGGTCTCTAAAACCTCCATAAATTATATATTATATATTTTTTATATCACTGAGGTGGCAAACAAGCACACGGCCCACCTGATGGATAGTGGTTATCGTGGCCTATGGACGTGTGCAAAACCAGGGGAGTCACACTCGTGCTGCCGACCCTGTGTACGAAGAGTTTCTGTGCCGTCAGTGTAGAAGACAAGTCCTCCCACTGACAGCACAAAAACTCTCTAGTGAGCTCTGGCTACCCCACTAACCGCCGGGAACACAACACGATAATATGGCCGCGATATTCTACACATTGCGTTAGGTACTCAAATACCTGCCATTCCTATTGGCAGTTTCTTCATAAAAGCTACCTTTTTCAAGTTGTCAATTCATTAATTTATAAAAGTCTATAAATACAACACGGAAATATACTACTGGAGAAACTATACTTCCCCCAAGTCTTATCCAAGTTAAAGTTACCCGAAGAATGCGTAAAAGTCAATGTTGCCCACAGAAAGCATAATCAAGCAATTCTATTAAAACAGTACCATCTCGTGTAATTAAGATTAGATCTGTCACAGACACGAGGCACGACATTTTTTTTAATGTCTCTATACTATTTTACGAATAGATTAGAATTTGCTTTATTGCTTGTTCGCGTGTTTGTAGTCGGCCATATTTTATTTCATATATTCCTGACGTGTATATTTAAGGCGCAGTTTTGACTGCTATTTTGTTTCTTAAATTGATTCAGTGGATAATAACAGGCTGCGATTCTTTGATATGCAATAATTGTTAGGTTACGGAAATCGAATGTGTACCAGTCAGAATATATTAGGCTGTGTTTATGTTATTTTATGATTTTTTGTGTTAGTGTATTTTATAAAATACGATTTGTTTTTGTAAGTAATACAAAAACAAATCGTATTTGGCATGTCATATGTTTTTTTATTGATTTTGAAATCAAAGCTCAGTAATGAGATACTGCGCTTTAATTAATTTGAAAATAATATAAAAATAATAGTCTACAAACATTTACACCATGAGTTAGATATTGATATGTTTATTTATTTTGATGACGTTACAAGTATTTTTGTCATCCTTACATGAATTAAGTTAAAGTATTTAACATTTTATTTATAATTAGCTGTTGCCCGAGTTCTCACCGGCGTGGATCCCGTTTTCGCAAGCTATGGAAATGTATATAATCCCGAAATAAAAGTAGTTTTATGTGTTATTTCAGATCAAAGAGAGATTAGATAATCTATCCCTATACAAAAATTTGAGCCAGTTCTATTCAGTTGTTAGAGAGTAAAAGAAAAACAAACATCCAAATATATATACAAACTTTCACATATAAAATATTAGTAGGATTTGATGATAGATTTTAACTTAGAATAATCAGCTGTGTTTAGCCACTTTTGTTGCTGACCGTACATGTCTCAATATAGTTGAACAAGTTTTTAAGCCGTGTACATACACACAGGCGAAGGCTTGGCTATCGTTCGTCCCAAACGAGTTAATTAAATCAACGTTAAATTATTACATTAATTTAAATATTTCAATTAATTTCTCGTAAACTTTCCAATTAGTTAATTATCATATTCTGGTAATATTTTTCATTTTTATTTTTAATAGTCGAATATCTTGGAGAAGCTTGCTGTTTCTACTGAGCCTTTGGAGATCCCCACAGGTAGAGTGCCCCACGGGGCTAACTGTAAATCAGACAGTCATGTAATTATAAGTACGTTCATGTGACACTCCGTCACTAAGGTCTTTTGCCAGGTGTAAATTAGACTGACTAACATTGATTAGTAGACTGGAGACATTAGAAGAGGCAAGCAGATAGCTTTAGTAACAGGGATCAGGAGATGGACTTGAAAGGCAAACCCCCATTAGGCAATTAAATTCCCGAGAACGCGGCTTTCCACTACCAACTATTTAGGTACCAGTCTTACCTATGCGTTGGCTTGACGACAGAGAGAGCACTACATAGTAATCTGAATATCAGAAATCGAACTAATCTGGCATAAAGGCGCATTATTTCAGACAGTTGGTCAAGCCTAATAAGGGGCTAGGTTTTTTCTGCAGGTCAGGAGAGTCTCTTCCTGGTCTTTTTTGCTTTCATTCTTTTGAATCCCTTTGGTACTACACATCGGAGTCCGGGGCCCGCTTTCCGGCTTTTCCTTCCCCATTTCGTACCATCTTGATGAGCCTCCATGGCAGTAAGACGATTGGCACAAACGTCATCTTCAACGACGTCCAGTCCGCGTTTATTTTCGTTTTGTTATGCGATAAATATTCAAAGGAATTTCTTAGCTATTTCGATCCATGATCTCAGAAGGCTCTTAATTAGTATACATTACTATAAATTTATTCATAAATACCAGCATCTAGTACCTATTGACCGAATGTTATCACCTGGTGCATTAAGTTCTTTGATACAGGGTTGCCACTTTAAACTTTCGAGCTTTAATATCATGTAGAATGTAATGATTTTTTCGGAAGACACGTGGCGTAGAGAAAGAGTTCGGTTCGATGTTTACTTAACGATTTTTAATGCCGTTTTAGCAATAGACAGAGTGATTGAAGAGGCAGATTTATATGTTTGATACATGTTGGTTGCGGAAACGGCATTAAAATTTCTCGCGCGCGGGGCCACGAGCAACAGCTAGTATAATATCAAAATTAAAGCATCCAAAATGTATTTTTGACAGCCCTATATGTCTGAATATCGATTACGTTGTAACGTTATTAATTAATTGAATATTCGATATTCTCATTATGAATTTTAACGCGGCGCGGTAATGAGGACCAACATGTAACGATTTGTCTTCGTTATTTGACATCCACGCTTAGATGCCCACGTATTTAATTAAAAATGAATAAATTAAGCCGTGATTTACTGTTAATTAAGCTGGCCAGTAAAAAAAGTTCTTAATTCAAATTTTATCATCTTTTTTTAGCGTTTATTTACTAGGAATGTTGTTGAAATCGTTTATTGATAATTTAGAAGCGTGTTATTTTAGATGTTATAGTAATTAGTTGCGCGAGAATTTATGATTGAAATAATTTCTATAAGACAAGATGAATTTAGAATGAGAATATAAATTATATAGACAGAATGTATATTAGAAAACATTCATCTATTTTAGCATAAGATTAATACGATTAGGATTGTGATAAAACATAATGCATCTGTTAATGTAAATCTATAGTTTGATATGTTTTTACTAAAGCCTAATCAAACTGCCTTGGTGATACAACAAAACAGAATGCAGCTGTTTTAGGTCCTTGATTCGATTCTCATGTCAGGTAAAATGTTAGCGAGTTTTTTAATGAGTCTGCTAAAAGTACGTTGCATATCAATAGGCGCACCCGCTATGATGTACAATGTTAATGTTGCTTTCATATCATTGGAAATTGATGAAAACAACACTTCAATTATTTATAGAACTGTTGAATAAAATACGGTTGTTGGAAAAATTTCGAAAGAAAATTGTCAAAATGCCAGTTTTTTTTCTGAACTTAGATGTGCCTTTGGAAGGTGGATTTACCTAATAATTGAAATTTAGAGCATGATCTTTAGTCAGATCAATATTTTTTTCATTCTTCCTTTCGCCAAACGAGACGAACGAGAAAATAGTGTTGTCATACAATATGATGCTTCTGACATCGTGATAGTATTGTGATAACATATCTACCTCGACCAAGACCACTGGACAACTATCCGTCCGTCTAACACAGCTCTTACAACAGCAACGAATTTCAACAGAAAGTAAATACATAACCTATTAGCGCATTAGTCAAACTTTATTTTTCTTTTACTTATAATAATACTCGTCGATATATTATCTAACGTTATATAAATAACATATCTAAGTGTTAATAGGTTCACAACGGTAAAAACACGGAACATAAAAATAATAATAAATGGCGAAGACAGCTTATATTAAGGCTTATATTTAATGAGTAATGAGTCCTCATTTTTATATCGGCTACACGTAAAGGAACAAAATGAAAATTCGTTTCTTAAGCGGCCTGTCCACGGTCGGAATCGTATAAGATTAATATTTTTGACACTTTAGTAGTCACTTTTGTATAATTTGAGGTGTTTATATCGAATTGTTTATAATAAAAAGAAGCCTTTGATCGGGTGATGCAATCGTCGGTCTTGTTTTTTTTAATATTATTGTCTCTTTAGGGTTGAGATTTTAAATGACTTGATCTCACTTGAGCTTTTATTTAACTTGCTTGATAATTTGCAGAAGGTCTTACCATCTGAATTAGAACCATTTTTATCCTATGAAGTAGAGAAATTTTCTGAGTTGATTCAGTGTTTGATAAATGATAGTAATGACCTAAATCGATATCCATTATTAACTTTAGCGGTCAACAGTACAGATATACGAATTTACGTAGGTATACATACGTTTATACATGTATTTTAAAAGCTGGTTTTCAGAAGCATTTCTACATACAAGTTTCTCTTTGTCCATATCTTCATGGTTCCCATCATCAGATAATGTTCGGGACATATTTCTTGGATCTAAAATGTGCTCCATACGCGCAGTAGGTACATGTTTCTTAGGTGTCTTTTGAAGGTGGCACGGGGTGCTACGGCGGCGGCGGACGAGCTCAAATCCACTAAACAGATTATTACGAAACAATAAGCAGGCGCCATGGCCTCGTTTGTCTCGTGATTTAGGTCTAAGATAAGTGTCCTGAGGAACTAAATTTATTATTTATCTAACAAGTCTTAAAGGCCAACAAAAATCGCACAGAAAATTTTTGCCAAATGGAACAATAATTTATTATTGCTGCATACAATGCATATTTTTTCCATTACATTCTGTAAGTTTTGAAAAAAGAATTTTCCAATGTGTAAGAAATGTTAGTTTTTTTATCGTTCAAAAACTTAATGTTGTTGCCTTAAGATAATGAAGTACTAGTTCTTAACGTTGCAATTCTCCGGTCCGTAAAAGTCCAACAACACTATTAATTCAACACAACCGAAGGCAATAAAATACTAAATCGAAGTGTTAACTTCATTTGTAAACGAAACATATATCATGTGTAATTTGAATAGATTTTCTATATGTATAAATATTAATTTGAAGTTTTAAACTTATAAAGCGGGCGGCCCGATTTCGTTCGGAATCAATAAATCTTTCGTACTTGTCCAATGTCATTTTGAACGAGACTAGATGTAATTTAAAGGCTTTGAAATTAACATATTAACATATTTTAACACTTATTGGCTGCAACCTTTATTTGTTTTTAGATTTACAAGCAGGAATAAAGGATGTAAGTAATAGGATGAGTATGTGTTTTGCATGCTCATATTTTTTTATTGATTGATTTGTGAGTTATGGAACATTTGAACCGTCTATTGGTTGAGCGATCTAATTAATATCTCATAAATTTTGATAACTGTTTACTTATAATATTGTAAGATTTTTAGACATGACGTAAGAAGGTAGGTAAGACGACCTCTGAAAACTTTATTAGCATCTGGAATGGTGACTCAAGCTTACTTTTAACAGGTGTAGCTACCTAGTTACATATCCTATAGTTTTTACTGCAGTTGAATAAAAAGCAAAGTCAAAACATTTGAAAGAACTCACGACGATGAGGAATACGTCATCGACGTAAGTTGCGCTGCCTTACTACTCTTTACAACATTCTTTAGTCTCCTACATCTCCTACTTACCTATCTTGTTCCTTCCAACTGTTATGTACAAACCACAACAGAAATCTTCGCTCTTCGAATAATCGCTTCCTCTCGTGCCCTTCACACAGAACGAACTTCTTAGGCTCCTCTTTCTTTGTTCAGTCTGTCCTTCCATGGAACGCACTGCCAGCCGAGATCAGGATGAGCACGATCCGGGATATGTTCAATTCAAGACTTCGGCTTTGGCTTTTCAAAAAAATAGCAGAGTCATCTCAAAGTTAATTTCAAATGTATTCTCTTATCGATATATGTTAAATTGTATTTATAAGTGTATATTGTGTATGTAGGTGTTTACATTATTTATTATGGATATATTATTGTATGTATTGCTTTAGTATATATAATTAATTGTGATATTATTCGAACACTAAATGTAGAATTCTTTTATGATTTTCGTTACCTATAGTTCTGCACCACCTTAATATGGTTGACTGGTTAAGAATGCCACCGGCATTAAGTCCGCCATTGTGGTATATGCATACAGTTAAATAAATAAATAAAATAGAAACTATCTTATTTTGAGTCTAGACACGTTTGTGTAGAATTTCGTAGAATATTTATTTATTATTCTTATTTTTTTTTTACTACTTCAAAAAGAATATTAGCAACCGAAATTATCGACATTACTAATATTCCCTCTAACCCCTCCAACTAAGCTAAATTGCTTGTGCTAGGAGTGGGTTCACGTCGGTAGTGTAATGGCCAGGATTCGAACCCGGGACCTCTCGATCGTAAGGCCGACACCTTAACCACTAAACTACCTATAAGCTTAGTATTCAACTTAGATCTTTATCATTAAGTTGTATAACGATTTCGACTGTGAAAATTGGTATTGCTAGCCCATAAATCATGTAACGTCTATTGATGAATAGCTCCCAGTCGTGGAGCCGCCAAAATTGTTATATGTCAATAGTTTAAATTATACATGTCTAGGCGCCGCTCTATTCATATATATCAATATTGTATTTTAATTTTACCGGAGATTAATGTCTGTTTAAGTAATTTTAATTCAATATCGATTAAAAATTAATTATTATAATTCCTATTCGTACGAAATGGCGCATATTTTTAGAGGTTTATGTCCAGCATTGCACTGCAGTAGGCTAGAATTTATTTATTTATATCACTATACATCAAACACAGTTTGTATACTTACAGGCAATATTACTGCATGTCTTTATTTTGGTCATGTACCGTTTTAATTAACTATAAATAAATAAAATAAATAAATAAAAATGTTAGGTTTTTTTTTTTCACAAAGTGATTATGTCACCCTCCATTGTAACCGGAATTTTTCGTTATATCGTGTCGGTAATTATGTACCTAGGTATTCACGGTTTTCAGATTTTTCACATAACATGATTTCAACATTCCCTAAAAATCTTTTGAAAATCATTTTATAAAAATTACGATTGACAAGTTTTTAAATGCTTGCTCCTAAGAAACATACAAATAGGTATGCCGATGTTCTTCGATGCTTAAACGTTTGTGGCTCTTAGTAATAAAATTACACAGGATATACATACATACATACATACATACAATCACGCCTTTATCCCCGGAGGGTTAGGCAGAGGTGAATTAACACCCACATTTCACCAATCTGTATTCGGGCCCACGTAATAGGGGGTGAGCCTATTGCCTTATTCCAGGCACTATTGTTGACTTGAGCCATGCATCTGTCTGATGTTAAAGTTAATCAGTCCTATCCCTTAGTCGCCTTGTAAGACACCACATGGGAAGAGAAGGGGTGGCCCAGATTCTACTCACGCATACACATCACAGGATATATACAGCGGTTATGTAAAAAATATATGAAAAATTTTAGGATGACAATCGTTCATTTGGTCATTCATTTCAAATGAAATTTTTCAGTTATCACAAGTCTACGAGTAGGTACTAGGATAGCATAAAATTGAAGGACGTGGTTCGTGTCATTACTCACCCACTATTACTTATGAACAGCACCTACGTGAGCCCATTCTTATATTTATAAAGCTGTCAATTCCGAAGGCATTTCGGGTTAAAGTGGAAAGAAGCGCAGATGCGTTCGGTCGTAACTCAGAATAAAAAAAACGTTGGTTGATACCACAGACATGGTCGATATAGACTAGGAAAGGTACGAACAAAATTTTTGTTTTACTTACATCTATCTTCTAGACTTAATTAATATAATCAATAAGTGGACCGTTCTTGTTTCAAGTCTTTGATTTATCTGACTGGAGATGTTAGTAATTAATAATATGTATAAGCTTTTAGTTCGCGCTCAATAGTGTATCTACTGTGTGGTGAAGATATTTGTAACTTCATTATGTGTTAGGTAGGTTATCTTATTCAATAAATTATCGTTTTATAAGGTTATTGAAATCACCCTTATTTTTACATACTAATCAAATGATAATTTTCGAAATAAATTAAAATTATTAATATGATTTAAGTTACAGCTACACGTTTCAGATAATCAGCACCTGCATATTAATCACCTAAGCTTCTAATCAATTACTCTAACTAGTCAATTAAAAATATCTGTAAAGTATGGTGAGTTGATGTTACTTTCACTAATATCAAAAAATACAAAATGAGGACACGTGTTCCTAATCTATCTGCAGCATATCTACGGCAGGCACAGGTCGGTGCGGCGCGGGAAAGGCATGGTCCGCATTAAATTATTATGATTTATGTGTTTTAGCGAGCCAAGAGCCTCCTTAATTATATGTGAAGGTTTAACGAACAAAGCCGCGTCGGTTGCTGCCTTGGTCTCTCCTCTTGACGATTCTATTGTGGTGTATTTTGAATTCGTGTTTGTCAAATATTTAACACGTTCTATCTTTAAATATTGACAAGACAAGATGGTTTTCGTGTTGATTGAATTATTCTTTAGCAATGTTTGTTTTATATTCAGCTTGTTAATAGATGGTCCTTGCTATCAGTTTCTTAGCTAGGGTGAAGTTCAGACAAAAAGGAGCACCATTTCAGATATTGAGAAACCCAAATTGGTGGTCCCTACTATAGCCTGTCTACATATAGGCCCACAGGCCTAGACCTACTTTGGGGCCACCGGAAATGTTACTATAATATGTAAGTGTTTATGGTCAACAATTATTTAATATTATAATTTAAATATTAATACATTCTTGGGGGTGAGACTAACCTCATCTACCATATGGTAGATATTGATTAAAGGACGAGGCTCGATCGCAGACTTCCTCTTGAAGTTAGGAGGACATAGGGCAGTCGCCGCTTTAATACCCAAGATTAGCCAGAGGAGAAATAGGTCCGAAGTGCAGGCTTTGAATGCAACTAGGAGGAGTAATGTGACGTTGGTGATGTTTCCCTGGAGGGCCTTGGGAGCAGAGTCAGCTCTGAGAAAAGGTGTACGGATTGCGCGAAAGAGAACCTGGCAAGGTCATAACTAAGGAAATGACGTCAGACAGGAAACTGAGTTTCTATAAACGCGTTTCACATTCTTCTCTTTCCTAGACTAATTCAATATACATAATACGATAACTACGGGATGTAATGTGGTCTCCTGGGATTGAACGGTTTCAATCAAAGGAATTCTGTTCACAGTCGGCGCAAGCGCAGAAATTGAAAACGGTATTGTTCAGTCGTAAGGGACCGGTAGGATGAAAATTATAAGTTCTCTTTTAACTCTCTTTACCCGGGGGCCAATCCGAGATGCCTCTAAATATTGCATTTTAAAGCTTTGCGTCTGCTTTCTTACTTTCATAATAGTGTAAGTGTAATAGTATAGTATAGTGTAATAGTGTAATTCGATAACAGGAAATTCTGCATAATAGCTAAAACCGAAGTCCGATGTTTAATCCGTATTTAATTTTAATTTTATTAAACTACTCTATAAAGGTTTCAAATTGTTAAGTCCGTTGGGTCCGGTAGAGAACAACCTGTTCCCAAAATACCTGAGACGTCAATACGCCTAAAACTCAAATCGGCTTTATACCAAAACGTCTGAAGCCCAAATCGTTACGATTGAGATAAGACACTACAAATCCGAATCAAGCCGATATTAGCCGAAGTCTCACTCTTCTTGCCGAAGCCGTACCAAATCAAAAGGCCGGTAATAAAAAGTACATTGTAGTTGTGGCACGGTATTGCAACTATTATAAACTGTCATTAATTTCCGAATTAAGTTCTAGCGTTGCAATTGAAATAATTAAACCATGTTCGGAACATTTTAATAACTGCTTTCCACGAAGGCACACCTGTGATTATATACAACTAGCTTTTGCCAGCGCCTCCGCCCGCGTGGATGTCGGTTATCGCGGCCAAACATAGGCTATGTTCTTTCTCAAGGTCTAATCTACCACTATACCAAATTTGATCAAAATTGGTTCAGTGTTTTAGGCGTGAAAGACAGAATAGCAGATATTAGTATGAATAAGTAACAATAAATCTAAATGTCATGGCGTAGGTGCGTCCACGAAATAAATACTGAAGATTAGTAAATTAATATAAGTTCTATACATTAAAATATAGTATGTTTATAATGCTCAGATAAAGGTAAGCTATAACTAGGACTATGCTGGTGCTAGCTTTGTCACAAAAATGGTATAATTCTTAGTTCAGTAGATCATTCATGAAGTCTATAAAATTGAGCCATAATTTAATTGTAAAATAATAATATAAAAAAGTCATTCTGAGCACTGCAGCTTTCAAGAATAGAGTCTTAAAAAAATTAAAGATTTCTTATCACTTAGTTAATAAAAAATGCCAGAGAAGGAAAGGCCTAAAAAGCCCGACAGAGTACCCTTATAAACCAATGGGCCAAACACATCATCAGAACTTGGCCTCCGTTCAAAGAATCTACCAGTACTAAAATAGTTTAAAAGAACTTCCCAAAATACAAAGTCACCAAATCTTCAAGAATCAACAGTTTTGCTTAAACAACTAAAGCACAAAAACCAAATATACTTACAACCATTTCATTAAATAAATGTCATTCTTGTACGGAACTACAAAAGCTATTATTATTTAACTAGTTTATATTAGAACGAAACTAAACATTTCCACAAATTACCCCGCGTTATATGTAAATGCATATACTCTAAGTAAAATGTGATAATAATAACCTTCTTAGCTGTCAATCCGATTCGCCACGCCACGAGCAAGTGGAAATTCTGTAAGCTCTTCACAACTTGTGAACATGCAAAATTGGACTTTAAAATGATATTATTTAAATGTGAAATTAGACTGAAATCTTTAATTGACACGTACAAAAGATTTTAAGATCTATTTTTGTGAAGATAAAGTTGTAATCAGGTTGTGAATACCAACAAATGTACAAGCAGATAGAAATCTCTCGCGAGCCGCTGACCGCGCAATATAATGACGATGTCGGCAAAGAAGTCATTATTCATTTTTTTAATACAGTGTTTTGTTGAAATGACATTTTCACTAGCGTAATCACGATTTGTACAGGCAATATATCAAGGTAATAAAAGCAACATTATTACTGCTCAGTAACTGTTGATGGTTTTCAATTTGATGTCTTCATCGGCACGTTGTTTTATGCGATCGTTCAATCTGTGAGTAAATTAAACTTGATGTTATTGGCGCAAATGAGGGACAGCTGATCGACATTTTTTTGACTAGAGTGTGTAAGGCAACATGTTTTAATGTTGGGAAAACATATGGTGAGATGATGGCAACGGTTTTGTCGAAATTGGTTTAAATTATCTTCTGATCATTTTTGATATGGAGTGGTGTGGAAATTTGAGATTATGATGTGTGCTCTATGTGTATCAATTTATAAGCTTTACCACGTATCTGCCCCGGAAAAAATTAATCAATTTTCGGGAAATTCCTGTGTATTCGAGAATAAGATGTGTAGATATTCCAGGGATGAAAAGTAAGGAAAATTATTAACAGTCAAAGACTAATATCTATATCTATCGATCTCATTTGGGATCATCTGTATAACAATTTGTACTGAGTAATATTGAGTCGGCTCACGAGTCCGTGCGGTTTTGGCCATTAGCTAGCTAACGTTCTTCTTTTCAAATATGTGTATTATATAGACTGTGGTCAACTTAAAAAATATCTTTTGGCACGCATTTAAGAGCAAGCTTAAATTTTTTTATTTGTTTATTTGTTTTGTGTTGTTTTCATTTATAAACTATTTCGAAGTGGCATCCATACTAATATCATAAATGAGAAAGTGTGTATGTCTGTTTGCTTGTCGGTCTTTCACAGCAAAACGGAGCGACGAATCGACGTGATTTTTTAAGTAGAGATACTTGAAGGGATATAGTTTGACATAGGCTACTATCTGTCTCTTTCTAACTCTTCACTTTCCTAAAATCAGGGGTGGAAGTTTGTATGGAGCATTCCGCAATTTTCAAGGCAGAAAGCTAAAAATTGGTACCTATGTGGACTATTTTCGCAGTTTTTAAGGTAGGAAGCTTTCACACCTAAACCACTGAACCGATTTTGATGTAATTTGGTGAAGTCTAATCTGAGCTTGAGGAAGGACATAGGGTATGTTTGGTCGCCATAACCGACATCCATGCGGGCGGAGCCGCGGGTAACAGCTAGTATAAATTTTTAAAACGAGTAAGTTATATAAATTATTTTTAATCATAAAAAACCCGCAAAAGAAACTTAACTATCTCGAATTACGGGTTCTAGAATGCAGATAAACATACCTAATTATATACATTTATTTTTGTAAATGCATACAATAGGTACCTAAGCATATAAATACTCATACATTCATTTTCTCATTCGTACATACAAGTATATTTAACTACTGTAACTTTTCTTCTGACACGTGTAGGTACACCTATTCTCCTCGGCCAATTCAGTAGCCGGCATGGATTGTCTACCATTATAGTAGAGAGTCGGCAGCCTAGAAAGAAAAAAGAAAGAAAATTAGTTTTTATTGCGGATGAAAGAAGAAAAAAAAAGGAACACATCATTAAATGAGAATCGAAAAACAAATATATAACAAAATCACCATGCCAAAATATCGGTGGACCTGCAGCAACTCAAGAGGCGACCATGTCCGAACTCTAAAACGGTTCTCCTAAAATCTAGTCTCTATGGTTTTGCGGCAAAGATGTGTATTGCGTAATTCAGTGATGACCTTAGCTCTTAAATTCATACTATACTAATATTATAAGTGCGAATGTAACTTAGTCCAGTCTGTCTGTCACGCTTTCACAACTAAACTAAAACCGATTTTGATCAAATTCGGCATAGGCTACAGCTGGTCATGATATGTAGGCAATAACCGATAGATTCTTCACAAAAGCATCGATAGTTTAGTGGCTAAGAAGTCGGCCTTACGATCGAGAGGTCCCGGGTTCGAATCCTGTTCATTGCACTACCGACGTGAACACACTCCTATCACAAGCAATTTAGTTAGTTTAGTAGAAGGAATATCAGTATTTTCAGGTACTAATGTTCTTTAAAGAAAAATCCATACTAATATTATACCTAAATGGGTTTAACCGTCTTTCACGTCTAAACCACTGAACCGATTTTTATGAAATTTGGTATAGGAGTAGATTAGGCCTAAAGAAAGGACATAGATAGCCTATGTTTGGTCGCGAAAACCAACATCCACGCGGGCGGAGCCACGGTCAAAAACTAGTGTTATATAAAGTAACTTCGTTTTCTAGAGTTAATAAAACATCAATCAACACTGCATGTTTGTGAAAGTTTTAGTGTTAAGCAATTTCTGTCGTTTTTTTCGTTGACTGTACCTAGCATTGGCTAAAAGTTATGATGTGTTGAACACACGGAAGGTGTAGCTTTGTCTTTTGTGAAGCTTTTAGAACTGACTAGTTATTCACGTAGGTGTTCTGTAGGCTTGCACCTATTCCCCTCCGGATTAGTTTTTTTTTTAAATATATACCTAGGACACGTGAAATTGACTTCTAACCGCTTGATGCTTAGCTGAAGGCAAAGTTTCAGGAAAGACGGCCACCATTACATACACGTACCATGTTAACAATGGTGGCACTCAGCTTGACGGCCTCATCAAAAGAGGATTGTCGTCTGCGCACCGCGTGATACCCATAGGCCCCACTAGTGCTGCGACCACAATCCCCCTGCCCGGCTATGCACATGCTGACCTCTGAACGCAATCCAACCGAGATTTGATAACTGTGAAGGGTTTTTCGCAATCATGTACGGTCCCACCACCCAACTCACTCGGTCGAAATTTGTGACAGATTTGTGCCATTAAATTTCTTCTATCCTCACATATTTCACAAGTGTCCTCTATTGTGATGATATATGTACTTACAAAAATAATGTATTTTCGTTCGTAGCTGCTTTTCGCGCATAGTCTATGTATCTAAATATATATAACTCAAAGGTGACTGACTGACTGTCACAGTGATCTATCAACGCAAACCACTGGACGGATAGAACTAAGAAAGGATTTTGATTAATTCTTCCCCCAAGGGGATAAAATAGTGGATGAAAGTTTGTATGAAACTTTGTCAATTTTTAACCGAGCGGAATCTTTGCATGCCTAAAGCTACTATGTTGAATCAACACTAAACGATAACCGACATCCACGCGGGCGGAGCCGCGGGCAACAGCTAGTATCATATAAGACTAGTTTATCGGGAGTACTCAGTGATGAGGGAGAATAAACGAGAGAACAAAGTCGCGAAGTAGTCTACATTCGTGTTTCACCGCTTCCTTTGCTTATACGGCCCTTATCAATATGATTTAATCTCACCTGATGGTGAGCTAAAAGGAAAAACATTTTTGCGTAAGCATAAGTATCTGATATAAATAATAATGTAAAAATAGTGGCATTCAGCTTGACGGATTTAAAAACCAATCGAGGTGAAGGAGAAAAAGCCCGTAGAACCCAAGCTCCAAGGGGCAGGCCATAAATAGTACATTACTACAGAGGCCGGGAAGAAAGGGGTTGCCGGCCAAAGACATATAGAAGGCCGAGCGAAGCGAGGCCGGATAAGTCTGAAGCAGGCAACCCCATATTTCCCGCCAAGGTATGTGTAGTGCTTTTCTAAAACAGGCAATGAAAAAAACAACAAAAAAATTAAAGATTTATTTTTAAAGAAATTAAAAGTAAACAAGATAAAAACTAAAATTCACGTGTATATTACTATTTCGTCTATTTTATTAGCTTGATTTTAACAGAAAACATATACATTTATGTTCATTATCATGTTACTTAAAAAAAGTATAAAGGCACGTTTCTGAACGAATAGTGACACTTGTCATTGTTATAAATGTCAATTTGTTGCAACTAAATTAAATATTAATATTTCAATGTTTATGTATAGTTAAGAAAACAATTGATAATAATGTGTTATTAGTTATGTTAATGTGGATTTTTTATGTAAATTAAACTGCTCTAAGTACATACCAAGTCGTTCATTGTTTTTTTAATACGCATAGTGGCAGAGCGTCGATGCCTTTGCCACAAATTTATGTGGAATCGAAATTAAGAAAGACAACTTTGCCAGCCTAGGCCTGCAAGGTTTGTATGAAATTCCATTACCGACCTCTGGTCCTAGCCGCGCCTGAAACGTCATACTTCGCAACCAATTAAGAGGAACATAATGTCAATATTTCATTGCATGTTTGAGAAAAATAGATTACTTATGAACTTAGAATCTTCATCTTTTTTGAAGTCGGTTAAGACTATTATCTAGTCTGATTTTTAGGGTTCCGTAGCCAAAAATATATGATGTGCATTACCTTGTAAACTTCCACCGAAAGTTGGTTTAAACGAGATCTAGTAAGAAGTTTTCTTTGATACTTACGTCATTAATCGTAAAACACTATTATTAAAACATCGATCAAAGTAACAACAAACTACAAGAACTTTTATATTATATTACTTGCTGCCCTTCATGGGCGAGTCCGACTCGCACTTGGCCCTTTTTATATCTAAAGCTTTTGCCGTTTGCCACTGCTAGAAAGTACAGTCACCCATACAATAGAATTGAAAACGTTCTGCAGAATATCATATTAACACATGCGAACATTGCAGCCATAACCCAAAAGCAATAATATATTTACATAAATATTTCCAAATGCATTTAAACAGTCGAACGTTCACAATAGCGGCTGATACATTGCGGGTGCAACACTAAAACTTTCTCATTCCATAAGCGGAAAGCTGTAAGCCTTAACTCACAAAACCCAAAATATCGGTGGACCTGCAGCAACTCAAGAGGCGACCATGTCCGAACTCCAAAACGGTTCTCCTAAAATCTAATCTCTATGGTTTTGCGGCAAAGATATGTATTGCGTAATTCAGTGAAGACCTTAGCTCTTAAATCCATACTATACTAATATTATAAGTGCGAATGTAACTTAGTCTAGTCTGTCTGTCACGCTTTCACAACTAAACTAAAATCGATTTTGAATCAAATTCGGCATAGGCTACAGCTGGTTATGATATATAGGCAATAACCGATAGATTCTTCATAAAAGCATCGGTAGTTTAGTGGCTAAGAAGCCGGCCTTACTATCAAGAGGTCCCGGGTTGAGTCCTGGCCATTAGACAACAATTTAGTTAGTTTAATAGAGGGAATATTAGTAGTGTTGGTTATTAATGTTTTTTGAAGAAAAATCCATACTAATGTTATAAATGGGAAAGTGCATGTGTGTGTCTGTTTGTCCGTCTTTAATGCCTAAACTACTGAACCGATTTTGATGAACTTTGGCTTAGGGGTAGATTAGACCTAGAGAAAGGACATAGACTATCTTTGGTTGCGATAACCGACCTCCGCGCAGGCGGAGCCGCGGTCAAAAACTAGAGTAATATAAAATTACTTTGTTTTCTAGGGTTTATTAAAACATCTATCATCACAAACATCTATCATGTTAAGTTTTTTTTCTTTTTAATCAAATTAAACTAAATTTAAAATAAGTAAATAGTAAATTTAAATAGTAAATTTCGTATAAGCATGGCGAATATCTATACTTTGTCATGTACTTAGGTATCATGTACTTTTTTTTTAACTCATTTCACGTTGTGTATGCTATATTTGGAATACTGTCTAGATTTAACTTTTAACTGTATCTGTCTCCAAATGCTTAGCCATGTAATGGCAGTAATCTGTAAGCGTACCTTTACGAAATAAATAAATATCAACACTGCATGTTTGTGAAAGTTTTAGTGTTAAGCAATTTTTGTCGTTTTTTTCGTTGACTGTACCTAGCATTGGCTAAAAGTTATGATGTGTTGAACACACGGAAGGTGTAGCTTTGTCTTTTGTGAAGCTTTTAGAACTGAATAGTTATTCACGTAGGTGTTCTGTAGGCCTGCACCTATTCCACACCGGATTAGTTTAAAAAAAAAAATAGGATACGTGAATTTGACTTCTAATCGCTTGATGCTTAGCTGAAGGCAAAGTCTCAGGAAAGACGGCCACCATTACATACACGTATCATGTTAACAATGGTGGCACTCAGCTTGACGGCCTCATCAAAAGAGGATTGTCGTCTGCACACCGCGTGATACCCATAGGCCCCACTAGTGCTGCGACCACAATCCCCCTGCCCGGCTATGCACATGCTGACCTCTGAACGCAATCCAACCGAGATTGGATAACTGAGAAGGGTTTTTCGCAATCATGCACGGTGGTACCCACTCGGTCGAAATTTGTGACAGATTTGTGCCATTAAATTTCTTCTATCCTCACATATTTCACAAGTGTCCTCTATTGTGATGATATATGTACTTACAAAAATAATGTATTTTCGTTCGTAGCTGCTTTTCGCGCATAGTCTATGTATCTAAATATATATAACTCAAAGGTGACTGACTGACTGTCACAGTGATCTATCAACGCAAACCACTGGACGGATAGAACTAAGAAAGGATTTTGATTAATTCTTCCCCCAAGGGGATAAAATAGTGGATGAAAGTTTGTATGAAACTTTGTCAATTTTTAACCGATCGGAATCTTTGCATGCATAAACCTACTATGTTGAATGAACACTAAACGAAAACCGACATCCACGCGGGCGGAGCCGCGGGCAACAGCTAGTATCTTATAAGACTAGTTTATCGGGAGTACTCAGTGATGAGGGAGAATAAACGAGAGAACAAAGTCGCGAAGTAGTCTACATTCGTGTTTCACCGCTTCCTTTGCTTATACGGCCCTTATCAATATGATTTTATCTCACCTGATGGTGAGCTAAAAGGAAAAACATTTTTGTCATATAAATAATAATGTAAAAATATTGGCATTCAGCTTGACGGATTTAAAAACCAATCGAGGTGAAGGAGAAAAAGCCCGTAGAACCCAAGCTCCAAGGGGCAGGCCATAAATAGTACATTACTACAGGGGCCGGGAAGAAAGGGGTTGCCGGCCAAAGTCTGAAGCAGGCAACCCCATATTTCCCGCCAAGGAATGTGTAGTGCTTTTCTCAAACAGGCAATGAAATAAACAACAAAAAAATTAAAGATTTATTTTTAAAGAAAATAAAAGTAAACAAGGTAAAAACTAAAATCCACGTGTATATTACTATTTCGTCTAATATTTTGGCTTGATTTTAACAGAAAACATATACATTTATGTTCATTATCATGTTACTTAAAAAAAGTATAAAGGCACGTTTCTGAACGAATAGTGACACTTGTCATTGTTATAAATGTCAATTTGTTGCAACTAAATTAAATATTAATATTTCAATGTTTATATGTATAGTTAAGAAAACAATTGATAATAATGTGTTATTAGTTATGTTAATGTGGATTTTTTATGTAAATAAAACTGCTCTAAGTACATACCAAGTCTCTCTTGGGTGCTCAAGGGTGGGTGATGCGCAATACATGACATTTAACCAAATGTCACTTAGCCTAGCCCCACCAACTCCACTCCCACCTGCACGTCGGTGAGCCCTGCACCAACAGACGGGAGATCGGGGGTCCGGGACTCGACCACTTTCCATCTTGGGTCATAAGTCCGGGATTACCACCAGGAAGTGAGTCAACCTGGTGGTGTGGCGGCTGAAGGGCGCAGTTACACAGCAACATAAACACTAACCAATAAACACTAAAATCACACCGAGCACTACTAAACACATAAGCTGACCAGCAGTTCACAACAATCAAGTGTAGGACCACACACAACACGACAAGCCCAACAGCCGACTCCTACGTGAGGCCGTGTCCCCGCTGCGCCGTCCGCGCAGCGAGGGTACGGCTTCTAAAATTCCGTGCGTAGTCGAACGCCGTAGGTATTACTAAGGAGTCCTGGGGGGTTGACCCAAATGCACCCGGGTCAGATGGTCGCAGGAGGCAACACGCCCTCTTTGGCCCGGTGTTGTACCACAAACGGTGCCCGCGGCCTAGCCAGCTTCGGGTAATACGGAAAACGCATCGGCCATCATAGGCTGATAGCGGGCGAGGGCTCTGGGCAGACGGGTAAGCAGAGGGCGGCGCACGGAGGACGGGAAAGCGACCCGGTTTTCCCGAACCGGGGATGGCACCCGCCCCTCTTTGTGCCTCACCGTCGCGTCTTGCTCCCTGCTTGCGTAGCAGCTGGCACCTGTAGGTCCCCGGACAGTCCATCCGGACAGGAGCCAGTCGGAGCCCTACACCCTGGCGGTAGGCCCTGGCGTTCCTCGGCCATTCTTTTCATATCACCGAGGACGTCCCCACCGTTGCGGGCTCCCTGGAGGGTGGGGCGCCGCTGGGGTAGAGTACACATATCCACAAAAAATCATGGAACATAGGGACAAGACCGACACACCACAAACACAACACACATCAAGCCCTCATTCACTACACATCACACACACAAACACACAGACAGCACACGGGTCAGGATCAAGCAGTGACACAACTCCACTAGTACCTAGTGGCCTGACACCCGCGACACCGGCACCCGGTAGGTTGTTAACAACCTCCTGGCAGCTGGTGACTCGCAAGAAACATCAAAAAAACAGCGCTCTACAGGAAGCGAGCAGCCTCACTCCTGAAGAGCGTAAGAGGGCGAAGATCGAGCGGAAGAGGCAGGCTCGAAAACTTCGCCAAAAACAAAAAAGGGCCAGCGCAAGGAGTGACGACGCTGCCCCCCCACCCAAGGCGAAACTGGACGCGACAAGCGGTGAGGTTCTGGCTCCCAACACGGGGGTGGGACCAACATCCGTGAGTGCGGAAAGCGTAGCCAAGGAAGGGGGAGTAGTCGCCGCCATGACGGAAGCTGAGCCCAAAGCTGGTACCTCGAGGCAAACCGAACCCGGCGGACTGACATCCAAGGCGAAAGCTGAGGAAAGACGTCAACCGGCGGAGGCAGCCAAGAGGGAAGGCAAAATAACCAGGGCAGAGCGTGCGGTAAATGCCGCTGGCGCCACCGCCCCCAGGACACATGAGGCGCCTGGGGGCGGGGACGGCAGGGGTGGGGGTCCCGCAAGCCGAGCCCTACCTAACAAGAGGGGACCAGACGCGGGCCATTCCAAAAGGCCGCAGGGGAGGTCCAGAAGGACGAAACGGAATCGTCTAGACGACACCGTATCCCCGAGAGGTGACACCAAGCGCGTCAAGGTTGTACCCTCACAAGTCAGCGGACCAGGAACGTCGTACGCAGATGCAACAAAAGCGGAGCTGCGTATGGCGATCCGACTGACACCTGCGGGGTCTTTAACCCCGGACCAGGCTAGGCTGGTCGAGAGGCAAATCCTGGACCGTATGGACAACATACTGGTACAGGCTCTCGACCAGAAGACAGTAATCCCCTTCCTCCCTGCCTTCAAAGGCAGGCCACTCTACGGGGACGGAGTCCTCAAACTCTGGTGCGAGGACAAAGAATCCGTGGCGTGGCTAAGGGAAGCAGCGGGATTACTAGAATCCCCTTTACCAGGCACCACACTGGAAGCAGTGAGGGCTGTGACCTGGTAACCAGGACCAAATGCGGGATTCTTCTCGAAAACGAGTTCCCGACCGATGTCCGACTGGTCCAGGCTAGACTCATGGCGCAGAATCGTGGCCTTATCACTGATGACTGGATCTTATATGATCTGGATCGTCAGGCTAGGGGCACATTCCTAACGCTAGGGGTCCCAAAGCCGCAACTTGACCAGCTCAAGGAGAAAGGTCGGGCACTACACTACGGGACGGGGCAATGCTACCTCCTCGTCCTCGAGAAAGAAAACCCACGGCCGCCAACGGAGGAGCAAAGCCAGGTCGGGTCTGGCAATGACCAAGAAGCCACTCCAGGAGGTGGTATGGACACGGGTGAAACCGAGGCAGACCCCAACATAACTGCCTCGAAAACAACACCGAGCTCCAACATGGACCAGGGCTATCACATGAGGGACCCTGCCCCTGAGGTAGCTAGCTCGGACGAGGACTTGGTGAGCAGTATCAAGCATCTTCTCTCACCAAAGTCCGATAGCCTATAGAGCCATACAAACTAACCTCCAGCACAAACAAATCGCAACGGCTACCCTTCGAAGAGTGCTGGAGGTTAACCAGGAGACCATCGCCCTAATCCAGGAGCCGTGGATTAGGCGACACACTATATGTGGTCTCAACAACATCGGAGGTAATATATTTTTCAATAACACTGTCCGTAACCCTCGAACATGCATATACTTACCATGTAATTTAAATGCTACCTTACTTGATCAGTTTAGCACAAGAGAATTGACAGCTATAAGACTGGATCCACAAACCACCAGGGACTCTGAGACGACCATAACCACAGTACTAGCATCGGCGTATTTCCCAGGCGAGGAACCCATTCCTCCAAAGGAGCCGGCCGACCTGGTACAACACTGCGAGACAGCTGGTTTAGAACTCATCGTGTCAGCAGATATAAACGCGCACCACACCCTGTGGGGCAGCGAATCATGTAACAATAGAGGTAAGGACCTTGTATCATATCTTTTTACCACTAATCTAAATATTCTAAACAGGGGAACGAAGCCAACCTTTGTGACCTCATGTCACCAAACCTTAATAGACATAACACTAGCAACGACGGGGGCAATGGAGACGATCACCGACTGGCGAGTCTCCGATGAACCATCCTTCGCTGACCATCGGCGAATATGCTACAACATAACAGCAACTGCGAAACAGATAATTCTGTATAGAAACCCAAGGAAAACCAACATAGAGAGATACACAACCGAGCTGGGAGTACTTCTGTCTAATATAACTATTAAAGATATGCGTCAACACAGGGCAAACATTGACGACAACGTTGACCTATTAACAAAAAGTATAATCACAAGCTACGAGAAGGCATGCGAGCCTATCACGCCTCACCCGAACCGTGACCGTAAGGGGTCCTGGTGGGGCCCGGAGCTAGACAGGCTGAAACATAGGATGAGGAAACTCTTCAACAGGGCCATGAACACTAGGTGCGAACTTGACTGGGTGGAATACAAGCAAGCCCAGAAAGTTTACAAAAAACGAATAAGATTCCGCAAGAGCGAGTCCTGGCAAAGATTCTGCTCCAACATAGAAACCTGTAGTGCAGCAAACAGAGTGCGGAAAATTATCACGAACAGCGTGACTAGAACAATAGGATCACTGAAGAGGAGTGACAACACCTATACCAACACAGATAAAGAAACCTGTGAAGTCCTACTGGAAGCCCACTTTCCAGGGTGCACCCTGACAGATGACACCGCCTGGGAAGACAACACAGGCGAGACCACAACAGAACAAGACTGGAACACAGCCCACAAAATCATATCAAATGATAAGACTAGATGGGCCATAGCCAGTTTTTTACCTTATAAAGCAGCTGGCCTTGATGGAATATTCCCCGCACTGCTACAATGGGGAGGGAAGCAAATAAACTCCCAATTAACAGAAGTATTCACTGCATGCATAGCACACAGATACATGCCCAAACAATGGAGAGAGGTAAAAGTGATCTTCCTGCCGAAACCGGGGAGAGCAGACTACACAGATCCAAAAGCGTACAGACCCATTAGTCTGACATCCTTCATGCAGAAAACGCTGGAGAGGATGTGTGATAGACATATAAGAGACACCCACCTGCGAAGCAAACCACTACACCGGAATCAACATGCCTTTAGTACGGGTAAGTCTACATATTCCGCACTACACAGCTTAGTCACCACGATCGAAAGATCCTTGTCCACGAAGGAACAGACCCTAGGGGTGTTCATTGACATAGAAGGAGCTTTCGACAAGACGGGCTTCAGGAGCATAAGCAATGCTTTGACCAAATATGGGGTGGAACCAACGCTATGCGAATGGATACACAACATGCTCAAACAAAGGGCCATACGATTCACAGTGAACACTACGACACGTGCTAGAGTAGCCAAAGGCTGTCCACAAGGAGGGGTGCTGTCACCTCTCCTCTGGAACGTGGTAGTGGACGACCTGATAAGACGGCTGAACGACAGATACTACCCAACGATAGGGTATGCGGACGACCTAACCATTCTGGTTAGTGGGAAGTTTGAGAACACCCTATGCCTTCTAATGCAAAACGCCCTAACCATAGTGGAAGCGTGGTGCACAGAACACCAGCTGTCTGTGAACCCTAAGAAAACTGAAATGGTACTGTTCACGAACAAAAGGAAACTAACAAACCTGAGACCACCAAAATTATTTGGCACAACACTACAGTTCGCAACGGAGGTCAAGTATCTAGGACTGATACTAGACAGCAAACTAAACTGGAACAGTCACATGGAACAAAAGACAAACAAAGCCTGCATTACCCTGTGGCAATGCAAATGCATGCTGGGGAAAAGATGGGGCATACAACCTAGAATTATGCTCTGGCTTTATAAAACGGTAATCAGACCAACAATAACATATGGTTGCATAGCATGGTGGCAAAGAACAAAGTTGATTACCGCACAAAACCAATTACAATGCCTACAAAGAATGGCATGCCTAGCCACCACAGGCTGCATGTCCACAACGCCTACAGCCGCCCTTGAAACGATGCTGGACCTCCCACCACTCCATCTATTTATACAACAAGAGGCAGCCATTACAGCCATTAGATTGAATAAACTCTCCCTATGGACACACGACACGAGGGTGCCACACACCAACGCGGTGGAAGAGGCCAAAAACGACCAACCACTGATAATGGCCCCCTGCGACACTATACCAAAACAATACGTCTTTGATAAACGGTACAGAATAGAGCTTAAAGAAAAGAGAACAGATTCATCCGGCACAAAGGAGGTGAGGATATACACGGATGGATCTAAAATGAAAACAGGGACAGGTGCCGGCACCTACTCCGCTGACTTAAATATTAACATATCAACAGCGCTGGGCATGCACAACACAATTTTCCAAGCGGAATGTGTTGGTATAATCCAGGCCGCAGACGCGGTGGCTGCAAGAAAGATAGAGAATCAAGGCATTCGAATCCTAACGGACAGCACTGCAGTACTACACGCTCTACGCAGCAACACAATAAAATCAGGACTAGTCCTGGAGTGCCACAAGAAATTGGAGGGAATATGCGAGACAAATGAGATTACACTCCAATGGATCAAAGGACATAGTGGTTCCCTAGGCAACGACGCGGCCGATGAACTGGCCAGAAGGGGAGCCGAAATAGAGACCTACAGGGTGGAACCCGTAATACCAATATCGGCAAACCAGCAAAGATTCTGGTTGAGACATAGAACAAGGAAACTACACGCTGAAGTGTGGGCGAAGACGAAGGAATGTCGTCAATCGAGAGAGGCAATGCCATCTCTAGACAGACGGCTCTCTAAAAAACTGCTGCGCCTAAATAGGGCGGACCTACGGTTTGTAGTAGGGACCATAACAGGGCACAGTAATCTTAACAAACATCTGTATGTTTTAGGTCTAACGGACAGTCCATTATGCCGAGCGTGCATGAGGACTGACGAAACACCGGCCCACTTAGTCATGAACTGCAGCGAGGTCGCGGAACAACGGGCGCAACACCTGGGAACACCAAGCACACTTCGAGAGGCCTGCAGCAGACCCGGCAGCCTGGCCGCTTTTTGGAGGGAGCTTGGATGGTTGGAGTAGGGCAGTGGAAACTAAAAACCACAAATCACGCAAAAAGGCCCAACTAAAAGGGACCACATGCGGAAAAAGAGCCCGCGAAAGAAGAAGAAGAAGAAGATACCAAGTCTCGCGCGTCAGGATCGCTTGACCTTTGCACCGTAACCGACGACTCACGTCATAAAATATTACAGACTGTCTATTGTGCAAAATACGATATATAGCTTCGTAGCATAGCGGTTAGGGCTTCGACTGTATGGTTTCAGATAGTACCGGGTTCAAACCTGGACTTCTGACACTTTCGTGATTATTTTTTCTTTTGTAATTTATTACTTTTTGTGATTATTTTTTCTTTTTGTAATTTATTACTTTTGGTGATATTTTTTTCTTTTTGTAATTTATTACTTTTTGTGATTATTTTTTCTTTTTGTAATTTATTACTTTCTTCTGACAGACAATTAGCAGAAAATTAGTGATAGGTTCTATGATTGCGCTATACTATAGGTATAGTATGGTATGGTATGGTATGTTCTTTTTATCTTTTGCTATGTATAATAATATAACGAAGAAAGAAAGAAAGAAAAACTTTTCACTTCTGCCGGCACTCCTAGAGTGCAACCTGTCTTTTTTTAATACGCATAGTGGCAGAGCGTCGATGCCTTTGCTACAAATTTATGTGGAATCGAAATTAAAAAAGAGAATATTGCCGGCCTAGGCCTGCAAGGTTTGTATGAAATTCCATTACCGACCTCTGGTCCTAGCCGCGCCTGAAACGTCATACTTCGCAGCGTATTAAGAGGAACATAATGACAATATTTCATTGCATGTTTGAGAAAAATAGATTACTTATGAACTTAGAATCTTCATCTTTTTTGAACTCGGTTAAGACTATTATCTAGTCTGATTTTTAGGGTTCCGTAGCCAAAAATATATGATGTGCATTACCATGTAAACTTCCATCGAAACTTGGTTTGAACGAGATCGAGTAAGAAGTTTTCTTTGATACGTCATTAACCGTAAAATACTATTATTAAAACATCGATCAAAGTAACAACGAAATACAAGAACTTTTATATCATGTTACTTGCTGGTACGGAACCCTTCATGGGCGAGTCCGACTCGCCCTTTTTTATATCTAAAGCTTTTGCCGTTTGCCACTGCTAGAAAGTACAGACACCCATACAATAGAATTGAAAACGTTCTGCAGAATATCATATTAACACATGCGAACATTGCAGCCATAACCCAAAAGCAATAATATATTTACATAAATATTTCCAAATGCATTTAAACAGTCGAACGTTCACAATAGCGGCTGATACATTGCGGGTGCAACACTAAAACTTTCTCATTCCATAAGCGGAAAGCTGTAAGCCTTAACTCACAAATACAATGTAAGGAACCGCAACAAATAATAGTTTCCGACTGTACATCTGAGTTACGACAACATACTTCAGTCGCACCAACTTACTTTTACTGCTAACATTGAAATTTTTACACAAAAATCTACTTTATTGTTAGCAATATAAGATGTAAGTATATATTTTCTTTGAACGGTAGATTTAAGTTGGTATTGTGCGTAAACCTGCTGAAATAACCTCAGTGATGACTCAATCAATGGAGAACGACTGCGGGTATGTTAGACGTGTCGTCAGTAAAACAATTTTGCCTTACAATGTCGTGCTGGCGGAATGTCAGCTTTTTTGCAGACTCTACTTTTTGTTGGGGCTTTATGAGCGAAGTATCTTGTACAATGATGGCTGAAGTATAACAACTTGTTTATGGGTAGTTTCAGCTCTTCTACGTTTTTAATTTTTGTTTTTGGTTTTGATAGTTTTTTTTTGGTTTCATACGAGCTTGTCAGGCTGCAATATGTTCTTCATGCAACCACATATGTTCGATATTTTCATTATGCAATATAATGTCACAATTACAAATATATTCCGATATTTTTATAAGAGGAGGAATCTCAAGAAGTGCTGGTTTAATGTCAATTCCGATCAAGCACCCAATAATGGCTAACATGCTACAATACTCCGGTATTTATACAGTATAAGCTATTGTGCATGTCTCTGTCCACGTGAACTTTTGATTTCGTTCCCGTAATAAAATTTCATCCAGATTAATTCAATTAATTTTGCGTGAACGAATAACAAGCGTTCCTACATCCATTAAATTTCACTTTTATAATATTAGTATACATAGATACTTACATACATATACTCACGCCCGTAAATCTCCGAAGGGCTAGACAGAGATGTATTACAACCACATTTCGCCAATTATGATTTTCGGCTCCAAGTAACCGGGGGGAGCCTATTTTCGTAAAGCGGGCACTAGTCCTTGGCTGTATGGTTACTGTCGGATAGATAACAGCGCTTACCCTTAGTCGCTTTCTACGACACCCACAGGCAGAGACGGGATGGCCCTATTTCAGTCCGTCGGGAATTAACATGGCAATAGTGTGACAAAGGCTGAACGATCCATAGACTCTTCTTCATCCTTCTAGCGGTAATCCCAGTCGCAGTCGACAAAGCTTGTATTTCGGAGCCTGGGGTCCGGGATCCTGCCGTTTGGCAAAATATGTTTCGTCAAATTTCACTTTCCAAAAACTTATTGCATAGTTTCATTTCCCAAAAGAATCTTTAGCAAATTTATATTTCGTATTTTAATCTCTCGATCAAATATTCATTTGGCAACTTTTTACTTCCTCAATTTTCAAATTTACATTAAGCAAATGCTTTATTGTGTAAAGAATTATATTCCAAAAAAAGTTCGTTGTGTCGTTTAAAAATTTACATTCTCAAACCGGCAGGCAAAGCTCCGGCGAATTTTATATAGGTTATGTAGGCTAGATTAGAACTTCTAGAAAAGTGGGTTAGGTTAAGTTAGAACTGTGACGTCAACAGAGCTCGAGACAAGCAAGCGTGCCGCGGCTGCGGTCGGCGAGGGGCCGGCGAATTGCATATATAGGTTACGTAGGCTAGATTAGAACTTCTAGAAAATGGGTTAGGTTAGGTTAGAACTGTGACCTCAACAGAGCTCGAGCCAAGCAAGTGGCCGCGGCTGCGGTCGGCGAGGGCCCGGCGAATTGCATATATAGGTTACGTAGGCTAGATTAGAACTTCTATAAAATGGGTTAGGTTAGGTTAGAACTGTGACCTCAATAGAGCTCGAGCCAAGCAAGCGTGCCGCGGCTGCGGCCGGCGAGGCGCCGGCGAATTGCATACAGGTTGCGTAGGCTAGACTAGAACTTCTAGAAAATGGGTTATGTTAGGTTAGAACTATGACCTCAACAGAGCTCGAGCCAAGCAAGCGTGCCGCGGCTGCGGCCGGTGAGGCGCCGGCGAATTGCATATAGGTTACGTAGGCTAAATTAGAACTTCTAGAAAATGGGTTAGGTTAGCTTAGAACTGTGACCTCAACAGAGCTCGAGCCGCCGGAATTGATTTGTCGGAATAATAACTCTTATGTAAATCATATGGTATACAATATTAAGAGCATGTTATGGCAAACCATATTTGACTACCTAATACTTGGTAAAATAAAACTTTGCCATGTAATATTTGGTAAACAATAAATTGCCAGAAATAGTATTGCTAACTGTAAAATTGCGAAAAGTTGTTTTGCCCAATGAAAATTTGGGAAACATACTTTGGCATGGGACACTTTGGGGAACGTTTTTTGCCAAACATTAGTAAACCTTGGGGTCCGCCTTACCAGTTTAACTGTGGATTTAGCTGAACTTCGAAATTTTCCTTGAAGCGACTGCCATCTGACCTCCACAACCAAAAGGCGATATTGAAGCATTGCAGTAAGACCAGTTGTTGGACTTTTTAGGGCTCCAACTACCCGTAACAACTGCCATAGATATTCGTATGGCAATTGGAACCGACAGCTTATGGTCCGAGATCAGGCCAATGCAAACACCCATATACATTCATACAAATATTTGCACTGATCTAACCCGCGCCTCCTGCGTAGCGGCGGCGTTTACCACCACCACGCCTTAGAGTCCATATAGACTTTAACTGTATAGATCCTATGTTAAATAACGCCTACATATAGTGTCCGTACCTATAGTGGTCACAACAAGCTGCGTACGATCGTTAATCAAATCGCGTAGAGGAGCGTGTGGCTGCGCCCGCGCCGGCCATCATGTGATTATAGTTAATAGAGACCGACGGCCCAGATATCTTACTCAGGTGTAGGGTGAGAGGTCTTGTTTGCGCCCGTGTGAGAAAAGTCAAAAACATTTTTTTTTAAATCTCTTTTAGATGCTTTCCACACAGTGATTTATTTTTATACCACTTAGGTGACAGACAAACATACGACCCACCTGTTGGAAAATGGTCACCTTGGTCTATGTACGAGTGCAATACCAGAGGAGTCACACTAAATATGCCGATCACCTAAGATCCTTCTTGAAAAGCCTTATTTTGTGAAACGATTTGGTAACAGAGAATAATCTACAATAATATTATAAAGAGGTAAACTTTGTTAGTTCGTTTATAGGGCTAATTTTAATACTACTAATCTACTACAGTTAAAATAACGTCTTTGGAAGAATATTTAGCACATTTTGAAATGTTTTTTTTAGACTTTATAAGTTCAGTATGTTTGATTCCTAATAAAACAAAACTTCTTTTTACTTGATATTCCTGTTCATCCTAAGTTTTCCAGGAAGAAATTTCCCATTTGCCTTCGTCCATTTCACTGTAAGAGATAGCGTCCACGAGCAATTTTATCTTCTAAACAAATTTGTCTCTCATATCAAAATGTACCAGATCTAGAATAATTTTAAGTTGACATCAAAGATTCGTCTATCTAACCAATTTAAAGCTATCATCTACAATTTAATCCCACAACTAAACAACCCACGGCCGACAACCGCGACTGCCGCCCCAACATTCCCGTCCCAGCGGGGAGCGATCGCGACGGGGCGCCTCGTTATTAGCACCTCGCGGTTCAAAGCACGCCGCACCACGGCCCCCCGCACCCCCCTCCACTACCCCCATACGCACGTCTATCAGACAATAGTAGATAAGTGAAATCATTTTTATATTCGTATTTTTGAAAAACTTCTCCGAGCGGCAGTAATTTCTAAAATTTTATATCTTTACAATTTTTTTTACAAATATGCAGCACCAGGGGAGTCACTCGTACTGCCGACCTTGTAAACACGGAATTCCTGTACCATCAGTGTAGAAGGCAAAGCAGGAATAACCTTTCTTCCCACTGGCAGCACAAAAACTCTCCAGTGAGCTAGAGCTAACCCTACAGATCGCCAAGAACAAAACACGAGGTTATTATGGCTGCGTTATTCTGTAGGGCGGAGATACTACGCCAGTCGGTCCCTCGTGTCCTCCTATAAAAAGCGATTAAAGTACTTGTGGCTAGATGAGCTCACTGTTTAGCAAAGGATGGGTTAAACTACGTGAGCGTGGTTGTTATTTAGATAGGTGATCGCACAGTGGTATTTCATTTGAGCGCTTCGGTGCTTTGGAGAGTACGGTAATCGGTACCAATAGTCAAGACGGAGGCCTATACGTGTGACCCCAACCCGAAAGCCGAAGAACCCAAGCCACATCATATTAAAGCGGACTCCGGGCTCCGAGGTCAAGGCCTTGAGTGCGACTGCATCTAAAGCAAGGTTGATGATGAACGAGGGAAGCAAATTACTGAAAAAAATACTACTAGGTTTAAAACAGCGAAATTAAAATTTATCTAAAATATAAAGGGTGGTGATACATAAAATAAAGGGTGGTACCTCATTTGACATCAATTACAAAAATAGAAATCAAACCGACATCCTTTTATAGATCCAACCATATTGAGCTTTCATTTTTGCAATTCACTTAAATCCAATTACGGTTGGAGCCGTAAACGTATAATTGCAATAATAAAATAATAGTTGGAACAGTCAACGTCAAAATGATATTGAGGACAAAATCTCAAAATGATCTTAAAACCAAGGTATTATGAGCAAGCAAAGTGTTTTTTTAATTAAAATTGTATTATTGTCCGAACAACAGGTGTGTACTAAATATGAGGAAAATCAGTCAACAGGAAGGGGGGAGGGGGGAAACGAAGGCCTTAAAATCATTTTGAGTCCATTGTTGTTGCTCAAGATCCATTTGACACTGACTGTACTTGAAATGATGGGCATTGCGTGCATTGCACCCACGCAGCTCACCGATTGGCTAGTTGCGGTGAACCCGCCCAGTTCACACGTTCTGACGTATTATTTTTTTTGACATACTCACGCCTGTTAATCCCCGAGGGGGTAGGCAGAGGTGTATTAACACCCATATTTCGCCAACTATGATTTTCAGTGCCATGTAATAGGGGGCGAGCCAAGAAAATTGTTGATGGCAATACATACATATAATTTTTCTTGGGCTGTATGTTTGTTGTCGAATGGAGAACAGCCTTAGTCAAATCAATTAAGACCGTTGCCCCAAGAGGGTCGTATTGTATAGGAGAATTTGGATTGCTTCAGGCGTAGCTCTGTGGCTCAGTGGTCAGAGCATTTCCCCCGTAAGGGAAAGATCGCGGGTTCGAGTCCCGCCTGAGCGATTCACTTTTTCCTATCTTAATCGATTTGGAAAGTAAGCATAATAATTGCTTCAAAATTTCATTCAATCGTTTGGGCGGAGTCATCCAAAAACAATGTTTAAAAATGATTGCAACATCATTCATTGTTTCCGATAGTTCGTACGAGTGACGGTAGATGGCTCCTCACCGTCGCCCAAGATGGTTGTATTGTATAGGACAATTTGGATAGCTTCAGGCGAAGCTCGGTGGTTCAGTGGTCAGAGCATTCCCCCTGTAAGGGAAAGATCGCGGGTTCGAGTCCCGCCTGAGCATTCACTTTTTCCTATCCTAATCGATTTGAAAAGTTAGCATAGTAATTGCTTCAAAATTTTATTCTAGCCTTAGTGACTTTCTACGATACCCAAAGGAAGAGATAGGATGACGAATGGAGTACTTGACAATTGAGTTACAAATGTGATGGTAACGTGAGTAGACGGTGGATTTAAATTGGTTAATGTAGAAGATCGACCTAGCGTAAAACGAAACCAATTTAAATGTGTCGGGTAATACGAATGTGCGTAGGTAGGTTATGGTTGGTCAAGCCTAATAAGGGTCCTGCTCGTAGGCATCAAAAAAATTGACGTACATTAAGTTTAAGTTAAGTTATAACTCGTGGAGAACAGTACCTACTAGATAAGATTTAGGCCCATACTCTAGCTAGAATGTCACTCAGCTGAATCACGCTTTATCTGAGGAAACATTATGTAGACAATCTGCCAGACAACCTGTCTTTGTTAACTTGTATACGTCTTTCCCCAGATAAATCGAGGTTCAGCTGAGGAGCATTCTAGAACACGGGCCTAAATCTCTAAAGGAAATCTTTCTTGGTTTCTGTAGGTATTAGTAGCAGGAGACGATCGCAGGTTCAAATCTAGTACTGTTGTTGGCTTTTTTCAGTTTAAATTTGTAGGAAAAGTTAGCATATTAATGGCTTCAATATATCATTCATGACATTAGGTACCTATATTCATTTCCAGAAATCATCAATTTCATAGCTATTTACTTATTACTACTGCTAGGTATTTACTTAGTGCATTTAAAGTTAGCACTTGCTTATTAAACCATAGTCATTTATTTGTTAATACTTGCACACACTGTCAGTTTAAAAAACTATATAGACATTTAATTTACTCACACATAAAGCTTTTTTCCAGCCTTTTTTGTGATACATTTTGTTAGAAATGCTGTGTCTATACAGTTTATGGTGTAAGATTTAAAAATCTTCTCAAACTTTTATATTTATAATATTAAATAGGATTTTAATATTATAAAGCGTAACTGATATCGTTGCTTCTGTAAATAAGAATAATAGAACACTTCACTTGAGTAGTACAAGTGTACAGCTAGCCTAAAACCACGCCACGGTAAAAAATCGTGCAGTAATATTTAAAATTATACCACCGAATTACAAGTTCGGTTTTAATTGTAAAGTGAGTGGTTATTACGCGTTATTACGCTCATCTCGAGTGACGTGTAATTACGGATGTCATTGTTTGCGGGTGAAACTCGTATGAATTAATTCTGATTGCTAATTTTATACAATTTTTGTTTTAGAAAGCATAAATTGTACGAAACTAGCAAATGGAATATTAATCAAAAACTCAATTATGTTGTTGTATTGTGAACTTTCGCGTTTCATCATCGTCTGAACTAAACAGCGAATGGAAGCGTCGATGGATTTGAGTATAGTCTTAAGATGGTTAGGACGGATTTGGGATTCGAATCCTGCCCATGACATGAACGGCAATAACTGAATTTAGAAGGAATACTAGTTGTTGTGTGAAGGAAAACTTATTGAAATATATAATACTCAATTCAAGTTCAGCCAATTCCGCAGTGAGACTTGTAAAGCGGTACTCAGACTCCAAGCTGAAGACTTCGGATGCGACTGGGATTAACGCTAAGATGAAGAAGAAGAATACAATTCTTTTTTTTTATATAGACACGTCAATTTGACTTCACCTCGCCTGATGGTAAGCTGAAGGCAAAGTCTCAGAAAAGAGGGTCACCATTACAAACACGTGCCATGTTAACAATGGTGGCACTCAGCTTGACGGCCTCATCAGATGCTTTTTCACGCCCCGCTTAAAGAACTTTGCAGACTCAGGTCCGCTCTCTTGTTCTTTCTCCAGGATTTGAATCATTTTGACTGTTATGGAAATGATTGCAATCTAACGTCCAACACTGAGAGGCAAGCCTGCTCGAATGTTATGACTTCAGGCCAGTACCAATATACTCCTAAAAAATTCAAAGGTTTATGCATAGTAGAATTTGGGATACCCCATATCTTCCCATGCGGTTTCGTACGAGGCAACCAAGGGATATATATAGGTATATATGTCGCCGTCAACTAGCTTAATCAGCCGTTCAAATAACTGCCTAGGCTGTGAACTAAACGGCGCCATTAACGTTTATTACAACATTTAATAACCCGGCTGGCTGATACTTACGCCTTTCGTAAGCTGGGACACCAACCCGAAAAAAGACTGAAAATTACATAGGTACATATACTCACACCTGTAAATCCCTGAGGGGGTAGGCAAAGATGTACTCACCGAAAATTAGTGATGGGTTTAAAGTCCAAGCTTTTTGCCTATCAGTTTAATCAAATGGCTGTACGTGGGATTGAATACCATGACTGGTGAAATGTAGATGTAAATTCACCTCTGCCTAACCCACCGGGGATAAGGGCGTGTATGCAACTTAATTATGCAGTTAGACTAACAGCATTTCGAAATATTTCATATATTAGGAAGATAGTTAAAACTGAAGCTCGTTGATGTCTAACGTTAGCAGTGAGTCATAGTGTTGCAAGTTTGTCTTATTAAAGTATTACATTTAAGGTATGATTCTAAAGCCGACTGCATATGACAATCATAGACGTATGCAGCACATACAGTGCATACATTACTTCTTAAACTTTGATATGGATAATGGGGACTATTGAGAAGCCGCAATGAATTACGCGTATCTGCAGCGGTCGTCTGCAGTTGTTGTATGCGGTCACCTTCTGAATCATACCTTTAAACCTAAAGTCAATGATATAAAAAACTCTAAAATGGCGACATAAAAATTATAACTTTGGTCATCATTTGATGCACCAATCAGCGACACGACATTGCGCTATGGAAAAAAATACGTTTTTAATAAAAAAAAACATAATTATAAAATTAGTATTCATATCAATCAGTCAATCAATTAGCCCACTGCATTCCACTGCTGCACATAGGCCTCTCCCAATGTGCACCATTTCGTACGATCCTCCGCCTTCCGCATCCAGTCCGTCCCAGCCATCTTTTTCAGCTCATCGGTCCATCTGGCTAGGGGGCGTCCTACCGTAGTATTCATAATATAAAATGAAATAATTCATATTCCTATCTTTAGCTACAGGTACGGAATATTACAATACGAGCGATTATCCAAATCCTTATGTGCATAAGAGCGAAATATTAACTACAACTACTGCCGACTTAACTGTGGTTGAAACACCGATATTTAAATCACATATTGGAAGACTCGACAACTGTTTTGTTGTGTTTCAAACATAGTTCAATCAAATTTGGTAAATCTAAGTTTGTTTGAACTATGTTTTGTTGCACTATTGGACGATTCATCCAATGGTTGTTTAAGATGTTGTTTATTTCAACTAACGGACGTCTCACCGACGGTTCATATATGGGTGGTTATAAAAAAGAAATAACCACCTTCTAACCTAGTCTATCTAAGTCAAACTGTGCGGACTATATTTTTATTTATAACCACCCATATATATGTATACATAATATATGAATAATCCGTCAGTAATATAAACTGCAGGTCCAATGAAAAATATTAAATTTTCGAGATTTCGAACTTCGGAATTTTTTATATTTTTTACTTTTTTTTACTCAATCAGCAGTACTAGGTGAAGGGTTCATTATTTCAATTGATCTTAACTTTAATTTCACGTCTAGGTGAATTAATCGTCGGTGATTTAAACGTAGGTGAATTAAACATTGGTGAGTTAAACTTCGATGAGTTAAACATCGGTGAGTTAACCATTATGTATTTCGTACACAAGTTATTTTGCAACCTTTAGATAATCAACCGTAGTTAAATGACCGTCGGCGAATTGATACGTAACACAAGTTAGTTACTTACATTTTAATAAATATATATTTTTTTATAATTTTCATTATTGAAGTGAAAACTTCTTTAGCGGCGTTGGATGGGTGTAAAATGTTAAGGAAGCGTCAGGATTAGTTGACCTTTGTACCGTAACCGACGACTGACGTCATACAAGATTAGGTAAATACTATCTATTTTGCAATTTACCCGAGATAGCGTCGTAGCTTAAACGGTAAGCACTTCGACTGTAAGTCCTCATAGTTTCAGATAGTATCGGGTTCAAACCACCTGGCCTTCTGAAACTTTTTGTGATTATTTTTTCTTTTTGTAATTTATTACATTTTATGATTATTTTTTCTTTCTGTAATTTATTACTTTTTGTGTTTATTTTTTCTTTTCATAATTTATTAATTTCTTCTGACAGAAAATTAGCAGAAAATAAGTGATAGGTTCTATGATTAGCGCTATATTATAGGTATGGTATGTTCTTTTTTATCTTTTTCTATGTATATAACGAAGAAAGAAAAAAAGAAAATGTTTTCACTTCTGCCGGCACTCCCAGAGTGCAACCCGTCTTTTTTTTTATTTGAACGTACACGTGAACACAGACATTTATTTTAGGTATAATATACTGAATGGCATTTCATGTTAGCTGGTGATGCTAATATACTTACCTATTACTGCTGTTTGTTACCCTTATCAATTAATTCGATCAAACATAAACTACAAAACATTTCAATAAATGACTAGGAAAGATAATAATAGCAACAAAATAACTGTAAACGCCCACAAACAATTATCAACCCTAATGAAATACGCATATAGTTGAACGCAAACACACACACACACACACACACACACACACACACACACACACACACATTCACTTGTATGTATAACACGCATGCTCACTAGCACATGTGCATGTAGGTATAAGATATTAGCCAACGCACACAAACAAACAAAATAACCCCGCCGCGTACAACTTATTAACACATCAAGCCGGTGCAACGGGACTTGGAAGAATTATTATTTAGCCGCTTAATAATGGAGTCATCATTTCGCCCATGACAGCTTCACACCTTGAGACGTAAAGCGAATTGACTCTCTTTATTATTCTCTCGGGCTGTTTTTTTTTTTTTTTTCACTCCATGTTGGGTTTACGAGCGGCTTTGTACGAACCCGCGCCGCCGACGTATCGTGAGAGGTGTTAAACAGGCTCAGAGTAAGAAGATAATCTAAATTGTTATATAGCTTTAATGAATTGAACGTGAAAATAATTAAGATAATGAACTGAGTTTAACGATTTGTTAAGAATGGACGACAAGTTCGGAGATAATAATTTGATGTAAGTATAAAGCCATTGTTGTTATTGATTTCGGATTGAGATTCCGATATCCGATTTAAATGGTTTCTCTGTATTGTAACTTTTTTGTGGTTTAAATGTAATTTGTTGCGGTTGTTCGTGGATGCTGTAGGTAGGGTACTGTACCAGGTACTGTGCCTGTTAATGAAAAGTTCGTATTCTGTTTTACTTAAAAAATATTTTATGCAAGCTCTTAAAACTGGATTGTGGTGGTATGGTTGGACCATTGAAAGAAAAAGCTAGCAAACTAATTACTTAATAATTTTGGGTGTACAAAGATCTATTAACATCAGTGAGGAACAAGGCAACATAATCTTCAAATTGGTGCACCTGTCATACCACGGGGGAGATTTAGCACAGGTTTTTATGTTTGTTTGTACATACAAAGTGTAAGTTAGTAAGTCCACTATATTTATATTCTAATTTTTTTGAAAAAAATATCTTATATTTTTTTCAAAAAATTTCTATCTCTAAAAGAACCATCTAACGTAGAGAATAAATAAGTAACCTTGTCTTACATATATAATAGTTGTAATAATAACTCAATCCATTTCATGAAAATTTCATCACAACAATCTCGCCCGAGTTTAATATCAATTTCAAAAATGTTAGTTTATTTATTAAATGGTATATTTAACTGAAATTGAAAATTAAAATTATAAAAAATGGGCCATCTGTCGGTATTAGGCCAAATCATTTAGGGGGCCTAAATGATTATGCTATAATCCGAAAGATGGCCTTATTTTTAAAAATTATTTGCCTTATTATAAATTATTCTAGACTTAGAATAATAACGCATAGAAACGCAATACGCGCGAGCTTTGAAGCCATTTCAACCAAGCCCGCTTACCTATTATCAGGGTTACCAGTGTTTTCACATAATAAGGTAAAATAATGAAAACAAATTCATTGGTATTAGTAAGTTTCAAAATACTCCATTGATTCGTATACTTTTACTTACTGTTTTTAGATATATACCAAAAGCTTTATTTTGAATAAAAATCTATTATTATTTATTTTTTATTCATAGCTATATAATATAAATATATTCGAAGCAAACTGAAATAATAAATGAAATATTTACAATTATATAATGCGTCGATAACAAATTTTACATGGACACGATTTATTAACTTAAAGTTTTCACTTCTGCCGGCACTCGCGGAGTATAACCCGTCTTTTTTATTAATTTATTTAAAATAACCACTCAATTAATCAATTATTTTAGAACATTTTTAAACTAATTTACTATTCTGTCTTTGGTTGTGCGAGCGAGATTGTACATCACCGATCGAACTGTCAAATGAATACGTTCAGATCCTTAGAGAAAGAAAGTAGGTATAGAGTAATAGACGGCGTGGCTGAATGAGCTAGAAGATTATTACCTAAGGTCAATAGTCAACGATTGCAGTGTTGCTATAAAATATGGTTTTCCCCCAAGTCTCGGGCGGTTTAAATACTTACAATTTCTGTTTCTAAATTGAACTGAGGATTAAACAATCACAGTCTAGACGGCATCTCCTCAAGATTGTGATTGTTATATAGTGAGTCTAGTCTTAAGTGTCAACGCAAATTTCGTAATTGAAGGCTGTCAGTTGTATTAACCGCCACCGCAGTCCGCGTCTAAGTGTGACGCTTTACTTGGCTGGAAGAAAATGAATGGAATAAATAAAAAGCGTATGTAATCATGTATAAACATTTATTATATGTACATCTTACATCATGTTTTATTTAGCGCATCTTTTAAGTCCTAATTTTAAAAGTCCTAAAACATTTGCAAAAACCGCACAACTCGTACATTAATAACAAAAAATATATTTAGTCCTAGCGATCGAAACTCCTAATCATTCGATGTCGTAATAATTATAATTATTAATATTAGGTCTTTGATTATGAAATTACCGTTATGTATGAAAACAATTAAACGATTTTTTTTCATGTTTTTTTTATATGTATTAATCGGAGTATTTACCCATGCAATTAATGCATCTATATATATAATAATAAATCAGCTAGACGGGAGGCAAAAAAATCTTCAAAGGCATTTTGTACTGTCTCTCGGGAATTGAATTTCTTTCCCGCCAAGAAGTTATCCATATTCTGGAAAAAGTAGTAGTCTGTAGGCGCAAGGTCTGGTGAGTATGGCGGATGACGGAGAGCTTCCAACCCCAGTTCTTGCAACTTGGAGACTGTCTGCTGTGCGGTATGAGGTCGCGCATTGTCGTGCAGAAGCAGCGGAGAAGAGCGATGGACCAATGCTGATTGGAGATGTGCCAGCTTCTCCATCATTGTGTTGAGTTCTTCACAGTAGACATCTGCAGTAATGCTCATCCCGGTTGGTAAGAAGCTGTGATGAATCACAACGGCGCTAGACCACCAAACAGTGACCATCACTTTTCTAGGAGTAAGTTTTCGTTTAGGGCATTGTTTAGGTGCTGAACCAGGATCCAAATAACTTGCTTAGCTGTTGCGGTTATCAAACAGAATCCATTTTTTCATCGCAAGTAACAATGCGTTTTAAAATTCCTTCATTTGCGTGTCTGTTGAGCAATGCAAGGTATGTCTCGACGCGTACTTCGCGCTGGAGATCATCGAGTTCGAGGGGCACCCATTAGTCAAGCTTTTTTACCTTGCCAATTTAACGCAAATGGACTAATATTGTTTTGACGGTGACGTCGAAAGCTGCTGCTAATTTAGCCGTAGGGTGTGTATCATCGGCTTCCACAATCGCCTTTAATTCTTTATTGTCGACCAAATTCTTCGGACGACCGCAAGGTTCATTATTCAGGTCGAAATTTCCAGAACGGCAGTGCAAACCAATAACAGGGGGTGCGTTGGTGTGTAGTGTTAGTTAGTTGTTAGTGTGCCGCTTGTGTGCCGCTTGTGCCGCGTTGCTGCCACGACGATACTTATAGTCTATAATTACTCGAATTTTTAACGTATCCATGATGACGAATAAGATTGAAATATCAATAAACAAATGACTACTTTAGGAAAATGAATTCCGTGTTTTTAAAATAAAATTAATAACATACATAACATAACATAAACTCACGCCTTTATCCCCCAAGGGGTATGCGGTGGTGCTAGGACCCACATTTCGCCAGTTTATGTTTAGGTCCCAATGTAATAGGTGGCGAGTCTATTGCCATTAACCGGGCACTTATGAACCTGCGATAAATACACACATAACGTCGGAAAGCATTGAAAAGTCATTGTTGTGTGCCATGGAAAATCTGGAATCGAACCCAAGACATTCTTGCCAAACAAAAATGGTACATCATATATTTTTTTACTTTCATAATTCTCTAATTTTAGAAGTTATAGGGGGGGGGGGGGCACATATATTACCACTTTGGAAATGTCACTCGCGCAAACCATTCAGTTTAGGAAAAAATTATGAAAAAGTTCTAAGTTTAGGAAACCCCCAAAATTTCTTGTTTCTTTTTCTATTTTTGTGTGATAATTTTAATGCGGTTCACCAAGTTTCAACAGCATAGTTCTTATAGTTTCTGAAAAAAAAGACAGACATGATGAATCTATAAGGGTTCCGTTCTTAGCCATTTGGCTACGGAACCCTAAAAAAGGACCTAACGCCACCGGCTCGTGTCCCACACTTGGGGACTTTTACTATGCTCATCTGGGCTCCTTAGGGAAACGATACCAATTTTCAAAACTACACGAATCATTTGGTCTGCATTATTAATCTTCTCATGCTAATAGATACAGACAAAGCAAAATAGGCCATCTTGTCGAAACGGAGACTCTCGCTCGCTCGCTTCGCTCGCTCGGTCAAAAGGTTAAGTTGTATTACGTAGATACTTTTGGTCTAGATAGCGCTATGTAGTATGTTCTAGAAATTTTTATTTCATATTTAGTACAGTAAATTGTAAATAGATGGCGTAGAGAGTAGTTGTGACAGTACGTTGTAATAAAAATTAATACAAAATCTTTTAATACCCGTTCGAAAAAAAATTGCACTCTATAAGTGTTAATGAAATAGAAGTCAGTTATAATTAAACCTGGTACGCTAATTGAACAATCTGCAGCTGAAAGTCGTTGACTAGAATATCTAGGCAGATAAACTCCAGTAATTAACAGTCTTAGTGAGAAAACTAGTCTTTGCACTAATACTTTAGAGTGGACTATAAGCATCAGGAAATCAAACTTCAATCTACAAAATTTAATATGTTCATTACAGAAAGGTCGTTACATCCTGTTTTAACTGTTACATCAACATTTAGACATTAACTTCAGTAGATAAAATCTTTCAAAAATATTTTACTTTTATTTTAAATAAAGTTTATGATAACGGTATATTGTAGGAGTATATGTATGCCTTGTATGTGTGTGTGGGCAAGAGCGATGTATGCGAGACGAGTCGGCCAGTTGTTGCGCAACGGTCGCTTCAGTTGAATGCAACTGAAGAGTTGACAATCGAAAAGCAACTGAAAAATTACTGATAGTTTGGTTTTTTTTGACAACAAATGGACTGCTGCAGCTTTTGATGGCCCACTTAATTTGTGCTGTGCTAATGGTTCGATGCTTCTTTTATACGACCGGACTAGATCAACTATCGACTGTTCACTGAATTACTGCTAACCTAACAGTAGGGGAGCAATAATTCGATGTTTTTTAACAACAACAAAAAATAACAACAAATGTTTGACAACTGCAAAGCAAATTGCGCCGAATAAAAATCATATTCAAAAAGTAGGCTAAACCATCTAGGGACGTGTAAAGGCAGAAATACGATTCATAATATTTGCCTCGATAGAAATTAGCTTCAAACATGACTCTAAAATGCTCAAATCGTTATTTCAGACACGTTTTAAACTAAGACGCCATTATCAAATAATGTCGAAGTTCAAAACTTTGTATTAAAAAATATAGCATAAAAGTATATTAAGACTGTTAAAGTTACATTTTGTCCCGCAGGTATAATTTTTATGAATTTTTATGTTTTTCAAGTTTTTTTTTTGATCAAAAATCTTGAAAACATATAAATAATCTAAATCGTTGCATTCAAGCTCTTGCGGCTATCTCTCTTTATCTCGCGGATATCTCTCTTTATCTCGCGGATATTGTATTACCAGTGCGAAGAGTATAGACGTCGCACTAGAACCCAGCCTTAAAGACATGATTTTTTTTTCAAATCAAAATGAAATCATGTCAACATCATAGTTCATTAGTAACGAAACAGCACTCGGGCGTCGGAGGGCGCAGACCGAGCACCGCTCCCCATGAGCGCGGGCCTGAAGGTGACGGGTGGGGCCGCCCGTCACCCTAGCAGAAGCAGGAGGATGCGCGCCACCCCACACCGGGAACGAGTCGGGGACCGCGTGGTCCCCCCTACCGAGGAGGGTCAGACCGAGAGGGATGGCCCTGGGTCAGCCAGGGTGCGAGGGATATGTCGCATGACAACCTCACCTTCGGCCTACCACTACGACCCACAGACGGCGTGCGGTTTAGTCGGTTCTAGTCCGACATAAACTTATCCGGGGATTTCTCGCACGTAAAAAAAAAGTAACGCAACTGCAAACTTCCACCATTTTCTCCCCAATTTTCTAGCAAAAAAAGCTCTCGATAAATATTGAGTTTTATCTTAAAGAACATGTATACCAGGTTTGGTGAAAATTGGTTAAGAAATGCGCGCTCTATACCGGAACTGATAAACGAACATATATATTTCGCTGAACCTTTGGTAACAGGAACGGAAGAAAGATCCGGTTTGGACTTGGTAAAAGTAAAGGTAGTGAATCTATATTTGAGAATCACACTAGGTTTCATCAAAAAAAAACTCTAAGGAACAAGCATCGATCTCTATGTAGTCAATACGAGTTGATTTTATCGCAAATTATAAGCTTTAGTACACTGGGCCTCTCGTATTTATTAAAGTAATGATTCCTTAATAATAATTTCAAGACGTAATTGATGGGAAATTTAATATACCATAATGTTGACGGGAATTAACGCCATCATGGTTTAGGTACATACATACCTTTGATTTGCCTTAGTCTTGTGCCTAAACGGAGATCTTTCGGTACGCAGCGTACTAGTACAATTCGTACGACGTACTAGTACACCTTAGTAGTACTATCGCTGTCGCATTCTATACTACTTACTCACTCGCACACACCTCGCCGTTCGGCCTATCGCTATCGCACAACAAATTCCAATATCCAACTACTGAACAGCATGCCTACTAACCAATAGACGTCCGACTGTCTGAATAATACTAAATGTCCGATTAACAGCTGTGGTTGAGTAACGTTGCTTTTAGTACAGTGCTTAGTTACGTTACCTAATAGTACATCGGACGCATACTACCCAACACTAATTTGCCTGACGTTTCGACCAGGTTACACCGGCCGTGGTCACAGCCGATGTAAATTGTATAATTTTAATGTTCAATACCATGTAAACTTCTGCCGAAAATTTTGAACGATGTCTAAAAAGTAGTTTTTTTAAAAGGTAAAAATTCGTAAACCACATTTTACCTTGCATTCAATCAATTATGTTACTTGCTGCTACTGAACCCTTCATGTGCGAGTCCGACTCGCACTTTGCCGCTATTTTCAGTCTTTTGCTTGTATATTGAAAACTACTCGATAGAATTTGGGCCACCCCATCTCTCCACATGTGATGTCGTACAAGGCGACTAAGGGATAGGGTCTGTTTAACTTTAACATCAGACAGATATGTACAGCCCAGACTCAGCCTCAGATGCATGGCTCGAGTCAACAATAGTGCCCGGAATACAGATTGGTGAAATGTGGATGTTAATTCACCTCTGTCTAATCCTTCGGGGATAAAGGCGTGATTATATGTATGTATGTTAATAATATCTCTTTAGTCAATTCTACATTAAATTTACACAATTTACATCAGCTGTGACCACGGCCGGTGTAACCTGGTCGAAACGTCAGGCAAATTAGTGTTGGGTAGTACGCGTCCGATGTACTATTAGGTAACGTAACTAAGGACTGTACTAAAAGCAACGTTACTCAGCCACAGCTGTTAATCGGACATTTAGTATTATTCGGACAGTCGGACGTCTATTGGTTAGTAGGCATGCTGTTCAGTAGTTGGATGTTGGGTCTTGTTGTGCGATAGCGATAGGCCGAACGGCGAGGTGTGTGCGAGTGAGTAAGTAGTATAGAATGCGACAGCGATAGTACTACTAAGGTGTACTAGTACGTCGTACGAATTCTACTAGTACGCTGCGTACCGAAAGATGTCCGTTTAGGCACAAGACAATCAAAGGTATGTATGTACCTAAACCATGATGGCGTTAATTCCCGTCAACATTATGGTATATGAAATTTCCCATCAAATACGTCTTGAAATTATTATTGTGGAATCATTACTTTAATAAATACGAGAGGCCAAGTGTACTAAAGCTTATAATTTGTGATAAAATCAACTCGTATTGACTACATAGAGATCGATGCTTGTTCCTTTGAGTTTTTTTTGATGAAAAGATGATCCTTCAAGTTTACCTAGCATCCAGTACCTAGTGTGATTTACAAATATAGATTCACTACCTTTACTTTTACCAAGTCCAAACCGGATCTTTCTTCCGTTCTTGTTACCAAAGGTTCAGCGAAATATATATGTTCGTTTATCAGTTCCGGTTTAGAGCGCGCATTTCTTAACCAATTTTCACCAAACCTGGTATACATGTTCTTTAAGATAAAACTCAATATTTATCGAGAGCTTTTTTTGCTAGAAAATTGGGGAGAAAATGGTGGAAGTTTGCTGTTGCGTTACTTTTTTTACGTGCGGGAAATCCCCGGAGGAGTTTATGTCGGACTCGAACCGACTATACCGCACGCCGTCTGTGGGCCGTAGTGGTAGGCCGAAGGTGAGGTTGTCATGCGACATATCCCTCGCACCCTGGCTGACCCAGGGCCATCCCTCTCGGTCTGGCCCTCGGTAGGGGGGACCACGCGGTCCCCGACTCGTTGCCGGTGTGGGGTGGCGCGCATCCTCCTACGATGCGCGCCCGCGCCGCCGAGGTCTGCCTACCTTCAGGCCCGCGCTCATGGGAAGCGGAGGTCGGTCTGCGCCCTCCGACGCCTACGAATTATGATGTTTGGCCGAAAGATAAAGGACATGATTTCATTTTGATTTACAAAAAAAATCACGACTTTAAGGCTGGGTTCTAGTGCGACGATCGTACTCTTCGCATTGGTAATACAATATCCGCGAGATAAAGAGAGATATCCGCGAGACAAAGAGGGATGGCCGCAAGAGCTTGAATGCAACGATTTAGAGTGTATATACGTTTTCAAGATTTTGATCTTAAAAAAATCTTGAAAAACATAAAAATTCATAAATATTATACCTGCGGGACAAAATGTAACTTTAACAGTCTTTATATACTTTTATGCTATATTTTTTAATACAAAGTTTTGAACTTCGACATTATTTGATAATGGCGTTTTAGTTTAAAACGTGTCTGAAATAGCGATTTGAGCAATTTAGAGTCATGTTTGAAGCTAATTTCTATCGAGGCAAATATTATGAATCGTATTTCTGCCTTTACACGTCCCTTGATGGTTTAGCCTACTTTATGAATATGATTTTTATTCGGCGCAATTTGCTTTGCAGTGGTCAAACATTTGTTGTTATTTTTTGTTGTTGTTAAAAAACATCGAATTATTGCTCCCCTACTGTTAGGTTAGCAGTAATTCAGTGAACAGTCGATAGTTGATCTAGTCCGGTCGTATAAAAGAAGGATCTAACCATTAGGACAGCAAAAATTAAGTGGGCCATCAAAAGCTGCAGCAGTCCATTTGTTGTCAAAAAAACACAAACTATCAGTAATTTTTCAGTTGCTTTTCGATTGTCAACTCTTCAGTTGCATTCAACTGAAGCGACCATTGCGCAACAACTGGCCGACTCGTCTCGCATACATCGCTCTTGCCCACACACACATACAAGGCATACATATACCCCTACAATATACCGTTTTACATTTGAAATATAATGAAATGTCAAATTTCTAGCGTCATGTTAGGTTTTTTATTAATATTAACCTTTAATGAGTTTGAGAAGTAGTATAATCTATGGAACTGGACATGACAGCACGAAAATTATTCAATTTAAAAACAATTACGAATTTCTATTCCAATCCGACATAAATGGTTCATATGATTACATAAATTTACGAACTGTGGAAATATTAGAAACATATTCTATGGGAACCCGCTTTTTTGTATTACAAACACATTCTACTTGTATTTATATTATATTATTATTTATGTATTTATGGCATTCGTTTCGTCTCTTTTTCTATTATTAATCTCATTTTCATCTTCATGTAAATTAGTTTCTAAACTCGATGTGAACCAGGATTGAATCGAGAAAAGCCTGTGTACACGGTTTGGTTTGTTTTATATCGATCGATACAGATTTCCATCATTATGAACCACACTGATCTTTTCGATTGACTAGTTTTCTAGTTGGGATCGATTTTGAACTAGTAGTTGGGTATTTTAACGGGATGATTCCTAATGAACTATACTCGCATACTTATGAACTGAGCACAGGGTTGCGTTTCCTACACAAAATACTGTTCCAATTTCATCGATTCAAAAGTCGGTGAAGTTGAAACCAGTTCATTGAATTGAATGAGAAAAATCAAGTTGCTGACCGTCTACCGAGGCTCTAACACAAACGTTATCTCATTACCCATCGATATGTCATAGTCCCAATAAAATCATTGGCACTATGACATATCGGTGGGTAATAACATCTCAACTAAAAGATTTTTGATTATGTTATTATTTACGGTAATATAGAAAGTGTTCTGACGATAACAGCCTCTAGCATTATTCAATATGTTAAGATGAATTCCTTGCGTTAATGATTTAACAATACGCATTTACATCGCAGACAAAAATGTTTTGATACTTGCATGTTGCAATGTTACAATGTCTTTTGTTATGTTCGTGTCAGGTGGCTGATGGCTGCTAAAAGAACTGGCTAATTAGCCAAAGTAGACCTTGTTGTCTTCCTTTTATGCATGTATTAACGTCCGGTTTCAGCATATGTTGTGTTATGGCTTTCTGTTCGTCATAATCCTTTTGTATTGTGCAAATTTGGTTTTTAATTTGTTGATTGGATTGTGGGTCGCCTTGACAGCTGTTGTTATGAGATGCGGTGGATACAGGCTCGGCTTCCGTGGTATCGTGTTGTTGTGAAATAAAATGTTGGTCAAGTGCAATTTGGACTCACGTTTATGAATGGTTCCGTACCATGGTAGATACTCGTTGTTTTTCGTATGTTTCAAACAGAGTGAAGCGTCATACTAATAATGTCTGTAGTTTATTATTTGCTTTTTCTTAACTTGCTCTATATGGATTCTCGGCTATGATCTGGCAACTAATTTTGAAGCAGTGGTACCGAACTGATTTAATAGATTTTTTTTAAATTTTATTGTTCATTGTTATAGAAGCAATAGGAAATTTCAAAATAAGTATTGTCGCTATGAAATAGTTATTATAGGTATATGTTCTGAAAGATAAATATACAATGAAGTCTTACAAGGATTTGAATATAAACAGGTATTTAAATAGAATAAATAAGTTAGAGTAGCTAACACTACAACAATTGTTTTTATTGTTTTGACGCAGTGTTAGCTGCTCCAGTTAATACTACTAAATTTATACCGTTATACCCAGTTTGAGCCATAGTATACATTCTCAATTTATTCAACCATAGTACAACTCGCGCAGAATGCAAAGTAATTAGCCATAAATTAAATATTCAATTACAGAAGCTACTTAATTGAGTCGTGGCCGTCGCGGTTGGTAATTTAATTATGTCTGTCCGTCTGTCTGGCTCGGTGGTTGCGCGCGGGCACCTCACCTCACACATTACCATGTTCAATATAGTTTGTTACGAATGACCACTTCTTCATCGATATTGAGTATAATTGTCAGGTATTCCCATTAAAATGTATAATATTTCCGCTGTTACATGTTTTATTAAGAGAGTTGCATCAGATTGACCTGATGATAGCTTCGGTGGTGTATACTTCAATATCGCTAAAGGGTTGTGGAGGTCACATGGCAGTCGCTTCACGGAAAATCATCGGATGCGACTGGGATTAACGCAAGGATGAAGAAGACATTAAATGGCCCTGTTATGTCTACATTCAAGTGGTAATCCCGTTTGCATCCATAACCTGTACCTTAGGCCCTGCGCCTGAAACCTTACTCCCCAGGAAAGGCATCAGCCAGGCTAGCTTGCAGGCCATAGAAGCTTAGAGTAGAGAACCATCCACGTGTCATTATGATTACTGGTCAATTGTTATACCAAAATTCTTCGCTCTATTTATCTCCACTTCAGTGAATATATAGCCTCGATCCTTAATTAAATAAATGTTACTGTCATGTGGGTGGAAATACTTTATACTCTGTACACTTATTATATTTTAAATCATCATCATCTATGTCTGCTAGAAGTGCCTTAGAATTTTGATGATCGGTCAGTCAGTGAGTGACAATATTAAGAAACTTTGACTCATTATAATTCTTAAACTACTGGTCCAAATCGCTTGAAGTTTGAAATATACTGAGTTTATACAATGCTTGCTTGGTTGCTGAAAATTCAGGCTTCTAGTTATATCCATAACAAAGTTATATCAGGTCTATATTCTCCTCTCTATTCATCTTCACTGCAGTGAAAATGTAGCCTAATAATCGATCCTTAAATAAATAAATGTTACCGTCATGTTTTTAACTCTTTACACGAGTACACCCGCTAATATTAATTTCCATAAATTCGGATCACAAGTCGAAATAAAATTATTGACTTATTTATTTTTTGTGAACGTTACCGGCGGATGTTTAATTAATAAACGCTATACTAATTATAATAAAAAATGACGTATTGTAATGGTTGAACGTAAAGTGTGCACGTTCGATGGCAATCGTAAAAACAGCGAGCCCCGCCTTGTCGGGCAGTGTGCGCGATCGACTAATATCTGGACAAAAAATGTAAACTTGTTTTAAAAATGATAAATTCAGAAGTGTATTGAATTCTAGAGTAATTAGTTTCTTATAAAGGTTTAAGTTAATTGCTATTTTCACTAGCCTTCAAAGTAGATTTTATAATTAGTGATCTGCTTCGGCTTCGCATGGATGCAAATTAACTGTATACTAGCTGTTATTTGTACCTACTTTATGCATTATTTTAGTTTATATTCACCTCAGTGCCAAATTTCCTTCTTACACGAATTATTATTTTTTCTTTTCTCTCTGGAACCACCTTAGCGGTTGGAATGAAAAAATCTATTTAGGCAAAACAAAACGTTTTGAGTTCAGTTACTAGTATATCACCCTGCTTTGCCTGATAATAAAACAAGTAGGTGCTGGTACTTAAAAAGAAAATACGCCAAGCTAAGCTCAGGTAAGTATTTAATGTATTAGCAACGCAACCAGCAACCAGCAACCATCTGCTCAATTAATTTAATATTAATACTTTAATTACGTATGAACATGATATGCATAGTAATAAGTTTTTAAAGTGGGCCATGAAGAAACTTGTAAGATAATTAGATAATTACATGTTAATAATAGAGAGTGAACAAGCTTCGGATGTAAATAGCTTTTTAAGTAATATGTAAAGCGCGAAATATTACGCGTGGGTTCTTGAGTACCTCTACTAAACATTATGCCAACATTGATTTATAGAATCAATTTTATGAGTCAAGGATTTGTTCAAAATTACACATTTAAAATGGCTGGCTAACTTCTGATGACGAAAAAGAACTAGACTTTTTTGAAAGTAGAACGCAATTAGGAGAAGCGGGTTGAATGTGTGTATAGACTCACTTTTTAATGAATTATTTTTGTGGGCAATGCACCAATATTAAATTGGATATCGTTTTAATGCCCATATGATAACAGAAAGGTCAGTTTCTGATCCTAGTCAGTACTAGGATCAGAAATTTTCTCTAGTCCAGTGACTAGAGCAAGTTTAGGAGGGGAGGGGCCCTAAACTGTGTGGTTAAAAAATTGAACTAAGAAACGAATTAAGATTTTACGATCACACGTAAATATAATTGTTTCAGTGGCAATTAATATATTATATGTTAATGTGTGTAATTAAACTAAAGATAATGGCTTTAACGTGTTTGGCGTTTTATGATTACTATATATTAACTACTTAATAAGTAATTATCATTACTATAATAAAATTATGAGATTATTATGAAAGTAACACGCAGTTTACGAGGATTTAAACTTGTATATATTATTTTCATCATTATTATCTTAGCTTTGAACCCCGATTACATCCAACTCCTTCGGAATCCTGGGTCCGACTTCCAGCTTATTTTCCCCACTTTGCACGACCTTAGGCATCCATAACAGTGAGACCGTCGCGTCGGCATTCCATTCAACTTCAGACCAGAACTGCTTGTGTCTCCTCCTCATAAGGCCTTCGGAAGTGGCATGACCATAAAGGTTATTGGATAGCCACGTAGCCAGGCGGTTGCCACAAAACATCGTCGTACCCGCGAAGGTGATTCTCCTGCATTGTATCTGTTATGTGTTGACATGGAGGCTACTAAAATTGCGAGTGAAGGCAAGCGTCAATACATGTGTATGTGTTTATTGTCGAATTTTATTTTAATTTTTTTATCCAATCCATCGGTAAAAGAGCTCACAGTGTGCCGGCAATACCAGCCAATTACATAAAAGCGTTTCATTTGCCGCTGCAAACCCCGCGCGATACCATCGCGTTCAGTTTCACGAGGGTTTGCTCCACACTGGACCTCGACATAATTACAACACCCCATTGCAAGCAAAGATGGCTCTCTACCTATAAGAAAAGAGAACACCTAAAAAAACACATTTTCATGTATCAATGTAGATTAACGATTCCCTAACCTAAGTAATTATAAATGTAAATTCATTGAAGATTTTTGGAAATTTCGCTCCTCATCAGCATCACCTACCAGGTTGCGTTCTATGCTCCCCTACTTAACCATTATTTTTGGTTTGCGAGAATAACTGCCGACTGGCACCCACTCCGAGAATTAACTCAGGTCCTCATCCGACAATCAGCAAGTATACAGGCTTACTGGTTGGAGGGACAGACATTCGGCATATAAATATTCTACAATCAATATTATTATTATTGATATATTTAGATGTTTTATTTATAAGAAATACTTACACGAGAAAAAGAAGTAGAACCTGTTCTATTTCTTTTCGTGTGCCTAAATATCTTGATGGGTTTTCATACACCGCATGCACTCACGACTAAGTAAATGTCAGGTGGATCGCTAATAATAGGGACACTACTATAACAATATGAAATTACGCTATTCGATAATGAAAACATTATGACTTATTGAAAAGTTAATTGAATTCTGTTATTCAATGGGAGCATAACGGAACATACCAGTATCTGAAGAACGCATCGAGTGAGAGATTCGAAACAAATGCTCGTATGCGTCGTATTAATTAATGAAGCCCATTATTCTTCGCTTATCCTCCTTACCGAGATTCCGAAGCTCGTTTTGTATGAAGCGGAAGGCCAAATGTGAAGGTAGGATTATGAAGTACGTGCCTTGTGGATTGTTGCTATGCAGTTTTTTTTAAAGACAACATATGTAATTTTTGATGGTAAGTGAGATGGCAAACTATATAATATCTACCACCTTTATTCATCATTAGGATTAAGCCGCTAAGGCGTTGATCATACTTGCATTCGATGCTTTCATCCTGGAGTCAATGATGGTACACCTAACCTCTCTCTTCCAAAGTCAAAGTCAAAGTAAAAATCATTTATTCTGCATAGAACATTAAAACGGCACTTACAAAACGTCAAGTTAAAAAAATCTAGAGTAGTTTAGCAAATGGACCACCGGTTCGAAACGCGGCCCCGACCTGAGAAGACTCCGGCGAGAAACTCAGCGGGCATTTTTGAAGTGAAAACTTCTTTAGCGGCGTTGGATGGGTGAAAAATATTCGACTCGCGTCAGGATTGCTTGACCTTTGGACCGTAACCGACGACTGACGTCATACAACATAAGCTAGACAGTCTATAGCTTTTGCAAGATACGATAAATAGCATCGTAGTCGACTTTAAGTCCTTATGTTTCAGATAGTACCGGGTTCAAACCTGGCCTTCTGACACTTTTATGATTATTTTTTCTTTTTGTAATTTATTACTTTTTGTGATTAATTTTTCTTTTTGTAATTTATTACTTTAAGTGTTTTTTTTTTTTTTTTGTAATTTATTAATTTCTTCTGACAGAAAATTAGCAGAAAATTAGTGATAGGTTCTATGATTGGCGCTATATTATAGGCATAGTATAGTATGGTATGTTCTTTTTATCTTTTTCTATGTATATAACGAAGAAAGAAAGAATGAAAATGTTTTCACTTCTGCCAACACTCCCAGAGTGCAACCCGTCTTTTTTTTCCTTCCTTTCCTTTAAGACTTAGCTTATGTTACTTTAATTGGAGTGACTGCCGTGTGACCTTCCAACACCAAAATAAAAGCAGGCGCTAGTCTCATCCAATATCTTAAATATAAATTTCCAGTTTCTTACCATCAGCAGGGTGGTATTTTGTCACACGATACGTGACTATTTTTTTATGCAACTGAGGTGGGAGATAAGCACACTGCCCACTTGATGGAAAATGGTTACCGTGGCCTATGGACGTGTGCAACACCAGGAGAGTCACACTCATGCTGCCAACCCTGTAAACACAGAGAGTTTATGTGCCGTCAGTGTAGAGGACAAAGCAGGAATAGCCTTTGGTCTTCCCACTGTCAGCACAAAAACTCTCCAGTGAGCTCTGGCTACCCTACTTACCGCCGGGAACACAACTCGAGGTTATTATGGCCGCGTTATTCTGTAGGGTGGAGGTACTTCTCCAGTCGGACTGCTCATTTGGACGGAAATACCAACGTGTCCTACCTAGGTAAACTAAACTAAAGAAATACACAGCGTAAATATAAGATTTTATAATCGTTGATCGATCATATACCATTAGGTGATATATCTACTATATACGCTCGGAGCCAGATGCCCTCACTGTTCGGTTAACGATCACGGGGTTAAGTTACCTAGGTTATGGTTACCATATGGGTGACGTTTAGTTGTGTTACATCTGAGCGCTTCCGTGCTTCGGAGGGCACGTTAAAAGTCGGTCCCGGCTGTGTTCAACAGTCGTTAGGTCAAGACGAGGCCTATATAGGCGACCTGAACAACACTCCCAAAAGAAGAAGAAGGTGACAATGTCTGAAATAAAACAACCTTCAAACTAAAACCCTCTGAAACCGACCAAAAACCAAAGCTCTTGTGAATTTCACCAACAAAACATCACTAAACTGTAAACCATTCTTTAGGAGATATAATATTCTGTAAAACAAGAAAGTAAGGAAACTTCCAATTGGCTGGACAATCGCGCAGATTTATCATAATAATAAGGCGTTAAGAAAATACGTTTAATAGTTTGTTAAGAGTGGTAACGTGGGTATAATAAGCGCACTGCCAGTAATAACAGTAACAGTGAAAAATAATAACCGCGGAGATAGCGACGCGCCTCCATTTTGCTTAGTCCATTTTATTTTTGAATGAAGTTATATAAAAATACCTTAAAAGATGCCTTCGTAAAAATTGTTGTGGATTATGTTGTACATTTTCATTAAAATAAACTCTTTAAATAACTAAATACTTAATAGTTTTCGGGTTTTTTTCTGTACAGATTTAGACCGCGAAAAGTCGGCTTCTAGGACACTACACTACTAGAGGTCATAACATCGAATGAATCACGTTTTGCTTGTTTCAAATCTATTTTAGTTATTTAGGATCATCAGAGCTTGCACCTGATAGTACCGAACACAAAAAAGATTCGGATGTTATGCACGCGCAGACAATATTATCAGTGATTCATTTTTATACATTTGGACTAGCTGTTGCTCTCAGTTCTGCCTGCGCGGATGATGGTTATCGCGATCAAACATGAGCATGGTAAAGAAAGATCATCATCTCATTCATCTCTGTAACAAACGGACTGAGTTACTTTTGCTTTTAAAACATTAAGTATGAGAGTATGGATTCGATCACCGGTCGATCCCACTTCTGATCTTCTACAGACAATCTTTTCCATAATAACTGTCTTTTCAAACCTAAACACGTAACGATGAGTTATAACATATACCTATAACTATACTTATTGGCTTCAAAGTCTTTATCTATCTGAGTAAGAAGCATGGCAGTTAATAAATAATAAGACGAGCCAAGCCGTTCGATCCGCAATACAAATGGCGGGGCGGTGCAGCCGAGCTGCGTGTGCGCTGATGCGCGATACCAACGCCTCTGCAATTTTTATTGTTTATCGAATATTTTACGAGAATATTGTAAACTACTTATTCTTTACGAGGATGGGATGTAATACATTTCAAAATAACAAATATGAAAGTTTGCAACTTCTTCTTAGCGTTAATCCCAGTCGTATCTGAAGCTTTCAACGCGGAGTCTAGGGATCGCTTTACCAGTCTAACTGCGGATTTGACGGAACTTTGATATTTTCCGTAAAGCGACTGCTATCTGATCTTCATAAGACAATGGGAATATGAAAGCACTGCAGTTAGACCAGTTTTTGGACTTTTTAGGGCTCCACCTGGGTAGTTGGTACCCTAAAAAGGGACCGAGATGGCTTAACATGCTCTCCGAGGCATGATCAGACCAATGTGAAAACCCATAATCATGCGTACATGTAAGTCTTTCATATGATATGGCTGTATGGTCCCCTGCTGTGGTTTTCCGAAGCGACTACAATATGAGGTTCTTCAAGAAGGACATCAGATGGTTCTTACAAGGGTTGACAGTACGAGTGTGGCGCTCTTGGTATTGCACACGTCAATAGGTCACTGTAACCACTTCCCCGTTGTGCTGTGTGCTTGCCTGCCACCTAAATTGTTCAATAAAAATCTGAAAAAAAAAAGACGGGTTGCACTCTGGGAGTGCCGGCAGAAGTGAAAACATTTTCTTTTTTTCTTTCTTCGTTATATACATAGAAAAAGATAAAAAAGAACATACCATACCATACCTATTATATAGCGCTAATCATAGAACCAATCACTTATTTTCTGCTGATTTTCTGTCAGAAGAAATTAATAAATTATGAAAAGAAAATTAATCACAAAAAGTAATAAATTACAGAAAGAAAAAATAATCATAAAAAGTAATAAATTACAAAAAGAAAAAATAATCACAAAAAGTTTCAGAAGGCCAGGTGGTTTGAACCCGATACTATCTGAAACTATAAGGACTTACAGTCGAAGTGCTTACCGTTTAAGCTACGACGCTATCTACCGTAACTTGCAAAATAGATTGTCTGTACCTAATCTTGTATGACGTCAGTCGTCGGTTACGGTTCAAAGGTCAACTAATCCTGACGCTTCCTTAACATTTTACACCCATCCAACGCCGCTAAAGAAGTTTTCACTTCAAAAATTAGCACACATAGATTATGGTTTAGTAGCATATGGGCTACTTACTATCCCAGAAATAGGATCCTGCGAGTCGCGTGAACGAGATTCAATTGTATTTATTGTCTTCCGCTATACTAACATGCTCTCCTGTCCGTATTCCTTATTTATTAGGGGTTGTCATAACTTCTGTGCTATTCCATTCATCTCTGGTTGCAGTCATCTCAACATTTACTCCCCTTCTATCCATATCATCTTTCACACAGTCCATCTGTATATCGCCTCTTAGCTCTTCCTCTCTTCTTGTAGCCGACCACATCCATAGGTAATGGCTTCCTCATGACAATACTTTTAGCCCTATGCATTACATGTCCGAACCAGTACAAACCATTTTCTCGTGACTTTTCTGTGATTGGCGCTACTTTGAAACTTATGATTGTATTGTCATGTCATTAGGTTCAATACATTAAAGAGTATAATTGTTACTTAATATTTTTATCCACGTGTTCCTGAAGAATGAAGCAGGGATGAATCAGCTAGTACCTAGTAGAAAACAATAAAAGGGACAGGAACACACAGTTTTAAAAATATATAAAACTATGTATAAATTGCTTACTCTAAAGTTGCAACATAATATTTTTTCAACATGGAACACATGTCACGCCTTTAAACCCCCGAAGGAGTTGGCAGACGTGTATAAATACGCGCATTTTACCTCCTATGATTATTATCGATCCCACGTCAAAGAATTGTATTAATTGAAATTTAATTTAATTTTCCCACATACGTTACAACACAATGAAATTTCTCAATTACGCATCAAAACCTGCCAATGGAGGCGCAGTATTTAGCACAGGCACACAAATCACGGGCTAACCCCTCCGCCGCCGCAGGGGTATTTATCGGCACAATAAACTTGAGTAATTTATAACGAGCAATAACAATGTGTATGCTGGATCGCGGGGGTCATTTCTCAAAGGCACACCTCGCCCGTAGCGGCTATCGGACAAATTAAATAGCGTGTACGGATGGACGAAAGCGGACGCCCGGACGGATGAACAATCGGTAGGCTTCGACTCTTATTAAATGATAAGGGTTATAATATTAATGGTTTGAGGTACAATCACCTTGTTTTGTAAGGGATTTTTATTCTATTACATTGTTTTGCATCAGAGAGCACAATAAGCCGTCGATTCCAGTTGTCATACGAGCTAGTCATCATCATATCAGCCACACACAGTCCATTGCTGAACATAGGCCTTTCCTATAGACTTCCAGAACGACCGATCTAAAGCATTCCGCATCCAGCGCTTCCTGGCGACCTTGAGGAGGTCGTCCTTCCACCTAACTCTTGGGCGTCCTACACTACGTTGGCCCGTATGCGGGCACCATTCTATAACTATTTTACTCCATCGGCCATCTGTTCTGCGCGCTATGTGTCCCGCCCACTGCCACTTCAACGAGCTAATCCACTGGGCTACGTCGCCGTCGGTTACTTTTGTTCTCCTACGGATATCATCATTTCTGACGCGATCACGTAGGGAAATACCGAGCATAGCCCTCTCCATAGCGACTTTAAGCTTCTTTAAGAGACCTATAGTAATCACTGGTAACAAACATTGATTAAAGACTGCTGTCGTCTTTAGGCACTGAGGTATGTCGGACGAGAAGACATTTTGTAGCTTCCCGAACGAGCTAGTGGTTAGGGGTAACCCGGTTCCTGCTGGCTTCCCAATGCGTCGAATGGTGCATGACAAACTAGCTCGAAACTAAAAGATCTACCAGCTTCCCTTTTCCAAATTTTCAGCCTTCACTACTGATACGAGCCGTAAAAAGTCTGACAACTGGTCTATTACTTCGATATCACCAATAACCTGTGAAAAGCGAACCCCGGACTCCGAGATTTAATGTCATCATCGGTGGGTTTCAAAACCCGCAACAAATCTAATGTCTTAGAATAGTATTATAATTATAAGTCCGTGTGGCGACGGACAAATAATACAAATATCACCACCATAAGTAAGAAGCAACTAACGGAAAAATACGCAGACAATATCACTGCGAGAGAAGGAAATCTAAAAAAGAAATCTTAGAATCGTGTTATAATTAAAAGTCCGTGTGGCGACGGACAATGAATACAAATATCACCACCATAAGTAAGAAGCAACTAACGGAAAAATACGCAGACAATATCACTGCGAGAGAAGGAAATCTAAAAAAAAAACTCTTTGGCAACCCGTCTGGCCAGTAGGGCAACAATAGGCTAAAGCCTTCCAACATTGGGAGAGGCCTATGACCAGCCGTGGACTGCAGTATTCAAGTCTACAATACACTTAAATGACACCTCTAGTCAACACTAGTGTTTACTATAAAAATTTACCTAATACCATTATGTATACTGTAGCACAATAAAGAGGTTCTGAACACTGCGTGCATGCGACTATTATATATTATACTACGGTGTCATAAATCTCAAACATTAATTAATGTCAGATTGAATACTTTTTATCAATCTCTCGAAATAGGTAATTTAATTCCATACATAAACGCGAGAATCAAACAAATGGATTAATTTTAATTACAACAGCATATAAGATATTATTATCTCTTCTATTATTGAACACGAAACGCGCATAAACCTGTCTCGCAGCGCCATAAAACTGTTTAACGCACTACACCAACGTCTCAATTCTCCAGACGTGATATTATTGCGATCAGAGTTACGTTCATCAAGTTTAAAGTAATAATTGTCAGCCACCGCTCGCATCTCCAGCTCCAAAGGTATTATTGTCGATAACTTAATTATCAATATTAATAGCTTAAATAGAACCAAGTGACTAAACACTACCATTACACTTTAAAACATACGCGCAAAACTAATTAACATTCGCAAGTAATTACACCCGAGTCCGGCTCAGTCTTAGTTAATATCTTTATAAATTACGACCCAAATCAATTTGTGTCTTACGGGACCTAAACAGAAATTTAATTAGCGATCCCCAACAGCACAAATGTCAAAAAGGTATTAAGAAAACGAGTAAAAAATTAATACGAGAGGCTCGCATACTTCCAGGTACCAGACACGTTGTGGCAAATTGAAAAGGACGCGCTTGCTCTCCGAGCTAATAATAAATTCTCAAATAATAATAATCCATAAATAATAATCGTGGAAAGAACAAAATAAAAATATACACGACGAAATAATAAAGGATTTGCTCGGGAACCGCGTTCGACACGGGTGGATTTTGATAGGGATTTCACGCCCGCGACGAACTGATTGCTTTGTACCTTGAGACAATGTTCCTAACTTTTTCGTTCAAATGAAATGTATACGAAAATTCAAGAAGTTAATGTTCCGAAACAACACTTGTAAATTGACACGTAGAACACGCGTTACCCGCGCTAAGTACCGCCCATAAACAGCGCAGCGCTGCGTCCAGTCACGATCGCGCTACGATAGTTCTAATTCTTATCATAGTAATGCGGCAAGTAAGTAGCAGCATGCTATAATCAAATACCATAAATGCGCCCCGTGTGCACCGCTCCGGCGAACATAAAATTGTTTTTTCGTCCAAAGCTATAATTAGGCGATACGTTACGTTTTTGTTTGGCCCACATTTCCCGATCCTCTAATTTTTGTGTTTTTTGCCGCTCCTTTTGTAGTCGTTAATATGATTACACCGTTGGGATGATGGCTTCATACGTGTTTTAGGTTATAACTTAATTTGCTCGGGTTACTTATTTGTTTTTTTATTGTTGTCCGACTTCCTGAGAGTCTGTCGTGTGTTTTTTGCGGCTGGTCGTTAGGCGGAGGTGATTGAATGTGATGGTGGGCAAATTGTTGGGCTCGGCGTCTCGTCGCCTGCGCCACTGCACGTACTTGCTTGAATCCAAGTGTTGACTCAGTGTGTATTGTAATTTGATTGTAATCTGTTAGCGGAAGTTTTGTGGTCCCATATGATTGCTTAGTAACAGCGTCAGGGCCGTCATATTTAGACGATATTGGACGTTTATCTTATTTTTTAAGCGTAAATTAATTTCTAATGAGTTAGAGAGTCGGGCCGGCGCGTTAGGCTTAAGAATGTCTTAATAATGGTCGTGTTCGTTACATTACAGCGGCAACCGCTTTGCAAACACCGCTTTAATTCGCTTAACGGGATTTTAAACGATAATTTAGCTTAATGCGGATACTTGAACACTCATTTTATTTCTTTGTAAAACAATATGTAAATGTCATACCCTAGTCGTTTCTTACCCTATCATCATTTCAGCCGAAAGACGTCCACTGCTGGACAAAGGCCTCCCCCAAGGATTTCCACAGTGACCGGTCCTGCGCCTTCCGCATCCATGCCCTTCCCGCGACCTTCACCAGGTCGTCGGTCCACCGTGTGGGAGGCCTGCCTACACTGCGTCTTCCGGCGCGTGGTCGCCACTCGAGAACTCTCTTGCCCCAACGGCCATCTGTTCTACGAGCTATGTGCCCCGCCCACTGCCACTTAAGTTTGGCGATTCTGTGTGCTATGTCGGTTACTTTAGTTCTCCTGCGGATCTCCTCATTTCTGATTCGATCACGCAGGGAAACTCCGAGCATAGCACGCTCCATCGCCCTTTGGGTGACCTTGAGCCTTCTTATGAGGCCCATAGTAAGGGACCAAGTCTCAGTTCCGTAGGTCATCGCTGGCAACACACACTGATCGTAGACTTTAGTCTTGAGACACTGCGGTATTTTGGACGAGAAGATATTACGAAGCTTCCCGAACGCTGCCCAGCCGAGTTGGATTCGACGATTGACCTCTTTCTCAAAGTTGGACCTGCCTAACTGGACTGTCTGTCCCAGGTAAACATATTCGTCGACAACTTCGAGTGTAGAGTCTCCAACCTTTAAAGAAGAAGTGGGTGCGACATGGACATTTGACATAATTTTCGTCTTGTCCATGTTCATTTTGAGGCCCACTTGTTGGGAGGCTCTACTGAGGTCTTCGAGCATTGTGCCTAGGTCTTCCAAGGTCTCAGCCATGACTACGATATCGTCAGCGAATCGAAGGTGAGTGATGTACTCGCCGTTGATATTGATGCCGAGTCTTCTCCAGTCCAGGAGCTTGAAAACATCTTCCAGGCCGGCGGTGAACAGTTTCGGAGATATAACGTCTCCCTGTCTCACCCCTCGCTGCAACTGGATAGGTTTTGAGCTTTGATCCTGGAGGCGGACTGACATGGTGGCGTTTTCGTACAAACACTTCAGCGCTTCGATATATCGATAGTCAATTTGGCACCGTTGGAGAGACTGTAGCACAGCCCAGGTCTCGATCGAATCGAAGGCTTTCTCATAGTCCACAAACGCCAAGCAGAGTGGCTGATTATACTCCTCAGTCTTCTGTATAATCTGTCGCAGCGTATGTATGTGGTCTATGGTGCTAAAGCCTTTTCGGAAACCGGCTTGTTCGGGAGGCTGGAAGTCGTCGAACCTGCGAGCGAGACGATTCGTAATGACTCTCGAAAACAACTTGTAGACATGGCTCAGAAGCGAGATGGGTCTATAATTCTTCAACAAGGTTTTATCACCTTTTTTGAAGAAGAGTACCACCACACTTCTGTGCCATGCCTTAGGCGTTCGTCCCTCGAGTATAACGGAATCAAATAGCTTCTGAAGAGCTTTAAGTATCGGTGTTCCACCAGCTTTTAGAAGCTCAGCCGTGATCCCATCATCACCCGGTGCCTTATTGTTCTTTAGCTGTTTGAGAGCCATTCTAATCTCGTACAGGCTGACGTCCGGGATATCCTCGGTATAGTGTCGGGTCAATCTGGCTCTTGGGTCTTTGGCCAGATTATTAACAGATTGCCGTACACTCGTGTATAATTGTCCGTAGAACTTCTCGACCTCTTCCAACAGCTCCGGCTTTGACGAAATAATTCTGCCATCCTCCGCCTTCAGCTTATTCAGTTGGCTTTGACCAACAGACAGATCCCTTGCGAAAACCTTTGAGCCTTTGTTGCTCTCAATCGCCTCCTTAATACGAGTCGTATTAAATTGGCGTAGGTCGCGAGTCAAGGACTTGGAGATCTGTCTGTTTAAACGCCGATACTGAGTAGCATCTTCAGAGGACTGCAGAACCAAATTTCGTCTTTGTTCCATGAGTTTGTTGGTGAGGTCCGAAATCTTTTTGGTTCCTTTTGAACGACGGGCTTTGAAGATCTTAGACCCAGTCGTTTGGACAATTTCCACAAATCTGTCATTGTAATCATCCACATTTTCGCAATCTCCCAGGCATTCGAAGCGATTCTGCAACTCGAGCTGAAAGTGCTCAGGGTTCTGGAACTGGATAGGTGCTGGTCGGAGCGTAGACTTCATCAGTCGACATCTTTCGAGCTTTGTTCTTAGATTCAATGTGCCTCTTACCATCCGGTGATCGCTTCCTGTTTTTACTGAATTGATCACGGAGACATCATTGAATATGTGCCTCTTCGTCGACAAGATGAAATCAATCTCATTTTTTGTGACACCGTTAGGGTGTAGCCATGTCCACTTACGCTGTTCCGGCTTTCTGAAGAAGGAGTTCATCATAAAAAGGCCCTCCTTCTCCATGAAGCCGGCCAGCAGATGGCCACGTGCATTCCTCTTTCCATATCCAAATTGCCCCACTCTCAGCTCGTTGTCGCTTCGTTTGCCCAGTTTCGCGTTAAAGTCCCCCATCACAACGGTATAGTGTGTTCGAGAGCTATGCATGGCTTTAGAGATATCCTCATACATAGTCTCCACCTCGTCGTCGGGGTGTTTCGAGGTCGGTGCGTGTACCTGTATGACCTTCAGCGAATACCGTTTGGTGATTCTGAGTATAAGGTACGCTACCCTCGTCGAAACACTCTCGATCTGGACCACGTTGTTGACAAGGGACCTGTGGACGATAAACCCGACACCACCCTGGGACAGTATGTCGCCCTCCCGGAAATAGAGCAGGTTACCGGATTTGAGGATCATGGTGTCCTGCCCCTCTCTCCGGACTTCACACAATCCTACGATATCCCACCGTAACCTGCTCAATTCTTCCTCGAGTTCAGCGAGCTTCTCGTCGGTTCGCAGTGTGAGCGTGTTGTACGTTGCCAGGGCCAAAGGTCGTCGGGGTTGGTAGCCTGGCATCTGCCGGGGATTCTTCGCACCCCTTGCCCCGCCGTTACCATGGCCGCTACCATAGCCAGGAATAGCGGGGCCGCCGGGGACTAGGGGCCGTTTGTTGGGTTCGTTCATCATGGGGGGTTATGCCGTAATCGCCACGCTTGGCAGGCGGGTTGGCGATCGCAGTTTGGTGGCTAGTACGCGGAAAGATGCTGCTGCCCATCCTCCGGTATTTGAATCCCTTAGTCGCCTCTTACGACACCCACGGGAGGAGATGGGGTGGTGCTATTCTAGGGCCACACCACAGGCAATACCCTATATTGGCAAGTTTACAGGTCAATATCCTTTGTATTAGGTGTGAGGAGGCATACGTAGATACTAATGGGTCGCTGCAAATCTTTATGAGAAGCCAGAAGGATCGACTAGATTTCCATAGAAGATTACTGATCCCCAAAGACGTTTTAAGGAAAGGCCAGATCAAAAGAACTCGTTACTGGCGTTGTTTTTACGTGCGGGAAATCCCCACGGATACCTCCCCGGAGCTGGAGGGGAGGCTATGACGGACTCGAACCGACTAAACCGCACGCCGTCTGTGGGTCGTAGTACTAGGCCGAAGGTGAGCTTGTCAGGCGAAATATCCCTCGCACCCCGGCTGACCCAGATCGGTCTGGCTCTCCTCGGGAGGGGGGACCATGCGGGATTAACTCGTAACTGGCTATATATTTCACATGAATAAAGAAAGTGTGGTAAAACATTTTCTGTAACATTTATTCAGACAATTATAGAACTGCTTAAAAATTCTGTTTTTCATAAAGCGCTGTAATCTAACACGATGGGGTGAGTGTTCGTAATGGCGAGGAGTTGCTTTGACAGGAAAATTGGCGCGAGTCGCGACGTGCAAATTGGCACAACGCCGCGCCGCCTGCACGCAACGGGTTCGTGCCCGTGCGTGGAACACGGAGTGTCACTCCACTAACACGCCTCCTTGGAGTTACTGGATAACACCTTCATAGTGGCTACTTTAAAAGCTGTGTTAACTGTGATAGTTACGAGGAGATCATGATGATCATCATGATTTCTCTCCACAGGAAAACGCAGCCTGTAGGCGTTCAGCAGCCTTTGCATGGCAGCATAGACTTCGTGTCTCTTCGATCAATGAAATCGCTTAAAAAAGATGTCACGTGACCAAGATGTCATGATTCATACTAATTTTTATAGATACAAAAGTAACTGTCTGTTCGACTTTTACGCTTTACTGCCTAAACCACTATACCGATTTTGATGAAAATTTGGTATACGGGTAAATTAGACCTTGAGAAAGGACATAGGTAGCGATAACAGACTTCCACGTTAGTGGAGCTGTGGGCATCAGCTAGTGTAGACATTAAACAAAGAGATATGTCACCATGCCGAACGCATGTATCAAAGTCCCACTATATAATCGAGTTAGCTTCTCTACCTTTTCATATTGACATAATTTGTTTCTGTAACCAATAGAATGAAAGAATAGTTAGGGCCCTTACCGCGAGCTACTTTTGTACATCCTTTCTGTGTGTTAAAAACTATGTAAGCTAAGCATCCCTTTTTAGTCACTACACTTTCTATCATACCACAACATTCCCCCATCACACTGTTTCTTAGTGCATCAGCTAAAACTTTAAATTTATTAAATAAAAGATTTTAAATTAGGGACATTAAATGCGGCATTAAATAGGACATTAAATGTGGCATTAAATGACGAAGCTTTATGATTGTCAATCAAATAAAATTATTTTATGAACAATTAGACAGAGCCAACTCGCCTTTCTGCGCTAAGCACCAATTTTTTAATTAAAGAAAATAGCGCAATGTAGGTGTTCCCATTGACTTCATGTTCATTGCAAATTTAATATTATACACCTCGTTTAATTACTTAATAATACGTAGTGCAATAATTTAACTCAATTTGTCGTGTAGGTGTACAACAGTACACATACAGGCAATTGGTTTCGTGTATCTAAATCAATTTTATTGGCCTATAGCATAGCGCCGCGTACTTGTTAAGTAATTACACCCGACCAATCTAAAAAGACCTCTTCGATCGAATAAAAAATGTCTATAACAAGTAGGTTTATTGATACCAGGTGTCTTGGGTAACTGGGCGGGGTTTTGGTCCGCTTTGTATGATAATTTTTAAATCGACCTCAGCGATGAAAAATTGATTTCGGCTGATACGATTTTGATTATACGGTTGGCAGTAGTTAGATACAATTATTTGGATACAAGCCACGGATTGTTTTCTGGCCATTACCGGGATGTGTTGGTATTGTGGTAATAAAGTTATTTCGGTGTTCCGTTGTTACCTTTCCTGTGTTATGAGTAAATATAAATGCTCTCATAAATGCCGATCTATATACAAAACAAAAATACGATTAAATTTTACGATTTTTTAGGAGGGATTGAGACAAAAATACATCTTATGGAAAGAAAGTATGTATCTTTTAAAAATGAATAAAGGTCTAAACGCAACCAGGATTAATCGAACTGATAGGGACTTATTATTGCGAAGAGTTCTTATACAATGATTTTATTACACTACTAGAAATTAGTGCGAAAGTCTGAATAGATGTTTGAACGGATGAATATATGAATGTTTGTTACTTAATCTTAAAGGTCACAGGAACTAAATTTCTCGCGGGTAGAACCGCAGACTGTAACCGATTCATCGCCGAATCAGACGACTATCACGTTTTCCTAAAGGGTATAAAAAGATATATAATAACAAATGGTTAGTCATTCATTGTATCGACATCGAGTCACGGTGCGAGAGATAATCGCGTGCACAGCTTTGCGGGTCATTCTACATTGTATAAAGTTTTATAATACAGATTTAGCAATAATATATTAGGAAGTAGTTAATTTAAAAATGTTACATTACATTGTTAAGACAATAAAAATACAATGCAATTAAATACATTATGTCACCTTAATTCTAAGTTTAAAATACAAATACAAATAAAGTATTAGTCGAATAACCCACCCCTGATCGCTCCCGGTGCAAAGGTGCCCATCACACTTGCCGCGTTTCCACGCTGGATTGCGATGGCCAGCCTCTGCACCAGGAACGATCCGGAGCGGGGGTCACCTGTGGCCTCCCTGAGCCTCTGCCCAATCGCCCTCACAAGACTTTTGGCCTCTCTGCCCCAGCTCCCCAGAGTCTCCACCGCTACTGGCACGAAGTGGTACTGTGGCTCCAACTCCGCGTACTTGAGCCTCTTCCTCGAGCTTGCGTCATCCGCGGCGGCCGACGGGAAGTGGACCGTGCGACCAAGGTGGCTGGCGGCTACAGTGCTGACGCAAGTTGCGTCCCATAACAAACACTTGCCGTTCTTCCAGGGCACCAAAGTCAGCCCGTCCGGTCTCTTACCGTCCGACCTGCTCAGACCCGGAGGCTCAAGTACGCAGGGTACATTCGCCGATACCAGGGCCCTGCGGACGATATCGTTCAGAGCGTGGTGTCGCGGAAACCTTCCAGTGCACTGCCGACAACTCAAAGCGTGATGGCCATCTGCTTCCACCATGGAACCGCAGGTGCATATATGGGGTTCACACACCTTACAGCCCAGGCGGAGAGCTACTGCCACACGCAGAGAGTCGCCGTCGAGAAGGGTACCCAGGTGAGGCGAGGGTAACGCCTGTAACCACGCTCCAGATTCTGGCTGTGACACAGCCCGCAGTCTAGCCTTATCGACCCCCGTAGCTCCGTCTAACAGTTGTGCTTGGCGGCGCCTCACACCCACCTCATCCCACGCCCGCTGAACATGCCCAAGTTCCGGCATCGATGCACCCCCGTTGAGTGCTGACCAGGCTGATATAGCATCGGACACAAAAGACACATTCCCCCCGTCACCGTTAGGGTTTAATAAAATAGTGACGAGGTTAGATACCGCCTGCGCCGACGCCAGAAAAGCTGGTAGGCCCAAATCACGCACGCAACGCACCCCCAGACCACCACTTCGGATTGGCAGGGCCGCCTGACTCCACTGAGTTCCATCTAGGGAGACGTTGAGTACCGACTCTACCACCGATTTCAGGGCATCGTCGAAGGAGAAGACCTCCTCAGGACAGAGCCAAGTTAGGGTGGTCCGCAATAAGTACGCGATCTTGGGGAGAGCGAAGCACATCCGTAACAAGACAATCGCAACGTGCGCAGAAAGACCCCTCAGACGTTCGTGAGCGGCAAGGAGAAGCTGCTTTCGTGCAGTGATGGCTTCTGGATTTAAAAATTTCACAGACGTTCACTTTTCGGTAAAATCACCCAAGTGCAAGATGGTCTTGTTGTTTTGGTTTTCGTGGGAGCAACTGCTGTGTGCTTGCTGTTTTCGGTCTCTAAATCTTGATGGGTTGAGGCCTAACTAAACAGCCTTATATCTCGGTATATTAGGTACAGTCAGCATCAAATTGATCTTGACGACCAAAGTATTCGAATTGATCTAAATATCTCGATATTTCCCCATTCTTCTTGACTGATTGTTCTAATAATCGATACACACCTTTCGTTCGGAATAATGCCTGACTGTACATACAAACAGGCTAGTTGTTGTTGGACAGTCCAAGTTTTTTAACTTTAATTTTTTATCTAAAATTATAATTAACTAAAATAATAATTTCCTTTCCGTATTTATGTGTGGGGCAAGTGAAATTAGTGTGGCAGTGCAGAGGTGAAATAATCACTTCATTATACGCCACCTCGCCGGTCTTAACGTGCCACACTTTGTAGAGTGACCATGGGTAATGGTGGTTGAGTTTTAGTGAACAGTGCTCACATACTATCACCGTGCAATAACTACGATACACAACCTTCATGGATTTTTGCGAAATATGGAGTATGTTTGTTTTGTTATAAAACTAATATTTGCAAATTTTATGATGATTAGTAGTGTTTTATTACACGTGAAACCGTTCCTTTCAAGAGAGAAAGATTCAGATCAAAGTAATTTTGTGGTCGGTTCATCGATGTTTGACCACGGCCGGTGTAACCTGGTCGAAACGTCAGGCAATCAAAGGTATGTAAGTACCTATACCATGATCGCGTTAATTCCCGTTTCGTTAATTATATTCCCATTTCAAGCTTTCACAGACCAGAGAAGACCATATTCCGGATTGCTACTTTTTGTATTTTTTTTTTTTTATCATTGACACAGTCTGTACAATTTGATAGAAACGTCAGGCAGTTGATAAGTATAACCTATCTGATCATAGGTATCCTTTAAAACGCTCCACAATAGTTGGACACCCTACACTCCTTTAATATAGGAAAGAAAAGAAAAATTGCTTCTAGTTAAGTCGTTAGGGTACCGATTAAGCAAGCTCGATTTCACGATACTACTGTGGGGAAAGTTTAGTAATTATTTTGGTACATTTCCCTTACCTAATTTTTCATAGAAAATATTGAGTTTAATGAGTAAAGTGTTCATGTAGGCGCTTAAATTAAGTGCAGCGAATAATACTTAGAGCGTTTTGTTTTTGAAATATGTAGTTTGGCAATTGTTAAAATAAGAAATATTATGGAATAACTACGCCCTAATTAATTGAAACGGTGGAAAAACTATGTTATTATGAAAAAAAAAGACCGAAACATGTGGTACTTATCCTAAGAGTAAATGCAGAGATATATCAATACCTTCATTTTGCTCGCTAAGTTATTACTATTTAAGAAATGTCAAATATAATATAAAATACACAATACAGAAACAATTTAGTCAATAAATTAATAATTAATCAAATAACCCGCCCCTGACCGTTCCCGGCGCAAAAGTAAAGTAGATTGCGATGGCTAGCCTTTGCATCAGGAAGTACCCGAAATTACTAATATGCTCTCTAGCTGTAGCCCCTCCAACTAGGCTATATTGCTTGTGTAAGGAGTGGGTTCACATCGGTAGTGTAATGGCCAGGATTTGAACCCGAGACCTCTCGATCGTAAGGCCGACCCCTTAACCATTAAGCTAATACCCACGCTTGTATAATTTATTACCAGTCCCGTGTCCTTCGGCACAATCTATTGCCATAAACCGGGCACTTCTGGATAATTAGATTAGTCTCAGCTAAATTGTAATTGGTGGCGTGGATACTTACACCACCAGTTACAATTTAATCAGCAATTGTATGAGGAGGCCCTGGCGCAGACTTGCTTCTCGGTGTTAAGAGGTCAGCGACAGTCACTCCTATAAAGCCACATAAGACAAATCTATAGGAAGAGAAGAAGTAACAAGAACCTCGAAAGCTGAGGTAAAAACTATAAATGCAACTATGCTAGTTGATGATGATAAGGTGATGTTGCAATTTTTATTTACTTTTTTTACATCACTTTGGTGGGTAGATAAGTACAGTACACAGCTGATGGGAAGCGGTGACTGTGGCCTACGGATGTGTGCAACAAATTCTCGTGCAAAGCCGGGACTTGCTCTACTAATTCTATAAAATCTGTATTGAAATTTAAAACCCAGTATCGCAGTATTACCATTTTAATACGTACCATGAAAAAAAGGCATCACAAATTAATATAATTTCCTGCGCGCGTAATTTTACTTCTGAAATGTTTTACCGTCGTACTTTTAATTTCCTGTTCAAACTTAATTAAGTTACGCCATTTTTTATGTAAAACGCTTTTTTCCATTGAGTCACGAAATATTATTTTCTATTAAGAATATGAAAACGGCCTGGCTCTTGAGTGAGTATAATTTTATGCTACTGTTTTACATAAGCATGTTGTGAATGGGAATCTTAATGCAATCTCTCGAGATAAAGGTTTGATAGCCTGATCTAGATGTTAACGTGTGACTATACGGGGCGACTTTTTAATTTTAACTTAGGTTATTTTTTTTTCTTGTTTTTCCTTTCTTTTTGGTGCAATACTGTCTCGTAGACATTCAGCACGTGGTTCAAATATTGGCTAATCTTGTGGGGCTATCAGTCCATTGACAGGCGCCTGTTTCTTCTTAACTGATTAGATCAGATCTTTTGTCGTTTTTCTTTTAAGTCTCATAAATCCAGTGTCCGCCTGCATTAAGTTTGAGGCGAGGTTGTTTGGGGTGTTTTTCCAAACGTTTTGAATAGGACGCTGCTGACGTTTTTATTTGGTGTTCAACCGTATTAACTTTGATGTCTTTGTGTAGCTGATCATTTGCAATGTACCAAGGTGCATCGGTTATTATACGTAGCATCTTACACTGGAACCTTTGGAGAAGTTTATTTTATTATTTAATTTTATTATAAAGAGTTTTTTTAATATACTTGACATGAGACAAATGTAGATTCGTCAATATTTAGCCTTAAGGATATACATATTTGTAAGTTGACGTCAAAAAAATGCCACAGTGGAGTTTGATGCACCGTTTCTTCTCCACCAGCGCCTTGGAAGCGGTGGTAAACTTAGGTTAAGTTGAATTTATTAATGACATCAATAAGAAACAACCATGTTGTTCTTGATTGAATAAAAATCTTTAACTTTGACTAATGCGATTTGGTATTTAATATCTGAAGTTTCGAAAACTGTCTAAAATTCATAATTTTGTTAATATATCATAATACACACACGGGCAGAATTAGCGGAACACAAAAAAGGAGAGTATAAAATAGTTTTATTAGAGTATGAAGTAGTGTAAATATATTGATATTCTGCTTAATATACAAGAAGGTAGGTGAATGCTTGAGTGTATAAGGTGTGGTTTTGTCAGTGTTCTGCGAGTCCCTCAGGCCCCCAATAGCTTGCACAGCGCGCTTCTGCATCCGGAATGCGCATTTCCAATTTTCCAATCGGCCACGTGCCCTTAGAAGTTTGTACCGTATTACATCAGGGAGGGGAAAATATCCGGCTCTTAAGTACCGTTCACCAGTGCGAATTGCTCTCCCATATTAAGATTTTATTCTCCCACTTAACGCTTCCTACATACATACATACATACAATCACGCCTTTGTCCCGGGAGGGTTAGGCAGAGGTGAATTAACACCCACATTTCACCAATCAGTATTCGGTCCCGCGGAATAGGGGGTGAGCCTATTGCCGTATTCCGGGCACTATTGCTGACTCGAGCCATGCATCTGAGGGTACATATCTGTCTGATGTTAAAGATCCCTTAGTCGCCTTGTACGACACCACATGGGAAGAGAAGGGGTGGCCCAAATTCTACTCTGCTGGGAACCACGCAGCGCACCCACTTAACGCTTCCTATCGATCTCTATCGATTTCAAACCATAAAAAAATGTGTCTACTAGGCGGAGTATGAGGCCCGAGAAGGGCCAGACCGCCGGGTCACCCGGGGTGCGAGGGATATGTCTTAACCTTCCCCTCCGGAACCGGATGGGGGGGGGGGAGGTATCCGTGGGAATTTCCCGCACGTAAAAAAAAAGTATTTATCTATAATGATGATTGTTATGTGTGTCGAGTTACCTATTAAATTCTGTAGATGTGAGTTCTGTAGATGATTATGTAGATGTCTATTGAGTTTTACATTACCTTCATTTGCTGTTACAGAACATTTTTCAAATAAAACTCCGTAAAACTGTCCAATCCAGAATAGGATACTTCATGTATAGCAGTTACGCTCACTTCAACTGCGTCTCTAACAAAAATTCATATCTGATCTAAGAGAAAATTATTTCCTTTCTTTCTGATCATACAAGTCCCTGTGAAATCGTTGTAACACATGTAATAAACTCATAAATAATAACAACAGTACGTAAATTGAGGTATCACGCTTAAAAGTGCCATTAAAAATAACTTTTAGTTTCTCGTAATGTTTGACCGTGATCAGATAAGGGCTCGTCCACGATCATGCAATTATAAAGGAATTAGTCTAAAACTGCGCCTTCAATGGACACAAATTGATATAATAAAAAGTAGTGTGGTTAGCGCCGATGTTGCGTAGGGCTGCTCAATTTTTTTTTAGGTTTAAGTTTTTTTTATAAATAGTAGAAGGTTTGTGTACTGGTGCAAATGAAATCCCTACTTCGTTTTTAATAAATGATTTATTACACACATTCTTCTGCGGCTTCTCTCCCGCAGATACCAAATCGTGGAAAAATATATTATTTGGAATAAAACTATCCTATATTCTTCTATAACTTATAAGATATCTTCCTGCGAATGTTTAACCAGAATGATTTTTGTATTTAAAATTAGATTGTAAAAAAATATAGACTATGAAATATACTTACTGAATTTATCCAGGGGCGATACCCACTATGGGTGTCAGTGTGTAAAGGAATATCATCACCTTTCTTTCTCCACAAAACAATATGTTTCCTTTTATTTCACAAAGATTCAAATATATTGCAAATTAAAAGAAATAGAAGATACAACTGCATGTAAAGATGACATTTTATGTATAGTAAACCTCTCATACAGAAATTATAACACCTCATACTAAAAGTCAATTTCTATTCACGCCTTCAAACAAAAGAATGTAGAAAATAAAATGTAACCAACAAAAAACCCAAGGCGGCCGAAGGGAATTTATCTAACAACACGCAGCCCTAAGCCTCGAGGTGTCGCCCAATAATTAAGTGATTACGTCAGAAACGCGTGTCGCTCCGGCGCGCGATTTGTATCAGAGTTTCGGCCGCTTTGGACAGTCATTAGCGTAGTTTGGAATTGCCCTTATTCGTGGCCTGGGACTGCCGTAATTATTGTACTACAAGTTTAGTACAAGAACAACATTTTTAGCTACTTCAGTGTTAAAAGTGTTGAGTTTGTTATATTTTAGGATTAAGCTAGAAAATTGAAACCGGATCAAAAGTAATTGTGTTTGGAATACCTCTATTGCCCTTCACTGGGCTCAGAGCTATTATTATATAGATTAATAGAAAGCTTATACTAGAAGCAACCTAATGATTATGTTGACACCAAATGTCTATATCTCAGCACATATATTGGACCTAAGTTGCGAGATCAACGAGGCCGCGCGAGGCCGTGTTTTGTAATCCACTCCACTCTGTCTGTCTGTCTGTCTGTATGTTACGTTTTCACGCCTAAACCACTGAACTGATTTTGATGAAATTTGGTATAGCGGTAGATTAGACCTTGAGAAATGACATAGGCTATGTTTGGTCGCGATAACCGACATCCACGCGGGCGGAGCCGCGGGCAACAGCAAGTAATCTATGGTGAAGTTAAGTTCTTCTACCTCCGTAGCGCCAAGTGCTATCTTCAAAAGGGACCCAAGTAACTTGTACTGCGCATATACCGGGTGTAATGGGAACGCTCCCGAAGCTGAAGGCCCGTGATAGTACTCCGGGTATACTACATACCTATTGGCATATTTTTAAGCTATTGCATAGCTTCTATCGAGGGCCTTGAGCGCGGGGACCGAATCCAGAAATTCCGAAACGAAAAACCCTCACGCTCGTTTCATTTCGGCAGTCTTCGACACGGTGTTCGTGTGCGTGCAACTAGCCGTATTGCATGACTCTACGAAGCTCGCACGAATCCAGACGAGCTGCTCCGAAATCGGACGAATACATAAGCAGCTGTTTATGAGAAAGTATATAGGTGTATAGGTATTTATGTACAACAGTGAATAGCTGTACTTGTAAAATTTGTCGATAATCACTTCTTAATATCGTTATTTTTTTTTAAATGAATAATTTTCTTTTGTCGTGTCATTACACTATTTATACTTAATTATTTATACCTATTATTTATACCTAGATATTTTCGTTTTATAGAGAAGAAAAGCGTAAACAGCTAAAAAGAAAAAAAAAACGAATGCACGTCAAAGGGCATATTATCATAATTGCATAAGTTGATACAAAATGCTATGCAATAGCTTTACCGCGGCAGTCCCCGAGTGCCACACGTCTTTTTTTTTGATTTGGGGATTTTTTTATTCTATTGTTTTTACGTTTTTTTGAAGTGAAAGCTTCTTTAGCGGCGTTGGATGGGTAAAAAATGTTATACTTGCGTCAGAATTAGTTGACCTTTGAACCGTAACCGACGACTGACGTCATACAACATTACAACAGCTACAGATTGTTCATTTTGTTAGGTGCGTCAAGAAGCTTCTCGGCTGAGCGGATAGCGCTTCGACTGTAAGTCCATATGGTTTCACATAGTACCGGGTTCGAAACTAGGCTTCTGACACTTTTTGTGATTATTTTTTTCTTTTTGTAATGTATTACGTGTTGTGTTTTTTTGTAATTAATTGCTTTTTGTGATTATTTTTTCTTTTTGTAATTCATTAATCTCTTCTGACAGAAAATTAGTGATAGGTTCTATGATTGGCGCTTTATTATAGGTATGGTATGGCGTGGTGTATTCTTTTTATCTTTTTCTCTGTGTATAACGAAGAAAGAAAGACAAAGTTTTCACTTCTGCCGGCACCCCCGGAGTGCAACCCGTCTTTTTTTAGTATAATTTATTCTCCATCATATTAGAAAAGCTCAACGAAACAACAATTTCATAAAAAACATCGCTCCAAGATATATGTCCCGAGGTATTGAGGTACCAAGCCCCTGTTGGAGGGGGAGATCCAAGAAATACTAGTTCACGTCGTAAAGGATAATATGCTTGACAATAGCCTCACTGTCATGAATGGCGAAGAAAGACCGTCCGAAGTGAGGGTGAAATAGCCGGAAGATGAATTCCGAGGCACAATGTCTAAATGATGCTGATTCACAGAAAAGCTTAAAAACTTTTTGGTTATTAAATTGATGTAATGCAGAGTTACTGGACTGATCAGTTCCAATTCAGTTTCTATCTCTATTTTTGCGTAGTGCGTTGCTTCTGTTGAAGGACTCTATTCCTTCTCATCATTTAAGCTCTACTCAAAAGAGCTAAAGATACCTTCTCAGGCATAAGTTTTGTATTAGGTACCATGTATTTCTATACATCTCAATAAAATAACATATTTTCGATCTTGTATGGTATTTTCGATTTGGTGAAAAAAAAATTGTGGTTTTTTCCATTACATTAACATTATTTATTCTCCATCGCATTAGTAAAGCTCAATAAAACGGCAATTCAACGACAAATAACAACACTATGAAAGAAGCACATGCTTGGCACCATTTGTTTTATTTCTCTGTTGATGTTTTTTTATATAATTGTCGTTTCATTGATCTTTCCTAAAACGATGGAATATACAAAATAAAAAAAAAATAACAAGACGAAAATTTTTTTATGTCAATACACTACATGTGTACCCGGAGTACTACCAGGAGCCTTCGGCTTCGTTAGCGTTCCCCTTACATCTGGTATATTATGATATTTTATTTACCATTAATGAAAATTCTATATAAAGCCATTATTGATAATAATAGTACACCACAATTCCAAAACCCCATCATTGATACACCCCACAAAACGTAAATTAGTAACATTTATATATTCAAATCTAATCCAACGATGGGGGACAACACAATTAAAACTAACGTAACTCCCCAAAAATATATAATTTACCCAACAATGCTGTATAGATGGGTATTAATTGCGTACCCGGTAAAAGATTAATGTAGAACGATAAAGACTAAATGAAAAGTTGGCCGGTGCCGAATTGAAACATTTGGATATGAATGACTCCATTTGCATACACTATAATTAGTGCATGGTTAATGCCGAACCACTGATGCCTACTGAGCTTTAGTACGCTAAAGTTGAAGTACAGTAGGTTAAGTTCTTTTGATGTTGTAATATTTTGTTAGTACAGATCACGGAGGACAGAATATGTTTCCTTCTCCATGGTACAGATGGATATTGCCGATTGTTCGAAGAAGAAGGAGAAGAAGAAATTGCTGCAGAAGGTAAAATCGTCATGCCCCAGTGACAGAATATTTTTTGGTCCAATATTGAAGTAATCTGTTTAACTATAAAGGAATAGCTATTGGTGTGGATATACGTACAAGTGTACTCCATGTTCAAGCGCGCTACATTTTTCCAATTTGAAATTTTTGGGAGAATAGTTGCAATGAGGAATGATTACAATTTTTATTAAAATCAGGGGGCTACTATGAAGCATTTATCCAAAATCTGAACACGTAGAATTTTTTTTTCAATAACTTTTTTATGTCGAATATGTTACGTGTCACTTTCAGGACCACGATGTTAGCTTTGTATATACGAGTACGTTTCCTAAAGTTCATTACATAAAGAGTTATTCTATAAATTTTATATTCGTGTGAAACATGTCGCTTGCTTATCTAATTAAGGGGCCACACTCCAAAGCAGCATTTGTTGCGCACACACAAAGCAAAGAAAAATTTCAATGTCAAGAAGCACTTGCTGCGTAAATGTGGTTAAATTTGCTTGTTTGGTGCATTTGCTGCTTTAGTGTGTGGCCCTTTAAAGTCATTGCGACGTGTAAATCTTGCGATTAAACTTCTGTTATTCCTCTGTAATGGGTAGCACATTGCTCTACGTATTTACAAATAAGACAGAATTTTTGTTTATTTTACGCTTCGTGGAGTTACGGGGCTAGATATTTTTGAGTATTAAAAATAATAGATGAATACATTGGAAGGTGTATAATTTGTGCGGTCATTAATGTAAATAGCCATGTATGAGTGAGTAACAAGACTATTTAGTTCACATAAATCGTGGGTACATGCTTAGAGAGGTATTTTATTATACTGAATCATTTACTCAGTGTTTGTGAGTCTTGATTTACGCTCGGTGTGTAAAGGTTAGTAATGATAAGCGCGAAGGTTTCTCGGCTCGACTCGTGTCTGCTCGTGTACTCTCGTCTGCTACTGGTTTCATGAGGCTATACCTTCACTATACAGTGCGTGAATGAAAGCAGTAAGTATTACAGTTACAATCCCAGGCTTACACTTTGAAACCGTAGCTTATCTTGAATTGTAAGTACCCACTGCCGTGTTTTTTGATCCGTCAATTGACTGCACCCTGCTAGATGATAAAAAGCTGAGTTGTAGTCCAGAAGATACGGCCCACCATTTCCGATATTATTGAGCTTATAGTGGTAGTTCCTAAATTGACAGCTGATAGATGATTGACAGACACTCCACCATCCTCCATTGGAAAGTCTGTTATACATACTAATATTATAAATGTGAAAGTGTAAGTGTGTGAGTCTGTTTGTCCGCCTCCTTAACCACTGAACCGATTTTCATGAAATTTGGTGAAGGGGTACATTAGGCCTTGAGAAAGGACATAGGCTATGTTTGGTCCCGATAACGGACATCCACGCGGGCGGAGTTGCGGGCAAAAGCTAGTCTGTTAATAAGAGTACTGTTATGCAGATGAGATTGGCCTGGGTGCCTTTTTTCCATGTGGAAATATCCATGAATACCAAGGTACTCGAACGAACTAAAACAGCACGCTATCTCGGGTCTTCAAAAGGTGGCTCATAAGGCATTTCACTCAGATCCTGGCCATCGTACCCAGAAAGGCTCTTGGGTCCCTTAAGGTATTGGGGTTCAAGTCATCCTCTTTTGCGACCTCAGTAGCATACAAAAAGATAACCCTCCTTTGCAGTCGGGTAAAAAATGACTTTTGTTTTTTTTTATTCCACTTAGGTGGCAGGCAAGCACACGGCCCGCCCGATGGAAAGTGGTTACCGTGGCCTATGGACGTGTGCAACACCAGGGCGTCACACTCACGCTGCCAACCCTGTTAGAACAGGGAGTTTCTGTGCCGTCAGTGTACAAGATAAAGCAGGAAAGGCCTTAGGTCTTCCCACTGACAGCACAAAACTCTCCAGTGAGCTCTGGCTACCCTACTCACCGCCGGGAACACAACACGACGTTATTGTGACTGCGGAGGTACTTCCCCAGTCGGACTGCTCAATTGGACGGAAATACCGTCGAGTCCTACCTCCTACTTGATTGATTAATTACAGACACTAATAAGACAGAACAGTCATATCGCGATATTAAAACAGATTGCATCTCACTTTCAAGATTGCGATTCATCTCTAGAGAGTAATGGATACTGCCTCGTTGTACTCAACACTGGCCATCATCGTTAGCCATTTCTGTTATTGTAACCCATTTATATAACATATTACGGTGCGGATGAAGTGCGTAATAACCGGGTGTTTAGCTAAATTGCCCGGGATTTAATACTAACAGCCGTATTTGGCGCTCATTTCGTGTAATTTTTGCAATCTTTAGCTTTAAGAATAAGTTTTGTGGTAATTATTTGAATGTTATTTGTTATTATTTCAATTTGTTTTTGAGAGATATGTGTAGTTTGGAAAACGAAGCAACTCAAAGGATATTACGAATGCAGAGTTGCGTATAGAATATAGTCATCACTAGATCTATTAATGTTTTAGATAGAAAGATTGATAGATGATTATTTAAAGTGTGTACCCTAGAAAATAACAGTAGGTGCTACATAATTATGTAAATTAATATTTTATCTTATTTTTATTTTATTCTTTATTCTACACATTGTTGACATTTATACAATATAGCGATACATAATGTACAAAGGCAAGCTTAACTCAGAGTTGAGTTTTCTTCCAGCAAACCCCGGTGTTCACAGAGCAATTGCTATAAAATGAGAGGTAAATTCTAGTGTACGATGTGAAGGGTATACAAAATGTATAACCCAGGCAGTATGCATACAAACACTAACATATATACACACAACAAATATACAATGACATACATACAGACCTACATAAATACAAACATACATACATACATACATGTAATAAGTAGTCATCACCATCATTTTAGCGTTGTTCCACGTTTTCACTGTAGAACTCGAGGACTGCTTAGTCCTCCTTCTATTTTTATTGACTTTAGACAGCTTTTATGTTACCGACTGCCGTCTGACCTTCAGAACCCAAAAAGAAAGGCCTGCACCTGGTCGTTTTCCGGTTTGTAGGAGAGAGCCAGATGATCTTGGTGTGGTCTCAAAAATACCCAAAAACTATTAAAATCTATAGCAAAATTTTGTTGTACTTACGCATAAAATCATACCTAATATATTTATACTGGCACTGAAATAAGAACTGTGTCATATTTCTGTTTCGCCCTAAGTCGATTTCACGAGTATCGGTGACCCGTGTCAAACGCGTTGACTACCAACATCTGTGAATAAGATTGAGCCATATGGCCGACATTGTTTCATTATACGCCTATCTGAATAATTAACCTAACTCTTTAATTTTATTTTATTGGCCATTAGTTAAATGAAATATAGTTTTGATATTTATATAGAACATATAATTTATACACATTCACATAACGAAAATATAATTAAAAATAGCGAAATAAAAATTAACCTAACCTAAATTTATAATAATAAGTAATTTACATTTGTATGTATAAATAATTTGAATGGCTTTTTGATTTTCTTAAAAAGTAGGTGCTGGTATCACACTGAAACAACAAGTATTTGTGTTCATCCTCTTCAGCTAGGCTGTGTAACACGAAAAATATATTTAGTATCTACCATTTATCCACAGTCTAGAACCGATAATACAGCTTCACTTAGTCTTTGTACTTCCGTATTATGCTAACTGTAGTTTAGACGGTGCTGCTATGTGTCATATGTGAAAGGAGCAATTTTAGAAACCTCCTCGACGAACCTTTCTGAGAAAAAAATAAAATCTTGCAAATTCCTCAGTGCCTATTTTATGACGGAGTTATTTATACTCGGATTAAAAAAATACATACGTTCAAATTGAGAACGTCCTCTCTTTTTGAATCCGGTTTTAACATAAATAAAATTCAAGTGAAATAATATTCCATATCAATTTTAATTTAATTATAAATTTTACAGCTGTCCATTATTACTTATATTTTATGGCTGTCCCTCATCAGACGGTTGACAGTAAGTGAACAAAATCTCGATCAGAAAGGGAAGGCCGCGCCTGCGCAAGTTCTGGTCTATAAATACACGTGTATGATTTATTGCAATGATTTCTGTAACTGTTACGCTACGTTTTAATTAAGTGATTAATCAGTTAATTATAGAATTAAAAGATTGGTTCTGCATATTATTTTATTGACATTTAAAAAACAAAAAACGTACACTTCGAATATTTTTTTCTTTAGACACGTATTCGATTGATGATGACTATTTATATAGGTACTATACAAGCTGTTGCCTGCGGCGCCACCGACATCCTACATCCACGCGGATGTCGTTTATCGCTTAGTGTTGAATCAGCGCTATTTTTCTAAAATAAAAGTAGCCTAAGTTACTCCTTAATACATCAGCTACGCTAATCTTGGTCGCATCCGTAGCTTTGGAACTCCGAAGACAACTTTTTTCACTCTAACTGCAGGTTTGGCTGAACTTCGGTATTTTGCGTGAAGCGACTGCTATCTGAACCTCACAACGCATTGCGATATCGAAGCATTGCAGTTAGACCAGTTGTTGGATTTTTTTAGGGCTCCAACTATCTGTACTAGTCAACTAATTACTTATTGGTATGGAATAGTTAACATTGTGATTAACTATTCCATACCAATAAGTAATTAGTTGACTTTGGCATAATAAATCTTTTGCTTTTGCCGAGAGCTTTAACATTATCAACAAAGAAACGATCAAATCGCTCTGTTACGTGGTTATTACACGCGGTGTCGCATATCAAAGACTCCGGCGCACATTTGGCGAATAATATGGGTGTAAAATTATTAACGCGTCCACACATTCGCCACGGCGGGCCGGAGGTCTCACGTATTCCAATTAATGCGTTTATTTTATTCGCGTCTGTTCACGCAAGTAGGAACACCAAAATTGTTTTACAACATATTTTTTCATACTAAGGTTACGATTGTAACCACTTCTTCTGTGGTTCTGTTTGCCCAATGTGCAGCCACCTTGATTTTTGAAGTGAAAACTTCTTTAGCGGCGTTGGATGGGTAAAAATTGTTAAACTCGCGCGTCAGGATCGCTTGACATTTGGACCGTTACCGACGACTGACGTCATACAATGGTGTTAATTCGGCATGTCCACCCGACTAAACTAAACTAAACTAAAAATTATCTTATTTTAGTTTAGTTCAACGCTTTGTCTATTCGGTTTGGCCACCGAACTAAAAATAGTGCATGCATTTTTAGTCAAGGTCACACGACTAAATTGAATAAACCCTTTTTAATCTGTGAATTCAATGAACGAATGACAACGTCCTTAGAGAAAGAAAGTAGGCGGTCTAAGCTGTAAATTATGGTAAATTAGTACAATCACAATAAAGAAGTTGTTGAAGTGTGAGAGACACAACTTAACTTCTTGTCAAAAAACATGTGTTCAAACGTGACCGTAAATTAAACCTCTGAAAAAGTAAACAAACCAAAACAACAAACTTGGCGGCATGGTAATGGGAATATTACGAGAAAAGAGGAAAAATAAATAAGTATGTCACAATCACAAAAAAATCCTCTTCGCTTAATCTAGGGTGATTTTCAAGTATCTCCAACAGGAACTTGGCCGCTGATGACGGGACCTTAAGGAATTTTCTAAATTTGCGGTCGGCCATCTCAAACGGATTTGATGCATCCCTCGACCGAAGCAACCTGGCCCGTTTTCCCGATTTCTGTAAAACAAATAAATTTCTAACCTTAAAATAAATTTCAAACCCAACCTTTATGATAATTGTTATTTTTTCAATTATTTTTATTGTTACACAATTTTTACATATATTATAGATGTATTGGCAAAAATTAAATTAAATTAATAAAGTTACTATATATACACAATACTAAATATAATTAAAAAAAAAAACAAAAGTTAAAATGCGTCGTGGAATTCATCCGCTTCGCATGCCTTTTGTGGTAGCGTTCCCAGAAGACTAGCAGCATTGCCACGTTGTATGGCAATACTTAATCTCTGACCTGAAAAGAGGCCAGCCTTCTGGTCACGAGAAGCGTCAACCATACGTTTCGCAATCTCCCTGAAGAGATTGCGGGCGCTCGGACCCCAAGGCCCAAACGTTTCGACTCCAAACGGCACAAATTCATAATCTCCAATGAGATTGGAGTATTTGCGCCGCTTAACAGCCTCCGCAGAAGCTGCAGCGGCACCGGCACAGCCAGCCTTGCCAGGTATATGGGTAGGGGCAATGGTGTCGACGCAAGTTGCGTTCCACACCAGAGTCCTACCCATTTTCCAAGGCATTAATGACATACCATCCAGTCTCTTGCCATCGTCGCGCGCCAAACCGTTTGGTTCAAGCACAGCTGGCACACCAGCAATGACAAGAGCACGGCGGATTATGTCGTTGATGCTGGCGTGCCGTGGAATTCGCCCCGCGCTCCTGCAGCATGATAGGCCATGGTGTCCGAGTCGGTAAATATTTCAGATATCGGAGAATTTTTTACTGCTAGGTCAGTTTTGAACAAATAAACATATATTTTATTGATAAATTTTCTTATTTACCTTTCTTGCTCCTCGAAAAAAGCAGCCACAAGGCATACGTTAATTTTTCTGTAATTTAAAAATTTCAACCAGCACAAACAATCAGGAGAACAAGGTTTAGTTTAGTTTAATCGTGACCAAAAATATGGCCACTAAAATAAGTCGGATTTTAGTTTGACAGGAATAAAATTTTGCCTTACCGAATAGCAAAATAGCAATTTTCACTAAATTGATTCGACTAAACTAAAAATAGTTTAGTCCTGTCAAATTAAGTTAGTTGGTGTTTTCCCGAATAAGAAACCGCAATTTGACGTGACTAAACTAATTATAGTTTAGTTTAGTCGGAATTTTGCCAACCCGAATCGACACCAATATTAGCTATAGACTGTCCATTTTGCAAGATACGATAAATAGCTTCGCAGCATAGCGGTAAACGCTTCGACTGTAAGTCCTTATGGTTTCAGATAGTACCGGGTTCAAACCTGGCCTTCTGACACTTTTTGTGATTATTTTTTCTTTTTGTAATTTACTTATTACTTTTTGTGATTATTTTATCTTTTTGTAACTTATTAATTTCTTCTGATAGAAAATTAACAGAAAATTAGTGATAGGGTCTATGATTGGCGCTGTATTATAAGTATGGTATAGTATGTCCTTTTTATCTTTTTCTATGTATATAACGAAGAAAGAAAAAAGGAAAAGTTTTCACTTCTGTCGGCACTCCCAGAGTGCAACCCGTCTTTTAACTTTTTAGTTCTTTGTAAATTGGGCAGTCGTGTTTTTTAAAAATTTTTTGTACTACCTAGTTAGGAGATAAATACACGACCCACCTGATGGAAAGTGGTCGCTTGGAAAACCACAGCAGGGATTTCGTTTCATACTGCACACTCACAGTCCACACCAATTGAGGTCATAATGTGTCTTGTTAGCGTTCTTAGAGATACTTATGAGTTTATGGTGTGTATGTTACCACCAACTAGCTTAATCAGCCGTCCAATTAACTGCTTAGGCTGTTAACTAAACGTCACCATTAAATTAACGGCCTGAATGATGTTCAGCCGTTACGTTTATTACAACATTTAATAACCTGACTGGCTTATGCTTAAGCCAATCGTAAGATGGGCCACTACCTCGAAATAAGATAGAAAATCACATAAATACGTAAATATACTTACACCTGTATATCCCTGAGGGGATAGACAGAGGTGTATTCACAGAAAATGAGTGATAGGTTTATTGCGATAACAGCGCAATCCGACTTGGTTAGGCTAGGTTAGAAGGCTCCGCATTAAGCCTTCGTGGTTATTTTTCCTATAACCATGCAGAAATAAGTAATTTTTCTAACTGTTTAATTAAATGGCTAGGCAAGTAGTTAAACGTCATCGATCCAAGCTATTTGCCAAGATGTTTAATTAAGTAAGACATGTACCTGGATGGGACTTCGTGAGGCTTCCTGAAGAGCGATACCAATGTTCGGGACATTGGTATCGCTCCTATTCACGCGTAGCGGCTTCGCCGTGAAATTAATTACTACAGCACGATGGCAACTGAGAGGACGATTATAACTTTACCTCGCTTGCTTATAAGCTGAAGGCGAAGTCTTAGGAAAGAGACATTACAAACATCAACATGGATACGATGGTGGCACTCAGCTTGGCGGTCTCCTCAGATGCTTTTGCATACCCCGCTTAAAGGATCCGGGATTGCAGGAAGTTTACGCAGAATGAACTAACAGTATCATGAAGTTTAGTTGTTCTTAACCTTTTTTATTTTTTGATTAAATGAATAACTGGTGGTTTATTCTTAACATGTTCTCTTATCAAATTAGGGCGGTTTTGTATTTGTGTTTTTTTCAATAACCTCGTGGAACATTCCTCGTGGGAATCCATGTCTTTAGCGAGTATAACATATGTGGTTAAATCAAAACTTAACTTATACCCTAATGGTTGGTCGCCTGATGCACGTGCTAACATAAAACATACTTGGTTGAGCGTTGGTGTTTTATATATATGAGAAATAGAGTGTGACATACATACATCTCTCATGCCTGTAAACAAATGACTATAGAATCTTAAGAAATATTTTTTTTCTCATAAACTTATTCTATTATAACAGGTGTTGCACCCAATGCAATAGACTTAAGCTACTTAAGCTACTTTATGATCTATGGATCATAAAGTAGGTAAAGAACATATATTATACATCGCAATCTTTGTAAATTCACCCAGAGCACAACAGAACAAGTCCACCCCAACTGCTGTCCTGTTGATGGTGATCAGCGTACGCGTCTGAGGTGCCTTCCCTAACATATTTGTCTTCCCATTACGTATCACTAGAAGCTTCGGTTGACGCCGGTACTCCACATATCTATTCGAAACACAAAACCCTATTAACTGCAGCACTTCTGCGTCATATATTTTGCCCCTAATCAATTCAAGTCTTTTTTTTTGCGTGCGGGAAATCCCCACAGATACCCGCCCCTCCGGAGCCTGAGGGGGAGGTTATGTCGGACTCGAACCGACTAAACCGCACGCCGTCTCTGGGTCGCAGTGCTAGGCTGAAGGTGAGGTTGTCATGCGACATATCCCTCGCACCCTGGCTGACCCAGGGCCATCTCTCTCGGTCTGGCCCTCCTCGGGAGGGGGGACCACAGGGTCCCCGACTCAATCCCGGTGTGGGGAGGCGCGCATTGTCCTACGATGCGCGCCGCCACCTTGGCCTGCTTCTGCTAGGGTGACGGGCGGCTCCACCCGTCACCCTCAATCAATTTAAGTCAGTAATCAACAGTCTTATTTCAATGTGTTATATCCGGGTGCATGTACGTCTATCCTAGATATTGTAGAATAAACGGTGTTAGAAACAATCGAGAATACAACCAATACAAACTGCTTTAATATCAGTTTATCGACATTTCCTATTAGCAATTATGATTCAAAACATGTAACACAATCTACTTTTGTTCGCTATTCATGGGTTAGTTTTCAAAGCTTGCTGAAATGTTACTTATGAACTGCGATACTCATAGTCTTGCGGTTTCTTTGAGTTTCAAATGAGCACTAAACACCTAGTTGATGCTGTATTCAGTACTTGTTTAATATAGTCACGCCATACAGTTTTAATGGTTATGGAGAATTCATTTGTGATTCTGATTGTCGCTTCACGGCATTTTGATACCGATTTAAAGACGATTGTACGCCTGCTAGAGATATGACTATGCTGCGAGAAATATGTCTATGCCAAACTTACCTCCAGCAACTTACGACCCACCAGACGATATACATTTTAGTCTATTCGGGTCCGACACAACCGCGGGCCTTTCATTTTGTGACCGTAAAAAAGAAAGGGTTTTGCACACCGAAAACAGAATTTAGTTTACCCTAGTTTGCTTAGTTGTGCTTTTTTTCGTAATTGTTCGCAGACTTAGGCTGCCTTTCCACTGTAGAGGTGCTATGCTACGTTGCTATGGATGCGTTTGATATCCACCAATCATATTCATTGGTCCACATAGCATAGCTCTGGTGGATTTAGCTAAGCTTTGTTTTTTATATAGAAAGATGCGTGCAACGGATCTGTGCCCCGAGCACGAATAACACTCGAGTTGACACTCACATGAGCAGAATAACATCAATTAATTTACTAAGTAGATTCTAATTTCGTTTAAATGACAAAATATTGTCCCAATACGATTCCAAGTAAGCAGCCTTTTAAGAACTGCTGTTAGTGCTGGCTACATCAGAATTTGTTTTCGCATGTTACCCCTTTCAGGCGGGAAGAGGAGTCTGAAACGGTTCACCCACAGTCGATTGGTCCATGAACCGTTGGTCAACATAATCTTAGAGGCAGGCGATAGTAATGGAGAAGTACCTAAGCCTGATGGTAGTCTGTACAATAAGAATTTACCCTAAATGTAGATGACGTAATGGTGGTCTAAGGATTGATGGTAGGATCTTTGTGACTCAATCGAATCTGCTGGTTGATGAACGACGCTCTGACGTAGGTTTTTCAGAGTTCGTTGGGAAGCAGACGAATAGCCAATGACCCCGGCCTCCGGAATTGGAGTCCGGAATCCACTCCTAGAGTCCGCTTCACGAGTCCTAGTTGGGCTGTTATGATTGGCGATTTCATTGAGGTGATAAATACAGGTATAAATAAAACTTAAATGTGTTTAATTGTGTTATATTTTGATTCAATAAATTACTCACATAACATACATACTTTTTACAGCTTACATACAGTGTGATAGACAATTTACAAATACTCCCTAGCCTTTCACTCATCTTTAAATATAAATTAAACTTAAATTTATTACTTTGTACCTAAATATTGTTTCCGACTACAAAAATGTACAGTTAGTAACGATTTATTTAAACTACACATAATTTTTTTTTTAAATCAATCAATTTAAAATATAAAATACGACGTGGTGAAGTAATATACGGTTCTTGCAGACTAGCCACATGTAGTAACATAAAGTAAATATCTATACATACATATACATATATATGCATATACATATATAAATTATACATATACATACATATAAATATCTATATCTATATAAAGTCTGTTTGTAATATTGAAATAACCGTTTTTCACATACATATGAATATAATACGGTACATACACCAAAATAACATTTTTTTTACAATTTTTGTCTGTCTATCTGTCTCTTTGTTCCGGCTAATCTCTGAAATGGCTGGAATGATTTTGACGGGACTTTTATTGGCAGGTAGCTGATGTAATAAGTAGTAACTTAGGCTACTTTTATTTTAGAAAAATAGCTTTGACTCATCACAATCATACATCAATCCAACAGCTAGTCTATGATAAAGTTATAACATAATGTTAAGTTGGACACTCTTACAACAGTATACTCCAATCGGTTAATCTTGATAGGTCTTTTTCCTCTTCTTTATCCTAGCGTTAATCCCAGTCGCATCCGAAGCTTTTCAACTTGGAGTCTGGGGTCCGCTTTTTACCAGTCTAACTGCGAATTTGGCTAAACTTCGATATTTTCCGTGAAGCGACTGCCATGTGACCTCTACAACCCAAAGGCGATATCGAAGCATTGCAGCTAGACCAGTTGTTGGATTTTTGAGGGCTCCAACTACCCGTAACGACTGCCATAGATGTTTGTATGACAACCGGGACAGACGGCTTAACGTGCTCTCCGAGGCACGACCAGACCAATGCAAATACCCATATTCATGCATACAAATATTTGCACTGAGCGGGGATCGAACCCACGCCTTCTGCAGCCGCGTTCACTACCATTACGCCACGGAGGCTGTCGTCGAGGTCGAGGTCTTTTTAATATGTTTTATTTAAAAACTCAGTTTATAAATATTTTTCTGTTCATAAACTTATTTTGTTGACTAAAAACCGGAATTGAGCCACTAGTTAGTCAGTTAGTAAGGCTAGTTTATTTGTTTAATATGTGTTTATATTAAATGTCGCTACAAGATTGTTCACCTTTAGTAAAGTACCTAACAGATAGCAGTATAGTGTTGTTGCAATCAGTTTGAGCTTTACGTAACAATATGTTGCTAGTCTGCAGAGTCTGTTCTTAAATTAAATGAGATTGAGAATCATAGTGTATAATAATACCTACTACTGGATTAAATGTTGATAAGGAAGTTTTTAGGCAGTTAATTGGTTGGTAAAGTACCCTTAGTAATATTAAGGGCACCTTCCCAACAAATACTTTCTTATTTTAGTCGAGAAATAATAACAAAATACCCATTTATAAGTTGATGATGTATTGTATTAATCAAAGAAAAAATATCTTCAATTTAAAGTTTTATTTGATTAACAAAAAATCAAGTTGTTTTTAAAACTGAATTCACTTTATAGGTATGAATCTGATTAGTTATTTATGTTATTACCAAAGAATAAAGTGGGTATTTACGTTGTTTGTTCCTATATCAACATTGAATTCAGTAGGTACAATAAAATAGAGATCAAAGACATAACATTTATTAAAAGATTAAGAAGAAACCAATCGAATAATATTACCAGGATTTGTCGATATAATTGCTATTAAAATTGCGGCTACAATAAAAAAGTCAACAAGTTCGTCCAAATCTTACTCGTAAACATTGTATTGATTTTTAGGGTTCCAAAATGGCAAAAACGGAACCCTTATACATAGATTCGTCATGTCTGTCTGTCTGTCCATCAGTATGTCACAGCCACTTTTTTTCGAAACTATAAGAACTATACTGTTGAAACTTGGTAAGTAGATGTATTCTGTAAACCGAATTAAGATTTTCACACAAAAATAGAAAAAAAAAACAATACCCATACTTGTCGGGTATCAATGGATAGGTCTTCAAAAATGATATTGAGGTTTGTAATTTCATTTTTTTCTAAACTGAATAGTTTGCGCGAGAGTCTCTTCCAAAGTGGTAAAATATGCCCCCCCCCCCCTGTAACTTCTAAAATAAGAGAATGATAAAACTAAAAAAGATATATGATGTACATTACCATGCAAACTTCCACCGAAAATTGGTTTGAACGTGATCTAGTAAGTAGTTTCTTTTTAATACGTCATAAATCGTACTCGCACTTGGCCGCTTAACCAATATAAGGTGAATAAGATATAAACTATTTGACATTGCAGACGGAAACAAAGTTATATCAAAGAGATCAAAATATATTTTTCAGTTTTCTGATTAGAGAGTGAGTTTTGTTAGATGAGTTGTTAATTGTATTGTAAACTCCCGGTGAAAAATTACAGAAAACACTAAAAAAACTTTGATTTCAATTTTTGAATCCAAAATACCTCTAGCTCTTAAATTAATGATGACTCCAAAATTTTAAAGTGGATTTTATCAATGATATGTAGTATATGAACTGTAATTAAGTCTAAATAAACAGTGTTATCACGTTTCACTTGAGATTGATCGCTATTATTTTAACTAGTTAACTCAAACCTGAAATAAAATAAAAATCTAGTAAAAATGGTGATGATTCAACAGTAACTGGTATTACAAGAGCTGTTTTTTAAATGAACTATAATCAGTAACATGACAATATGAAAAAATATAAAGCCATAATGTGATCTATAAATAAACTAAAGCGTCATTTTCGACAGTAATAATAAGTTGTATCATGTTCTCCTCTTGATTAATTGAACAAGTACATTGGCTTATTATGTCTGGTAAATGATAAGTAAAATTGATATTTTAATTTAATAACATATTTTGTAATCAGACTGCTCGTAATTGGTATTTTTCGTATATTGTTTTCTTTATTTTTAACTCTGGCATTTATACGTAACGTCGTAAGTGAATTCTTGGCCAATTTCAGGTTAATGTTGAGTTACTTCATTCAGTTTTCGCAAAACAATGAATGTAATTATTATAATGCATTAAGCTACATTAATATGTAGTTTTTTTATGACATAGGAGGCAAACGGGCAGATGCATCGCCTGATGGTAAGCGATCACCGCCGCCCATGGACACCTGAAACACCAGAAGGTTTCTAGATGCGTTGCCGGCCTTTAAGGTGGGAGTTCACCCTTTTCTTGAAGGTTTGAAGGTCGTATCGGTCCGGAAATACCGCAGGCGACAGTTCATTCCACAGTTTAGCTGTGCGAGGCAGGAAGTTTCTGGAGAAACGCACAGTTGAGGGCTGCCAACCATCCAAGTGGTGAGGATGGAAGTGTAGTTAGATTTTGATTAACTACATAAGGAAAAGTGGCACAATCGTAATAGAATATAATAGAATAAATCAATGTATAAGATTGACATTTATTGTGACGATTATGACAGTCAAAATGTCAATCTCATCGGTGTATTGAATTGATTATTCTACTCTACCAGTTTCTGTATTCTCTATTTCTGACGTGGACATATGTAGGCATTCGTCTTGGAAGATGGATACATGCAACGTAGGAAGGATATAGTACATTAACATCGTTGTCCATTGATACCCTGCAGCCTGAAGGTTATTTAGAACACCAAACTTTTGGGTGGATCCTGGTGGATCATTAAGTACCAATTTTCACAGAGAATTTAATGACATTGAACGAAAGATAATTCGCTGCAAATGCATTGAAACAATAAATGTGTGTCCAATCGGCTTGCACATTGTTATATACCTATTAAACCCACTGCGGAGTAAGTAAAAATGGCAATAAACCAAGTCGGCCATTTTGTCCACTAATTGGCTCTCTTATCGCCCGTTACGCATTATACATTCATTAATTGTTGTTATTTTACGATGAGATATTGTATTTCTTTCACCAATAGTAGGTAATTGTATTCGAGTCGCCATTTTATTGGTAAATGGATTTTTTAAATTAGTTTTATGATTCCATTGTTACAATTCTTAACTATTTATAATAGCGAGTGTTGATAGGAAATACGATCGTAATTTACTTGAAGTATGTTGATTAATATAAAATATAAATGGCTGAATTTCTATTGCAGTTTTATGACCATTTTGTATACTAATAATGTCGATACTTATGACAAGAGGCAAGTGATGCATTAGGGGCTTGAAGAAGAAAACCCCGTCACGACTTGAAGCCAGGACTTCTCCCTCCCCAGACTGAGCCCCTGATAGTAGACGGGGTTCCAATCATGATAGAAGCAGCAAGTCTCTTTAATTCCGTCATCCAACAGGGTCTAACACCTAGGGCATGGAGCGAAAGTGTGGTGGGACTGTTCTTCAAAAAAGGTGATAAGACCTTGCTGAAGAACTACAGGCCCATTTAACTCCTGAGCCATATCTATAAGTTTTTCTTGTGAGTCGTCACAAATCGCCTCGCGGGTAAACTCGACGAGTTCCAGCCACCGACCGGAGCAAGCCGGGTTTTGAAAAGGCTATAGCACTGTGGACTACATCCATACTGTTCGGCAGATTGTAGAAAAAAATCAAGAATACAACCAGCCGCTGTGTATGGCGTTTGTGGACTACGAAAAAACCTTCATCGACACCTGGGCAGTTTTGGATGTCCTGCAGTGGTGTCATGTCGATTGGCGATAAATCGAGGTGCTGAGATGCTTGTATGACACTGCTAAAAGGTCCGTCCAGCTCTAAGATCAGAAGACGAAACCCTCCAAAGCGGAGTGAGACAGGGGAAATTTATATCCCCAAATTATTCACCAACGCGTTGGAGGACGTCTTCAAGACTCTGGATTGGACTGGGCGCGGTTCCAACATTAACGGTGAATACATCTCACTCTTCGGTTTGCCGTAGACCTCCACTTACTACTACTCCATAGTTTCGCAGTCACCCGGGCGAAATGCTGCACAGCCTAAATGGAGCTTCTCGACGCGTCGGCCTCGGTATAAACTTGGATAAAACTAAAATTATGTTCAACGAAGATTATTGTCCGAGACCGATTCTCATCGAAGAGGCGATGCTCGAAGTTGTTCAAAAATATGTCTAGGTTTTCCAGCTCGATAAAAACAATTTCGAGAAAAAAACTAGCCAGAAGGATCCAAAAGGGTTGGGCAGCATTTTGTAAACTACATGCCTGAAAGCAAAGGTCTTTGAACAGTGCTTCCTACCTGTTATGACTTACGTTGCCGAAACGTAGACAGGGTGGATCTTGATCATAACCTAAATAACAGTCTCGCAGCGGGCTATGGAGCGAGCTATGCTTGTAGTTTCTCTGAAGCAAGCTGAAATGGCAGTGGGCTGGCCATGTGTGTCGTAGAACCGATGATCGTTGCAGCAAACGAGTCCTCGAGCGTAGACCGACACAGACAAAGACGGCGCGCGGTTTAGTCGGTTTGAGTCCGACATAACTTCCCCCTCCGTTTCCGGCCGCGGTAGTATCCGATGACAAAAAGAGTAGACCACGAGAAAGCAAACGGTAGGCAGGACACCCTCTAGCCAGATAAACTGACGAACTGAATAAAAGGCTGGGACTGATTGGATGCGGAGAATCGGATGCAATGGCGTACATTGGGATAGGTCTATGTCCAGCAGTGGACTGCTTGTTACCCACGTAGCCTGACGATTTCCGTAATACGTGACCGCGTAGGCGGCTCTCTTTTGACAAACGAGAAAATTGAAAATCGGTTTTAATTTTTTAATCGATTAAAAAAAAGAAGAGGTTCTCAATTCGAACTGGATGTTTTTTTAAAACATATGCCCAGCATTAGAGGGTCATCTCATCACTTAATAGTGACAAAGTGGCTCTGTCAAGAAATTATATAGTAATGGCGTCGTAATTACGTTAATTGCTTGCCGCTTTGGCTAATGGACGTAACAAAACTTTCTGTTTAGTACTCTTGTAAAAGGCGACAACACCAATGACATTAAAGTTAGCGAAGTGAAGACTATTTTATTCTTCCTCCTTTTAGGGATCCATAGCCAAAGGGTAAGAACTAAGAAGCTATTTCTAAAACTCCACTGTCCGCCTCAGAACCGTGAGAGTGAAATCACACTATCCGATCTGATATCGGTGTCGGGCGCTGATCCGATGTCGGAGGGAGCAAATATATGAAATATGTATCTGTTTTATCGGATATCGGAGCCGGTAGAGTAGGTTATTCTGTTGCTGTAACAACAAATACTAAAAAAAGAATAAAATATTTTCTTTATTGTTTTACGTATCGTGAGAAGGGGGGCTAGATATTGGTATTAACCCCTTTAAGTGAAAATCCAAGTGCCAGTCGGACTGGCTCGGTTTGTTATATGAAAAACATTGAAACTATTAAAGGAACTCTGCTAATAAGGAAACGAGCTGATTCTTAGAATATACTAAATCCATTTTCATACTACTTTATCTCAATGATAGTTTCTCTGTCAGTCGAATAGTGAGTCAATTTTGATGAAATTTGGTATGGAGATAGACTAGACCTGTAGAAATTACTTTGACTATGTTTGTTCGCCATAACTGACATCCACACGGTCAGTGCCACATCTAGCAGCTGGTATAAAGTATACTTGACTAAGTTCAATCAAATTTTATGGTGCCTAATTGAAGCAGTTATTAAATTACCGCTTAGACATTAATGGGTCTTGTATATTTCGGAGTTCCTACCATTACAATAAAAATACGATAATCTTCATAATGAAACTGAAATAAAACCTCTTTTTACCACATTTCACGCAAACGCCTAAATTTTATAACTGTTAACCCTTACGATAAGCCGCCATTGTAGCTACAAAATTGCTATATATGTAATTTTATTAATTCGGGCGTGACCTTTTGACTTCTTTATGGACCAATTTATTATAACATTTATTTTATTTAGCTACATATTTCCACATTTCGTTAATCAATAAATAAAATTTGAAAAATATAAAAAATAATAATCTACCACTTCATCAACAAAATCAATGTAAATTATTGCCCCGTATAGTTAGATAATAATATATTAACATCAATGAAAATAAATATAGTAGTTTACTATATACACTAAATCTATATAATACAATTACCTACAGCTAATATTCACACGGGATATGTTGTTACATGGTACTTAATGTACTTATCAAGTCTTTACTGAAGCAGTTAAAACTAATGATAATTATAGTTAACTTTAAAGCAAAGGAACATATCTGAAATGCCTTTAGGCCGACGTCCGAGGCAGTACAAAATTTCACACCAACAATCACCACTTAGTCGACAAGTACTGTCAATCCGACACTTCAACATAACCATCACTGGTACGAATAACGGGAGCCTCAAAGTCTTCGTTTTTAAGTCACTTTCACGTATTAAGAAGAGACTCTATACTGAACGGGTTGTGCTTTCTCGTTCCGCCGTTTTTGGACAAATCCTGTTCAGTAGCTGTCCCTCCACCACTCAAGTCTAAAGAGACAGCCCGTCCTGAGTCAAAATCGAATTTGTCGAAGTTACTCGTCGCGGCGAACTGCTTGAAGAATGAAGGTTGCGGATCAGGTATGGGGCTGAAATTTCTCCCTGAATGGGCATCTGACGTTGAACTATCGGAATTATTCATACCGTCCGCGCCTGAGGGAGCCCTGAGTCTTCCGGATAGGGAGAAGTCCTCAGGGCCTGAATCATGACAGGAGTCGCCTCCTACCACGTCTATCATGCATTCTTCGCCATCTCCGTCGGAGTCGGAGTAGAGGCCGGTGTTTTTGTGCTGGGCGAGGTACTCAGCCTTCAGAGCCTCGAGGTCCACGGCGATACCCTTCGCTCGTAGTTTCCTCGCTTGTCTCTCTAATGCTTTTGCCAACTTCTTTCTTCTTCTCGCCCTGTTGATAAAATCGATAGGGCCCAATTAGTATAGAACCTAATAGTATTTGAATAAAGGGCGATGCATAAAGATAAAAAATTGGTCTTTGAATATTTTAGTGATGGGCTACTTTTGTCGATGACTGTACATAATCAATCTATTATGATGGTACAATTTGTCCGTTTAAATTGCTAGAGAAGAAACAGACACAGCTAAATTTATATTGCTAAATCCTTCTCATATTAAAAACCCAAGTAAGAGGTAAAAATGAAAGTAATGTATGATGCAGTTGGGTAGAACTGAGTACGACGGGTGTAACCGCGGTGCGCACCTAGTTATTAATAAAATAAAATAATTATCTGTACAATTTCTTACAAATTGTTTTGCACAAGTGATAAATTTATATATCAGAGTTATAACTTGACAATTTATTGCATCTTTTATGACCTGTGAAGTAAATAAGATACCTATCGACTGAAAATTTATTATTTTAGATTGACATGGTCATTTACATTAAAATTAAAATTATAAACGGGATATTTACCATGTTTATTATCTTTTTCGAGAATCTGACTACATCCGTGATCATGGCACTTGTAACAGTACCGAAATATCGGATTCTCGAAAAAGATAATAAACATGGTATAACTATAATTGTACAATTTACTTTTCTATTCACGAAAAATATAACTTCATTTTTTTTACTATTACTGCACCATAGATTCATTAAGGGTTCAGGCAGCAGCAGTAATTGACCATGACGTGACCATGGCGCATGCAACAGTGCCGAAATATTGACCCTAAAGTGGTAAATATATGAACAATCGATGGCTCCACCATTGCCCCAAGATTGTATTGAAGAGTTTTGAATTCTCAAGACGTGGCTTATGTAGCTCAGTGGTTAGACATTTCCCCCTGTCAAGGACTTATTGCGGGTTCAAGTTCCGTCTTAAAAATTCACTTTTTTCAGTCTACAATGATTCTAGCTCTACTTCACTAGGACGCCATAGCGACGTCCCCGGCTATGTATCAAAGCAGTTAATATTGAAATATATGGTACCTAACTCACTTGGCGACAGCTTGGTAACCAACGGAAACGCTTTGGCGTCCTAGTGAGGCCGAGGAATAATGTTAGAGGCCATAACAACTTAATTACCTAGTAATTCTTTTCTCGAAATTATGAGGTTGGATATCCAAACTAAGACTGATCTTCGTAGTAGGACTGCAGATAGCCCTACATTCCTCCAAGTAATTGCGTTATGCACGTATCTCACCTCTCTCTAGCCCTCAGCTCGTGTGGGGGGATGGGCTCTCCAGAGCAGGACTGCGGGTGAGCGTTGTGTGCCGGCCGACCTGGTCCCTTCTTCGTATGCTCCTTCTTGCGCCATTTCGCGCGACGGTTTTGGAACCATACCTGTGTGATACAATTTTTTTATTATCTACTTATAGAAGCTTTGGAACTTTTGCAATGACTGCGCTTACTTTCACGATCGTTTAAGAGTAATTTTTAGGCAATATTCTACTCTCTGTAGTTGCGCCCAATGTTTGCACTTTGGGGACCGAGGTCCAGGTCAAAGCCTCTCCGTTGAGCAACACGTACGTAGGCAATGCATGTCCACACATAATAAATAATTGATCACTCGACATACATAAAAAAGAAATAACCAGACGTCATTCAAATAACTCATGGTAAATGATTAGCAGGTTTCAATAGCGTTTTTCACCCCGCTGGTCTCCACAATAGCTAAATACAGTTCGAAGAGCTCTGAACATCATTTTCCGTTAAGTTCCTTCGTTTTGCACGAAACCCGTCACGTTTATACTTCTGCTAATTTTTTTACAATGCCTAAGTCTATTACATGGGCTTTTTAAATTAGTGGTGGAACGACCACCTGTGGTAGCCTAAGCTTTCTTTGAATGGCGAATCGAGTTCGTTGTTGTGTTTAGCCAAAACAGTTATATACCAAAAATTGCATCGAATGTTTGCAATTTATTTTGGACACGACTTTGGTTTAAGAGACCCATGACGAAGTGATGACCACGCAGGGTAAGTGACCACGTAGGGTGGTTCATGGACGACCATAAGTGACTGTAGTCGTCCTTAGTCTCCATAATCTTTAAACAGTACCGTTCAAAGATTTTTATATTTTACTTTTCAATAGGCTATGTCAGTATGACTTCCCCTTGCTTGATGAAAAGATGAAGGCATAGTCTCAGGAAAGAGGGTCATTTTTCTCCGATGGCGATTGTCTTTTAACCTCTCAACCCTAAAGAAGAACCCTATGCCAGAGCCCCATGCCCCACCCCTAGTTCCCTAGTTTTAGTAAGTACACCGACAAACCACAAATTTGTCACAAATTACGGCCGGGTGGGTAAAACCACCGTGCACGATTGCGAAAAACCCTCCATAGTAATCCAAAGCCGGGCAGGGGGGATCGTGGTCGCTGCACTAGTGGGACCAGTGGGTGTCATGCAGCGACGACAATCCTGTTTTGATGAGGCCGTCAAGCTGAGTGCCACCATTGTTAACATGGTATGTGTATGTAGTGGTGACCCTCTTTCCTGAGACTTTGCCTCCAGCTTACCATCCAGGCGTCAAGTCAAGTATCGAAATTACTAATATTCCCTCTTACCCCTCCAACTAAGCTAAATCGCTTCACGTAACTTAAATTGATTCACGTTGGTAGTGTAATGGCCAGGATTCCAACCCGGGACCTCTCGATCGTAAGGCCGACCCCTTAACCACTAAGCTACCGACGCTATATATATAATATATATATTTAAAAAAAAAACAGGTGAGGTTGTGTTGGGCCTTAAGGATGCTTTGCCTTTGCCATATGGCGTAATTGAATGAGACGGTTTGTTCTGTGATTGAAGCAGAGACTCTTGTTGAAGAATTACTTGTTCCGTTATCAGACAGACCTTGCATGGCACAGCAATTTCACTGTGTAAAACGCGAGTATCCTATTTAATTCAACTTGTTCGCAATTATTTTCACTTGTGCACTTTTTGCAGTGATTTTATTCGCACAGTAAAAATAATTAATATATTTTGCTACATGCTGTGCATTACTAGTTTTATCACGATTCACAAGATCGTGATCGAGATTTTGTTTCAGTGCAGAGATACTGCGTTCCAATTTTGAGCAGAATAAGATTTCAGAATCTCTGGATCGTAAGCTAATCTAACGACGCTTCATCATAAAGTGAGTGCTGATGCAATACGAAGTGAAACAGCCCCTCTAGACAAGTGGTAATTCGCTAGTCGGCGTTTGATGGAATAGAATGACGAATGTATGGGATTTGACGTATTTGACATGCGTTAACGACTGTCATATACGTCAAATTCCATATATTCTTCATTCTATTCCACCAAACGCCGACTAGCGAATTACCATTTGTCTAGAGGGGCAGGTCTACTAGTAAACTACGCCCTTTTATTAGCCAATCTTTAATCATTTACCATTAAATATGATGTTTAATTAAAAAGCACTTGAAGTAATAAGCTTAACACCTGATCCCTACAACTGTGAGGCAAATAGTGGTGCTAATTTACTGGTAAGGTGGGTCCAAGGTCTGTAAACCGTTGACCGGTTTTGTGACATACAGAGTTCTAGTAGGCAAGAAATATGTACAAGGTTTCACTGACCATATTGTGATCAATAACTGGTAGGGTGGGTCCAAGGTCTGTAAACCGTTGACCGGTTTTGTGACATACAGAGTTCTAGTGGGCAAGATATATGTACAAGGTTTCACTGACCATATTGTGGTCAATAACTGGTATGTTGGGTCCAAGGTTTGCAAACCGTTGACCGGTGTTGTGACATAGAGAGTTCTAGTAGGCAAGAAATATGTACAAGGTTTCACTGACCATTTTGTGGTCAATAACTGGTAGGGTGGGTCCAAGGTCTGTAAACCGTTGACCGGTTTTGTGACATACAGAGTTCTAGTAGGCAAGAAATATGTACAAGGTTTCACGGATCATATTGTGGTCAATAACTGGTAGGGTGGGTCCAAGGTCTGTAAACCGTTGACCGGTTTTGTGACATACAGAGTTCTAGTAGGCAAGAAATATGTACAAGGTTTCACTGACCATATTGTGGTCAATAACTGGTAGGGTGGGTCCAAGGTCTGTAAACCATTGACCGGTTTTGTGACATAGAGAGTTCTAGTAGGCAACAAATATGCACTGACCATATTGTGGTCAATAACTGGTAGGGTGGGTCAAAGGTCTGTAAACTGTTGACCGGTTTTGTGACATATAGAGTTCTAGTAGGCAAGAAATATGTACAAGGTTTTACTGACCATATTGCAGTCAATAACTAAAAAATATTGATCAGTTTTGATTCCCTCTGTACTCGACTCCCCCCAATTTTTTTAGGTAATAGCGTGACACAACACTATTTTAAAAGCAAATTTAAAATACGAATTATAGTGTATAAAAATGATGAAATGAATTATATTTCATTTATCTATTTTATGCCTAAAATATCTATTACATACCCATGAGTTGTCAGAACGGGATCGGAATTCAACCGCTAGTAATAACGATAAAAGCCTTTTTCTCACAAATCTACACATACAACTACATAAGCCACGGCAGGTCATCTTTAACGGGCTTACGGGATTAAATGCAAAACTGCATCAATAAAACATTTCGAGGAGTTATCTCGCCGCACAAAGGTATGTAAAGTACTCCGCTCGGCAGAATTGAGACGTTAAATTTCAATGGGCTGGTGCATTTGCAATAATTTGCATGGTAATGCGATGCGGGCGTGCGCGCGCATTTGACGTGCATGCATGCAGGCGCTATCTGCCGTACAGAAACAATGTCTCGTGGTAAATATGCTGTGCATTGGCGACGCATGGTTTTCGACTGCCTTGGCTGTAATTGCCGTTTCAATATTTAGGTTCATTTTCATACTTCTACTACAAATGGAGAATTTTGTGAAAATGTTTCCATGTTTAGTTGTTTGTTACTCAATCACGCTTAAACGGCCCTATCTGAATGGATTATTATAGTTTGGCAAATTCTGAATCTTGATGAGGCCGACAATCCGCGTGCCAACACTGTTACATAATTTGTATAATTGCATTAGGTACTTATATCCTGTAATTATGGTTGGAAGAATGGTAATAAATAAATAAATCAATCTATAAATCTGCAATGGCGTGGTGACCTTCATTTCGGGGACATCCTCTTTAGTTCGACTGATGGCATCAGAAGAGTTGAAGTCGCATTACAAGCGACAAGCATTGCAATACAAGCGAAATATAACGTAATAAGCGTTATTCCAACAAGTGTGGCTGGATATTTATGATACGAAAATCGAATAAGTACTTTATGCTTTGACCCCTTTACCAACAAATAAATAATGCTTAGGAAATATTTATTTTATGTATCGCCTCATATCTGTTCTCAAAACCTGCTTATACCTTCTAACTGTACAAGCTAAAGTTTACAACTTAGTCTTGACCGTTCAATAGCTTAATTTCTTTAGTTTTCATTCGCATCATCACAATTATAATATGTCCACGGTCACGTATTATCATTACTTTGATGGCGGTAAAACATTTATGACCAACTTAATGTAATGTAATTAACTAAAGATTAACTGTAACTTCGTAAATATGAACGAATATCTTCACTTAACACAATGTTAATTTATTTATTATGGCGGTCTCTTCAATAGTCCCTCATATAATATCCCATAATATGAAGTTTTAATTTCGCTGAAAAGAGCCATCAATTCATATAGCTGAAGAAGTTATTATGCTTTGAAGATCCACCGAAATCTATTGTGAAGTTCAGTTATTGATCAACTTGTATCAAAGTTAATTCTATGATGTCTACTATTATATCTATATCCTACTAATGTTATAAATGCAAAAGTTTCTGACTATAATTTTTTTTTTTAATAATAATAATATTTTTGTAGTATGGATGGATGGAGGTTTGTTACTCTTTCACGTAAAAACTACCGAATGGATTTTAATGAAACTTTACAATAATATAGCTTATACATCAGAACAACACATATGCTATATATCATCACGCTACTACTCAAGGGAGCGGAGCAGTGATCATTACTGTCAACAAATCTGGCCGGCATATATACAGAGAAGTGACAGTGTAGTTTTTTCTGTTGCTAAGACACGGCGCTGTGCATCGCGCAAGCTCGGATTTAGCGGTTGGCGGTCGAGCAGGCCGCCACAAATTATTTGAATACAAAATATTACGCGCTCAAAGGGTTGATACTTGATACAGGGATGGATAAAGCTTAGGAACGGACATAGGCTCCCTTTTATCGCGATAGAAGGGGTTAAATGAGGGCGGGATGAAGAATAGAGGATGAATGTTTGTAATTTTTGAAGATATCCTGATGAAATTTGGAACAGATATAGACTATAGACTACTTTTACTTCCTACTGACGACTTTCCAGGAACGAGTTAAAATGGATTGTAGGAACAGGCAACAGTTACTTGTATGTTTCAAATCCGCCTAAGTTATTTAATTAAACAAAAGTAAAACATGGTGGGTAAAGATTCATTGGGTCGCGGTCCGTGGGTCTGGGGTCAGCTTTACGACCGGCCTATCGCGGGTTATTGCAAGGCATGTTTGACTCGAGCACGCCCGGTCGTCATTTTGCCGGTTTCATTTGAATTAGTTTAATAAAAAGAAACATGTACCATCATAAATATAAAGAAATCTTCAGTTAATTTAATTTAATATATTTAATTCATTCTCACGTCAAATAATGGTCAGTAAATATTACGTTACATCTGTTGCTTAACAAGAAAGCTATTCAGCAGTGATGCGGCAGTAAAAAAGTATTATGCTGAGTTTATACTCGCGTTCGATAATACTAAGATCACTATAAAAATGGTAGTTATGTAGCTGGATGAGTTCACTGTCAGAAAAAGGAAAAAACGAGTTGCCATAAATAATTTAAAAGAAAAATCAGCCACATATTATTATATATTGTTATCATAAAAAGTGTGCTAGTTATGAAAAAAAATTAAAAATAGAATGAGAGAAGTGCATGCTATCTAAGTTAATCATTGATTTATATATTACATTATTAGGTAATTGATTTATATATAGTTTACCTCATCAAGTTAATATTATGTCCATTAAACCCAAATAAATATGTAAACTCTCTCTTTCTTTCACTTTGCCGTATCTTTAATCAAAATCTCTTGTTTATTTTCTCTTTTTATTCTCTTCTATTCATATATTTGTGTAATCTAATCTAATAAATAATAAAATTATATAATGTTTGATACAGGCTATTCAAATCCCTTAGTAATTTCAAATATGTTTCTACATTTAGTAAAACATAGGTGCGCTATTTTACGCAGTCACAAAGATATAAAAGTATAATTTGGTATTTCCGACTCATGCCGTGTCAAAAATCATGATTATTACAGTTTCTGGTAGGTAACCCATTTCAAAGTTAATGCATGACATAAAATGTCAATCAAATGTCATATACAAAACGCAGACAAAAAAAGGGTTAAATATTTATAAACGCTGCTATTACTCGTGTATTTAATCTTAATAATTATAGTTATTAAAATAAAGGGCTAAGCCATGGAAATTTTACGCAAAATTTAATTCAAATCATTTACGTAATTATGGCGGGCATTTATGAAGCATGCTCCGTGGTGCACATTTAAAACAATGGCGACGTCGTTCTGGTGATTTTAATACATTACGTTTGAGATTTAATATTGTGAATTGGTAGTTAATAATTGGGTATTGTGTTTGAAAACTACATTTTATGCCCATAACGTATTAATAAGACACAATTAGTCGAAAATATACCTAGCTACATTTTGTTTTATTATTTTAGAGCTTATCTAAGCCTAATTATCGCACCTCTTCACGTTATATATGCACACAAACAACCGTTGTGTTCTTTCCTGCCCCTCTAGACAAGTGGCAATTCGCTAGCCGGCGTTTGATGGAATAGAATGACGAATGTATAGGACTTGACGTATTTGACATGCGTTAACGACTGTCATATACGTCAAATCCCATATACATTCGTCATTCTATTCCACCAAACGCCGGCTAGCGAATTACCACTTGTCTAGAGGGGCTGTTGTTAAAATAAATTATTTTACTGACCTGTTTAAATTAAGAATGATAAAATAACTATAAAAGTTACTCATTTTATCATTTTTTTTTTAATCATCCACCTAACCTATATTAGTAAATTATATAACAATGAAAAGTATCGACGTCATACTTACGGAAGTGTTGACGTCATACTTTTCATTCAAGTTTTTTTTTAGAACCTAGAAAGGTTTTAACGTTTAGTAAAAAGTAACTAATTTGATTAGACAGTCAAGTACCCAATTTTGGTTCCAAAAACATATAAAGAAGTCATTGCTATCTCTATATAGTATCTTTCAAACTCCTCTCGTAACTGTATCCTATAAGATAAATCTCCTATAAACCCACAACCATATAAACCAATCCATATATTAATTAAGTCCGGGTTCTAGGACCTAATCGCCTCGCATTGATTACGGGTCGTAATGGACATTGGTGGGTAGTCCCCCCGCCTAATGAGAGCCAGTATCCTCCCCGCTGAGGAATGGGAAGGGTAGGGATGGGTAGGGTGGCCATTAAGGATGGAGATTTGTTTTTATTTCGCAGTTACGATTGATATGTAATTGCGGTTTTATGGGGATTGGTTGTATGTTCATTCTGTTGTCTTTAGTTAGTTTAGATACTTACGAATGTTTCACAAACTAACAGAGTAGTTCCAAGGAGTATTTATGTATAATGTCTATAGCATAGATTGACATAGCATATATTGACATACGGCCTGAATTTTAAAAAAAGGTAAGGTATGAATGATGTCATAGATCGATATCATAGATTACGTAATGGCTGAAGAGGAATGATGGTCAATGTTGCCAATTGCAAAAGCAAATAATTAATGTAGGGTTGGTTTTTTTTTAATGAAATGACTGTACTTAGTTACTTGAGTAATTTTTTGTTGGTAGTTCAAACATCATTTTATATTTAAAAAATGTATTACAAGTAACACTATTTGATATGTTTTTTTGTCATCAATAGATATTTTGTTATGTGATTTGTTTTGTGTGCTGCAGTTAGCTTGAATAAACGCATTTTTCTTTTTCTTCTTTTAAAATACTTCGACATGTAGCGAACTTCGAAAACACATAGATCGACAAGTCATTGCTTCGACAGACAATTATTGGACAACACACACCTTCGAATTACCACTACTTCGACAGACAATACTCAGACAAGTCACATCTTCGAATGACCACTACTTCGACATTCGCCTTCTACTACACCCACAGGAAGAGATAGGATGGCCCAATTCTACCCCACGGGAACCAACATGGCAGACTTGAACCGGGAAAACACGTCGTCTGTGGGTCGTAGATTGTCGGCGGTGTTTTTTAAAATAACATTAGAAACGAAATTGCTAATACCACTCTAACCTCTCCAGCTAAGCTAAATTGCTTGTGTTAGGAATGGGTTCGGTTGTGTAATGCCCCAGGGTTCGAGCCCGGGGACCTATCGAACGTATGGCCGACTCCTTTAACACTAAGCTACCGACGCTTCTTCTTCTTTTGTGTGTCTGTATCTGTATTTCCCTTTGTTTGTTTGGTCTAATCTCCAAATTTGTTCAAAGTCAAGGCATTGCGCCTTGACTTTGAACAAATTTTCAGTTCAAGATAGCTGATAATAAAAGGTGTAACATTATTTTAACAGGTACTTGGCCTTGGCCACATATTTCTGGTAACGTTAATAAAAACTAATAACCTTAAAAAACCGATACGTATCTTCCTAATTTAAACAGCTCTGGATGTTTCGCCACAAAAATAGACGAACTGTTTAAAAAAAAATGCTACAGTAAAGTTTTTTTTTTCTCATCTGTTTTTTTTAAACAAAGTTCACCTTAACGAGGTATATTTTTTATTCACAACAACCTGTGAGCATGTCCTTGATGTTTCAGCCCATAAATTTACTTCCCCACTATTCTCCCCGATATTCCCTTCTATCAAAAAAGCTCTTGACAAAATTTAAGTTGTAATCAAAGAACATGTGTGGCAAGTTTGTGAAAATCGGTAAAGAAATGCACTCTCTAGACCGAAACTGACAAAGACACGGACAAAAGCAAAATCGACCACCTTGTCGAAACAGAGACTCTCGCTCGGTCAGCTAAAATTATGATCGATTCGTATTTAATTTATATGCTACTTTGATGTTCAACTATGGTAATCATATAATGAGAATAATATAAGTGTCTGTGAATCCATATTTTTTTATTAATAGATTCATGAATGTGGTTCCTTTTATGGTTATGCACCTTGTTAACTAATAAACATGTCAAATACAATAGGTTCGATGCCTTAGTTGGGTAATTATTTGTGGCATTTATAAGACTACATATATATTCCTATGTGTTGATATAGCATTGTACTATTAAGTCAGTTTGAGTATTACGAGTATTAAGTCAGAGGTCCATAGATTCGATTGTCTCAATGCGAATTTTTGTATGCATATCATGTATATTTGTAGTGATCTGAGTGTATAATAAATATGTCTAATAATCTATTTGCATGTATTTATCTGCATTTTAGAACCCTTGTAATACACATTCTAGAATTTGAACATTTTTGTGAATATACATTATAGCATAATAGTTTTTCTTATCATTACGCGTATATAATTCACTCAAATGCGATGACGATTTTATAAATTGGCACACATAATATACAAAATACAATGATTGTGATGATCCAACAATGATTATGATAAATTATCACTCTTTTTATTCATTATAAAAAGAGAGCTAAATGGTATTAGCTAAGCTAGTGTATAAAAAATATTATTCTACACATAACTTTCCTAAATAATAGAAATTGTATATCAAAATTAATGCATTCACAAATAACTAGTGGAGCCGTTGACAGAGCTATTATTGTAACGGATGGCCGCCATACTGTGTTCCCGCCCACTAATTATTTACACACCTTTGTATTTTAACACAGTTTACTGCTAACACAACACAATGTTCAGTTTTCAATGATTAAAACCTTGTTTGAACATTAAAAGGGCCGATGAAGACGATTTGAACCATAAAATCATCTTTCTCACTCAACTCTATTGCGATAAGCTTGCAATACTTTATATAAAAGTTGGTAATCTTAATAATATTATAAATGTGAAAGCTTGTGATGATGCTTTTTTTATACCACTGAGGTGGCAGACAAGCACACGGTCCACCTGATGGAAAGTGGTTACTGTGGCTTACAGACGTGTGCAACACCAGAGGGGTCACACTCATGCTGCCGACCCTGTAAACTCAGAGTTTTTGTGCCGACAGTGTAGAAAGGCAAAGCAGGAATAGCCATTGATCTTCCCGCTGACAGCGCAAAAACTCTCCAGTGAGCTCTCTGGCTACCCTACTCACCGCCGGGAACACAATACGAGGTTATTGGTACTTCCCCAGTCGTACTGCTGAATTGGACGAAAACACCGTCGTGACCTACCTCCTACAAAATGTTTGCATGTTGGTAACTCAATGACGCTCATATAGCTAAACGGATCTAGCTAAAGTTTGTTATAGGGATAAATTATAGTCTGGAATTGCTCCTACGATCCTAGATCTCAAGTACTTATTGATGAAAATAATTACAGAAAACAGTAATACAGAATATCTGTTCATGATTTGTTTCAGAAGATAGAAATACTTAAGTTAATAGCGTCGGTAGCTTAGTGGTTAAGGAGTCTGCCTTACGATCGAGAGAGTCCCGGGTTCGAATCCTGGCAACTACACTACCGACGTGAACCCACTCCTAGCACAAGCAATTTAGCTTAGTTGAAGGGGTTAGAGGGAATATTAGTAATTTCGATAATTTCGGTTGCTAATATTCTTTACAAAAGAAAAAAGAACAATATTTCATAATTCTATGCCTGTGTTAGTTAGTAGGTTTGTTTCTCCTTCAAGTTTTTACTTCTAAACCGTAGATAGATATTTAATAAACAAACAGCTAAAACAAAAAAATAATCTATATAACTGACAAGTTATAAACCTGAAAATGAATGTAAATAAATGTCTCTATTTTTCTACAAAAGTAAAAATGAATTCGCATTTAGTAAATGACAGGGTGTCACACAGACAATCGCTCTCTCCCCTGTCGAAGGTGTAAATAAGATATTGGAAGCAGTACATTGACTCGTCACCCTCTCAGGGTGAAGACAATTCTTTTCCGCAAGTCGAGGGGAAGGTATTGTTAAGTAGTCGTTGTGAATGTCGGTTTATTTGTTTTGTTTGTGACACTTAACAGGGTATCAACACACTGCTCGCTCACAGCTCACTGTCAACAGACAACATGCTTTTTAAGGAAATTACTCTATTATTAAAGAAATTACAGAATTTTGTATTAATAATCGAAACTGGTAAGATACTACTAAGCTCGTGAAGTATGTAGGGACAGAAGGATATAGTGTATCGATTAAGATAGGAAAAAGTGAATCGCTCAGGTGGGACTCGAACCCACGATCTTTCCCTTACAGGGGGAATGCTCTGACCACTGAGCCACCGAGCCACACCTGAAGCTATTCAAATTCTCCTATACTACCGTCTTAGGGCCTATCTTAATCGATTTAAAAAGTTAGCATAGTAAATGCTTCAAAATTTCATTCAAAGATATAGTGTATGTTTTTTAAATTTATTTTATACTAGTTTTTGCCATTATAATATCGGTTATTGTTATGAATTGTAGCCTATGTGTTATTTTGATGTATTAGCTACATTATTGTAAAGGTTCATTAAAGTCCATTCAGTAGTTTTTACGTGAAAGAGTAACAAACATCCATCCATTCAGCCACCCATACTTATAAATTTTCGCGTTTATAATATTAGTAGGATCATGCAATACGCAAGCAATGTAAATTAACACAACTGCGGAGGGAAAAGGGCTTGGGTATTGTATGTATGTGTACAATGATAAACCTAAAAAAAAATACAAACATAGAAACTCCCGTCCATAAGTCACGCTACCCACTTTCCATCAGGTGGGCCGTGTGCTTGTCTGCCACCTCAGTGGTATAAAAAAACGTTACGGGAGTGATTGCTGTTTATGTTAAGTTAGTGAATATTGTCATTTTTATTGTATGGGTATCAACTATATTTCTAGACCTAAACAGATCTTTATTCAACAAAACTGTATTTCATTCATAGAAGTAAATTTCTAAGAGTACCTATACGATTTCACGAAAACAACCCGAGTTTCTGTGCAATAATTTAAGTGCACGCTATCTCTCTTTTTCAGACCACAAATTGATATTGAAGTGTTAGTGTGACAGAGACAGATATAAATTTCGCATGTTCATACCGTATTGCCAGCTAAGCGGTATTTAACAGGGTTGTCATTTAAGAGAAGATACTTTTCTCTAAAATTATTTAATTAATAGTAACCAACTACCCAAATAAATAGAACTACGACAACTATAACAAAAATATTCATTCTAGTGTCATATAAATTTCATAGAACTTATAAAGTTCTTGCATAAAATTGAGTTTGTGAAAAATTTATCGAAAGACTACCTATAAATCATCTCTAACGAGGTGGACCAGTTCCTTTTAAACACGTGTAAATTATACATATGTCCATATTGTGTCAAGCACCGCTTTTCATTAGGCAAAGTAATGACATCAATACAATTTAATAGCAGGTAAATGTTTGCGGGTGAGGAAATTATTCATGCACGATAATTCACCGCCTCGGGAGCAACCCTGCGTAGAGGTCTCATGTCTATCTTTTACCGCTAAGCCTACGGCGCGGTAAAGTTGGCTCGTGTTTGATAGCGGCGAGTATAGAGAGGGAGACCTATACGCAATACTCACGAGAGCGACAAAGACACCCTCCACTCCTTAAATTTTATATTCTATCCGCATTTTGTCGCCTAAGCGTTCCATTTAGTGTTCCATATTTAAACCTCACGCCATTCTTTTTTCTTCCCAACCGAGCAGAGAATGTAAGAAGATTTTCTATATTTTTTTATTTTCGGGGTGTACCCAGCCATCGCCGGATGTGTGTGGAATACTGATGTGTGCGTGCGACCGCCGACGCCCTGTTAGGGAATGAAATTGGCATATAAATGTAAATTTTATGCTATGAATTTTAAAATGAAGTCGATACTTCCGCGCTTACGGCGGAGCGAGTGAGCCGTTTTCGCAAGTTTACGTCAGGCAGGGATGAAATTAGATTAGAATTTGCCACTTTTTGGTAAAGGATGGGTTTTTAACGTCTCTTACGAAACGCTCGAAAAGAAATGATTAGGTATTTGTCTACTCTAAGAAAATCTCATTCAATGTGTAAATTATACTTAGGTTTCCTGAAATAATATAAAATACTAATAATTTTAGTATAAATTTACACGTATAGATTAGGATAATGTGCCATTAAACATGTATACATTTTGAACAACCGAGGAACAAAACATAAACATCGATTTAGAGGCTTCGAAACTGCGATCTAAAACGAAATACAGAATGTTACTCAAACGAAAGGAAATAGAAGAAATAAAATATTTCAAAGGAGAAGAAAAAATCCACTTTACAGACGCAAACAAGTCACTTTAACTTTATTGAGCTGTAATCGAATTGTGACGTCCCTGCGAGCGGTGGCGCACTCGAGGTCGGAGCGGCACGATCTGCAGCCATCCTTATCTGACCCGCCCATTTAAATCTATGCTATTCAATCGTGCCGTCTCGCTCGCATCCCAGGGGTGCTGCCGAGATTGCAATCTTTTGATTTATACCAACTATTAGGAGTGGTGCGGGATAGTCTGTCTCTCAGAGCGAGATCCGCCGCGATAAATGCAGGATACAATCGATGTTAGTACTGATTATAGAAATGGATTTACTTATACGAGATGTTCAGGGAAAATTATATCATGTTAGCGTAGTAAAAGTTTTATGAACTATATCGGTTGGATGTGAGTGTTATGTCTTAATACGGATTTCGGGAAATAATTAGATTTGGAATATATACATCCCAATCCTAATAATGAGCAGTATTCTGCCCAAATAATAACATAATTAAAACTGGCATCTGACTATGTGCTTAATAGGTATTATATGTAATCATTCGAAATATTTCAAACCTGAATACTTATACAAGGTTCTTCTAGATAAACCAAAATCGGAAAAAATCAACATACAAGACAGGACATAAAATCGCCACACGTTCTGTCTATGGAGAATACTTTACCAATTGAGCTACCCATAGAATTATATACAATCCTAGGCCTCCCCTGGATAGTGTCATTTGTCCCCAAATCTATATACGTCTTAGGGAAATGAAGGGCAAAGTAGTTCAATTAGCTGATTAAGGACTAATAAGTTGCGTACTAAATGTTGAGTTTTCACATTTAAATGTATTAGAACATTGAATGTACAAATTGCTTGAAAAAATCATTGATCGTAAGATTTATCGTCTGAAATAAAACCACTTTCTAACGGTATCTATCGCGACTTTTATCCCGAAGTTTCCACTACTTTTCAGCAGTCATGGTCGATGTAGAATCCTTTAAAAAGTGGTTTATCTCGCGTAAACTTTAGAAATAATTATTTACCGTATTCTCACCCAAATGTTACAAACACCGGCATTACTTATCAGAGTGTAATGAACCCGACCAAACGGCCATCAATTCGTGTTCGGCCAGGGGTTGCCCACAAAACGATGTCCATTCAAAACTGTATTATCTCAAGTCGAACATTATTTCGGTTCCTAAAGCTTATATAAAAAGCGGTGAGTCCCTACCCTGTCCCCGGTGGCCGCTTAGCTTCGGAAGGTTGGCGGAAAATAAGGGAAATCGTCCCTCATTTATATTGAACGAAACCTTCAGCTTTTTACCCTTGTGTACCACCGTAAGTTGTGTCCGTGTATTTCCTTTTTAATAAGATACATGGGTTTGGCTGGATAGTTTTTTTTCTTCTAAGTCTACATCAGATTCGTCTTAAGTAGCAAAGTATTCAAAATAATCTTATACGTCTTCGTGTTGATACTTGATACACCTTTAGTTCGGACGATAATACAATTTCAATCAATAAAACGTTTTGACTTGACTTATTCGTATTAAGATTATTTTGAGTACTTTGCAAGCACGCAGAAGTAAGATCGACCTGATGTTGACTGTACAGTAGCCCTCAGAAGTTGTTGGACACTAAATTAATCTCAACATTGAAAATCCATAAGTAAATGGTGCTCTTATTATTTTTCTAATAATCAGAGTACAAAATTATCAATTTTCCAGTTTTTTACAATTCATTCAGTTTAATTTTCATCCTCCAGCCCAGCCTGTGATAAATAGATGATATCTCGATTGGAGGAAGGAAGAATGTGGGTTGGCTATTCATTCTCAACCCATAAATACCAAGACCGACTAGCGAGCATGATATTAAAACAATTATGAAAGTTTAAAAAACGAAAAATTAACACGATAAATCGTCAATCGAATTCTATTTACACAAAGATTTATAAACGATTTTTCGTTTTTCGATAAATTCTTATCGAGCTATCTAATTTAATTGCTTCGAAATAGCAATTGTTTGAAACTATACATAATCTATAACGTAATAATAGACTCGATGTTTCTAATAACACCACTGAGTGATGTTCCATCGAAACAAAGCGTGCAAGAAGATTTCTCTATTATCAAAGACCAATTATATACTATGTACTTTCCCGACGCGATAGCAACTTCAGATGATTTCGCACGCCTCCAAACGCTTCCAAGGATCCCGTTTCACAAATCAGTAAAGTACTCCTCAAGTACTATAACTCATTCGATGACTTCCGCTGGTACTCAGAAGTACTCTGAACTTTCAACGCTCAGTAGTTACCGTAACAGATTTGGTGAGTAATAACATTAGTAATTTCGGTTAGGCCACAAATATTATAGTCCAGGCTCATAAACCACCCGCAATGGATTAAGACATTAGACTCGTGTCGCCCTTCGTAGAGTGTATATATAGCTACAAGTCGGTGCTACAAAGGGATCCGCGGTGTTTAAGCTCCGTAGCTAAAGCATGCTCGAATGCACTGTTCAATTTTATATACTTTAGATATATACTTCCTGTGTGAGGATATTTTAAGGTACTATTTTTGTTCAGTGAGGTAAACTTTCACTCCTAACGTGTTTGTTCCAAGCTGGTGAGCTGCCAAACGCCGTTAAACCGTTTTCACTTGCCTAAAAAGCAATAGACTGGGCAATGTTAAAATTTTCATTTAGTTGGTAAAGTTTATAAAGGGGGTTCTAGGGGTGGAATGTCGTGTTCGAATTTTGTCGCTGTCAGGCTGGGGGTGTACTTCAATTGTAGTTACATAATATGCGTTTAAATAAAACTAGCTGGTATATTTTTTCGGTTTTGACACGCTTTTTTACAATTGTTGTGAATTTGATCACCAACAACGGGGAAGTTATCTCAAGGCTATCTGTTTTCTGTTATTAAAATGTGCAATGGCCAGGATCCAAACCTGTGAACTCTCGATCGCCGCCTCCTCCATCACTAAGCTACCGATGCCTATTTTGGGTGTACCTCATTTCCCGACCACACAGACAATATATAACGAAATTCCGTGCGTTTTAAGTCAGTTCGATATACCCACTTCGTTGCGTTTCGGCCGCAATGGTAACCAGTGGCGTTCGAAGACTTTTTCGTCCTTGATAATCAGTTGCTATCGAGGATGTTAGCTAAACTAACATCTTAAAAAAGATGGTACAGATGCTGAACTTACCGCCACTCTGCTCTCTTTAAGGTCCAGCCTCATGGCCAGTGCCTCCCTCATGAACACATCAGGATAATGTGACGCAAGGAATGCCCTCTCCAATTCCTCAAGCTGCCAGGAGTTGAAGTTGGTTCTCGAACGTCTTCTCTTGCCACTGTCACCATCATCGTCGCAGACACCACCTGTAACAAAGCGGAATTATGTGTTAGAGGGAGATAGGTAGTACATTATCTTATGCTTGGGTAGCTAGATGATTATTGACCGGTTTTCTAACAATGGAAGGAAACCCGTGACTAGAAAGTACTAGGGCATTCTAGTACTGCTGAAATGCTTTCTTTCTAAAATCTATATTAAATCGTGAATTGGGCTCAGTTGCATCCAAATTTTATACTTAGGAGTCCTCCTATTCTCTCCCTCTTCTATTCTTTCTTTTGATTTGTCTTATGAGATAATTATCATCTGATCATCTAAGCCCGAAAAAAAACCTGTACCAGAATCTTAACACTAGCAGGCTTGGATCCCGATAGGCTTGGTAGGCCCATATCACAATATTAACTCTCTGTCTCTCTGCCCCCTCTCAGTCTCTGTCTCTCTCCCCCCTCACTGTCTCTCTCCCTCCCTCTCTCTCTCTCTCTCTGTATCTTTTCCTTGATCTGTTTCCATAACGTTCTTTTTGGCCTAACTCTTTCTCTATTAAATTCCATCTTCCCCTCTATGATGTTTTCAGAAACAAATCGTGTCGCATCAGGTGAGCAATGATTTTTCCTTTCCGGACCTCGATACTTTTTATTACATGGGTGTTATATATCTTTAATTGAATTTACCGTGTTTTTAAATCCGAAAACAATCTAAACTTACAAAGATGAATATTCCCCTCCGAATGTTTGTTGGGTGTTTAATGCCTTCCTAATTAACCTGTCATATATCAAAGCACATAATAATTCACAAAATAGTTCGTTTAAACCATTTTGAACCAAGCACCCCTAGAAAAGTCCGTCAAATTTACAACCCAACATTCTCATATGAGACAAAGAAAAACCCCTAAAAAGGTGTTTCTTTTATTAAAGAAATACTAGGTGATTATTTTTATTAAATATTTTTATGAGTAATCCTGTTTCGTATCGTAAAAGGAGTGGATTTTACTCGTGGTTCATTACCATGGATGTCTAAGTCCGTGCGAAGTGAAGGAGTAAACGTCGGAAGACGGACACCGGACCAAGATTCGGATACGACAAGGACTTACACTAAGTACTACTGCGATAATGATGGAGTGCATTTTACTTAGTCTCTTATTTATCTTAGACTATCGTTTGGAGCTTTTTACTAATAGGTAAGTGGGTATCAAAGGTTAATGGGAACATGTTATTGAAGTTCTATCTATTATGTTCCACATTCTATATATTCTACAAAAAAAGCATCACAGAGTCCGTAAGAAGTGTCTGGTTAACGAAAATGGATACGAAATAGCATCCCGAAAAAAGCAATAATTTGGCAAAATGTGTTAATACACATTTGCCTATCCATTTCAAGATATTTAAATGAATTCGAATGACAATTTAAACTTCGCAATTACGAAGGTATATCTAAAATATACGCTGAGAACAAGTCACCTCACGTCATCGTTAAATTCAAACGAGCGAACTTTAAACATATCCAATCATCAGGCAGGCTGGATTGAAATGAACAAGACATAATCGTAAAAGATACCAGGCACAGGAACAAAGTCCATTCAGCCAATTCCTCCGCAGTTAAAACAAAAGCCGCGACCGGGGGCTCATAAAAAAGAGATAATCTCCTACAAAGCGTCAGAGCAAGTTTTTGAAAATAGAATATAATTTCTAATTTTCTCCCAGTGATTTTAATTAAAAATGGTCCCGAGAGAACGGGACGGCAGAACGCTCGTAGCCCCGGGTTGGAAAGGGACAGCTATAAATTACTCGCTCGGCCCTCTGAGGGGCTAAATAAATTAGAAGTGATTAAGAGGAACGCGCTTCTGTTGTGTTGAATGTATTGTTGTTTTGTTACTTTGATAATTTGGTAAAAGGTCTTTTTACCATACCTAATTAACCGATGGAAGTCGAAATTTTATTTTGCATGCATAAGATCGAGATATTTACTTCAAAATAAATAGGATAATCAATCATATCGAATTGGTTACGGCACGCAACGAGCCCAGGAAGTGTTGTAATTATAGTCTTTATAAACTTATTGCCGAGCGCCTCGACAAGAACATAATGTTTTCAATTAATACAGAAATCACTTGCCGTTAGATTAATTTAGTTGTTTTTAGTTGGCAGACAACCGATACGTTACGTTGTCGCCTTAAGAGGAAAGACTAAATTACGCGTGTGCGACTGAGAGAGATATATAACCCTAATAGGAGGAGTGAGAGAGAGATTGTCGGTTATTGTATTAAAACAAACGAGCGCCTTGGGCCCGCAGACAACAGTTTTGGCGCGCTTTAATTTAGTCTGCTCAATGTTTTAATGTCACAAGGGAGGGAAGTGGGGGTGGGGGGGGACTTACTAAGTATCTATTTGAGGGTTGTATAGCGTGGTTTATAAATTCGTACAGTTAATATTTCAGCTTTCGTTCTGTACTGTTTTGTTACCAAGATAAACGAATGATTTGTGGTTTTTGCTTTTTCATAGTCACACATTTTGTATGTCATTCTACTTTTTTGTTACTGATAAGTAGGTAAAGGTGTAGTTGTACACGGCAAATACAATGTACCCATACAAAAGAACAATAACAGTTAAATGGCAAGCGAAATGTGACGTCATACATAAAAATTGGTACCGTTTCAAAGACAATATTTTTATTTTATTCATAGCGAAGCAATCGTTGCACGACATCGCAGACCGAAATTAAATGCTTCTATTCAATAAATGTGATTTTATTTGTGATGCCTTTTATATTTCTATTACGGAAACGGTAAAGGGGAATTGATACTCTATGGTACAGTTCTCCTTGTGTGTCAGATAATTTATGGCTTATATTCGGCAAGATTGTTATCTTTATCTGTGTTTTGTCCGATTGCTTTCTCTATGGGCTTGTATTGATTATCATAATATTTGGGGACTGTTATTTATTTGCTCTCATTTGCTTTATCTGTATTTTTAGTTAGGAATATTATATTGTCAAATGAAAGGCCAGGTCAAATATGAAAATAAGAAGAAGCAAAAAGAGTGTACCAAAGACGTAACAAGTAGAGATATAATCTAGTCGGAACACTTGTCATACTGAAGGTAACAAAATGTAATTAGAACAAAAAAAAAAGACAACATAGTCGACATTTCTGCTATTAGTTTTAATTAAAAATATGATCCAATCATCGTAACTTCTCGTATTATGTAGCTTAATATTATTAAGATGCAATTAAGTTAAGCTACTTGACATTTTGAATAACTATCACTTAATCTATATTGAAATGTCAACTTCACCCGCAAGCCTGTACACCTGGTGATTAAGGGACGAGGTTTGGGTATAGGCGTCCTTCTGGGGCTGGGTGGTCTGATGGCATTCGCTACCATAAAAACCGAAATAGACCAAACAGTGGAGTTGTAAAGAGCGGAATCCAGGATTGTGTACAAGCTATAGATTATTCTAGGTAGTCGAGGAGTCTAATGAACCGTCCTTTTGTCCAATTGAGCAGTCCGACTGGGGAAGAACCTCCGCCCTACAGAGTACTGAGGTCAAAATAACCTCGTGTTGTGTTCCCGGCGGTGAGTAGGGTAGCCAGAGCTAAAGAGCTTTTGTGCTGTCAGTGGGAAGACCAAAGGCTTGTCCTGCTTTATCTTCTACACTGACGGCACAGAAACTCTTTGTTCTACTAGGGTCGGGAGTGTGAGCGTGACGCCCCTGGTGTTGCACACGTCCATAAACCACGGTTACCACTTTCCATCAGGTGGGCCGTGTGCCTGTATGCCACCAAAGTGTTATAAAAAAAAATTATGACGTTATTTCCTAATTTGATTGTTTTCGTAATTAAATACCTACCTATCTATAAATTTATGTGTAGAATAAAAATAACTTTTTTTTTCTTTCTTTGTTAACTCGGATTGGCACTCTTATGAAGGAAGGTAGTTGAATAATATAAGATTTCCAATGCTTATAATTTGCTATTAGCTATCACAAGCTACCACTATTATCAAATATTTCATTGGGTTGGTACCACTGTTGGCGTAGCACTGTCTACGAATTTGCTACGAATATGTATTTCAAATAGTTTGTAACCGATCTACTGTTTTAACTTTACGGCCGATATCGGAATACAACAAGTTAACCTTCAACTCAATTCAGCTTCTATAAAATAGGTTAAGTCTGTTGCTCGTTAGCATTCCCGTACTGCATTATGCGGGTTTTGTTATTAATGACTAAGAAACGAAAAAAAACATTAAATAAAACATCACCTAATATTTTTTTTACGTGCGAGAGATCACCACAGGCATCCTACCCCCCCCCCCCCCCCGCGAAACTGGAGTGGGAGGTTATGTCGGACTCGAACTGACTAAACCGCACGCCGTCTGTGGGTCGTTGTGCTAGGCCAGAAGTGAGATTGTCTTCGACTTATCCCTCGCACCTCGGCGGACCCAAGGCCATCCCTGACAGTCTAGCCCTCCTCGGGCACCTAATACTAGCAATTATAGCCCAACTAGAGGAATTACAGGATTACAGGAGGGGGGACGGATATTAGTAATTTTAGTTACTAATATTTTTTAATAGCTGCCCGTGGCTCCAATTGCAGGGTATTCTGACTTTTAGACAAATCTCTGGTTCTACTCTACGTTTGGCGTCCAACGCGGACGCGAAAGAATGTCAAATAAATATTTTTGTATTTAGAATAGTTAATGTGACATAACCACTGACCTCTATAACTAGCTGGACTGGCTATTCCATAGAAAATGACAGCTTACTTTATGTGTCGATTTGAAGCGCCACCGTGCAAACTAATTACTTCTCAGTACACTCACACACAACTAATTAGTTTGCAAATGGACGTTGTTCGTTATTTTTATTCATGCGTGTTTCATGAAAAATGTCTAAAATGGCCATATTGTTAATTTGATTCATAAGGCCCATCGTTTATTTTAAATTATCGAATCCAAAACAATTGTTGTCCACCATTAGTATTAGTTCCAAGTACACCCACTTCTGTGTGCCGCAACTGTCAGCGCCAAAATGGCGGCAGTCAATTTGACGAGTACTATTACAGGTCAGTGGGCATAACCCAGACATTTCTTTTAAATATATCCAATGTACAGACAGGATTACTTAACAAATTATTATGATAGATTTTTTAAACTACATATTATAAAAAAGCTTAAGTTATAACCAAAATATGTTACAAAGAACCCCAAATTCCATCCACCAGTTATGGGCAAACCGAGCTGTATTAACTCCGAGCTTCAATCAAAATATTGTTAATATTACTTTATAATTTCATTATTCCACGAATCAATTGTACCTGCACAGGGCCGGACTTGGGTGCAAAATGTACCAGCAATAATGTACCGTTGGAACGACATAATACCACGATGCACATCTACTGTTATCACACAAGACGATAATTTCTTACTTAAAGTCTTCACACTAATAGTCCGATGAATTTTTGAGAATCGAATTAAAATATCGATTTTTCATGTTTCGCGTGAAAGTGTGAGGCGATTGAAGTCTGGTTTGAGATTTAATTGGTTAAGTGGTTAGCTGATTTTATACTGACCGATATTGATCGAGTTATTGCTTTGTTAAATGACAGAGGTTTTTTTAGGTATAATGATCTTGTTTTTGGAGTACGTTGAAGAAACGAAACCCCGACTTTGATTTTTATTAAGGCCGGAAATACAAGTGCATTATCCATATGTGTAAATTGCTTTTTTTTGCATTAAGGTAAAAGTTCTAACATTGCATGTGATGCAAAGGTTAGCTATCTTCACGAAGGTTTTGGTAGCTACTAAAATAAACCAAATTTCCGATCAAGAGATTGAACCTGAGACCTTTTGAAACTGACGTAATACACGTGTACCATAACCGTGACATAATCGCATCCCGATTTTTTAAAGTCAATTGAGCAACACTGTGCGCAAGCGTCTTCATCTGATACCAAGGAAAATTATACATGCAGCAATAATATACTTATTTTTTATGATTCATCATTATGTCAGGGTTGAGACCGTTGCATCTGAGGTCTTAATCTCGGAGCCCGGGGTCTTCTTTATATATCCTCCATTCCGCATTGCCTTATTTTTTATCATTGAAGAAAACATCTTCGATCTTGCAAATCTTAGTAAAATCATTACTATGGGTCGGTATAGAATGTCGTAGAATAATATAACGAGTGAAAACCAACACACACATACACAATGACGTATATTTATTAGGTACTTAACCTTACAGAGAAAACGCCAATTTTACAAAAAAATAATACTGAAAATTAAAATACTTCGAGCCTTTCATGTGTGAAGCCAACTCACCCTTGGCAATACTTTCAAAAACACGTTCTCATTTTGCTTTCCAAAACAAATATGGGTAGTATTGACGTTTCTGAACGTGCGCGTATTAAATTGAAGCGCGTGTAATTCGGAGAAAATGGATTTTTAAACTGTGCTTACATTAACATTGTGAATAACACAAATTTAGATCGATATAGTATGGCGGTGAGTGCTCAATTGCTATGTCAGAAGTCGCGGATTCGTGCCAACAGTTATATTTCTTTAACAATCATAATTATTATCAAGATTGCACTTTGTAACCCAAGGTTCGTTCTCCTACTCATTTTATTGTGGGGGCCACCTCATGGCTTTTAGGAAAGTGACATCCGACTTATCTCCTAGTATCTAGGTGCACCCAGCTTGCAGATAAAATTAGCTTGGGCACTCTTTGTATGGAACCCCATATAAATAATACAATAAAATAGATCTATAAAAAATTACCTGACAATAAAAATAATATATGCTTTAACGGTACAATAATAAATAATAGATATAAAATTAATTCAATTTCATGGCATTAATATATTTATGGTATAATAAGGCGAGTAGGTTATAATTTATTTTCAATAATTTAATACAATTCATTTCATTAAAATATAAATATATCAATTGCATGAATTTGTAAAAGTCATATTATTAATCGTTTACATATTCTTAAATGTATGTTACTAGTTTTAAAATAAAGATAACGGGAAGTAACGCGATCATGGTATAGGTACTTACATACCTTTGATTGCCTGTAGTTTCGACCTGGTGACACCGGCCGTGGTCACAAGCTGAGGGAGTCAGCCTGAGACCACGGCCGGTATATCATGGAATGTGAGAGAAGGACTCAAAAAACATCCTTTAACTCTCTCTAAATTGTAACGAGATATAAAATTACCCATTTTCTTAATAGAAAAACATATTTTGTCTAGTTACATACAACTATAATATTTGTCCATGAGATTCTGGTTACAACGAGATATAAATTTATTACAGTAGAAATTATAGCCATAATGATAAATTGTTGTACTACTTTATAATACTTTCGATTTTCAGACCGTTCATATTTATTATGGGCATACTTTAACTGCTATGTCGTTAAATATGCGGCAACGAGTCGATATGTCTTCATTGCATCGAGTTGGTTGCCTACTCACTGTAATTTAGCTTCGATCCCGGGAAATTAATTCCCGAAATCACCAGCAATAACAAAGTTATAATTTTGAACAAAATAGGCGGGTACCACGCGTGTGGACAAACTTTACAGGGACGGACTTCAACCTTCCTCGGTATAGTAACGAGATGTTATAAAATAGGTGGAAAATTAAAAGAGTGAATTTAAAATAGAAAAATTACAGAGAAAAGAGGCGAGAATATTTAAGTATATTATTTTCATTGTAAGATTATCCTGTGACCACACTTATTAAAACTGCATGTATGTATATGTATACTGTTGTGGAATATTTATCTATTTATTCACCTACGCATATTGTACGTATTGATAAATTATACAGTTCATTACAAATGAAGTCTGACACCCTCCCCGGTTCGGGGTAGCGCACCCAAACTATTTAAATTGTTACCTACTATAGTGTTTATTACCCACCTACTAACTTTACTAGCAAATTACTTACTAAAAAAATTATGGAAGAAATTGTGAAATAAAAGTTTTTATTATTATATCTATCAAATATAATCCATTATTATATATATCGCAAACTTATAATTAACGTAAAGAGAAATCAACTAAATGTCTTCAGACGTATTTCTCAAGTCGTGGGTATTTGTTCATACAATTTTAATGATTTACTCCGAGTTATGTTCTCTAGTTAATAGCCGAAGCGTTAATAACTCTTAAAATACAGGTTCTCACCTAGTTTAACGGTCTCTTCATCCATATAGAATATAAACGTAAAACTAATAGAAGATTTATTTGTGAAGTTAAAGAAAATAAGAGTGAAACTATAGGTCTACACATAAAATAAAGCATGTGTAATTAAATTGGCAGGATTCAAAAGTCGTATGATCTGATGTACCGAATAAAACTTGCGCTACGAATTAAGCACTAATTTTATGATACTTTCTGAAGTTTACTTGAATATAGGAAGTAATATTAGTGATTAAAATAAAACCACTTTATAACGGTTAAATGTGATAATAACAAATAAATCAAGATAGAATCCGTTATAAAGTGGTTTTATTTTAAACACTAATATTATTTTCTTATTACATAAAAGCTATTATTTGGGCCATGGACTCGGGGTAGCGAGTAAATTGAAGCGAAATAATCTTACATATATTTATTATAGGAATAAGAAAAGAGCACCTGGGTTCGCATCCTGGCGCTACTCCTAACGCAAGCAATTTAGCTTAGCTTGAGGGACTAGAGGGAACACTGGGAATTTCAGGTGCTAATATTTAAAAAAAAAAATACCATAATCGAATAGGTATTGTTAGCTTTACTTAAAAGGCAGTAATATAATGCAAAAACTTTTCAAACCGTTTCCTTAAAATATTTTAGACATACAATATGAGTAGCATACTTTTAAGAAAAATGGTAAATTTATTTCACAGTATCTACATATTTAAAATAACTGTTACCCAACGTTAAACTAAACTATAATTAAAGAAAATAAATCGATCTTCGTTAACATCGCGCACTAATCATCTTGATACTTTAATAAATTGACGAATTCAATTACCGTGTTGGTCAGAGTGCGTCCCTGCTGTGTTGGATGAAGACATCGACTCCGAAAAGTGGCTTCATTAACAGAGCCTGGTGAGCCCATGGTTCTGCGAACCGGCCGACGATCGGCTAATTGAATTTGTATGTGCTGCTAGCGTATGGAAAGTATGACATTTTGTAAAATGCCTGATATTTTAATGATTGTTTTTGTTTACGGGAAAGTGTAAAGACTATAGTGGGAGAGATTATTCTTAGTTGTTTTGGTATTAGAAAAAAAAATGCATTTCTAGCGATTCACAGTTTTATTAGATGTAGAACTAATGGGTGGCCCACTCGCAAGAAATCGTTACGATCGCACCGGACTGTAATCATAAAGAGACTTGAAAATAACTAAAATCTGTACAGCGTTCACACATACGCATCTATATCGTCATTTATAGTGATTTTCCTGCTTCGTTTAAAGTTTACACTTTAAAGTCCTGCCCCTCTAGACAAGTGGCAATTCGTTGGCCGGCGTTTAGTGGCAAATAGAATGACGAACGTACGGGATTTGACGTTTATGACATACGTTGAAGACTGTCAGAAAGGTCAAATTTCATACATTTGTCATTCTATTCTATCAAACGCCAGCCAACGAATTGCCACTTGTCTAGAGGGGCAGGTCCGTTTATATTCTTTTCCGTGAGCGAGTTTAGCAGGTGCACTGACTAGCCGGTGAGCTTGGCTTTATCACCAAAAGTGTTAATGTATGTACACTCGACAAAGGAGATACAGTTGCACATTTAGTAACAACTTTATATATAAATATGCAACCGTAAATCCTTTGTCGAGTGTAGGTACAGTCAGCATCAAATGGATGTTGATGAACGAATTACTATTAATTAATTTCTTGGTCTTCTCTTCCTGCCCCTCTAGACAAGTGGCAATTCGCTAGCAGGCGTTTGGTGGAATAGAATGACGAATGTATAGGATTTGACGTATTTAACGACTGTCATTTACGTCAAATCAAATACATTCGTTCGTTCTATTCCACCAAACGCCGGCTAGCGAATTGCCACTTGTCTAGAGGGGCTGTTGACGAATTGTTCTGGGCCCTGATTCTGTTATTATTTTTTTCATGGCAAAACACTGCTTTATCACAGACACTGTAAGCAATGCCATTTAACTTTAAACTTGACTACTATACAGTTAAAATCTAAAATCAAATAACACTTGTAGAGTGAATGAAAAATGTATTAATCTATTTCTCTTGTCATTTTCGACTTTAAATCACAGCTATAGGGTCTAAAATTTAATGAGAATGTATGCAATGTCAGCGGTGTGACAGTGGTTTTGTTATGTCACAAAATAAGCAGAATCGGGGGCCTGATACGCACCTTTAGTTCGGATAATAATTCAATTTAAGTAAAAATATATCATTTAAGACTAGCTGTTGCCCGCGGCTCCGCTCGCGTGGATGTCGGTTATCGCGACCAAACATAGCCTATGTCCTTTCTCAAGGTATAATCTACCACTATACCAAATTTCATCAAAATCGGTTCAGTGGTTTAGGCGTGAAAACGTAACATACAGGCAGACAGACAGACAGAGTTGCTTTCGCATTTATAATATTAGTATGGATCATTTTGGTACTTTGCAGTAAAGATATTCTAACGTTGATGTAATGTATGAGGGTAGAATTAGATTTCTTTGAGTTGAGACAGATTGTCAACGTATTTTCCCTCTCTCGCCGTTAAACCAAATTACCGAATGGACGTGTTTTATTTGTGTATCAATCTACTGTGTAAGCTCGGATCCCTTAGTTGACTGTACCTACGCAATTATCTATTTATCGGTGCAGTTTGCACTGTGGAATGTAATCGTAACGATTTCTCCTAGCGTATAATTGTGAATGATTTCCGTAAAAGCTCCAATAATTTCTAGAAATGTTAAATTAAATATTGTTATCGCTGCCAAAATCGACAGTCGTGTCAAGTTCACTCGATATTATTGTCATATCAAAATATTTTATTACCCATTAATTGACTCGATAAATCTAAAACACAGGCAATAACATGGCTATAAAATAAACAATGTTGACATGTTTAAAAAATATATTGTTACATAAGAATTTTAGTACGTGTTTAACGATCGTAGAGATTGATAATGTTCGGCTATATGATGTGGTGAGTATTTTAGATGGGTGACCGTTTGAAAACACGAACATTCTATGTGTCATGTAAGAGAATTGAGGGCGAACAATACGAATTCTGTTCTGTAAAATTATTGTTTATCACATCCTGTTGTGAATAGATATAATAACTTTATAGTTTTGTGGTATGGTAGAAAATGCAGTCCAAAATGGAGAAAACGATACTTAGACGATTCGGACAAATTTATGAAGTAAATCTAATTCGCGGAGTTCGGAAACTTTTCATAAAATAATAATCATCATCATTATCTCAGTTTTAGTCCCGGTTTTTTTTTTCAAAACTATACAGTACAGTAAATCATCAAAAATAATCATCACTCACCATCAAGACATCAGAAAGAAAGTGCAAGTCTATAACTAAATAAAAATTAATCTCACAGGTTCTACATAATCGCATTGCCAATAAGGAATAAATTGTATAAATTAGTTCTGACATTTACCGACTCCATTAAGTAATATCCTTCACACTCACTGATTAGTATAATGTACGTATGTCCTATTGCACACATGCTGGCGAGGCTACTAGCTAATTCAGTTTTGAATTACCATTTTTGGCATCAGTGCAGTCTTTTCAATATTAAATCAATAGCTGACCCAGCGAACTTCGTACCGCCTATATATGCGTGGCGTCAGCTCCCGTTCCCGCTGAACCCTCTACTGTATTATACATATAAACCTTCCTCTTGAATCACTCTATCTATTAAAAAAACTGCATCAAAATCCGTTGCGTAGTTTTAAAGATTTTAGGGATATAGGGACAGAGAAAGCGACTTTGTTTTATACTATGTAGTGATTGATAATGACAAGGCTATATACCGATCGATAGCCTCCGTGGTGTAGCTGTAGTGAACGCAGCCGCAGCGCAGGAGGCGTGAGTTCGATCCCCGCTCCGTGTAAATATTTGTATGCTTGAATATGGGTATTTGCATTGATCTGGTCGTACCTCGGAGAGCACGTTAAGCCGTTGGTCCCGGTTGCCATACAAACATCTATGGCAGTCGTTATGGGTAGTTAGAGTCCTGAAAAGTCCAACAACTGGTCTGACTGCAAGGCTTCGATAAGAACTTCATTTCGGTTGTGGAGGTCAGATGGCAGTCGCTTCACGGAAAATATCGAAGTTTAGTGAAATCTGCAGTTGGACTGGTAAACCGGACCCCAGACTCCAAGTTCATAGGTTCGGATGCGACTGGGATTAACGCTAGGATGAAAAAGAACAAGGCTATAAACCTAAGGCGTTTGTCAAAATATCAGTTTACGAGTTCATCAACAACATAGTGTAAGTGCTTAATACAAGGATATTATTCCTAGCAGCCTCGCCCTTCACTAATTGCACCATCTTTACATTATCCTACCATATAAATAATTACGGGCTACTGTATGAAGAGCCGATTATTAAAGAGACCTTCTTAAATTATTAGCTTTATATACCATTACCAATCATTTGCACATAATATGACTATCCTATACGCGTACGGTTTTACGATTATCGTAATAAATGGAAGAAGTAATTGAGATTTGAATTATGCGGCTTGGGTGTTAAATTTCGATCGTGTTATGGATTTTTATTAATTTCGTTTGAGAAGCTTATCTTTTTAATTAAAATTCATATCGTTTTTAACGTGAAACTGTTAAAGTGCGCTCAGCTGCCAGGTAGTAAAATGAATACGACGGACGAAATGATGTTCGCGTTTGTATTATATGAACAAGTTGCTGAACCATATTTTTTATATGGATATAGAGGCTTTAGTCAACTTTGATTTTAACTTTGCAAGCGTCGGTAACTTAGTGGTTTAGGAGTCGGCCTTACGATCGAGAGGTACCGGGTTCGAATCCTGGCCATTACACTACCGACGTAAACCTCCTAGCACAAGCAATTTAGCTTAGTTGGAGAGGTTAGAGGGAATATTAGTAATTTCGATAATTTCGGTTGCTAAAAAAAACTACCTACGCCCCTCGACTAATGCACTAGGGCTTTCAACCATTTTAATGCAGAGAAAACGTTATTTTTTGGTTTGGGAATCTTAAAACTAAACATACTTATTGGTCATGTCATACATTAGAGTAAAATATGATAGGGAGTAGTATAGGGTCACCCTACCTCTTCTCGTGAATGACGTAGAGGCAACTAAAGAGATTGGCTGGCTCCATCCGACGGTAAATATACTGTTCATTTTTTATACCTCTTAGGTGGCAGACAAGCACACGGTCCACCTAAAGGAAAGTGGTTACCGTGACCTATGGACGTATGCAACACCAGGGGCGTTACACTTGCGCTGCCAAACTTTCTAATGCCCTTCTTGTAGAACCCCACCTATTCTGTATGTGGCTCACCTCCATTACGAGGCACTGAAAAGAAATAGTTTGTGAAATTTGGGTGTTAACACACCTCAGCCTACCCCTTCGGGGAGTTACGGACATGAATATATGCATGTTGAGTTTCACCAACTTGACTCGCGTGTGTCCAGTATCTCGCAGGTGCAGTCCGATGGGCTCACAAAATCGTGCACCTCAAATTGAAAAATCTTTTAAAAAGAGATTTTCGAAATAGAATTTCCACACTTCAAAAAAATTACCTTCCTCTAAAGTTCAGGCTGCGACGGTGTCAGGTATTTCGTTTCCAGTTGATAAAGCACCCATACACATTAAAATAATAATTTCAACTAATCAAATCATGTTTTATTATGTGTTAATTATAATAATGAGTTAAAATTTGTTTAGTATTTTACAAGCAGGAGCTGCTAGTCACGGATATGAATATTCTGCGGTGAACGTGTTGAGTCACGCCTAAAGATCGCGTGACGCACTCCCGAATCTGCGGTAGCCTTCATGTTCGTGACATCGCAAAAACGTATCAGAGTTACCTTTACTGATGCGATTATTTTTACCTGTAACAGTAAGTGGGTTATTGATTTGACTAATACGGCGTGGATAGCCGTTAGAGCAGACGAGTCCTAGAGTGGAGACCGCGAGAAGGCAAACGAAGGGTAGGACGTCTCCTAGCCAGATGGATCGATGGCCTGAAAAAGGTGGCTGGGATGGACTGCATGCGGAAGGCGGAGGATCGTACGAAATGGCGCACATTGGGAGAGTCCTATGTCCAGCAGTGGACTGCAGTGGGCTAATTGATTGATTGATTGAATACGGCTTATTGGGCACCAGACTCTGAGGTGAAAGCCTCGGATGCGACCTGGACCTATGCAAGGATTTTAAATGATGTACAAATGATGGCAACCGGTGTCTGACCTCCAAAGCCCAAAAGGAAAGCCCACGTCAGAACCTCATCCGTCTATCAGCAAGTGTAATGCGTTTTTTTTACGTGTGCAAAATTCCCACAGATACCCCTCCGCACCAGGGCCGGAGGAAGAAGTTATGTCGGACACGATTCTACTAAAAGGCATGCCGTCTGTGTATCGTAGTTCAAAACCGAAGGTGAGGTTGACAACGCATATCCCTCGCATCCCGGCCGATCCTAGGCCATCTCTCTCGATCTGGCCCTCCAGGTATCACGGAGTCCCTAGCTTGTCCCCGGTATGGGGAAGCACGAGCTCCACCTGTCACTCCCTGGCCCGCGCTCATGCGGGAAGGAGGTCATAAAGACAGGTGTAAAGATTTGCAATTGAGGTTGACTCGGTCCCTAATTGTTTCGTTATAGCTAATTTAGATCTTCTGACTTACCCAGACCCTGCCCTAGACCCTCGATATTGTATTAGTTTATAACATAAACACGGCTTACATAAAACACTGAATAGAAACTAACAATTTTTCACGTATATTGGCCGCGTAATATTTCGAGGCATCTACTGGCCGGATCGGCTTGCCTGCGGCTACTCCGAGATTGAAACATGATAAATCGTACTTCTATACATTATACACGAACCTTTATAACGGGTATTTTGTGCCAGTGAAAATGAGGTGTAATAAAATTTTAATATTTTACCAAAACAATATTGCATGATGAGATATATTTAAGTGCGGTGCGTAATGGGCAAGTCAGAAGCCCTTTTTTATCTTACCACTACTAAAAATACTTTGCATGTATGGGTGGATGTATAAATGGATGGTTGGATGTTTGGCTTGACTTACCTACCCCTCAATTGTTGCCCTATGAACAGAATAGATAAAAACTAGTACTGACGTACCCAACTACATCAAGCAGTAGGGAATAATCATAATTTTTTGTTGAGATAAAACTATTTTCTAAGAATTCTATCTTCATTTGTTTGGTATACTTAATTTTGTATTGTACATGATATTATAGTAAATAATTGACAGCCTGCGTGGCGTAGCGGTAGTGAACGCGGCCGCTACGCAAGAGGCGCGGGTTCGATCCCCGCTCAGTGCAAATATTTGTATGCATGAATATGGGTATTTGCATTGGACTGTTCGTGCCTCGGAGAGCACGTTAAGCCTTCGGTCCCGGTTATCATACAAACATCTATGGAAATCGTTACGGGTAGTTGGAGTCCTCAAAAATCCAACAACTGGTCTAACTCCAATGCTTCGATATCGCCTTTGGGTTGTAGAGATCAGATGGCAGTCGCTTCACGGAAAATATCGAAGTTTAGCCAAATCCGCAGTTGGACTAGTAAAAAGCGGACCCCAAACTCCAAGTTGAAAAGCTTCGGATGCAACTGGGTTTATTTTACGTGCGGGAAATCCCCACGGATACCCCTCCCTTCGGAGCCGAAGGGGGAGGTTATGTCGCAATCGAACCGACTAAACAGCACGCCGTCTATGGGTCGATGTGATACGCCGGAGGTGAGGTTATCTTTTGACATATCCCTCGCACCCCGGCTGACCCAGGGCCATTCCTCTCGGTCTGGCCCTCCTCGGGAGGGGAGGGCACCACTCGTCCTACGATGCGCGCCGCCGCCGTTGCCTGCTTCTGCTAGGGTGACGAGCAGCTCCACCCGTCACCCTCAGGCCCGCGCTCATGGGGGGCGGAGGTCGGTTTGCGCCCTCCAACGCCCGAGCTGCCTTCCAACGCGGCCAGCGATGTCCGCGAGTCTTACTCGCTCGCTGCGCCGCGCCCGCTCTGCTGTCTCCTTCACGAGGATGACCTGCTCGCAGAAGGAGGCGCTGGCCGCCCACGCATCCGCGCAGCAGACCATCGCCGCGAGCAGGGTGGAGAGCGTGAGCACTCTCACCCCCAGGGCCGTCACAAGCCGCCGTCTCGGCGTTTCAAACGCCGGACACTAGGTGAGCGTGTGCAGCCCCGAGTCCACGCTCGCATCGCAGTGATGGCACTCGGGCGTTGGCTCTATGTCCATCAGATGCAGGTACCACCCGAAGTAACCGTGTCTGGTAATGACCTGCGTCTGACGGTACGAGAGGCCACCGTGTGGCCTCTCTAGCCACTCGTCCATAGTTCTTGGTATAGGGGTAGATTAGACCTTGACAAAGGACATAGGGTATGTTTTGTCGCGATAACCGACATCCACGCAGGCGTAGCCGCGGGTAAATGTTAGCACTAAATAAATTGCGATGGAATCAGTTATAAGAGTGATTTTATTTCAATTTGTGATGTTCGCGTATATTATCACCGTATCACGTTAGTTTTCTGTTCAGCGATTAAGAGAAACACGCATACCACATAAGCTGACGAACCATAATTCATGAGCTATTGAAAATATATTAGTCACAAAAACATTAAGACACTCACACATTGCATGATACTTGATTAGTCAACAATGTATTGACAGCTCTTACGACATGTTATTAAAAATATAAGAACACAAAATATTATGTGACATAACAAAACTGTAAACGGTTTAGGTACTAGTGATTATAATATTGGTAGGCATATGTAGCAATATGAGAGAACATGTTATTCCGGGGTGTATGGGGCCATATCAAGATCCTCAACCCATCAAACCAGCTAATACACCTTTTGTGGCTCAGGGGCAGACTTGCCTCACGCTCAAGTTATTCATGCCTCATACACAAGTGACGAACTTCTTCTCATGAATGTTCAAGACCCAATTTACTGGTTTAGGATTTCAATTCGAATAAAGCAGTTAACACGTATATTTAGTTCTTAACCAGTAGGTAGTAGAAATATGATGCTTCCTACATAAAAATTACGGGCTTCCATACAACATTTCATTCCTAATTTTACCCCTTGAGGGGTGAGTTTTCCAGAAATCGTTCTTTAGTTGATATGCAGATACATATAGATAAGCTATTGGTACCTTAAATTTATTTAACTCTTCTTTATAAGTGTTTTTTTTTTTCTTTTTACCATCACTGTGGTAAAAAGTTACCTACCCATTTCAGTAAATTGAAATATACAATAGAATTATTCGACAATTCGCTACAAGGTAACATCTATATTTTATTTGGAGGTAATAAAATAAAAGGCAGTTCGTATTTTTGAATCCAAACAAAATTGGGCATCAATTTGAATATTATTGTCTGTTCCGTCCATATTTTCATACTACAGTGCCCCGCAGTGTCACCTCTGTCGATTTTTTCTTTTAGCCCGGCTCCAAGTGTATCAAATTTCAAATCTCATTATCGTTCCAGATAATCTGGACTGGGATATTTGGAGCCCAATTAAAACTATTGGAGCCTTTGACGTAGGCTCTGCTAATGAAGAGACCAAAAGAATGAGTAGAAGAGCGGGCCCTGGGCTAAAGAGGCAGAGAAAGAGAGGGGGGGCGGGGCGAGGAAAGAGATTTTTCATTATCCTCATAGCGAAAACCCGTAGTTACGTCCAAAATTTGCAGCCCAAGAAACCGCTTGGGTAATGTTTTGATTAGTATGATGACTACCAGCAACGACTGCCATTCATCAGCATCACCTAAATCTGGGAGAAACCAGAGCCTCGTACATTTTTTACTCTTAGCAAGTGCACTTGACTGGGAAATGAGGTTGGCTTGAGCCTTAAGAATATTTGTAAAGCCGTGTACAGTCATTAATCACCGTCACTTTCTACAGTCTCGGGCTCCTTAAGCAGGGAAAAAGCATCTGATGAGGTCGTTAAGCTGATGGCCACCATTGTAACATTGGTGATGTCTATAATAGTGACTCTCTTGCATGACTGCATTCACTTACCCAGCAAGACAAGGTGAAGTTGACATATCCTATATAAAAAATTGTATAGATTTTATTCGGGTCGGTGCAGTAAGTGTTGACAAAATCATGTTCATACAAATAAAGCATTTTGTTACATGCTTGCCGCTGTATTACCGATTTAGTAAATCCAATTGTCCAATACTGTAATCTGTGGTTGGCGTGAAAATTATGGTACATTGTCGCCTGCGCGCGCATTGTACGGTAATCGAACGATGAATAGCTTCGGTCTTGAAATAAATAGGAGCCATTTTGTTGTTAAGTAGCTTTGTTGTGGATGGTTTTGTGTTATTTTGGTTTGTGTTACAGTCACGCCTCTTTTACAGTGGGGCAGGCAGTGCCCATATGTTTTCACACTTTCCACCTGCTACGATCACTTTGCTGCTTCAACATTCATAATTGTTTTCATACACATGCTGGCCGGTTTCGTGTCGTAATGTTATTTAGACTTCATGTGAGGGATTAAAAGGTTTTGAAGATGTTTAAAAAGGTTTTGTGAAAGACCACAATTCGATCAAAAACCGCGGACAATTTTAGAGCCCCGTGCCAATCTCGAAATTCATTTTTTTTTATTTATTCAAATTCTAAACAGCAGTTAAAATATCGAAGTTCAGCCAAATCTGCAATTAGTCTGATAAAAAGCGGACCCTAAATTCTAAGTTGAAAATCTTCGGATGCGACTAGAATTAGCGATAGGATAAAGAAGAAGAAGATTCTAAACAGCAGTTGAAGGTACCAGGTAGTTAAGTGTGATACACAACAGAATCAGTAGGACCAATATTTGGTAGAGACGATCTTTACCAAATCATGCCATGCCATGCATCGTCACTCAAAATCGAGAGCAGCCAATTTATTGTGCACAAAGCTTACACCGCAATAATTATTAGGGGATCACTCCCTTGTGACTTATTACTGTCTACCCGACTTATCGATGGTAGAATAGGGATATATGTTCACAATATCAAAAGAAAAAAAAATAGGTGACGTATTATTGTTTATTTAGTGTATGTAGTACTGTTAAAATCCGTAATTTGGATAGCAAAAGACTTGCCCCTTGGTCCTTTTTTTTTCTAAACAAACATATTGAAGGGTTTGATTTTAAATTGATATGCTGTCGATATATAGTGCCCCACCAACTTATTTCGGGCCTAAAACACCTCACCTACTAGCCGGTACACCATACTGTTTGACTGTTCATCAAACGTTACAGGTATTGACACAGCCGGGATAAATCTTGCCTTAGGAAAGGAACTTAAAGTCCAAACTGCAAGTTTAGATGCAATCAGTATTGGCGTTCGAATGATGAAGGTCATTCAAATTAAGTAAGTAGTTTGTAACAGAATTTTTGTACTAAGATTTTTTATAAATATTATCTGTCGGTAGCGCCATCTAGTGCTCCGTCAGTGCGGACTTCTCGTAGTGAGTTGCTGATGTTAAAAATTTTAAACTGCACATTTTTCGGTAAGTTTGGTGACATATTTTTGGCAAAACCATTTTTTTGTTTTTTTTTTGTTTTTTTAGTTGCTTCTGTCTGTCCCTCTGAGGTCCTTAGCGTGAAGTTGTGCATACATATATATCTGGTGAGATCTTCTTGTAATTAACCTTTTTAGTTTCATGTACCTTCCATTGTCAATTTTTATAACTACCTCACAAATTGTTTATCTAAAGAAAATATACCTGATGTCCTAAATGTTGGACAAAGAATTTTTAATTGTTTGAATCTGTTTCTCAGTTATAAAATATTAGAACTTGTAACTACCTCACAAATTCTTTATCTAAAGCAACGAACTCCTCGTACAGTCAGCAACAATCTTGATGAAAGCACTCAAAATGATTTTAATGTCTTGGGTTTCCCACCTTCCTGTTGACTGGTTGTTCTAATATTTGGTTCACACCTTAAGTTGGGATAGTAATACAATTTAAACAGTTATATTTGCTATTAATACCTTAGTTTTAAGAACATTTTGAGACTTTGTCGTCAAGGTATTTCTATTGCTGACGGTACCTTTCAGTACAACTGTGATCATGGAGCTTGTATTGCGATATTGGAAACCCTACACATAAATATTCCGATTATAGTAATAGATTTAGCCGCGTGATTCCCAGCAGAGTAGAATTTGGGCCACCCCTTCTGAAGAGAAGGCCTTGTACGACACCACATGAGAAGTCATGTGGTGTCGTTCAAGGCGACTAAGGGATAGGGCTGATTAACATTGACATCAGACAGATATGTGCAGCCCAGACTCAGCCTCAGATGCATGGCTCGAGTCAACAATAGTGCCCGGAATACGGCAATAGGCTCACCCCCTATTACGTGGGAACAAATACAGTTTGGTGAAATGTGGGTGTTAATTCACATCTGCCTAGCCCTTCGGGGTTAAAGGCGTGCTTATATGTATGTATGTAGTAATAACAATAGCAATTCATTGTTTCTTTTATAACGTTTATTATTCTCATTTCGTACATAGTTACGTTTTAAATCTTTTTTATAAGAACCATTTTCATAATTAAATATTTCAGATTCCCCAAACATTAAAAAGCTGGCAAGCCATTTTATAAAGCGTTTATCCACAAATAAAATAATAATCATAAAAAATATTATGTAAAAACATGTAAATTTATGTTAACTTGATCAAATCAGGTATGCTTAATATTCCTATTAAAATACTAATTTATAAGTTTGATATTTATTTTGTATTTATCGACCTTGGCGTAGCGGTAGTGAAAGCCGCTGCTGCGCAGGAGGCGCGGGTTCGATCCCCGCTCAGTGCAAATATTTGTATGCATGAATATGGGTATTTGCATTGGTCTGGTCGTGCCTCGGAGAGCACGTTAAGCCATCGGTCCCGGTTGCCATACTAACATCTATGACAGCCGTTACGGGTAGTTGGAGCCCTCAAAAGTCCAACAACTGGTCTAACTGCAATGCTTCGATATCGCCTTTGGGTTGTGGAGGTCAGATGGCAGTCGCTTCACAGAAAATGTCGAAGTTTAGCCAATTCTGCAGTTGGACTGGTAAAAGCGGACCCCTGACTCCCGAGTTGCTAGCTTTGGCTGCGACTGGGATTAACACTGGAATGAAGAAGAAGATATTTATTATGTATTTCCGTATGTGGTTCATTTTCATTTTCTTATATAGTTTTATGATAAATATTAGGATGATCTTCTCAATTAAAACAAATTTCATTCAGACATGCTAACGCCTTTTGACTATACTACCGGCACGGTATGATGGCCGTTTTGACATATTAACTAAGTTACGATATTGACCGAGTAAAACGGTCTAGTCATCTGTAGTTGAGTTGATAAGGTAGTAGATAAGGTGATACTTAACGGCCGTGTAAAAAAGAGAGAGAGCAAGCAAGCTCTGCCAAGTTCTCTTAGTACTTAACGGCCACCATACCGTTCTGGTAGTGTAGTAATTGTAGATGGATGAAAACGACGGATATTATGTTAGTTTAAAAAAGAAACAGAATTTGATGACCCTTTATTCTTATTAATGTGTCCTTTATTTTCTTTTTTTTATACCTAATGAAATTTTTGATTATGCCTACATTATGAGATAGGTGTTTTTCTGTGGTATTAAATTGGTTTTGATGTGCTTTGTCGTTCACAAATAAAATATGTTTATAAAAGTATGACAGCTTTATAACCTGAAGATTATCGACTTTTTCTAAAACAGCAATGTTCCCCCATGAACGAATTCTAGTCAAGTGAAGTCGCGGTCAGTAACTAGTAGACAATATTACCAATTCCACTAGAAGTCATAATAAATCTAATACTCATAGATAAACAATCACACAGTTTTCCTTACTGTTCTAAATATAAACCGAAACAATATATCTCGGTATAATAACATCACTATTTTTTGCGTACGATGCTTTCTAACTTTGGCCCTACATTATCTGTGGCGATTCCCGCGGGCGCTATAAATTCTACCAAGACTGTTTGTTGTGCGTCTGTGCCCGACTTATTTAATCATCTCGTGTTGGCTACATTGCCGCGTAACAATATCAATACCAACATAATAAATAAAATACTTTTTTTAAAATATCAGTATTATTTATCTAGATATGAGTAGAAATGTATTACTTTTACAGGTAGTACGAGTGAACATTCATGTTCTTACGTATAGTCTTGCTAATTGAACTTTTTTGATTACTTAAATTATAAATTAAACAAATCCAACTAGACACTAATAAAATCGTTGAATGTACCTAATGAGAATTCCGGAATTGTAACTTTTCTTTATTGTAAAATGATTGCAGTGCCACTTATTATGTATTGTGGTTTACTGCTATTGCATTGGTTCATACTCCTTACCAATATCAAGTAATAATGGTAAGTAGTATGAGGAAAAAATAATAAATTAAAACATTTTTGATTTAAAATACACACCGCTACTATCAACCGCGAACGCTTCAAAACCAAACATGTGTATAATATCGAGTAATGTATGGTCGTTATTATCAAACAATGTTGTGTCTCCCCTGGGCACAATAGATCAGGCGCCCACGGTCCTTGCCCAGTCAGCTCTCGGGACACTATAGCGTTAAGAACGGCTGTCAAGATCCAAATGGGCTTAACAAGTGATACTTTTGCAATGTTTTAACAGCACTGACCTGCAATAGTACTCGCTGGACTGGTGATCGGTACCCATATATTGTGTCCAATTGAAAATCGCCATAGTGGCGCTGATAGTTGCGGCACGCAGTAGTGAATGTACTTGGAACTAATACTAATGATGAACAACAATTGTTTTGTTAACTGACAGCACAAAAACTCTATTACTATTTCATGCATACCCACCAATTTTGAATCCCAGTTGCATATAAAGTTGGAATTTTTGAGCCCAGAGTCCATTTAGATCTTCAACGTCCAAGCTTGTAAGCGTGTAAGATCACCTGTCGGGGTTGGGAGCTCAGATAGCAGTAGGTTCCGTGAAAGTCAATCAACCCAAATTAGGGAAAGGGAGTTTGTGTCCGTTTATGTTTAATGTACAATTTATTGTCAAAATGGATCCGTTTTTATCTGCTGCAGCTATTCAAAATAAATGCATTTTTCTTTCTTAATTAAACTGCTTTTATTTTTAATAATTATTTACATTTATAACTGTATTAACGTCTCCTCCTAAGGTCCCATCATCTAGATACCATATGTTAAATTTAGAATTTAGCTGCCGAATTATAGGGTGTATAGCGAGGCTGAAAAGGAGTGGCCCAAGAGGGTCACCTTGTTGACATCCCACTGATGATTCTAAAACGCTGTCCTTGTATAGTAATTTTTTCTTTCTTTCTTTCTTTCTTAAAAGAGCGAACCCTAGGGTTTCAAAATTCACACTTTGGATATAGTTTTGTATGAGATTTATATTAATAGAATAGTCAACAAACAACTAAGTACAGAAGACAAGGCACAGACACAACTAATTCAGTGTAGTATTGTTTACAAACATCATTAACCCTCCACTGCGAGGGGTCGCGGGGACCGGCTTCGGCTTCCGAACTTACATTATCTCCGATGCGACTTGCGTAGATTTATTTGTGTTATTATCACGACGCGACGCCGTTGTGGGACTAGGGTTGTCGACGTTCGATAATCGTTTGATTAGGGTTGTGATTTTGTAAGGAGTGTTTGTAATTCGAAAATATTTGTTTTGTTATTAGTGTAGTGTATGTTTATTATTAAGTTGATTTTGTTGATTATATTTGAATGCAGTTTCATATTGTTTATTTAAATTTAGTAAATTTTTAAAGAAAATTATAGATAGTATAAAGTACTTAACTAATGTAGCTATATAGAGACAATGAGTTAACCTATTGAATTAAAAAAAATGTAAAATGGGGTGATAGTAATTTTTTTATACGAAGTATGGTATTTAAATATGAAGAGGGATATTTAGAATATTGAGTGGTAATTCAATATGTGAACTATGTGTTTGTAGTTACAGTTGGCGTACTTATTCAGAAATAAAAATGGTACAACATACAATATAGAAAAATGCATTTTGTATAGTTGTTTTTTTTATTAAACTTTAAGTATGGTGTTGCAAATTAATGTAAAATCATGTTGATTTAACTGTTGTTTTATGTTCAGTTATTTTTTGTTAAAAAATAAAGCTTACTATTTTATACTCTCTTTTTTTGTGTTCCGCTAATTCTGACGGTGTGTGTATCTCTTATAATTCAAATTAATTTAAAACAAACATATGAAACATATTTATTTTTATTGAAAGCTTTATAAATATTATGCAAACAAACTCCACATGCATTCAAAGGTGACCAAAAATCCTAACGGTCCTTTAGACCCCCAACCAGAAATGTCGTACTTAAACATTGCACGCATCGGGCGTGACGCGCGGGTTAATTTTATGCTACATTAATGCAGTGGAGGGTTGGAGCCACTTTTTAATAGGGTTAGTTATGGTGCGGGGTCTCTCACACCCCCGCGAGTTCTCAGGGTTAGCAATATGTTACACTCAATGGGATTATCTGCTTGTTTTGTAATAAAATGGATTAAATTTTGCATGATATGAGATTTTGAGGTTTTATTTGCGGATTTAGTCAAATCATTTGTCATTGTGCTCCTCGTGATAGCAGTCCAAATAGTGTAATTTAATGTATTTGAATGAGGGTATAGAGAGCCCTACTAACATTCTTGGGTCCCACCCTAGATAACCTTATCTTTAGAAGTAAATGTGAAATCTCTGTTCTGTCATTGATGTAAGATATACAAATGATTAGGTCAAAATATCAAAATATAAAAATGGTTTTCAAGAAAAGTGAAATTTAATTTCACCATTAAATATGAACCTCGGCCATCAAATTTATAAAAGCGTCGGTAATAAATAAAATTAAAAGGAAACTGGCAAGAACCGTGTTTTATGAACACTTCGCACTACCAGTTTTTTTTATACCACTGATGAGTTAGATAAGCACACGGTCCACCTGATGAAAAGTGGTTACCGTGGCCTATGGACGTGTGCAACACCAGGGGAGTCACACTCGTGCTGCCGACCCTGTAAACACAGCTAGTTTCTGTACCGTCAGTGTAGAAGACAAAGCTTATAGGTTTATCGTAAAACCTAATTATGTCGCATGACTGCAAACACTGAAATATGAAATTATTAGATTTGTAAATTATTAGACGTATGAAATTAAGCTAGTAATGCCTGGTGCTTCATAAAAAAATATATTTTTACCATTGATGCACTTTCTTTTTCTTTCTACTCTTTTAGGCTTCATATCGAAAAAAAAAGACAATAAGAGATGAAAAATAAACAGGCAGTATGCATAGGGTTACGCTTAAAATCGTAATTAAATTAAATAGGTATGTAGTAATGAAATCCATACTAATATTATAAATGCGAAAGTAACTGTCTGTCTGTCTGTCTGTATGTTACGCTTTCACACCTAAACCATTGAACCGATTTTGATGAAATTTGGCATAGGGGTAGATTAGACCTCGAGAAAGGACATAGGCTTTGTTTGGTCGCGATAACCGACATCCACGCGGGCGGAACCGCGGGCAAAAGCTAGTAAGTCAATAAATAAAACTAGGACACATATTATTAACATTTCAATGCAAATATTACGACATGGGAATATTTTTTCAAACAGAGAATAAATGTTCCCACTAAATATTTAATTTAAAGCAAATCAAATTGATAGCCAAGTAAAAAAGAAACTCATTTTTTTAATGTATTTATAACATCTGAACCTTGAAATTTGTATTGTTTTTTTTTTCAAACAAAAAATTCGTGGGTGACATTTTTTAATGATCTCACGCAAAAAATGCACCTCTTTTATTCAAACGAAATCAATTCGTTGCACAATATAAAACAATGGGAACGTTAACAAAAAATGGTTATGAATAATTAAGTGTTTTTTTTGGGTTGCGTATGAACCTAACTGATTTTATTAATATTAAAGTAAATAAGAATAATCTTTATGACAAGCTACATGAAGATTATTGCTCAGATTTGTGACTTGTAAATAGCCCATAAAATATATTTGATATTGGTACAACCACTGTTAAATATATTTTTGAACTGTTTTTCCTGGCTATGTTCAAAATGAAAGAGGTTTAAAATAAAACATTTTTTGTGTGACTCATTATAAAATGCACCTATATTTTTATTATAAACAAGTATACCGTCATATTTTTGAGTACTTACTTTTATTTTTGTGAATGATTATTTATTCCTAATGCTAAAATTTAAATTACAAGTAGGTATTTAAAAACTGAAACATTCTTAAAGCAAAATAGACGGTAGTTATTTGAAGTTGAATATTTTTTGTTAAAATGCTGTTACTGTCTTTAAAACTAGCAGTTATAGCTACTAAATATTTTATATGAGCACCTATTAATTATCCAGTTATTCTAGATGTCATATTGTCAAGGACCCCGTCGCCATCGTGTTAAACACAGTAGTAACATTTTACGTTACTCGTTTTATATACTGCTTTATACCCCTTAATTGCAGTACTTGAGAACATTACGACACGAACCGTCTCCTTCATAATAAAAATATAATTGTCATAAAGGTGACAAATTTATTAAGTGGGCAGTTAAATAATTATATAGGTGGTTTAATCACTACTGTAGCTTCTATATCGCATCGAGCCGTTTAACCCGCGCCCACGGGGCCACTTAGAACCCAAACAACCAATAAACCCCTAAGTAACAGGACATATTGACGTAAAATCACACATCTCTCCCGTGACCAATTTCTAGAAGGGGTGAAAATTGTGTCTATGAAAAAGTAAATACTAAAAAAGCGAATCGAATATCGACAAATGCGTGTTTTCGGGCACGCGACGGGCGATTCGCCACGCGTCGGTCGCGCCGCAAGATGCGATGACGTACGACTATTTTTGGGTGTAATCAAATTTTAATGGCTCTTTGTCATATGTGCTTATTACGGGAATGACTATAAACCGGCACGAAGTCGTAACTATACGACATCGGCGTACCAATCGCACCGTATAAGCACTAGGGTAATAAATCCGTTTTGCGAAACTATCTGACTGGATTTTCACGTTTCAGATCATGAACGGTGGAGTAAATGTGTTTATGCAGTTTAATTGAATTTAACGCGGTTATATTCATAGGTACAATCTTAAGTCGAAGTAAAAAAAAGACGGGTTGCACTCCGGGAGTGCCGGCAGAAGTGAAAACTTTTTCTTTCTTTCTTTCTTCGTTATAAACAGAGAAAAAGACAAAAAGAATACACCATACCATACCTATAATATAGCGCCAATCATAGAACCTATCAGTATTTTTTCTATCAGAAGAAATGAATGACTATTGAAGAAAAAAATAATCACAAAAAGTAGATAATAAATTGCAAAAAGAAAAAATAATCACAAAAAGGGTCAGATGCTCAGGTTCGAACCCGGTAGTATCTCAAAACATAAGGACTTATAGTCGAAGCGTTTACCGCGGAGCTACGAAGCTTCTTAACGCATTTAACAAAATAAACGAGCTGTAGCTGTTGTAATGTTGTATGACGTCAGTCGTCGGTTACGGTTCAAAGGTCGAGTAATCCTGACGCGAGTTTAACATATTTTACACATCCAACGCCGCTAAAGAAGTTTTCACTTCATAAAGTTTATTCTTTAGATTTTAACCATATTTAGGGCACTTATGAAACATCAAAGAAGAAAATGAAAAGAAATAAAGAAATTAACAATATTTTTATTTTTTTAGGATTTTGGAATTTGGAAAAAGTGAAAAATAAACTATTTTATGACAAATTTTCGTTGAATCAATTTTCAAAATAGTGAATATTTAATTAATTCGCTGTCTTATATTTACAATAATAAAAATATTAGTCATGTCACCTTAATTCTAAAATATAATTCAAATATGTAATATTAAATAAAGTCCAAGCAAGTGCTAATCGAACAACCCGCCCCTGATCGCTCCTGGTGCAAAAGTGCCCATCACACTTGCTGCGTTGCCGCGCTGGATGGCGATGGCCAGTCTTTGCACCAGAAACGATCCTTAGCGATTAATTAGCTTGTTATAGAAGCATAGTAGACCTATCCTGGATTACCAATCTCGTAAACTCATCTCTTACAAAGCACTTGATTGTTTTTATGTCTAGTATTTATATTACATGTGTCACAAGCTCATATAAAATATAAAATGCCAGCCATAATTTGACACATTAATATTGCATTACACCTACAAAAAATACTCAAGTAAGTACACTGGAGTATTTCATTACAGTATCAATTTAAACAACAGCTGTGGTGTACAAGAGGCTTGGAACATTACATCTTTGGTTTTATTTTTAACACGGTCTCCCTCCCCCTTTGGGTGAGGAAATGACCCTTGAAATTGGCTCCCTCCCGGTTCAGTTACATTTCGCACACCTTGCGACTGCCCGACGACTTGACTAATAGGGCTTATTATCGAAATTTTTGGGGTTTTGTCACTTGTTTTGTGTAATGAGAATGTTTTAATATGCGCAGTAATGTGTTTCACTTTGTAGTAGAGCTGTGATTTTGGGTTTATCTGCCGACGGAACTGTGTTCGTTAGATTGTTTATGTGTATATATTTTCTCTCACATAGTACTGAAACGTCACTATCCTGTTTTTTTTTTTAAATAAACACAGAGAATTGTACGTTGAAGCGGTAATCAACTTTTTTATATTAGTAGGAAACAATGACAATAGACACAGAGAATAATTCTGAAATAAAAACTATGCTTATAAACCATTTGCGTCATTTAATTTAGTTTCATAAGGACAACCCAAATAAAAATGCTATGTATGACGTAGCGAGTACAGTCAGCATCACAACGATCTTCACGACAAAGTCTGAAAATGATTTTAATACTAAGGTGTTAAGAGCAAACTAAAGTGTTTTATTGATTTAATAGTACATTATGGTACAACTGTGTAAAGTTGATGATTACCGCTGAGGCGCCATTAAGAACCGAGCCATCAAGTGAGGGTCTTAAGAGACCCGAGGACCGTAATCATCAATACATACGTGTATCATACGATGTTTTTCAACACTTTCGTGAATAAAATAATACTAGAATAGATATTAACTCTTGCAATTTTCAGGTAGTAAACTTTCCATAACGTTGAGGTTCTTTCGCAATAGCGGGAAAAATAATTTGTTTTCTTATGCGCGCGCATCTCGATCGGCCATGGACTAAAAGACATTTTTACAGAGAAAACAAAAGTTGTTAGTTAATTGAGTGAAAGTTTTGTTTATCAAACAAGTGCAAGTTGAAATTATCTCTTTAAATGAGCAAGTAGATACGTAGGTATATTAATTTATTTTTTACTACTGAACACAACCTTTTTACTATAGAAACTTTTTTTAAGAAAAAAGTAACGCTATCAATAAAAATTAAAAAAAAAATTTAAAACTCACTTGTGAAGTAAATAAAAAGTCACAATTTGCTTATAGGTGTCATTATGTGGCTAATCGCGGTGAAATTATAGCCACTTTAAGAGCAAGTGAGGTGAAAATTGTATTATTATCCGAACTAAAGGTGTGTATCAAATATCAGACCAATCAGTTAACGGGAAGAGGGAAACAATAATTTTGAGTACTTTGTTCATCAAAATCGATTTGATGCTGACTGTCCTATACAAGTAGGTAGGTATGTGTTCAACTTTCCAACTGCCACTGTATCTTACTGTGGGTTTAGTCTACCTAATTCAGATAATGGTTTATGCGGTACGTGGGCGTTTGATGGTGTCAGATTGATATATTGTCATCCATTTATCACATGATATAAACTCGACAATTAGTTTCTTATAGGTGGTTGGATGAAATATATTATTTGAGCGTGTTAAAAAGTATGATAAAGTTAACCTTATCCTCAGGGTCACTAAGACGCCAAAGCGACGTCGCCAGCCACTGCTTAATATTGAAATAGCTACTAATCGGTCGACAAGCGAGTTAGGTACCATACATTTCAATTTTAACAGCTTGGATACGTAGCCAGCGACGTCGCATTTACGTCCTAGTGTGGCAGAGAACTTTTAGTTCTATCCAGTTCCAACGGGTTTCATTAGAACAAAAGAAAACACCATTGCCCGTGACCAAATTCAGAGTCATTAAATTTCCTGCGAATCCAAGTTAGTCACTGCAAGGAAAATATGGCTGAAATGGGGCTATATAGACTAGGCGCAAGTGCCCGGCGACAGGGCCTCATTTCAGTCAATGCCGCATTTGCTGTCGTTGTGAAATATACACTTCTATTATTATTTTCCTAATATTATCCCGATGACGCTCAAGGGATGATCAACATCTACACTCTAAACAATTGTTTTCATTGCAAATATTACAAATATTTAATAGTTTAAATTCCACTAAATTACAAATCCTTTTGTAAACTGTAGGGGCGCGTAATTTATGCCCGGTTCCATTGCAGTGGGTCGCTCCCTTTCCTTTTACCGATGTACTTTTGACTAGCCCTGATTCCTGTTTATTAGGCCATTTAGCTGTTATTGTTGCCAGTTTGTTTTTCCAATGAAGTTGTTTGTTTTGAATGTTTTATTGTGTTTTTTTTTTATAAGTTAATTGTGATTTATGTATTGTTTTCGAATTTCAAAGAAGTTATAACGAAAATATCTTAATTCTTATGGATCAATATTTGATTCTAGTATCTGAAAAGCTGCAGGCAATTCAGGGTCTTTCTTATAAATGATGAGTTACAGTGGTTCGATCATCTAGACTACCCAAACGGACTAGGTACTGTTACAGAATAGTAGCAATAATTCGATACTTTTTGACAACCAAACTAATGCAACTGAAGAATTGTAGTACTTAGTACAATCAAATAGACTACTGCTACTAAAGGGATATTATTTTGTCACTCAGTGACATCAGAACAGCGGAACAGATCTGGATAAAATTTGATTGTAGAAGGTAATTTTATATTGTCCCTCAAACTATTCACCAACGCATTGGAGGACGTCTTCAAGACTCTGGATTGGACTGGGCGGTGTATCAACATTAACGGTGAATATATCTCACATCTTCGGTTCGCTGACGACATCGTCATAGTCGCCGAGTCGCTGGGACAACTGGGCGAAATGCTGCACAGCGTACATGGAGCTTCTCGCCTCGGTGTAAACTTGTATAAAACCAAGATTATTTTCAAAGAACATGTTGCACTGACCCCGATTGCGATTAAAGGGGTGACGCTCGAAGTTGTCCAAAAATATGTATACTTGGGCCGGGTTATCCAGCTAGGTACAAGCAACTCCGAGAGAAAACTACCCCGAAGGATCCAACTTGGTTGGGCAGTCTTTCGCAAATTACATCGAGTTTTCTCTTCTCACCTACCGCAATGCCTGAAAACAAAGGTCTTTGACCAGTGCGTCCTACCTGTTATGACTTACGGTGCCGAAATGTGAACAGTGATGGTAGGACTAGAAACTAAAGTCTATAAACTAAAACTCGCACAGTTAAGGATAGAATTCGAAACGAGGTCATCCGACAAAGAACCAAAGTTACCGACATAGCTCAAAGAATAAGCAAGCTGAAGTGGCAATGGGCTGGCCACGTCTGTCGAAGGACTGATGGCCGTAGGAGTGGACGAGTCCTAGAGTGGAGACCGCGATCAGGCAGGCGGAACGTAGGACGCCCCCTAGCCAGATGGACTGACGACCTGAAAAAGGCGACTGCGAGAGAATAGATGCGGAAAGCAGAGGATCGGACGAAATGGCGCGCACTAGGCGAGGCCAAGTCCAGTAGTGGACTGCTGTGGCTAATTGGTAGATTGATTGACATTATTTTTTATCCTAGAAATAGGGGATAGCGCAGAACTGTGAGCTATAAAATAACCCGTTGCGGTCAATATAACTATAATATTAATCTAGTAGACATGTTATGAAGAATTATTGATATATTGCCCAAAATATACGTACACCAAAATTATGTTGAAAAAAAAAACAATAAACGTTGAAATAAGTATAATAATTCCCGCGATAATTGGTAATAAAATTCTATTTGATTTATATTTTATAGGAAACCTCATAATAGAACACTTATACACCATCATTAATTTTCTCTATTAATTAGTGGACAATGGGTGTTCTCTGAAAATCTGTGGAGTGAGTATTTTCTAAGAATCATAATCACTTCTAGCGATTCAATTAATCAGCCGCACAGTTCATTGCAGTGCCATTTCAAGTTTAAATTCAAACCGAGGCATAGACAATCTGCAATTGTTTTCATTTGTCGTTTTAAAAACCGGTCGTCCGTAACTATGGTTGAAAAAGTTTTTAATCCCAATGAATTAGAAATCGGAACATTAGAAAACGATTTGTTGCAACTCCGATAGTTAATCACTGACGCTTTTTCTGATCTTTAATTGTAGCTTATTTATTACACGTAAATAAAGGTGATGGTGAAGCAATTTTCCTCCACACTATTCATTTTAAAACAATTAAAACGATATTTATAGCCTTTGGGGAGTGTTAGAAAAATGGCGGCTATATCTGTGGGTTGTTATTTTAGCTGAAGGCTACAATCTAACCACTGGTTTGTTTAATTTATTTAATGGCGTTGAAATAATTACTTGCGAATACTTTGATTGGTATTTACAACTTTATTATTGTTAAATTATGTTATATAACATTTGCTCTTTATAAATATATTGAAATTGATAGTTGGTATCTGTATATTCGTATTAACTTTAATATGAACGTGGTTTGTTTAAAGTCGAAAACGTTTATTTTGGATTGACTTTGCTCAAATCCCACTAAATTATCCTATAGGTATAGGTTAATGCAAGTCTAAATTTATATTTCCACCCGTAAGGGACCAGCTATTTCTGTATCCGTGACAATTCAAACCTATGACTGTTTAATTAGTTAAGACGTGAAAGAGTAACAAACTCACTTTCACATTAAAATAACAATTAACACTTGGAACGCAAATGGATTCGGTTTTTAACCAACTAGAGAAGGAGGTTCTCAATTTGGTGTTTTTCAATTCGGCACAGATCTCTGTGATTTATAAACTGACTAGCTGCCGCTCGCGGCTCCGCCCGCGTGTATATCTGATCTCGTTCCTACTACCAATAGCACTCTATAACACGGGATAAAATGTAGCCTATGCAATAACGTATTATATTAATAGATACGTCATTCACAAGCATGGCGGCCTTCAAAAATGGCTCTAACACTAAGTATAAACAAATTATAGGTACATGCTATATCGTCAATAGTATTAGTTTATATGAGTTTACTATTATTTATTTCGATAATGTTATTATTGTTAAGAATTTATTATTGAAGATGTTTTTTTTTTGGTAACGCTCTCTGTCACGTGTCTGATTTGTGCATAAAATGGTGAACGAATTCATCATCTTTTTGTTGCCATTTTAATTATGAACAGCATAATATAATCAATGAGCCTATGCGTTTCTCCTGACTAAAACTATCCCTGTACTAAATTTGAGCCAGATCCGTTAAGTCTGTAGAGTGATAGTCTTACTATAAGAAAGTCTAATGAGCTGAATATTCCCAATCGTACTACTGGTTAGGCTAGATGGTAGTACAACTTGGAATAGGCCATTTAAACATCTTCACAAATGTTTTTTTTTTATTATTATAGTACTAGCTGTTGCCCGCGGCTCCGCCCGCGCGGATGACGGTTATCGTTTAGTGTTGAGTCAACGTTATTTTTCTAAAATAAAAGTAGCCTAAGTTACTCCTTATTACATCAGCTACCTGCCAATAAAAGTTCTGTCAAAATCGGTCCAGCCATTTCAGATATTAGCCGGAATAAATAGACAGACAGACAGACAAAAATTGTAAAAGATGTTATTTTGGTGTATGGTACCATATTATCTTTATATGCATGTAGTAAAAAACGGTTTAACTAGCTTTCGCCCGCCTATATCCTTTCTCAAGGGCTAATCTACCCCTATACAAAATTACATCAAAATCGGTTCTGTGGTTTAGGCGTGAAATACGGACAAACAAATAAACACACACACACACACACACACTTTCACATCTATAATATAAGTATGGATAAAAATAATATATTTTCGAATTATCTTGTTAAAATTGTGTATAAATGTATAACTATTATTAATAGTTCAATCCAGAACGCATCACCAGCAGTTTATGATTTCATCGGTCATAAGTCAAATAGAGATTACTTCTTTCTCATCAGAAAAACATTAAAACAATAGCTAAACAATAAATATATAATTAGCAATGAAAGCTTATCACATAAACAATCCAGTTTAAAATAAAAATGGCGCTTTACCAATCTCCTTTATAATAAGTAATAACACAAGTACCTACCTACAGCCGGACACCATTTCCAAACATGTTATTGTCCAAGATTACAATAATTATTAACTGATGTATTAATATTTTCTGTCTGCTTTATTACTAAGAGACCGCAGACCGTCCTATTAACATAACAAGCGAAAATAACAACAGCACGCAAACTCATTACATATCAATTCATAACTACAAGTACCTATCAACTCAGCCGAAACATCGATAGGCACATACCAATGATTTCACACATGATCATGTATAATTTACAACACAAAAAACCTATTGATATTTCTATTACTTACTTAAATTAAAAAAAGGTATATACACACTCGGAGCATGCGTCATGTACAAAACATTTAACATCCTAATTTTGAGGGTAACACCTCAGCGCTAGTGCCGACAAAAGAATCGATAAACATCTTGGTATCGACTCGGCCCGCGCCCAGCGGGGGATCGCGGCGACCAACTAATAACTTACATTTGGATTACGCTCGTTAGACTCTTAGCACCTTCCCGGACATTTATTTTTTATTAATATAAAATTTATTCAAACGAGCCCCGAGAATATTTCGGAAATAATACTTTTAATATTATAAAAGCAATAATTTATGCCTAGAAGGATAAGTGTATCGGGCAACGCGTCGCTGTCATTATTTATGCCATTATTTGTACAATTCTTTTAATCTTCTATATGGATACGAACTTTGGTATCTATGATGTTTAATCTAAGCATTATATTTTTGGATTACAAACGAGAAATCGGTCTCGTGTTGATTAGATTTTTGTGTAAGCGAAGACTAGTGATGTTATTGATAGATCGTCGTTTATCGATAAATGACACCGCCGTAATTTTTGTATCGATTCGTGACCAATATGGCCATCACGAAGCTAATTGTGACAACATTGTGATCATTGACGAGTGAATAAGTTGCTTAATAACAAAATGGAAAGTTTCCGTTATTATTCAAGAATTAAATGGCATGACAAGTATTTATTGATGCTTATTTATCACGATGAAGTTATATACCTATGTAAATCTTAATTAATTTAACTTATTAGTGATCCGCTAAGATGAGGAAGAGTGATGTGATTTATTTTTCTTTATTACCTATAATTATGTCATGTTTTTACATAGATATGAGTTTTGTAGTGTTGTTATTTTATCTTTTATGAACTGCTCTTTTAAACGATAAGGAAGGAGAGGCTTTTTATTTTCATCATGCGAGTCATTAACCATTGCCTAAAGGTGAAGATAGATTTGACCTTTACTTGTAATAGAACATCATACATTCGCCATTTTTAAATTTATTGAACTGAACAACGATTCGAGCCAAGCTTGAAGCCAAACATCGCTACGAACATTTTCATGATCTTTCTAAAAAACGCTCTAGTCGATGAAAAATTATGATAGGTGTTAGGACAAAGATGATTTAGTAGCATCTAAAACAAACAAAAAATGAACCACTATCAACTCTGCCACCTGTTTGTTCCAAGAATTTTACTGACTAATACATATCAACGTCGAAAAAAAAACATTACTTGAGTAGAAAGTGATACGACGCAAATACAGGAGGAGAGACGTGCGTCATATAAGGAAAAAATGTGTATTAAAAATGGACTTAACAAATTAGGCCACGGTAACCACTTTCCATCAGGTGGGCCGCGTGCTTATCTGCCACATAAGTGGTTTTAAAAAAAACCTATATTACCTACCCTGGAAACATGTCATTTGCTGCTTGTGTTTGACAAGCATTTTATATTATTTGAAGGGATTAAGTATGCAGTATTTTCAGAACTAGAATCTAACTGAAACAGTGTTTTTCAGTCTGTGGGTTGCGGTATTGGTTCATGTTAATTATTTTTAATGTTTATGCGTGTGCAAAAAAGAGTTAATGCTTAGGAAGACCCAGGTTACATGCAAGTCCCCAAAAACTCGGTCGGTATTTTAGACCTTTCAAATGATGAATAAAGTAACACGTTTGGACATTAAGCTTAATGCTTCTAAATTTACAGCCAGATTTGCAAGGTTTTTTTATTTATTCAAACTCACAAAAATATAATTGTACAAAAGCGTGAATAAAATTTTATCGATATCTTGCAGTTATGGAAATCGATTTCGATTAAATTATATTATTATATTGTGGAAAGCCTGTGAGAAAAGAAAAAAAGTATCTAATAAAACTAATTTCCGGACCAAGGACCACGACGAAATATATTATCACTAATTAATGTTTGTATTTTTTTTATTTATAGGTACGTTTCGGCAAAAATGGCGCACATTGGCAGAGACCTCTGTCCAGTAGTGGACTGCAGTGGGCTAATTGGTAGGTACTTATTTTAATTATTTGATTCTATTCAAAGAAATAGCAAAGCGCCTAATCGACTCTTCCCGTGACCATAGGGCTGGCCTTTTCCTCGCTCAAAGAATTAGTATCGCTATTCAGCGTAGTAATGCCGTCAGCCTTTTGGACACGGTTCCAGTAGAGGTCAATGGGGAGGAATTTTTCGATGCCTAAAGTTGCAGTCTCTCCCCCTCTTTTATGTTATTTTTGTGTGTATTATAGAGCATAATTTTTATTATTTAGTATTATTTTGTAATATAATTGTAAACTAAGTATTTAATAAAATTATTTGATCATTATAAATATTAATACCATACAGAAAATAATAGTAAAAGTCAACACCTTGTTAGGTTACCTTTTCTGAAAGTAGATATTTAATCCCTTTATTGAACACTACACCAACGAGAATAAATCATTCTTGTGTAGGCCTTAAAATCAAATGAAACCACAGACTTATGCTTTGTCACTGACGAGCGGAATTTCAAAATAAAAGCTGGTTCCAAAAAATCAAATCAGATTTCAATTAGAATTATATAATATACCGACTTAAACTATATTAAACTGCAAAATATTAGTGTAATGTGCAATAAAATAAAAATTGCTTTAACCGTTGTTTTTCTAATGGTGGACAGCTATATAGGTACTTATGGTCGCCCTCAGAAGATGCTAAGCACTAACAAATTTGCAAACGCTATTTACATTAAAATGTATCCATAATTGATGTGAGTACCTATGATTTAAGCGGACTCCAGAGCTCCAAAGTGCAAGCGTTGAATAGAACTGACACTCAGATAAAAAGAATAGGTCGTAAATCTGAATTATCTAAGAAATAACAGCTAATTATGAATTCTCTACTATTGTTCTAAAACAAACAAAATCGTAACGATGACAATAGACTTGTCCTATACATCAAGTTTCAATTAGCTAGCAGCTCGTTATACTGACAATTACTGCCGTTTTCTGCGTTGATATTTAAAAGAAACTCGGCTAGTTGTAAAAATATGTAACTACGAGTAATTTGTTAATAGAATTAATATATTTTTTTATTTTTATAAATATTCCACAACATTTCACACAACGCTATCTAGATCCATGGTAAGCATAGCTTAACTAGCTTGTGTTATGGAATCTAGAATGCGGATAAACATACTTAGATACATTTTTTTTTTGTAAATACATACATATTATACATAGAAATATAAATATTCATGCATACAAATATTTGCACTGAGCGGAAATCGAACCCGCGCCACCAGCGCAGCGGCCGCGTTCACTACCGCTACGCCACATTTCTTGTAGAATAAACTGTGAAGAATAATGAACTGTATGAAGCCACTGGCCATGTCATATTTGCTCTTTTGCCCACTGTATCCATCCACCTATCCTATCGAGGACCTATATAGATCAACAGATAATCTTGTAGCCATGGCCAAGTTTATGGCTGACAAATCTAGTAAATTACGATAAGCCATTGACTCGTAGAATAAAACTCGTAATATTAGTCCTCCATTCGCAATAATGATATATAATCTGTTTATCCATTGATAACAGTATGGAACTGTACAACGTCAGGCATGATTTCATAATTGGGTATTTACCTGTTGTTTAAAAAAATATTTATTGAAATAAAACCACTTTTTAACGGGTTCTATCAGTATCTATCGGACAATAACAAATAAAACGCGATAGAATCCGTTAAAAAGTGGTTTTATGTCAATGAGTGATATTCGCGTAAACTTTAGAAAATATCAAAATAGTACATTACTACAGAAGCCGGGAAGAGGGGTTGCCGGCCGAAGGAAAGGTCTGAGGCAGGCAACCCCATATTTCCCGCCGAGTAGTGCTTTTCTCAAACAGGCAATAAAATAGAGAATATAATAAAGAAATTGAAAGTAAACAAGATAAAAACTAAAACTCACGTGTATTGTATTATTTTATAAATATAATTAATTTATTTTATAAATTTTTTAGTTGTTGTGTTTAGTTGAAGTTATGTCACATTAGCGACCGATGTCGACGGGACTACGTAAAATTTTAAAACTGATCTAAATTATTTAGGTATTTACTTTATTTAATTTAGCAGGCACTTCGTATTATAAAACATTGTAGAAAGTTACACCGAGTGTTACCTAAATATTGAAAAATAACTATTTTGGCGGATTCTATCGCGATGTAATGATATAAATTATAACATTAACATGAATAATTTAATAAAAACTTTTAAAAATAAACTCAAATAACTAAATAATAAGACAAATATTTACTTCCTCATAAAAGTTTTCCGCATCATAATTGACTAAAATAAAAAGAATATTTTTGGCTTTCCGAGAGTGCAGAGATAGATGAAAACTCACACTCAGGCTGTGTATTTTTAGAAGCGTCACAAAATCCATAAAAAAATTTAATGTGAAAATGTGTGCGTGTCTGTTTGTCCGTCTTTCACGCCTAAACCACCGAACCGATTTTGATGAAATTTGGTATAGGGGTAGATTAGACCTTGAGAAAGGACATATGCTATGTTTGGTCTCGATAACCGACATCAGACAGGAGACAGGAGTAATTTACAATGATAGATTTTGGATGGATTTACAATTCAAAGTCAAAAGCACTGTAGTACAATATTTACTATTACTAACTTTAAACAATAAACATAGGTACAAAGAATCAAAGAATCAATCAATTTCGTTTATTCAGTTTAGGCACATAAAGAGCACATATGAACGTCAAAATTTTACAATAATGTCAAGAAATTACTAATATAATATTAAATTAAGTAAATAAATCATTTGAAAAGGATTCTTTCGCTGGTTCGGTAAGTTGGTTCTACTGAGAAGAGACCAGCAAGAAACTCAGTGAACAATATTATAGTTTCTTTTTTTAAAACAATTTGTTTTTTATTTTTCATAGGTTTATATTGTGCGAGCAAGCAAAGAGATTAGGATGACCATGCATTTTTATCATTAAGGTATTCGTTTACTTTGTAATATCAGTATAAAATCATTAACACTTCACTTTAGCAAATAACTACGGGGTGTATTTTTATCCTTTTATTAGTCGTAAATATTTTAGTTTATTTTAATTAGTTTAATATTTCAAAAAGAATATCATTGAATAAATATGTATATTCATGATAGGTATGTTATTTGTAACAAGCTAAATCAAGGAAAAAAAAATGTTTTAATGAATTCAAAAATATAATTGTCACATGAGGTGTCGGAAACGGTAACCGTGTCGCGAGTTCAATGATTTTTGACCATCTCAAAAAATGGCCAATGCGCCTAAAGAAGAACTTCAAATCGAAACTCACATAAAACCACATGAAATAATAATAATAGACAGGAAACAATCATGTTCCTTTACATCCATTCAAACTGTATCTATAAATTTCAATTTAAAACAGTTTAATTAACATTGCGGTACGTATTGCGCACGATAAAAAACTATATTTATTACTTCTCACACTAGAATAGGTTACAAATAATAATATCCGTAATTCTGTGTATAAATACTAGAAATGATCCACAACAAATGATTATAATAAAACATACCTACTATAAATTTTAATTGTTTCAATTTAAATGCAGGATGCATTAAAATTTCTCTCAAAACTTCGAATCAAATACACTTAAAATTAATCTGCAAACACTGATTTATTCAGTTAGTATGGCATACAATAAATTTCCCTTTAATAAAAAATAATTAAAATGAATGCATTTGACCCGTCGCTCACCGTACCCATTGCATGGATCATCATAATAAAAAAAAATCTGTGATACAATAATTTTCTTGGCTGGTGTCAAAATATTAGTAAATACATATAACTTTTACATTGCACTTTTACCCATTTGTTTTTAATAATCATTACACTTTTTATGTCTAATAAAGTAATTTATGATCTTTTTTAATAATTATGAAAAAATTACTAAGGTCCTTAGAGCCACGTAATATAATAATTTGGTAAATCTTACGTATCTACGTATCTCTAGTAAAAGAAATACCTATGAATATATAGTAATAAGTAATAATATATAATAATAAGCATGAATGTATAGCCGAATATATCGGCTGGTTATTGGCGTGCTTAATTAATTTTATTTGTGTGAACTCGTGACAACAGATTATTATTTATTGGACGTAAAATATATGTGTTCTTTTGTGATAGTTAAGGTTATCTGGAGGTATCTCCATATAAATAATAATCACACCAAACAGGATGCGTATCGTCATTATTAATTTACTGAAAACAGTTATTCAGCATGATCTAGTTTGAATTATTTCAACTAATTGGAATTAATTTAGTACCTACCTATGTACAGACAAATTGTTTAGTGAGTATTGTTTACGTAGTACTATTATTTATTCTGTGATACCTATTGTTATTAAATTGTGTGTGCTATACTTTGTCAGATCAAAAATACCTTTAATAACTATATCTGCACTAGTATTTAATTACTGTTTGTATTTTCATGTTTAAGTAACTATTAACATTCGGCACATAAGTAAGTGTAAAAACAAGCCACAATGACACGAGATGGTTTAACTAATGGTTCCGAGTGTAATTTTGGTTGTTTAGTCCCACGTTAAACACTCTACTTTTCACTTTGAATGCGAGAAAAAATGACGTTCTATACAAAATTATATTATAATATATATAATAACAAAGTTTCTTGAAATTACGTATTAATCGTTAATCTAACCTAAGAAAAGTTCTATTCAAAATTCAAATTGCAAAGAAATTTGTCCCGCGGTTTTTTTTTTTGTTAAGTGACGTACGCTTTAAATGCTTGCATATTTAGCCAACAGATTCAAACTGGAAAAATAATTTAAAACTAATTGGAAATGCATAATAAAATGAATTAATCCTTAATACTTAAATAATGATTAATTAAATTAATATCCTTACGAAAAATCTAAAAAACCCATAAATTAATATCATTATATATTAATTTATGGGTTTTTCAGATTTTTCAAATGTCATTTTGAGGTTATTTCTATAGACAATCACTAAAAAGGTGATAAACGGCCCATTCACGAACACCGTGATTGGCTGTTTAGGAGTTTTCAAAGTAAATTAAAAAAAATACTTGAGTCCCAAGAGATTAATAAGGAACTTTAGTCCCGATATGCAGAGAATAAAGTAACATTTTAAGAGCATGACAAGTGGAAATGTAGGTATAGATATACTCTTAACTGTAATACGTTACTAGATATGTTGTTAGACACCAATAATAACAACATCAGTTTTCCTACCTTTGCTGCTGGCACCGTCTTCATTAGAGTCTTCGCTTGGAGGTCCATGGGGGGCCCTAGCAGGCATTGGATGCGGGAGCCTCGGCCTAGTCAGGAACGGCGGAGGAACTCCGAAGAAGGGCAGGAAGGGCGGCCAATGCGGGCGGGGCCCGAGCTGCGCCGCCGCCGCCGCATACAGTTGCAGCGGCGCCGGCAGCCCACCCTCGAGCACCATGCTGCCGCCGCCGCCGCCTCCCCTCGCACCAGATATCTTGCCGACACCTCTCACCACGCAGACACCATACCATCATCTACTGTCATCGCACAATAGGAACTCGAGTTCAACACTACACTAGCGAAGTCGATGTCACTCCGAGCGCGAGTGCCGCGCGCGTACCGCGTCCTGTCCGTACTGAGTTAGTACTGTGTGGCACGCCGCGCCCGACGAGAGATGGCGCGCCTCGGGGGCGGAGCGAACACCCCCTCCCCGAGCCCCACCACACACAAATTAATTCTCCGCCTCCTTCATATCATAGATTTATTTCTCCGACAGTACATCGCCCCCCTGTTAAACGCTTTCAAACCTTATGCCGTGAAGTTACAGATCTGTATTGAATAACGGGTCATAAATTAAGGGACGGCATACATTGAATTACCGGTAACATAGGCGACTGGTGATGGTGAGGTGAAATAAACTTTATTTATATGGTTGTAACGTTTGCTATCAAGCGTTAGATATTCGAACATGGGATTTATAAGGTTGTCGTAGGTTAGCGCGGGCCCGTGGGGTTGTCATAATCTTTTTCAGCCGCATGGCGCGCTGCTATACATTAACATGTACTGAGTATCGAAAAGGAGTTATATTTGTGTCGTGGAATGTAAGCTCATAGGTTCACGGTTTGCGATTGCCCTTTTGGGTACTAGCTTAATATAGACTTCCCTTATCTACAATTATCCGTGTAATTGCATCGGTCCTTACAAGAAAATAATTTATGATTTGTATATCGTGGAAGATGAAAGATGTTTATTACCCTTGACGCTAAAAAATAAATATCTTATTCATAGACAGAAATTGGTTACAGATAATCACGGCAATATATTTGAAATTAAACCCATACGTTTAATTTGACAGGTGATTGTGTGATGGGCGAGCAATCAAGCAGTAATACACTTCTCATCAGAAAAATCTAAACACTTTAGTTTTTATGATATCTGTCCTAATTTAACACAAAAAAGTTTTCATTCCATGAAAAAAAACACATGATTATATAGCTGGCAGTTTGGCCATTACAGTTATTAGCGAAAATTCTAAATTCAAAATCAAATTTCATTTGTTTATCCTAAAAAAGAAATGAATCATTGTTTTGAGACAAATATGTTTTTAGAGTTGAAGTACAACCTTTGAAACTAAAAATTAGCGTTTATTTTGAAACTTTTTCTTATTTATTTGTTTACTGTGGCTTTGGGACGTCAGAAAAAAGTTTTTTTGCTAAAACATATAGATACTTCGCCCGCAGAAGCCACCCAGGTTGTGGCATTGCTGGATATTGGGCTTAGTCAGCGTGTTAAGGCTGAAAGATTGCATCGAAGTCTGTCCTCTGTTCATAGAGTCTACAAACGCTATCGGCAGACAGGTTTGTTCACCCGCCGTTCAGGATCTGGCAGAAATCGGGTAACTTCTGAGCGAGATGATAGATTTATTGTAACAACTTCCTTACGAAATCGACGCCTTAATGCTTTTCAACTGCAGCAGCAGCTTCATATTATACGTAGAGTGGCTGTAAGTGGCTCAACCATTAGAAGAAGTTTGAAGGAACGTAGACTGGTACCGCAGCCAGTAAATGGGCCGAAATTAACTGCAGACCATCGAAGAGCGCGCCTAAACTTTTGCATGTGAGCACCTAAATTGGTCATACCTCCAGTGGAGCAAAGTTCTGTTTCCTGATGATTGTAAAATTATGCTGTATGATAACGACGGAAGGAACAAGGTATACAAAAGAGATGGAGAACGCTTTGCACAATGCTGTAGTGAAGGAAAGGTCGGCTATGGTGGCGGTTCGTGGACGGTTTAGGGAGGAATCAGTGCTGACGGTAAGACAGAGCTTGACTTTGTATCTGGGCCACGTCTACCTGCACTAATCTCTCATCGGTACATCGAACAGTGTCTTGAGCCTCACGTGGAGCCCTATGCACATTTTATTGACAACGGCTCCAATGCTAGGGCTCACACCGCGGGCGTCGTACGAGACTATCTTACCGAAGTCAGTATCTACATTATGGAATGGCCAGCAAGAAGCCCAGACATGAATCCCATTGAACATCTATGGGATGCGTTAAAGAGACGAATTCGTGCAAGATATCCTGCCCCAGGAACACTTAGCCAGCTGCAAAATGCAATACAAGAGAAATGGAATAGAATGCCACAACATGTGATCGTGACTCTCAACCAATCGATGAAAACCCGCATGGAAGCAGTAATAACAGCTCGGGGAGGGTTGTTTTATCCACTTTCTTCACACTCCATACAGGGTAAAAAGGGCCCGTTAAACAAAATACGAAACCTATGAAATACCTACAGGGTAAAAATGGCTCATTAAACAAAATACGAAACCTATGAAAATTTAATCAGAATTTAGAACAATAACATTCGAATTTGAAAACCTCATATCTTTCACTATTAAACGACATATGACATATTATACTCCTAAATATAGGTACACATTTTTCTTAAACTTGCAAGGTGTTTCGATTTTTCTGTTGAGAAGTGTAGTTCGGTGAGAGTCAAGAGCGTTACAATAGAGTTGCGTAAAACTAGATTACCACGACGCCTCCGTCTGCCCAATCACTCTAATGACTCACTAACTATCAATCATATAAAATTAACACGTTCCAGATTATATTTTTGACAGTGATGAATCATAAGCGACCGAAAGGCAATCAATTTCACAACCAATTCCTTATTCCATTAAACAAAAAAGTAATAACGTAATTGACATAAATAATAATAAAATATGTCAAGACAGCGTAACGAGCGCTCGGACGCGACATGACAGCTCTATCAGGAATCTGGTACTGCGAGCGGCGGGCGTGCTCCGGCGGCCAACGCGCCCATTGGCCCCGCAGCGCCGGGCGGGGCTAACCCCTCGCTCGCCGCCCGCCGCACTCAGCCTTGCATGAATTTAATTAGTGTGAGGAGCACCTCGGGCGCATTAGGAGCCGCGATGGGCGAAGCAATAAAAGATATAAAGGAATGAGTATAAATTAAAAGTTAAATAGAGAGCACCGCGCGTGAACGAGAGCGCGATATCATCCGTCCCGCTCCCCCGCGCTAGCCGGTCCTAATTGTTTGACGATCTTATTAGTATCAGTTAAATGTCGTTCTCTCTTTTTCTCGCGCGTATTTAATTATGTTTTAATTAGAGCCGGGTTAATGAGAGTTTTGCAGGATTCGCTGCGGGCAACGGTTTTCACCATTGTCAGTTTTGCACTTCAGATTAATCTGGTTATTGGTTAACCTGGCTGATAGAGTTTCAACTGGAAATATGTTTCTGGTTTGGTAAATTGTTTTTTTTTAGAATTCATTGTTTTAAAAAAAGAAGATGTTAGACCACGGAGGTATCGTTTAACGTATCTACGAGAAATCTACATCAATGTCACCATCCCAGCATTAATAAGTTTCCAAATTTTCACTTTGAATCCTGGGGTCTGCTTCTCAATTAATTACCACCTTTCAGATGATCTTCCATATTCTTAGATTTTAATAGTATGACTATTGTCACTACAAGATGAAAACTAATATTTTATTTCTTCTTTCGTAGCTTCTTTCGTGGCCGATAGCCAGAGAAAAATTCCATGTTCGTAGCTGGTTATCAAAAACAGTAACGAGTGTGGACGAAGTCGTATTTTCTGTGTCTATCCCTAGTACGGGAAAAACTAATATTTAACGAAATCTCTCTCTTGTCTCTACATAGATGAAGTGGTAAGAATCATTATCATCGGTCCAACGTTAACACCGGTGGCATCAAAGTTTGCATTTTCGAGCCTTCTACGAGATTCGCTCTTCTGCTGATGTTGCTTATCTTAGTTGTTTTATTATAACACTAAGGTGACAGACAAGCACGCTGTCCACCTGATGGAAAATGGTTACCGTGGCCTATGGACGTGTGCAACACCAGGGGAGTCACACTCGTGCTGCCGACCCTGTGAACACAGAGAGTTTCTGTGCCGTCAGTGTAGAAGACAAAGCAAGAATAGGCGTTGGTCTTCCCACTGACAGCACAAAAACTCTCCAGTGAGTCGGGAACACATCATCATATCAGCCACACATAGTCCACTGCTGAACAAAAGCCTCTCCTGAACAACAAAAGCGCATCCAGCGCTTCCCGGCGACCTTGATGAGGTCGTGCTACCACCTGGCCGTTGGGCGTCCTACACCAGGTTTGCCCGTTCGCGGTCGCCATTCCAGAACTTTTTTACTCCATCGGCCATCTGTTCTGCGCGTTACGTGTCCCGCCCACTGCCACTTCAACGAGCTAATCCGCTAGGCTACGTCGGTTACTTTTGTTCTCCTATGGATATCATCATTTCTGATGCGATCAAGTAGGGAAATACCGAGCATAACCTTCTCCATAACTCGTTGAGCGATTTTAAGCTTTTTTAAGAGCTCACACAATACGTGGCTATTATGGCCGCGGTATTCTGTAGGGCGGAGGACGATTCCAAAACCTCAGTAGTAACTGGCAGGTATCGTGTACTTAGTTCTCGTCGATCTTGGTGGAGCTAGTACATATCGATAAATAGGTAAAATGTTAACTATTTTGCTAACTTTCTAATGTCAAAATAGTAGGTATCAATAATTATTCAATATGAAGGTAACGTATAATTCATAAGTTAGACTTTTAGCAGGGTCATTCTTCTCTCCCCTTACGGGCTATACAGGGTGGAAGATTTTGACCTTACCTGGAGGGGAAGTACCGACTCTAAATACTGGAGATAACGAATTTCACTCAAAAGAAGCATTCCTTTATATTTTTAAAGAAACAAAACTTCCTTCAAATATTTTTGAAAACTCACTTGCCACATCCGGTAATCGAACCGAATAAAATCCGAAAAAGAAACAGCCTATATTTTTATGGCACCAATCAATCGGTAGTGTCAATGAAAGGAAGTCCTTGAAATTTAAACTTATAAAAAACACCTAAGACTGGATTTAAAGAGCCTTACGATCGAGAGTTTCCGGGTTCGAATCCTGGCCATTACACTACCGACTTGAACCCACTCCTAGCATGAGCAATTTAGCTAAGTTAGACGGAATATTTCGGTTGCCAATATTTAAAAAAAAGTGCTGGATTAAATCTTTCATCCGGTATACCATCCTTAACTATTAATATCTTCCCAACGAATACCTTAGATGTGTCTGTGATAAGCGATTATTAACGTGATCTGGGCACCCAGAGGCCTGAATATGTTAAAAATGGTCACCCATCCTAAAACTGACCTGCATGGCAAGGATTGCTTAACCTTGAAATGTATCTACTCCTCAGGTACCTCCTGACACAGTTTCCACTTAACTAACAGAATTTTGCGATTTTCCAGGTTCAAACTAAATTTACGTATAGGTAAACAAATGTAAAGGTTACGTATTCGAGTATGTTCCACTACATTTATAACCAATTTCAGTTTAGACATCAACATGGTGAGCGTATATTTTTCTCTTTTCTCCTACATACAGTAGAAGTATACATCTATCTCGCTCTACGTTATTACGTGGGCCATGCACGCGCGTGTCGTTACTCCTCATTATGTCCGGGCTTACGTTCCCAGCGTTATGTATTGTCTGCCTGGAATGGCCCGCTTTAGTTGTTTTATTGATGTAGGTACAAATGTGTTCCTAATTTAAATATAGAAGTGCATAAAAATGATTTGGCCCCATATGGAATACTGCTGTCACCTTTTTGCAGGACACCTGCATACCAGCTTGACCCCTTCGACTCGGTACAAAGACGGGCGTTGAGGCTCGTCGACAATCCCATACTCGCAGGCGATGTGGAACCTTTCAGCCTCAGGAGGGACTCTTCCTCGCTGTGTGTGTTCTACCGCCTATACAATGGTTTGTGCTCAGATGCATTATTTGTTATGATACCCACAGCTACATCATCGCAACGCTCACCATAGACAGGGAAATCATGCTCACACATTGCGACCGGAAATGGTGTGAACCATGCGGTATGAAAGGAACTTCATCCCACGCACGCTCAAATTATGGAATGAACTCTCTGCTGTGATTTTTTTCCCGCGTCTATAATAAGTATGGGGTTCTTCAAGAAGGGCATTAGGTTTCTTCAGGGTCGGTAGCACGAGTGTGACTCCCCTGGTGTTGCATACGTCCATAGGCCACGGTAACAACTTTCTATAAGGTGGGCCGTGTGCTTGTCTGCCACCTAAGTGGTATAAAAAAGTAAATCATGAGTTTTGATAGAAGAGAAGATAATTGGTTAATTACTGTTAGGTGCCTTATGTAGATTAGCATAGAAAGAGCCTATTAGAGCAAGCAACTTTGGTATTCAGCATGATCTGACAAAACCTACTTATATTTTAGTTAGGTTTTTTTTTTTATGTAGGACACGTCAATTTGACTTCACCTCGCCTGATGGTAAGCTGAAGGCAAAGTCTCAGAAAAGAGGGTCACCATTACAAACACGTACCATGTTAACAATGGTGGCACTCAGCTTGACGGCCTCAACAGATGCTTTTTCACGCCCCGCTTAAAGGACCCGGGACTGTAGGAAGAAGGAAACACGTGAGCTGGCAAGGAGTTCCAGGTCTTAATGGTGCGCCGCCTTGAAGTGGCCCACGTTAAGATCGCACGTAGCGCGCGCCCTCACCCAAGCGCGGTACGCGGACTGTTTATGATTAACAGCCTCCGCGCACTCGCGCCCGAACCAGGGGCGGGCTCTGCGGGCACCGGCGACATCAGTGTAGGGGATATAATATTCCATGCCCAGACTGATCTCACCGGCGACAGCAGTTGCGCCCTCAGATGGGTTCTTACCTTCAAAGCAGCGTTCAACCCACGGTCAAAATAGTCACGCAGTCCATCCCAGTCCGCTGACGAGTAGTGCCAGAGACGCCGTTTCCCCTGTACGGGTCGTGGTGGCGCTTTAATGGGCACCTTAGAACGGACCAGACTATGGTCGGATCCGCCTAAAGCGGCACTCACCGAAACACTGTACTGGTCCGGGCGACTCGTCAGCAGAAGGTCCAGCAGAGAGGGCTCATGGTCCGACCTTTTTGGTATTCTAGTAAATTCGTGTACCAGTTGGGTCAGGCCATGAGCCAGAGCAAATGCATGGGCGGCTCTTCCCGCATGGGTTGTTTTAGAGGAACCCAACCAGATCTCATGGTGGGCGTTAAAATCCCCCAAAAACACCAGCTCAGCGTTCGGAAACCGCTCCTGCGCATCATCTGCCGCCTGACTAAGGTATTCGAAGAGTCGAGTTGTCTCGGCATCTCCTGTATGGGAGCGGTAGAGGCACACATAGATCTGACTCGTAGAACCATGGTCTATGTGTACCCAAAGGGTGGAGAAGGATGGGTCCTCTAGGTTAAAACGTAGGTATCTAGATTTTGTTCCAATAAAACTTGAATGTATCTGTGTGTGTGCCATCATCATCATTATCATATCAGCCACACAAGTCCACTGCTGAACATAGGCCTCTCCTATAGACCTCCAGAACGACCGATTTATAGCGGCCCGCATCCAGCGCTTCCCGGCGACCTTGATGAGGTGGTTCTTCCACCTCTTTATACTTTATTAAAATTTTATTTTGATTTAACTACCTACTCCTAAAATATATCAGCCTGGGGACATTTGGTGTATGATAGAGGTCACACTATAAAAATGTCAAACTCAGCCAACTTTCCACTCTCCTTCCCGAAGTCCGAAAATCCTTGTACTATACATGTCTGTGGCATCTAAGTGATCTATGTAAGCACAATTCCTAACCGTATTAAACTAGCTCTTACTCCTAATTTCGTTTGTAATGCCTACTTATGATACGACTAACGGATAAAGTCTTCTTAACTATAATTAAACTGTTTTTTCTGCTTCTTTGTTTGATCGAGTATCACACAAAAACTTCTAGATCGATATTAATGAATAGTTTTATATTGAATAGATTATGATTAGATTTTTGTATGTATGATTGTAGGTAAAGATTGCGGGTTCCAACCCCGCCTAGATCATATTTTTCATATCTTAATCGATTATGATTACAATTAAAATTAATATGAAGCAAAAACTTCGGTATATCTATTATGTATGTAGGCAAATTTGATCGACTCTACGCAACTAAAAATGTATTCACTTTAGTATGAATGGTTACTTTTTATTTATCATAATTGATATAGATTACAAGCTTTTGCCCGCAGCTCATCCCGTGTGGATGTCGGTTATTGCGACCAAACATAACCTATGTCTTTTCTCAAGGTCTAATCTACCTCTATACCAAATTTCATCAAGATCGGTTCAGTAGTTTAAGCGTGAAAGACGGAAAAACAGACACACATACACTTTCCCGTTTATAATATTAGTGTGGATATTCGCACGTCTGGTCTCACTACCGCGGACGCCCAAGATCGCGTGAAGTGAACGAGGAAGAGCCGGAAGGCGAACCCTGAGCTTCGAGGTCACCCTGGCCTCAGATACAATCAAAAACCTACGTCTCTCTATGAAGAGGATAATGATTTTCCCATGCCAGTACATACAAACTCGAATTAGTAGGCAGAGGTGTTATATTACCTTGAATTTGCTGTGTTTCCGCATCGCACGTAAAAGTAAGCGTAAAATTATTATTCCATGTTTCTTGTCGGAATAAGGCAACTAAAGTATAGGGCTGTTCTTCATCCGGTAGAAAATAGCTCGCAAAAAGTTCCCACGTGACGGCAACTAACTCGTTTACTATCGCAGTGAAATCAGCCTTAATCACATTGTACAATATCCCTGAGAAATGAAGGTGGCTATCGGGTTCTACTAAGCTGGGAACAAATAGATGATATAATATCTGGAACGAATGATTAACTATATCAATAACTTAATATACAGTAGCCTGATAGATTTTTAACAGTCCCAGTATAATTTATTGTTGTAATTACACCACAACTAGTGAAGATATTAAAACATTCCGCAGTTAGCTAGTTCTCAACTCTCTCTCTCTTACCAACTAGTAAAGATATTAAAATATTCCGCAGTTAGCTAGTACTCAACTCTCATTCTCTTAGCAACTAGTATAGATATTAAAACACTCCGCAGTTAGCTAGTTCTCAACTCTCTCTCTCTTAGCAACTAGTAAAGATATTAAAACACTCCGCAGTTAGCTAGTTCTCAACTCTCTTTCTCTTAGCAACTATTAAAGATATTAAAACATTCCGCAGTTAGCTAGTTCTTAACTCTCTCTCTTAGCAACTAGTAAAGATATTAAAACACTCCGCAGTTAGCTAGTTCTCAACTCTCTCTCTTTCTTAGCAACTAGAAAAGCTACAACTACTATTAGCAGAAGTATCCGAGTAAGTATTGTATAAGACACTGGTGTTGAAATATTTGTTTGTCACAAATTTCGGCCGGGTGGGTACCACCGTGTACGATTGCGAAAAGCTCTCCATAGTATTCCAATCTAGGTTGGATTGCGTTCAGGGGTCAGCAAGTGCATAGCCGGGCAGGGGGGAGTGTGGTCACCGCACCAGTGGGAACGGTGGGTGTCACACGGTGCTGCGACGACAATCCTCCTTTGATGAGGCCGTCAGGCTAAGTGTCACCATTGTTGGCATGGTACGTGTATGTAGTGGTGACCCTGTTACCTGAGACTTTGTCTTAGACTTGCCATCGGGTGAGAGGAAGTCGGATTGAAGTATCTTAAATATAAAAAAAGACGGGTTGCACTCCGGAAGGCCGGCAGAAGTGAAATCTTTTTCTTTCTTTGTTTCTTCGTTATATACAGAGAAAAAGATAAAAAGAACATACCATACCATACTATACCATACCTATAATATAGCGCCAATCATAGAACCTATCACTAATTTTCTGCTAATTTTCTGTCAGAAGAAATTAATAAATTACAAACAGAAGAAATAATCACAAAAGGTAATAAATTACAAAAAGAAAAAAATCACAAAAAGAGACTGAAGCCCAGGTTTGAACCCGGTACTATCTGAAACCATAAGTACTAACAGTCGACGCGCTCACCGCTAAGCCACGAAGCTTCTTACAGTACCTTGCTAAATAAACAGTCTATAGCTAATATTGTATGACGTCAATCGTCGGTTACGGTTCAAAGGTCAAGTGATCCTGACGCGCGAGTTTAACAATTTTTACCCATTCAACGCCGTTAAAGAAGTTTTCACTTAAAAAAAAAACTATCGTAGCAAATGCTACAAAATTCTATAGGTTAGGTGCTGTTCGTGGACAAGGCTAGGTGCTATTATGGGTGCTCTAAGTGGACTAGGTACACCGTGTATTCTATGTTGATTTTGACAACAACCTACAGTCATTGATGGACGTTTCTGTCATTATCATCTATATCCCTCCTGGGTGTACACTATACAGTCAGCATCCAATCGATCTTGAGTAATAAAGTACTCAACATTAGTACAGTATAATATAGAACAAATTAGTACACACACACACACACACACGCACACACACACACACACACACACACGCACACACGCACACACACACGCGCGCGCGCGCACACACACACACACACACACACACACACACACACACACACGCACGCACGCACACACACACACACACACACACACACACACACACACACACACACACACACACACACACACACACACACACACACACTTAGTTAGCATGCTTTATATATTTTATTCGATGGCATATTTCGTACTAAAACCGATTATCATGCTATTTCTTTTTTTGAGCACAACATATTCATTGTGATATGGTGGAATCCTGGTGACCAGTAGCGATGGTCGTTATAATAAGTAGCTGATAAAATCACCTATTATAAAAAAATAATCATTGCTACTATTATTTATTCAATCAGGTAAACGTTAAAATATTTGATCTATTATTTAATTCAACCATAATGTAGCGTCGGATCGTATTTGTAGGTACCTACGTAGTGAGTGTGAGTGAGCGGCGACGAGCTTCGAGAACTTTATAGTACTTTAGTTCGTGCGAAATTACTCTCTATGTTAAAGGTTTTAAGATTTATTTTGCCATAAATGTCTCGAATATTTTCTATTGAATATTTTGAATTGAAATAACGATTATGCCAAATTATGCTGTATTTTAAGTGGGTAAGAGCTACATTCTTACGTACTCTTTTACGTTCTAATAAGTAACTTAACGTCGCTGTTGATATTTTTGAAGAGTGAAATAATTATTGTTTTGATATTTAATCAGTGCGGATCAGTTATGATCTATGGAGTGACGCCTTCAAAGTTTATGTTGTGTGAGCGCGAGCGATAGGTATTTATGGTTTACTGTTGTGATTATTATTACTCGTACATTATATTATTATATATTATTCGCGTGTGTGTAAATAAATATAAAGTTAGTTTTAGTGTAGGATAGGATATTTTAATTGTTAATATTTATAATAGGTTAGTTTGATTGAACAGTGTAAATAAATAGTGTAAGTGTAAATAAATAAATAGGTAGGTACTTCATAATGCCTCGACAGGCACAAATGTGGAACCATTTTTCTGTGGTGGAAGCCAACTAGCTTAATAAGCCGGTCAACTAACTATCTTTTTATTTCATACTAGCTGAACCGCCCCGGCTTCGCCCGTGGCACACTTCGAAAGCCTATGGAAATCTGCCGGATTTGTTGACTCCGCTCCCTTGAGTAGTAGCGTGATGATATTTAGCCTATAACCTTTGTCGATAAATGGACTATACAACACGAAAAGAATTTTTCAAATCGAACCAGTAGTTCCTGAGATTAGCGCGTTCAAACGAACAAAGAAACAAACAAACAAACAAACTCTTCAGCTTTATAATATTAGTATAGATGGGGTATAAGAGCTAAAGAGATCAAACATATTTTTGTTAGGGCATTCTTGTTAGTTCGGTAGGTACCTATCAAAGGCATCCAAATTCACTTAACTTTATAGTTTATCATCTAGGTATATTTTATCATGAAAATAATTATATTATATTACAAAGTAACGTATCACGATATTCTGATATATTTTTTATTAGAACGTAAAAAAATAACGTTATTTTTTTTTCACGGAACGATATAACGTGATACTAATAAGTAGCCGTTCCGAACACTACTAGTGACCAGTAAAACAGATAATCATTTACCTACAACAGGCACCAGCGATCCACAACCTGATTCTATTTACCCTAAGTTGTGTAAACTCTGTCTGTAATTTGGTTGTTGGTGAGAAAAATATTTTTTTTATTTTATTATTTATAGTATACCTTAGCATTTGCATTATTATGAGTAGTTTGTTAGTTAAGATCGATTTGATACTAAAAATTGCTAGAAGAGAACTCATTTTGAGTAGATCGCCTTTGTACATGTTCTTTGAAATATTTTATCTATGATTTCTGTACTGTGTGAGTGTGTGTGCAATAAAGAATTAAGCATGTACAAACTTCATCTTTTAAGGTAAGCTGACTTCAACTGCTAGTCGGTGCACCAGCTAATCCACACGAGGCTCTCTTGTGCAAACTTTCCTCTCAGGATTGGACTGAGGAAGTCAGACATGTGGTAGTCGTTTTCATAAAAGCCGACACACTAATCAAAAACGACAAGCAGACCTCGAGGTCCAAACTACAAACTTTGTATGCAAGATATCGCTAGGAGGACGTTGATGGTCTATAATTTTCCTAAAATAACTACTATACTATGAAATTCATTCGACAAAGTCGCAATATAAAACTGCATTCTACAAAGCACTATTTAATAACTTTTACAAATACCTATCTTACCTCCGCAGTCCAGTTACTAGTTTACCTAATACCTACAAGCGATGTTCACATATAATTCAGGTGAAAGCAATCAGGCGACAGAAGGGGTGAGTGCAGGGTGCAGTGGGGGGGGGGAGGTGATTGATGATGTATGCTCGCTCTCGCCACTTGCGTTGTGGCTAAGTGCAAAATATAACCGCACGATATAGAACGTGCAAATGAAATGAACGTTTTTCGATCGTTTCTTTGAATAGTACATTAGAAGTTGGTACTCGTTTTTTACTGTTTAATTAATACTAAGTACTATGCTACTAATGCAAACATTAGTAGCATAGTACTTAGTATTAGAAAGAGTAACACATACCGGTATGGTGTGTTACTCTTTGTTACTGCAGACTAACTTATGGATGTAGGTACAGTCGCCTTCAGAACTTGTTGAAACTAACGAAACAAAGGATTATTATATTGAGAATAAATAAATAATATTCAAAGGCCAACTAAAATTTATGTAGATGTATTTTACTCTTTTGTGTACTTTATACCTACAGATTCAATATTTTTGAACATTGTATTTTGTATTATTATTTTATGTAAAAGTTGCCGGTAACCTGAAATATGTGCAACTGAACAGACAGTGTCTGTATAATGATGTTAATACCAAACTGTTTTATAGATTTAAATTGTATTATCCTCCAAACTAAAGGTCTGTACCAAATATCATAACGATCAGTCAACAGGAAGGAGAGAATACCAAGGTGTCCCCTTAGCAAGAACACTTCTAAGACGCAATTTTTTTTTAAATATGCTTAATGCAGCATTTTCGGCTCGTGTTCGGCTGTGTTGTGCGATTTAACCTTTTTTTGTCCGTTTGTTTTTTTATACTTGCTAGCCTTTGCTTACAAATCCATACTAATATTATAAATGCGAAAGTAACTCTGCCTGTATGTCTGTCTGTCTGTCTGTCTGTATGTTACGCTTTCACGCCTTAACCACTGAACCGATTTTGATGAAATTTGGTATAGGTGTAGACTAGACCTTAAGAAAGGACATAGACTATGTTTGGTCGCGATAACCGACATCCAAAGTCAAAGTCAAAGTCAAAAATCATTTATTCTGTATAGACCATTAAAACGGTACTTACAAAACGTCAAGTTTAAAAAAAAATCTAGACTAGTTTAGCAAATGGACCACCGGTTCGAAACGCGACCCCGACCTGAGAAGACTCCGGCAAGAAACTCAGCGGGCATTTTTTTTTTTGGTCTATTTACAAACATTTGCTTAGTCTACTTGGTCTAAATACAATAGTTTGCTTGAGTAGCATAGTTGAGCGAACAGCTCATTTCCAAGCTTGTTTATCATCTAAATATTCTTGGATTTTTTAATAGCCTTTTTGGCACAGTTTAGTCTTAATTACATTTTTAAATTTATTTACAGGTAAATCTCTAATTTCATTAGGGAGCTTGTTGAAAAAGCGTATACAGTTGCCCCGGAAAGAATTACTAATTTTATGGAGTCTACTATCACAAGCTACAAGATTGTTTTTATGTCTTGTGTTTATATTATGCCTGTCACAAACTCTTGAAAATTTAGAGATATTTTTCCTTACATACATCAGGTTCTCGAAGATGTATTGTGACACTACGGTTAGAATGTCTATTTCTTTAAACTTTTCCCGAAGGGAAACTCTTGGGCCCAAATTATAAATAGCTCTCACAGCCCGCTTTTGTAAAATGAATATTGTGTTTAAATCCGCGGAATTACCCCAAAGGAGAATTCCGTAGCTTAAAATACTATGAAAATAACTGAAATAAACTATTCTAGCCGTATCCACGTCTGTTAATGTCCTAATCTTTTTTACAGCGTAAGAAGCCGAACTTAATCTACTGGATATTTTTTCAATATGCGATCGCCACTGCAATTTGGCGTCAATACTTAAACCTAAGAACACTGTTGATTCCACAAGGTTCAACACTTGTCCATTGAGTTGTACATTTGTTTCAACCTGTGTAACATTAGGTAATGTGAATTTTATACATTTAGTTTTGTTCCCATTAAGGCAAAGATTATTAGTATTAAACCAATGGACCACTCTTGTGATAACACCATTCACTTCGTCATAATTATTTTGTTGCCTTTTAATTTTAAATATTAACGAAGTATCGTCAGCAAATAAAATAATACTAGTTTTATCCCTTACGTAGTAGGGGAGGTCATTAATATATATTAAGAATAAAAATGGTCCAAGTATCGAACCCTGTGGAACACCCATCGAAATCAGAGATCCCACTGAACGTGTACCATTAACATCGACCCTCTGAATCCTATTGTTCAAATATGAAGTCAGAAGCTCGAGAGCCTTGTTCCTTATTCCATAATGTTCTAATTTCCTGATTAATGTGTCATGGTGGACGCAATCGAAAGCCTTGGATAGATCACAGAATACACCCAATGCATCATGCTTATCCTCCCAGGCCACGTAAATACAATTTAACAATTCTATACCAGCATCAGCAGTCGAACGTCCCTTAGTAAACCCAAACTGTTTATCATGAAATAATTTGTTTTCACCAAAATGGGTCATCAACTGTCCTAGGATTAATTTCTCAAATACTTTACTCAAGGTCGGCAACACAGAAACGGGTCGGAAATTAGAAGGGTCTGTAGCACTGCCAGCCTTGAACAAAGGTATGACTTTGCTATGTTTCATTAAATCAGGAAATATACCGCTGTTGACACAGTCATTAAACACAGTTGCTAGATGGGGAGCAATGACATCAATGACACATGAAATAGTTTTGACTGATAATCCCCATAGATCCGCGGTCTTTTTGATATTAATAGAGTGAAACGCTTTGGTGATGTCCTTGCTATTAACAACTGAGAATACGAATGCGTCTTCACACTCGTTTATCGATTCCTTAAGCAATGACACAGCGGAAGTGGAAGACGACTGAAGAGTTTTAGTCGTTATTAACGGTATATTTGAAAAGAAATGTTCAAACTCTGTCGCAACTTCCAGATCCTCCGTGACATGGCGACCTTCTATTTTTAAATGAAAATCTCTTACATTTGATGGAGATTTCCCACATTCGGAATTTATAATATTCCAAGTAGTCTTAATTTTATTTACAGAATTAGAAATTTTATTTTTAATGAAGTTTGACTTCGCGAAGGAACAGGCTCGCTTAAATATTTTTGAGTAATTTTTAACATAATCCTGGAAAACAGGGTTGAAATTGTACGATTTTTCAGAATATAGATCATACAATCTCCTCCTGCTCTTATAAATCCCCGATGTTGCCCAATCACTGAAAACTGGACGGCCACCAATCGATAATGTTTTTGAGGTAAAAATTCTCCCAAACTCATTATTGATCAGGTTGATTAGGTCTGCGTAAGACTCTTCTTCATTATTGTACGAGGGCAAGTCAGGTAGTTTGTTTACAATAGTTTCCTTGAAAGCGTCTAAACGGTATTGGTTAATTGGTACAATTTTAATTTCGTTTTTACTAATTTTACAATTATTTCTTTCACAAGTTATTAATTGGCCACGGTGATCCGAGTGTACAGCATCCACAATATATTTGTTGATTGGTTTAATATCCGTGAAAATATTATCAATACATGTGGCACTAGTTGCAGTTTTTCGAGTAGGTTCCGAAAACATATTAATAAGATTAAAGGACTTGAATAGATTTAACAATTTATTCTTCTCTACTGGCACTAGGGTGTTATCTAAAATATTTACGTTGAAGTCTCCACAAACTATTATCGCCTTTTGGGAGTAACGGCATTTAAAAAGCGCTTCTTCCATCCTTTCTTCAAATTTTGCATAGGGCGCGTCTGGGGGACTGTATACGCTTAATACAATGAACCGTTCAAACTCAATACTAGCTATCTCAATAACTCGTTCAATAGAGAGGCTGACTAAATCTTTACGCTCTTTAAATTTAATATTCTTATTAATAATAATTAGGGTGCCTCCACGTTTGAAATTTTGTCTACTGAACGAGCTAGCCACCTGGTGATTTTTGAAGTTGAACATGACTTGATGGTCTTTCAACCAATGTTCGGTTACACAGAAGATGTCAATATTATTCATGGTCATGTGCAACTCCAATTCCAAATCTTTACCATTTATCAATCCTTCGACATTTTGATGCACCAGGTTTAATAATTTATTTTTACAATATAAATTACATGCAGGAGACTCAACTGTCTCAAAAGCCGCATGCCCATGTCCGCTACATTCGGACATTATATGAAAAAAGTTGCTAGATTTTTTATCTGTTGTCAAAGAATTAAGTTTTTTTGGATAACCATATCCACTATGTCATTATTATTTTCTTCAAAAGAAGCAATGTTACTAGTCAGTTCTTTGACTATTATACTTAAAAAGTTACCTAGTAAGATTGCAACCTGACGTTGCAAAGATTTTGATAGTGAAAAACTATCTTTTGTCAAAATAAAAGTACTTTGTAATACATTATTACAGTCAAATAAATCTATGGTCCTACAATATGTAGTTAAGGTATGTAATTTTTTATTTATATTATACCTAATGCTGTTTTCACTAGCTGTGAAAGATTTACTGTAAGGTAATGCACACAATATTATCTGTTTAACTTTTAACTTTGTTAAGTCATTGTAAAAATTAATAAAATTATTTATGTTTGCATTGCCTCTTCTTCCAATAAGGATTACAAGTGTTGATTGTGGACAGTGTGTACTATATAGTGCTCTCTTAACTATTTGAGAGTAGGAGGCCCCCGCGGGCAGAGCCGCGGGGAAAAGCTAGTAAGTAACTATACCAAATCTAGAAGTTAGCTGTAAGTTTTCCATGTGCAAATAAATAAATAAATAAATTTTGAGCACTTTCTTAGTCAAGTTCAATCTGATGCTGACTGTACCTACTCTTACTATGCAAACATCTTTTAAAATATTCCCAATCCCTTCTGCTCTGAACACTATTTCCGTCCGTCACTTTCATAAATATTGATATCGTAAGATGGATGGGGGGCACGCGCGTCACCAATTGATTTAAAAATTAAATACACGATACCCATGATTGATGAACGGGTAACGGGTTAGGGTAAACTTTGCTAAATGGATTTTTTTGCCCAGTTTACCCTGTGCTTCAATGGGCACGATCATTACGACTGTTTTAGTTTTGCAAACGGGTTTCGAATTAGGAACCATTGGAGTTCGGTTCACGTTCAGTTTTACACGACGGGAGTGTGTGCTTTTGACTTGTTGTTTTCGAAAGTTATTTCATAATAGCACTCTTTGAAATAAAACCACTGTATAACGGTTTATATTGCGATAAGCCGCGTGGTTCCCGGCAGAGTAGAATTTGGGCCACCCACTCTCTTCCCTTGTGGTGTCGTACAAGGCGACTAAGGGATAGGGCTGATTAACTTTAACATCAGACAGATATGTACAGCCCAAACTCAGCCTCAGATGCATGGCTCGACTCAATAATAGTGCTCGGAATACGGCAATAGGCTCACCCCCTATTACGTGGGACCGAATACAGATTGGTGAAATGTGGGTGTTAATTCACCTCTGCCTAACACTCGGGGGATAAAGGCGTGATTATATGCATGTATGTAATACTGCGATTAATTTGTTGTTATTTAATTTCATCCCGACGTTGCTACTTTTCAGTGGCCATGATCGCAGAGTGACTCAGAATGATAGTTGTCTCATACAATGTCGGGTTAAAATTAAATAGTAACAAATATATTGCGATAGAATCCGTTTAAAAGTGGTTTTTGAACCTGTTCTTCTTCTCCATCCTATCGTTATTCCCAGTCGTATCCGAAGCTCTCAACTTGAAGTCTGGGGTCCGCTTTTAACCAGTCTAACTGCGGCAAATGTCATCTGACCTCCAAAACCCAAAGGCGACATCGAAGCATTGCAGTTAGACCAGTTGTTGGACTTTTGAGGGCTCCAACTATCCTTAAAGATTGCCATAGATGTCTTCAATGAAAACACTTGTACTATTCCACATTACATTTCTAAATGACATCTGGTACCTGAAAAACATGTATCAACCTTTGATAATGCCGTTAGGCGAAACCGGTCAGAAATTTAATAAATATGTAATGTTGAATAGTACAAGTGTTTTCATTGAAGACGTGTAGCAAGTTCCACCAAGTGCCATCAATCAACAGTATAAGCAGTTTGCCATAGATGTTTGTATGGCAACCGCGATCGACGGCTTAACGTGCTCTCCAAGGCACGTCCAGATCAATGCAAATACCCATATTCATAATACAAATATTTGCACCGAGCGGCTGTGTTCACTACCGCTACGTCCCGGTATGGTTTTTGAACCTGTTATATAACACCGTAATTTTACATGTCTGATAGCGTAGTTGATATTTTGAATTTTTTGTCTGTTTTAGTAATCTGTGTCTGGTAATCTCCAAAAAAGAAGACAATGATGACGGAATTTTTTACCGTACATAGTTAATGTTAGAAGGAGTAACTTAACCTATTTTATTTAAATAGAAAAGGATTTAGATTCCGCGAAAAAAAATTAAAGCCTAGATGTAGGTAGATACAATTTCGAAACCTTCTCTAACTTTGGGTAAAATTGATCATGGACAATAATATAATATAATATCTGAAAAATAATAAATCTAATCATTCAACCAAGCTACGAATGTTTCAATTCGATTGAAATATAGGTTCACTGAACTTAGTAGCGTGATAATATTAGCATGATTGTGTCCCGATATCTGCTAATGAATATGTTAGCGTGCCAGCTATTTAATTAACTACATAATAGCTTCATTAGCACACTAATTAATTTATAGGGTAGTAATATTGTGCTACATGGAGCATTTCAAATTACATACAGAATGTTGTAAATCTACTCAATAACTTTGTGAATATAACTATGCAGATTATTATAGACTCCTACAAATACTAACCTTTTATTTGTGAACCAAAAATATGGCAAAAAAAATGACAAACAACATTTTATGAAATATTAACGTTGAAATACATATTTAAAAGCATGAAGGTTAGAACACCACATTTGCCCCATACTTACTTACTTTGCGACATAATATAGAAACCTAGAAGAATATAAAATAAACCTTTCAACCTTTAAATTTACAAAAGGCACACATTTCGTTTCCATGTAGTTTCAAGTAACAAATTAGGTACTTATTCACTTCTACGCATTAATTTCGACATCAATTGTGTACATAAAATATAACAAACAATAAGACAACAAAGTACAATCGCACACAAAAGTATTATATCTAAACATAATGAATGAGCCCACAGATAGAAGCACTTGCGTCTTACAGCTCAAAAAGCGTCAAATTCATAATCTTGTTAGCACTCAAATTTGCATTAATTAAGGCGTTGAGGCCTCACAGTTGTGTCTAAACTCCTGGGGAGAGACGAGGGGCAGGAAGGGAGCATAAGGAGGGTGGGGAGTGTTAGATAATATTCAAATGGTACATGTAACGACGCGCCCAGCGCTCGAGCCTCGCCGCCCGCAAGCAATATACTCAGTACTTTCGAAGAGACAAGTGTTTTTGTATGTATTTTGCAGTAATGTAACAGTCTGATAAATAATGTAGTGCCTGTTATTGTATTTTAGTATATTTACTTTCAGATATGGCATTTTCGATTTGTATATAGGTTATTTGACTAGACTAGACTTTAAAACTATTTGTCGTAAGAATATTTTACTTTGACAGTTCATTATATTATTAATAAGTGTTAAGTTTTCAAAAGTGAGAAAATTATTCATATAGTCATTAGTTAAAACAATTTATATCAATATATACAATCTGATGGATGCTCACCAATAATAAATTCCGATATTTATTATTAGCTAATAGGAGAAGAAATATGCCTGTTGTTTTATGTATGAAGTTTGTTTGATACATAAATTGAAGTTTAGTTGTTTACATTTTCTTTAATACTATTTTATTAATTACCACCACATTTTCATTTAAATTTTAAACATTATTTAAACCTGTTAAAATTAGAAGAATGGAGAAAGTGTGAGTATATTTTTACAACGATTTAGTAACGCATAAGTATATCTACAACACCGTCAGTCTTTCTGTGCAGAACAAAGACACGAAAGTGCAGTGACTAGAACAAAAGACAATTTGTGTTTGTGTTTATATGGTAAATAACTGTGTAATAGAATAGGTAAATAGTATATAAGTTAGTATATAAGGTATTTGTGATAAATAAAGACACTTTTAACAGACAAATAGGGCACTAATGTAAATAGTCTTAAGCAAACTGCCATTGTTACATTTAGTCGTAAGAATTTTATCGTTGATTTCTTATATGAATCTTATTAATATTGAATCCCATTAGCATAAGAATGTAGAAATATAAAAACTATGTACATAGCAGTAGTATATAAGGAAATAAAGGCACGTCAGGATTTTTCATTAGGCCGCATAGGCACTGAACGAGTTAGTTAAACGCAACTGACAAATCAGATAAAAGTAGTCAGAAACAGACGCGTGCCAATATTTCAAGGTCAATCGAACCATATAAAAACAGGTGCCATGTTGGCACAACATCTCAGTAGTCGGACAGAATTTGTACCAATAACAAGTCGGAATAAAACTCTGCAACATTTTTGTTAAAAAGTGTTTATTTCACCATCAAGAACCCCACACTTAGCTCGCCCACGCCGATCGAGGTACCCCGCCGAAGGTGTCTTCAGGCTTCAGCCCGTGACGACTCTGCAATCCCAGCAGTTCCCGGCCTTACTCAGCGCACCCGCCGTTTCTGTTTCTGATAAAAGTCTGGCGTTGAGTGTTGGGCCGGGAGCGTGCACATTTTCTGGTCCTGTTGAGCCGGATTAAGGAGCGTCACGGACACCAAAGGGTCCCTCCGTTTGTGGGGGTGAATTGGGTGTGGACGGTACGTCCGAACAGTGCGCGTAGCAAAATCGAGTGCAGTGCGCGAGTATAGTCCGTTTCGTGTGCAATCGAGAATCTGAAGATGCCGACTACGAGGTCAGAGCAGAAGAAAGCAGCGTCCGTCGTGGGGCAGCTGGACCTGGGGGGGGCAGCAGAGACCGCAACAGAAACGTCCGCCTCAGACAGAACCCCGACAGACATCAGTACAGAAACGGTGACCACAAGAGAGGCACCGTCAGCTTCGGAGCCACCGCCGTGTCCCGAAGTCCTACGGCAGTTGAAGATACCAGCACCTCGTCCAGCCACCAGCAAGAGGGGGGGAGGGGGTGCTTCAGCATACTCTAAAGCGAAGTCCGTCAAGATCGCGAAGGCGAAAGAAGAGCTACTCCGTCTGCGCATCGAACTAGCCGCCGCCAAGCTAGCCGCTTTAGAAGACAGCGAAGAAGAAGACCTGGAAGATCAGGATGATCCAGAACAAGTATCAGCAGCAGCAGAGGAAAAGGTTGGGGAATGGTTCAGCCGTCAAGAGCCACCCCAGCCCGCCGTCCTCGCTATTGAAAACACACCGCATACAGAAGAGCCGAGTGCGACGCAGCCGACAGCGCCACCGGTTCAGCAGCAACAGCAGACACAGCAGAATTTCACCGATCTGGCCGTAGCCATTACACAGGCGGTGAGAGCAGCACAGCGACCGAAGCTCATAGAGCTTCCAAACTTCAGTGGGGCTCATCAGGAGTGGCTACCATTCAGAGCCGCTTATGCAGAAACCGAAGACAGTTACACCGCCATAGAAAACTTGAACAGACTACGAAGAAATCTCGAAGCAGTCGAAAGCCTTCTCATGACCAGTTCACAGCCATCTGATGTTATGAAAACATTAGAGTCAAGATTTGGGCGACCAGAAGCCATCGCGTCGTCTGAGTTAGAAGCACTACGAAACCTACCGAAGTTAACAGAAACACCAAGAGACATCTGCATCTACTCTACGAAGATCACCAACGCCGTAGCAATATTGAAGACTCTCAACTGTGTGCATTATCTATACAACCCGGAAATTTCAAGATCATTAGTAGAAAAATTAACACCAGTTTTGAGGTACCGTTACTACGATTTCGCCGCTACACAGCCAAGAGAGATGCCAGACCTCGTGAAGTACGAAAAATTCATCAGAAGAGAAGCCGATCTGTGTGGGCCATACGCCCAACCTGAAAACTTCGTAGTGCAACATCACAGCGTGCAACAGAGGCGCCCTCAGCGTGTCAACAACGCAACTGAGCCACAAACAAGTAAGAAATGTCTCATATGCAGTGAACAGCAGCATCCGGCTTTTAAGTGTGAGAAATTCAAAAAAGCGGACCTCGATACGAGATGGGACATCGCTAAAGAAAAAAGGCTGTGCTTCAGGTGCTTGAAATATCGTGATAAAAATCATACGTGTACAGAGCGGCGGTGCGGAATAGACAACTGTATAGCAAGACTCACAATACATTGCTACACTACAGAAGAAAACCCACTGAAGATAACAGTAATAACACGACTGAGGCTATCAACTCGGCGTGGACAGCAGCCAGGAAACAAACCTTTCTGAAGATTCTGCCGGTTCAACTATCAGGGCCAACAGGTACAGTGAATACGTTCGCATTATTAGACGACGGTTCTACAGTGACTTTGCTCGACGACGCCGTGGCCGACGAAATCGGCGCGTCGGGACCTACAGACCCTCTTCGTGTGCAGACAATTAACAATTCGAAAACAGGATATCAACAGTCTCGTCGTGTCACACTGAAGATCAAAGGGATCAATACAGAACAGAATTCAGAAGTTCAAGCTAGAACAGTGAAAAATTTGGTAGTTTCGTCTCAACGTGTCACCTACAGACAGCTGAGAGGATGTAGCCACCTCAAAGACTTGGTAAGTCAACTTACGTATGAAGAGGAGTCGAACCCGAAGATTCTCATCGGTCAAGACAACTGGCATCTGCTGCGCGTCTATAACACCAGAATAGGTCAACAAGACCAACCGGTGGCTTCACAAACGCCGCTCGGTTGGGTGCTGCATGGGAGTGACGCGAGAGCTTCAGGACGTCGCCACGAGTACATCTCTCATATGTTTGAAGAACAGAACGCAGACAACGATCTTGAGAAAATGGTCAAGCAGCACTTCGAGGTGGACAACCTACTCCTTAACCCGAGAAAGCCGAAATCCGATCCAGACGAGCAAGCTTCTTGTATTCTACAGCAAAATACAGTCCACACAGCCGACGGAAGATACGAGACAGCGTTGCTATGGAAACAACAACAAGTGTCATTACCAGACAACTACGAAGCCACTCTGAGACGACTACACAACATTGAGTAGAAATTAGACGGAGATCCCGACTTCAATCAGAAGTATACAGAGCAGATGGACGCATTATTATCCAAGGGGTATACAGAGCTGGCGCCATCTACGAAAACCAAGAACAAGACTTGGTACCTGCCACATTTTGCTGTTTTTAACCCTATGAAGCCGGGTAAAATCAGAGTCGTCCACGATGCCGCTGCCAAGACGAGAGGTATATCGCTCAATGATACATTGCTGCGGGGCCCAGACCTACTCCAATCATTACCGGGGGTGGTGATGCGCTTCAGACAGCATGCAGTTGCAGTTACAGCGGACATCGGGGAAATGTTTCTATAGGTAAAAATCAGAGAAGATGACAGAGACGCGCTTCGATTTCTATGGCGTGGTAATCGTCGAGACAACGAACCACCAACAGAGTACCGAATGACGTCGCTTATCTTCGGGGCAGCGAGTTCGCCGTCGACTGCAATCTACGTCAAGAATTTGAACGCCGAACAGTACAGATCCACTCACCCCGAGGCCGTCTCAGCTATAGTAAAGAAACATTACGTCGACGACTACTTAGACAGTTTTCAGACGCCGTTAAGATCGCCTCTGACGTCCGAATGATCCACCGAGAAGCCAAGTTCGAGTTGAAGCAATGGAAATCGAACTCACCGCAGTTGTTAGATGCTCTCGGTGTGAATCAAGAATATACAGCTACAGAACTATACAAGACAGAAGAACAGACCGAGCGAGTACTGGGTCTAATCTGGAAGCCGGGCACCGATGAACTCACCTTCAATCTCAACCTCGCACGCATTCCAACGCCACTATGTGACAAGAAGACGCCTACCAAGCGAGAAGCACTTCGGATCGTCATGTCGCTGTTCGATCCGCTGGGGTTCGCATCGCCGGTCACCATTCGAGCCAAACAGCTGTTGCAAGACATATGGAGGCGTGGCACCGGGTGGGATGAAGAGGTCGACGAGGACATAGCCGTGAAATGGAAGGACTGGATAGAGCATCTGAAGAACCTAGCCACCATCTCTATCCCGAGAAGATATCTGAGCTACAGTGATTGTAAGTCCCTCCAGTTGCACGTATTTACAGACGCCAGTGAATCGGCCTACTCAGCTGTGTTGTACTGGCGAACAGAAGACTCGAACGGGGAAGTGAACCTGTCATTCGTCGTCGCCAAAGCAAAGGTGGCGCCACTGAAGCTCACTTCAATACCTCGTCTCGAATTACAAGCCGCAGTAATGGGTACAAGACTCGCCGAAACAGTAATAGAAGAACACGAACGTAAGCCCGACTCCAAGACCTTCTGGACAGATAGCCGTACAGTACTCACTTGGATCAAGACAGGTTCCCGCTCATACAAGCCGTATGTAGCGCATCGTTTAGCGGCTATAGAAGACAGCTCAACAGTAAGCGAGTGGCGCTGGGTCCCGACGAAGCTCAACGTCGCCGACGACGCCACCCGAGATGTACCTACCGACTTCAGCACGCAGCACCGTTGGTATAGAGGTCCTGAGTTCCTATACCTACCAGAAGAGTCATGGCCGCAAGACACTTCAAAGATAGAAAATACAGAAGACTCGGAAGAAAAGGTACATCAAATCAACAGTAAGATAACAGATAAACTTTCAGAAGCCCTGCCGGTGGTCTCCCATTTCTTGCTGGGAGGACCTGGAGGTGTGCAGCAGCCGGGCGCCTTCGACGAAAAGGATGGCGCCTCGAAAAGTCCAGCTGGCGAGCAGCTCAACGCCTGGCCGACCTCTTCTGGGCCAGGTGGCTCCGTGAGTACCTGCCGGAGTTTCAGAATCGTCGTGTGCCAGATGGACTTGGACCCACAATAGGCCAGAATGACTTGGTCTTGCTGGTGGATCCCAACGCGCCCCGCAACATGTGGCTGCGTGGGCGAGTCATCACCACCTACCCCGGACCTGACGGCGTGACGCGGACCGTCGACCTTCAGACCAAGGGAGGAGTGCTGCGACGACCGGTGAGGAAGCTGATAGTGCTGCTAGCTGCGAGTTCTGCACCGAAAGAGTGCGACTTCGTCCCACGGGGGGAGAATGTGCAGAACAAAGACACGAAAGTGCAGTGACTAGAACAAAAGACAATTTGTGTTTGTGTTTATATGGTAAATAACGGTGTAATAGAATAGGTAAATAGTATATAAGTTAGTATATAAGGTATTTGTGATAAATAAAGACACTTTTAACAGACAAATAGGGCACTAATGTAAATAGTCTTAAGCAAACTGCCATTGTTACATTTAGTCGTAAGAATTTTATCGTTGATTTCTTATATGAATCTTATTAATATTGAATCCCATTAGCATAAGAATGTAGAAATATAAAAACTATGTACATAGCAGTAGTATATAAGGAAATAAAGGCACGTCAGGATTTTTCATTAGGCCGCATAGGCCTGAACGAGTTAGTTAAACGCAACTGACAAATCAGATAAAAGTAGTCAGAAACAGACGCGTGCCTATATTTCAAGGTCAATCGAACCATATAAAAACAGGTGCCATGTTGGCACAACATCTCAGTAGTCGGACAGAATTTGTACCAATAACAAGTCGGAATAAAACTCTGCAACATTTTTGTTAAAAAGTGTTTATTTCACCATCAAGAACCCCACACTTAGCTCGCCCACGCCGATCGAGGTACCCCGCCGAAGGTGTCTTCAGGCTTCAGCCCGTGACGACTCTGCAATCCCAGCAGTTCCCGGCCTTACTCAGCGCACCCGCCGTTTCTGTTTCTGATAAAAGTCTGGCGTTGAGTGTTGGGCCGGGAGCGTGCACACTTTCCTTTAGTTTTTCATTTCATCAGGGTCAACAGCAATAAACACCTTAAAACCCTTAAAACTAAAGTTTTATCTAAATCAATACCATGACAATTATCTGAATAAATATATAGTTATTACATAATAAAGCATGCTCACGTTTATCGTGTAAAACTTAATAAAGAACACCAACTTTATGAGTTCTGTTCTCGCCAGTACATCTGCGAGAGCACCGAGGGTACGCTCGACAATTTCCTCGTCGGGTAATTCACTAGGATTTAATTTAAATTAGTTTTGGCTTGGCTTAATAGCTTCCCCCCGTGGGGGTGGGGTGGCCGGGACGTGGCGGGGCTCCAAACGATGTATTCTGATGCTGCCAAAGAACAGACGGACGAATTTTGATGTACTATTAAGATTTTGGGTTGAATGTGGACTAATTAGTTTATATATTTAGTGTTTAATTTTTTCCATTTATTATACATATTTTTAGTTTCTTTTGTGAGCTTATAAATATATTGCAGAGGTAGGTATTAGGTGTTCTCTCTGGTAAATATACAAATCGAGTTTTATGTTTACTTATATATTTTTTAGTTTACAAGTATATTTACAAGTATCGAGTTGTATAATAATGCCCCACTAAGTAGGTAAGCATATTCAAACACCAAAGTATCTATTAATAATAATATTTTGTTGATCTTTATTGTTTTTCATAACTTACACAAGTTGTAATGTCCTACTCGTTGATAGGTATTGCATTAAGTAAACATCATACGTACTACTTTTAACTGTGAAAAGTTTACACGAATAATTACACCTTGAAATAAAGATATTTTAACGGATTTTGCAGTTTATTTAGACAGCTAATACTGCAAAAGTTCAAGCTATAAGACAACCACTATATTTAATAGCTTCATGACCATAGCTGTTGAAAAGCAACTGAAAATTAGGGATTAATTATTTACACTGAATTAGTAAAATAACCTACAGTATGTTATATCAATATAATATTTAATTCATTTTCACCTTTCCAGAATAGGTACACTGGCAGTTTCAGACGGTAAATAGACAAGAGAGGGTCGTCCCACCTAATTATTTGTGTCGGATTTAAACCGCTACCAATTATATTTGCATTAATACTTGTAACATTTTCTACAAATATAACTAAGAACACCCTGTATTAATTCATTTTACAGTGATACGGAACTCGGTCTGCTTCGGGCAAGTAAAGTATTGGGTGAGTTAGACAGTTAGTGGTTCACTTGAACGAAGGCAATGGCGGCAGCAGGTGGGTTGATTCACTGTCTTTAACCCTGAAAAATTGTGCCCATGCACACACTCTGAAGGTAAAAAGATAACAATGATAGTTCACAAGCAATAAAGTGCAGCAGCGCTTTGCAGTAAAGTGTTTGTAATACTAACTAGACAAGCCTGTATCTTGCAATACGGGCTTGCCTAGTTTGAACATTACCATTGTACAGATTTTTGAAGTGAAAACTTCTTTAGCGGCGTTGGATGGGTAAAAATTGTTAAACTCGCGCGTCAGGATCACTTGACCTTTGAATAGTAACCGGCGACTGACGTCATACAACATTAGCTATAGACAGTTTGTTTTGCAAGGTACGATGAGAAGCTTCTCAGCTTAACGTTGAGCGCTTCGGCTTTAAGCACTTATGGTTTCAGATAGTACCGGGTTCGAACCTGGGCTTCTGACACTTTTCGTGATTATTTTTCTTTTTGTAATTTATTACTTTTTGTGATTATTTTTTCTGTTTTTAATTTATTTCTGTTTGTAATTTATTCATTTCTTCTGACATAAAATTAGCAGAAAATTAGTGATAGGTTCTATGATTGGCGCTATATGATAGATATGGTATGGTATAGTATGGTATTGTATGTTCTTTTTATCTTTTTCTCTGTATATAACGAAGAAACAAAGAAAGAAAAAGTTTTCACTTCTGCCGGCACTCCCGGAGTGCAACCCGTCTTTTTTAACTATCACTCATAAATTGTATTTTGTATCTGTATTTTTGGGTAACTAATAAATTATTAATGTCGCTTGAGATCCTTTCTTTGTAAAACGTTCGATGTCACTTGCATCCTTTTACCTCTCAACCATTGATGGTACAGTTTCGTAACATAGAATTATTAATTAGTAAGTAAATAAATACAAGAAAATTACTATCCAACAACAAATGTACGCAGTCCCCGATTAGATCTAACTAACCCTGTGGCCACCGCCGGTCGGTCGAATCGACCCGGGCGACCCAACCGACAGATGCGGTAGTTACTTGTTATGGCACGTTTGGGAGACGCTCTCGCGAGACATGCCTGCAGTGTGCTGTTATCACCGCTATGTGATTAGATCTAACAACGATATTGATATTTAATGATTTTGGGTGAATTGTTATGATTTTCGATTATCTAAGATTTACTGTCGTTTTTATTCAACTTGCAGAGTTTTGTATGTGAGGAAGCCATTTCGAATTTCGCTCTTATATGTTGAGACCCAAAAAACTTAAGAAACCACCATTACAATAAAAATCCTTCTGCTATAGATAGTTCGCAATTAGAAGCGTGACGTCGTAGCGTCTACAGATTCCAGATGATTCTTAGTTATCCATTAATATATTGACGGACCAAATATAAAAAATACGTTATTGAAATGAATGAATATTTGTTACTCAATTCGGTCAGAAGGGCTGAAAAGAAAGTCTGAAACATAGGCCACTTTTTATGTACACGGACAAAGGTTCAGATCAGTTTGCTAAGGAGGTGGAGTTACAACCAAAAGCTAGATAGATGACTATAAATTTAGACTACCAAAATAACAGATAGATAATAATTTAACGTGAACGAACCCCTGCGATTACCAGTAAATTATGAAAAAGTGCGAGTTTATCAAGGAAATGAAGTCACAATCGCTCAATACATTTTACGGGCCATCCATCACGGTTTATTGTCACATCATTGCGCCGTGCTTCATCGGTCGTAACCTTAAACGGCTCAAAGCTTCGCGTTATAAAACATTCATTATACCTAGATGTTATTTAATATCTATTTTTATAAAAACGAATGTTTCAATTTATTAGCCTACAAAGTACTCATACGTAAGTAATACGTAGGTACCTACTAGTATAGATTATACTCATTGACAACCGTTTTTCGTTTTACTTACGAAACCATGAGACAATTTAAACTGACATTACCTACATCCACTTTGATTAGATAAGCACTTGCATACGACTTGCCAGAAATATTTTAGATATATGGCATAAGCATACAACAGTGTTTCAAGGATCTATGACAGTCGCAATCCACGGCTACCTAGACGGTAACGGATTAAGTGCAATATTTTGTATTATCATAAAAAAGGAGTAATGAAAACAATATTTAAATAATATTTACAGCTTTTAATAACATTTGTTTTATTTGTTTTTTAAACAACTTAGGACCACAGACCCGCTCTTACCTGGTAGTCTCAAACTAACACCCTTTTTTTACAAAACATGACAAGCCGATTAAATTATAAAAGATAATTTGAAAATACGAAACACCTGAAAATTTTACATTATTTTTGTATTTTATATTCCAACTCTATTTAATAAGTTAACAAATTAAAAAATACACAAACATTACAACAACTTGTTACCAAGATATAGACCAACTTTAATCCGATATTCCGATAACTTAATGACCGAATGAAATAAATGACAGGTGTCGGGTTTAACAGCTTTTATTACATTAAATAAAGGCACAGATAATATTCAACCACCGCTAAAAGAGCCATAAACAAAGAACGAACTGTCAAAACGACACTATGACACATGTTTCAATTATTCTTATCTGTTATCTCTTTCATTTGTAATACCCATCTTTTTAAATACATACATACAGAGTGGATTAATTTGTTTGACTTATTTTATTTATCGGCTGGAGAATTGGTATATGTTAGAAATATTTATAAGTACCTACCTACTAGTAGGTATAAATTCCTCCTCAATCTTTATTAAAACTCAGAAAACCCATACATAAATCAATCTAATGTCAAAAAATTTAAGCGATTGATAGTGTATTCATAAATGGGACTATAAGTAACTTTAAAGTGTTCATTGCTTTCATACCAAAATAGTAGGAACTTAATAACTTTCTTGCATGATTGCATGAAATGTAATAGCTAATATACCTATGTACTTCTCACACATTCTATTAAATTCAAAATCTATGCAGTGACGTTCTCCAATACAAAGAAACTCATAGTTTTCGTGAGTATTAATCAAAGTTCAGCCTGTATATTAAAAGTAATCCATGGCTAGCCATACACGTACAAAATTCCAAAATTGCCGTTCAAAACCTTCAACGTATCGTAAACAAATAGGGTCGTTGCACGAAATTTCAATAAAAGATCATCTCCATTTAAAAGATTATCTGTTCGCATTCAGCCGCAATCGACACCAAGTACTGTTGTAATTGTGACATCTGCCAAAATAGTCGAAGCTCCCTACAGGGGCTCACCCGACCCGCGCGGCGAGTCAAGGGTTACATTGACATTTGTTATTGTCCTCTCTGAATTAAAAATGTTATGAAGAGAATTAAATGTGTTCGCTTTGATTTGATTTTTAAGAGACGTTGCCGGAGTTGAGGCTTCTTTTTGGCAATTAAATATACTTAACATAAATCATCGATAACGAATTATATTTGTTAATGTAAAAAGTTCACGTGAACTAAAGTCATAGATAGGTATGTAATATTAAAATGAATCTGTTAGTTAATGGTCTCAAAGTACTCGTATAAACGAGTATTTTACAACATATTCTAATGATTTTCAATCAAATTTCCCCCGACATCATTTTTTATACTTCCAAAATGTGTAAGGAATCGGATAGGTAAGTTTAAAAAGCTGAAAATGTTGATTTGAGAACCATACTATATGCGTTCAGGCTAGTTTTTATACATTTGACTATACTATGTAAGTCTGTAGTAGATAATATTGATTTGAAAACCATACTATGTGTTACGCAGTGCTGAGACGACAAATTTTTGATGAGGCCGTCAAGCTGAGTGCCACCATTGTTAACATGGTACAGTCAACTACAAAAGTATAGCTTAACAAATTCTAATTTATTGATCTGTGGCTGCTAATCCTTTTAAAACGAAATCCTTATGAAATTAAACATTAAAAATATTTACTTAGTGCTATGGGGAACTACATAAAACATGAACTTTATTACACTTTATTAAAGATTTGTAAATATGTTAGTGTTAATCAACTTACGAGGCTGACTGTACGTTTATGTAATGGTGACCCTCTTTCCTGAGACTTTATCTTCAGGTTACCATCAGGCGATATGAAGTCAAATTGGCGTGTCGTATATTTATATAAAAAGACTAGTTTTCATACATAAGACCACACTATGTAAGTAGTAGGTAGGTTTTAACTTAACATCCGGTTCATGTAAAAACCAACCAAAGCTTGTCCTAGTAAGTAAATCTCATATTCCATCTAAATTGACTTCAAGACTTTGTATAAAATCCTTTTAACCATTTATACGAGTCCATATATAGTAGTTATGGGTAAAATTTATATTCAAAGCATGACTTGTCGGCCTTACAAGCGCAGCGAGCGGGGTAGCAAACGTAAAAAATAATATATTGGCGGGAAAAGCGGAGAAGAGCGGGAAAATTATGAGTTATGGAGGCGCGGTCGATTCGCGACCCGTCCGCCCGATGTCATTAGAGCCCGTAAATTTTATCTTCACACAAAAACAATGCATGAGAGCTAAATTCTTTTCTAAAAACGTGATGTTGTTTTGGAAAGAATTTAGTATATTAAGTAAATGCTGAATATTTTAAGTTTGTTTCTTTACTATAGGCATTTTGACATAGTAAACAAGTTGTCTATCAGCGCAAAACTGTTTCTTTGCTTTGTTCCCGTTGTGTCACACCATTTTGTGTAACACTGTTACCCATTGGTAAAAAAATTACCGATTAGTAACACTGTTACTCAATGCCACATTTTTTTTCACTTTGAGTAACAATGTTACTCAACAAAATACTTTTGTTCCCATTAAGTAACACATTCTAGTGTAAAATCATTATTTATATATACATGTACGATTAAATAATGAGTGAACCGACGACAGAATCTTTCACCAATTTACAATATAGTTAACACCCCAACTCAGATTACCCCGACTCGGATAGGTTAGGTTAGAAGGCTAATTAGGCCTTCGTGGTTTATATGTGGCATTGAGTAACAGTGTTACTAATCGGTAATTTTTTTTACCAATGGGTAACAGTGTTACACAAAATGGTGTGACACAACGGGAACAAAGGGTTTCTTTTAGTTGTTACTAAGCAGTAAGTCCTTTGAAAGCGTGTACGAAATAACAAGATTATGGCGTCATTCTTCATTACTGTCAAATAGGTTAGTGCTTGAGCACAGAATAGATAAGGGTTATTTTAAAATGCACATCTGTATAATTTTTCAGCACACTTGGTAACTCCACTAATTAACTGAATACATACCTGACTAACTAAATATGTCCTACAAAAAAATTCGAATTGCTTATCAAAAATACTAACTTGCACTCTAAATTGTACAATCTTACAACGGAATTTCATATAGCTGCGCAATCCGACTTGGTTAGGTTAGGTTGGAAGGCATTAAGCCTTCGTGGTTATTTTTTTTATAACCATGCAGAAATAAGTCATTTCTCTGACTGTTTAATTTAAAAATTAAAAAATTATTAATATTGTACAATTTAGAGTGCAAGTTAGTATTTTTGATAAACAATTCGAATACATTGAAGTACGTTTAAATACCTGCCAATAGATAATAGTACTGCTTGAGTGAACGATTAGAACTAAATAAAACCTAAAACATAAGAACGGACGTGACTTTTGTCGATAGTTAAATTATTTATACAATTCTAACCACAATAATGCTTAAATATATTCTATTTGCTTTGATCCAGGCTTACACTAAATACATACAAACTATAGACGCAGTAAGTGGCAATACAAAGCGGCGTAAAATATAGCTAGGTGCTAGGTACTTTAATACAGAATATATTATGGTCTAAGGATCCAGGTATTCTCTGTATAGAACTTATGTACTTATTTACAAAATACTACTAGATCTTATTTTATTATTAAACATACGAAATCCCAAACCTACCTAACTATAAAAACAAACCTCACCCATATCTATGCGCATATTCATTAAACTTTCTATAAAAATAAAAGGTGCATTTGTGCTCATATGCTTTAAAAAAAATACAACGCGGGAAATATAAAATCGGGGCGCCTGAGGGCGATGAAAAATAAATAAAAATGCGTTGCGCGAGGGAAAATGAAAAGCCACTTAGTACCGCCCCCTGGCGGATTTACTAACAAACTAACATTTCGAGGCGTATGCCGTTTGGTGCGAATAGGGGAGTTTCGAGTGCAGGAGCTGGTAATGCGGCCGCAGATTAAAAAGTCAACCCCAAGTTATTTTGAGAGGAGATTTTTCTATGAATGACTGTGGTTTGTGCTGGATATAGGTGTTACTTCTGATGTTTTTGCTTTTCTTTTGCCTGTTTATGAAAATTGCATTTACATATGTAAATATTACCAAATAAATCGACATAAAATCCGTTTAAATTAATTTTTATTTCAATCGTTGGCGTAGACTTCCAACAATATCAATACGGAATTAAGCAATAGAATAAATTATTAAGAATAGAAAACTCGACTGATTCGGATTAATTTTCACCTGGTTTCAGATTTGAAAGCTTGTTCTGATCTTTTCAGAATCAGTAGGGTTCTTTATTTTGAATAATTTATTTTATTTTATGCTTTTTAGTTACAAATCTATAACGTAACAGCTGGTCCTCTAGGAGGAACAGTGTACGTCAGATTGATAAAGGAAGAGGGGAATAATAGACGTGAACAGGGAAATGGCACTTTGTATTGTCCACACAAGATGAGTTACACAGTTATCAAGAAAAACACTGATAGTCATTAAAACTACACTAATAGTCTTCGAATCTTCTCTTCAACTAGATGTGAGTTCTATTATGGGCCAGGCTTGCACAGGCACTCTATGAGGAATACGTCCCCGGCGAGACTACGAGGCGAGAGTTCAAAATGAAGCAGCTGCATTTCATCAAAAGCTTATTATTATGATTATTTATTAGCCGCTGATCCGTTGTAAAAAAGTATTTGAAGAATAAAAATTTAAAAATTGAATTAAATTAAAAATTGTCAGCTCTAGTTAATTTAAACTGCGGCAATAAATTTGACTAACGACATTTTTTTAAATTGCGACTATCCCTTCTGCTGGAGCTAGCGTGAGTGGTTATTTATTCATTTATTTTTAAAGAATATTAACAACCAAAATATAAATATATTTCCTCTAAATCCTTCAACTAAGCTAAATTACTTATGCTGGGAGTGGGTTCACGGCGGTTGTGTAAAGGCCCGGATTCGAACTCGGGACCTCCTCCTTAAACACTAAACTACCGACGCTTCTATCGACATCTATCTTATCTAATTCAATCTAATCAACCAGAACCGCACGCCGTCTTAAGTAATTTGTAGCCGGAGGCAGACTGACACAAGTGTGAAAACTTAGTTTATTCAAAACAGATATTCTATTATGAGTTTTCTTATAAACTTAACAACTACCTTTTACAACTTACCTGCTTTAACATGGAAGTACCTAATTTCGTGTACAGACACACGAAATTAGGTACTTTCATGTTATATGGTTTCAATCATACGTGGTAGTCGTGAAAGTGTAGTGCAAATCAAAAGCGACGCCCCAACCACTAGCCGTACATAAAACTGTATCGAATCCACGTTTCGCTTACGTCGCTTTGGTTTACTGGTCTATACACATGTACATCTGATGGATGGTGTTATGTATGATGTGTTCAGCATGCTTACACCATATATCGAACTAATATTCACTCTCCATCACAATTTTAGTGTGGTTCCCGTTTACATCCGAGACTTTATGCTTTCTTATACCACTTATGGGGCCGAGACTTCTCTTTCACCTTATTTTAATGTGGCTTAAAAGCATTTATGGAAGCGATTGCTATCTGACCGATTATCAACCGTTCATATGCAGGTGTGTGAACTAACAAGTATAGTTTTGGCATCTACACAAAGGTTTTGGTGGGATCTCCATAAGAGAAGAACGAAAAGAATAGTGAATCCCGAGTTCCAAATTACAAGCTTTGGATGCAACATTACTGTTCTACAGAAAAAAGTAATTTTAGGTTAACTTTTTTATTTCTGCAGCTTTTGTATCTGCCTGGTTATCTGCTTTAACCGTAATTTTCATAAAAACATAAAAAATATCGCTAATTATCACTTTTAGCCCTAAAGTCGATTTTTTCAACGTTATACTTATATTTGATCATCATCATCATCGACATTTAGACGTTATCCTGTTTGCATCCGAGGTCAAGATGCCCTGACTTCCTCCTCGACTTCGCGCGATCTTGGGCGTTCATGGTAGTGAGACCGTATGTCACCCTGCACTTATTAAACTTTAAAGTTATATTTGATGTAGTCCATTTCTATAGTACCTATATTGCACTGTTTAAGTTCTTTTTTGTAAAGCAACAATTTATTTCTGTGCTCTCTCTCGCACAAGCTCGTCCGCTATTTCGTTTAGTCATCGACTATCAGAATCGTGTCCAATCTGTCTCCGTTTGATACAAACTGGAACCTTTTGCGTTCACATACACATTTTGCTTACCGTATTTGTGTACGGTTTTTTCGATATAGATTGAGTTTACCTTTACGTACCGCCGTATTGGTTCCCATAGGAGCAGAATATGGCCACGCCATCTTTTTTTTTATTTATTTATCCGAGGTGGTTGGCACGGTCCACTTGATGGTAAGTGGTTACCGTGGCCTATGGTCGTGTGCAACATTAGGGGAGTCACTCTCTTGCCGCCGACTCTGTAAACACAGAGTTTCTGTGCCGGCAGTGTAGAAGACAAAGCAGGAATAGCCTTTGGTCTACCCACTGACTGCACAAAACCTCTCCGGTGAGCTCTCCATCTCTTCTCGTGGGTATCGTGGAAAGCGTTTACAAGGTAGCACTGTTCTTTATCTATATATAAAATAGTAACTGATGGTAATAGGCTCTCACCCTATTACATAGGTTGGACTGAAAGTCATAGATGTAAAATGTGGATTTTAATACATCTCTGTCTACCTCTTCGGGGATTTACACTGTACAATTATATGTTCTTACAAAAAAAAACCATAACATTCTACACAGCACTCTCTACTAGACCCAAAAAATAGTTTAACTTAACATAAATTGTTTTATGGGTTCTTTAATAGGCAGCCTCCGTGGCGTGGCGGTAGTGAACGCAGCCACTACGCAGGAGGCGCGGGTTCGATCCCCGCTCAGTGCAAATATTTGTATGAATGAATATGTATATTTGCATTGGTCTTGGCGTTTCTATGTATAATATGTATATATTTCCAAAAAAAAAGTATCTAAGTATGTTTATCCGCATTCTAGATTCCATAACACAAGCTAGTTAAGCTATGCTTACCATGGGTCTAGATAGCGTTGTGTGAAATTTTATGAAATATTTATTTATTGAATGTATAAAAACACCTTTGGTAAATATATACGTAAAAACACCCTTGCAATCATTCTAAGGCTGCTTGGAGGAAAGGAATTGTAATGAGTTCCGCGACAGCGTACCAGAATTTTTGTCGATATCCCGAAAATGTAATTTACATCTATACAACAAGTCACTACATTTGTGGCTCTAAAAATGACTATAATATAATTGTTATTTTATACCGATCATTGCACAAAGAACAATATCTCTATAATCCTTTGTCTAATTTACGAGCGTCTGATACTAACAATCGTATCAGCTGGATCAATCAGTAATTAAAAGTGAACTGTACAATCGCGGACTAAAGTGCTAAGCCGGGTTTAGGCCGCGTGCAAACAGACGAAGCTGGCGTACACAGTACCGCCGCGCGGGCACGTGACCGCCACGAGCTTCCCCATTACATACACATTAAGGAGATATTTGGACTATTACTGGACGCTTATCGCGTTATCTTCGGCATCGGCTCATCCCAGATTTCGGGGCGTCTGGGAAACTTACACAACGCGTTTGTCCAGTGTAGGGTTACTGTTTCAGTTTACAAAACCAATATTTAACAGACAGTGACGTCTTCGAATGCTTCAACATAAGCTTTGAATACTGAGTACTTATTAAACATGAGTATTTATAAATATACAAAATTAATAGGTACAATGACTTCGATACATTTTATTTTTAATATAGTACACGTCAATTTAACTTCACCTCGCTGTTTTCCCTACCAAATAAAGAATTTCTAAAAGTAAAAGATGAAATTGTTCAATCAAAATTAGTAGTTTAGTTAAATTGTGCCTTAATTTTATGGCAAGTATCAAGTATTCAAAATATTTTTATTTGAGCTAAGAAAATCTTGGTGTAGTTAACAAAAGTAAATCATTGTGAATTTTTACTAAGCAAATAACAGTAAAAAAGAAAGCATGCCGCACAATAAAAACGACAGTCATAACACCACTTTAATAAGAAACATTGCTTCCGATCCCTGACACCATCAAATTATAACAGACTGAGGGGAGGTCTCACTTAAATATGAATCATTTCATTATAATGCCGTATTCAATCCGAGTAAACCTCACTTCATGTTGTTATTACAACAAGGGGAGCGTATAAACATAAAAATGTATTATACGCGAACACTAAGCCCCGTGGAGACGATAACTGACACTTAATACCATAGAGCGTGACCGCATTACTTTGTGATCTATGGTCCGCGGAATCTGTGTGCGCAACTTTATCTATGAATCGGACCTGTCAAAAATTGGAGGGAATCGAAATCGCTTTTGTGCAACACTGTACTTTAACAATCGCTGATCAATTTTGTTCTTTACCACCACGAACTTAAAGACTAAAATAACTCAGTGAATTTCGGATTTTTTATGCATTCTGTTTACAAAAGAATATAATGTCTAGATGAATAGTTATAAGGTAGGAAGTTCAATGGATTGTTGTACAATCGGCTGTCGGGTGAGGGGTGGCTGTTGTTTTATGGGAACAGCAAATTCGGCACGTGTCAGCCGATGGAATTAGCAGTAATACTTGCATTAATAAAGTGTGAAATTGCCACCAGCGGTCTGTGTTTGTTGTAATACTTTATTAGGTGCTTTTGAGTTTCCCCTGAGAGTCAAAAGAAACTAGATTAGTTCGTTCTTTTATGAATTTAAGTTAATTCGCAATAATCAACTGTAGTTTACGGTTAAACCTGTATAAGAAAATCACGATTCTTATATTTTCTAAGTAGTTTTGTATTTGTGTATTGCCAGAAAGCAATTGAAAGTGTTCTCACAGGCTTGAACTATTGTATCAGAAATCTGAAAGCAATAATCGTCCACAAGTTAGCAAGAATGTTTTTTAAATACCCCCAAGGATAGTAGTCCCCAATAAGTAGTCTTTATATAGAAATAGGTTCTTTTCTAAAATAAGCCGCGATAGCCTAGTGGTATGGGTAATGGAGTGCTAAGACGAGGTCTCTGTTCCGCACCAGGTTTTACCATGGCACACACCAATGACTTTTCGATGCTTTTCGAAGTTATGTGTGTATTTATCGCAGGTTTAGAAGTGCCCGGTTAATGGCAATAGGCTGGCCACCTATTACATTGGGACCATACATAAACTGGCGAAATGTGGGTGCTAGCACCTCTGCCTACCCCTTCGGGGATATAGGCGTGAGTTTATGTTATGTTTTGTTAGATTCTTTTCTGAGGTGATTGTAGTCTAATAATTCAATAAAGATATTCGAATTTTGAACCTCACTTCTAAGAATTTAAAAAGGTATGCACCGACCTTTACTCAGTTCTTCCCGTGTAGTAACTCTCAGAAAGACATATTACCCTTCCTCATCCCCCAATATACTGACCTGAGTCCCGTTACATGGAACTTTCTTTTATCATAACCTTGAAAACCGAAATCAAGGCCCAACTAGGTTCTTTATTGTATCTTTTCCTTGCAAAAATCAAAGAACATTCGCTGTTCCAGGTAACATCTCGAAAAGCACCACTTGCTCATTATAGTATTGCTAAAACATGAATGACACATCTTTGAGAATTTTTAGAGACTACCTTTTCTAAATTAAAAAGGCATTCCTATTAATTCAGTGGCATTCAATAAAATATCATTAATTCTATATTTCAGTAGTGGAATTTCCTATTCGATTCGACAAACTAAGCCCATCAAATCGAATCGTAAAGTGAGGTGACTGCACCTATTTCAGATTCAACTTAATTGAGGATTTTTTAATTGCGTCAGGGGCTACGGCGTGACGGCCAGTACCTGCCTGTATTGGACACAGAACGTATTTAATTCCGGCGTGGTTTTACGGTCATAGCGTTTTATTGATTGCTCCAGCCAGTGAGCCGCAACGCACCGGACTGGATAAACAAGAGCTTAAAAAAACAATAAAAATAAAGATGGCGGAGAAGCACCGCCCCCTGCTGCGACGTTGGCTACTGTTTTTGTAATGTCATTCTTAAATTGTATCGAATAGCTGGGATGTGTTGATCATCGATATCGATGTTCTGTATGCTGATATCTGGCATTTCTAAAGTGGTTTTAAATCTAGATCTAAACAGTTCTTGTTAATAACTATCCCGCCAAAGTTACCAACATAACATTGGCGTTATTAACGGTTGCATTATTTTTAGGAGCAAAGCTTTGGAACCTCGATAACCGGTTTATTGCTCATATTTTTGATTTTTATGGTTTTCATGGGAACGTCTGCAGTCTGACTTCCCAATCCTGAGAAGAAAGCCGGCACCAGAATCTCATCTGTCAATCTGCAAGTCAATTCACTTGCAGCTGAGGCTGTCTAATACCCAGATGATTTTTTCTACAGCACCTCAGCATTTCAAATATATAGTTCCGTCAAACTGACGACATGGTCGTGACCAGTAGACAATTAAATCATTTACCCATTACTGTATCGTTTCTTAATAAAGTTACAAACAAAACACAAATATATATTATAAACTTAATAACCCTTATTAACGTAGCACACGCCGTTGATATTTAAGTGGCAATAAAATCCATAGATATAAATAAATTAATCGATCTACAACGGCATCGATAAACATTTACGGTTTAATCGAGTATCGATACGTTATTGCCACAACCAAATGAAGCATCAAATCGATCCTATTTTTTTCACTCAATCGTCATTCAATTCCTACTTTGGTGATATCGACTTATTCAATTTCGAGAGCTATTCTCATTTATCGTGGTTCGAACATTTCCGTCGATTTTTTCTGGTATCGTTGTCAACAGAAGCATCGACCGATTGGTCATGCGCATTCCTACGTTTTATAAAAGACTTGCTTATAGAATTTTCTTTTAATGTATCAGGTGTATCTCGACTCACGATGAGGTGCTGAGGTATTGAATTTTGGGTGTTTGATTTCGTTTTGTATTTTAAAATTAAGTAGGTATGTGTTTTCTATATACATATTTGAATTCTTCTTTTCGCGTGTTAACCTCTGCGTACCAACTTGCTAAACAAACTATAACCACAAGATGAAACCAACATCACTAACAGCCGGGAGATGCGGTTTGCCCGTAGAGCGAAATGTCCATCAGCGCCTGGAAGATCTTGCTCACTAATTGCTGACTAACCTCACTTTTCTGGACTAGAGCAAGTCCTTTATCCCTTACGTAGCATAAGCAAGCTTTCTTTGGATCGTTATTAAAGTGGAAAGCTACCCAGCCCGCTAAGCCGCCATCAGGTTGTCAGTGTAATTTTTTAAAGAGATAAGTATCATTCATATTAATTTTGAGCATTGATTACATATCCAGTTAAAAAAAGTACTAAAATAGATAAACGTAGATTACGTATCACTCTAGGCTGTAATCTATAAATAAATTTAATCCAGATACTTTAACCCATTCTATTGTTGGTTGGTTAACAAACATAAATATAAATCCGTTCTCACACTGACTCCCAAATTAGTAAGATTACCGACATTAAAATTAATTAAACAAAGAAATAACACAATCATAGGTGTATAATAAAGGTAGTTACCGTCTCTGCGAGGGGTATACCAATTCCGTGTATTTAGCACTATCCAATCCACATTCGTGTTAAAAAGTATTAATTACTGCGCGAGAGTCGATTCCCTGCCGCGACTGATCCTTCTCACCGCATGGGGCGACGAACGTCCTTGATTGTATGTACACCATAAAGTCAAAATTAAATCACTATAATACAGTTTCGGGAATGATTTATCACGAAACCTTAATTACGTAGTTCACACCTGTGTATAAGTGGTTGAATTACAAAGCTGTATTGAGTTGAAATGATTCTGTGTTAACTAAGAGAAGAAGAAATGAATATACATTTTTGTGGCTATTCACGAGTTCGTGGAGAACCTTGAGTTAAATACAAATTTGGTTCAACGATAGTAGGTACTTAATAAAAAAATAGACAGTTAGTAAATAGAACACTTGGAAAGGTTTTTAGGGTCCTGCATTAACTTTCATAAAATACCCGTTAAATTGTACATCGCTTTTGAGTACTTTACTTGTAAAGATTGATCTTATGCTGATTTTACTACGCATTTCTTGATAGAATGTATTTAAATCTAGAACGGCAACCAGGTAAAATATAGTACATTACTACAGAGGGAGATAGGGGTTGCCGGCCGAGCGAAGCGAGGCCGTATAGGTCTGAGGCAGGCAACCCCATATTTCCCGCTGAGGTATGTATAGTGCTTTTCTCAAACAGGCAATGAAATAAACAACAAAAAAAATAAAAATTTATTTTTTAAGAAATTAAAAGTAAACAAGATAACAACTAAAACTCACGTCTATATGTCTTCGGCCGGCAACCCCTTTCTTCCCGGCCTCTGTAGTAATATACTATTATGTACAAATACCTAATTAATAGGTAAGTCCAATCGAACGTTGATCCACACATACCAACAGGGTAAGCTAAATAAAAGCTTGTAAAATTTAATAATATAAACTGTCGCGAAAAAGCATCATACATGTTCCAACTCAATTACCTTACCCGCATTAGAGTCATAATCATCTTGTCTAAACTTAATTAAATATCGTAGACTTTATTGTTCTACCGTCTAGCACCTAGCTAACGACTGAGTGATACGAGAGATGATTAATATTGTTGTTAAAATAGCCCTCAGAGGCTCAGACCACAAGCTGCAGTGCTAACATGGTCTATTGCTGCCTGACGAGCGCGTGACGCCGCCGCCATCTCTGGCGCCGCGGTCGCCGCCGTCGCCGCCGTCGCCGCCGGTGCGGTCGAGGTCACCGGTGCGGCCGAGACTGCCGCCTCGGGCGCGGCCGGTGTCGCTGGCGCCACCGCCGCCGCCTGTACCGGCGCGTTTACCGGCCCCGCCGCCGTTGCCGCCGCGTTTGCCGGCCCCGCCGCGCCTACCGGCCCCACCGCCGCCGGCGCAGCCGAGGCCCACCAATCCGGTGGAGGCCTGCATGGCGACTATGGCCGCCATGGAAAAGCGGCAGGCGGCGCACGAGGAGTGGACGCGGAGTTGTCTGGAGGCCATCATGGACTCCATCCGTCGTCCGCCCCTGGCGCCGCCGAGCGGGGGCTACGCCGGAGCAGTAAAGCGGGGCCCCAGCCGTACGGTGACGGCGGGGCCCTCGCAGGAGTCGGCCCGCAGTGTGCCCACTGCGCCTGCTGCTCCGGCCGCTACCGCCGCCTCAGCCGGGAGCGCCCAAGCCAAGGGCAAGGGGAAGGGGAAGGGCAAGGGCAAGGGGAAGACGTCCCAAGCCCCAGCCCCGGCCCCGGCCCCGGCTTCGGTCCCGACTGCCTCCACGAGCTCCGCACCGGCAGGGGGCTGGGAGGTGGTCGGCGAGGCCAGAAAAAGCCGGAACGCCCGTAAAAAGGCAGCCAAAAGGGCCAAGAAGGCCCAGGCTGCTGCGAAGGGTGCGCCAGGAAAGCTGCGCGTCCCCCGTACCACCGCTGTCGTCTTAACGATGACACCGGAGGCGACGGCGAGGGGCGTGCAGTACGTGGACCTGGTGAAACAGGCGAGGGGCCTCATTGATATGAGGGCCCTCGATGTGGCGGGGACTCTCCGAGTGACACACACTCGGACGGGTGCCCGTCTCATCCACGTCCCTGGCGCCTCCAGTGGTCCCAAGGCCGATGCCATTGCGGCTAGGCTGAGGGACACGTTGGATGCGGCCGACGTCCGGGTGTCCAGGCCCACCAAGTGCGCAGAGTTGCGCATTTCGGACCTGGACGACTCCATCACGGCCGATGAAATTCGGATCACCGTGGCGGAGGCCGGGGGCTGCCCCCCTGAAGCGGTCAAGGTCGGAGCAATCCGCTACGGCCGTCGCGGACAGGGGGCAGTAGTTGTCGGCTGCCCCATTGCAGCAGCCCAAAAGGCTGCCGACATGCGGACCCTCGCGGTGGGCGGAGTTGTAGGGGTGCGGGTACGCCTCCTACAGGACCGACCGGCTAGGTGCTTTAGGTGCCTGTCGGTCGGCCACGTGGGAGTGCAGTGCACGGCGGAGGTAACGGTCGGCGACCGTTGCTTCCGCTGTAGCCAACCCGGTCATAGGGCCGGTGGTTGCGAAGCTCCGCCACACTGTTTTAGGTGTTCGGCGGAGGGCAAGCCGGCCGACCACAGGGTTGGCAGCAAGGCCTGCACCCGCGGGGAGCCGAAGCCGCGAGGCGGGCGTTCCGCAACCGGTTCGAGGCGGGATGCGGAGATGGTTCCATAATGGATCCCCAGCTCCGCATCCTGCAGGCGAACGTGGGCCACGGTGTCGATGCTCAGGCCCTTCTGCTCCAGAGCATGGCACAGTGGTCCATACACGTCGCCGCTGTCGCCGATCCATACACTCACCGGCCCCTCGGGCCCGCCTGGGTGGTCGACCTGGATGGATCGGCGGCACTGGTGCATAACGCCGCTGCGGGTGCCCCTCCCCTTGTAGTGATCGCAAGGGAGCATGGCATCGTAGCGGCGCGTGTAGGGGAGATTGCGGTCGTGGCCGTTTATCTCACGCCGGGGTCACACCGACTCATTGGGCAGTATCGGCGGTCGCTGGAGCGGCTGACCGACGTCGTCAATGCCTGTACGCCTCGTCAGGTTCTTGTGCTCGGGGACTTCAACGCCTGGTCTCAGGCTTGGGGTTCCCGGCGCACGAACGCGCGGGGCAGGGCTCTGGAGAGCTGGGCCGATTCTCTCGGCTTAGTTCTCCAGAATCGCGGGGCCGAAGCCACGTATGTGGGCACCTTTGTGGCGGGGGAGCGCAGGTCGATCATAGACCTTTCGTTCGCGAGCGCTTCCCTGTCACTCCGCGTGCGGGACTGGCGTGTCGCCGTGGAGGTGGAGACACTATCGGATCACCGATACGTTCGGTTCGATGTCTCCCCTCCTGCGGGTGATGCGCCGGTCATATCGGCCCAACGCGAGCCGCGCTGGGTTTTGGGGCGACTGAATCGGGAGGACCTCCTGGAGGCCGCCGTCGTACAGGCCTGGGCCATTGCGCCGGACAGGCCTGTCGACATAGACGATGAAGCGGCCTGGTTCCGGGAGGCCATGACACGGGTCTGCGATGCGGGTATGCCTAGGGCTCCAGCCTATAATCCGAGGCGTCGGGTCTACTGGTGGAATGCGGAGATCGCGAGGCTGCGTCAAGCCTGCGTGATCACGCACCGCCGGTGGGCTCGACTCCGTAGGAGGCGTAGCCGTACCGCAGATTCGGAGCCCCGACTGGCGGAGCTTCACGAGGGATACAGGGAGGCCCGGAATGCCCTCCGAGCGGAGATCAAGCGGTCTAAGGCCGCTTGTTACCGGGAGCTCCTGGAGACGCTGGAGCGGGACCCATGGGGGCGGCCTTACCTTATGGTAAGAGAAAAGCTGCGCCCCCGGGCCCCTCCGCTGACCCAGGTGCTCGAACCGGCTCTGCTCGGAGGAGTGGTGGAATCCCTGTTCCCGGCGCGAGCGGAACATGTTCCGCCGCAGATGGCTCCGCCGCCTCGGTCGCCTACGGCACCCAGTACGGCGCCCAGTGCGGTGATTGACGACGACGTGCCCGAGGTCACTTGGGTAGAACTAGAGCTGGCGGTGCGAAGGCTGAGAGCCAAGAAAAACACCGCCCCGGGACCCGACGGCATTCCAGGCCGCGCGTGGGTCCTAGCTCTAGGGGAAGACGGTCTCGAACCCCGACTGAGAGGGTTCCTCAGCGCATGTTTGGAGCGGGGCCAGTTTCCGAAGATGTGGAGGACGGGGAAACTGGTCCTCATCCGCAAGAAGGGACGCCCGGCGGACGAGCCGTCCGGGTACCGGCCCATAGTGCTGCTCGACGAGGTGGGCAAACTCTTCGAAAGAGTAATTGCCAAGCGCCTCGTCGAGCATCTCTCTAGAGTGGGGCCGGACCTGGCGAATACCCAGTTTGGGTTCCGCCGGTGGCGTTCCACTGTGGATGCCATCATGCGTGTGAGGACTCTGGCGGAGGATGCGGTTGCCCGGGGCGAGGTGATGTTGGCGGTGTCCTTGGACATCTCCAACGCCTTCAACACCTTGCCCTGGAGTTGCATCAGGGAGGCACTCGTGTACCACGGTGTGCCTCTCTACCTCCGCCGCATAGTCGGGGCTTACCTGACGGAGAGAGCCGTCGTCTACCCGAGTTCGACCGGAGTCGGTAGGCGTGAGATGTCGTGCGGTGTTCCACAGGGATCGGTCCTGGGGCCGTTACTGTGGAACATCGGTTACGACTGGGTGCTTCGCGGTGACTTCGCGTACGGTGCCACCGTCACGTGTTATGCGGACGACACGCTGGTGACGGTGAGCGGGGCTACGCACCGCGAGGCAACCCTGAGGGCCACGACCGCGGTTGGCCAAGTCGTCGAGCGGATCCGGCGGCTGGGTCTCGAGGTGGCTCTGCACAAGTCCGAGGCCATGTTCTTTCATGGTCCTCGGCGCAGGCCAGGCCCGGGAGCCAGCCTTACAGTGGGAGGCACTCCCATCGACATCAAGCCCCAGCTGAAATACCTGGGGCTCGTGCTTGACGGTCGATGGGACTTCGGACAACATCTCCGAAGCCTGCGCCCCAAGTTGGTCACCACGGCGAATGCCCTGAGTCGGCTGTTGCCCAACTTGAAGGGCCCAGGGGCCTCCTGCAGGAGACTCTACGCGGGTGTCGTGCGGTCCATGGCCCTATATGGGTGCCCCGTGTGGGCGGACACCCTGGGGGCCAGATTCCTGCCTCTGCTCCGTACGGCGCAGAGGACGATGGCCTCCAGGGCCATCAGGGGATACCGCACGGTATCCTTCGAAGCGGCGAGTCTCCTGGCCGGATCGCCACCATGGATCCTGGAAGCGAGGGCCCTTTCGGCACTATACCAGTTCCGAAAGGAGGCGCGGGAGCGGGGATTCGATCCCGAGCCCGAGGACATTCGGGCCGAGAAATCCCGGCTCCACCAGGTCATGGTGGCCGAGTGGGAGCGACGACTTGGGCAACCACGCGCAGGGCACGCCGCCATTGCGGCGGTAAGGCCCATCATGGGGGAGTGGCTAGAGAGGCCACACGGGAGCCTCTCGTACCGTCAGACGCAGATGATAACCGGGCACGGTTACTTCGGGCGGTATCTGCATCTGATGGGTATTGAGCCAACGCCCGAGTGCCATCACTGCGACGCGAGCGTGGACTCGGGGCTGCACACGCTCACCGAGTGTCCGGCGTTTGAGACGCCGAGGCGGGAGCTTGTGCAGGCCCTGGGGGTGAGAGTGCTCACGCTCTCCACCCTGCTCGCGGCGATGGTCCGCTGCGCGGATGCGTGGGCGGCCAGCGCCTCTTTCTGCGAGCAGGTCATGCTCGCGAAGGAGACAGCAGAGCGGGCGCGGCGCGGTGAGCGAGAAAGACTCGCTGACATCGCTGCTCGCGCCCGAAGGCGGCTCGGGCGTCGGAGGGCGCTTACAGACCTCCGCCCCCCATGAGCGCGGGCCTGAGGGTGACGGGTGGAGCCACCCGTCACCCTAGCAGAAGCAGGCCACGGCGGCGGCGCGCATCGTAGGACGATGCGCGCCTCCCCACACCGGGGTTGAGTCGGGGACGGCGTGGTCCCCACCTCCCGAGGAGGGCCAGACCGAAAGGGATGGCCCTGGGTCAGCCGGGGTGCGAGGGATATGTCGCAAGACAACCTCACCTTCGGCCTAGCACCACGACCCACAGACGGCGTGCGGTTTAGTCGGTTCGAGTCCGACATAACCCACCCCTCCGCCTCCGGAGGGGCGGGTATCCGTGGGGATTTCCCGCACGTAAAAAAAAAAAAAAAAAAAAAAAAAAAAAAAAAAAAAAAACATGGTCTATTGCAGATTGCTTTCCAATTACTGTTTCCGCTAGGAGTAAAACCCTAGACAGTATAGACACACCTTTGATCAAATACTAGACACAGTATTATTGACCGAGCGAACGAAGCTAACGAGAGTCTCTGTTTCGATAAGCTGACCAATTTTGTTTTTATCTATGTCGGTTTGTCAGTTACGGTCTAAAAGGCTCATTTTTTTCCCGATTTTCACCAAATTTGACATGTTCTTTAATTTAAAACTCAACTTTTGTCGAGAGCTTTTTCAATAGGAGGGAAAATCATAAGAAAGGAGGGAAAATGAAGAAAAAGGTGATAGTTTACTGTCGCGTTATTTATGAACGGATCTTGATGATTTTTGGCTGAACATGACCACGCATAGGTTTTTGTGAAGAAAAAAAAGACGAGTTGCACTCTGGGAGTGCCGGCAGAAGTGAAAACATTTTCTTTTTTTCTTTCTTAGTTATATACATAAAAAAAGATAAAAAGAACATACCATACCTATAATATAGCGCTAATCATAGAACCTATAACTTATTTTCTACTAATTTTCTGTCAGAAGAAATTAATAAATTATAAAAAGAAAAAATAATCACAAAAAATAATAAATTACAGAAAGAAAAAATAATCACCAAAAGTAATAAATTATAATAAGAAAAAACCATCACAAAAAATCCTCGAAGGCCAGGTGGTTTGAACCCGATACTATCTGAAACTACAAGGACTTACAGCCGAAGTTCTTACCGTTTAAGCTACGACGCTGTCTACCGTAACTTGCAAAATAGATAGTCTGTACCTAATCTTGTATGACGTCAGTCGTCGGTTACGGTTCAAAGGTCAACTAATCCTGACGCTTCCTTAACATTTTACACCCATCCAACGCCGCTAAAGAAGTTTTCACTTCAAAAACATGCATCGGCTTAAAACTTCTTTATAAAAGGAACTGATGTGGAAAAGGGGTTGGAGATGTTTACCGTAGCGTTGTTTTTAAGAACCGATCGTCATTACCTTTTGTTGTAACATCCAGAACTGTCTAAAATAAGAAGATTGTTAAGTGTCGTTTCTTTTTTTAAGTTTTTTTTTTGGTATATTTTTTTACGGAATCGGAGCCGGAGGGGAAGGTTATGTCGAACTCGAATCGACTAAACCGCACGCCGTCTGTGACTCGATGTGCTAGGCCGAAGGTGAGGTTGTCAGACAACATATCCCTCGCACCCTGGCTGACCCAGGGCCATCCCTCTCTGTCTGGCCCTCCTTTAGAGGGGTACCACGCGGTCCCCCTCTACCAAAAAATATGGTAAAGTATGCTCCCGAGGTCTACTATTCACAGAACTCCTAGTATATGTATATACTTATTAAAAGCGCGGCAAAATGCCGTGTTTTAATGCTACTTAGTTTGTTTATAGAATTTGTATGTAATCTAATATACAGACGGACTGCATTTCTATGCCACATAGAAATGGTTTGCAGTTTTATTGTAGTCGTACTAATTTATTTTCTATACAACTTAGAGGGCAGACAAGCACACGGGCTTCCTGATGGAAAGTGATTACCGTGGCCTATAGACGTGTGTAACACCGGCGAGTCACACTCGTGCTGCCGACCCTGTTAACACAGAGAGTTTCTGTGCCGTCAGTGTAGAAGACAAAGCAGACCTAGCCTTTGATCTTTCCACTGATAGCACAAAACCTCTCCAGTGAGCTCTGGCTACCCTACTCACCGCCGGGAACTGATTTGATGGCACAAATTTGTCACAAATTTCGACCGAGTGGGTACCACCGTGCACGATTCCGAAAAACCCTCCATAGTAATCCAATCTCGGTTGGATGGCGTACAGGGGACAGCAAGTGCATAGCCGGGCAGGGGGGATTGTGGTCGCAGCACTAGTGGGACCGTTGGGTGTCACGCGGTACTGCGACGACCAACCTCTTTTGATGAGGCCGTCAAGCTGAGTGCCGCCATTGTGAACATGCTGCGTGATAACCCTCTTTCATAAGACTTTGCTTTCAGCTTACCATGAGGCGAGGTGAAGTCAAATTGACGTGTCGTATATATAAAAATAAATTCTTCATTAACTGCCACTGTGAAAATTGATTTAAAGACACAAAAAATATTAGACACTTTCAGGCGACAAAGAATTCCTCCCATCGACGTCAACTGGTAAGGTGACTAGAAGACTGGTGGCATAGCCACGTTAAATGGCAATGTCTGTTCTGATCAATGACACATTATGTAGAAAAGAAGATAATAAATCTTCATTCAAACAGACTGATTTACTTCTGACAATGATTTCATTATACATGTTAGTTTGTTATCAACCGGCCCATACAACCCGGTGCTGCAAGCAATAACAATAATAAATTAAACACATCTATAATTTTACCAGATAATAAAACATAGATAAGAGTACATCTGAATATACCGCTCGAATTGCCATTCATTGAATTAGGCTGACCACCCATGAGCAAATAAATACTCGTATTTTGGCTATCAGGTATAGTTTTTACTTTCGTACCTTTTAAACTCTCGAGTCCTATAATATAGGTACCTACTAAAATTTTAACGGGAATTAACGCGATCAAGGTATAGATATATATGTCACCTAGTTTAATCAGCCGTTCAATTAACTGCCTAGGCAGTTAACTAAACGACGCCGTTCAATTAACGCTCTGAATGGTGTTCTGCCATTTAATTAAACGGCTAGGCAAATAGCTTCGATGACGTTTAATCACTTGCCTAGCCGTTTAATTAAACAGTTAGAAAAATGACTTATTTCTGCATGGTTATAAAAAAACTATCACAATAAACCTATCACTAATTTTCTGTGAATACACCTCTGTCTACCCCCTCGGAGATTCACAGGTGTAAGTATATGTAGGGTTGTATGTAATTTTCTCTCTTATTTCGGGGTAGTGCCCCATCTTACCATTAGCCTAAGCATTAGCCAGCCAGGTTATTAAATTATGTAATAAACGAGACGGCTGAATAGTGAATATCATTCAGGCCGTTAATTGTATGACGACGTTTAGTTTACTGCCTAGGCAGTTAATTGGCCGCCTGATTAAGCTAGTTTGCGGCGTCATTTGAATTTCCTGACGTTTTAACCAGCTTATACTAGTCTGGTCGATGAACGGACGAACTGGCCCTCGATTGTGCAAAAGCCAAAACAGTTGTCATACCATAGACACTGCAATAAATGGCATTAAATTTTAGCCTTTAACACTATAACCTTGAAGTCCAAAATTAAATGAAAAGTGTCACATTTCATTTTTTCATTCACTCTACAAAAAGCCATTTAATATTAGACTTTAACTTCATAAATTTAAAGTTTAAAATTAAATGGGTAATTTTTGCAGTGTCTGTGATATGACAATGGTTTTACTTTAGTTGAATCGAGGCCCTGATTGAAACGTCAGACCATGCAAAGCTATATAAGTATATATAACCTATTCCATTTTCAAATTCATTCTTGGTAACCTCATTGTAAGTTTTCACTATCATCTTAGGTTATTCTCGATAGCCTCTAAGACTTTTATCATAGAATACTCCTCCTCCATTTGATTTGGCCTTTCTATATCTAAATCTCGAGACGAAATCAAAGTCATCTCAGAGCCTCGTCCATCAAGCAGCAGCTGTAACACCTTGCAGGTTAATTTGTTTTGGCCCCGAAGACATCGTACTTCATTCATGTTCCTCTATAATAGTATGTACCTATGTAATTAGTAATTATGAATAAATAAATAAATATTCCACAACATTTTTCACAATGCAAACTAGACCCATGGTAAGTATAGCTTAACTAGCTTGTGTTATGGAATCTAGAATGCGGATAAACATACTTATAGAAACATCCAGACCAATGCCAATACCTACACATATTCATGTATACAATTCACTACCGATACGCCGCAGAGGCTTTTTTCTTTCTTTCATATTCTTTCTTTTATATTGCTGTGCAAAGTGAAGTGTCAATAGTTCTAAGTGTTCGTGTGCGGCGGGCCTTTGACAAACAAGTTGCAATAAATAAAAGGGCAATGATTCAACTTAAGTCATTGGAACGGAAGCTGCTAGACTGGTAATTAGGGCCTGATAATGTAATCATGTGTCTCCACTTCGTCTGATGGAAAAATGAAACCTCAAACTATATGGCATATGGTCGTTTTTCGGTTCAAATGTTTGGTCTAACTGGGCTAGTCTGTCGGAAATAGTATCGATAGAGATTTTCGTAATTAATTAGTCATAATTTATGACATTGACTCTTCATGTTTAAAAATAATTGTGTTTATTTATGACATGTGTTATAATGGATTTTCATCTATTAGTCTGTAGAACCGCTCATGGACCAGTATGTGATGTCTACAAATATTAACTTTGGTGTAATACACTACCGGTAGTAAGATTAAGTCATAAATTAAATTTCCTATTTTAAATCGATTAAGATAGGAAAAAGTGAATCGCTCAGGTGGGACTCGAACCCGCGATCTTTCCCCTCCAGGAGGAATGCTTGCAACATCATTCATTGTTTCCGATAGTAGTATAGGAGAATTTGGATAGCTTCAGGTGTGGCTCGGTGGCTCAGTGGTCAGAGCATTCCCCCTGTAAGGGAAAGATCGTGGGTTCAAGTCCCACCTGAGCGATTCACTTTTTCCTATCTTAATCGATTTGAAAAAGTTTGCATAGTTAATGCTTCAAAGTTTCATTCCTATTTCAAGTTTTGGTCAACGGTTTGGCGAGTATCTCCAGTTATGTTTTACCACCTCTGCTATTCATAAAACGTATTACTACAGTTTACTAAAACCCTTCTAAAAACCCCTTTTTTTGTATTTACTAGATATTTTGCAAGTTCAAAATATACATTCCAATATAAATCTATAGAATAATTTAGCATACATTACTTCGGTAGTAGATATCTAATCGCTTAAAGTTCGTTCATTAGGGTACTTGTTCATTCGAGTGAAAATAATCGATGAGACAGTACGACCAAAAAAACAATCCGACAGTGTAACAAAGAAAATTAATCGATCCAGCAGTATAAATAAGAAAATTAATCGATAAAATAACACTGGTGTTAATAAGCACTACAACAGGCTGGTACAATTTTTCATTTCACACCCCATCAATATACAAGATTTTAATCTTCCAAATAATGTCCAGTAGCGGGCTCTCATTAATCAACTCTTAATTAACTCATACACACACTACTCTGACTTCTCTCATTTCAACAACAAGATCAATAACGATAAAATGTAAATTATTTGCCTTAATGTATATCTGTAATTCTCCATCTCTTTTTAACTTATTGTAAAAGCAACCATCTTTTTCCGCAAGAAATGTCTGACATGAGCATCTTATAAGGTGTTCCGTCACTGGAAGCGTTTGCCTGTAATGTAAAATTTCTGATTCAATTTTGAGCATTGTGTTATAACTGACTGACTTTATTTGTAATTTGTTTGTTTCATTTGTTATGTATGTAATATTTCAGATTCGATTTTGTTGCAAGTTGTACTCGTATTTGTATTGCTTGGTTCTCTTCCGTTACTGTTGTTATGCTCAAATAGTATCATTGCAGGTTGCGCACACCTTGATGAATACGTTACTCAGTTACCTTACGTTACAGGAGATTGCTCCCGGTGAGGAAGCACCTTTAAATATATTTGTCTGTCCCTTTTTAGCTTAACTGATTGGCAATTTTACCTCACACTTTCTATAGATGAACAACAAACGGTAAACGATATATAAAAACATGGATATTGTATGTACTAATTTAAATAAGCACTCGTGGCCAGATGCACTCACTATTTGGTAAACGATTAGTGGGTTAAGTTACGTAGGCGAAAGTTACCATTGGGATGGGTGACCGGTTAGTGGTGTTACGTTACGCTACGTACGTTAGCGCTTTCATGCTTCGGAGAGCATGTTTAAAGTCGGACCCGGCTGTGGTGAACAGTCGTTAGGTCAAGTCGGAGGCCTATATGGGCGACCTGAACAACTCTATCATAGGTTGACCACTAACCATACTAAAAAAAACAATTTTCAGTTGACAAAGGGCTTTGGACAGTTAAGTTGATAAGTAAAAGTTGTTTTTTAACAAACTATTTACTCTGAGAGGAATAATTTTTTACACTCGAGGTGTTAAGCAAAAATTTTACTCGCCTGAAGTTAAAAATAGTCTATGTATAGTACATTACTGCCGCGGCCGCCAAGTGTAGTGTTGCCGGACGATCCATTACGGAGTCCGGCAACGCTCAGTTGTGGCCAAGGCTTGTATAGTGCTTTTCTCAAACAATGCGCGGAAATTAAAACTTAGTAGTATCTAGGCATAACTTTTTAGTTACCCACTTTTCAAAATCAATGACGAACAACGAACAACATTAATTTTTCACGTGGCGAAATGTTCATTTGTTTTTATTTTTCTTAATAAACAGCATTCTATTTGCAAGCCCATTCTATATTTAAAAATAATGCCTTGGACAAGTTACCTCCTTAGTTGCCATGGTTCGAAGTAAAAGATGGTTTGGCCGCTAAAACACGACAGATATGGATTTTCATACAACTTTTGCCGCCCGCTGCTCGCATGTACAGCAATTTTGATTTATCTCGAAGAAAGTTGTCAAAATAATGTTCACATTTTCAAGCATGTTTGAGAAAAACCTATTATGTATATTGAATCATTTTTATAAGTCTTCAGGCTTTCACGGCCGGCGTTGCATGTAGAATATACTGCTTCCGGGCTGGTTGGCCGTGGTCCATGTGAAACTTGCGTTCCAGACGTTTCGTCGATCACTGCGGTCGACATCTTCAGTGGCGCAGGGCCGGGCGACGACAACTTCGGAGACCTTGCCTCGCCGGCGGCTGACGTGCGAGTGGCGCGATGGCTTGAGTCACGGCTGTATTTATAGGCACGGTCGGAGCGGGGAATCGACTCACTTGATTCTGATTGGCCAAGCGCTGTGGCGCGGACGTTCTCGATCCTGATTGGTTGTTTGCACTGTGATACCGAGTGGCTCTCAGTGCTGGGTACCAATCTTTTTGGAGCTGAAATCCCTCGTTTTTTCGGTTAAAGTTGTTGGGATGCTTGAATATTTCGATGGCTTCTCGAAGCATACGTGGGAAAAAATGTGTTGTGGTAGCTAGAACTTTCGTGTTCTGAAATTCGATGGTATGATTCCCATCCTCTTGGGTGTGTTCTGCAACCGCTGACTTGTCGAAGTGGCAGAGGCGGCAATTACGTTCATGTTCCGACAGGCGGGTCTTAATGCTTCTTTGGGTGGTGCCCACGTATACCGAGCCACATGAGCAGGGGATTCTGTAAACTCCAGCTGACGATAGTGGATCACGTGGGTCCTTGACCGAACGGTGAAAATTCCGTAGCTGCGTCGTGGGCTTGAATATCGGCTTGATGTTACAAGCTTCTAGCAGTCTTCCGATACGATCCGTAATGCCACGAATGTATGGCAAGAAAGCCTTCCCCATCGGAGCTGGTTTTTCCTCATCCTGGTTTGTCTGCGAAGCTTTCTTTGGGTGAAGAGCTCTCCGTATCTCATGTGCAGAGAATCCATTAGCTTGGAAGGCCGAGTCCAAGTGGCGTAACTCGTTTTGTAGGTGTTGAGGTTCACAGATGGTCTTAGCTCGGTGGACCAGTGTCTTGATAACTGACATTTTTTGTCTGGGATGGTGGTTGGAGTCCTTGTGTAGGTAACGGTCTGTGTGTGTCGGCTTTCGATAGACTCGGTGACCAAGACTGCCATCTTCTTTCTTGGATACTAGGACATCTAGGAATGGTAGCTCCCCGTTCTTCTCAACTTCCATGGTGAATTGGATGTTCGGATGGATGCTGTTTAGGTGATCCAGGAACTTAGTCAGCTCCGAGTCCCCATGAGTCCAAACCACGAAGGTATCGTCCACGTAGCGGAACCAGACCTTAGGCTTCTTGGGAGCTCTATCCAGAGCATCTTCCTCAAATGATTCCATGTAAAAGTTCGCGACTACCGGGCTGATGGGGTTACCCATGGCTAAACCGTCCACTTGCTCATAGAACGTGCCGTTCCACTGGAAGTAGGAAGTCGTCAACACGAACTCGAACAGATCAGCGTAAGCGTGAGACAGGTAAACAACCTGATCAAGGGTTCATCTATCCCAGAAGAAACGCAAAGCTTCATCAAGAAGTCTGAAGCTCTTCCACCTAGGTTGTATGGGTTACCAAAGATCCATAAGCCTTCAGTACCGCTCCGGCCCATCGTGAGTACTATCGGCTCACCCACTCATCCAGTCTCGAAGTATCTCACCGGACTGCTTCAACAACATGTCGGATCATCCTCGTCATACATCAAAGACTCTCGCCACTTCGTGGAGAAACTCAAGAACCTAAAACTACATCCGGACGATCGTCTAGTCAGCTTCGACGTTGTCTCTCTGTTCACGAGAGTTCCGGTCAGGGAGGCAATGTCGCGTATCCGACCACTCTTCTCCAAGGACATCGCTGATCTGTTCGAGTTCGTGTTGACGACTTCCTACTTCCAGTGGAACGGCACGTTCTATGAGCAAGTGGACGGTTTAGCCATGGGTAACCCCATCAGCCCGGTAGTCGCGAACTTTTACATGGAATCATTTGAGGAAGATGCTCTGGATAGAGCTCCCAAGAAGCCTAAGGTCTGGTTCCGCTACGTGGACGATACCTTCGTGGTTTGGACTCATGGGGACTCGGAGCTGACTAAGTTCCTGGATCACCTAAACAGCATCCATCCGAACATCCAATTCACCATGGAAGTTGAGAAGAACGGGGAGCTACCATTCCTAGATGTCCTAGTATCCAAGAAAGAAGATGGCAGTCTTGGTCACCGAGTCTATCGAAAGCCGACACACACAGACCGTTACCTACACAAGGACTCCAACCACCATCCCAGACAAAAAATGTCAGTTATCAAGACACTGGTCCACCGAGCTAAGACCATCTGTGAACCTCAACACCTACAAAACGAGTTACGCCACTTGGACTCGGCCTTCCAAGCTAATGGATTCTCTGCACATGAGATACGGAGAGCTCTTCACCCAAAGAAAGCTTCGCAGACAAACCAGGATGAGGAAAAACCAGCTCCGATGGGGAAGGCTTTCTTGCCATACATTCGTGGCATTACGGATCGTATCGGAAGACTGCTAGAAGCTTGTAACATCAAGCCGATATTCAAGCCCACGACGCAGCTACGGAATTTTCACCGTTCGGTCAAGGACCCACGTGATCCACTATCGTCAGCTGGAGTTTACAGAATCCCCTGCTCATGTGGCTCGGTATACGTGGGCACCACCCAAAGAAGCATTAAGACCCGCCTGTCGGAACATGAACGTAATTGCCGCCTCTGCCACTTCGACAAGTCAGCGGTTGCAGAACACACCCAAGAGGATGGGAATCATACCATCGAATTTCAGAACACGAAAGTTCTAGCTACCACAACACATTTTTTCCCACGTATGCTTCGAGAAGCCATCGAAATATTCAAGCATCCCAACAACTTTAACCGAAAAAACGAGGGATTTCAGCTCCAAAAAGATTGGTACCCAGCACTGAGAGCCACTCGGTATCACAGTGCAAACAACCAATCAGGATCGAGAACGTCCGCGCCACAGCGCTTGGCCAATCAGAATCAAGTGAGTCGATTCCCCGCTCCGACCGTGCCTATAAATACAGCCGTGACTCAAGCCATCGCGCCACTCGCACGTCAGCCGCCGGCGAGGCAAGGTCTCCGAAGTTGTCGTCGCCCGGCCCTGCGCCACTGAAGATGTCGACCGCAGTGATCGACGAAACGTCTGGAACGCAAGTTTCACATGGACCACGGCCAACCAGCCCGGAAGCAGTATATTCTACAAGAATCATTTTTAATTTGTTTCAAATAAATACACATTTTTCCACACACATTTATAAGCTAAAAGTTACAATAATATAGTCCAAAATAGATATAATACTGTGCTCTCTTGGGATATCATAATTACGATGATCCCACAAGATGAGCGTTAACCAAATAAATTTGTTTAGTAGCATGAGTGTCATTTTCCACTTGAGCAATCTTACTTCTTACTATTTGAAGCTAAATGGATAGGCTGAATTTTGGTCCAGAGATAGATTCGAATCTGGAATAACACAAAGGCTTTGTCTTGGTAAGACCTTATACATTCCCTCAGTGTATAAAATATTTTACATTGTACAAAGAGTTTTAGAAGTTTGCCTATAAGTGCATAAATAGTAATAGCTTAATAAATAAGATAACTGCTTGCGTTTGTATTGATAGTGTTATCATTAGGAGCGGATGCTGCGGTCCGACTCCGAATGGATCTTATGTCAGATAACCGGATGGTGTTATGCAGGCGAGATTCTATAGTCAAGTATTTTAATTTTTTACAGACTGGACTCCGCGGTGAAAGCCTCGGAGGATACCAAGGACCATATTATTCCCGGGACCGGAGAATAACGCAAAGAAGGTGACCATTGATAGCACCTGAATAATTCATACTAGACCTAATATCGTGACAATATTTGGATAAAACCACTCTTGTCACTGTCGGCGTTCCAGCCGTTTTAGAACCTACTGGTTTGGTGCGCGACGACGGCCAGATGGAATGACGTTGGTGCCTTGGAAGATGGCGAGTCATTTGGTGTGGCATGCAACATGTGCTGACACCCTTGTGCTTTCACATCTTCCAGGGACTGGAGACTGCGCCTGCGCTGCTGCTGCTACGGCAGAGACCCTCAAACGGCACAAACATAGTACTTTAAGTGTTAATTATATATTTGAGCCATTTAAGGTCGATACGCTGTGTTCATATAGTCCAAGTGCCCGTCTATGATTTAAAGATATTTCTAAACGATCATTAGACGCTACCCGTGACCAGAAGGATTGGTATTGCCATTTACCCTGGCTATGCCGCCAGCCTTCTGGCCTCCTTCCCTCTTGACATCGATGGGGAGGAATTCCTTGACGCCTGAACCTGCAGGTTTGTATATATTATGAATTATTTTTAATATTTATATTTAGATAATTCTAATTCACAGTCGACAAAGCAGATACGGTTGCACCTTTACATACAATTTTATATGAAAAAGTGCAACCGTATCACCTTTTTCCACTGTACATATTGTAAATAAAATCACAAGAAGGAAGAGTTGTAGTCGTTTTTTTAAACGGTCTAGTAATAATTATACTTATCTATGATCAATTCGTCACAAACACACCATTTACATTTTCGGAGCCGGAGGGGGAGGTTATGTCGGACTCGAACCGACTAAACCGCACGCCGTCTGTGGGTCGTTGTGCTAGGCCGAAGGTGAGGTTGTCTCGTGACATATACCTCGCACCCCGGTTGACCCAGGGATATTCCTCTCGGTCTGGCCCTCCTCGGGAGGGGGTCCCCGACTCGCCCCCGGTATGGGCCTTTTTACAGTATTGGTGTGGATGAAAAGATCTTTCTGTTAAGAATTTGAACAATAGACGTGTATTTCTGATCCTCAATAGTTTTTATTAGATTGATACTTAGGTAACTTTAGTAATACTGTTATTTTAGTAATAGTGTAGCGTTAGTCCCAGTCGCATCCGAAGCTTTTCAACTTGGAGTCTGGGGTCCGTTTTACCGGTCTATCTGCTGATTTGGCTGAACTTCGAAATTTTCCGTGAAGCGACTGCCACCTGACCTCCACAACCCAAAGGCGATGTCGAAGCATTGCAGTTAGACCAAATATGAATACAATATTTATAGATATATACCATATACCCAGAAATAAACGATTCATGCAATTGCATAGCAAAGAATTATAAATAGTTCGATGGCTTACTCCAAAGTATTACCATCCCGACAAACTTAATTGGCCAATAAAACAGACTGGGTAATGATTTGTGCATCAATTGATAGCACATTGTTAATAATTATTCACGTTCATTGAATAACATATACCGCGTTATCGCTCATTCAGAGATATTCATTCAAAACGACCTAAATAACGGTCTATGAAATGTTAGAAGTGCGTATGCGTCTGCGATATCGTTTGTCTGATTAATCATGTAGTAGTTATTCTCGTATAATAATGTATATTTGCGACCGTAGTCTTATTAGATACCTATTTATTACCTAATGAATTTTGATGATTGCCTGGCAATGGCGCCCCCACCGGGTCCAGGTAGAAAGGGTAGGCCCAAAAAGTCCTGGCTTGACGTCGTGCAGGGTGACATGCGTGCAAATGGTCTCATTACCGTGGACGCCCAAGATAGTGCGAAGTGGAGGAGAAAGAGGCGGAAGGCGAACCCCGAGCTCCGAGGGCATCTTGGCTTCGGATACAATCGGGATACCGTCTAAATGTCGAAGATAATGAGGATGATTATTACCTAATGACTTCTAGATAGACTAGACTAGACTCATATGCAAGCGATGTTCACACCCTTTCTGGAATCGAGATGGGGACACGGTGGTTCCCACTTTCCACACCCGGAGAATTAGCTGAAATATAACAAAAAGTTCTTATTCTAAAGAACTTGTCTCAAATATTTAATAGGCATTTCTAATGTCAGTAATACAACGTGATGAGGTACCCCCATACATTTAACCAAATAAAAAACCTCAGTGGTCCCATATTTTGACTGAGAACCTATTGGCTGGTAAAACCGCAGTAGCTCGATTTTGCTCTTTCTTAAAAATCATAAATTTGAATGGCTTCGTGATGCAATGCTAAACGTGACTGCTAATCGTGAGATCCGACCCAGATCAGGCAAAAGCGATGGCTTTTTCTATCACGATAATCTTTACTGTAGTCTCAAATATGGGACTGAGCCCAGCAGGTAGCAGATACGCTTCCATTTTCTTAAATAGTTAAACGTGAATTGGGAAAGGCTCAGAATATTTATTTGTTCGAGGTATATATAATATTTGTAGTTTTATACTATCATATTGTCCAACTTAAAAACAGAAACCCAATTTTCATACAAAAAAATTAGAAAATAATTAGATCAGCTAAATGTTTCTACAACCCCATTTTACCTGGTAGGAATTCGATGGCACAAATTTGTCACAAATTTTGACCGGGTGGGTACCACCGTGCACTATTGCGAAAATCCCTCCTTAATAATCCAATCTTGTTCTTCTTGTCTTGATTGTGTGCAGGGGTCAGCAAGGGCAAGGCCAGGCAGGGGGGATTGTGGTCGCAGTACTAGTAGGACCAGTAGGTCTTAGCGAAGTCTAGTGGGAACGCGCCGAACAGGGAGACCCGTAAAAACGGTAGCGCCGCTGGCCACCCGCGGCATTGTACAGGGGCCCAACTGGGGTTAACCACCCTGGGAGGTTGCCCCACCAGGTTGCGCTTAATTCCGATATGGTTCGTCGTGCCGGTTGCATGCGCAGGAGCTGTTTCCGAACGCGGCTTTAACGCCCACCACGTGATCTGGTTGGGCAATGCCAAAACAAACCATGCAGGAAGAGCCACTCACGCATTTGCCCTGGCGCGTGACTTGACCCAATTGGTACACGAGGTCACTAGGATACCAAGAGAGTCGGGCATAGCACCCTCTCTGCTGGACCGTCTGCTGACGAGTCTCCCAGACCAGTACAGTGTTTCGATGAATGCCGCTTTAGGCAACTCCGACCATTGTCAGGTCCGCTCGAAGGTGCCCAATGTAGCGCCCCCACGACACGAACAGGGGATTTGTCTTTCGTACTTTCGTCTTTGGCACTACTCGCCAGCGGACTGGGGTACCCATCTTGGGGGTGAGGCTATGAACAAGGACGGCGAGTCACTGGCAATTAGTATTGACATCGCCAAAGATTTTGATAGAGTTTGGCAGAAATCACTTCCTGAGGACTTCACTTCGGAGAAATCCTGAGGTCACGAACACCCCCCAGCCTTTGCAGATGCATCTATAGAGATGTTGCTTTCTTTGCAGTATTTTACCGTTTCTACCATGGTGAATGTTCTGATGAGTTTTCCCATTAGTCCTAACACGTGCAGGGCTTAGATGTCACCCGCATACGGTGCATAATATTCCTTCAAGAACCAAGCGGTTTGGTGAATCATTCATTTGCCTCACTATTAAGACCTGGAATTCCTAGCCACCCCACGTGTTTTCTTCTTCCTACAGTCCCGGGTCATTTATGCGGGGCGTGAAAAAGCATCTGATGAGGCCGTCAAGCTGAGTGCCAGCATTGTTAACATGGTAAATGGTGACCCTCTTTCCGAGAATTTGCCTTTAGCTTACCTATATGCGAGGTGAAGTCAAGTTGACGTGTCCTATATAAAATAAATCAGTAAGGGCAAAGTTACTTAAATTGTGAATTGTTTGAGGTATGGAGGGATTAAGTTGGGTCAGTTAGGGTTTGAAGAACATGCCTGAGGGATTCACCTTAAACCCTGGCCTCTAAAAACCCGAGAAGACGAAATGAAAGACGAATGAAGTTAAAAAAAATTTGAAGCATATTTCTAAATCCAAAATTTGCTTTTTTATAGCTGTCTAGCCTTCATTTGAATTTCGAATGTCATCAATTACCCTCACAAACAAATATAGGAAGCAATTTTCAAATGTCACAGTTTCCAGATTTAGATTAGTTTTTTATTCATTTCCTCCACTATGCGCAGATATGCCGCTGTGAATCGCTTTATTCCTCTGTGATCTTTGACCTGTCGTGCAGTAATCAAAGCCCCGCCGCAGCCGCCGCACTGACTAGTGTCGTCGAACTTTCGTCAGACTGGACGACATGCTTAAGAAAATTTATGTCAATGTCACTGTCACATTAGCTAATTTAAACGATAAGCATTATAAAATATCGCCATTTTCATTTTAATATATTGAAAGTGTTAAGCAATCCCGTAATACGGAGTGGGAGAGCATATAACCGACTTTTATTTCCAATTTCCCAATCCACAGATTACTTGATAATTGTGAATCCAAAATTTACCTGAAAGTGTCTATGGAATTTTTATTTAACAGAATTTGAAGAAAAACAGCTTTAAATTTATCTCAGTACTAGCTGTTGCCCGCGGCTTCGACTGCGAGGATGTCGGTTATCGCGACGAAACATAGCCTATGTCCTTTCTCAAAGTCTAATCTATCTCTATACCAAATTTCATCAAGATCGGTTCAGTAGTTTCGGCGTGAAAGCGTAACATACAGACAGACAGAGTTACTTTCGCATTTATAATATTAGCATGGTAGTATAGATTCACTTAGGTAGGTACTGAAAGATTTTAACTGTATATAAATACTTAACAGTGCAAAGGAAAACTTTTTTTGAGTTTTAATAGATTTTTCTATAGACGTTAGTTCACAATAGATGTTTTTTTTAGTACAGGTAGAAACGTATTAAATCTAGATACTTAGACAATATCAATAATCTGTTTTAGTATATCAGCTAAACATTTTTTATTCATATCTACGTTTCATGTATTTCATCAACTCTAAAAACGGCCCTCAAAGTTAGAGTTTCAACGACCTAACCATATCTCTGGGCGCTGCTGACTAAGCGCCATATATCTTGAGCAATAATATCACACAATAACCCTCATATAGGCAATTTAAGCGCCATTATTTTTCACTATATCCACCGTATCTCTACGCAAGCCGCTCCTACATAGGGTAAGGCCAGAAAAGCAGCGATTTTCAAATCATTCCACTACGATCGACTTAAAATGCTACTTTTATCTGTTTGATGCCCACTAATGATAAAACTGAAGAGTTTGTTTGTTTATGGTGCCCGTTACTAAGTGTGCGATTTTAAAAGATTATTATATTATAGCACTAGCTGACCCGGCGAACTTCGTACGGCCAATATTTTTCGCCCGCGTGGCGTCAGATCCCGTTCCCGCTGCATCCTCTACTATATTAAACATGTATTATACATATAAACCTTCCTCTTGAATCACTCCATCTATTATAAAAACCGCATCAAAATTCGTTGCGTAGTTTTAAAGATATAAGCATACAAAGGGATATAGGGACAGAGAAAGCGACTTTGTTTTATACTATGTAGTGATGTTGGAGGAAGGAAGGTTGTAGGCTACCTATTGTATATTACGCTATCACTAAGAAAAGAAGCATCTACATGTGATGCCACAGTGTCACTGAATTCCTCCTAAATCGATTTTAATGACAACTCACTAACGATTATTTTTTTTTTTTTTAAATATGTACAATATAACGTAAATGATACTAAATTAAATTTAAAACTAGAAACTAAAACCAGCTAAACTTGCGATTTCGATATGAATCTGGTAGACGGCGTTGCAATTGGGCTCTAGGATTTTCCATAACTTTTACTTCTCACGATAATTTTAATGTGTACAGGATAAAGATCCGGACAGCTGTTTCATTGCTCTGATATGCACACACAATATTGTTAGCACAGAATTAATATCCCTATCAGAGTTATCAACTGCCCTCGAACTTCATGGCCCTACGCCAAAATAAATCGAACAGTATCCGTACGCCGGCGGGCCTTTTGATCTGGCGCATTCGCTTAAGTTATGTGTCCCTGGCGGCCACCTCGTTGCCCATGATACATGCGTTCAGTTCTCGGGCCATGCTAGCAAATTAAATTGTAATATCAACGTATTAATACTCGTTTGTAAGTGTGTTTTGAACTTGTGAGGTAGAGTGTAAGCTATTTGATTAGTTAAGCGGTGATTTGACGATATTCAGATATTTCTGTGCTGAGGGCCTTTTCTTTTTTTAATTTGCGGAAGTCCATATGGAAGGTTATGTCAGAGTCGAACCGACCAAAACCGTACGGGCGTCCCGGTCCATCAGGTGCCGAGGGCCGAAGGTGAGGCCTCTGGTATATCCCTTGCACTCCGTCAGCCGAATCCAGGCCATCGAAGGCTCCCTTAGATGTGGGTCTTGCTGCGTTGAGTGCTGCTATCCCTGTATAACGATTGTGTAACTTGTGAATAAAAGGATAGCTCTTCTGTAACATATGTATGCAGATGAGGATATGAGTATTTAATATTTAGATAGTACTTACCTATAGTTCAAATAAGACTCTGTTAGAACAGTTTTGCAGGCTTTTTGTCAACATCATAGATATTTCATTGTATGATAAATAAAAAATAAATTTAAAAAAAGATTCGTTAATTCCTGTCTCGGTAGTGCTGGTGGACTTGGTACCCATCAGTGCCGACTGGTCATAGTATCGGCGACTATTTCTGCATGTTGTTCTACCTGTAACTTGTGCCGTTTTTGGAAAAACACTACAAATCGATTAAAATAGGATAAGTTTGAATTGATCTAAGCGGGGTTTGAATCCGCGATCTTTACCGTACGGAGGCAATGCTTTGACCACTAAAAAATATTAAACTTCTTTAATAATACACGCCCTGATTTACATTCCAACTAAATTACATCAAAGCAACCGCCATTTTCTTATCGTCGCGGAAATATCTTACATTTCTGGCATTTAGACTAGTACTCCACAGTTCAAAGGTGACTTACACGATACAATAGGTAACTAAAACTAAGAAAATAACAAGAATATTGCTCTTAAGAGCAATATAACTGGTATTTGGTACAACGGAGCACAATAATTCAGGAAATTGCCGAAATATACCGCCGGAATAGCCCATAAAGATGATTCATGGCCAAGAAATATACCAATAGTTTTATCGTAGGTACTATTGCACCGTTTCTTATTTTATTTATAACATAACTATATCATATCAAACTATGGGTTTGTTTCTTTCAAGAATTGGGTACTTGATTTTTAAGATAATCACTTGTATTTATGGAGTAGAGTCATATTCTGTCCTTCGTGGTTTTATTGAACGTCAAAGCTTGAAATTGTATGGAAAGTTTTATGAATCGAATGGATCCCTGTATGATTACCTACCTTTAAACGATATCCTCCTTCCTGCCAACTTCAACTTCCGCTTGACTTAAATAAAGGTCAGCCCCCCAATATTCAAACACACGTCCTGATCATCCACCTGAATCTCGTGGAGGCGGACACAGGGAAACATATTGACTGGCGTGGCTAACGTGGCTCTGGTATACTTGACATTGGCGATGATTTTATAATACATTTTACTAGACATTGGAAAAATTGTGGCGATTTGCTGCAGTGGCCATTTTAAAGACGTTGAAGTTAATAAATGTGAATTGCCCACTCATTTATATGAAAGTTACTTTATAGAACTTAATAATGAGTATTACTATGTACAACTGTGTAAGTATGTTCACACACAACACTGTGTTTGCTTTAATGATGTCTCTGCTAGACACGTCAAAACACTTTTAACGATATTTCTAAATCTTACTGTTTGCATTGAAAATGTTCACGTCACTTTGATCAGTGTGAAAACTGAGCTATAGGCGGAAGTGTTGGAATCTCCACATACAAAAAATACTGTTATGAAATAAAATAGTATGACGTAACACTTTATTATTATTACAATTGGGTGAGTTACATTCAAAATATGATATTATATCATTTTGACAGCGTTGTATCCCGATTGCATCAGAAGCCTTTAGCTCAGAATCTGGGGATATCCTTCCAACCTATTTTCGGTCATCTTTTTCTGGTTGATTTTGTCCTGGGCATCTCTGGTAGTAGCTAGTATCATCTACGTCATGCGTACCAATAGTCAAACGAACAAATGGAGGTAATTACAGACGTAATTTTTACAGCTCATCTCATTAACTCATTTTCACAATATTCCTTCGACCATAATTGAAATTATAAGCGACAAAAATAAGACACAATCATATTGTCACGTCGTATACAGCAAATTAATACAAGCGAGTTATCTGCTGACCCCTGAACCGCTCTTGATTCCGTCTATATTAGTGGTACATGATGTTTTCATCACTTCTCTGTCTCCATTGCCTAATTATTATAATATTGAATTAACGCAACAGCTGTTATTGATTTCTTGTGCCATTGATTGTGTAAACTATTAGATCATAAGAGCCGCAGTGTTCTATTTTTAAGCATTTTATTCGTAGATAAAACATTTCGATATAATGTTTTTCTGTATTGATTTAGGTACCGTTGATATATATACATATATTCCTGTCTTTCTATGTGTAATCCTAAAAGAAGAAACCCAGTTTTTGCCCTGACAATTACATCACTTATTACGGAGCAATTACATCACGAGCGGGAAGAAACCTTTTGCCATCAATCCGATACTTTCAATCTTATAAAGGAGATTTTATGGACTGAATGAATTAAAGAAAGATTTAAAATTAACTACGTACGACCTTTGCGAAACAAATTTACTACTTACTAAAGGAATTCAATCTCGAAGGCCTATTTACAACTTATTCCGGGTTTTTCTTAACAGGAGTCACTTATTTAACTTAGTATAGGTACTTGTGATATACTATAACTTTCCCGGCACGAATATACCATTCGTTCACTTAATACTAAGTTTAAATAACAGTAAACTATATTTTGTTTTGTTTCAGTAGTGCCAGACACCTTACTCGTTACCTCTCATCCCATATTGTCTATTGGATTCTGTTCTGAGAACATACAATTTAACCTTTTTTTGATTATACAACTTTAATACATAGCAGGGGCATGAACCACGCATACTACTATACACTATTTCAAGGCTGTACACAAAAAAAAGAGTTCCCAAGAACGCCCTTACGGTGTAGGTGTCAACCCGGTATTAAACAGTGATGAAACACGCAAAAAAAGACGGGTTGCATTGTTACCGCAGAAGTGAAAACATTTTCTTTCTTCGTTATATAAATAGAAAAAGATAAAAAGAAATAATATAGCGCCAATCATCTGGTAATTTTCTGTCAGAAGAAATTAATAAATTACAAAAAGAAAAAATAATCACAAAAAGTAATAAATTACAAAAATAAAAAATAATCACAAAAAGCGTCAGAAGGCCAGGTTTGAACCGAGTACTACCTAAAACCATAATGGCTTACAGTCGAAGCGTTTACCGCTAAACTACAACTCTATTTATCGAAACTTGCAAAATAGGCAGTCTATAGCTAATATTGTATGACATCAGTCGTCGGTTACGGTTCAAAGGTCAAGCGATTCTGACGCGCGAGTTTAACAATTTTTACCCATCCAACGCCGCTAAAGAAGTTTTCACTTCAAAAAACAACTAACAAATACAGTTACATTCTTATTTACTGTCATGAGCTATCTTAGATCACTTGCAGGAGCCGTGTCTCTGCCTCCGTCTCGTCACTTCTCATCTTGCGGTCTCTCTGTCTCAGATATAAGGGTTATCACTCAACCCTAATAAATTACCGAATTCGCTCCTTTGTAAGTGACCGACGCTGATAGCGTAGTTATTGAAAATTAATATTACTTTCGACGCAATTAAAAATGAGGTTGGAATGTTTTTGGGTCATGTTAAGGCCAGTCGACTATTTGTGCCTAATGTCGGAACTTTGAATGATTAAGGAAATGGTGCTGATTCTGTTGTATATATCACTAAACTGGGTGTATTGTGTACAGATGCCTTTTCTTCATCATCCTAGTGTTAAGGAAGCTTTCACCTTGGAATCTGGGGTCCAATTTTTCCAGGCTAACTGTGGATTTGTCTTACATTGGTTTTTGCTCACCTTACTAGTCCATACACCACAGGCGGATGATAATCTTTCTAAATAAACTATCTTCATTCTTTATATGTGGTGGGAAACGGGTTCAAAATGGTAGTGCATTCTTCAGAAATATTTTTTATTTATTAGACTGTATGCACAAGTCCATATAGGCAGATTTAGGGGACTTTGACTAGTAAAGATGGTGCAGGAAAAGACTTTGTAGGTGCATTATTGAACTTAACAATATAGAAAGAATGATAATAAAAATAAATCTCATAATTTACGATTCAATTTTTCTAATTAAATCACCCCTTGACTTTAATTTATTAAACTGTTGCGTTCATTAATACGATTGGTTTTTATTGCAAATAAACACACAGGCAGAATTAGCGGAACACAAAAAGGAGAGTATAAAATAGTTAGCTTTATTTTTAAACAAATAAGAATTAAACATGAAACAACAGTTCAATTAATATGTTTTGACATTAATTTGCAACACCATACACATATAACTTTAAGTTTAATAAAAAAAACTTAACTAAACAGAATGCATTTTTCCTAGATTTCGTAGTGACAGAGAAACAGTTGAAATTTTTAGATTTTATGACGGTTTAAAATTAATTAAATGAATGTTTAGTAACAAGTGTTTCCCCCTCGTGCCCTGATTAAGGTTTCCATCCGTGAGCATGCTGCGAAAAATCTAAAATGCATTTTGTTTAGTTAGGTTTTTTTCTTATAAAACTTTAAGTATGGTGGGTATGGTGTTGCAAATTAATGTCAAAACGTGTTAATTTAACAGTTGTTTCATGTTTAATTATTATTTGTTTAAAAATAAAGCTAAACATTTTATACTCTCCTTTTTTGTGTTCCGCTAATTCTGCTGGTGTGTGTATTACCATATACTCATTCTAGAATCATACGTAAGATCCGATTCCCAAACTTTCAATCAATAATACCAACATCATGAAAATGTTATCCAATCATTTCGAGAACTAAGAATGTGTTTAACAGTTTCCTCGAAGTCAATCACTATATAGCGAACAATATAACGCGTAGTTAGCTACTCGTATCTCCCTGCGGTCGTCAGCCGTGAAATTCTAAATAAGACGGTGTGGGCCGTCAGCGATGATTTGTAGTCAGTACTGTTCCATTGTGTCGCTCTATTGTGCTAGAACATTGTGCTACCGACGGTTACAACGTTGCGTTAATATGTACTTGTCCCTGATTTGTTCGTAACTTTAATGTTGGTAGCGTTTTGTGGCTCTATACAAGAATACATGTTGTTTGCCTACCAACCGTTATTGTCTATTAAGATCGTGTACGCGTTGGTGTTACTTACCTAATACGCGTTTTGTTTGAGTTGTAATATCAATGCCAACGTTACAGCGAGTAACTTTTAATTCAATGGAGGAATGAAATGGGCGAACAGTTTATTTCATTTTAATGTGAGAGTCCGTTAAAGTAAAGAAGCTTCGCTGTGGATAGTTTACTGCTTAGAATACCATTCATGTTTTCTATACAGGTACCTACACCACGCCCTCTAATTATATTCTAAGTCACCGAACACCTTAAAAAGTTATATAATATAACTAGCTGTTGCCCGCGGCTCCACCCGCGTGGCATTCGGATTGCGGCTTTGAAGTTGGACCATATATAAATGTTTACAAAATTTTATCAAAATACGGTCAGTAGTTTCGGGGTTTAACGCGAACATACATCGTCACACAAAAAAAATATATAAGATAAACATGTTTAGAAATATTTTAAAATTATCCTCTTAAAGAAATATCTGGGTAAACATTGATAGATTGGGTAAATATAAAGATAAATAAAAATTAGAAGCCAACTATGGATGCTGGAAAGTTGTAATCGTAACTTATGACGTGTACAACAACAGGGTTCCTTTCAACAATATATATAGTTGGAACTAAAAAGTACTTATACAATGAATGAATATTGTATACTACACAAATATTGTACACTACAATCACAATAAATATAAATTGTGCCGACATCGATTTAGTACACGACCATAGGAAAATATATTCCGAGTGCAGCAAAAAATCCAATACAAACGCTAATAAATAAACCAATTTATATAAATTCCGTTCATAAACGGTTACTGAAGATAATACAGATAAAAAATACACTAGGCACGTACTATTGGCCAAATACGAACGAAAATAATTTAAATAAAGAATTGTAACAGCATTGCAGCGTCGGAATGTATGCGCCGCTCACTGTTGCCAACCGAATAAAAATAAATCACATGTGATTTATTCTAGCTGCGAAGTCACATGCTATGTTCCGGTCCGTTGCAGCGTGGTATGTATGACAACTCTCTTGCATAGGTTACTGCATAGAATTTTCTATTCAAAGAAATCCTGATGCCTTTTGTTCTATAATATTTTTGAGGAAATAAATTCTTGGTGAAGCATCTATAACGCGTTCCAGAAATAACAATTTTTTACATAACATCATCTTGTATTAAGTTCAAAATCATTGATAAAATATTATCCTCACATGTTATAGAATAAGTAGCCATAATATAATAACATCATACCCAACGATGGATGACTCCGCCATTTCAAAATTAAATTCAAATCATGCAACATCGTCACTCCCTCCGGAAATTGAAGCTAGCGACGCCCGCTTGACCCGGCCTGTCAAAGTGACAGGTGTCAAAACGCCCCGCTTACTATATCTAAAGGCAAAAGCATCCTTGTCCTCTGACCGTGAAGATTTCCGATAAAAATAAAAAAGTAACATTTTGTTTTAAAACATCTTCAATTTACAAATGTTGACATTGAACCTGAATATTTCAAAAGACAATGAAATTGACACTATCTCATTTGTTTTAATTTTTGAAGTATCGCCTAATGGCTCATAAAATGGTTTGATATGCTAAAATTTTCTGTATCCTGTTACATTAAATCGACACTAGTGCATGAAACGCCAACATACAAAAATGATTTTTATTATTTAAGGCAACATAACACTAAAAATTAAAAACCCGACTGACGCCGAAAAGATCGAAACAAGTTTGATAGCAGGCGGTCCCCATTAATTTTGATCCGGTTAATGATTTGCAAATGGGTATCGCTTGCTATCAAACTTGTTACGATCTTTTTAGTACCAGTCGGGTTTTTTATTCTGGGTAATTTATTTATTTTTTTGGTTTGGTTTGGTTATTATACTATTATTTGTAATCAAATTCCAATTTACTTCATTTTGATACCCAACTCGATAAGTTTGTGTGATTATAAATTCGTCATATAGCTTTTATTTACCGAAGAGTATCTTTCATTTGAGACATCAATCATTTAAATCTGTACAGTGGTTCAGAGAATATGAGGTAATAAAGAATATTACAAACATACATACATACAAGACACACGCGAAAAACATAACCATTCTTGGCAGACGGGTAATAAAATAGAACAAATTGTAACAATTTTAAATGGAATAGGTAAAACGAAAAAAATATAGTTGATACCTATAAAACAAAAAAGAATCCTGTTAAAAAACAAAAGAGATCTGAATAAATGATTTGACAACTGTTTCAAAGCCCAGCAGACATTTTTGTGGCCACTGGTGTGGGCTAGTAGTCACAAGTGGTCACAAAAATGTCTACTGGGCAATTTTTTTTACACATTTATGACAAAACTAGTGGTCAGTAAAAAACATGTTTCCCATTCTAAATAGAAGTGAACGGCAAATAAAGTTATTAAAATAGCCGTCTTAGACAATGTTTGGATACAATCTCCGATTATAAGTTAACTGCTTGTAATAATGCCCATTAGATCAATCATGTTATATCTCCGGTAACTATACAGAGTTGTACGGTCAGCGTCAGAAATATCTTGACTGCAAAGTTTCAAAATTATTTTAAAACCAAGGTATTAAGCGCAAAACGAACTGTTTTATCGATTGAAATTATATTATCGTCTGAACTAAAGGTGTGGACGAAATATCAGAACAATCGGTGAACAGAAAAGGGGAATTCGAGGCATTAAGATTATTTCGAGTACTTTGTTTACCAAGATATTTTTGACGCTGGTTGTACATAAAATAGAAACTTAAAAATCAATTCATGACCCGTGGGGTCAAGTGGAGATGGTTCCGATAAGACTATGGTATGGTTAGAAGTGCACCATAAACGGGCAACGGAGCGAGCATCGATATTTCCAATAAATTCTTTGCTATATTTCTCAGGACCAATAGATAAAGTTCTATGATGTGCGCATACGACTCTTCCTAGAGGCCTGTATTGTATGGAGACGGCTTCACGGGAAAATAATTCAAATAAAGAAGTTATTTTTTGTAAAGTGTAGTGGTAATCTAAATTAGTAGTGTTAGTGTTTGTGTGTGCCAACACTCTTTCCTTTGCACTGAGCGGGAGTTGAACTCACAGTTTTGTAGACGTTGACGTAGCAGCTTCATCTAATAGGTAATCTGTGGTAGTAGTCCAACGCTGTACCACTACGTCACACAGGGTGTCGTAATTTATGTTTTATTATGATAAATTAATAATAGGTATCGTCTGAAATTGCTTTGTAATTTTTTATTAAAAGTTATTTTATTTATGTTTCATACAACATAATATATATTATCCTACTAAACCTACTCCCACTGATATTACATACATACATGACAGTTTGGGCCTTGGGCTTGTCGGCCGCGGGCCGCCAATATGATATAAAAAAATGTTTGGATGTTTGAATAGATCTGGCTTAGATTTGGATAGATTGTCTGGAATAACACATAGACTACTTTATTGATTTCCCATTTTCCGTTATTAGTTTCCCATGGGTTTTTCCATGTTTCCAAATGGAATCAAAATTCCACGCAGGTGGAATCACCGGTAAAAGCAAGATTGGTCAGAAAAAAATCAATTGATCACTCCGAAGTTAAACTATTCAAACACAAATTTATAAGTGCAAATTTATATAAACAAAGCCACTGCCACACTATACTGCTCCGCTATAGTAATGAAGACATACTGTAGTGTGCCACGCCCTCACTAAGCGGATAATTGAGTCATTATAGGTGCGCTGCGCGTACGCCGGTCTCGCTATCTGCGATCGCCGATGTGAGCCGATGGCGGCCGATCCGGCCTCGGGTACTGCCGTGACGCAAGCTTGTTTTACGAGATAGCTTGTGATCATGGTGTCTTGTCTTTACGAGAAATTTGTAAAACATATCTTATAGAGTTAAGAATCTCTGGTTATTTAGAAAACAAAAACAAATTTGGCTTTGAGTAAGACACTATGTCCTTTTCCACTGTATTTTAATTTGTATTAACCTGACCCGTTTCGACACACAGATTCTTTAAGATTTATTTTGACGATTTTTTTTTAATACTGTGGAACAGTACAAGCGCCATTCCTACTGTATAGCAAGTTCCACCAAGTACCATAAAAGTGCAAAATGAATGATTTATTAAAAATTTAATTACAATTCTCATTTCACTTCTTGCTCGTGGAAGTCTGAATTTCGGTATACCGTGATCTTCGGAGTCGAAATCCAACCTCACTCGCAAACAGTAACAGTATGTGCGATGATGTCGTGTGATTGTCGGACAGGGCTTTGGTGTAGTTTTTCCTACGAAGGGGTCAGATGTTGGAACTGCCATATAATCCAAAATATACTAATCCATGAAGAAAGGTGATGCAAGCTGGATGATGCAGTCGCAATTGGCATTCGAATGAAGAAGAACAATTATGGACAGAAACTTGAAGTACTCATAGCGCAACGACTAATAATCTTTGCAGTACGGTTTCGACGTATGTATACTCGTGAAAGTCAAGATAAACGTATGAAAAGGACGAGTAAGAGTGAGGACTTCGGATACCAAAATGCAAACTTTCAATGCAATTGGAATTGGCACTCGCATCACAGATTAGATCATAGTTACTTCGTAGGTCAGATGATGATGAGATACGGTTGCGATGCGATTCGGTGAGCAAGTCGGTTCGGTTGTTAACTTTTTACATAAAACCCAAAACCATAAACAATATGAACTGTCAGATTGAAGTGACATTGACAGTCTAAAAGTATTTCCACCTGTCAATCTGTCTACGATGGTTACGACTTCAAAAATAACATCTCAGTATTCAGATAAACACTATTATAAGCTTTTCGCAGATGTTAAGTGATAGTTCACAGATTAAAAATACAAACTATAATAAGCAATGTATCTACCCATTTATGTAGCTACTGGGATTAGTGCAGCCATATTTGTCATCGGGCCTATTATGGTTCGGAGAGGACCACACCAAGAGTAAAACATCAATTTCTATTTAAATAGCAATATACCAACTGTTACACGCCCTTTAGTCACTTGATCCCGTTCTCGCATCCCGTAGGAACCTCTTCCTGAAGTATAAAGTAGCTCATCTATTATTCCAGAGTATTATCTATCTCTGTACCAAATTTAAGCCATATTCGTACAGAAGTTTTAGTGTAATTCAGGAACAAACATCTTCACAAACTTTCACATTTAAAATATTTTGATTCTTGAAGGAATGCAATCATACAGGGATTATGAGGGCCAGGCCTATGGCTATAGGAGCTACAGATGATCATCCACGGCTGAGTTGATAGTAAAGTGTATGGGAAATATTTTAGGTGGTTACTTTAACTTGTAGTTTCTTGCAAGACCAGAATTTACAAGACAGAAGAGTAGCTATTCAGTAAAAAAACTAAATTAGGGTACTTTGATAAATATTAAAATAAGTGATGAAATTACCTATGGCTCTCTTTCATGTTCCATTGGCTCATGGTGTACGATTAAGAACAATGTATTGTACAAAGCTTTTGTCAATTTTGTGGCCTTGAAGTTCTTGGAGGGACCTCAGTACCTCAGGAGGAGGGACATCACATCCCCATATGCCTACAGCTACGGGCTGCACTGTATGTTTATATTTTTATATTTTTTCGTTGTTTCAGTGTTATTAGATGCTCTATAATGCTAACAGTCGTCTCACTTTGGCTTTTGTAAGTTATCATTATAATACATACTCCATATCGATCTATACTACTAAATATAATTCAAGCACTAGTATTATTTTAACAAAAAATTACCAAAAGTCTGGTAGACTTAATAATATTTGCATTGGAACTGTGTCTGGATTTTTAGATTGAATAGAATTGCTAACCGAGACCAGCCCCTCTAGACAAGTGGCCTGGCGTTTGAGGGAATAGAATTACGAATTTACGGGATTTAATACATTCGTCAATATATTCCATCAAACGCCGGCTAGCGAATTGCCACTTGTCTAGAGAGGCAGCTGATCGATTTGACACCCATGATTTGGCTGCATAAATAATCATGATTTTATTTTTCAGTTGGGTGACAATTTACATAGCGCAGATGAATCCCCTTATGGGCCCGCGAATGGATAATGCATCACTTGCATGGGTTGGTTACTATTGGGTAAGAAACATTAGAAACATCTGACGACAACACCGGGTCGAACGCAAGGATGATGGTGGTATAACATCGAGGTGTATGAGGCTCCGCAAAGACCCTAAAGGCAGCACAGCCTCTGTGGAGTGATGGTAGTGAACGCAGTCGCTACGCTGGAGGCGCGGGTTCGATCCCCGCTCAATGCAAATATTTATAGGCATGAATACGTATATTTGCATTGGTCTGGGTGTTTCTATGTATAGTATGTATGTATTTATAAAAAAAGAAAGTATCGTAAGTATTATTATCCGCATTCTAGATACCATAACACAAACTAGTTAATCTATGCTTACCATGTGTCTAGATAGCGCTGTATAAAATGTTTTGGAATATTTATTTCTTTACCCCTGCTGATTGACTGACAAGTCTTTGGTGCAAGCTTTCCTCTCGGTTTGAGGTTCGACGGCAGTCGCAAAACTTGCAGCTTTTTAGTTTGTATACAATGTAAACAAAATAAGTAGTTACTAAAATCAGTAATTTTATTCTGTCATCACACCGCTCGCCACTGGCAGGGAATATATCCTCACACATTGTATTGCAACTGGTAACAGTGCTCACAATGAGGTATGAAAGGAAGTTCATTCCACGCACGCTCAAGCTGTGGAATGAACTCCCTGCTGTAGTTTGTCCAAGCAACTACAGGGTTCTTCAGAAAGTGCATTAGAAAACTCGTAAGGATTGGCAGCACGAGTTTGACACCCCTGGTGTTGCACACGTCCATAGGTCACAGTAATAACTTTCCAGCAAGTGGGCCGTATGCCTTTCTGCTAAGTGGTAGATATGAGAGCGGAAACAGCGTGCGTGCTTATAGCGTAGTTATTGCATAGTTAAATCAAACTACGCTATAATCATGCATCTTTTGCGAGAAGTGAAAGTCTCTGTTAATGATGATTAATATTATCAGACATAGTATTCGATCCACACCGTTTTTAAAATGAAATTACTTTTTACCGATTCCATTGCAATTTATTTAATATTAACTAAATTTAGCCCGAAGTTTCGGCTACTATTCAGCAGCTTTGAAAAAAGTGGTTTTATTTCAATTAGTTATATTCTCGTAAACTCCGGACAGTATAATGTGTAACAGTTTTTTTTTATAACACAGGGCGAGGATCCCAAGAAGCTAGGTGGAAAATGAATAAAATGTGAACAGAAATGGTGATATTAACTTATTAGAGCAATGTTATTAAGTTTGAATAATATAGGATATATGACTTTAAGATGTATTAAATTATTTAAAAAAAAACTAGCTAACTACCGCGTAGAATTTTGCTTTCATTCCCGCAATCCATCGGGATCCAATTCCCGGAACAGAAAGCCTATGTGTTATTCCAGACTATAATCTAAGCCTTACCATCAGGCGGGGTGAAATCAAATTGACATGTCCTATATAAAAAAATCTCTGTTTAAGCCTGATCCGTTCATCCGCTAAAGCGTGATTGATTAACAACAGAAATACACACACCGGCAGAATTAGCGGAACACAAAAAAGGAGAGTATAAATTAGTTAGCTTTATTTTTAAACAAATAATAATGAAACATGAAACAACAATCAAATTAACATGTTTTGACATTAATTTGCAACACCATACTTAAAGTTTAATAAAAAAAAACTCAACTAAACAAAATGCATTTTTCGTAAGATTTTTCGCAGCATGCCGGAAATAATAATAGGTACGGATGGAAACCTTAATCAGGGCACGAGGGGGAAACACTCGTTAATAAACATTCATTTAATTAATTTTAAACCGTCTTATAATCTAAAAAATTCTTTGTTTCTCTGTCACTACGAAATCTAAAAAAAATGCATTTTGTTTAGTTGTAGCTTAGTACTAGGTATTATTAATAGTAGTAGTATTATTTTTATTAAACTTTAAGTATGGTGTTGCAAATTAATGTCAAAACATGTTAATTTAACTGTTGTTTCATGTTTAATTATTATTATTTGTTTAAAAATAAAGCTTACTATTTTATACTCTCCTCTTTTGTGTTCCGCTAATTCCGCCGGTGTGTGTATAATGCCATATTTGTAATATTATATAGTAGGATAGAATTTCAAGATGGAGAGCGCTCTACAAACCGAAGGAAGCCGATCTTTGCCGAGTGCTCACTCTTCTTCCCTATATACGAAATAGGTACAGGTACAGTACAGTACAGGTACAGTCGATATACGGTTGCACTTTTTTAAATATATGTAGTTGTATGTGTAACCTTATCACCTCTGTCGACTGTACAGTCAGCATCAGAAAAATGTTGAGCACAAAAGTAGGTACTCATAATGATCTTCTTCATCCTAGCGTTAATCCCAGTCGTATCCGAGCTTTTCAACTTGGGAGTCTGGGATCCGCTTTTTACCAGTCTAACTGTGGATTTGGCTAAACTTCGATATTTTCCGTGAAGCGGACTGCCATCTGACCTCCACAACCCAAAGGCGATATCGAAGCATTGCAGCTAGACCAGTTGTTGGATTTTTGAGGGCTCCAACTACCCGTAACGACTGCCATAGATGTTTGTATGACAACCGGGACCGACGCCGACGGCTTAACGTGCTCTCCGAGGCACGACCAGACCAATGCAAATACCCATATTCATGCATACAAATATTTGCACTGAGCGGGGATCGAACCCGCGCCTCCTGCGCAGCGGCCGCGTTCACTACTGCTACGCCATCGAGGCTGTCATAATGATCTGAATACTAAAATTCCAAATTGTTGTAATCCAGAGTGATCAAACATAACTAGCAATCAGTTTTCCATTATTATATAGGTTAGTAAAGTGTTTACACAACATGCGGATCGATGGTATCCAATAAAGTATACGATCAAAATAAGGTTAACATTGTCATTTAATAAACACACTCAGAAAACTGATTGCTACGAAGGATTGACTTGACATTAATTTGAGTACTTTTGAAACTACTCAAACTAAACATTTTTCTGATGCTGACTATACATAACAAGAATTGAATAGTCTCCAAACATTACCTTCAAGTACGACAATCTAACTATTAAGAGCAGAGGCACTTACCCACTTAAAAACCAAACACAGTAACAGATCAACAAACAAAATGCAATCAAAAACTGGCTACAGCAACGAATTGTAATCGCGCCCGCCCCACAACAAATCTGTGAGTATCGCGAAAGATCAAAATAACATTTGTACCGAAATCATTTATCAGCGTTGATTCTCTTTCCATTTGGCCTCCCCCGACCCACACCACCGCTGCTCGGTATCATTATAGGGTTTGGACATGGTGACGTGAGCGATTATAATAAGTTTTTTACTTGCTTATTAATAGGGTTGTGTTCTATTTCTTATTATTGTAAACTCATTTTACAATATTATAATAAACTGTTAAAGTGAAATATAATAGTTTTAAAGATACATATTTGATTTTGAAAATACAATTTCTTGAGACGCCCGAAAGCACACACACTCACAGCTTGTTGGCGCGTTGTGCATATGTATGGAGTGCAAGAGAATATCGCATTTATGTCAGTCCACGTTGCGTTTACACATGTATAATCTATAGTAAGATTGATTGATTAATTCGATTGTTTATATTTTGACCTATATTGGAAATTAAAAATTATGAAAAGTGATAGTTTCAGTTTAGTTAGGCAAAATCTTAGTTTACAATGCATATTTGTTGGGAAAAAACACGGACATAAAGCAGTATTTATGATGATCCGTTAACTCAGGTTACTACCCTATTCTTGTGGAAGTTTGCTCGAAATTATATTACGAGTCTTTCGCGACGAAAGTTCCGTCCTGGATTTTATGCGTCAGAATACTAATGATGAGGCGACTAACTAACTTACCTGCAGTTTGATTTTGGTTTTCACCAGTTATGACTGGCACTAAAATGGCGCTCGAATGATGTCATGAGTACTAATAAAAATGCCTATATATTGATAATTTATATACTCAAATACACATGTAAATAAAATACTGGATTTTTTTTTTCGAGACGGGGCAGACATGGCAGGTACCTTGAATATTACAATTACAGTGAAACGGTCCTAGAAGACAGCCCACAAGACCAAACATACGCAACATAAGCAAATGCATATTAAAGTAGTAATTAATTAAATATTTATTTGTTTATATCCAATCACTCACTGCTCTCACTAAGTCCAATATAACAATGTAGTATCTAAATTCTTACAATCAGCTATCTTGTCTAATCGCTACCGCCTATGACTGTAACAGTGTCCAAAATCCTAACATGTTCAGACTAATGTGTTTCAGGGGAATAACATCTTTGTGGGGAGTTAGTCATTAATACTCGTTCGCGACGACGTTTAGATTAAAATTTAATATTTGTATTAACTATCTGTGCTTGTTATGAATACGTAAATACTCAATAAACTGACAGATTTCGTACTTGTCGGTATTAAAATGCATTTAAAATTAACGTAAATACTCAATCAACTGATAGATTTTGTACTTGTCGTTATTAAAATACATTTAAAATTAATACGAAATACATACCTAAACTCCTAGACGCCCCCTAGCCAGATAGACTATAGACCTGAAAAAGGTGGCTGGGACAGACTGAATGAGGAAGTTGGAGGATCGGTAAAAATGGCGCTAATGAGGAGAGTCGATTAAGAGATTAGGAGAGACATGTCCAGCAGTGGGCTTTAATAGGCATATTGACATATCTAAACAGATTCTGAAGCCCCATCAAGATCTTCGGAACCCGAGCGCTAATTTTTACGTTTATTTGCATAAGTAAACTGTTAGGTACACTAAAAGTAGTTCGGTAAACTGACAAATTATGGAAACAGGCTAGTGGTGGCCCTATTTTTAGACACTTAGATTATCATCATATTCATCATCATCACCGGTAACAGCCAAACTTTGTACTTAGGAGCTCGGAGACCGCTCCATTACTATCTTTTGATTTTGGCTTATTTTGGCTTTTGTACTAGCAACTGCCGTCTGACTAAATATGATAGGGAAACCTAAGCCAGTCTGTCGATGACGAATATACTAAAATACCAAATTACATCCAGCGACTGATCAAGAGTTCTGACCGCCCTAGGCTAATTATGAGGACGCGCCTCCGCCAGGTGTGTTACGGAAGGCCTAAAAGTAGGTAGTAGTGTGAAAATTTCAACATGGTTCATACTACCTATAAAAGTTTTCAGATCGATCTGCAAGCGAAGCTAACGTTGTCGACCGTACATAAAGGCAAAGTACCTCAGGCATTATAAGACTAAAATCATGACAAGTGACTGCAGGCTATCAAGTAGAAAACAAAATCCATGTCGTGTTTGGCCGCATGACTTGTATTGGCTTAGTTTCTATAGACAACTTAATTGCCATTGTCATTGACCATTAGCGTGGTCATTTGTGTGAAGTTCCTTCGACTTGAGTATTTTTTAAATATTTGCATTTTTTTTTTTTTTTTAAAAGTGGAAAGGATCATACAAGTGAAATATTTTTACAATATCAATAAATTATTTATAGCTATTAACACCACGCACCACATTCTTTTTTTTTAAATTAAAATACGTTCTAATTATGTCAAACTAGCTTTTGCCCGCGACTCCGCCCGCGTGGATGTCGGTTATCGCTTAGTGTTGAGCCGACACTATTGAGCATTAAATCCGCCTCTCTACTCAACTTTGTCCTCGCCTCTGTTTTCGACTTTCTACTCGCCTCTATATTCGACTCTATATTCGACTCTCTACTCGCCTCTATACTTGAATTTATACTCGAGCCTCTACTGACTTCTCTGCTCCTCTCTTTACTTGACTCTGTACTCTCCTCTATACCACTCGATTCTCTTCTTACCTCTCTACGTGACTCTCCCCACTCGCCTCCCTACTCGCCCTCTACTCACATCTCTACTCGAATCTCTACTCAACTCTCTATTCGATCCCTACTCGCCTCATTATTCGCCTCTCTACTGCACTTCATTTGATTCTATACTCACCTCTCCACTGACTCCTCTAGTCACATATCTACTCGCCCCTGTAGTCGACTCTACTTGACTTTCTATTTGACTTCTACACACGCCTATCTACTTGCTCCTATAACGATCTCTACTCGCTTCTTCATTCGCTTCTACATTTGGCTCGTTACTCGACTGTGTCCGTTCCAAAGCTCTAATCCACCTTTATTCCAATTTTCATGAGTTTATCTTCCAACAACAACCTTTGAACATATTTCCCCTATTCACCTCCTTTTTTGCGCGATTGAAAAATGACAAACTTTAGTCCCCTAACCCCCTAAGGGCATTTTACCTCCCTTTTTCAGGATAAAATGTAGCCTATGTACGTTCCCTAGCTCATATCCATCTCGGTAACAAATTTCATCGGGGTATCTTCAAAAATCACAAACTTTCATCCCTTATCCCCGCCCCCTTAACTCCTTAAATCCGATAAAAGGTTATCTATGTTCGTTCCCAAGCTTTAACCTATTTCTGTACCAAATTTCACAAATAATGACATTCATGGCCCCACTCCCCCCTTCAACACCCCCCTCCCTTTTTGCGATAAAAGGTAGCATATATCCGTTCTCAAGGTCTAATTCATCCCTGTACCAAATTTCATCAGGATATCTTCAAAACTGACTAACTTTCATCTTCTATTCAACCCCTCCCCTTATTCCCCCTTTTTCACGACATTTCCAAGCTTTAATCTATCTCTGTACCAAATTTCATCAGGATATCTACAAAAATGACAAACTTTCATCCCCTATTTTCCCCACTTAAACCCCCTTACTCGCAATAAAAGGTTGCCTATGTCCGTTCTCAAGCTCTAATATACCTCTGTACCAAATTTCATCAAGATCGGTTCAGTGGTTTAGGCGTGAAAGCGTAACATACAGACAGACAGACAGACAGACAGACAGACAGACAGAGTTACTTTCGCATTTATAATATTAGTATGGATTTTAACACTTTGTATTCTTAATTTATTTTCTATATTTTTTTAGTTCGGTTCGCTATAATAAGCGTGTATTTTTTTATCAATTATTTTACTAATATTTCTTTTGCTTCTATTTTGGTCTCTTTACTTTGATTTACATCTTTGTAAATAGAGTTTAATGTTTCCAAAACTTGTTTGTATGAACTGTATAAGGCTTTGCTTGCATCTATCTGCTCGCGCACTCCATCGAGTTTTCGATATATTTTTTAGGACCGTCGATTTTTCATCCAATTTGGATTATAAAATTTGCCGTCTGCTGTAGATCCAGAAAAAAAAATTGTATAGTTGTTGTTCCAGAGTAAAAAAAAGCAGCTAACTCGTCATTACTTGCCGCGGCAGCCGATCCCACGAGTTGTAGAGAATAGGCTGGGGTGCATAAGAAACAAATGTAGCCAATGGATTTACAGTTTTAATTCTTGATTAAAAACCTTTGTATATCATAAATTTGGCCACGACAGTCTTTAATATCAAGTTCCAAAGTTTTATCATTTGTCGCAATAACTCCTCTCTACTGCACTTCATTTTCAGCCTTCTCCATGTCTTCACCTCGTAATTGGATAAAAAATGTGACAAAACGTTCGACAGGTTCTCCGTCAGGCAAAATAGAAAATTCCAAAATTATTTTACAATTATATTACAGAATAATACTAAATAATAAAAAATATGCTATATAATAAAATTATGCTATATATTTAAAAATTATAGACTCTCAAGCGCTTTTAATTTTAGTGTTTGGTCTCGGTCTAGTTGAAAATTGTAGGGTAGATGCAACGATGCTAGATCAGTGCATGCGCAGACTCGATTTCAGCGCGCCGCCCCTCCAGATCCTCGCGCCCTAGGCTGCAGCCTAATTAGCCTAAGGGTTAATCAGGCCCTGATTACATCTCACATCTGAAACCTAAATACTTATAGACACTGTCAATAAAATAAACAAAACGACTAAATTCGATAGCAAGAAAGCTGACCACAAACCACTCATCCATAAACAAAAGACCCTTGACAGTAAAATAGGTGCAATTACAAAAATCCCCAAAAATCCCTTTACAAGATCATCCCTAACCGTAACTCAATTGTCGCGTCGCCTGTTCGCTCGATCTATTTTTTGCTCAGCACGAGAATTCGCGCCATATTGCCAACCACCCCATCTAAATGATAATTCGGGGGCCCTTCTTACAATAAAAATTATTGCGGACGGTTTATTTTATTACACTTTATATTGTGTTCGAATTCCTACACAAGGGAATGCCTTTCAAAAAATAGTTTCCCGCGCAAATGTAATCTCTATTCCGATACCATAGTGAATAATATTTTTTTAAAGTGTCCGAGCATGGGTATTGTGTTGAACGTCCAAACTTGTCACAAATGTCGTATTCTGTAAATGGACAGTGATTTCCCGTTTACCCTTTGACCAATTCGGTTACGATTCGACGTATTTACATTTTGTTGGGTAGCTATATAATAAATTGTCTTTTTCAGTTTATAGCTGAATTGATCCTAAGAAGGCTTTTTGGAGCAAGTTGTTCCAATATATAAAATTATATTGTTGTCATTCCAATTTGGTATTACATAATAATAACCATCCTTCGCTTTCGGCTCGGTTCACGCAGAATAAAGGTCTCTCGTCCGACTGAAACTTTTTTTTTTCAGAGTAAGCTATGGTTTTCTTATGCGCTTAAATCAACCGCTTTTAATCTATTGGACTCTTGCTGCATGAAAACGGACAAACTAACAAACATTGTTTAATTTCGTCGTAAAGGACTAATTAGCACCAACATTTTATAATTCAATCATTCATACATCAAAAAACCTGACATGGTTTCTATGGCTGGAGTACAATAATTCCGTCTTGATGATTAATTATGTTTTATAAAACTGTAAACATAATTTGATAAATGATCGCGAAATCGTAATGGTAGGTACCTACACTTGGTACGAATGAAACATAAACGATAAGTTCTTTATAGAAAGCTTTAAACAAAAAATCTTAATGTAGGTATTATGCGTTTAAGATAAATCTCAAAAAAGTCAATAAAATATGCGACCTACTTAATATCGTACCTTTTTATAAATACATATAAGTTAATGATAATATAGAATTGAATGAATGCCTTCACCAAAGTCTGTCTTTTTCATCCTAGCATTTTTCCTAGTCGCATCTGAAGCTATCAACTTGGAGTCTGGGGTCCGCTGACGCCGAGGCGGGAGCCTGTGGCGGCCCTGGTGGTGAGAGTGCTCACGTTCTCCACCCTGCTCACAGCGATGGTCCGCTGCGCGGATGCGTGGGCGGCCAGCGTCTACTTCTGCGAGCAGGTCATGCTCGCGAAGGAGACAGCAGAGCGGACGCGGCGCGATGAGCGAGAAAGACTCGCTGACATCGCTGCACGCGCTCGAAGGCGGCTCGGGCGTCAGAGGGCGTAAACTGACCTCCGCCCCCCATGAGCGCGGGCCTGAGGGTGACGGGTGGAGCCGCCCGTCACCCTAGCAGAAGCAGAACGACGGCGGCGCGCATCGTAGGACGAAGCGCGCCTCCCCACACCGGGGTTGAGTCGGGGACCGCGTGGTCCCCCCTCCCGAGGAGGGCCAGACCGAGAGGGATGGCCCTGGGTCAGCCGGGGTGCGAGGAATATGTCGCATGACAACCTCACCTTCGGCCTAGCACCACGACCTAGAGACGGCGTGCGGTTTAGTCGGTTCGAGTCCGACATAACCTCCCCCTCCGGCTCCGGAGGGGTGGGTATCCGTGGGGATTTACCGCACGTAAAAAAAGCGGGTCCGCTTTTACCAGTACAACTGCGGATTTGGCTAAACTTCGACATTTTCCGTAAAGCGACTGCCATCTGACCTGCATAACCCAAAGGCGATGGCGAAGCATTGCAGTTAGACCAGTTGTTGGACTTTTGAGGGCTGCAGCTACCCGTAACGACAGGCAACCGAGACCGACGACGGTTTACCGTGCTCTCCGAGGCACGACCAGACCAATGCACATACCCATATTCATGCTATATTTGCACTAAGCGGGGATCGAACCCGCGCCTCCTGCGCAGCGGCCGCGTTTACTATCGCTACGCCACGGAGGCTTTGTTCTTCACCAAACGATATTATCCAAATTGAACTTTAACTTTAATATAGTTACAGTATTACTTTTTGCTATATCTAATATATAAAATTCTCGTGACATAGTTTTCGTTCCCAAACTCCTCCGAAACGGCTCGACCGATTCTCATGAAATTTTGTGGGCATATCGGGTAGGTCTGAGAATCGGCCTACATCTATTTTTCATACCCCGATTCGCGATAACAGACATCCACGCGGGCGGAGCCGCGGGCGACAGCTAGTTATGTATATATTAATCCCTTGTACCGTAGAACTTTGTCTATGTTAATAAACACGTTTAAACATTCACAATACATCTGCATCCTCAATCATTAATATCACCAGCTGTTTGTTCTTAAAAGTATATGATCGCAAAATGCAGGCTGCAATTCTGACACCAGCCTATACTTTTTTCTAGCCATAGCTCGAATGGGTGTACCATGTATAATAGTAATCAAGGCAAGACAAAGCCACCCCATTCTTATCTCCCTTTCAGATCGCAATCAGTGCCGCCATGTTGCCATTATGAATCAAATTCCCGCCTTTTTACTTTTTTCCATTCGCTAGGCACCGGCGTCAGATCTCACAGCCGATAAGTTCTTTATTATCCTGGATGATTTTTTAATCTGTGGTGCTACTTGTGGCGGTTTCGCATTAGCTCATTGTTAGTATTGTGTTGGGGATTGCAAAGTTCCAAGAACAATGGTGCTTGGCTGACGACAGCTTGTTAATGTGTTGTGTGATTAACTATTGGTATTTATGGCCACTCATAAATAGTCTTATAAAATTGATACGTAATACAAATAAATTGTCTTAGGATATAATTGTAATAAGATCGATGACCTGATTGTGACTGTCAGTTATAACTTCAAATACTGTCTAGAAGAACCTACTTAGGACGATTACAATTGTTATTTCTTGCAACAAGGTTTGCACTTGCTAGACGGGCAAAATATTTATTTCTATCTTCAAGAGTGGCATGATGTAGGAGGGTGGAACTTAATATAGATAAATGTTTCATATAAAACATATTTTCTATTTATTCACATAATCAAAGAAAACTATTATGCTCTCGTTTATACTCATGGACTAGTTTATATTCTACTCAGGCTAACATTGCAGGTCAATTAGTCTTATTTTAGGCGAATTCAATTAGGGACTAATTTCTACATCTTCTTAATATAGCATTTCGCTTTATCAGTCCGTATAAAACACACATAAATGCCGAGAAAAGTCCATAAACCTCTTTAGTTATGTGTAAAGGAAAATTAGAAAAACAACAAGAAAGTCCGAACTTGCTCAAAGTTGGTCTTAGTGGGTTTCCAATTTGAAACTCGTTACTGCAGCGAATCCTACTCTTTTTCACTTGGACTGGACCACGATTTATTGTGGAACTTGGTCGGGCCGAGGAAAGTTCCGACAAGGTTGAAAATTGTCGGCTTTAGTTATTTATAACCGCAACTGCATGTTCGGCCATAAGTTTGATTCAAGCTTTTCGGTGACATTGCGTATGGAACATCTAAAAGGCGAACGAACGCTTACGGCTTAGTTGAACGTTACTCAATACTCGTTAGTTTCTTCTTGCACGTAAATCAATTTAAATCTATAAAACTATTAGTGGGATGAGGAATATAGACATGCTCCCTTGAATACGTTAAAGGTTCTTTAAAGATTATAAAAAATAATCTATCCAAAAGTCGTGAACCAAAATCTACGCTAGCGAGCCTCACGTAGCTGTGAACTCGGAGTCATCGCACGGTCTTTATCATGATAATCATCTTAGAGTTGTTACCGATTGCATTGCCATGTTTGATTTCCTTCTTCTCCTACTTTTGATTTGGCTTATACAGCTTTTGTTGAAGACCGTAACTGACTTCCAATCCCGGTTCGTCAATCAGCAAATGTTACGGTCTCAAAAATACCTACCTGCAATAGTTTCACACAGCCTTATGAATCCTTTGTATTTTTGTATAATTATGTTTCTAGAAATATGCACAAAACGTTACTACCATTCGCTTCAAGACAACTTGAAACATACCTACAAAAGGTCAAACCAACGGACACTCAATCCCTGTATCCATTCACCCCCTGTATTTGTCAAAGCTTACCTATATTGCAAAATAAACACGTCGCTCAATGTAATTATTTGAGCAGCACTAGCGTCGTAATGGCGTCGCTTCCGGCGCGGCCGCCATTAGTGGCCATTTCCTGACGGCTTCCGGGCCAGCAGCGCCACCTAGCGGTGGGCTGTAACAACTTGAAAAGCGTAACTGTTACGTTAGACTTCCATTCCATTCGACGTAATGACGATGCTATCGCAACGTTTTATTAGCTGAAAGCTTGTAATGGAACAAATTGATACTGCTCAATAAAGATTTTATATAATTTGTACATGAAAGGAAATTTTTAAACTTTTGTATGGGTATTGTGTCTCGCTTCTAAAAGTCTGTTGAAATTTTTATTGTAGCCATTCGAGGTTGGTAATTAAGTAGCCGTACAGTGAGTTAAACGAGCGAGACTCTGGTATTGATTTTCCTCACAGGGTTTTGAGATCTGATGGCAGATGCTCCAATAAAAACTGTTTGAACTGAAATCAGAAGGAGCAGAAAACGTAAGGATTCCTGGTTTCCGATCTGGAATTCACTACATCAGTGGCTTTCAGATCAAAAGTTGCCCTGCAGATGCCATCTTTAGAGTAGTTAGAAAAGTTCAAGTGCGTTTATAAATAGGTGTTGCCATAATCAATACAGCGCATAAGAAAGCATCATTTCTGCTTGCTAAGTTTGAGCTGCTCGAGATATTCAGGTCTTTTTCATTAAGAATTGTCGCAGTCGGTACAGCATCGTGAAACTTCGCTAGAGAGATGCAAGTAGCTAGACTTAGGTGAGTACAAAAACCTATTTAAAATATCTTCGACTCCTTGTAATGGATCGACAGTACTTCTACTCTCAATTTATGTTTTCCCCTCACTTATATTTACTCCTACCTAGATTACACATTGATATGGAAGCAACCGAATTCTCATCCACGTCCAAAGCATCACATACCTACTTCAGGCACCACGGCCATTTTTTCTCGCCTTCAATTGCTTTTTTTATTTACCCGAAATTTCGGCCCGCGACTTTGAATGAACATTTCATGGGACAGACCCTTTTTAGCCACGTCATCGTTAACAAAAACCAGTGATTAGCACCGTAGAAGAAAATAACATTACGGGCCAAATGTTAAGTGGCGGAAGTTGTTTTCTGTGGGCATCATGCCACAAATTATATACATTAGGCACTTAATAGTAATAGTTTTGTAAAACGATGAAGGAGCAATTTGATTTTATATTAGTAAACTGTAAAATATATCCATGTGAGGCTCAGAGCTCGAGATCTAAGCCAACATCACCTGGAAGCCGATACACCGGCTTTTTCCTCGTTGCCAAACTGATTTGCCAAACTGGTTTTGCTACGAGGAATCAAATATCCTAGTGGCCAAACTCAATATTATCTTCCTCCTGGCATATTACGTACATAGGTGGTTGTTTTTCCTCGTGGTCAAACTATTTCGCCAAACTGAATTAATGGACGAAGCTTTGGTAAAGACTCGGCAGCTGGTTACGTTAAAGAGTTTAAGAGTGGATCCTGGGTTCCTAAGAGCTTGCTTTGGATTCAAATGTATGGTTGTGTTGGTAGTAATATTTTGTAAAAAAAAAATATAGTGGTAAAGGTAGTGGAAGTGCCGATGCCCGACAGAAGTTATAACTTGGCCTATATACTTGTACCAGCTGATTTTATAGTTGTTTCGGAGCCCAACAAAACATTGTTTTTTTTTTTGCTCAACTAATACTTTCAGATGATTTTGCTATCGGAACTGTACTCAAAATCTTTAACTACGAAACGACTATAAAATCCTATTTAACCGACTTCAAAAGGACGAAGGTTCTCAATACGTTGGAATCTGTTTTATTGCAAGCTTTTTAATAACTTGCTATGTTTTTCATGTACCTAATTGTATGTATGTTTTGTATGTATAATATTTGTTCGGGTCAAATCTTGCATTAATTTTGATCAAATTTTGCAAACACTTTCCATTTGGTCATATGATATGGTGATAATGGTGAAGAAGGGTGACCATTGGCACTCCAAAATTCCTGTTCTTCATCCTAGTAATCCCAGTCGCATCAGAAGCCTTGAATCTGGGGTCCGCTTTTACCAGGCCAACTGAGGATTTCGCTGAACTTCGACATTTTTCGTGAGGCGACGGCCATCTAACCTCCACAACCCAAAGACGGCATCGAAGCATTGCAGTTGGACCTACCTTTTGTTGTGACAATCACGACCCTAGACTGAGTTTCTGTGCGTAATGAAGTCGAACTACTGGTATAGTAATACTGTGAGAGCCACGTTAGCAAATAATAACTATGTAGCCATATCAGAAAATACAACCTGTGCAAATTTTCCGGCATCAATTCTCGTAGCATTTTCCCGCCAACTTGCCACCTAAATCACGTGGCCAGCGCAAAAAAGAAACCAAGATGTCTGCCGAGCGAGACGCAATCACCCGACGGATCGGTGGGAGCTGCGCGGAATTTTAAAACGATTTGTATTTTTATTGTATTCGCAACCCCTCTTTATTTTATTTTGAGGTAACGCCTGTTTGAATAGTTATCAAAATATAATATTGTGGGAAGGTTACGCGAATATTTTAAATAAATAAATATGCCACAACATTTCACACACGCTATGTAGACCCATGGTAAGCATAACTTAACTAGCTTGTGTTATGGAATCTAGAATGCGAATATACATACTTAGATACATTATTTTTGTGAATGCATATTTATTATGATATTATACATAGAAATACCCAGACCATTTCAAATATACATATTCATGCATACAAATATTTGAACTGAGCGGGGATCGAACCCGCGCCTCATGCGTAGGGGCCGCGTTCAGTACCGCCACGCTGTCTATATTACATACGATCTGTTGCCCGCAACTCCGCCCGCGTGGATATCGGTTATCGCGACCAAATAATCCTTTCCTAAGGTATAATCTATTCCTGTACCAAATTTCATAACAATCAGTTCAGTGATTTAGGCATAAAAGCTTAACAGACAGAGAGAGTTCCTTTGGCATTTATAACACTAGTGTGGAAGTATGGTTCAGACTTAGACACGCACTGAAAAGCAACTGAAACTTCAGAATCAGTGTAAAAATAATTCAAATCATCCTAATCTTTGTAGCGAAAACCTAGTTTGCTCTTGGGAGCCTGAGGTTCGCTTTTAGTTTTGATGAGTTTATTGGTTTTTCTTGGAGTGACTGCCACCTGGCCTCCGAGCCCGTAGAGTTCTTTATTCAGTAGGTGCACCGACTAGCAGATAAAGTTGGACCCAACGCTGTTTATAGATAGGGCTCTGTACAACCAAAATAAATCGATGACAGAAAACGTAATTGCTGTAAGCAGCAAAAGTCAAACTTTTCAGAAGAGTCGAAAAACTTTAAAAAAATCGCAAATACTCAACTGGATGAGTTGAGTTATTGCGACTCTTTATTTTTCACTTTTACTAATATTACAAATGGTAAAGTGTGTGTGTGTGTGTCTGTTTGTCCGTCTTTCACGCCTAAACCACTGAACCGATTTTTATAAAATTTGGTATAGCCGTAGATTAGACCTTGAGAAAGGACATAGGCTATGTTGGTCGCGGTAACAGACATCCACGCGAGCGGAGCCGCGGGCAACAGCTAGTATGAAATAAATAAATATTCTACGACATAACACAGCGCCATCAAGACTCAAACGAAGCATAGGTACCTACTTTTTTTCTTCATAGGTATAGGTACAGACTTAGGGGAAAGTGAGGGAATAGCAAACACTTAACGACAAACTAAATTAAAAAAGCGTAATTTAGACACAACGTTTCTTTAATTACTTTAGAATCAAGTTTGCTTATCCAACTTCCTAATCGACTAATCAAATCTTATATTTTTCCTATTACTAGAAATACATAAATGGCAACAGGACAGTTGTTTAAACAAGATTAAAATAAAATACTGTCCCTTTTAGCGGCAAATGATTTACAAAGGTTCTATGGTCACATAATCTTACCTAACTAAAAATTCTCTGTAATTATTGCTCAATTAGTCAATAAATTAACGAGTTAATTAGAGTCATTCATATATAAATTAACGAGTTAATTAGAGTTATACTTGTATCCTTGTCTATTTGTACGAAGATGGTTGTGAAATCATATTCAAGTTGATGAGACCGCGTGGTTCGTGTGACAGCTTAATTTAATATTATAAAAGATTCTTTACTATCAACTACGATGTACAACTTATGTATTGTGTAATCATAAAAAATATAATTAGTTACTTATTTCATGATTTACAAATTGGAACACGAAAGCAAAAAAATAAAAGTCGTAAAAAAAAATAAGTTTAGCAACCAAAAAGAACAGAAGCTCAGTGAAAAAAGTGTGGCAAAGGTAACTGATGTAACGACAACATTCATTAGCTTAAGTGGCCACTACGCTGTTGAATCATGCTCAACGACGCTAAATGAGCAAAACCACAAAATGCGAAAATGGCGATCACCGCTTCACCATTATATTGATTTCGACGCCATTAAAACGAACCGGAAATTAAAAAGAAATAAAAACATATTGCTTTCCCGCGCACACCAAACTTCACCCAATTTGTACACGTTCTGTTTTCGAACAAGCTATTTTTGACACATGCCAAAAAGGCGTAGCACTATCTCTTACCAGTCTAAATTGAACTTTATTGCTATTGAAGCTAAAGTTAACAGTAAATTGACAATTGATTTGAGAGAATTCGTTTAAAAACTGCTTTAATGTGAGTATTATAGGGTAGGTAGATTTTATTTGGCATGCCATTATTGTCAGCGTGATATGATTATTATATTATCGGGCGATAAACGGGTATAAAAAAGATATATCGTGGTGAGGCAATCATCTCGACGGGATTACGAGTATTACGACGTTATTACACTGTTTCATGTGGATTTATTGGAAGTGTTCCTCGCTAATTAGATTTGCCAGAGCACCGTATGTCTGATATATCTGGTACCACTATAGTAAACTAATGTTTAGCTGCAAATGAACTAATGGCTTATAATCTAAAATGTGTGTATTATGCTATTAAACGAGCAATACTTGATACATTACCATCGCAGAGTCCGCTCTAATTACTTACTTAGATATCGTTTGTTTTTTATTTAAGTTTTACTTTAAGTTAAGCTCATAGCTTAGATGTGTTACAGGAAAAATGCGTTTTCCCGCGTAAAAAAAATTGAACAAAGACGAATAAAACTCTTTTTTCTGTGAAGTACATAGTAGTAAGTATTTATATTTGCGTATTTGACACTAGCGACCCGCTCCGGCTTCACACGGGTGGCAAAAACGTTTCCATGGATTTCGTCCGAAATCCTAAACTTTTATGAAAATTCAATACAGCCTATGTTACTCAAGCACGAAGAATATAGCTTTCTAATGGTGAATGATTTTTAAAATCGGCCCCGTAGTTTCTTTTTTACAAACTTTTCTACAAAAAAACTTACAAATCTTTCCTCAGTATAGTATTAAGTATATAATAGATATTTAGCAAATAATTAACTCGTGTGGACAGTATATTTGATAAAGCCTTGCCATGCCCTTGTTGATTTGTTATTTGGTCACCATGTGTGGATGATCGTATTTGCCTGCATTTGCGTGTTTGGGTGTATAAACCCACTTCAAAATTATTGCTAAATACAACAAACGCCCAATAGCGAACACAAATAGCCTTGTAAAGTGCCACCTTACACATTACAACCGACCACTTTAGCTTCAAAACCTTATAAAAAGAATAATTTGAATATGTTAAATTGGTCCTCGAAAGATAGCAGAAATAATCATCAATTAATTTTGAATCGGTTTAGGCGGTTCAGGTGGGAAAGAACCTCATCACTATCATTTGTATTTTAGACCCTGTCGCATTCGAGACCTTATATCCGAGGAATACTATGCAAATTCAGAATCACGACAGACTACTTTTTTCTTTTTTTTTAACGTGAGGGAAATCCCCTCGGATGGGAGGTTATGTTGAACTGGAACCGACTAAACCGCACGCCGTCTGTGGATCGATGTGCAAGGCCGATGGTGAGGGTCTCTCGATCTGGCCCTCTTCGGGTGTAGGGACCACTAGGTCTACAATATCCCAACACGCGCCACCGTCTGCTAGGGTGACAGGCGGCTCTAGAGTCAGTCTACATACATAGTGACAGTTAGTTTCTTAGTGAGATGTGCAACTGTTTTTATAAATTATTATACTGGTGTGTAATTGTATCTAATCCAATTTTTATTATTAAATATAACTACATAAAAGACGTCATTATTTCTAAATGCCAACAGAAACATAAAATTTATCGGTTTTAATGTTATATCCCAATACTATGTCTAATTTAACTACCTACATTAAATTGATTTACTCATCATTAATTATTATACGTCAGTTCTTACACAAACTTCACGCAATTTTTAATACTTAAGGATATGTTTATACTGGAGATTGATGGAACTTGGTGGAATCTGCTACACATATTGAATAATTATAACACTTGTACCTTTCCACACTTTATGTAAAAAAAAAGTGTGGAAAAGTACAAGTGTTATAATTATTCACTTAAGGATATATTTGAAAATTTTGTCTCTTTAATTATTTATATGTGTGTGCATTTTAGCTAGTATGTAACCTAGTAACATTGCTGTCGGGATCTTGACGAACAAAGTATGTACTCATAGTGTCTTAATGCCTTGGTTCCCCCTTCCTGTTGTTTAATTGTCCTGCTATTTGGTACATATCTTTGGTTCGGACAATAATACAATTTAAATCAATAAAACCTTGGTATTAAGGTCATTTTGAGAGCTTTGAAGGAGGTAGGACGCGACGGTATTTCCGTCCAGTTGAGCAGTCCGACTGGGGAAGTACCTCCGCTCTACAGAATCCCGCGGCCATAATAAACTCGTGTTGTGTTCCCGACGGTGAATAGGGTAGCCAGAGCTCACTGGAGAGTTCTTGTGCTGTTAGTGGGAAGACCAAAGGCTATTCCTGCTTTGTCTTCTACACTGACAGCACAGAAACTGTTTGTATTTACGGGTTGGCAGCACGAGTATGACACCCCTGGTGTTCACACGTCCATAGACCACGATAATAACTTTCCATAAGGTGGGCAGTGTGCTTGTTTGCCAATTCAGTTGTTTAAAAAAAAAAGATCATTCCGACGCTGACTGTAAACCCGCTGATTAACATGGATAGCTCGGATGAAGGTTTTTCTCTCGCGATTGAGAGTTTAGACAAGAGTCGTTCCTACAAAAGCCAAGAAAGAGAAAGAGTAACCGGACCCAGTTCTTCAAACTATAAGGCGGAGGTTACAACCAGGAATAACGTTCCAGTTTTGGTTGACTAACACATCTTTTCCTGTGGGCGTACCGTAAAAGGTGACTAAGAGGTAGGGCCATTCGACAGTTAACATACAATCTGTGACATAAGCTCATCTCCTATTTCGTGGGACCGAAAACCAGGGTTGGCGAAACATGGGTAATATAATAATAGCCCTCTGCCCACTTCTTTGGGCTTACACAGACATCAATGTATCTTTGTATGATGAAGAAAATTTTAAAATGCATGGCTCCTAGACTGTACAACAAGCTTCCTAATTCTATACTACAAATAACAGATTTTAATGAGTTCAAGTGCAAAATTAAACACTCATTGCTGGAGAAATGTTATTATTCCGTGTTAGAATACATAAATGATAACTAATGACATAAATATGGTTGGATTTTTGTATTTTATTACATAACATAACATACATAACATAAACTCACGCCTTTATCCCCGAAGGGGTAGGCAGAGGTGCTAGCACCCACATTTCGCCGGTTTATGTTTAGGCCCCAATGTAATAGGTGGCGAGCCTATTGCCATTAACTGGGCACTTATAAACCTGCGATAAATACACACATAACTTCGAAAAGTATCGAAAAGTCATTGGTGTGTGCCATGGAAAACCTGGGATCGAACCCGAGACCTCGTCTCAGCAGTCCATTACCCATACCACTAGGCTATTATTGTATTTTATTATTGTTTAATAAAACATTCTAACATTCTAATTAGTTCATGATCAATTGAAGTATATTTATTTGGTATTGTTTATTGTCATTTTTTTATATTGCTTATTATTTTATGAATTTTATAATTTTATTATAAATGATAATTTTAATTAATTGTGTGTATTGCAAGTTCAATTTCGTGGATACTGTTGCATGCCGCAAGGCGAAATATAGTGATACTTTGTAAGAAATAATTTTGTACCAATCCTCTACCTGTATTTGCAATATATAAAAAAAAAAAATCTGCTATGTGGTCGGTATTGTAGTGTTCGTACTTGTTGGCGAACCTATATTTAGTTACCTGGTGATCACGCGCTAGAGGTATAAAAATAAAACACATGAATTAAATTTGAATTCAGAGCATAGGAAAACAAGGGAAGGAGGGACAGATCGAGTCAGTTGGTGATAGACGATCTCTCTTAGTTCTTACAGATATAGTAACTGCAGCATGTATGGATCGTCATGTTTGGCCTTGAAAGCGACGAATGAAGACAGCTGCATGCGGCGGAGATGCGAATGTTAGGTGGATGTGTGATGTGACGAGAATGGACAGAATAAGGAATTTGAAAGTGGCACCAGACAATGAAAAATTGAGAATCGAGCGACTGTATGGACATATTATAAAAATAGATGAAAGTTATGTTGTAAGGAAGGTTTGAAGTATGAATGTAAAGGGCTTTAGAAGCCGAGGTAAACCCAAGAAAAGATAGATGGATCGCTAGAAAGATGATATGGCAAAGAAGGGAGTAACTGAAAAAATTACATCTGACAGGAATTTATGGAGGAAAATGACAATGTTGCACCGATCCCAAATAATTAGGACCAGGGCAAGTAGTTGATAGATAGATAACTCTTTATTCTACACCAACATAAGATAACAAGAGACAATAGTATATATGGATTACAGTAATTATAGTTAAAGCAACTGCAGCCTATTGAGATATTTTTCGGCAAAATATATTGATATTTTTCGGAAAACGTTCTATTACTTTTTCAGTTCGGTGTAGCCACATCGAGTATCGGCGGCAAATATTTGCGCTCCATTAGCGCACTATCACAGTAATGTGTTTCGCATGTATCGCTCGACAATGAAGTATTTATAACCACTTGTTCTAATCTAAGCGTTGATTAACGATAATACATTGTTAAAAGTGAAATTGGGTTTGAGTGAAAACGCTGAATAAATTTCATATTCAGAGTAGTAAGTGCGAGTTAAAAAAATACATTTAATTCTACTTTAAATGGAAAATGGTGTCGGAGAAAGAATACAAGTATCACCGCCCCATTTCATCTGTACGTGTGTCGTAAGAAGCGTCTAACGGAAAAATACGCATAGTATGTTATTGCCAAAGAAAGAAAATTCGTATTAAAACCTTAACAACCAACCCAACTAAGTCTCGCAACATGGGGAGAGGCCTATGGCAGGATTGTTCAGATATTTGGTTCAGACAATAATACAATTTATCAATTCACACCTGGTTCAGACAATAATACAATTTATTAATTTAATGGTTTGCTTTGCTCCTAATAATACAGCTCGAATACAAATGCAAAATAAAACCCTTGGTTTAAAAATCATTTGGAGACTTTATAGTCAAGATCTTTATGACGCTAACTGTACCTTCCCAGTCATTATTAGCAACAAATTATTTTATTTCGATAGTAGAATTAGTATTCTGTAACTTCCCCTATTCATTTTAATTGAGATGGGATTTTGTTAATCAATGAATTTGATTAGTTCTGGCGTGGCCTGGTAGCTCAGTGGTCAGACCCAGTCCACCTGTAAGGGAAAGGGCGGGGGTTCGTGTCCCGCCTGGACCAATTCAAAAACTTTCCCTTTCTAAATCAATTCGAAATTTAGCATGCAGAATACCTAAAAATGTACATTTTATGTAAATCATTCAATTCCCCTATCCATCTAATATAAGATTAGCCCACATAATATTACATATGCCAACGTCTAATATTTGAAACCACATTCACAAAAAGCTAATATTTACTTATTATGTAGGTCAAAAAGTAACGCTTATGAACGGCAAGATCAATCCTTTCACATTAGCCAATGTTATTTTTGTTTCGGCGTTTATTGATCTAACTATTAATAATCTGTTTGTCTATGAAACCATTAAGCATAGTGCAGCACGTCTACTATCACGCACTATCATAATTTATCCGCCACTTGAGCTTGACACACAATAATTCACTTTTAGGTAAGCTTTTTGCGGCTCGTTTAATCATAATGCGTTACAATCTACTGCTCTAATACATATTATCTATTCTGTATCAGTTATCTATTATTATATCAAATAATGCTTTTAATGTACTAATCGTATCAAAGCTCGGCGTGAGATAGATAATAATATAATAATAATATTCTGGGACACGGTTATACAATAAATAATAGTAGGTAGGTATATGCCAATGAATCATAGTCACCAAATTAATAATAGTTCTTACCTAGGTTCTATGAAATGGAACACGGCGCTATCTAGACGCAAATTAAGTAAGTAGATACAGCTTTTAATATGAAGTTGATTGAATTTGTTGAAACTTCTTGATGGAACTTCATTTTACTACCATTATATATATGAAAAAACACACACTATACAAGTTTCACACAATTATATTTAGTTTTATCACTGTTTGGTATTTATTATTATTATATTCATAATATTCAATTCAATTTATTATATTGTAGATCAAATACCAAACAGTGATGAAACTAAATATAAATGTGTGGAACTTGTATAGTGTGTGTTTTTTCATATATATAAAGGTAGTACTTGTAATATGAGTTCTAGAATGGAAAGCTTGATATAAAAATTTATCGTCTTTTTTTAATTCACAACGTCCTACATCGTTCCGCCAAATTCGCAGTTAGGCTGGTAAAAGCGGACCCCAGACTCTGAGGTAAAAGCTTCTGATGGGTCTGGGATTAACGTTATGATGAAGGGACGTAAGTGCCTATGTATCTTGTATCTAACTTATGACTCTTCTTATATTTACAAATAATGTTACTTAGCTTTTTATTCTTATTTTATATGCTAACGTACTTTTCATCATTCTGATCGGAAGAAAAGTTTATCAGATTTTCACTTGCTCTTACGTGAAGTTAACGTTGTAAGTTGCAATGCAATCCATACCAAAATTATAAATGCGAGAGTAACTGTCTCTATGTTACGCTTTCACGCCTAAACCACTGAATCGATTTTGTTGAAATTTGGTATAGTGGTAGATTAGACCTTGGGAAAGGACATAGGCTATGTTTGGTAGCGATAACCGACATCCATACGGAACCGCGGGTAAAAGCTAGTTATATAATACATACTTGCTATGCGCATACATATATACACATACTATAACATACAAACACCTCGACAAATGCAAATAGGCACCGCCTAGGTACTTACCTACTTATATACTAATTCATATTTACTGTTACTACTGAAAATATTCTTTAGCTTAAATGGACTGACAATCTGATAAAGTAGCTGGGGACTGGGATAGACTGGATACTATACATATTGGGAATTAGAAGTCATATTCATTTAGAAATATTATAGTATTTCAATTATTATATTGGTATATTTAATAAGATTAGATTAAAACTGAAGAATAAATATAATATCTACCTACTGAAGGGAATACCCATATATTGGTCAATTCCTGTCCTATGAGACAGGAACTTTCAAACGCTTACTCGGTACTGTTAAGACTAGCTTGTAATTATATCGTTAAAAATACCGTGAAATGCCATATTGTGCTATTTTTAACTATAGAATAAAAATGAAGAAGTAAATTTGAAAAATACAGGTAGGTATTTCTTTTTTCTCGTGAGTATTTATTTACAGTGAAGACCAAGGTGAACACTGCGTATGGCCGTTCTATCCTAATATATTTCTGTGGGTTATACCGATGGTAGCTTCCGCTTTCCTGCTAACATTATTGATGAATTCGCCGATTTTTAATAATAGGAGATAGAATTATATTAGGTACTACCCGCTTCAGTCGCTACAAATGGATTACCTACCCACCAAACATTGTTTTAGAAATCATCATTTTAATCCATCATAACTTTTTTATATCCCCAAATAGTTTGAGGTCAATGCAACCTCACCTGTAAGCTGATACACTTGCTGAATGACAGACCGGCGCAAGCTTTCCTTGCAGGGTTAGAAGGTCAGATAGCAGCACTCCCATATAAGCCGTACAAGCCAAATCAAAAGGAAGAAAAAGAGTAACCGGACACGGAACTCTGAGCCGAGCTGAAGGCCTCGAATGCGACCGGGAACAACGCTTAGATGATGATGATGAGTGATTTTGTAGATAATAAATTGAATCGTAAAATGTTGTCAAGTTTTCTAATACTGACATCTCTCAGATAATAGCAACACTGTCTTTACGTAAAACACTTGTCTGCTACTGAACGATAGATGGCGCTTTTAACGTATTTCTCGCTCGTTGTAAATTTTATACCCATAGATGTCGCTACTGGCCGTGTCCTCTAAAAGGTCATTGTACGTTTGGAAATAGGTACAATGTTGTTCATTCATATCATTCATTCAACCTTGTTGATGAAGTCAAAAGTTTGTACTTTTTATATCTGTGTAAGTCGCCAATTGGTAGATTAGCGGTGCTCAATGCAGTGTTTTACATGTGTGGAACAGGTGTTTCTATTGTTATTTTCGTGTACGTAAAGATATAAATACGAAAACCTCTATTAAACTCAAGAAATATATACATTTTACGTAGCTATTTAATAAATTGAACTGAATTGTGTGAAAATAATCACTTTTATAATTTGCTGAGGTGTAAAGTGTGACAAAACAGTAAACTTTCTCGGGCTTATCAATTTCGCGGTTGTGAACTGTAGCAATCTGTTAAAAATGAGTTGAACAAACTTTCGTGCGACCGTTGTGAGGTGTTTGTGGCCCAGGTTTTGAGAAAAAAAAATACAAAAATGACTACGGACAGGTTTCATAAGTAAGTCCCATTGCTTATCTAAATACTCTGATGTTGCAGAATGAGATCGATAAGATAAATCTAATAATTGGTGATAAGTGATAACATGCAACGTATTCAAAAGATTAATTACTTAAATGGGGACGATGGATAATATCATACCTACTTACATATTTTTTGATAATTTACATCTATCGTTCGAGCCCCTGTACCTTGTCGTTTATTTTATGATAAAAAAAATAACAGGCTAATTGCGATAAAAGATGATTTCATTAAAAATGCTAGGCATTTCACGCTTTTCTGCACTTGTTCTTTTAATAATAAGTATTATTTGAATTAGAAATGCTATTTCGTAATTGAGGCAGGTAGGTAAACAAGTAGGCATGGGAAGGCGATGTGCATGGTTTGTGTGATTTTTTGTGGGTTCTGGAACAAAGTAATTAGGTAGGTATTTAGACTACACATCTATGGTATTTAGTGTATTACGGTAGGCATAGGTATCTAGGCTTAAACATTGCTGCTCTATTAAGGTATACACTCTGCTCTGTGGCTGGATTTCGCTAATTAATAGTTATAACCGCGTTTACTTGATTCAAATCGTTAAAACTCAGTTTAAAGTTTCCTGAAGATTGTCCAATGAATATTGTAATTATGATGAATAATCGAGTGGGGGGACGGCCCCCCACTCGATGGACCATTGACATTAAAGCGGTCGAAGGAAGTCGGTGGATGGTGTAGGCTTAAGATCGGTCGTCATGGCACTCTTTGGGGGAGGCCTATATCCAGCAGTGGACGTCTATTGGCTGATAGATATATAGGTAGATAGATGAATAATCGCATCGCAACATCAAAATCATGATTTTACCTACATAGGTAGGTACATATACAAATAAATAAAATTGAGGTGTTTGTGAAGTTTTTGAAAAGTTTAGATAAATGGACGGATTGAAAAACTCAGACCAATGCAAATAGAAATTCATGCATAGGTACAAATGTTTGTACTGAACGGGTATCGAACCCTTGACGTAGCAGTCAGAGACACTCCTGCCACTTCTCACTAGTCGTCATAACAATATCATGGAATTATAACACCTAGGTAGGTATAACATGATGTGTGTTCACAACAAATTTCGTTTCAAAACGGCCTCATGTAAACTCGGAGTCCTGAACAAGGTGAAAGGGTTTACCATGCATATTGTTCTTGCTTGGAGTACAGGCGTCATATGAGATACGGTTAAAAGGGATACGGGGAAAAAGTGCCACCGTGTCTCCTTTTTCGACTGTACCTCTCATTTTAGAGATGACTCTGCAACTTGCGCCTTCCGTATCCCAGGTCTAGGTAGCTAGGTCGTCACTCCATCTGGCTGGAGGGCCTCTCGCCTTCTGTTTGCCTTCTCTTGGTCTACCCTCTGGGTTCGTTTACTCCAACGGCCAAAGTTCCTTCGACAGATGTGGCACTGCTACTTCAGGTTGCTTATTCTGCGCCATATAAAGTCTTCACACATCACATTCTTTAAGAGAGGTAGGACACAACGGTAATCCCGTCCAACTGAGCAGTCCAACTGGGGAAGTACCTCCGCCGTACAGAATACCGCGGCCATAGCGGTATAGAAACAGGCAGCACGATTGTGACTCCCCTGGTGTTGCACACGTCCATAGGCCACTGTAACCACTTTCCATCAGGTGGGCCGCGTGCTTGTCTGCCACCTCAGTAGTATAAAAAAAAGACTTGGAATTCTTGACCAGCAGCCGTGCTTCCTTCTGCCTACAAGCTTCCTAAAACCTCTATGCGGGTAAATAAGCTTCTAATGGCATTACTAAATTGTGTTACATTTTAAAGTAAGTGTTTGTAATCATGATAATTTTAACTTTTAATACAGCAATTATTACCTCATACTCTGCTTTCAATTGAAAGGCGCTTCGTCACTTGTAGATACACAGAAACAGATTAAAATCTCTAATGTTAACGTGTTACATGAAATGTTGAATGACATTCCTATCCGCACCAAATGAAACAATAATGTACTTCCGTATAAAACATTACCTTCAAAAGGCACCCAAATGATGGCACTCGCATTTTAATAATAAGGCTGATGCTTTTAGCGAGCGGCATGCGTGTCCGAAAAAAAAAAGAATCACAAACGCCTACGAACTTATCTGCAATTGAAAAAAGACGTAAGTACATTTTAATTATCTGGATAAAAACAGCTTATACTTACATATTATATATCTGATACATACCAACTTACTTCTTCTGAGAATCAAAGGTTTATAAAAAGAACCCTAGATTCTGTTGGCCCAATAATTGACCACCACCATCACTTTAACCGACGAAACTGAACTACTAGCGTTGTTCCGATCGGAACTCAGTACGAGTCCGTGGTTTTGTTCCTAGGGAAGTAACTAGTCAAGTAAACCATTGATCTTTGTATAATCTGTAAAACTTGTCAAATAAGTGTCAAAATTAGGCTGTTTTCTAGAAATGTTGCCTACTACGTTATTATCGGGGCCAGTTTACGAAGATGTGGAGGACGGAGAAACTGGTCCTCATCCGCAAGAAGGGACGCCCGGCGGGGTCCGGGTACCGGTCCATAGTGTTGCTCGAGGAGGTGGGCCAGCTCTTTGAAAGAGTAATTGCCAAGCGGCTCGTCGAGCATCTCTCTAGAGTGGGGCCGCACCTGGCGAATACCCTGTTCGATTCCGCCGGTGGCGTTCCACTGTGGACTTCAGAACAAAAGACCTGTTTAAAATATGTGGGCTATATCGCTCTCAACAGCACCAACCACTCACCCTAATTATCACTCGTACGATATGCGTATTTGATAGGACATTGAACTACATATGAGCGGAATCCAAGCGTGTCTCCTACACGGGACCGCACTTCCATGGAACTCAAGCGGAATGGGGAAGTGTTGCGTCATGTCGTATCGGATGTGCGACCCGAACTTGAACCATAGGATTTGACAAGGTTGCGGTTTTATTGTAGTGTGATGTACTTATCCGTCATATGGTATTCACATTTGGAATTCATCTAAAATACCTCTACCACTGATTACTGGCTAGACAGGGGCAGTATCTACTACCAGCTCATTTGATATCGAAGTTAAGTAACAGTACACGAATGAGCTTCGAATAGTTCGATACATTAACATTACTACAGTGGTTCGTGCTACCAAATTTAGTTACTTTTACGCACGATAGGGGCGCTGTACAAATGTCATACATTTTTTTACGTTAACGATACGAATACTCTTTTTCGCAAATTATTCGTGCTTACCCCACTGTGTCCCATGCACGAATAATATTCGAATTCGTATCGTTAACGTATCCAGAGAACGGAGCAATGCGATTGGCCGCCTGCCTACTGTGAACCAATCACAATGCTTCATTCTTTTAGATACGTTTACGTTACGAATTTGAATGTTTTTCGTGCTCAGAGCACTGATCTTCGAAGTCCAAACAGATAGGACCTTATATCCATCCCAAATGAGCAGTCCGACTGGGGAAGTAACTCCGACCTATAGAATACCGCGGCCATAATAACCGTCATCTTGTGTTCCCGGCGGTGAGTAGGGTAGCCAGAGCTCGCTCGAGAATTATTGTGCTGTCAATGTCAAGACCAAAGGCTTGTCCTGCTTTGTCTTTTACAGGTACAGAAACTCTCTTTTCTTGCTGGGTCGACAGCACGAGTGTCTCCTTATTGCATACGTCCGTAGGCCACGGTAACCACTTTACATCAGTTGAGCCGTGTGCTTGTCTGCCACCTGAGTGGTATAAAAAATATCTGCAGGCCACTGTACATCTTCTGATGAACGGATAAAGTTTTGGTACGAGATTTCCTCTCGGAGTTGGGAGGACAGCCGGCGATCGGTTCCACAACAGGACTGTGATGACGTAACAGTATGATTATGCTGTTCGAACATCGGGAGACTACTGGAGGGCTGTTCTCCCTTCCATTTTCTCAATTTTCGTCTACTCTTCTGCACCTTTTAAGTACATTTACGTCAGTAGATGTTTATACATAGCGGTATTTTAAGAACAGAATTTACTTTTGCTTACCCTGTGTACTTGTTGTGGTTAACAACACCGTATTTTTTTCGTGGGGTTATCCCCACATTAACCCGCTACTGGCCGACGAGGCGATTATGACAGGCTCGAACCAACTAGATCCGCATGCCGTGTCGGATCTCAGATTCCGAAGTGTAAGATGGCCCAATAAAGGCATTTTTTGGCCTTGAATTTTAATAGTAGTAAGGCGTACCCTACTACTATTAAAATTCAAACTTACAATAAGTTTGCAGTCTGACCAAAACCTTTATAATGAAGAGAACTTCATCAAAATTCGTTTAGTAGTTATTGCGTTCATCGCTCGGTCACACACAGACAAATAATAATAATAAAAATTGTGTTCAACATTGTTAATTTAACATTACCCAAGTATCGACAATGCGCATTCGCAACTTAGTAACATGCCAGTAGTATCAATGAACAGGAAATACTCGCCATTTACCATTACACTTTCACTCGATAATAACACCAAAGTCAGGTAATGTCAGCACGTATCTGCCTCCATTTTTAATGTTTTATTTATATGGCACATTAAAACATGGAGCAGGCGGCAGAAGTATGGCTGATGTACAGTCGGCATCAAGTCCATTTTGACGAACAAGTACCTACTCAAAATTATCTTAATGCCTTCGTTTTCTCCTCTTTCTGATGACTGATTGTTGTGATATTTGGACCTTTAGTTCGGACAATATTGCTATCAATCAATAAAGCAGTTTTATTTGCTCTTAATGCCTTGGTATTACAATCATTTTGAGACTTTGCAGTCAACATCGTTCTGACAGGACTGTACTTGAAGCTATAGTTCAATTCTAGGTTCGGGCTAAGCTCAAACATATTTCAATATAATATTTTGACTATCAAACATAAACAGCATTTGAAAATGATACCACAATTCATAAGTTCCATTATTGCACTGGTACCGTTACGCATGGCTGCTCACCACCTCTAAGGGCACCGGGTATCGTGCCAAAAATGTTCACAGTGTTCTAACACTTCTGCCTTTATTTATAGAGGTTAATATTACCTGCAAGCGCTGTTATCAATATATCGATTTGGACAGGTGTTGGGTATAGTACTGGGTGACGATGGACTGCAGTTCATTTAGATAGAGTTCGTTGACTTCGTTTTTTATTCTGATCACTTTTGGGAACTATTACACTATACTGTAGTGTACACTACACGTACTTTATTGAACTAAAATGAATATATAAATGTCATCAGACGGGTACTGACTTCGTTTTACCGAATCGGGGATTAGGAAGATTGCTAAACAGCCGTCCAGCTCTCTGGAGCACGGTGATCAGCCGCTCTCTTCAAGTTAGTAGTATGTATAATCCAAATGAATATTGAAGCGTCTTACGATCGAGCGAAATATCTCGAGTTCGAATCCTGGCCATTTCACTTCGCTGTCGATGTGAACTCGCTTCTGTCACAAGCAATTAAGCTTAGCAGTTGGAGAGGGTTAAGGGAAATTATTATTATCTCTTTATTAATTTAAAAACTACTTATAAATTACATTTTTAAATACATATAAAAAAGAAAACATCTTTTTAAAAATATATTATTATTCCTCTTTATATTTTTAAATACATATACAAATATAAAAACATATATTTCTATATTTATTATTATTATTATTTTTAATACCGCTGACGTGGCAGTGAAGCACACGGTCCACCTGATTGAAAACGGTTCCTGTGGGCTATGGACGTGTGCAACACCAGGGAAGTCTCACTCGTGCTGCCGACCCTGTAAACACAGAGTTTCTGTGCCGTCAGTGTAGAAGACAAAGCAGGAATAGCCTTTGGTCTTCCCACTGACAGCACAAAAATCTCTCCAGTGAGTTCTGGCTACCCTATTCACCGCCAGGAACATAACACGAGGTTATTATGGCCGCGGCATTCTGTAGGGCAGAGGCACTTCCCCAGTCGGACTGCTCAATTGGACGGAAACTCACTGATATTCTTCAAAAAATATATAACAACGACAATCCCGTATGTCCCATTGGTAAAACTTGTTTGCCTGAGTAATACTTGATGTAGTAAAAAGGCGGTTTGTTCCCACTTATTATACTGAACAGTTCGGTTAGAAGTTTAGAACTAATTGAGATTTTTTCACACTTGTTCTACGATACTATTAGAGAGAGCTAGTGAAAATAAAATCACATTAGTTTTACAGTAGAATTGTTCAGTAGAAATAGTGGGTACAAACCAAGCTTAAAAATATAAATGATAAAGTGGTAATAATCCCTGAATCATTCAAACGGGGGACTTACAACAATCTGCATAATTAGCTATGTCATTATCTGACAGCTGAATTAGGTACTTAGGACTAATTTAAACAAAGGAAGTGCAGGTAAAGGAAACTTGATATGACATTTTCAGGGCCATAGCTTGAATAAAATGAAATATTATTTGTAGGGCTGACAGTTTTTTTATTAAATACCTCTTAGGTGGCAGACAAGCACGCAGCCCACTTGATGGAAAGTGGTTACCGTGGCCTATGGACGTGTGCAACACCAGGGGCATCACACTCGCGCTGCCGACCCTGAAGAAACCTTCTAATGCCCCTCAACCCCATATTGTAGTCGCTTGTGAAAACCACAACAGGGAGTTCATTCCACAGCCTGAGCGTTTTGCGATTTGTTACATCGTATATATCAATTAATCAACTACGACTATTTATCTATGCGGGGCGATGCGCGCGGTTATCGGCCATATGATCTAGTAATAAAGGCTAGTATGGCCGTGCGCTGCGCATGCGCGGTGGCATGGACCTGCTACGGTGACTGTGCCTATTGAAATCATTGATTGAAAGAAAAAAATTAAAACTTGTCTGTTCACCAGCGGGCAATCTTTTGTTCGTCTTGCTTAGCCAATTCTTAACATTTTATTTTAATACCTGCATATTATTGCATTATTATTTAACCTATAATGTCCGTGCTTATTTGCCATTATTGTTTAGTAGTAACTTAAGTATGCAACAAATGTAATGCTGTACTAAAGCTTGCATACCTATACACAATTTAAATTTATCTCATTATATTTTCTGTTTTTATAATGACCTACAAATATGTGTATAGGTAAATTCTCAAAAAGCGCAATAGCTTTGTGTAATGTAACCAAACTATTTTGTTAACCTCTAGGATTTAATTTACACTGGAGTTGTTACTTGTTATGTATATTTTCATGCAATAAAGACTTTGAAAAATCAAAATCAAATCAATTAATCAATCAATTAGCCTACTGCAGCCCAGTGCTGGGCATTGGCCTTTCCCATTCCTCCCGATTCTCTGCCTTCAGTATCCAGTTCAGTTACCTTTTTTACCTTTTATGTTGATATAATATAATAACAGAATTCCAACGTAATATATATACTTATCACATAATATGACGATCGTTTCGGATGATCGTTTTATCAGTAATGAGTGCTATTTTTGGCAAAAGAACTATATAATGTTATGATACTAATATGGTTTTATTACCAATTTGTAAGATAAAATTTTATAAAAGATTTATATCTGGGTAAGGTTATAAATATGACCAGTTGAATTAATCTTCTATCGGCTAGACTGTATTCTTTTACTCTGAGGAAGCAAAACCGCCAAAGATAGCAGATAGAGCAAAATACTTTACAGTATTTTGTACACAGTAAATCTTGAATTATGCATTTTTTTGCATTGGCATTGGCATAGCAATGGCTGACAGAGGAGTCAGCGAGTATTCTTCTTGAGGAAGATTGAAGATATGAAAAAGTGCATTAGATTCCGCAATCCTCTAACACTCTGTAGTAATACATATAAAAAAAACCTCGCGCAAATCCCCTAAAATCGTATAGGAATACTATATTTCTAAATACACAACAAATATTCCAGAATAATAGTGTATCATTTGTAGTATTATAGAAAAACTGTATAGCCCAACGCCCCGGGCCCTACAGTTCCATACCATGTGTAGTGTGGGGTGTGGTACTGTGGGGTACCCGCGAAAATGGGCAATAAATAGGCCTACAGTCTAAAAAAGCCACTTTATTAGAATCCTATTAAGATAATATTTTATCTTGCGGCAATATAAACACGAAATAAGAATCTGCTCAGTAAATGAATTGTTTTAATTCTATATGAGTGAACATTTTAGAATTTAATAGGAACCAATTGAGATCTACTGGAAAACCATAAACGAACGATCCAGCACGAGTAATGTTCTTAGCGGAATCGCTCAATATAGCCTTTTAGGGCCATATAAGTACGTTGTGAATGGGAGTCTGAACATGTTAATTAATAGCTTCAAGATACCCTGCTAACTGACTAAACGTTTCGTTTCGACCAAGACTCAACTCACAGGCAATACAACACTAGAAACTAAGCAATATCTGGGGGCACGGTAGTGCCCCCGCCAAACTGAGCCAAGCGAACGCAAGGGCCTATCTTTTCTCGAAACGCTTCGTTCGTTTTTTTGAACTCTCATAACTTTGCTTTGGATGATGCTAAATAGTTAAAATTTTCAAGAAAGAATGCCATCGATACAATCCTTAAACATGCAAAATTTGTATGTCGTAGCTTTTTATGTCGTACCTTTTTTTTTTTTTTACGTGCGGGAAATCCCCACGGATACCCACCCCTCCGGAGCCGGAGGGGGAGGTTATGTCGGACTCGAACCGACTAAACCGCACGCCGTCTCTGGATCGTAGTGCTAGGCCGAAGGTGAGGTTGTCATGCGACATATCCCTTGTAATATCCTGGTCACGCGGGACCAAGTTGTAACTAATTCTATGTCATGACCATTGAATCTAGATGTATAAAGCTATCCCCGTACACCTCTCGTATTCAAACCTACAATTCCCAGCCGCGCTATCGTCTAATGACCTTCAGACCGCTTATCGTGATACGCAGTAATCCGTGATTCTATAGAAAAATGGGTTGTGAAAGACCTATTCCTTATCGTACTTTATCTACAATAGAATTCATGTATATCCCAGTCCTAGTTCCCCAACCAAAGTTCACATACTCTTATGATTGTAACTCGTATTTACTTTAACATACCTCTTAACAGATTTGTCGCTACTCCAACCTTACTTCGTAGTCAATCCACAGTTCGTCACCTTATTTATCATACTAAACTCACAATATAACATACAATTTCACTTATTTACTTAGTGGAATACGACCAGACAATCTTTTGACAACTACATTCTCAATGACGTTTGGAATTTGACAATTTTCACCGCCCTCATTCAACACTTAGCACAGAGACACCTACCACATACGTTTGCACTACACGTAAAATTAGAATCTACAAAATTAATTGTCAATCATTCAATACTTCAAATTATAATTGTTTTCGAGGATACCAACAGAGGTCGTGTTATTCAAAAAAAAATACACAAACAATTTATAGTTAAGATCAACTCATCGTTGAAACTTCTATAAATCTTTATTATTTCTGTAATATAGTGTATTTTCCCCCCCCCCGTGTATAAGAAATGTGGCCCCGTGCTCGCCACATTCAGTAGGACTCGCCACTAGTACCAACATAGTCCTTCCTATGCTTAAGTAGGTATTCAGGAGACAATTTTAAAGTCCCCTGCCCACTGTATCGAAGCATCCGATACACAAATCCCCAATTCTATTTTCAGAATAGCGTAACTCTAACGCAAGACTTCAGTCCTATTGCCGTAATTCCTTTAATATAAGGTATTAAGATGATAACACAGAATCATCGTTCTAAGCGTCATTTTAGGACAATTACATTAGTATCTATCGCAGTAACTTCTGCGCTGATTGTTAACGATAAGTTTAGTTAGGAAAAGCTCATTTATTAGCACAGACCTAAATAATTATAGTTAATACTAGAACCAATTCACTTCTGAATAATAATGTCTATATAGACACTTCAGAGAGAATATATTCTCACCGAACACTTGATCAAACTACAATAATTCAGCTCAGATATAGCTTTTGCTTCACCCTAGCGGATGACAAAGTTACTATAAGATAGCGATCGAGCGACCATGTGCATTCGATACAGTACATATAATAGCTGATTATGCAACAGTGATTAAAATGTCCAAACATCATTATTTGTGTGTTTGTAGCCATGGTAATCTCATGTGTAAGATCTTGCTCGTACACAAAGAACAATAGTAAAATAACTACCTCTGTAGCTAGTCTGTTTGGATACTTCCGACCCTTCAGACTTCGGTGGTCTTGCACATAATTCTGTAGTCAGAAAGGTTTCACTAGCGTGAATGTACAATATACCGTTGTGTTGTCGTTCACTAATGAACCAGCAAGGATTTATATGTAAATAATAAATATTATATCAAAGATGGTTAGGACAGATCAATCACTGTGTATTTACCTTTAACAATATCTGAATTCTGTAATGAATACACCAGTTCACTGTCTCCATTTCATTCACAATCACTCACTTCACTATTAAATCACTCGTCGTGGTGTTGCAGCATTCGCTTGTAGTTTTATTTTCACCATAATCTTAGCGTAATTATTACACATTACTGTCACTATAATCCCAGTAAATTCCAACAACGTAAATCGACATGAAAATTGGCTTGCAAAAAATTAGCGGGAAAACTTTCATTCTTCGGTCACAAGATGGCGGTCATTTACAAATCTGCTTTGTTGTAATTGAACCAATTGTCTATCTAATTTCCCAATCAGTTTATCATGATTTACAATAATAACAACTTAGATCACCCCTTTACAAACGCAATACTACCTACCTAATATATATATTCATATGTTTGCTATTAGTGTGTACCTACTCACCTACCTGACTAAACTAACCATGTATCAACAACCATTCAACTACGTTAAACGTGAAATGTGTAAAGCTAATCTATCTGACTAGGGCGCAGGTAGTAAGCCTGACTTTGAACTATCACTAGTACCCCCTACGAGCAAGAGACCACGGCCGAAGCCAAGGATGTGTTCTCTCACAGGACAAGGACATAAAAGTGTGTATATATACATATATAAAGATAGACAGGACTGATCCGCTCTGGAGAGCGACAACCGCCTCCTCTCCAGTCACAAACCATCCTGGAAGCTCACGGATCCCTTTCAGGCAAAATCCGTGTGCTGAGCGCTTCAGACTATCCTCAGCATGCCTAGCTGAACAGAGGTCAAGAGCTTCGTTATCACCGATAGGTATCAACTCAGGGCAATCACGTCGATTGACTTCCTAAGCGGGGGAACCTAGCTAATACCTAAGGCCTCAACCGTCCCTAGCCCTACCAAAGTCCCACAAAGAATCCCTATATAAACATTTTATCTCATGTATGGCCCTGTACCGCAGACTCACAGTACAGCTGATATTCTGAATTGAACACGAGATTCAATTCTTAATCCCAGAGATAAAGGTGTCTTGTCTGGCTCATACGATAAAATGTTCATTTCGCGAATTATAAACTTCAATAAAGGCGAACTACCTAATTCCTCTTTTCACTAATTTAAACACTATATATTTACTAATTAAACTCAATTATTCACAATCAAGGTAAAAAAAATCTTCACGACTTTAAATGTAAAATTCTCAAAATTCCCGCCAAAGTACAATGTACAGAATACCTTTCGCGAATCGACCAACCCCGAAGCCAGCTCAAAGAAAAAGTGTCCTTGAATTCCCACTCAAAATCCTACTTTCGCCGAATTAGGGCTCCAATAGTGTCCTCCACCAATCAGAAGCTTTTATTTTCCCGCCAAAAGTCACAATTTCTGAATAATTGACAACAGCGCTAGGTTTTCTATGGCGCCTGCGTTATAATTATGAACTAACTTAAATCTTCCGTGAACCAGTGGCCCTTTTTTAAATATTTATAACCTATTTACATACTTACACTCATTGATTCTAACTGTCAATATTTTCATAATAATATAAGATTAATTTTATGTTTAATAAACATCCATATAATACTCAATAATAGATATAGAAAATTATTCAATAATCATTTCACCTTTAAACAATAATAACCAATCAGAGCCACTTCCTGCATTTTCCATAGCTCTGAGGCACACAGATAATAAATAGTATTTATAATCTCTTTTCAACAGTACTTTATTGCTTTTAATATTATAATTATTGTTCCTTGTAAATAATTAATAAGTTTTAACTTTATCTGTTTATTCTTTTCCTTATTAATTTTATTATAAACAATACACAAAACTATTATAATATTATTCTTGTGTAAATATCCATAGACTATTTTTCTTAAATTCTTTCAATCATAGTCCCATCTATAGGTACTGTATATATTAAACTACATTTTAAATTTATTTGTTCACAAAACAAATTTACTTGCCCTTTGCAATTTAACAGAATAATTTCTTTATGAATCAATTTTTTTCTTTGACCACATACCATAGTGTATATTTATTCATCATTTTATTTACGTATAAAAATTGATGGCGTTTTACGACATTGAATTATTTTCGTTTTATAAAAAACCAAGTGATATTCAATTTACTTGTAGAAATTCTTACTTAATTACTAGATGGCGTTTTACGACATTGAATTATTTTATTTATTTATGTTTTCTTGTTTTATAAGAACCTCGAAACGGTGTTTCAGTCCGTTACATCCGACCCCCTGAATCATTTACGCAGGCACAACCATTCCCCCTTTGTGCCCGAAGTAAAGATTCACTAACCTAGCTATAACTCTAGTCTAAATGACCTGCATGAAATTAAAATTTATTTTGGTAGTATACATATTGTTAGATTGGTTAAATCCAATTTAGGTCCAATTTCTATATGTGTGTGTGTGTGTTTCAAAATTGGGACACGATATCGCTTGCTCCCACTTTAAGTTTTAAGGCGAAACCTACGGGACCACGTTATTTCCTGCCAGCCTGACCAATTCAGCGGGAAAAAATGGTTGTGAATCATCTCAGCGCTGTCGCATAGAGTAGAAGATCATAGGGGACTTTGTAGCATGATCCATCTACGTCGCCCATGATCCGCCTACCCCATTCCCCAAAATTAGCCAAACCTTGTGGACAAACAAAAATAAAGGGGCCAATAGCCTCCACTCCACCCGAAGGAGATCCAAGGACACACATCCCATTTCTCAAACAAGCATGTAGAGTGTGCTTTCTTAATTGTTCCTAACGTGTATAGTTGAGACCCTGTGAAGGCCCATTAACGGCATGCTTAGACTTCTAGTCCTTCCTTAACCTAACACCTTGCATAACCTTCACAAAATCTATTGTAGTGTACATAGATAATTGAACCAAACTGGTATAATAATTTTAACACTTTAATTATAGTATTAATCGGGATGGCCCTCCATTCTGATTTTAACAATCCCATTCCATCATCTCATGCAATTCGCTAACATATACATCTCATATAACGAAGAAATTCATCATACACACTTTCAGAACCAACTTCCGCGGTTGTGCTCACTACCAACCGACCAATACTAATAAAGTAAAAGAGTTCTCATTATTTGTCTTCCTTCCACCCCCCCTTTTTTCGTCTCCTTTAATATTGACATTATACGTAAACATATTATTTATTTATTTTATTATTATATATGTTTCCTTCATTTCCTTTTTTTTTTTTATATTCAACTTTACTTAGTTATTATTATTTTATTTGGGTGGAGCCACCTCTACGCCCCACCATCTGACGAAATGAACAAGATATATATAAACATATCTGACCCTTTTAATATTTGACTACATGTATACAGAACTTAAGAAATTCTTAAACTGCCACATTCTCCTTCATGTCCTCAGATGGGCTTCACCCCTTTCCTCCTTTTATTATCAATTATTAGTACAACAAAAATTACAATTCCAACAATTTTAACATTCATTCAAAATTTTACAATTCTTTGTTTAATTCACTTTTATTCATTTTATTTTGAATTTTTACTTTACAATATTAATTTTACTCTACTCAATAATTATCAATCATGTTTAACAATTGTTAAACATTTCCTCCCCTTTTTAAGTGTTAATTAAATCTTACAATTTTCAATTTATTACTTTCTTTAATTTTAAAGAAAATTTTCAACCTTTAATCAAAATAAATAATATAACTTTCTGTTAACAACACATTAGTTACTTACAAACGTAAAATTATCGTAACAAATTGCTCCCTTTCTGGAGAAGGAAAAGAGAAAGAAAAAAAAAAAAACTTCCAATAACTTCACTAAATACATATAGTTAACCTTTCAACCAATCACCAATTTACTTTGGTGTGACTTTGAATCACCAATTCCTAACTCAGAAGTTATAACACAAATACGGTTCAATTTAATTTCGACAGATACAGTTAGCCATTCCCATTGTTCCCCAATCCAGTCTTAACCTAACCTTAATAACATCTCCCACTATCATCCTTTATGACTCCTAAGAATCAACCCATTGTGTAGCAATTCCTATCATGGTTCTTTATAATACCTCGATAAATGTATAGTATTAAACTTTCCTTTCACTTCGTCTGTTAATGGATTTACCAAAATATAAACATTCTTACAGGGACTCCCCGCTATGACATAAGGCCCTTCATATAAATTTTCAAATTTCTTAGTAATTTTTAACTCAGCATTAGATTTATTTAATTTCTTTATTTTGACAAAATCTCCCACTTGATACTCTATCAATCTATTTCTTTTATTGAATCCCAGCTTCCTTTTTTCTGCAGCTGATTTCAGGTTCTCCCTCACTGAATTCCTAATTTCCACTATATCTAACCTATCACTATCCTTCCCTATAGCTTGGTCAAATGATAGTTCAGTGCTAATCCCATATAGAATTTCACAAGGAGTATAGCCAGTACTTTCATGGTATGTATTATTATACAAGTTTTCTAATTTTGGCAATGTATTAACCCATCCCCTGTGATTACTACTATTATAAGTCCTAAACAGTCTTCCCAATTCTCTATTTACTCTCTCTACAGTATTAGGCCTGGGATTTCTAACTGTGGTATAAATTACTTTAATACCTAACAATTCCATCCCTTCCTTCCAAACTCGACCAGTGAATTGCGTTCCATTATCTGACATAATTGCCTTAGGTTTTATTATTTCAAAATATTTTTTCACCTTGCTAATTACCGCTCTGGCTGTTGCCTTCCTCAAATCATAAAACTTCACAAATTTACTAAAGGAATCCTGTAAAACTAATATGTATCTCATTCCAAACTTCCCCACAGGTAAAGGTCCATATAGATCTACCATCACTAAATCTCCTATATCTTTAGACACAATGGGGCAACATGGACCCACTTTATTATTATTATTATGTTTAGTTAACTGACATACATTACACCCCCTTACTTTGCGCTTTACATCCTTAGTCAAACCTTTCCAATAAAACCTCTCCTTTATATATTTCAACATCTTATAACTACCTTGATGTCCCATCTCCAAATGTACCTGTTTAATTACCTCATCTCTAAGCTTATCTGGCAAGTATATCGAATTTCTCTTTCCACCATCCCTCTCTATAACCAAAACCCCATCTTTTAATCTACACTTATTAATCAGCCTGGACGATTGTCTACCTACCTCACTAGGATTTTGTAATATGTTAAGTAATTTGCTAATCTCTTCATCTTCCCTTTGATATAATTTTATTTGTTCAAGTCTTTTTAACAATTCTTTATTTTGTTTTGACTCCATGTAAAGAATACTAGGCATTTTAATCTTTTCCTCTTGTAAAATCTTCCCCTCTGGCGGATAACGTGATAATATATCGGCTACTATATTATCCCTACCTTTAATATGTTGTATTTCATATTGGAAATTTTCCAAATAATTTATCCAGCGAGTTATTTTTGCATTATATAATTTCCAAGTCTTCACGAATAATAAAGCCTTATGGTCAGTCTGAATAATTACCCTTGCACCCCGTAAATATGATTCAAATTTCTCTAAACAACAAATCACTGAATAAAACTCTTGTTCTGTTGTAGTCCAATTTAATTGTGCACCCCTCAAAGCTCTACTATAGAACCCCAATATCTTCTGCTCATCATTACTATCTATCTGGTATAGAACCCCGGCCAGCCCTATTTGTGAACAATCAGTTTGTAAGTAATATGGCCTAGTAAAGTCTGGATGATGCAACATTATAGTTCCTAAAAACAATGATTTAAGTTGTTGAAAAGCTATTTGTTCCAAATCTCCCCAATTCCAAACCTTACCCTTTTTTAATAAATTATATAATGGTTGAGCCTGTCTATGATAATTTGGAATAAATTTCCTATAAAAATTACATAATCCTAAAAATGCTCTTAATTGTTTAATTTTTCTAGGTGCTGGAAAGTCTTGAATAGCTTTAACTTTCTCTGGGTCAGTGCGTAATCCCTTTGTAGAAATAATATAACCTAACATCTTCACTTCCTCACAACAAAACTCACACTTCTTGAAATTACAAGTAAGGCCTGCCTTTTGTAATTTCCCAAGTACTATGTCCAAATGCTCTAAATGTTGATTAAATGATCCTGAAGTAATAATAGCTAGGTCATCTAGGTAATTTACACAATACTCCCTAACCTCATGTCCCAATATAGTGTCCATAGCCCTACTAAAACTCCCAACAGATGTCTTTAACCCCTGCGGTAATACGTTATAAACATAAGACTTCCCATTAACCTGTCAAGTGAGTAAATAATAGACACAATAGGTAAACAATAGACTCGCGGTGCAATCGCACCGCTTGGGATCTTAGACTTTAAAGGTGAACCCCGTATATTTCTTACTATCCTGAGATATTGGTATTTGAAAGTACGCATTGTTTAAATCTATTATACTAATAAATTTAGCCCCATGGAATGAGTTCATAACATCTAATTGTAAAGGCGGCTTCTCAGTCTCAGCTACCATAAACTTGTTAATTTCTCTAGCGTCTAATAACACTCTGATGGAATCATCCTTTTTGATTGTAAAGGTTAAGGGACTACAATATGGAGTTGAAGCTCTACTAATAATACCTAAATTTTCCATTTCGTTTAACTTTAATTCCATTCGCTCTCTGTAAGCATAAGGTACTGGATAACTCCTCTTAACAATGGGGACGTTCGATACCATAACTATTTTATGTTGATAACAATTAGCTCTACCCAACCGTGATGTAAATAAATTCTCAAACTTTTGTAACAATTTTAACAGTTTATCCCTTTGATTACTCTCTAATACAACCCCCGTTTCTAACTCTGACCAATTAACTTCATCTAATCTAGTCTCTATTAATAAGGAATCTTGAACTTCTTTAAAGCTACACCCGTTGTTACGTTTAACGAACGGAATTACGGATAACTGATCCCCCTGTTTTATCACTAAACCTCTATTTTCCCCACTGGTATTAAGAGTTACTCCATGTCCTTTCAGCCAATCAAACCCCAATATTAAAGGATTTATCAACCCCGGAACTACTATGAACCCCGTCTCCGCAACAAACTCTCCTAACTGTAACGGTAACAAAACTACCTTCTTTATTTCCAAACTTTTATGCCCTACAGCTGTTCTTATTTGAAAGGGTTTAATTGGTAGCCAGGGTATCTCTACCTCCCGGCCTAACTTTAACTCGTTCAAAAACTCTTCTGACACACTAGTAATATCACAACCTGTGTCAATCAGTGCCATTACCTCACACCCGAAAACGTGTACATATACCTCCGAAGTAAAACTAATTTCTCCCTCTTTACCTTCTTGTTCTTCAAATACTACCCCTTCTACCCTTGGACTTATACATCCTACTTGTTTAAAGTCAGCCTTCCACTTAATTAAATCTACTATTTGCTCGTCAATATATAACTGTTTTGGTTCAAAATGTCTATAACCTAATCCTTCTTTTGCCTTCCTATCTAATAACACCGGTGCCAATGGTGTCCTAATTCCCCTTCCCCCTTTTCCTAGCATTTCACCTGGTTTCCACCCCATTTTACGCATAATTTCTAATGCAGCGCCCCCTTTAATTGAGACTGGACCGGGAACCAAATTTCCAATCCCTCCTAGTTTAAACCTTCCCTCGCTGTATCTTCTACTACCACCGATGAACCCGAAGCTGCAACGGCTGCTACCTTTGACTGCTGACTAATTGCTGGTCTTGGCCATTTCTTATAATTTTGACGACGCTCCTTGAAATTACGGTCCAACTCCTTCTTCCTCTCCGCCTTTGCCTGTTGAACCCCACTGTCTACTCGTGCGATGTCGTCCATCTCCCTTAAATAATCCGCCGTCTCTATGATTGTGTTCAATTTAGAAGTATACCATCCTTGTTGTATGTACTTAGGATACTGTCTGACTATATCATTCACTAGTTGTCTCTCTGAGATCTTATAGGTAAGCATTTGCGCCTTCCCGGTTAAATTCAAAAAGTGCCCCAACATAGTTGAAGATTTATCTTTATCCCAAACGCCATTTACGATCGACCTCCGCAGCTCATTCTGCTTGCTCTCACTCCAAAAGGTGGATAGAAAATCCATCTTGAAATCCTCAAAATTAGTCCAACGCAACTTATAAACCCTCGCCCAATCCCTGGCCTCTCCTGACAGACATTCTTGTATTAATTCTAGTTGATTACCCCCTTGTCCAATCTTCTTAAGGTAAGTTTCTAAATCTTCTAAAAAGGTCACTGGGTGCAAACCCATATCATCTCCATACTTAGGCTTATCTAATGTGATATTCCGTATATGATAATTAATATTTCCTGGTAAACCTTGATTATTAAACTCCTTACGTTCTCCATTATCCAAACACACTCTGGTTTGTTCGTGTGAAGAATTCGAAAGCTCTGGTTCCACTGCAGAAGGATTCCCTACCTCGGATGACATTTCCTCATTTTGATTGACAGACGCCGATTTAACCTCTTTCACCTCGGCCCTCAATGCCTCTATCTGTGAAGTCAATATTCCCAATGCCTGATTTATCTTCTCTATCACTGAACAATCCATTGGCTCCACTACTTTATTAGAGTTCAAACCCCCACTATTTCCTTTATTTACTTGCCTAGAAACTGGGTGAACGTTGAACGATTCCTCAGAACTCAGATCTCCCATGCTATTTGCACATGTAAACCCAGTATTTGACTCCCTATATCGAGCAGGTGTCTTACGCACTCTACCTTTTGGCTTAACCATCTTCTCTTGGACAATTATCAAGGTAATATTCTAAATGTATTTAGTTCACTAGAAACCACACACAATTCCCCCCTTGTGGCTTCCAATATCAAATAGTATCACAACACAATAAAGTCACACCGTATTTAGTTATACTTCATCAAATTACAGTTTATCAATTACACTTCATTACACTTTAATAAATTTACACATTTTCAAGGTACACTTATCAAATTACACCTTCTTTTCTCTTCTCTTCCCTTTTTATTTATTAATAAATGACGACTTTTAGTTCTAAAAATTAATTCACAATTGCATTAACTTTGTATATTGTATACACTTATTCACTATTATACTATACTCCTGTCTCCCCCATTTACTTCCCTATCTATCATAAATTCCAAGGACGACCCCCCAACTATTAATATTTTATTTCATTCATCATGTTTTTTTTTTTAATTAAAACACTATCTCGACCCCCCATTTTCTAATATTTTTAATTTTAATTATTACTATTAAACCCCCTCTAATATATTAACCCTTTAACGCTCAAAAATTTTTTTGGTGAAATTTGTTTTTTTTTTTATTTACCTATATAATTAAGTCATATAAATGACCAAAAAAATAATAAAAAAAATCTGTAACATGTACTTACTGAAATATGACACGTTGCTGATGAGCTACGCTGCGAGACATACAGAGATGTACTGTCTGAAAACAGTGTGGCTCAGGAGCAACGACGGTCGTGTTAGGGAGAAATTGAAATAAAAAGAAATTGAAACAAATTTTAAAGAAAATGTTTATTCGACATAATAGAAATTGAAAACAAACAAATTAGAAAGAGTGAAATAAAAAAAATTAATACAAATGTTCAAGAAAATGCTTAATTGACATTATGATAATTGAAAAAACAGTTCCTATTAGGTAACAAACATAATCGCTGCTCACATTTTACGCATTTTATACTAGTATAACCACTTTTGCAGTACTTACACCTACCACGTTGAATAAAAACTGGGAAATGTCCAATATTGTCTAACCTGGTTGCTTCTGTGGGTCTTGGAGCGGTAGGTGTAATGATCTTTCTGGACAAAGGTAGGTCAACGTCTTGAGCCTCTTGGTGGGACATGCGATTTTTTTTAATCAATTCCGAATAAATATGGAATCGAAATTTTTTCAAAGGTATAGTTGGCTTACCATTTGACAAGCAGTACCTCCTATACAACAGCCAGGCATTGTTCAGACATATGTCAATGACTTGAGAGAAGATGGCCATATACCAGCGCTTGGTTCGAAAAGTGGTTCTGTACAAAGCAATTAGCATGTCAGCTAAATCCACACCACCCATGTGTGCATTATACTGCTTGACAATTTGAGGACAGTCAACATCTTTTCTCGATGCAGTCTCCTTAGACCAACGCTTAAGTTTTTCCATGGGAAACGAATCTACGAACGAACTAGCCAAAGTAACAGCCTTATTGTCGATCCATTTTACTACTGCCACTTTATTGATGTTGCACACTACTTGTTTGCTTGACCCTCTACCTTTCTTGGCCAAAATCTTATCAGATGGTAAAATTTCTTGACAACCTCTGAGGCGGTTCTGTTTAATGGTACCCAAGCTAAATATACCATATTCATCACGTAACAAATGAATCAATTCTAAAGAGGTGAAGAAATTGTCGAAGTATACCACTGCTGGTTTGTTAACAATAGTTTTGCAAAGGGCTATTACAACCTTTGCTCCCAATCCAAGACTATTTTCGTATTCAGTGAAAGAGTTAAATCTGAAAGTATCCTCACCGCCGTATGGAAGAAAATCATACACTAAGCCGGAAACCCCAGCCCTAACAAATATCTTAAATCCCCATTTCTTGGGCTTTTTTGGCAAGTACTGGCGTCTATTCCCCGCCCTGGTACCTTTATAGGGCACCATCATTTCATCAACACTGTATCTTCTTTCTTCGTCTATTTTTAAACAATTTTGTCTTACTTGTTCTAAAAGCGGACGTACTTTGAAGTAGCGATCACTATTGGTATTACAATTATCTACAAAGTGTAAATATTTCCTGATCAGCTCGTATTTTTTTAGTGGCATTATGTCAGCGATAGGTGGGTATCTAAACTCTTGACTCCAATAGTCTCTATATGATGGCATCTTTACCATACCCATCATTATTGTTATAGCTAGAAAATCTTTTATGTCTTCTCTGGTAATATTTATAGATCTTCCCAACTGACTTTGAACAGAGTATAGATTTGTATGTTCCGTTATATAATCAATTATATCTTCAGAAAAAAAACGTAGAAAGTAGTCCAAAGGGGATTCAGATTCATTATTACTATTGGGAAAGGAAAAGCAAGATAAGTCAATATCTACTGGGTGTTTAAATTTTCTATTCTGCCATTTGAAATCTAAAGACGGTCTCTTATATTTTTTCACTTTCTTAGCAGTAACCTTTGGTTCTGAGTTCAACTTTCTTTTTGATCGAATATTTTGGCTTAGTGGAGTATTCAAGGGTGATAAAATAGAAGACATAGAGTTTAAGGTAGGCAGCTCATTTAGCGGTGTACCTACAAACATATTGCTAATGACTGGAGTTAGTGGAATCGTTTCTTCATCCGACAGTAATGGTTTTTCTGGGACAGGGCTATCTAGAATAGTGTGCAAATCCTCTAAAGAAGAACGAAGAGATTGTGGTTCTGAACTAACGTTAGTAGCGTCACTATCATAGCGACGACGACGTTCGGAGATGTCTTGAATAATAACTTCATCTTCGGATTCAGAAGTATCAGTTGATGAAGCTGCTTCTGGTGGTACTAAAGCCAAAATCTTTCTTGTTCTCTCCCATTTCAAACTCCCCTGTTATAAGCAGTAAAAGAAACATGCAATATTCAACCAACACCACACACAGTTAGATTTAGGTGTATATATTTATATTTTGTATTTAGATTATAAATATATACATACATATTATATATTATATATAATTATATATATATATATATATATATATTATAAATAGCTATAGAGAATTGATATTAAGATCCCAAATGTAGCAGATTCTAAATCCATAAGTATATCTATAAGGTTCTAAGCAATAACCTTATAGTAGCTTTTATGGGAGCGACTATCGTCTAACCTCCGAACCCCGTGAGAAAAAACTGCGTCAAAGCCTCTCGTGTTATTCACCAGGGTTAAAACTTACTAGGTACGAAGTACTGTGTACTTACTACTACTACACTGTGTACTGGGTACGTACCCCAGGTTCACACATCACTTCGTACCTACTTACCTACATTTTATATAGAATACCGCGAAAATTTTATGGTACAATAAGAATAAGCTCAGTATTATAAAATTGCTGAACAATCATCATGAAAATACCTAAACATATCCCATAAAAGTGTAAAAGATCTCATAAAGACATAAATTTAAGTAAGCGTTAGTAAAAGCGCAGCGTAGCCCGTGAGCCACATACCAAACCGACAGTACTTTGTTGAAAGCTTCGCAAGGTAGCCCTACAGCAACGTCCATGAATGCATAAAAATATCTCGAAGTGGATTATGTATATAGTATAAATGTTATTTGACATAGATTACAACACTCCTAAACAACATAATTACAGAATATGTTAGTGATAAAATTATGAATAAATGAAATTATTGAATAAAACTTACCGCACGTCCTTGAGCACACTGTTGACGCGACGCCATATTGGTCACAACTACGTTATTGGTGCGCATGAGTTGATTCTATATTTTTTCCATAGATGGCAGTTATATTACCAATGATGATATTAACATAAACAAACTCAATTAAAAATGGTTTAGGCGCAGGATTTTTTTGTTTGGAATGTTGCTCGTGAGCTACGATGCGAAATAAAGGGTTAATACAACCCATTTCCCTCTTACCTATATATATTCACGGCAACAAATTGTACGGTATAGCATAACCATACCGTACCTTAAGGAACTTATTAACTTATATTAACCCCAAATAATTTCACTCAATACTTACTTACTTTCTTCTTACAAACCACCCCATAAGACCCTCTTTTTTTCCTAACCTTATACCAATATATTTTTGCTTTAATAGCAATATTTCTCCCTCTTATTTCCAACTCATAATAATTCTTTAAATCCATTTTGTTATATTTTTTTTTTTTTTATAAATACCTAAACTGTAAAGAAAACAATACATCAATCTAACTACTACTATATATAATTCTTGTTTTTATTTAATATAACCAATAATAATATTTTCTGGTCAATGATATTTTTTGTTTACATCTCAATTATATTATAATTCACAGAGTGATTGCACCGATACCTAATATATTCTAATTAATGATACTAAATTATTAATACCATCTTGTGACCATAATACTACCATTCTATTCCACTCCATATTCTCCGCTTAATATAAATGCATTTACTTATTTAATACCAGACCCTACTGGATCCTGGTTTCAAGATATTAGTATTATACCTACTTCCGTGCATCCCTAGCTAGTCTTGGTCGCACAGTACCAAGTAGCACCGTGATATTGACCTTCCCGGGACAAACAAACGTTAACATCCTGGTTAACGACACAAAATTGTAGTGTCATCCTGTTTACCAGGCACTAAATTGTGGTGTTATCCTGGTCACCGAGCCCCACATTGTAATGCTCAGTGCCATGGATCACGTCACCAAGTTGTAACGTCACTGCAATAACCATACTAATCCTGGTCAGAGGCACCAAATTGTAATATCCTGGTCACGCGGGACCAAGTTGTAACTAATTCTATGTCATGACCATTGAATCTAGATGTATAAAGCTATCCCCGTACACCTCTCGTATTCAAACCTACAATTCCCAGCCGCGCTATCGTCTAATGACCTTCAGACCGCTTATCGTGATACGCAGTAATCCGTGATTCTATAGAAAAATGGGTTGTGAAAGACCTATTCCTTATCGTACTTTATCTACAATAGAATTCATGTATATCCCAGTCCTAGTTCCCCAACCAAAGTTCACATACTCTTATGATTGTAACTCGTATTTACTTTAACATACCTCTTAACAGATTTGTCGCTACTCCAACCTTACTTCGTAGTCAATCCACAGTTCGTCACCTTATTTATCATACTAAACTCACAATATAACATACAATTTCACTTATTTACTTAGTGGAATACGACCAGACAATCTTTTGACAACTACATTCTCAATGACGTTTGGAATTTGACAATTTTCACCGCCCTCATTCAACACTTAGCACAGAGACACCTACCACATACGTTTGCACTACACGTAAAATTAGAATCTACAAAATTAATTGTCAATCATTCAATACTTCAAATTATAATTGTTTTCGAGGATACCAACAGAGGTCGTGTTATTCAAAAAAAAATACACAAACAATTTATAGTTAAGATCAACTCATCGTTGAAACTTCTATAAATCTTTATTATTTCTGTAATATAGTGTATTTCCCCCCCCCCCCCCCCCCCGTGTATAAGAAATGTGGCCCCGTGCTCGCCACATTCAGTAGGACTCGCCACTAGTACCAACATAGTCCTTCCTATGCTTAAGTAGGTATTCAGGAGACAATTTTAAAGTCCCCTGCCCACTGTATCGAAGCATCCGATACACAAATCCCCAATTCTATTTTCAGAATAGCGTAACTCTAACGCAAGACTTCAGTCCTATTGCCGTAATTCCTTTAATATAAGGTATTAAGATGATAACACAGAATCATCGTTCTAAGCGTCATTTTAGGACAATTACATTAGTATCTATCGCAGTAACTTCTGCGCTGATTGTTAACGATAAGTTTAGTTAGGAAAAGCTCATTTATTAGCACAGACCTAAATAATTATAGTTAATACTAGAACCAATTCACTTCTGAATAATAATGTCTATATAGACACTTCAGAGAGAATATATTCTCACCGAACACTTGATCAAACTACAATAATTCAGCTCAGATATAGCTTTTGCTTCACCCTAGCGGATGACAAAGTTACTATAAGATAGCGATCGAGCGACCATGTGCATTCGATACAGTACATATAATAGCTGATTATGCAACAGTGATTAAAATGTCCAAACATCATTATTTGTGTGTTTGTAGCCATGGTAATCTCATGTGTAAGATCTTGCTCGTACACAAAGAACAATAGTAAAATAACTACCTCTGTAGCTAGTCTGTTTGGATACTTCCGACCCTTCAGACTTCGGTGGTCTTGCACATAATTCTGTAGTCAGAAAGGTTTCACTAGCGTGAATGTACAATATACCGTTGTGTTGTCGTTCACTAATGAACCAGCAAGGATTTATATGTAAATAATAAATATTATATCAAAGATGGTTAGGACAGATCAATCACTGTGTATTTACCTTTAACAATATCTGAATTCTGTAATGAATACACCAGTTCACTGTCTCCATTTCATTCACAATCACTCACTTCACTATTAAATCACTCGTCGTGGTGTTGCAGCATTCGCTTGTAGTTTTATTTTCACCATAATCTTAGCGTAATTATTACACATTACTGTCACTATAATCCCAGTAAATTCCAACAACGTAAATCGACATGAAAATTGGCTTGCAAAAAATTAGCGGGAAAACTTTCATTCTTCGGTCACAAGATGGCGGTCATTTACAAATCTGCTTTGTTGTAATTGAACCAATTGTCTATCTAATTTCCCAATCAGTTTATCATGATTTACAATAATAACAACTTAGATCACCCCTTTACAAACGCAATACTACCTACCTAATATATATATTCATATGTTTGCTATTAGTGTGTACCTACTCACCTACCTGACTAAACTAACCATGTATCAACAACCATTCAACTACGTTAAACGTGAAATGTGTAAAGCTAATCTATCTGACTAGGGCGCAGGTAGTAAGCCTGACTTTGAACTATCACTAGTACCCCCTACGAGCAAGAGACCACGGCCGAAGCCAAGGATGTGTTCTCTCACAGGACAAGGACATAAAAGTGTGTATATATACATATATAAAGATAGACAGGACTGATCCGCTCTGGAGAGCGACAACCGCCTCCTCTCCAGTCACAAACCATCCTGGAAGCTCACGGATCCCTTTCAGGCAAAATCCGTGTGCTGAGCGCTTCAGACTATCCTCAGCATGCCTAGCTGAACAGAGGTCAAGAGCTTCGTTATCACCGATAGGTATCAACTCAGGGCAATCACGTCGATTGACTTCCTAAGCGGGGGAACCTAGCTAATACCTAAGGCCTCAACCGTCCCTAGCCCTACCAAAGTCCCACAAAGAATCCCTATATAAACATTTTATCTCATGTATGGCCCTGTACCGCAGACTCACAGTACAGCTGATATTCTGAATTGAACACGAGATTCAATTCTTAATCCCAGAGATAAAGGTGTCTTGTCTGGCTCATACGATAAAATGTTCATTTCGCGAATTATAAACTTCAATAAAGGCGAACTACCTAATTCCTCTTTTCACTAATTTAAACACTATATATTTACTAATTAAACTCAATTATTCACAATCAAAGTAAAAAATCTTCACGACTTTAAATGTAAAATTCTCAAAATTCCCGCCAAAGTACATTGTACAGAATACCTTTCGCGAATCGACCAACCCCGAAGCCAGCTCAAAGAAAAAGTGTCCTTGAATTCCCACTCAAAATCCTACTTTCGCCGAATTAGGGCTCCAATAGTGTCCTCCACCAATCAGAAGCTTTTATTTTCCCGCCAAAAGTCACAATTTCTGAATAATTGACAACAGCGCTAGGTTTTCTATGGCGCCTGCGTTATAATTATGAACTAACTTAAATCTTCCGTGAACCAGTGGCCCTTTTTTAAATATTTATAACCTATTTACATACTTACACTCATTGATTCTAACTGTCAATATTTTCATAATAATATAAGATTAATTTTATGTTTAATAAACATCCATATAATACTCAATAATAGATATAGAAAATTATTCAATAATCATTTGACCTTTAAACAATAATAACCAATCAGATCCACTTCCTGCATTTTCCATAGCTCTGAGGCACACAGATAATAAATAGTATTTATAATCTCTTTTCAACAGTACTTTATTGCTTTAAATATTATAATTATTGTTCCTTGTAAATAATTAATAAGTTTTAACTTTATCTGTTTATTCTTTTCCTTATTAATTTTATTATAAACAATACACAAAACTATTATAATATTATTCTTGTGTAAATATCCATAGACTATTTTTCTTAAATTCTTTCAATCATAGTCCCATCTATAGGTACTGTATATATTAAACTACATTTTAAATTTATTTGTTCACAAAACAAATTTACTTGCCCTTTGCAATTTAACAGAATAATTTCTTTATGAATCAATTTTTTTCTTTGACCACATACCATAGTGTATATTTATTCATCATTTTATTTACGTATAAAAATTCCTTACTTAATCAACTAGATGGCGTTTTACGACATTGAATTATTTTCGTTTTATAAAAAACCAAGTGATATTCAATTTACTTGTAGAAATTCTTACTTAATTACTAGATGGCGTTTTACGACATTGAATTATTTTATTTATTTATGTTTTCTTGTTTTATAAGAACCTCGAAACGGTGTTTCAGTCCGTTACACCCTCGCACCCCGGCTGACCCAGGGCCATCCCTCTCGGTCTGGCCCTCCTCGGGAAGGGGGGGTCCACGCGGTCCCCGACTCAACCCCGGTGTGGGGAGGCGCGCATCGTCCTACGATTCGCCGTGGCCTGCTTCTGCTAGGGTGACGGGCGGCTCCACCCGTCACCCTCAGGCCCGCGCTCATGGGGGGCGGAGGTCAGTTTGCGCCCTCCGACGCCCGAGCCGCCTTCGGGCGCGTGCAGCGATGTCAGCGAGCCTCTCTCGCTCATCGCGCCGCGCCCGCTCTGCTGTCTCCTTCGCGAGCATGACCTGCTCGCAGAAGGAGGCGCTGGCCGCCCACGCATTCGCGCAGCGGACCATCGCCGCGAGCAGGGTGGAGAGCGTGAGCACTCTCACCCCCAGGGCCGCCACAAGCTCCCGCCTCGGCGTCTCAAACGCCGGGCACTCGGTGAGCGTGTGCAGCCCCGAGTCCACGCTCGCGTCGCAGTGATGGCACTCGGGCGTTGGCTCTATACCCATCAGATGCAGATACCGCCCGAAACTACCGTGCCCGGTGATAATCTGCGTCTGACGGTACGAGAGGCTACCGTGTTGCCTCTCTAGCCACTCCCCCATGATGGGCCTTACCGCCGCAATGATAAGGCCCATCATGGGGAAGTGGCTAGTATACTTTAGATTTTATTAATGTCACAAAACCCTTAATTTCGTCACTGACTCATCACTCACTCTTATCATCAAAATTGTTAGGGTACTTCCGGAAGTCCTTGAAAGCTGAAATTTGGTATGTAAGCTATTTTTACTACAAAGACAACAAAAAAATTAAAATACCTAACCTAACCTATCCCCTGAGAATATGAGGTGAAAGCACAGATTACCTACTACGGTGGAAGTTTGTATATGAGACTTGCACTATAACATCGTTCAATGTTTCCGATAGTTCGTATGAATATCGGTAGATAGCTCCACAATCGCTTCAAGATGCTTGTATAGTATCAGTGGTTAGAGCATTTTTTCCGATCTAAATCGATTCGACGACATTTTGTAAAAAAATCATTTTTGTTTCAGAGCAGCCAAAGACGGTTTGCTGGAAGTGCTTCGAGAGGCAACGCGGAAAGAATGCAATAATAAAGATGAGTCGGGCATGACACCCACGCTGTGGGCCGCTTTCGAGGGGCACATTGAAGCACTGCGGCTGTTATGTGGACGAGGGTAAGTTATTGGTACTTTTGACGGATAGTATTTCGGTTTTTAAGGGGTGGTTCGGGTGTCATCCCGCTTCTTAGGGGAGGCGTGCGTGAATCTTTCACCTCACGCTGCCGTCATGGGCCTGCTTCTGTAAGGACGGTGAGCAGCCCACTCACCGTCCTCAGGACCCCGGTCATGGAGGCCGATGGTCTTGGGCGAAGACACGTCGTCGGCGCCCAAGCCGCCGACAGCGGAACTCGTGTGGGAGAGTTCTCTCCCGGTCGCGCCCCGCCGCCTCTTTCACGAGCATGAGCCTCTTTCGCACCATGGTCTCGAGCGAGAGTGTGTCCACGTCCAGACCCACCACGAGGACCTGGCGCTGTTCCACCCACCCCGTGCACTCCACCAGCGTGTGGAGCGCTGTGTCGTCACTGCGTTCCTCGCAGTGCTGACACTCGGCCGTGGTTTCCCGGTGTCTTCGCAACAGTCACTTACCGAAGCTTCTGTGTACTGTAGACACGAAGGTACCAAGACCTCTACTACCTCTACTTGTTAATCCATCAGTCCATTTGGCTAGGGGCCATCCCAACTTCCGTTTGCCTTCTCGCGGTCTCCAATCGAGGAGACTATGACTCGTAGGCGTCTTTCGACAGATGTAACCAGCCCACGGCCACTTCAGCGTGCTTATTCTGCAAACTATGTCGGTAACTTTAGTGCTTTGTCGGATGACCTCGTTGCACGTTCTATCCGTCAAAGAGTTTCAAAAAATTTCAATAGATTAATTTGTAATCTAAATGCTATAACGAAATTTGGTATTAAACTGCGATTTGTTTACAAACTACCGACGTTATAGTATTATCGTAACATTGTATAACAGAAACAACAGACAATACGTGAAAGCGACAGTGAGTACTCCACTGGTTCTCAGCCGAGTACTTAACTGGAACAGTCTTGTTGAACAAAAACCTGTGTTATGAAGGCATAGTAAAATAATAATGTTAATCAAAAAGGAGTATTCGCTGGTATTTGATAAGAGTATTTGTGTCGAGGTAACAGACGGCCTTGGATGAAAGTACGCCTACGTATATATACGCCTGTTCATCCGTGAAGGGGTACTGACGACCACATTTCGCCAATTTCATGCGCGGGGTTACGTAAAGGTATCAGTATCCTAGCCTTAAACCCGGTTACATCAAAAACTACAGACCGCTTACTCCACCTCTTACGCTTCCGTTCGCTTACCTCTCAACCCCGATAGCGAAGCTTGCACTAGAATTTAGACTAGACTGGAGCCTGGACTAGAGCCTCATCAGTATCATCATATTGACTTGCGGGTGAGGTTTCTTATATTCTCGACTAGCTGTTGCCCGCGGCTCCACCCGCGTGGATGTTTAGTGTGGAGTCAACGCTATTTGCCTAAAATAAAAAGTAGCATAAGTTACTCCTTATTACATCAGCTACCTGCCAATAAAAGTTCCGTCAAAATCGGTCCAGCCATTTCAGAGATAAGCCAGAACAGACAGACAGACGAAAATTGTAAAAAAAAATTTTGTTGTATGTTTATATGCATGTAGTAAAAAACGATAATTTCAATATTACAAACAGACGCTCCAATTTTATTTATATGTATAGATGTATCTATACATCTACGTCGTCATACGTTCTACGATATGAGTATCTATTAAATGCCATAATAATATACTAGATAAGAATAATGTTTTGTAGAAGTAAATGTACAAAAAGCAGATTACTTTGTTAACATTTACTGCGATATTATCGATAACGTCATTGATTACTAGATTGTTGCGTCATTCTTGATAGAATTTATGATAGGTTCTTGTTACATACCTAGGTACCTGCTTACTGTTAGCTTGTATCGAGTAAGCCTCAAAATACCTATATGTAATATTTACTCCAGGTAAAAGTTCAACATAAATAATCTTTTATTTTACCTATTGCATCTGTGGTCATTATCTATGGTTTGTTTTTGCCGCCAGAAAAAGAATACACACAGCCACCGGCTTTGGTTTTTTTTTGCACGTTGAGTAAATATAATATTATGAATATTATATGATTGAATATAATAAATAAGAGGATTAAATATAATAATGTAATAATGAATATAAGAGGATTGAGTATCTAATATATAAAATTCTCGTGTCACAGTTTTCGTTCAAAAACTCCTCCGAAACGGCTCAACCGATTCTCATGAAATTTTGTGGGCATATCGCGGGTAGGTCTGAGAATCGGCCAACATCTATTTTTCATACCCCGATTCGCGATAACCGACATCCACGCGGGCGGAGCCGCGGGCGACAGCTAGTAATATATAATAATTCATTGTCATAAGCATGTTAGTATCGATTGTTATTCGTATTAAGTACTAGATGGACTAGGAAAAGGAAAGGAATAAAAGCATTAATATGTTACATGATATGGAAATATCTTATATTCACAAGATATGCTCAACTTACTTAACACCCTGTGACCCCTAAATAGGCAGAGGGCGTCCACAGTGCGTCGCCATACCTATCGGTGCTGAGCTTCAAAGTGCACACTTAATTTCGTTCCAAGTCGTCCCGAAGCTCGCCGCTTCTGCATCTATAGGCCGCCTCCAGCTGTACAATTCTCTAAGCATTCAGTGTCGAGCGCAGCACTGCAGCCTTGATAGAGATTGTTATTGGTCGATATCCAGTGACGTCACTCAATCCGACCAATAACACTTGACGCTGAAACCTTAGAAAATAGAACTGCAGATCTGTTTGGGTCGGTGAGCGTGGCGCTTACGTTTTCCTTGCGATTTCCAGTCGGTATATGATTATTGTCCATACGGAGCGTATGTGGCTCTCCAGCTGCAATTTCGGCGTTTGACCAGTTGGTGTATAGAGGACTCTGCAATGAACGATAACAGAGTAGATATACAGTGTCCACCAATACCTTTGTTGCCCAGTCAACTTCATCTGCTAGACGCAGCGTAGATTTCTCTTTAAGTTCAGGAGCATACTAATCAAAAACCGGGCTCCGAAAAGCAAAACTTTGGTCGCAGCTAGGTAGTTGCTTTGAGAACGTCATAATGTCATCATCATCCACCAAAGAAATCATCATAGAGAAATGCGGCTTACATATAATATTAGGTACGCATTTTTTTGACCTGGCCAAGACCTGAGTAAATGGTGTGTGTGGTGTGTCTTCGAGACAAAGATATAAGTAGCAAAATGAATGAAAGATTCTGTCTTTACAACAGCTCGCAATTTGTTGCTAAAACTAACGAGTTCCTACTTTACCTATCTAGAAATTTTATCTGCATAATACGTGAATCTTATCAAACACAACAAATGTATTTATGTATATACAATTATGACATGATTATTGCAAAATAAATCGATTAAAAGCCTAATTATCGTAGGCGCCGCTTGTAAATTGATGACCAAAAAGTAGTTGAATGATCAAACTATATCCAAAAGCTTAGATTAGTTAGTATCTAGTGTCTAAAACGTGTAGGTTCCGTAGTTATAACCCCTCCATCCCTTATATGAAAGTTTTGATAGTCCTTAGCGAATTGTTTTTCTCATATCGCTATTGCTACATTCGACATCACCAGTCATCACTTTGCCATGCCGTGACTGACGAGCGACAAATAACTTCCCTTTTTTTGTATTGTGTGCTACTTTGTGTAGCTTATCATGTAATTTTTGTACGTATATGATAATGATGATTACACTCCAAAAAGACAATTAATTTTGTATTTCAAGAAAAAAAAAAGCGCGAATTGGTCACTATGGGCTCACAAATTTATGTTTATTTATTGATGAGTCCAATCTAGTGGGGCGTATGGGCTCGTCCGTCACCACTTTAATGCCTAGAATTATTATAATATGCATTCAACTGTAAAGTAAAAGTACTTTGGTTGTTCGTCACAATAAATAAATTAATTAATTAATTTAATTCTTGTACCCACACTGTACAGTATTTTATCGTCTCTACCATGGAAAATGTTCTGATGAGCTCTTCCAATTAGTCCCACCCTCTCCCTTCCTACACAGGACCACACGAGCAGGGCTTAGATGTCACCCGCATACGGTGCAGAATATTCCATAAGAACCAAGCGGTTTAGTGACTCCTTGCTTTGCCACAACATTAAGACCTGGAATTCCTTGCCAGCTCACGTGTTTCCTTCTTCCTACAATCCCGGGTCCTCTAAGCGGGGTGTGAAAAAGTATCTGATGAGGCCGTCAAGCCGCGTAGTACCATTGTTAACATAGTACGTGTCTGTAATAGTTACCTACCGTCTTTCCTGAGACTTTGCCTTCAGCTTACCATCAGGCGAGGTGAAATGACATGCCCTATATAAAAAAATACTATTCATCCATTAGAATTGAAACATTACGAGTTCCCTGTAGCGTGTCGCTCTGAGGAAAGCTGGCATCACAAAACAGATTAAGTTGGTACTCGTTCAGAATGAAGGTGTGGGATGAATCATGCGTAGGGTGAAGGGAGGGAAGGGAACCTTATTTCACAGTTCGAACAAAACAAACAGTATATTCATTAGCTGTTATTAATTTGATATAACCTACGATTTTAATTTGACTAATTAAAAAATCAATCGACCAAAAAGCCTGTTTTGTTAGATTGTTGGGCAAGAGCGGAACCCTAAAAATGAACCGTCACCGATATGCCGTCCACGCTTTCACCTCTACATTTAATAGCTCGCCATTACTGCTCATTTGGCCGTGGAAATTCATCACAATACTATAATATCTGTTTATATTGCAATACCGAATGAAATTTTAGAGCGATGACCATGCTAAGTTTTGATTGTAAACTTCATTTGAAATGCGTGAACGTATTGTACTGTCCTTTCCTTCGAATTCAACTAAGGCGCGGTTTATACAGAAGAGACGTAGCGGGGACGTAAAACGTGGCGGACACAATATATACCTTATGTAGTGGAAAATAACGTCGTTTTGTTATAGAGAAAAATTGCGCCCGCTCCGCCAAGCGGCGTCCCGCCATCAAAGTGACGCGCCATTCGCATCGTGTGGGGCGCGTCACGTTAAATCATACATATTTAAAAAAATTGTTGAACTAAGGGTAACTTTACTTCCCCGTAGTACAACCAGTTGGACATCGCAGTTGTACCACGGGTCGGGAAAGTTATTGACGTTATTGTACACTGCATAAGGTTTATCTGTGTTACTTAAATTATGCGCTACCGCCAAATGTCCCCGCCACGTCTAGTGTGTATACGCCGTGCCTAAAATCTTTTTTTTTTTTTCAATAAAATGAAATCCGCACCTATTGTAAATTAATAATGGCAGATACAGAAAGCCAGAATATTATTTGGTCGTACCGCATAGATATGTACCTATACCAGATTTAGGATATAAGTGTGAAACTGGCAGCATAAGGAAGGTCGCCCTAGGCCTGCGTATAACTAGATCGTGGACATTTCAAAGAAAGTTTAGCTCAAGAGCATCCGCAAATAACGAGCATTTATGAAAGTAGCCAGATACGAAGATATACTAGTCTCAGGTCTATTCTAAATATTGACTTCTTCCAATATAGATATAGTTATTTTCAACTGTTATTGTCAGTATTGTGAATCACCGGAAACGCGATACAGTTAAATCATCGCTTATCAACCGAATTTAGTTGAAGTTGATGGATTATTGATAAGTCAATCTCGTCTCAAAAGGAATAATACTTAAATACATTTGTCCATTTCACATTCACAACAAATACTGGTAGTTAGACAGAAGGTAGAGACCTGGTTCCCGGATTGGCTGGACTTTTTTATTTGAATGTAAAAGGCTCCAAATTATGTTATGAGGATGCTTTTCGACGATTTTTTTTGTAAATATTTTTGCCTTGGTTACAACACCTTTAAGCTATGTCTTCATTTGTATGATTATTATCTTCACTTGTTTATGATGATGATAATGAGTTGATGATGTTGATGAAGACGATGATGACGATGACTGATGATTGCTTCCTCATAAAAGTTGTAAGGACTCTACTACAAGCTCCCTAGGGCGATTTGGATTAAACACGAAAAGTCAGAATTCACTGTAATATGCCACTTTCCTTCACTTGTATACGTTGTCCAAGACGTTATATCGAAAAATCCACAATTTTTATACATAAAACTCGCATTCACACCAATTTCGAAAAATAAAATTATACCGCGATGCGTCCATTTTCGTGAACCCTCCAAAATGACTTTTTAGTGTTGCCGGCATAAAAAAGACTACATAGTAATGTCACACAAGACTCACGACCTTGCACAGTTTATTAGGTCAACCCCACCCGGTAAGAAACTGTCTGAAAACGTGGTCTAACGGGAATTTCCGTTGCATTACACAGCGATCACCTCATACCAGTTTAAAGTCAATTAACTTTTACTTCCAGTGGTGAACCCGACAAAGCTGATTACTTCGGTAATACAGCATTACACCTCTCCGCTGCCCGAGGACACAAGGAATGCGTCACTTTCCTGGTGAATTTCGGCGCTAACGTGTTCGCAATGGATGTGGATGGTCACACGGCTCAGGAGCTTGCTGCCATCAATGGACGAGACGATATTCTTAGGTTTCTAGACCAGTCTACTGCAAAAATGGAGAACAATGACAAGTAAGTTTTGTTCTATATTCCTTAGTAGCTTTTAAAACCTGTTGTTGTAATAGCAGTTGATGTATCATGGATTTGAATTTACATAATGATTTTGCGTATACTAGATATTGACTGACTGAAATATTACAATCATTTAGTTTTTTTTTTTCAGTTTTATCATTTCATATATCTTTTATAATATCCTAACTAAACACATACGAGCCTTTCCCCAAATCAGTTTGGGTCGACTTTCAACCAACTTCGAAACTACCACCTTTTACCTGACGGTTTCGATATTTTCGAAGAAGCGGCTGCCATCTGTACCCCTAGTACGAACAACTATCGTAATTGTATCGTAAACGTATTGAGAGAACGGAGCAATGCGATTGGCCGGCTGCACACACACACAGATTCACACTGTGAACAACTATAGTAATCGTATGGTCATCGTATTGAGAGAAAGGAGAATCGCGATTGGCTGCGCGCCTACTGTGAACTTCACAGTAGGCAGGCGGCCAATCACAATGCTCTATTCTCTCAATACGTTTACCATAAAGACCAAAAATATCATATAGTTTGTAATTAGACTTTTTAATTTAGAGTACACAACATCACTTAGCAGTGTTATTTTACCGCTAACAGTCAATGACTTTTTATGTTAATACTTGTACTAGACAGTCTGTAGGAAACACCACGATAAACTACTAATGGACCAGCAAAAATGCAATTTTCGTAAGTAGCTGAGGTTATAACAAACAGGAGCGCTATACCTTTTTTCGTGCGAAAATTCCTACAGATAATATCACCCCCAACGCTAATTGGGGGAGGTTATGTCGGATTCGGACCGTCAAAACCGCACGCCGCCTCGTGTCAGGTTACTATTAGAGGGAAACATAGAAAGCCTCCGAGCAACCCTCTACAGGGACGGGCGCTCCCACTTCAGACGGAATTTACGCGCGCTATTGCTTAGGTGTCAAAATTAATTAACTCAAATATAGAATTGAATCTCCTTCCCGTTCTAAATTCAAAAAATCGTTCCCGCGTCACACGTGGCGACACAATGTTTGTTTTGCCCATTTTTTGCCACAGTTTTTCAAGCACAGATATAAATATATATATATATAATATTATTATAATATATGTATAGATATTACTCGGGACATATATCTTGGACCTAAAATGTGCTGAAAATGTGCTCTATACGCGCATTACACGAGGATAGTACGAAGTATTATGGTAGTGGACGAGCTCAAATTCATACTAAACAAAACAATCCCTGGCAGGGCCTCGTTTGTCTCGCAATTTAGGTCCAAGACACGTATCTCGAGGTATACCTACTTAAATGAGAATATTACTAACAGTATGAAAAATAAACTTACGAATACCGCAGCCATTAAAAGCATAACTTGTTGATTTACTTAAATAATTAACATCATAAACCCGTAGTTATAAAGCGTTAAGTGAGCGTACAGTTAACTAGCTAACAGCCGCTGTAAAAGTCACCGCTCTAAACTTACATAGCTCAGCGTACAATAACTAGACTGTATTGCGCTAATTACTGCTTACCTACGTGAGAAATACTGCTTGTTATGTAATAGATATGCTTGCATCGCGAGTTTTATTATCTACTTTGAGATTGAATTGTTTTGAAGTGAAATTGAGCAATTGAGATAAACTCAGTTTAATATAAGCTAATCGCTCTGTGGTTTCCATTAGAACAAGTCTTTAACATATTGCCTTTGCTATAAAGCCACACGAATTCGTATTTTAACGGTACCTACAAAATTCCTATCTTTATTATAAGTTTCACAACTACAGCAGCATTATTAACATAGTTAACACTATTCGAAATTACATACAACATTAAACATATTAAAAAGGACTGAAAATGTTGATCATAATTCGACTACACCTCTGCTTACATTATATGAGATGATATGAAGGCGTAACGAAAAATAATACCCTATCGGGAGTAGGTACAATCCCGTCTTGATCCAATAAGTCTTTAGGGCCAAGACAATCTTACTTACTTAGTCGGTCTGTACACCTGCTGATTTTATCAAACGTGGCTCTAGTATCCAGACGTAGGGATCGTAGGGGTAATAAATAGTAGGATTAATAAAACAAACTAAAAAAGGACGAGAGAAAGAAAATGTACCGCCGGCTCCGGATATGTTTTAATATTTTCATAATACTTTAATACTTTTAATGAGGTAATTACGGTATTCCTGTCCAATTGAGCAGTCCGACTGGGAAAGTACCACTTCCCTACAGAATACCGCGGCCATAATAAACTGGTGTTGTGTTCCCGGCGGTGAGTAGGGTAGCCAGAGCTCACTGGTGAGTTTTTGTGCTGTCAGTGGGAAGACGAAAGGCTATTCCTGCTTCGTTTTCTACACTGACGGCACACACGTCCTTAGCCCACGGTAACCACTTACCATCGGGGGGGCCGTGTGGTTGTCTACCACCTCAGTTGTATAAAAATAAACTTTAAAAAACGCTAATTTTCTAATTACAGAAAAAAAGCTAAATCTCTCAAAGAAAAAGCTAAAAAGGACTACGAGAAATCGCATAAACAGTACCAGAAACGGCAGAGCAAGGCGGAAATGATGGCGGAAAAAGAACTGAAGAAGTTGACCAAGGAGTGGGATCAGGACTACACTGAGGAGGTTTCCACCATGCCGCACCGGCCGAGCAACGTGCTGTGGGCACTCAAACAGAAGATGACCAGGTCTTCTAGTCATGGTGAGTATCTATTCCGAAAGTAGATTAGAACAATAAATACATATCATACATATTTACGTCTATTTCCCTTCGGGGTAGGTAGAAATAATAAATAGCCCACCATTTAAATCTATACTTACATAGTTCACAAGAGCTTCCTCTCCTGTCATTGCCTTTTGAGAGTAATTCTGACTTACCCTTATTTTTTATTAATAATATTAATTAGATGGCCGCGTGGTTCCCGGCAGAGTAGAATTTGGGCCACCCCTTCTCTTCCCATGTGGTGTCGTACAAGGCTACTAAGGGATAGTGCTGATTAACTTTAACATCAGACAGATTATCAGATAAATTAAACTCAGCCTCAGATGCACGGCTCGAGTCAACAGTAGTGCCCCTATTACGTGGGACCGAATACAGATTAGTGAAATGTGGGTGTAAATTCACCTCTGCCTAACCCTCCGGGGATAAAGGCGTGATTATATGTATGTATGTTTGTAGATGGAATAACAGATATGGTTTAAAAAATGAAAAGAATTTATTACCAAATACAACCAAACTCGCCTTCGCTTGTGCATTCATATTTTGCAGTGACTGCCTGGATACGTTGTTACGAAAAATGATGCTTCCACCACTCCTTGGTAGGATGGATAGGCCTAAAAACTGCTAGCTAGACACTAGACAGTAACGACAAGGAATCAACATTTAGGGCTCGCACGAAACACGAACGAAAATGGACGCACTATAAAGTAACATTGGTTTTACGCTAGGGGTTGAGCCGAGCCGAAGTGCAAGTACCGGCTTCGGACTCGAATCTGGATAATGTGTTCCATTTCCATGGAACTCATTACCCAAAATTTCAATCCGATATGACTGTTGCTGATCCCTTTTTCATAGATCCCTTGGAAACGCGAGAGATCTGCGAAACTACATAACCAAAAATGGGTACAAACCACCGACTGCAGGCAGTCAAAAATGGTTATACCTAAAATGCCGTCTTCTAAAATTAGACAGTACAATTATAGGGAAAATAAAAGGTCATTGTCCCCTCACTAAGCACTTATACACCATCTGTGTCACGGATCCCCACTCTTTGTAGGGGGTGTTTTTTTTGTCGAGGAAACGGCCTCCCACTTAATACTGGAATGCGAGGCAGTGGCCCCTCAAGGATCTCAAATCCTCGGCATAATGAGGTCGCTCCGTGAAGCCTGTGAAGTCCCCAGTAAGCTTCTGCGCTGCTGGGCGAAGCTAGGCTGACTGCTCTAGCCAGTACTCTTCACGCACAATGACCCAAAAAAGAGACTAAGTGCGGACAAAAGAGTCCCTTTCCTATCCTTCCTGCGCATATTTCATAGAGGCCCACCACAAGTTACTCCTAGAGATACTATTACTACTACACAATGTGTAGAGATAGAGCGGGTTGACAATGAACGATGCTTAAAATCTTTCCGATCGCAGTTTGCACTAAATACATCGGGCGTACCTCAAGGAAGTGTTCTGGGCCCCCTACTCTTTCTTCTCTATATTAACGATATACCTAAAGTTACAAAAAATCATTGTACTTTATTCGCAGACGATACATCAGTCATAGTGGCCGATGAAAGGGGTGAACCACAGCACATTACTAATGTAAATACCACAATAAGTGGCGTAATGAATTGGCTAGGTAAGAACAATCTGACCGCAAACATAGCCAAAACAAAAATTGTACAATTTGAGAACTACAAATCAAATAACAAACCAATAAAGATTACATATGAGGGTACAGATATAGGAACATCTGTCGATACTAAATTCTTGGGTATTACATTAGATAAACATTGTAATTGGCACTTGCATATAAATGGCTTGTGTGCCAAGATAAATCGCTTCGTTTTTGCTTTAAGACGATTACGCAAAACAGTGAATTTAAAAACTGCAATGACTGCTTACCACGGCTATGTACATTCAATTTTAAGGTATGGTTTACTATTATGGGGTAATTCAAATCACATCTCAAAAGTCTTCGTATGTCAAAAAAAATGTATTCGGGCTATGGCGAACATTGGACCACTAGACTCGTGTAGACCAGCCTTTAAAAGTCTGAAGCTGCTGACGTTGACGTCACTATACGTCTTAGAAATTGGCATATTTGTAAAGAAAAATCCAGAGTTGTTCAAAAAGGCCAGTGAAGATAAGCTGTACATGTCTAGAGATAGCACAAAACTTTTGCTGCCTAGCTGTAAAACTTCTCTTCATCAAAATAATTCACATTTTATGACAGCAAAAATTTATAATCACATACCCAGACCCATTAGAGAGCTGACCTTCAATAAATTTAAGAAAACACTAACTACCTGGCTGTTGGAGAAGTCTTATTATAGTGTCAGGGAGTTTCTTGAGGATAAATGATGATGGTTTGGGTATTAATGACATCGAAGTATAAATCAAATTATGTGTGTGATAGATTGCTAATGTGAGATTATTGCTTGTGTAATTATTGATTATTGGTAGTACTGTGTATTCTGACATTACAAAATTATTCTTACATGCATTCTTGACAAAATATTGACATTTTTTTATTTTTATAATGGACATTTTATTTGCATTCTAATTATTTTAATCTTATTACAATTACTAATTATTAAATATGTGACATTTTGAATTCTAATAAATAAATAATTTAACTTTGCATGCAGAGAATCTGCGAAACATGTCGGACATTATTTGATTTTGTAACACCATTGTAAAATACCGTGTTTCGAGCAATAAATCATTTACTACTTACTACTTACTACTAGGGCGTGCGAAGTGAAATATTTCGAGTATAAGGCATAGCCGATATACTTCTCGTGTTTTCCAGGTAATCTTCTAGCAGATGAACAGCCACGGCCTACGTATAGTGCCCTGGTGGGTACAGTGAACTCTGGGGCCCGGGGACGTGGGGCTGTGTACAAAAAGGCGCTCGCCAGCAAACTGCGGAACAACACAGTGGGACGGAACACGCTCAATAATGATGACTTTAAGGTACCTTACAGTCTGTTTATACTGTTGATTGAAGGCACTTGCTGGAACTTTCTACAAGGTTTTTGTACTTTTCCACAGTATTTTAATTTTTATTAACCTCAAAATTAAAATACTGTGGAAGAGTAGAAGTATCTTATTTAATATGTTACAGAGTAAAAGTGTCTTATTTAATATGTCTACTAACAGTTTTTCTTATATCAATTTTTATGTTATTGAATTGAAATTAAATTATTTAGATTTATTTTCACTTTTATCCCCCTTCCTTCGAAATAAACTAAATGTAGAATTAGGGATGTAGACATCTTCTGTTTCCATACTTCGTTAGCTGCTTTCGATCTCCACATTGAATCTACGGCAAAAAACCATTGTAAGATTTTTGATGTTTTAATGCTGACCCTATTTCCTGAGACTTTGCCTTCAGCTTACTGTAAGACGAGGTGAAAACTTCTAGTATTATGTGAAAATAACTTTTACTCGCATAGCACAACAATAAAATTAGCTATCACTGCACCACATATACTCCTATACCTACAATGTGCTCTATACGCGTAGTACAGCGCACACTGTAGCTCCTGAGCTCTAATTAACCAAGCATAGCCCTTGTTTTTCTCGAGACTTAGATTAGGTATGTGTCCCGCGGTATACCAAATTTAATTTACCAAAAATCATGTCGAAAAATGACTGTATATCTTCTAGGTGGGTGAAGTGGAGACGACAGGCCGCCGCTCCGTGACGTCACTGAGCGGCTTGCGGCGCGACAGTGAAGTCATGTATGTAGGCACGTTCGGCGCCGGGCCTCAGCAGAGACAGCCCGTCGCGGACGTGTTCCCCGACCAGAACAACGGCACTCCGGCGACCAAACCTGCACTCACGAGGTAAAGCCGTATTTAGACCAAACGAACATAGAGCATTATGTCTTAATATTTTTGAAGTGAAAACTTCTTTAGCGGCGTTGGATGGGTAAAAATTGTTAAACTCGCGCGTCAGTATCACTTGACCTTTGAACCGTAACCGGCGACTGACGTCATACAACATTAGCTATAGACGGTTTATTTTGCAAGACACGATAGCAAGCTTCTTAGCTTAACGCTTCGACTGTAAGTAATTATGGTTTCAGATAGCACCGGGTTCGAACCTGGGCTTCTGACACTTTTTGTGATTATTGAAGTGAAAACTTCTTTAGCGGCGTTGGATGGGTGTAAAATGTTAAGGAAGCGTCAGGATTAGTTGACCTTTGCACCGTAACCGACGACTGACGTCATACAAGATTAGGTAAAGACTATGTATTTTGCAATTTACTATGGATAACGTCGTAGCTTAAACGGTAAGCACGTCGACTGTAAGTCCTTATAGTTTCGGATAGTATCGGGTTCAAACCACCGGGCCTTCAGGGATTTTTTGTGATTGTTTTTTCTTATTATAATTTATTACTTTTGGTGATTACTTTTTCTTTTTGTAATTTATTACTTTTTATGATATTTTTTTCTTTTTGTAATTTATTATTTTTTGTGATTATTTTTTCTTTTTATAATTTATTAATTTCTTCTGACAGAAAATTAGCAGAAAATAAGTGATAGGTTCTATGAATAGAGCTATATAATAGGTATGGTATGGTATGTTTTTTTAATCTTTTTCTATGTATATAACGAAGAAAGAAAAAAAGAAAATGTTTTCACTTCTGCCGGCACTCCCAGAGTGCAACCCGTCTTTTTTTTTCTTTTTGTCATGTGTTACTTTTGTGATTATTTTTTCTGTTTGTAATTTATTAATTTCTTCTGACAAAAAATTAGTAGAAAATTAGGGATAAGTTCTATGATTGGCGCTATATTATAGGTATGGTATGGTATGTTTTTTTATCTTTTTCTCTGTATATAACGAAGAAACAAAGAAAGAAAAAGATTTCACTTCTGCCGGCACTCCCGGAGCGCCACCCGTTTTTTTTTTATACCACTTAGGTGGACAATCACACTAGCGTAAAAGAAAAAACAAGGAATGAATTTTCTGTCACTTTGTTCACCATTCGCTCGTTTGTTCTAAATCCACCTTAAAGGTATGATGCCAGAGACGACAACTGCAGTCATTCACGTTGTTTGTTTAAATTTTGACTACAGATCAGCAAGCCAGCCCGACTTCACGGCAGCCATTAATGAGGACAGCGGCATAGGCCAGGAGGTGATGTTGCAAGAACCTGCGAGTATCTTCGAACGGCCTGGCTTTGGCAGTGTCGCGTTCAGGTAACATATTCCATCATACGGGGGTCCCGGGTTTGAATCCATTCCACAACCGACGTGAACTTATTCCTAACAAACAATTTCGTTTAGCTGGTGAGATAAACGAAAGTATAAATCTTTGATTATTTGAATAATCATATCAGTTACTTACCAGCGAGTTTAGTTACTAATAATTTCAGTTGCCTACTAGTAATTTCCGATACTAGTAAATTTTGGAAAAAGAAAAGGATAAAACACACAGCAAAGGGCCCTACCCTCATATGCCCGATCTCCAAGGAACCCATTGGAAGTAAATATGTTCTTGACATTTCCAGACGTTCAATAACAGCAACCCTGAGTGCTCTAGGAGGGGTGGGGGGTGCGCCGGTGGTGGGGGGCGAAGACCTGTCCATCGGCTCGGCCGGCTCGCTGGCCGCGCGCCACGCCTACCAGCCCGCCGAGTGGACCTCCGCGCACTCCGGTGAGAAGGAACATCAATTTCATCTACACTGACGGCACAGAAACTCCTTGTTCTAACAGAGTTGGCAGCCCGAGTGCGACGCCCCTGGTGTTGCACACGTCCGTAGGCCACGGTAACCACTTTCCATCAGGTGGGCCGTGTGCTTGTCTGTCAGCTAAGTTGTATATATAAAAAATCTTGGACTCACTCGGCGCTTTCACTTCGGAGCCTGGATCTCTTCCTTTTTGGGTTTTTATGGACGAGATTACCGTCTGTCTTCCCAACCCTGAGGAAAAAACCAGCGACGGAATCGAATCCGTCAATCAATAGGAGTACTATCAGTTAGCAGGTGTTAACTCAGGTGAATCGACTCCGAAAATATCACGTGACACTTCGTTCGGTCTAATCCCTTCCGAAAGAAATCTAAAGTAACTTCATGGTATCAGCCATGACGTCTTTCATTCGTGTTTCGTGTGGACCTAAAGATTTGGACGTAGGTTATTTCATTATAGCATACATAAAAAAATATATTTTTATCGATTAAAAATAGGAAAAGTTTTTATCAGTCTAGGCGGGGTTTGAACCCGCGATCCTTATCTTACAGGGGCAGTACTTTGACCACTAAGCTACCAGACCCCTGTAAGGCCTAGATCGATTCAAATTGTTTCTATTTTAAATCGACTTGAATATTAAGCATGCAAAATGCTTTAAAATTTCTTTTAAAATATATATTTTTTTATGAGATTTTACACTAAAATAGTGTAAAACAACTTTGACATGTGAAGTATCCATCCATGACATAAATGCAAAAATTTTAGAATTTCTTCGATATTCTCTGTATATTATGTGCAGTAGGTAATATGCAGGAACGTTGCAACGTTTATGTACTATGGCATAATTTTATTCTAGTCTACACTATCATAACCTCTAACCATACCTTCTGTCCTTCCAGAAAGTTCCACCATAACATCGGACGAAGAAAACGAAGCTGAAGACTCAGGATACGGTTCCTTAGAACGGTTCCTCACAGCCTGGGGTCTGTCGCAGTACGTACAAAAGTTCAAAGACGAACAAATAGACCTAGATGCCCTTATGCTCCTCACGGAAGAGGACATGAAGTCTTTAGGCCTGCCCCTAGGGCCGTATAGGAAGTTGGTCACAGCTGTGCAGGAGAGAAAACAGGCGCTGTCACATCCAGGGCCTATTATTGATACTGCTCTTTAGTTGTGTAGTTAAATCATCCAAACATATCACCGTGATGAGTTCTCTGTATGCTATTAGACTGGGTGTACGGAATAAAAATATATGTTACAATCATTTTTAAACATTGTTTTTTTATAACTCTGTCTAAACAATAATGAAATTGTACTTTTTCTTTTAAAGTATATTAGCAACCGAAATTATCGAAATTACTAATATTCTCTCTAACCCCTCCAACTAAGCTAAGATTCGAACCCTGGACCTTTCGATCGTAAGACTCGACTTATTAACTACGACGATTTGTTTAGACAGAGTTATAAAAAAACAATGTTTAAAAATGATTGTAACATCATTCATTGTCACCCATAGTTCGTACGAATATCGGTAGGTCTCTCCCAACATCGCCCCAAGATGGGTATATATAAGAGATTTCAGAGCACTCAAGGCGTGACTTGGTAGTTCAGTGGTCAAAGCATTCCCCCTGTCCCTCTGACTGGTTGCGGGTTCAAGTCCTGCCTAAGTCTCTTTTTCCGATCGTAATTGATTTTAATGGTTAGCTACTAATTGCTTACAAATTTCATTTAGCCACGAACGAACAATTTATATGAACTGAAGGATAGCGCCCACCTTTCTATAATGATATCAAATGGTGATAAATAGAGTTTGACTTTGATTTGCAATTTGACAGTATTCCAATGACACACACGTACTGATAGGGTGGACACACGGAAATAAATTTACTGGCGTGACTAACGTGGCTCTGGTACACTTGACATTGGCGTCTCGCCATTAATTATTTTATAATACATTTTACTTGACATTGGCAAAATTGCGGCGATTTGCTGCAGAGGCCTATTGAAGAAGTTGAAGTTCATTTGACTGTCAATCCTACTTTCAATTTTGGCCACTTCACGGAATCGTTTGTAGAGTACGCGCCACGAAATAAGTCCCTTGGCCGCGGCGTGGCGGTCGCAACATGTAATGTTGCAAGTATCATCTTTTTATTTTACCAGATCTTTTAATAAATATAATAGTTTTTTTTTACGTGCGGGGGAAATCCCCGCGTATGCCGGAGGGGGAGGTTATGTCGGACTCGAACCGACTAAACCGCACGCCGTCTGTGGATCGATGTGCTAGGCCGAAGGTGAGGTTGTCTTGTGACATATCCCTCGCACCCCGGCTGACCCAGGGCCAGTTCCTCTCGGTCTGGCCCTCCTCGGGAGGGGGGACCACGTGGTCCCCATGAATATAATAGTAGTTGAACCACAGAATTTAAGAAGGGATATTCGCGCGTTTCTAACGTTAGAACGTTAGAATGTGATCATGTGAAACACCCATGTTTTAAAAGAAATGGATTAACAGGCGCAACAACATATCAACAGAAAGTAATAGTAATACATAATCAGATTACGTACGTACGACACTTTAAATAGAGACATCAACTCCAATTTACTAATGAAACATTTTTATATACCACAATAGTGTACTACCTCATGCTATTCTCAAAAAATCACGTACCATGCATTTAGAGTACCTAAGGACTACATGTTATGACGTGATTGGGATCTTAGATTAATATGCCAAAGTATAATAATTCCCACTACAACAACATAAAAAAATGTGCTGGCAACTCTGTCTTGGCTCCAACCAATCAACAAACAGTATGGTGGCGATGTCATTTTTAGTTCCGCGTTTTATCGTGGGACTTATTTTGTGGCGTTAACTCTACATCCATTACTTTTCGTAGATGTCATACAAATGACAGTACAAAAAAGGCGCGCTATGCCTATACAGTATGGTGTCAAATTAGAAATTCAAAACTCATACCCGGTTCATCCAGGAACCGTGGCATAATGTTTATTCTGAACAACTCGTCTAGTACATTTACAAAAAGCCATTGATTTTTCACGTAGGTACAACCACGCTCGAAATTGATTTGTACAATGGTAGGCGGAGCCTAACATTCCTAACGTATAGAGACGTACTGTCAAGGACAAAAGTAGCTGTACACAATTGTATTTCACGAGCGATTGAAATGCATAAAAAAGTATTTTGTAATCCTCTGAAGTCCAAGTTAATATATATTGACAAAAGTTTGGGATGACCATAACTTAGGGGTTTCAAATTAGTTTTCGATCAATTCTCAGACCTATCCAATATGCGTAAAAAATTTCATAAATCGGTCAAGCTTCGGTAGAGATTGCAGATACACACTGTATGTAACACGAGAATTTTTAACTACCTTTGTCGCTGACTGTGTTTTATTTTGAGTAATTTTGCTGTGTAATTTATTAGGTAGATACATATTTATCGTATTTTCTGTAAATCTAATAGTAAGTAGATAATCTTGGTCGGTATAATATTATTTTACCATTCGTTTTTTTTAAAGATTTATGTGACTATGATTTTGTCATAAAAGTGAGGAATTGTACTTACTAAACATAACTTTGTAAACAGTACAGTCTCAGATGACCTAGTGTTATATTTGGAATTAAAAGTGAGTGAGTGTGTTATTCGAAGATATAAGCTAACCCTGTTTCCTGTTTTACTGAAATCCGTCCAACCGTTTCAGCGTAAAGCAATAGCAAACATACACACAAACTGTTGCATTCTTAGTAGGATAATAGAGTTCATATACGTACGTTTATTTTTCCTAATATTATAAACGCATTCATAGTATCTACTGGAGAAACTTCTACTGCAATCATGTTTTTCATCATCGTCGTTTTCACACGTACAGTCACCAACAATCATTGGTTGAAGCTACAATATTTATAAACATGTACCAATAATTGATGCGTAATCCGTTTTAAAAGGTTCAAAAATTAGGATATAACATAAAACAGAATTATTTGTCACTTTTGTCGTTGACTGTATAAATGTCGCCGCCAACTAGCTTAATCCGCCATCCAATTAGCTGCCTAAGCAGTTAACTAAACGGCGCCATTCAATGAAAGGCCTGAATGAAATTCAGCCGTAACATTTATTATGACATTTAATAACCTGGCCGGCTAATGCTTAGGCCATTTGTAAAATAGAAGTAAGTCGGAAAATTACATACTTACATAATACTCACACTTGTTAATCTCCCGAGGTAGAGATAATATTCGCAGAAAATTAGTGATAGATTGAATTGAGAGAGTTACGCAATCTGACTTGAATAGGTTAGGTTAGAAGGTCGCATAAGCCGTCGTGGTAACTTTTTTTATAATCATGCATAAATAATTCATTTTTATGGCTATTATATATAACGTCCATAGGCCACGGTAACCACTTACCATTAGGTGGGCCGTGTGCTTGTCTGCCACCTAAGTGGCACAAAAAAAATGGCTAGGCTAGTAACTAAACGTTATCGATTCAAGGTATTTGCCTAGCCGTTTAATTAAATGGCTGAACACCATTCAGGCCGTTAATTGAACGGCGCCTTTCAGTAAAGAGCCTAGGCCGTTAATTGGACAGCTGATTAAACTAGTTGGCGGCGACATATACACGTAGCTCTTGTAGCACAACCCAACGACTCATACTCCATAAGATAAGATTACTCGTTATACTGAGCTTGTAATAAATAGTTGACATTACGATTATTTACAAAATCGTGTATTCAATATTATTAATATATTTAAAAATATTTTTATCGCCTTACAAAAAAATAACTTATGTATCAATATATTTCCCCTCAAAATGTGTTTGCAAGCTTTTATTTTTTCATTAAATATTTATATTGTGCCTCATGAAATGTGATAATAATGTTTGAGAATCATTCCATCCGATGTAACGTCCACAAACGCCATATTAAATATTTTTGTACAGATTTAAATATACATTTTGTATGAAGATTGCTTTTTATTTGTTTCAATGATCTGATGAGGTATTAATGAACTTAAGCCGTTGGATTTATACATATTGCACCTGAATAATATCTAGATGTCAGAAGTGTGCCGCGTTGGGTCTCAATGTCATCATGTTGTCCAGAATAAAAACTGATTCGTCATATCAAAGGGCTGGCGGATTTACGACAACAATACCACTGTCATACCACTGACATTCCATAAAATGTCGTTAAATTTTAGACTTTATGTGATAATAGTTGTGAACCAGAATGAAAAGAATAAAAGTTTAAAACATTTTTCATTCGTCTACACAAGATTTTCATTAAATTTTAGACTTAAACAGTATAACAATAAAGTCTAAAGTGAATTGGTTACAGTGTCTGCGTGTGGTACTGCAGTGGATTTGCTTTAAAAAATTACTAGCAGAATCAGGGCCCGGAACGACTCTGTTATTGGTTGTCCCCTAACCATAACTTAGGCTGAGAAATCAGATGGCAGTCGCTCCAAATATAGTCAAAGAAAACAAGCCAAGTTATATTTCAAGCGGACACCGGACTCCGAGTTAAGGCCTCTGATGTGACCGGGGCTTACACAAGGATGATGATGAAACTGATTCGTCTTGCAAAGATTCCATGAGTAGAATGTCACTTTGTATACAGGCCAAAAGTGATATTCCTTGGTATAAAAGCGTTTTCACATTGTCCGATATCCAATATCGGAGAAAGTAAAATGTATGACATATGTATCTGTCTTTCACATTGCCCGGTCCGATATCGGTGATCTGAGATCGGAGTCTAAAACAGCGACTGCAAGCAATTTTTGACCTTAATAACGTTTTCTAATTTATGTGTCTTTTCGCGTTAATTGATGAACCTGATCACGAATATAACAAAAAAGACGTGTTACTATGTCGAAAAATTTTTCATCCCTAGCATCCCGTATCGGGCCGATTTATTCGGATATATGTGAAAACATTACATTATGTCGGCTATCGGCGTCCGACACCGATATCGGATATCGGATGAATGTGAAAATGCTCTTACTCCTTATACGTCGATACTCTTATACATTTATTTATAGTGCGGGGTTCCTATCCCCCAGATACCCTCGACGAGGGTGGTTATATCGGACTCGAACCAACTGACAACGCACGCCGTCTTGAATTTTTAATTGCCGGAGTTGAGATGGCCATTGCCAGACCTCTAGCCATTGGCATATGACTATACTTTTTTCGAGATAGCACCCTCAGGGAGACTCTTATAGCGTTTTCACATTCATCGGATATCGGTGTCGGCCGCTGATAGCCGACACCTTGTGCTATTTTCACATTTATCCGATAAAACCGGCCCGATACGGCCATTTGCTCGAAAGCACAGACTTAAGACGTTAGGGATAAAAAAAAAGAACAAAGTGCAAATTTTCGACTATTGACATGACATGGCATCAAGTTTTTTTCTTATATTCGTGATCAGCGTCATCAATTAACGCGAAAAGACACGTAACTAAAAAAATCTCATTAAGGTCGAAAATTGTTTGCAGTCGCTCTTTTAGTCTCTTTGTGATCCGATATCGGGCCAAGACAGTGGTGTTGGCTCCGATAACCGATATCGGGCCGGACAATGTGAAAGGGAGATACATAGGTAGGTATGTCATACATTTGACTTCCTACGATTTCGGATGTCGGATATCAGATATCGGTCGATGTGAAAACGCTCTTATATATATTTTTAGTGTTGAACTAAACAATAATACACAATATTATAGGTACTTTAAATTATTTTATTAAGAAGTTTTTAAATACAATTAAAAATAGTCTACCAAATTATTGTAATGAGTAACCTACACTGATTAATTTACAAGTAGTTCACCTCTAACTCATTGGTACCATACCTCGACGATTTTGACTAAGAAAAACATACAAAATTCGATAGATATACCATTATGCTAGCATACATCACAAAAGGGACGGTTTTCACTATATGACATACACCATACATAAGTACTTGTTGACCTACAGTCTATAACGTCTATACTAAAGAAACCAGCATATATCAAAAATATAATATATCCTGTTTCCTCAAACAACGGAATTACCTACTTTGCATTAAAATGTTTGTGTACAAAAATATATCTACCTAGGTTACCTACACATTAAATAAGATTAAGATATGTTTAAAACAGTACGAATGAGCAATATTTATTACATAGAAGGCACAATACTTTCGGATATATTGAACAGAGTAATTAATTATAATTGCAAAGGCAGCGAGCCTCAACTGTGTCTGCTCTTTTGGTTGAATTGCATCAATTTCTGTCAAGAGTAAACCTTCCAACCACTGTTTAGGCCCGCTGCCTTTACATGTATTTCAGAGTAAATACATCAAATTTTATATAAACTACAATATGAATTCTTAGCATTAAACTTAGATACTATAAGAGTTTGTTTCATTTCTGTATGTTATGGCGGAGTCTTTACTAACTTACTCCTAATTATATCTTTCGATACCTACATTGTTAAAATAATCTGATAATAATTAACTAAAATTCGTAGCAAAGATTTGTTCGATAAATTGTCGTGTTTCAGTGGTGTCAGAGTTTCGTATAGCCGTGCCGAGGGCCGCGTCACGAGTTCGAGTCAACATCATCACCGGCAAACAACGAACTCACGCCGCAGCAGATACAAGAGCCAATAGTTCAAAGAATTATTTCTCTCAACCAGATTCGGGCCACCCATTTAATAAAAAAAAATAACAGTGTATGTTCAATAAGAATTTTCTGAATGAGAATCATGGGTTTCGGCTGCATACACTGTACGGCAATAATCGAAACTCGTAACCATTGCATTTCAGTTTATGTTTCACCTACACCCGCGCGGACTCAATACATGAACGCTAGATACAAATTACTGTGTTTAGAAGACTTCCTTTTCCTATTGTACTGCCCATGACGACCAAACCGACACCCATCGTCGTGGTAATACGTATATTCCGGGAACGGTATGTACGCGCCGGTGGCGGGGTCAAGCGGGACCATGATGGGCAGGTCCGACATTGACGCGGGAACATCGAACGACGAGTCCGAATTTGATCCCTTGGGCTCGGCGTATTGAGGACTGCCGCTCTCTATTTGGTTTTCGACGTCCTGGCTCTGATTGCATACAGGTACACTCCGGCTGGTGTCTGCCGAAATGTTGGACCGCGATCGGAGAATCAACCGTGTCGATGAGAAATCGGTTGAATGCTGTAAGCTCTTGGATCGCGGTCTTATCGTGTTCGCGGGCGTCTCGTCAATGCGTGAGAGCGTGTGTCTTTTAACAGGTCGGTAGACTTTTCTGTCACCAAGCTTCGACCGCTTGATTTTTTGGTGGGAGTTGTACGTCTCTAAGGAGGAAGGAATGGAGGGGGGATGTTGTAGGGTGGGGCTGTTGCGCGCGGGTGCCTGCGGCGCTGGGGCGTTGGCGAAGTGTGCCGCCACGAGGTCCCTCATCTGGTCACATGATCAGTAGTTGTAGGGGCCGTACTGGGACCCGTGGTAGTAGGGGCCCGGGTACGCCTGGGGCGGCGGGTATCCTGCGTACGCGTACTGCTGCTTCTGGGGGTATACTGTGGAATGTGTAGCATAGATAAAATAAGATAATTATTAACTTGAAAAACTGTAAAAAATATGAATAAGATAAGGTACTTAAATCGAAAAATCTAACATTAAAAACGCGATTTTAAGTTTTCGACAACTGATTTTTGTAGAATACTTATTCATATTTATTACATTAATGGCTTGGGAATTACTAATATTTAATCTTCTTTATAATTGAATTTTTAATGTTTAATAAGTATACTCCAACCAGTCATGCAGTCAGGCAGGTCACCAGTTTGAAAAATATTTACAACAGATTTATAGTTTTGTGTTTGTCTTGCTAGAAATTAAAACTATTGTCAGGGTTGCCATAGTCTTTGAACTTTGGCAGTTTTTATTTTTAATATTAAGTATCTTATTTCAGTTTTCTGTAGTCAGATTAAGTATAAATATGACTAATTTAATTTAATTGTTACACACAACTGTACTAAATTAATGAAGCATGTCGGCTTTATTCATGAAATCTTTAAATCTAGTTTGCCTTCTACTAATATACTAATATCCAGAATTGGATGCAATTGATTAATTAAGTAATGTTATATTTATCAACAATTCTATTGTGATAAAATTGAGATTGATGTAAGCATACCCGGCATAAGGTACTGCATGTTAAGCGCCTCCTCTCGCTCTCGCTCGCCGCGCAAGCAAATGGCCGCCGACGAGAACAAGATGGCGGACAGCAGTGATAGGCCCACGCCGCACCATGCGACCATGTACGACCAGTCGTACCACACGCGCGAGTTGTCACGTAATATCTGGTTTATACCGCATTTTTGGTCGATTTTGATGTGTATGTGTGTGTGTGTGTGTGTGAGAGAGAGAAATTATACGTGTGCGTATTTAAGAATAGGAGAGAAGGTAAGCGTGTGTGTTTCATCATTTCATTGTTTTTCATTATAGTTTAAGTTTGCGTATATGTGTGATCGTGTGTGTATAATATACATTTATTGTGTAGTCAAGTGTAATAATTTAGTTGTAGGTGTTAAATTATTATATACAGCACCAATGTTAATATCGTTTGTAAGCATGTTAGTATTGCGTTTGGCGTAAACCAGATATTATGAGATAGCATTATTGTTATATGCATCAACGACCGGTCGCATTGCCGCCAAATTATACGCAGTAGCCAAGTTTCATAGAAACATGAAAAAAAAGAGAAAAAGCTTTTTGTTAGTATGAGATACTTACATGATCATCACTTAAAACTAAGTTATTTATGACTTATTGACTGTCGTCATTTAGAAATGTCTGCAAAACTAACTTAGTTTAATTATAAAGTACCCACTGCAAACAAATCCTTTTAAATATCTAGTAGACAATAAGAAAAATGTACAAAAGAGTTTTTAATCATCTGATAACCTCAACCGCCAAAAGCGTTACAAGATGGCCGCTCTTCAAGATGGCGGTCTAACCTGGCATTATGTACTGCACGTTATTCTGCTGTTCTCGCCTTTTTTCTTTGCTCAAACAAATGGCGGCCGAGAAGAACAAAACGGAGCTTGCCAAAGAAACGCCGACAGCCAGCCACGCGAGAATGTACGACCAATCGTACCAGATCGATGAGTTGTCTTTTAACACCTGATTTTCAAGGAATATCAATACATAACACATTTCATACCTAAACATGCACTTATTCTGCAAATATCGGCAATAGTAAAAGTTAAATTCTAAATTACATACATATATTCACGCCTTTTCCCTCAGCAGTAGACAGAGACAGAAATCCGTTCTATTCTGTCCTTATACACTTTTATTCAGACATTCATTTCCTCAATGAGTAGAACGTGAAAACTAAGTTTAGTTAAACAGAATTTCATGGGTGATATTCAGCCTGATATGTCATGTCTCATTTACTGTTTACGTAGAATATCCCATTACACACAGGTAAATTGCAACCGATATAGGTGACTAATCATACGGTATGCTGAACGAAGGCACCTTTGACGATATGTCCTGCTACCTACAGAGCACATCTAAGTCACTTCCAGTAAATAAATGAGTTGGTAAGGAAAACCATCAACAAAGGAAAATTCGTGGACAAAACAATTAACCGCATATTCAGGTAGGCAAACAAATTCTGTTAACTCTTTTATATTCTATATTTTACTGTAATTAATGACTTCTAAATCACCCTAAAACAAGAAGTTCAGGTAACCAAAAGAGCTGTTTGGTAAGTTAGAGTGTTCTCAATAGAGAGAGAAAGTCACGGACTTAAGTTTCGCCTTGAATAAATAGGAATTATGACTCATTATCATAATCTTTGAGTTAGTCTCGCTCGCATCCAAGACCCTGGGACCTCGGAGTGATGGGCACCCATAGTAGTGAGGTCCTTTTTTGCATCCCCCCTTCTACCGGAGCCTTTCTCTATTTTCTCCCGTTTGCTAAAGAAATATTTCTAACTCTTCCAATTTACATATGATAACACAGTTCTCTTTGGCTTCCCAAAAGTCAATAGGTACCTACTCGATGTGTTCGTGGGTACATATGTACAGCAGTTGGAATGAGGGTGAGATTAGTCCCAAAAACTTTAATTTGAGACAGTCAAATCATAATAATTGCTTCAAAATTGCAGTTTAGTAAGCGTTGAGTTGGTTAATGTACTTACGTTGGGCCACTGTTGGTAGAACTCCTCCCCTACTACCTTCTCTTTCTCGTAAAACTCCACTCCGTGCCATAATGCCATTGCGCCCGCTGCTAGTAAACCTGGAACGTGACACAATATATTTTTTTAACTTGGTTCTTCCATACATATTCCCACTTTCCAGTTGAAAACTAAAATGGACATGTAGGTAGTATTAATATTGGTAGGCAATCTATCATTTCTGGGTTGGATCTTATCCTCTCCATGGTTGGATAGTTCATAGCCTTAGCGTGGTTCTCTGTTGCATTCGAGGCTTCCGTCTACCAGTACCAACTTGCAGTCGAGGTTGGTTAGCCCCAAAGGTTGTGGTGACGGCCATGGGTTGAATTAAAGGTTTATAGGTATGTTTTATGGTTAGAAAATTATTAATAGGTAGGTACAGGACAAGTTTTCTGTTACTAAAGGTATTGAAAACTCATATTATAAAGTGCGGTAGAAAATTCAGTAGAACGAATCCATATCATTTCTTAAAGAGAATCATTCAGAAAGCATTATGTGATTGTCATGATATTGCAATGAATGAGTTTCTTGGTTTGATTGTGGTCCATAGGTGGGTGACCGTGTCGCGCGTACCTTTTGTTTCATGTACTTTATAAGTATTTCAAACATTATGTACTTAATATTGATTCTCTTGGCGACGACGAGCTGATATTTGTAATTTTTATATTTAGTATTGTTCTCATGGAAGTGATGTAGATCTTATTATGAGAATAAATATCTTTAAACCTAAACCTAGAGAAGTTAGAAAATTCTTAGAAGTAAATTAGAAGCTGTTGAAGAGTAATGTAGCAGGCCAATAAAAATTTAAAATGAACACTTCCTTTTTAAATGAGGCCGTCAAGTTGAGTGCCACCGTTGTTAACATGGTACGTGTATGTAATGGTGACCCTTTTTCCTGAGACTTTGCCTTCAGCTTACCATCAGGTTAGGTGAAAAAACTTACATGTGACAAGCATAAGTATCGCTGTGGCGGTGATGTTGCCTGGGCTGCGCTTCCAACAACCGACCACGCCGGTCCAGAACGCGATGAAAAGCGACAGGAACGCCACGATGAAGAGAGCCACCGTCGAGCGCGCCATATGTAGCCTGGAACCATGCACAAAGTTTTATCAGAAAGTTTATAGAAATACTACATATAATTTGCCGTGGAGTAGCAGGATCATTCCAGCTCTTCCAGCTGGTGTCGTAAAAGGCGTCTAAGGAATAGGGCTGTTCTCCATTCGACAATAAACATGCAGCCCAACACAAAGTGCCCGCTAGACGCCGCCTATTAGGTGGGACTGAAAATCATAGTTGGTACAACTTAGGTGTTGATATACCCCAGCCTATCCCTTCGGGGATTTACAGGTGTAAATATATGTATGTATGTATGTTAATATAACTAGATATATATATAGCGTTCAACTGCAACGACGTCGCTGGTTGTGGGTTCGATTTTTATCAATCCTGGCTGCATACAAAACTTGCACTTGGAAAACCGGCTGTTGGACTTGGAAAACCAACAAAACTTGAGCCGACCAACAGTTGAGGCGACCTTGGATCGATATTTCTGTTATTTCAAGCATCATTTGGAAACCTTAGCACCTTGAACAAGGAAGAAAATAATATACGTATCTATTTCCTTGTTTACGAATTTACGACTAAAACTAATAACGAAGTATATTTAATTAAGTTTAGTGGTTGAACTATCAGTACCTATTTATTGTATTTTCATTGGCATTGGCAAACGTATTTATTACCATGTTAAAGCGTAAATTGGGAGAATGTGAAGAAAATTAAGCATATTTTCGATAAGGGTGTACAGAGGATTCAAATTAAACGTCTTCATCCTAGGTTGCGTTGCTGTTTAGCTTTAGCTGGAACATTTGACAGTCGCTCCCAAAAAAGTCAAGTAGTTAAGCCAAATAACGAAAGAGAGCGAAGCCTAAGCTTTGGATGCAACTGGAACTAATGCTGTTATTACAACTGGGACTAATGCTGTTATTACAACTGGGACTAATGCTGTAATTACTGAGAATTTCTGTTACTAGTCACAGGAAATTCCTATAGTCATAAATATACACTATTAAATAAGCACACATAAGAAATTACTCAACAAGCAAGGTGTCAAACCGGTGTAAAGATTAATAGTTCAACATTATAATTTATTGTTCGCAAGTATTGCAACGCATTGCAAGCTATTGGCGAGACAATATTATTCTAGTCAACACTCCAACAGAAATCACGGGTGATTGACCCACTTTATACACATCTGGCACAAGGCCTGTGAATTGGTATTCTTTATAGTATTCAGGCTCAACGGTGACATGAAGAATACCTTTGTCCATATGTCGCGATATCGAATTCCAAACAGTTTATTACCACATAATCAAGGACATAGGTACGTTCTGTCTGAAGAATGCTGTAATGCCAGAGCTGCAGCCCCTTTAGACAAGTCGCAATTCGCTAGCAGGAGTTTGATGGAATAGAATGACGAATATATAGGATTTGACGTATTTAACAAGCGTTAACGACTGTCATTTACGTCAAATCCCATACATTCGTCATTCTATTCCACCAAATGCCGGCTAGCGAATTGCCACTTGTCTAGAGGGGCAGAGCTAGGTATGTATGACTAACAAACACTGAAAACAGAATTTGAGAGTAAAAGTGCCTTCTATTTGACAGAAGAGGAAGAACACTACTTAGAAGCGAAAATAGAGGATAACGGAAATAGAGAAATATAGGGCTGGTTGTTAAATACCATTCACCTTTCCCCAGCACTCATATAAATCGTTACAAATACAGCTAGTGAGAGGTGTAGATAGATTCTTAATGAGATAAGCATGGCCCTTCCATATCTACCTAGACCCCTAGGCAGATGGACTGATCACCTGAAAAAAGTGGCTGAGACATACTGGATGCGACAGACCTATGTCCAGCGGTGGACAATATGTGTGGGCAATAGACTATTCGGCCGATTAATTTATTGATGTGCTAAAATAGTCATCCCCTTTTCATTTATAAAAATACCAGTTAAAGATTTTTAAAGCGTAAGTAAATTTATTTTGTACCTAGTTGTAAACTTCAGCCCTAACAACAAGTGTATTGTAACTTGTATACACAGTAATGGAGATGCCGACTGCGCTTTTATCCCTACAGAGGGCGCCTCGTAATGGCCAATGTTAGCTGTCATCTAAGATAAGATTAGATAAGTTAAGATAAATCTTTATTGTACACCAAAGAAATACAGTAGATACATGTACGGACAACATATGAAAGATGTACAAATAGCGGCCTTATCGCTACAAGCGATCTCTTCCAGGCAACCTTTGGATGGACATATTTAATTAAACGATAATAACTTTTGGGTAGTTATTACTGTAAGTCATAAGCTTAAACTATATATAAGTATATAGACACATATTTATATACATATTAAATACTTTGTATTTTACATATACCTAAGTACATATTTAAATTCAATATCCATAACATTTACATAAACATACAAACAGAATTATTAGATATACACATATATTTCATAAGTATCTACGTAGATTTCTTTTTCTTTTTTTTTACTGTGACAGCTATGAGTTTGTTATTGTCACAAAATAGATGTTTGTTGTTTGGTCATATGCTGCTGCCATCTACAATTAGTTTTGCGTCGGCATCTGCATTGCAGTCAGTGGAAGCAGTCCTCTGCAAGAAATTGCGGAAAATACTTGCCAGTGGACACTTCGCATAGCATATTGTGGTTGAAAGGCCAAATAGGTCAATTAAGCCAGATAGGTTAAATGATTTTGCAGTTTACCTCCTAAAAATCATCAACGTTTGATCTCCAATAAGTAGACAATAAACTAAAAGTGTTACCTGTTCATCGCGTCGTCGGAAAGGCCTTTGGTTTCGTTATTTTCGTCAGGTATAAAGTAGTCCACATTACTGCAGTGTGTCTCCACAGGCGATAAATAGATTTCCACTGGAACAGAACAGAAAAATGACTCTTAGACTTGATACCATATTTGCAATTTTAGCAGCATATCTTTGATCATTCAGCAGTGGGTGGGTACGTACGTGAGTATTTTATATGTACGAGGGGTAAAAATGTTAAATGGTTTGTGCATAAGTGTTGTTCATTAATAGAACCCCAGGACCTCTTGAGGACACCTGAGATTGAGCAGGTGGGTTATTCACATATAAATACCCCTACGGCATAGTAGATGCATGTTCTTTGAAACTTATCGAAGACAAAATAACTAGTAGGAAGTTCTTTTGATCATTCGAAAAATCTTAAGTGGTGGCTGGTGTTGGGGTGATGACATGATGCTGGGGTTGCAAAATATTATTTTATTTTTCGCGTTACATTTATGCTGTGTAATCCAACAGTATACGAATAAGTATGCATTACAATAAATGCCAAAGTAACGGAATCATCGTTATAAACAAACGATAAAGATTATCAAAAAAGCTTAACTATTTTTAATGTTCGCGATTTATTTTACGATAATCCGCGTAAAATAAATCACAAACATTAAAAATAGTTAAGCTTTTTTGATAATCTTTATGTATAAAATATTCATGTCTACTTTCTATAATTCCAAAGATCACTAGAATAGCAACAGTTGAGTCATCGTATATTTTGGCCATTTGTGGCGAAATTGAAGAATGTTGTATTTACATCCTTTCTTTCACACATACTGTTACCGTAACGTCATCAAGGTGGCGTGTTGTGTTCTGGAGATAATACAACTTGTTTTACAGATATAAAATATCAACAAGGATCAAAGAAAAAAAATCTTACTTTCTTCTAATTAGGAAAATAGTCCGGTCAAATTAAACCAAAAAGTAAGGGTGAAATTGTATAAATTTACAAATTTTTGAATCGTTATATCTCAGAAACGATTATTCGTAGGAAAACCAGTGTTTATAATTTTGTTATGGATAATTTTATGATATAAAATTTTTGTCTGAAGTATTTTTATGATAAAACTTACTGTTTTGCTGAAAATCATGAAAAACTCATTTTTTTACAATGAATAAAAAAAATCCACACCGGAAAGATGGGGAACTTTAAAAATTCATTTATATATTTTGAACGACTTCACAAATTTTCAGCTTATTGTAAATTTATGTAAGTTCGAATGTCTAAATTAACCGGATTGAAACTAGTTACATTATTTAGTTGTGTTGTGAGTTATATATGTCGTTAAGAGTTCTAAATCTGCTTAATATTTGTGGTAGGAGTAAGTAATCAGTACCAATAAATGCACAATTTATTCATATTGGATCTTGTTAAAAAGTGTCCAACTTTTATTCCAATACATACTTGTATTTCGTAATATCTAAAGTTCAGACAAGTTCAAATAAAATCCCAAAACTTGGTGACGGTACCTAGTCATAATGTCTTCATATCTTTTAAGTAAAGTGGCCTTGTTGAAAAGAAAGTGTAAAATATTCGCGCGTGAAATCCTGAGTTGTATCTACTTAGGCAAACAACAACATCTTCTAAACTACAACAGACTACAGCTGTTGCCATTTGCTATTAAAATTTAAATGTCAGATTACGTAAATAGTAATTTTGCCTCCAAAAGGCGCTAAAACCAATGCTTGAGAATATGTTTTTATGTTACCATCAGTTCGTGAGATCATGTTTTTGTAATAATTTGCAAGAATTTAATGACTGTGTTACTTGTTTCCTTGTCTGAATTGGCTGGGATTCTCAGATTTCGTATTTCTCTGTGGTAAACTTCATGTTAATTCGTGAAACCGGAGTTAACTCATTGGAGTTGATATCGGAACAAGTCTTTGTTATGGTAATATAACTTCTTGGATATGATTATAATAAGGGAACCTGCCTAACTAAGATAACAGACTTACAAAGTACGAACCAAAGTTAGGATACCTACTTATTTATTTAATGAACTTAATGGTGAAAAACGGTTGCTTGATAGTAGTGTGATAGTAGGTTTCTACGGAAAGTCGTGTAAAGACGAAGATACGCATGAATGCCTACCTATCTACTAGCAATATAGATAAGTCAGCTATATTTTTTGTAAAATAACAACAGGTAGATAGGTATTATTATAGGTAGGTATGTAAACTAGATACCCAACAACCATTGTTATACTAAATTTAAATGACTAGATTAAATTGGCGTCGAAATATCTAAAACTAGACTAGATTTCAGGATGTTAAGGCCAGTTCATAACTTCAAGGAAGACAGTACAGAAACAAAGTTAGCGACGCAGTTAGACTGGAAAAAACGGACCTCCGTCTCCGAAGACAAGCTAGCGCAAGGGTGATGATTACTACCTACAGGACCAAAGTATGATATATATATATATATATATATATATATAGATGTATCGCATCTGGAGGATTGTTATTTTGACAGAATTCATGACGTTCGGGTCAACGCAGGTAGGCAGATATTAATTCGAAGAACAAAAGAAAATACAAAGAATATTGACTCTAATGTAGTATTTCTTGTGTTGACTGGTATATTGATATAATTTTGATTGTATGCTCCAGAATAACGTAATAATATTTAAGAACATAAAACGACGACAAATTTTTGCTCTTTGCACACCTGTGTCCTTACATCCTTTTTCTAATCTAAAATAGATATCTATTCAGGTTACAATACCAAAAATTAACGTATGCTAAAATCATCTTTAAGTATATCAGATATTGAATAAAATATCCAAATTTGCATCTACATTGAACCAGGAAGCTACTCTTCACATCGCCTTGTCACAAATGGGCGGGAACGTCGAACATAGGCGTTTCACAAGCCATTGTCTGAGGCGACCCATGGAGAACAACTAGAGACAATAGACGAGCAATAACAATTAGATTTAGGTTATATAAACAAAAAAATATAATAAAGCTTAAGCAAATACCTCTTGTTGAAATGCATATTATTTGTAGAAGAATTATTTTAAGAATAGTTTCCTGAAAGTAAAATGTGTGAAGTAATTGTTCCGATTTAAAGAACAAAGTATCTATTCAATGTTGACAATTAAAAGATTACGCGTTATTAAAGTTCTTAAACAGTATACCTAAAAAAAGTTAAGCCCATCCAGCAATTCGTCTATAAAAAATTGGTTGCCTGTAAAGTCGGTATACAGGCGAAAGTTTTACGTGACAACGACTTTGAGTGGTAAAATAATTTTAATGTGAATATTCATTCGTATAGTAGGAAGAAGGATGTTATGTCTGTCTCTCTCGCTCTTAGGCGGGCTGGAAGGGACGCGTGCCTCTCACTCGCTCTCATTGTAAGCGCATAACGCGGAGCGTAACGCGCGGAGCGTAACGCAGTTTCTTGAAGTGTCACCCGGCAAACCAATTTATAAGACGTTGTCACGTCAAAACATCCATTGTGGGTTCGAGTCCTGTTCAATGCTAATATTTGTCTGCATTAGTATATAGTTATGTTCCGCATTTTAGAATCCAGCTATGCTTTCTTTGGGTTTAAAAAGTTCTGTGTGATTCTATCATAATCCACTATTCTATCCATCTAACTCTATCCATCCATCCGACTTAACAGAACAAACAATGCCATTGAAGCCTACCTCAACAGCTTATTGTAGACTGTAGGAGCAAAGTTGAAAGTTCGAAAGTGAGCTTTCATAGGCAGTCAAACCTGTATGCGTTATTTATCGTCTAGTAACCTCGGAGGTTAAGTAATTATTCAAAGCAATTAAACTTCGCAGATTGTAATAACATACATTAATCTTCTATATTACCCATATAAAAAATTTATGTTGGTTTGTGTATACATCAAAAACTCAAAAAATTCTGCATGGAAAATTTTGGCACAAACAACCCACTTCAAAGAAGTTTAATCCATCATTTTTTTGTTGTTTCTGCAACAAAATTGGGATAGGGATCAAGGTTTTTTGTCAACAACTAAAATATTTCTGTTCAGTTTATGACATGGGCAAATTTTTATTAGCTTAAAGTCTATGTACCCTGCGCCTGAAAAGCCTATGCCTTACCCTTGAACCAGCAGTGAGATTGGTTTTTACTTCGAAGGTCATGGTAGAACCCATACGGCCATGAACGACAATTTACCAAACCAGCTTAAGTCGAAAGAGTTACTTCGAAGGAGAGACTTTCTTTAATTTTGAATTAAATCTCTGGACGCCGGTTTTTTTTTTGTCACCGTCAGGCTCGGAAATTAGGAAACCACTTATACCCTACACCCTCCATTGTCCTGTGTTGTCCTGTCCCTGTCTGGTCCTCCTGTGTTTACCCAGGTGAACCACTGCAGGAAAAATAATCTCCCTCTGGGTGGACCATAGAAATAAGTAATTTCCAGGAAGACTACGCAGGTAGACCACGGGTAATAAAGGGATATTATGGGGCCAACGTTTTATGAATAGCTGTGACAGATCTAGCAATAAAGTATCAAATATTTTGACAACAATGGCAGCTCATTATGATATGCACAAGGCCGGCGTTAAAGTAATAGGTAGGTGCTATAAAGTAGCTACGGTTGTCCTTAGTGCTTATTAGTGACATATGAATATTCAATGAGCATTAATATTAATGCCTAGACCGACACATTGTTCTACCTACATAACGATGGCGACGGTATGCAATGTGCACTTGCTAACTGCCAAGTGAAAAGTGTGGTACAAGTTATAAGGTCTGGTGGAATGTTCCTACCGATGGCTAAAAACTTGTGACTTCAATATACACCAGTCACCATAACTGACCGTCCATCGCTAAACTAGGAAAAAGATGGATCACAGAGAACCCCAGTGTTTCATCGGTAGATCGTGATGTTAGATCCTGAATGTAGAGATAGTGTATTAAAGGGCCACATTCGAAACCCCTGAAACATTAAAATCAATATAGCCAGTTCTTTCTTCTATGTTCATCCAAAACACACTTACAACTATGCTTAAAACTCGTTTGTAAACCTAACGATGCCCCAGAATAGGCAACGCCTTTGCTACCGATGTTCGCAGTCTTTATAGGCTTATCAAGGTTGATCATGGATAATTGAGAGACACTCCAGGTTACTTTCATATTTTGAATACTCGTAAGGGCTACAAGTGAAAACCTACTTAATTACGCATGGCCTCGTGTTAAAACAGAATGAAGTAACTGTTCTAGTTTTTTTAACCTTTAATACATAATGTGCAAGAGTAGGTAATGAGAACCGGATAAATATAACAGTTATAGTCTAGTACCTAAGTGCAAAAAAACATTGACATAGCGTCAAAATAATTAAACCGTAAGCTGTTTTACTAGTTTGTATCACTGTTTGTTTCTACGTTATATTAATTTTATCGTTAATCACTTAAATATTATAACAGTCTGTATTTGTTTCCACAATAGGTAACATTTGCTAGATGGGCTTTTATTTTATAATACATGCAGTAATCCCCACGGTGGAGTACCTCCACCAGGGTTATGGTGTGGTTGTTATGGTATCAAAGCAATTTAAATCACACAACCGTTTTGTAGAACCCAGAACCCTATAGTCCGTTTTTTTTAAATTCAGATAGTAAATTGACAACTGCAATTGTCAAATTGTGAAATAACGATACCAGTTTTTAGTGCTTAGTGACGTGCTCGAAACTATCGATAATGTTTGTGGCCTAGATACAAGTAGTTTGTTTTTTTTTATATTTTAAGAAAAAAGTAAAAATTTAATTGTTTTTAGATTCGTTCGCTATCCATGTAAGCTAACCATAAAATAACCTACAAAAATCTGTACTAAATTTAATTTTTCGACAACTTTCGATACTGGTGGCACATGACTATTTTTTAATTGCAATAAACCGGCAACACAGGTAATGTCATTTTACTATCTGAAATTAAAAAAAAAACAGACTATAGTATGCCGGTGCCCTGGAAGCAGCTTCACAGGGTCGCTTAATCAACTAACAACAAACTAAATTAATTAATTAAATCTATCAATTAGTAATAAAATTTATTTCTTGATTGCAATAATTTCAAACTAAATTATCACAGCCCGATGCTACACATTCCATCACACTTCTTGCGTATTCAGCAATCGCTACACGCACTTCACTTGGCTCAAACCCAAATACAGAGAACTAACAAATAGGTGACCGGGTTCTGCGACATTTCGTCGATCCGTAGGCGCACTGTGTAGAAAGTTAGCATGTCCTTGTTGTGTACCAAGCCGGCCAGGTGTGGCCATAATTACAAGTTCGAATTCTACTCCAGCGAAATAGGCGGCCTGTAGGTACTCAGAATTACAATTAATTCAAATCAGTAGCCACTGGCAACCGGACCACCTGTCTTTATTCCTAATTCCTACCCGTTGGTAAGACAATGAAAAGACAATATACCACCTGTCCTGTCCTTCTACTCCTGTCAAGCCGGATGTTGACTTTTTCGTTTGAATTTTAAATTCCCTATTTGTATATTATTGCACATGGTATAGTATGGGATACGAAATAAGTTATAATTATAGTTGTGCTACAATTTCATTACTATTGTTTCACAATTTAAATTGAACACCATCCTGTCCAATTAAAAGTTTATATTTCGCCAGTATAGGCTTAAGTGTGCTTCCAAAAAAAACTAAAGCTGACTGTTATCTACTGAACTAATTTCACACCAAAATCATTATAAGTACCATCTAAAATCCTCATTATTAAGCTTCCTCATTTTAGATATTATGCAATAACCTTAAAACAAACTGTGTCGCAAATAAAGATTGCTATTCAAATTAGAGATAATTATCTCGAAGTGCTCTCCAGTTCTTACATAAAAGTACATTGGCCTCAATAAACCAGCACAATCTGTAATCAAATCATGAAGGTAATATATATTTTTGACCTGAACAATGCTAAACATATTGATATTAGTCATACGGGATATGTAAATATCATTAAATTGTAAATAAGCTATGTAAAGAATTTATGAACCATAACAGGATAAACATAATTAATAAATCTAAATAGCCTTCAAATCGCGTGAGACAAGGTTACTTATGCCAATTAAAAACAAAACTTAGTTGTTTTTTTTTGCATGAATGAACCTAACAACAACATTTCACTAATACCACAGAATAGATAATAGTAATAAATAGCGAATACGGTTATCCATCCTTTAATCATTGGTTTAAAAAAAGAACGAATGCTGTAGAAAATGACAGGAAAGAAAACTTGAAAGATGGCCGCCGATATTTCCACGGCTCACTTTTCCCGCCAATTAGGTACTAACAGCTCGTTTCACTTTCTTATTTTCCAGTTAAGGTAGGTACCTATTTAGAAACGTTGATGGCGGCTAATTCGCTGAACATCTGCACTCTGTTAAGTAGGTGCCAATGTTAATATTGACCTCCGTAAAGACCAAGGTGTGGCACACATTAAAATGTTTAACTATTTCGGCTAGTGGGACTAAGAAAGTCTCAGACTCGGCGAACTCTGTTCCCCTTTAAATACTATGGTTACAGTTAGTAATTACGTGGTTATTCCCGCTAACGGTATAATAACGATCTTTAAAAGCCTTAAATGTATTTTTAAACTACTTTTTTTAAAACCTACTTAGTTAAAAAAAATGAAAAATTTCGAAATCAATACACCTATATTGATTTCGAAATTCTACAGGTGTGTATGTTTAATTAAAATCGTTTAGTATACATACACACCTGTTTAATGAAATCCGAAAGAAAGTCATAAACCAGTTGGTGTCTTCAAAGCCCACAAGTTGATTCACCGATCACCTGTATTTACCCCCTATAATATGGTAAGTAATTACATGTGAAGTTGTTTATTGAGTAAAGGTGTATTATCTCCTTGGCCGTGTGTTCCTAGTAGTAATTGAGTTTAATTAAAATAATTTATAAGTACGCTTTAACTTAAAATAGCGTAATAAAATTGTCATTAAATAAATGAAATGTTTTGAAATAAAAACTAGGCAAATTTAAACAATAAATGCAATGAAATGTTAAATAATAAAAATAATTGTTTCGAAAAAAAACCAAAGGTACTGTTGTGGCAGACGTAATTTACTAAGCACTGAAATGCAGAGAACTGAAATGGGTTATAACTATAAGTGTTACGACGATTGACAAAGATTTGCAACAACCCAAACATATACCCCATATCACGAACTTTAGAGTAGCTAAAGAACTATTTTTCGTTATAATAATAATGTAACATACGATAATAATGTTAAAAACAGTTGGAGCAAACGGTATTCGCTTGTGTAAAGTATAAAGTAAACGGTAAATACTTGCGTAACTTGATAAAATTTATAGCAACGCTGACTGCGAATTGTGTCTTAAGCATCAAAAAGCTGCTTAAAATAAGAAATGTATCATTTTGGGTGTGGCGGGAATTTTGAATTTAGAACGGAACGCAGAGATTCGAATGAACCGTCTCACAATTGGGTATTTGACTGACCAGTCAAATTAGTTACTTTTTTCTAAACGTCAAAACGGTAATTTATAAGGAAAATTGTATGAAAACTATATTTGTGACGTCATAATATTTAATAGTCAAATCATATACTATTAAACGTTGGATGGATGATTAAAAATAAATAAGAACGAAAAAATAAGAACCGACGCAACTGTTTTCACTCTTTTACCATTATTAATTTAATAAGTCCAGCTAAATAATTTATTTTAACTACAGGAAAGAACCCAATTATTAGTCGAAACAGTTTGTCTAGTAGACCAAAAAATATTAAATATATAATAACAATATTTATAATAGATCAAAAAGTTAATGACCAAACTTAGGTACCTAAGTTAAGTTTTACTTCTTTATTTCTATTTATATTATAGAATAGATACGATAAACATTGAACAGTACTCACTATTTTCAACTCAATTTTAAGGATGCATTTCATCAACCACAATATATTTTAATCAAATCGGTAAGTAGGTATTTACACGATTTATTTAATGACAATTCAATCGCAATCAGATTCATTGGTAAAATTAGCCCTAAGCACAGTAAGAATACCTAAGTAGAGTTTCAAGGGCTTGACATTGAAATATTCCCACCTCTAGAGCATTATATCTCAAAGTAATCGAAAAAATACGGACTAATTGGCCGTACGATTAGCCAAATCTAAAAGCGACAAATCGCCAAATCGTAAGCAATGAATATACAAACTACAAGAAAGTGTAAGTTCGTTTTGCGAAATCAATAACATGTACGTAATGCTGTACAAATTTACTGTGAGTTGAATTTAAATGTTTTTGATTTGGCCAATAGACATTGTTCTCAAGGAATTTGTAAACACATCATAAGTCTGAGATTAATTGAAAATAAATAGAATTACACAGGCTGTTTCGAACTACAATTGCATTGAAAATAGGATAAAAAATGATATCGCGAGAAATCACAAAGATAAATTTTTGTAACTGTTATACATAAGATGACATTACAAAAAGGTGCGCTAGGACTGTACAGATAGATGTCAAAATTCTGGAACTCATTCATACGTAACGATTTTGCAACCCATTCAAAATTCAAAATTCATTTCCACTTTACTCAAGAACAGCGTCAATTTTGTTTTTAATCGTCTCATATGGTCTACAAAAAAGGTATTGCTTTGCAACTCGTTTATAACACGTATATAACATTAAAGCCCTCTACATTGTAATATTCCCCTGAATTCCTAATTTACTAACGTTACATCATGTAACCCGATTGGAATATGAACATTATCCATTATAAGCACTAATAACTGGAACCTTAAAAAACCTATTTACAATTCTAACATGGACACGAATGAACACCGGCCACGAACAGAGTGTAAGCCGAACCAGTAATTCGTGACTTCTTGTGTGTATAATTGGTCATCAGTCTCCATCATCCGGTGTACGTCACGCATTTATTGATACGTAATCGGGTTAGCGTGATGATCACTGATCACTTATGGATGCGAGTAAGATGGTTGACTTATTTTTTAAATTCTTTATTAAGTCACTTGTTGAAGCCAAAATCAAGTGTATCTACACTTGATTTTGGCTTCAACTTAATTCAGTCTTCTTCTGTTTGTATACTTCTTACTGCAGGTAAGTAATCAAGTATAAAAATTGAATCACCGGTCACGATTCCAAATGAGGTGGGAATGAATTTTATATTTCGATTTTATAACGGGATACAGAAACTACCTAAATGAGTTATCAATTCACCTTTTAGTAATATAACATAACATAAACTCACGCCTGTATCCCCGAAGGGGTAGGCAGAGGTGCTAGCACCCACCTTTCGCCAGTTTATGTTTAGGTCCCAATTTAATAGGTGGCGAGCCTCTTGCCATTAACCGGGCACTTGTAAACCTGCGATAAATACACACATAACTTCGAAAAGCATCGAAAAGTCATTGGTGTGTGCCATGGTAAAACCTGGGATCGAACCCGAGACCTCGTCTCAGCAGTCCATTGCCCATACCACTATAGGTTGGAATAAAATAATGGTCACGGTTTTGGTCTCAAATCTATCACAAATTCTTGTTTCCGTAAATCCCGGTAACAATTAAGTAATCGTTTATCAAATTTTTCCAAAGATATACCACCCTGCAGTGGCAAGGAATCCCTATTGATAGAGATGTCTTAATTTTTACAAAAATGATTACACCAGATTCCCTTTTTAAAAAAAAAACACCTTTGCCATTGCCACCCTGTATAACAATCATTGATCACAGTACTACATTTCTTAGTAAGACCGATGAATCCAAAAAGTATTATTAACTTGAGCTGCCTATACCTACATATAATGTGACTTGGTGGTATCTGGGTGCGTCTGTCTGTATTGTACGGTCAGCGAACGGTACGAGTATAACCGCTTCGGACACAGAATATAAACGCATCGCATCTCACCTCGTTACAGGTACCTACGCGGTTGACCACGGCAGATCGTCCTTAATGAAACTATGTATCTGTGGTTAAACTACCTATGGTATACTGAAAACAACCTGTGTACCTATGTTAAATTATATAATAAAAAAAAAATGGGTTCAAAAGTATACATGCTGTACAGATAATGACATGTACAAATTGGCGGCTTAACACATTTGTTATAAATTGAAAATGTTAAAAATAAATTATTCAATTTAGATATTTAACCCTATCTCTCAAACTCGGGGATCCTGTATCATCATAAGAGACAGTGTTATATAATAACTATGCGTGTTCCCAGTTACATTCGAAGCCTTTAACCCAGAGCCCAAGGTCCGCATATTCCTGCTTTCGATTTAAGTTATACAGCTTTAATGGGGGTCATTTCCACTATCCCATCATCCCCACTGGTTTTGCGCCCACAGGCCGGGCTCCCGACTAAGTGGCAACAGGGAATTCAACTGATAAGTCTTAACCCTGAGACGCAAGCTTGTACTTGCAGCCGTATCGTTCTTCGTATCGTTTACCGGCTTGCAGGTTAAGTTGACTTGGGTGCCGCACATCTTAAAAGACCCAAAACACTAGTATTTAAAATCTAGTGTTTAAAAAAAAAGAACAGTAGATTCTATTACTTCAGCCAACCATGTTTGAAAAAAGAACAACAGATACCATGGTCGATACTTTCTTCAAAAATCTATGGCTGATTAAGACAATTTGACTCCCTCCCATCTAAAAGTATCGAGCGAAGGTTAGCGCTTCGCAGAAGTGCATTCCTTCACGGTACGCTGAGGCTTGCAAAACTCTTGATATGGGCGTAGATACCACTCGGTTTGCGAAACAGCTATTACTTACGTATGAACGATGGTTTTCTACTTCGATTCACCGAGAGATTATCAATCATTACTAAATTATAGGCTATATATATTGCCGTAACTTAGGTACACCACCCCAATATCGGTTAGTAGATATTGTCCAACAGTTTCTGATTGCCATACAGACAGAAACTGGCATTTTAAGCCTGTGAGAATACCGTGAGGCGAAATCGGTAAGGTTATAGAATAAAATTGCGAGGAAACGTTCTAGTAGTTTATTAATTATGTAAGATTTCCATTTCCAAATGAAAAATATCCGAAGTGTTTTATTAAATTGCTTGAAAACCATTTATTATTTTACTTCCTATATTATAGCTAAATGATTAGTTAGCAATGAAGCTATAGAAACAAGGAAATACACTGAAGCATACTTACATGGCTAACAGACATAAAAACTGAGGTGCAGGAACTACTTTCTTCCATTTCCTTATGCGTTTTAAAGAGAGGCAGTTCAATTACGATTTTCTTTACGTATGTATTGAACGTTGTTTAAATTTGATGGACACTTCCATGTGCTAATGAAGAGACTTCTTGACAAAGAAGGCTTTCTACAAACAATATTCTCATTTTGGAAAATGTCAATAGTCTACTCAAATCTTGAACCTACTACATAACAGTCTGTAAATATATTCTACATAACCACAGATAACATAATAATGAAGAAACATAACTGAACTAGCGGATGTTACGTTTGGTCGGGAAATATGGTTGACAAAAAAGCGGCCAAGTGTGAGTCGGACTCGCCAAAGGGATTCCGTAGCAGCAAGTAGATAAATTGCGGTTTACGATTTATGACGTATTAAAAAAAAACTACTAACTAGATCACTTTCATACCAATTTTCGGTGAAAGTATGCATGGTAATGTACATCATATATTTTTTTAGTTTTATATTTCTCTTATTTTAGAAGTTACAACACACATTTTACCACTTTGGAAGTGTCTCTCGCGCAAACTATTCAGTTTAGAAAAAAATTATATTAAAAACCTTAATATCATTTTTGAAGACCTATCCATAGACTCCAAACGTATGGGTATGATGAAAAAAAAATTTTTTGAGTTTCAGTTCTACTAATGGGGAACCCCCAAAATTTATGGCTTTTTTTTCTATTTTTGTTTGAATATCTTAATGCGGATCACAGAATACATCTACTTACCAAGTTTCAGTTCTTATAGTTTCGGAAAAAAGTGGCTGTGACATACGGACGGACAGACAGACAGACATGACGAATCTATAAGGGTTCCATTTTTTGCCATTTGGCTAAGGAACCCTAAAAAGCCTTGTTTGACAAACATTGCGAACTTTTCTCTTTATTCTTTTCTTTTTTTAGATCAGGTTTAATTTAGTTAACATATTAATCCGTGTGGTGACAATGACGGAATACAAGTATCATCACCCCATGCCATCCGAATGGTGTCGTAAGAAGAGACTAACGGAAAAATATGCAGATGATACCACTGCGGGACAACGAAAGGTCGAAATAAAACCTTGTACCAACCTGTCTGGCCAGCGTGATAGCAGAAGGCCAAAGCCCCTCAACGTTGGGAGAGGCCTAGGTATGTCCAGTAGTGGACTTTGATAGGCTAATTTGATTGAAATTAGCATAGTAACTATTACAAAATTAATTTATTAGAAGGCTGACTGAAACCAAGTATAATTTTGGATTATTTTCAAATTGATAATTTATAAAAAATCATTTAAAAAATCCCTATTATAATACGTGGTAATGTTCGCTTAACTTCCCAATAGAGAATAGTAATACCATCAAGTAATAAAACATTGTAGATGAACCTATAACTGCAGCCGGATGATACCTTTCTTCATCATAAAATCACGCAATCACAAACAAATGACATCATTGTCATAGCGAATGAGTTTGGCACGTGACTGATACCGTATACAAACAACTAACTGCAGGTCAAAACAATAGATGTTTATAACACTGTTTTTAAGACTGAACGTTTGCTAAAATACTGGGGACGTAAAGATGTTTGCACATGGCGTTTTCTGCGCGCAGACGCGCGCACTGGTTTAACTATATAGTATTGTGTGTATTGTGTACTTCTGTACCCCTAGCATGAAAAACTATCGTAATCATATGGTGAACGTTTAAAGAAAAAGGAACCTTGCAATTGGCCGCCTATCTACTGTGAACCTGTACTATGTGTCAAGCCGACCAATCGCAATGCTCCTTTTTCTCAATACGTTTACCATACGATTACGATAGTTTTTCGTGCTAGGCAAGAATAGTACTTACAGTAGTAAGTAATAAGTAGTAAGTAAGTACTATTCTAACATCAGTCCCCATTGCATTCAAAGCTTGCACTTGGGAGCTCTTCTACTACTACAATTATTACTTATTGGTTTTTCTTGGCTTTCTGTTTAGCATAACCACGAGATAACAGCCTTCACCAGTCTCATCTGGTAAGGCAGGTTTTCTGGGTAGCAGGTGTGGTTAGCTTAGACCCATACGCCCACCGTTTGCAGGTTAGTGTTCAGGAATTTAGCGAGAACCGATGTGCACAGCTACAGACAGAAGTTTCGTTCAATCGGTTCCATGGAACACATTTAATACCGGGAACGGTACCTGAAACGACCGTTCATCTTTAACCCTACTGTAAGAAAATCAAAGTAACTTCATGGTCATGGTATCTTAGTAGGTACATGGCAAAATTTAAATTTAATTTTGGTATTTCATTCGCGTTTCGTGATTCACAGCTGCTAACGGGAGGTCTATAATCACTAGTCTAACTTCGAACTAGTAATTGATAATCACAATGTCACTAATCTTTTCGTGAATCACGTCAACACGATGTTGATTGGACGATAATACGTAGGTGGTTCATGACAGAGCATGACAGATGTGCTGATGGTACGGTGTACAATTAATATGTTGACTAACCATTATGTTGCTAAACAAAGGCAATATAATGACCAATAATAACATTGCTGAGTTACAAGTCTGCGTTACAAACAGCATGTTTAACAATGGTAATTTATGAAGAAGTATGATATTATGGATATCTTAAAAAATGTAGACCACAGATAAATCATGGCCAATTCTAACATTTCAATAATAAAAAAATAAAAAAACACAATTTTTGTCTTACAAATACATAATCCAAACAGTCAGAAAACGTCACAATATTTTAGAAAATGACATGGCTTCAGCAAATGTTAAGAGTGTACGGCAAAACCAAGTCACCTCTCAACGCTGGTTTACAACATGAGGCCTGAACAAGACCTTCGAGGCCTAGCTAACCTTACCAGCAAGTAGATAATGCTGCTGATTTAGCAGATGTCCCCAAAAACCGTATAAGTGAGTCCAATCAAAATGAAAAAAGGAGTAGCAGCGGATCCGAAATGAAGCCATTTTGCATTCAAGACTTCAAAATGAAAGCCCTGAATGCAAACGGAAGAAATTTTTTAGTGATTTAGATTAGACAATATAGCTCGTTTTTATATAGGACACGTCAATTTGACTCCACCTCGCTTAATGGTAAGCTGAAGGCAAAGTCTCTGGAAATAGGGTTGTTAACAATGGTGGCACTCAGCTTTGTAGTATATTTTAATGGTATACCATCGTCAAACAAGGTTATCAATGGTATTGATGTTGTAATAATAAGTGTACTATACTTTTATCGTGAATTATTTGTCGGTGCAAGTAAAGTTGAAAGTGGGACGTCGGCCCAACGTTATCGGACAATGACCTCTGCCGAAACTAAACAATGCACTTTTGAATCATATTTACATAATAAGTTATCTATTGTTTGTTATTTGTCAATGTTAAATAATTAGTAGGTATTTCTTTTATTTATATTAGCAGCGAGAACTTCTGTAGTCATTTTCTTATTTGAAGAAGTAAGATTCGGTGAAATAAAATACAAGTGTCATTTTATTTCTTCGCTTCGTTGTGTATAAGGTGAAAGTGCGTTTTTCACCGATTATAAGAACCGAGATCAATTTAAACCACTGCGCCATTATATTGTGAGAACATTGTTTTGGTTATGTATCGCACATCGCATATCTATAGCTGAATATGTTTTTAGAGCAGTCAAAACCAGAGTTAAAGAGTTTAATATTGTATAAAAACAAACGGTTTTAACTACTCTAGAGATATACGATAAAAAGAACGCTATACAAAACTGAAGCAAATCAATCTTAGGCGAACTCTCACTCTTTTTCGTGATTTTAAATCAAATTGGATACGTAGTATCGTTATAAAGTTATTTCTTTACTAAGCTAGCTATAAGATTTCTATCTATGCCTACTATTATATAATATTATAAATCTGAAGAGTTTGTTTGTTTGAACGCGCTAATCTCATTAACGAATGGTTCGAATTGAAGAAATTGAGTCGAATAGTCAGTTTATAAACGAAGGATATAGGCTATTTATCATTGCGCTACGACTCAAGGGAGCGGAGCAGTAACTGTAAATGTCAACAAATCCGGTAAATTCCTGATTTGAAAACTTAAAAATTATACGGGCTCAAAGGGGTGTTATGGTTTTTCAAAGTATACCACGGGCGTAGCCGGGGTGGGTCGGCTACTCATAAAATAAAATGAAGCAATTAAAAAATTTCATGCTGCAATCATGCAATCATATATCTGTTGGGATCCGGCACGCAATTAGTGTTCGCCAAGAGTATTCTTTTGTGCTGTACCTATTTATACCTACCTTACCTACTTTAGTTTACAATTACACGACAGTAAAACGGTGCAGTAACCTATAAGCACAGTCTAACCATAGATAATATCATGTGGTTCCACTGTGCTTTAGTTATAGTAGGTACTAGCTGACCCGGTGAACTTCGTACCGCCAATATTTTTACGCCCGCGTGGCTTCAGATCCCGTTTCCGCTGCACCCTCTAATATATTAAACATGTGTTATACATATAAACCTTCCTCTTGAATCACTCTATCTAATAAAAAAACTGCATCAAAATCCGTTAAGCAGTTTTAAAGATTTAAGCATACAAAGGGATATAGGGACAGAGAAAGCGACTTTGTTTTATACTATGTAGTGATGTAGCCTGCTAAGTCGCGCTTTTGGCATGCGAACTAAGAATTGAATTTTGATTATTTCTATTACTAGATCCTTTAATACAGATTCGCTTTCATAGTCATAGTTTTTTTTTTTTAAACGGGGAATTGTTTCAATAATCAGCTTCCGTGGCGTAGCGGTAGTGAACGCGGCCGCAGGAGGCGCGGATTCGATCCCCGCTCAATGCAAATATTTGTATGCATGAATATGGGTATTTATATAGGTCTGTACGTGCGTCGGAGATACCTTAAACCTTCGGTCACGGTAGCCATACGAACATCTATGGCAGTCGTTACGGTTAGAGCCCTCAAAAATTCAACAACTGGTCTAACTGCAACGCGTCGATATCGCCTTTGGATTGTGGAGGTCAGACTATAGCAGTCGCGTCAAGGAAAATATCGAAGTGCAGTCAAATTCGCAGCTAGACTAGTAAAAGCGGACTCCAGACTCCAAGTTGAAAGCTTTAGATGCGATTGGGATTAACCCTATTATAAAAAAGAGACGACAATAAGTTTACCACTGTTTCCAAGTGCTGCTGGCTGGCGGCTTTAAAACGGGGCCGCTGATAAATTGTTACTTTCCATAAGCCTAAAATTAGACTATTTTTAAATTCGAATTAAAATGCAAGTTAATAAGGTACCTCGCCTTTCAAAGTATACTGTTGTATAATGAGTCAGGTGATATCTAAGGAAACAAAGCTAGGACAGCATTCCAAGTCTCACATTGCAACAGTCTTTGTCCAAGATGGCGAGCGTACTCTGTCATAACGACCCATTCGAATATTTCTGTAATTAGTATACAAGCGGTTATTGTGATGGAGATACTGACTGTACTTTATGTTATCTGGGATATCTTGTTGCGGGTTTTTTTATCTATAGGAACAAGTAAGCACAAGGGCTATGTGTCCGGCCTTATATGGTCTATGGACAGGACACTGGCATAAACAGGGCTGTCACTAACCCGATGTTGCTCCAATTCATAGTTTATTATTACCAGAGTTCTGTGGAAATTAAGATTTTATAACTTTTACCTGGTTATACAGTCTTCTTTTCCACAGAACCCTGGAATGGAAAAGAAGATAGAGAACTAATCAGGAGGTTTTGTAAACGTTTGTCATAAACACGATAATTCTCTTCTATTTTTCTTCCCTCTATCACTCTAATGTTTTCTGGAAGAAAACTCAATATTGAGTTAAGCTCACCTTTGTACTAAAATATCCTTTAGTAATATGACGGTGTGTACAATAAAGAATATGATATCCTTTTGTAATATGACGGTGTGTACAATAAAGAATATGTATATGTAGTTTGTCAACAAGAAAACCTCCAGAAGCATTGGTAATTTGGATTTACAGTTCCAGTTTTGAGATATAAACAAACTCGTATCAAACTCTGCAGTGAACGGTACTGATTGAGAACATTCAAAATTCGAAGACAGCATAAAAAACCGTACACATCTGACTCTAACTCTCTATCAGTTAACAAAATTGAATTGAGCGACAGACGCAAACAGGTCTTCGTAACCCAAATACGGTGTCGCCCAGTTCGTGAGATAAACATCCTGAAGTTTTTGTCGAACTCCGCTCCCTCGCGACCTTCCCAGCAATCTCGAAAGAAACAAAAAAACAAGTAAGTAGAGGTGCTCATCTCCCCGCCAGAGCGAGATGCCGATAGTGGACATAACTGGTTATTAGTAGCACGAGATTTCACCTGTCCCCATCGATTCTGATACATACTATATTCATTCGTTTACTGAGAAAGCACCGTATGTTAACTAAGAATTGAGTTTGATGTCGATGAATCGATATTTGATGACGTCGTCGCTTTCTGCACTTAGTTTGACAATCGGTCTCAATTACTTCCGACGTGACGTTCATTCCAGTTTTATTCATCTAGTGTTCGCTGATTGATACAAATGCGAAACATAACTGTACAAACTCGTTACTTGTTAACATTTAATAGACTAGCAATTACAAAAAGATTGTAATTTTTTAATTTATATGTTAATTCCTTTTTTTGTATTAGGTTAGTAGCTTGATTACGAGGTTTACAACCACATACCAACTGAATTGCCTGTGTTAGGACAACATCACGTCGATATACGTCCAAGTCGGGTACATTAGAACAAGTTTTAATACATCCGACATGGCGCATGTCAAAATCCATTGAAAAAATCTCCAGAAATATGAAAAAGACAGTAAGTTCTATAGTTTTTGTATCCACAACGCCGTCTTAAGGTCATTTACGATTGCGACCTCAACAATTACCGCGCTAATGATTAAGTCCATGAATGTTTCCATACATCTGGCTATAACATTAGCCACAGCTATCATTATTCGACGTTACAACATATAAACACAGCCTGTAGACATTTAACAGTTTGTTAGTTGTTTTTGTCTATTTTTAAACTAGGGGTTATTTGTAGCGTAATCACAAAAAATACATTAACTGGTGTACCTTTAAGCTTGTACCAAAATAAGTTTAATGTTAAAACTAAACGAACACGTTATGGACTCCTCTTGTATATTTTTTTAGTCTTTTTGTTTAATTTATTAAGTTTTCAAGACACTACACAAATATCAGTCACGACGACAACAGTCTGAGTCCGATTCACACATGAAAGTCGAAGTAACATTGAAATAATATTGCTTTAATTGGATACGGAATTTCTTGCTTTAAGAGATGATGATAAAAGACCACCTGAATCACCTGATATTATTATGCTGAATATTTGTAAGTACAGTCAGCTTCAGAACGACTAAGTCTCAAAATGATCTAAATACCAAACTTAATACCAAATCAAACTATTTTCTTGATATAAATTGCATTATTATTCAAATTAAAGGTGTGTACCAAATATCAGGGTAATCAGTCAACAGGAAGGGGGGAAACCAAGGTAGACCATTTTGAGTACTTTGTTCGTCAAGATCGATCTGATGCTGACTGTAAGTACCTACGCCTATGGTGGCATTAGAATCAAGTGCAGAACAACGAAATAAGATCGCATCATTTTTAAACTGTGTCTTAATCCATACTAATATTATAAATGCGACAGTAACTCTGTCTGTATGTTACGCTTTCACGCCTAAATCACTGAACCGATTTTGATGAAATTTGGTATAGGGGTAGATTAGACCTTGAGAAAGGACATAGGCTATGTTTGGCCGCGATAACCGACATTCACGCGGACGGAGCCGCGGGCAAAAGCTAGTCTAATAATATACTGACTTAGTTGTAATGTAGTTTTACTGTGGAATAATTTCAAATGGAAATCAGAAATCAAAATACACAGATATTATGTACATAATTCGTAACTAAATAATGCAACACTAAATTCAATTTAGCAAAAGGTATTGTTGTAAATTATAACTTGCAACGGACCACAATTGACATTCAATTAACATTTGAAAAGAGTGGTAAATTAATATTATAAAAATATATTTCAAAATTCAAATAGTCCTGTCATTCAGAAAGATACTTTATATTCAGCAATAACAAACTAATTAGTTCGCGTACTGGAACCGTCTACTAATTAAACGATATCCAGTCGCACAAGGCCATTATACATTCGCAGAACATTGAGAGTTCAACCCAAAATGAGGTGCTCAAGAGCGATACTCAAGAAAACTTACTGAATTCTTTTGCCTGACTCGCACAGAAGAACATGCCAACGGTATAACTGATCGCTGCCATGGAAGACATCGACCGTCTTGCTATGCTCAAGCAGCACAAAGCTCAAACTTGTTTTACAACAACGCCTTGATACAATCACAGCGATGATGAAATTTAATTTCACCTATGACGGTTGCAACACCGATAAGCAAATATCTTTAATACGAGTGCCATTTTAAGTATTGATGCATTAGTTCCAGATGATATATAAATCGTATCTTGAAGTCCCGGGCCGTTGATAACAAGAAGATGGAATATATTGATACTGTTAGATGGAAGAAGCTTGGGCGCAGGCTTTCCTCTCGAGATTGAGAAATGAGACGCCGTATAAGCCAAACCAAAGGAATAATAATAATAATAATACAAATCTTTATTGTTCACCAAGAACATAGATAACAAATCAGAGGTACAATTTATGTAATAGGTACACAATTGGCGGACTTATCGCACTGAGACAATTCAATTCATTTATTCATTTGCGTGTATCAATCTCTTACAGGCAACCATAGGATGGCAACCATAGGATGTTTTTTTTAAGCATTTTTCATGCTTCAAGAACGCGGATTCAAACCCCGCCTAGACCGATTCATTTTTTTCTATTTAAATTTATTTATATTGAGTTTAAATGACTGCATATAAATAATAAAAGAAGGAGAAGATGCAACCGTGAACCACGCTGAGATTATGATGATTGACGTGGTTTTTTGACTACTAATGGGTGACATTTACCAGACATGCCACGTCTACTGTGTCTGTGTCCCAATCAACACTACACTTTGTTCACATATGCAAGTCGTCAGGCAGGTTACCAAATTATTCGATCGCATGACTAGCGACTATTATAGTGGTCGACTATTCGGGTCGTTGCCTAACCGACTAGTCGAGTTCTATTGTCGCGGAACCAGACGGCGAGATATAACGCGTTCAGCTGCTAGTTATTAATGATTTATGAATACGTGTATGCAAATTGAAAGAGTACACGGTTTGTGAAACGGAAAATTAGATCATTAGATTGATGACTTTCTCCAATGGGAGTATTTTCATTAAAATAAAAATATGAAAATTATTCTTAATTCTTTGATTCTTAATTCTTTATTGCACACACACATAAAATAGTACAGTAACAGGCATATTTACATTTTGATGTACAAAGGCGAGCTTAACTCAGTATTGAGTTTTCTTCCAGCAAATCTTTGGGCGATAAAGGAGAAACAGCGATAAAAGGGTAAAAAAACAAGTGTACAATTGCAGAGAACATAAAATTATAAAAGTTTAATTGTACTTTAACTTTTCATTATCCAGATACAATCTACATAGTTAACTCAACAGCTACCTCGTTGAAATAATTAAGTAAAATAAAAGGTCTAACAAGATCATCATGCTGTTAGCCAACTGTTAACAGCCACAAACCACTAAAGGTTAAACACCAAGGTTGGCTCCAACACGCTCGGGCCTGGCCTACACTATGTAGCTGTTAAACATTTAACTAAACATTAAAACGTATAATATAACCGCAAATTATACAAACAAAGACAAATGAAATGAGGTTAACATAAATAAGGTTAAATATATGACTATTTTGTTTTAACTATAACTTCAAAGAGGTAGGACATTTCCGTCCAATTGAGCAGTCGTAATAACCTCGTGTTGTGTTCCCGGCAGTGAGTAGGGTAGCCAGAGCTCACTGTAGAGTTTTTCTGCTGTCAGTCGGAAGACCAAAGGCTATTCCTGCTTTGTCTTCTACGCTGACGACACAGAAACTCTCTGTGTTTACAGGGTCGGCAGCAAGCGTGTGACTCTTCTGGTGTTTCACACGTCCATAGGCCACGGGAACCACTTTCCAGCATTTCGGGTTGTTCCCGATTCCCTCTATTATACCGATATCCTCGAAATTGATCAGTTCGTCAATCCTCTTTCGTCCAGTCCAACGTGTCCAAATTAACTTAACAGTCCTCACTCTCGTCATCTTAGTTACTGAATCTACTACCAAACCTCAACGTTATACCTTATCACGCTGTTCCTCACTAGATCAATCAACGGTACTTTGATATATCTATTAAACATACTAACAATCTTATTTCCCGTGTTCATTGTTTTGATAACGTCTGTGGACCATTTAGCCAAGGTCACAGCCTCGGTAGCCGGGTTCCCCACCCATTGTACATTCGACACACTCCATAGAATATTGTGACATTGACTAATATTCGGAATAATACCATTCAATCTAACAATGAGAGAATAAGCCTGAGTGAATGATGATTCTGAATCAACAATGTAATAGCCTGAACTGGCAGCGGGAACTGACTTTATTTCCCATGTGGCTAGTGAAATGGTTGTCCACAGAGTATTGGCCATTTACTCATATTATTATCATATTAGGTAGCTGGAGAAACTTATGACCGGCACTAAAAACGCAATTGAGGTGAAGGCATACTAGACCATCAAGATCTGTGGAATGCAATGCTATCGAAAGTTTGCAACTCTAACTTTACGACATGCTCGAAAAACTAGGGTTGCAATTTATTTAAGGCACATTTGGCTATTACTTGAATCCGTTCTGTTTTGTTCCTAATCATAGTGCAATCGAATGAATAAAAAAATTGGATGTTTTCTAACGCGCATAACACTCATTGAAATAAAATACTTTTTAACGGATACTATAGCGATTTATAATAAGTAGTAAAAGTGAATAAATAATAAATCGATCGCGATAGAATCCATTAAAAAAGTGGTTTTATTTAAATATTTGAATCAATAAATTAATGCATAGTTTCTGTTCTGGTTCTGTTCCTTAGTTCTTAGTTTACTAACTAAGATTTCCTGATGATTTCTTAGAAAAGATGTATTGAGATGTAGGTAATAATAAAATCTTAAAGTAATATCTCCCATGTGTGATGCTGATGCATATAATGTATGGTTTAGTAGTTTAGTATTCAGTTTCTTCTTGTTTAGGTAATTAACTGTAAAGTAGGTATTGCATTGCAGTATATAAAATACATTTAATTACCAGCGTGTTCATTATTAACAAAATAAATCTGCAACATAAATAATACGAAAGTGAAATTCACTGTCAGTTGTGAATAAAATAATTTTCTCTTTCGTTCCACACATGAGTTTAGTTTTTTGTAGTTTTATACAATGGCTACTAATACATATATTTTTAGCGATTAAAAGAAAGAAAGTCGTGTGTTGACGATTCTTTTCATAGAAACTAATAAATCTTCAATAGTAGTACTATTTTTTCACAATACTCATTCATGTATAAGATGTGTCTCATTTGTGATTGTTGCTAGTTTTAATAATATCTTGATTATCTTGCTGCACTATTGTTTTGCTGATTAAAACAGTGGTCATGAGTTTTTATCTGGCATTCTTTGCTCAAAGACTTTACCTGGTAAATGTAGCTAAACGTTTAAGCGTTTGTTTTGACATTCATAAGTGGTATTTTGTAACCTTAAGTATTGAAGAAATTTAATTTGGATTATTATGATCAATAAAGTTAAACATATTAATAAACAAAACAATAAAGTTAGTCAATTGAGCTACTTGCTTATGGGTGGGCCTGGAGGTGACGGGTGGAGCCGTCTGTCACGACATTAGAAACAGCCCATGTCGGCGGAGGCGGAGCCCCCATACCGGAACGAGTTGGAGACCCCGTGGTCCCCGAACCCGAAGAGGGCCAGATCGAGAGAGATGGCGCTGGGTCAGCCAGGGTATATGGATATGCACTATAGCTACCACCTTCGGCCTTGCATTGCGACCCACTGACGGCGTGCGGTGTTCGAGTCCGACATAACCTCCCTCTCCGGCTTGGGCAGGGGTGGTATCCGTGGGGATTTCCCACACGATAAAATAAAAGCTACTTGTTTATGGAATAGATGTAATTTTGTTAGTCAGGAAGTTCACAGGGTTGTTGTGTTTTTAAATGTAATGTTACAATCCTACACAAGCAAACTGATTTTCATTATATTTTATTCCACAGATAAGACACAATTTTAGAACTATGTACCTGGTAAATTAACTTAGTCCTTGAATTGTGATTATTCCTGTAAACGCAGAAACAATAATCTTGACGTTTTTGACGTGTTACTTTCTAACCAATATGAATAAAGATTGAATAAACTAATTGATAAACTGTACCTGCAAGCCTTGTTTGACCTTCTTAAAAGTATTAAGCCATTGTCTTCGGTGCCTATCATCAATCTGAATAGCTGGTAAATGATGTCAGCAATACATTTAGAAGATATATATGAACGGGCGATGAGCAATAATTGGACAAAGTACAATACTGTAGCGTAGATTAAGATGATATCATCTAGAATTACAAGATAAGGACACCGTCAAGTGCGAGTCAGATGAAGGAAGTAAATGAAAATATTTCAGAAAAAACAAAGTTTTATCTTGAGGCTGGACCTAGATAAGTGGTAATTCGTTGGTCGTCGTTTTGTAGAATAGAATGGTCAATGCATGGGATTGACACGTATTTTGACGTTTATTTTATACTTGCGATCCGCCCCGACTTCGCACGGGTGGTAAAAACGTTCTCGTAGAAATCCAATATAGCCTATGTTACTCAGGGTGAATGTAGCTTTCCAATGGTAACAGAATTTTTCAAATCGGCACAGTAGTTTTGTTTATTCATTACACACATACAAATCTCTCCTGTTTATAATAGTAGTGTAGAAGTGTAGATAGAACCGAGGACAATGTATGGCAATCACACACATTGATCATTGTATTCTATCCTAGAAGTTACATATTAAACTCTAGACTTCAAAATTTCCAATAAAAACTTCATACAATCTCAAAACTTCCTTCCTTTACTATTATTCTCGTAATACAAAAAATTTCAAGGGTATACAATATCTGAAGAAGGTTTTTGTACAAGTTATTCGAATCGAAAAGAATATACTTGACTCATTTAAAGATACTAAAAAAATATTCGTGGACTTGCGGTCCCTTCTCAAATGAGCAGTTTTCTCAACAGATGTTGTTAATTGATACTTATTGGATAATATAATAGGCAATCTATCTGGATCAGGGTGGATGTAAACCAAAACCTAGTGGAACTATCAGAGTCCACTAAAATCAAATCTCTCGCTGCAACCGAAACCTACAAATATCTGGGTATGTTCCAAGTTCCAAGCATTAGGAATTACTGATGCTGGTACGAAACAAGCATTGCTTATTCTAACTAGAACGCCACTTACGAGTAGATCCAGAATAAGCATAGCCTACTATACTCATCATCATATCAGCCACACATAGTCCACTGCTGAACATAGGCCTCTCCTATGGACTTCCAGAGAAACCGATCTAAAGCACGCGCGTCCAGCGCTTGCCGGCGACCTTGTTGAGGTCGTTCATCCACCTGGCCATCGGGCGTCCTACACTACGTTTGCCCGTACGCGATTGCCACTCCAGAACTTTTTTGCTTCTAAAATATGAGTTTTTAGCGTTTTTACTTTTTATTATACTTTAACTAGGTATATAGGTATAGATATTCGAAGGATAAGGCTGTACAATGATGGTATGTACAATTTTTGCTAATGCAAGCTAATGCTATTATTTAGAAAAACCCCAGACCAATGTTGACACCGAGCAAAAATAAATCAAATCCGCAACCTCAGACATAGAAGTCTATCACACTTACCATGGTGGTAGAATGGATGGCAGTAAGCTGCATTAATTTTATAGATATTCGAAGTAACATAATATTATATAAGGCTGTACAATGATGGTATGTACAATTTTTGCTAATGCAAGCTAATGCTATTATTTAGAAAAACCCCAGACCATTGTTGACACCGAGCAAAAATAAATCAAATCCGCAACCTCAGACATAGAAGTCTATCACACTTACCATGGTGGTAGAATGGATGGCAGTAAGCTGCATTAATTTTATAGATATTCGAAGTAACATAATATTATATAAGGCTGTACAATGATGGTATGTACAATTTTTGCTAATGCAAGCTAATGCTATTATTTAGAAAAACCCCAGACCAATGTTGACACCGAGAAAAAATAAATCAAATCCGCAACCTCAGACATAGAAGTCTATCACACTTACCATGGTGGTAGAATGGATGGCAGTAAGCTGCATTAATTTTATTGATATTCGAAGTAACATAATTATTATCTAAAATATGCTTAGCTGTCGCTTTGAATAACAATTATAAAGTGATTGTCAATAAAACGTGATACAAATAGATACATGTATGAAGTTAAACCTTGGGCTAGGCACGCATTTCTCACATCACGTACTATCACGTGCCAATCGTCGCACTAACGTACCGTTAAATATTTCAAGTATTTTGTTATGTTATGTTATGTTATTACAATGTAAAGATTCATCACAGATTACACCTATTGATTTTATGAAGAGCTGAACTTGAATTATTTAATATGGATGAACTTGAATTAAACTAAATTAGGATCCGATATTTATTGAAAAAGTATCTGATGATGCCGTCATTCTGAGGGCCAGCATTGTAACATTTTTGGCTGGTGTCAGTAAAGGTGACCCTCCTTTCTGAGACTTAGCCCTCAGTTTAGGTGTTATCAGACCCAGCCCAGTGAAGTCACATTGTAGTGTCCAATATAGAAAAATAAATCATTCGGTATAAAGTCGTTTAAAAACCTTACGATCTCTTTGCCAACAATTAATTCAAACCGTTTATAATTTCAAACGGACTGTTTTCCCGCCAAATCACCATGGCGAAAGTCATCACCAGCCTATTCATCAATTATAATTAATATTCTAAATACGAGTATGATTTTTGCGACTTCACCGGTACTAAAAAGTAGCCTAAATAGGCAGGTGCACATATTAATATGTGCAAAATATGGTGTGCTATATGAATTGAACATACATACAAATGAGGCTTCGAATATATGGAATGATGATCTTGAATACGAAGCTTCAAGGTACTGTATAATTGTTAAAGTGATACTTAGCAACCAAATAAGACATGTTTGTATGATGTTGGTGTGACATGAATGATATCATAATGATGTGCATAGTACCGCATAGCTTTATCTACACTACTGTTATAAAGAGGGAAGATTTGTATTTTTGTATGTTTGTAATTAATAAACTCAAAAACATCTGTGCCGATTTCAAAGATTCTTAAACCATTGGACAGCTACATTCACCCTGAGTAACATAGGCTATATTGGATTTCCAGGGGAACGTTTTTACCACCCGTGCGAAGCCGGGGCGGATAGCTAGTTTTTAATAATAGCTGCATGTGTGGTTTCAACCTTTACATTATTTGCAATGATTTATATGAAGATATATCTACTAATCTACTACTAGACTGGACGTGATAAACATGCCATCACTAAAGACCACTACTTGACCAGCAATAATGAAATCGATTTAGATAGAAAAAAGTGAATCGCTCAGGCGGGACTCGAACCAGCGACCTTAACCTTAGAGGGGGAATGCTCTGACCACTGAGCCACCGACCTACGCCTGAAGCTAACCAAATTCTCCTATACAACAGTCTTGGGTTGGGTTGGGTTTATCATATCTTAATCGATTTGAAAAGTTAGCATACCTACTAATTGCTTCAAAATTTCATTCAGGCTGAGAGGGTTAAGCTATGAAAGAAAGTGCGAGAGGAGTAAAAGCGAGAACTGGGTATGACACAAGCACGGAATGAATGAGGAATAGTATAGCATAGATTAAGATAGTTAAAGATGATGAACCCTGAGAGGGTTGAAGGCACCTATCTAGACTAGGAAGAATTATTAACAGTAGAACAGTGTTTCGACTTCGAGTCGAAGGCGTCAGTAAAAAAAAAATTCATTCAACAGCAATAATTAAGTTGGTATAGTCAACAACAAATCGATCTTAACCAACAAAGTACTCCAAATTATCTTAATGCCTTGATTTCCCTCCCTTTCTGTCAGTTTCTGTGGACCGATTTTTCTAATATTTGGTTCGCACCTTTAATTCGGACAAAAATACAATTTGAATCAGTAAAACCGTTAGATTGGCTCTTAATAACTTAGTTTTTAAATCAATTTGAGACATTTTCGTCAAGATCATTCAGACACTGATTGTTTCTAAACCTAATTTTTGTAGTCGTTATACAGTAGTCATAACAAAACACGCAGTTACATTTCCATAAGGCATCTAATTGCCTTTGGTTAGTTTCCGTTTTACTAAACAAATAATTTCAACATAAATGCATAAATGAAACGTTCAGAATGAACAACTTGCTTCAATTTATTCTTGCCAATTACCGATCCCCGACTATGAAAATTTCTTGATTAAATACCTACACGAACATTCAGCACTCAGTACGTGATTGGTATTATCATTATTATTATTATGATGATTACTACATAATCTACACACCTCGATAAACAGTAAGTAACCTAGATCTTTTGCTTCTTACAAGAAATAACCATCATTGTACAGCTTCTAACAGTAAGTCTGTTTACGTATACGGTACACCTGTGCCACTGACCACTACAACACGTATACGCGAAAACACTTCATATGTATCAATTATACAGCATAGAATCCCTTGAATTCAACTTCAATAATGTAGTAATTTACGCCCCGATAGATAACTATAGTTATAATGCTTGAGAATTGATATGTAACATTACAATGAGCATTTTAAAATGTAACGGACTGAAACACCGTTTCGAGGTTCTTATAAAACAAGAAAACATAAGTAAATAAAATAATTCAATGTCGTAAAACGCCATCTAGTAATTAAGTAAGAATTTCTACAAGTAAATTGAATATCACTTGGTTTTTTATAAAACGAAAATAATTCAATGTCGTAAAACGCCATCTAGTTAATTAAGTAAGGAATTTTTATACGTAAATAAAATGATGAATAAATATACACTATGGTATGTGGTCAAAGAAAAAAATTGATTCATAAAGAAATTATTCTGTTAAATTGCAAAGGGCAAGTAAATTTGTTTTGTGAACAAATAAATTTAAAATGTAGTTTAATATATACAGTACCTATAGATGGGACTATGATTGAAAGAATTTAAGAAAAATAGTCTATGGATATTTACACAAGAATAATATTATAATAGTTTTGTGTATTGTTTATAATAAAATTAATAAGGAAAAGAATAAACAGATAAAGTTAAAACTTATTAATTATTTACAAGGAACAATAATTATAATATTTAAAGCAATAAAGTACTGTTGAAAAGAGATTATAAATACTATTTATTATCTGTGTGCCTCAGAGCTATGGTAAATGCAGGAAGTGGCTCTGATTGGTTATTATTGTTTAAAGGTCAAATGATTATTGAATAATTTTCTATATCTATTATTGAGTATTATATGGATGTTTATTAAACATAAAATTAATCTTATATTATTATGAAAATATTGACAGTTAGAATCAATGAGTGTAAGTATGTAAATAGTTTATAAATATTTAAAAAAGGGCCACTGGTTCACGGAAGATTTAAGTTAGTTCATAATTATAATGCAGGCGCCATAGAAAACCTAGCGCTGTTGTCAATTATTCAGAAATTGTGACTTTTGGCGGGAAAATAAAAGCTTCTGATTGGTGGAGGACACTATTGGAGCCCTAATTCGGCGAAAGTAGGATTTTGAGTGGGAATTCAAGGACACTTTTTCTTTGAGCTGGCTTCGGGGTTGGTCGATTCGCGAAAGGTATTCTGTACATTGTACTTTGGCGGGAATTTTGAGAATTTTACATTTAAAGTCGTGAAGATTTTTTTTACCTTGATTGTGAATAATTGAGTTTAATTAGTAAATATATAGTGTTTAAATTAGTGAAAAGAGGAATTAGGTAGCTCGCCTTTATTGAAGTTTATAATTCGCGAAATGAACATTTTATCGTATGAGCCAGACAAGACACCTTTATCTCTGGGATTAAGAATTGAATCTCGTGTTCAATTCGGAATATCAGCTGTACTGTGAGTCTGCGGTACAGGGCCATACATGAGATAAAATGTTTATATAGGGATTCTTTGTGGGACTTTGGTAGGGCTAGGGACGGTTGAGGCCTTAGGTATTAGCTAGGTTCCCCCGCTTAGGAAGTCAATCGACGTGATTGCCCTGAGTTGATACCTATCGGTGATAACGAAGCTCTTGACCTCTGTTCAGCTAGGCATGCTGAGGATAGTCTGAAGCGCTCAGCACACGGATTTTGCCTGAAAGGGATCCGTGAGCTTCCAGGATGGTTTGTGACTGGAGAGGAGGCGGTTGTCGCTCTCTAGAGCGGATCAGTCCTGTCTATCTTTATATATGTATATATACACACTTTTATGTCCTTGTCCTGTGAGAGAACACATCCTTGGCTTCGGCCGTGGTCTCTTGCTCGTAGGGGGTACTAGTGATAGTTCAAAGTCAGGCTTACTACCTGCGCCCTAGTCAGATAGATTAGCTTTACACATTTCACGTTTAACGTAATTAAATGTTTGTTGATACACGGTTAGTTTAGTCAGGTAGGTGAGTAGGTACACACTAATAGTAAACATATGAATATATATATTAGGTAGGTAGAATCGCGTTTGTAAGGGGTGATCTAAGTTGCTATTATTGTAAATCATAATAATCTGATTAGGAAGTTAGGTAGGTAATTGATTCAATTACATTGCAGTACGTAAGAGGTTTGAGTACGGCCGCCATCTTGTGATTGTAGGTCGAAAGGTTCCCGCCAATTGAGCAATTTGAGTTTGTGTTAAATCCTATTTTGAGGTAGGGTTGAAATAAACGCTGCAACACAATGATATCAACTAATAAGCTATGAAAGATACTAATTTTTATATCATATTTGATTTTATGTTGTTGGTTACGTCGTAATATGACGGAAATTCACTTTTACATTGTGATAGGCCGTAGCAACCGCAACTATACAATAAGTTCAACTACTAGACTAAATACGTGTTATATTAGTTTGATTATTAGGCTTCACAGTGATAAAGTTGTATAATAATTCAAGCTAAGATTATGGTGAAAATAAAACTACAAGCGAATGCTGCAACACCACGACGAGTGATTTAATAGTGAAGTGAGTGATCGTGTGTGAAACAGAGACAGTGAACTGGTGTATTCATTACAGAATACAGATATTGTTAAAGGTAAATACACAGTGATTGATCTGTCCTAACCATCTTTGATATAATATTTATTATTTACATATAAATCCTTGCTGGTTCATTATTGAACGACAACACAACGGTATATTGTACATTCACGCTAGTGAAACCTTTCTGACTACAGAATTATGTGCAAGACCACCGAAGTCTGAAGGGTCGGAAGTATCCAAACAGACTAGCTACAGAGGTAGTTATTTTACTATTGTTCTTTGTGTACGAGCAAGATCTTACACATGAGATTACCATGGCTACAAACACACAAATAATGATGTTTGGACATTTTAATCACTGTTGCATAATCAGCTATTATATGTACTGTATCGAATGCACATGGTCGCTCGATCGCTATCTTATAGTAACTTTGTCATCCGCTAGGGTGAAGCAAAAGCTATATCTGAGCTGAATTATTGTAGTTTGATCAAGTGTTCGGTGAGAATATATTTTCTCTGAAGTGTCTATATAGACATTATTATTCAGAAGTGAATTGGTTCTAGTATAAACTATAATTATTTAGGTCTGTGCTAATAAATGAGCTTTTCCTAACTAAACTTATCGTTAACAATCAGCGCAGAAGTTACTGCGATAGATACTAATGTAATTGTCCTAAATGACGCTTAGAACGATGATTCTGTGTTATCATCTTAATACCTTATATTAAAGGAATTACGGCAATAGGACTGAAGTCCTGCGTTAGAGTTACGCTATTCTGAAAATAGAATTGGGGATTTGTGTATTGGATGCTTCGATACAGTGGGCAGGGGACTTTAAAATTGTCTCCTGAATACCTACTTAAGCATAGGAAGGACTATGTTGGTACTAGTGGCGAGTCCTACTGAATGTGGCGAGCACGGGGCCACATTTCTTATACACGGGGGGGGGGGGGGGGGGGGAAATACACTATATTACAGAAATAATAAAGATTTATAGAAGTTTCAACGATGAGTTGATCTTAACTATAAATTGTTTATGTATTTTTTTTTGAATAACACGACCTCTGTTGGTATCCTCGAAAACAATTATAATTTGAAGTATTGAATGATTGACAGTTAGTTTTGTTGATTCTAATTTTACGTGTAGTGCAAACGTATGTGGTAGGTGTCTCTGTGCTAAGTGTTGAATGAGGGCGGTGAAAATTGTCAAATTTCAAACGTCATTAAGAATGTAGTTGTCAAAAGATTGTCTGGTCGTATTCCACTAAGTAAATAAGTGAAATTGTATGTTATATTGTGAGTTTAGTATGATAAATAAGGTGACGAACTGTGGATTGACTACGAAGTAAGGTTGGAGTAGCGACAAATCTGTTAAGAGGTATGTTAAAGTAAATACGAGTTACAATCATAAGAGTATGTGAACTTTGGTTGGGGAACTAGGACTGGGATATACATGAATTCTATTGTAGATAAAGTACGATAAGGAATAGGTCTTTCACAACCCATTTTTCTATAGAATCACGGATTACTGCGTATCACGATAAGCGGTCTGAAGGTCACTAGACGATAGCGCGGCTGGGAATTGTAGGTTTGAATACGAGAGGTGTACGGGGATAGCTTTATACATCTAGATTCAATGGTCATGACATAGAATTAGTTACAACTTGGTCCCGCGTGACCGGGGTATTACAATTTGGTGCCTCTGACCAGGATTAGTATGGTTATTGCAGTGACGTTACAACTTGGTGACGTGATCCATGGCACTGAGCATTACAATGTGGGGCTCGGTGACTAGGATAACACCACAATTTAGTGCCTGGTAAACAGGATGACACTACAATTTTGTGTCGTTAACCAGGATGTTAACGTTTGTTTGTCCCGGGAAGGTCAATATCACGGTGCTACTTGGTACTGTGCGACCAAGACTAGCTAGGGATGCACGGAAGTAGGTATAATACTAATATCTTGAAACCAGGATCCAGTAGGGTCTGGTATTAAATAAGTAAATGCATTTATATTAAGCGGAGAATATGGAGTGGAATAGAATGGTAGTATTATGGTCACAAGATGGTATTAATAATTTAGTATCATTAATTAGAATATATTAGGTATCGGTGCAATCACTCTGTGAATTATAATATAATTGAGATGTAAACAAAAAATATCATTGACCAGAAAATATTATTATTGGTTATATTAAATAAAAACAAGAATTATATATAGTAGTAGTTAGATTGATGTATTGATTTCTTTACAGTTTAGGTATTTATAAAAAAAAAAAAAAATAATAACAAAATGGATTTAAAGAATTATTATGAGTTGGAAATAAGAGGGAGAAATATTGCTATTAAAGCAAAAATATATTGGTATAAGGTTAGGAAAAAAAGAGGGTCTTATGGGGTGGTTTGTAAGAAGAAAGTAAGTAAGTATTGAGTGAAATTATTTGGGGTTAATATAAGTTAATAAGTTCCTTAAGGTACGGTATGGTTATGCTATACCGTACAATTTGTTGCCGTGAATATATATAGGTAAGAGGGAAATGGGTTGTATTAATATATTAGAGGGGGTTTAATAGTAATAATTAAAATTAAAAATATTAGAAAATGGGGGGTCGAGATAGTGTTTTAATTAAAAAAAAAACATGATGAATGAAATAAAATATTAATAATTGGGGGGTCGTCCTTGGAATTTATGATAGATAGGGAAGTAAATGGGGGAGACAGGAGTATAGTATAATAGTGAATAAGTGTATACAATATACAAAGTTAATGCAATTGTGAATTAATTTTTAGTACTAAAAGTCGTCATTTATTAATAAATAAAAAGGGAAGAGAAGAGAAAAGAAGGTGTAATTTGATAAGTGTACCTTGAAAATGTGTAAATTTATTAAAGTGTAATGAAGTGTAATTGATAAACTGTAATTTGATGAAGTATAATTAAATACGGTGTGACTTTATTGTGTTGTGATACTATTTGATATTGGAAGCCACAAGGGGGGAATTGTGTGTGGTTTCTAGTGAACTAAATACATTTAGAATATTACCTTGATAATTGTCCAAGAGAAGATGGTTAAGCCAAAAGGTAGAGTGCGTAAGACACCTGCTCGATATAGGGAGTCAAATACTGGGTTTACATGTGCAAATAGCATGGGAGATCTGAGTTCTGAGGAATCGTTCAACGTTCACCCAGTTTCTAGGCAAGTAAATAAAGGAAATAGTGGGGGTTTGAACTCTAATAAAGTAGTGGAGCCAATGGATTGTTCAGTGATAGAGAAGATAAATCAGGCATTGGGAATATTGACTTCACAGATAGAGGCATTGAGGGCCGAGGTGAAAGAGGTTAAATCGGCGTCTGTCAATCAAAATGAGGAAATGTCATCCGAGGTAGGGAATCCTTCTGCAGTGGAACCAGAGCTTTCGAATTCTTCACACGAACAAACCAGAGTGTGTTTGGATAATGGAGAACGTAAGGAGTTTAATAATCAAGGTTTACCAGGAAATATTAATTATCATATACGGAATATCACATTAGATAAGCCTAAGTATGGAGATGATATGGGTTTGCACCCAGTGACCTTTTTAGAAGATTTAGAAACTTACCTTAAGAAGATTGGACAAGGGGGTAATCAACTAGAATTAATACAAGAATGTCTGTCAGGAGAGGCCAGGGATTGGGCGAGGGTTTATAAGTTGCGTTGGACTAATTTTGAGGATTTCAAGATGGATTTTCTATCCACCTTTTGGAGTGAGAGCAAGCAGAATGAGCTGCGGAGGTCGATCGTAAATGGCGTTTGGGATAAAGATAAATCTTCAACTATGTTGGGGCACTTTTTGAATTTAACCGGGAAGGCGCAAATGCTTACCTATAAGATCTCAGAGAGACAACTAGTGAATGATATAGTCAGACAGTATCCTAAGTACATACAACAAGGATGGTATACTTCTAAATTGAACACAATCATAGAGACGGCGGATTATTTAAGGGAGATGGACGACATCGCACGAGTAGACAGTGGGGTTCAACAGGCAAAGGCGGAGAGGAAGAAGGAGTTGGACCGTAATTTCAAGGAGCATCGTCAAAATTATAAGAAATGGCCAAGACCAGCAATTAGTCAGCAGTCAAAGGTAGCAGCCGTTGCAGCTTCGGGTTCATCGGTGGTAGTAGAAGATACAGCGAGGGAAGGTTTAAACTAGGAGGGATTGGAAATTTGGTTCCCGGTCCAGTCTCAATTAAAGGGGGCGCTGCATTAGAAATTATGCGTAAAATGGGGTGGAAACCAGGTGAAATGCTAGGAAAAGGGGGAAGGGGAATTAGGACACCATTGGCACCGGTATTATTAGATAGGAAGGCAAAAGAAGGATTAGGTTATAGACATTTTGAACCAAAACAGTTATATATTGACGAGCAAATAGTAGATTTAATTAAGTGGAAGGCTGACTTTAAACAAGTAGGATATATACCCATGAAGAACAAAATATGTATATCCTTGAATGTATAAATGTAAATGTAAATCTAAAATCAAAGAATTGCAAATAAATAAATAAATAAATAAAAAAAAAAAAAAATAAGTCCAAGGGTAGAAGGGGTAGTATTTGAAGAACAAGAAGGTAAAGAGGGAGAAATTAGTTTTACTTCGGAGGTATATGTACACGTTTTCGGGTGTGAGGTAATGGCACTGATTGACACAGGTTGTGATATTACTAGTGTGTCAGAAGAGTTTTTGAACGAGTTAAAGTTAGGCCGGGAGGTAGAGATACCCTGGCTACCAATTAAACCCTTTCAAATAAGAACAGCTGTAGGGCATAAAAGTTTGGAAATAAAGAAGGTAGTTTTGTTACCGTTACAGTTAGGAGAGTTTGTTGCGGAGACGGGGTTCATAGTAGTTCCGGGGTTGATAAATCCTTTAATATTGGGGTTTGATTGGCTGAAAGGACATGGAGTAACTCTTAATACCAGTGGGGAAAATAGAGGTTTAGTGATAAAACAGGGGGATCAGTTATCCGTAATTCCGTTCGTTAAACGTAACAACGGGTGTAGCTTTAAAGAAGTTCAAGATTCCTTATTAATAGAGACTAGATTAGATGAAGTTAATTGGTCAGAGTTAGAAACGGGGGTTGTATTAGAGAGTAATCAAAGGGATAAACTGTTAAAATTGTTACAAAAGTTTGAGAATTTATTTACATCACGGTTGGGTAGAGCTAATTGTTATCAACATAAAATAGTTATGGTATCGAACGTCCCCATTGTTAAGAGGAGTTATCCAGTACCTTATGCTTACAGAGAGCGAATGGAATTAAAGTTAAACGAAATGGAAAATTTAGGTATTATTAGTAGAGCTTCAACTCCATATTGTAGTCCCTTAACCTTTACAATCAAAAAGGATGATTCCATCAGAGTGTTATTAGACGCTAGAGAAATTAACAAGTTTATGGTAGCTGAGACTGAGAAGCCGCCTTTACAATTAGATGTTATGAACTCATTCCATGGGGCTAAATTTATTAGTATAATAGATTTAAACAATGCGTACTTTCAAATACCAATATCTCAGGATAGTAAGAAATATACGGGGTTCACCTTTAATGGGAAGTCTTATGTTTATAACGTATTACCGCAGGGGTTAAAGACATCTGTTGGGAGTTTTAGTAGGGCTATGGACACTATATTGGGACATGAGGTTAGGGAGTATTGTGTAAATTACCTAGATGACCTAGCTATTATTACTACAGGATCATTTAATCAACATTTAGAGCATTTGGACATAGTACTTGGGAAATTACAAAAGGCAGGCCTTACTTGTAATTTCAAGAAGTGTGAGTTTTGTTGTGAGGAAGTGAAGATGTTAGGTTATATTATTTCTACAAAGGGATTACGCACTGACCCAGAGAAAGTTAAAGCTATTCAAGACTTTCCAGCACCTAGAAAAATTAAACAATTAAGAGCATTTTTAGGATTATGTAATTTTTATAGGAAATTTATTCCAAATTATCATAGACAGGCTCAACCATTATATAATTTATTAAAAAAGGGTAAGGTTTGGAATTGGGGAGATTTGGAACAAATAGCTTTTCAACAACTTAAATCATTGTTTTTAGGAACTATAATGTTGCATCATCCAGACTTTACTAGGCCATATTACTTACAAACTGATTGTTCACAAATAGGGCTGGCCGGGGTTCTATACCAGATAGATAGTAATGATGAGCAGAAGATATTGGGGTTCTATAGTAGAGCTTTGAGGGGTGCACAATTAAATTGGACTACAACAGAACAAGAGTTTTATTCAGTGATTTGTTGTTTAGAGAAATTTGAATCATATTTACGGGGTGCAAGGGTAATTATTCAGACTGACCATAAGGCTTTATTATTCGTGAAGACTTGGAAATTATATAATGCAAAAATAACTCGCTGGATAAATTATTTGGAAAATTTCCAATATGAAATACAACATATTAAAGGTAGGGATAATATAGTAGCCGATATATTATCACGTTATCCGCCAGAGGGGAAGGTTTTACAAGAGGAAAAGATTAAAATGCCTAGTATTCTTTACATGGAGTCAAAACAAAATAAAGAATTGTTAAAAAGACTTGAACAAATAAAATTATATCAAAGGGAAGATGAAGAGATTAGCAAATTACTTAACATATTACAAAATCCTAGTGAGGTAGGTAGACAATCGTCCAGGCTGATTAATAAGTGTAGATTAAAAGATGGGGTTTTGGTTATAGAGAGGGATGGTGGAAAGAGAAATTCGATATACTTGCCAGATAAGCTTAGAGATGAGGTAATTAAACAGGTACATTTGGAGATGGGACATCAAGGTAGTTATAAGATGTTGAAATATATAAAGGAGAGGTTTTATAGGAAAGGTTTGACTAAGGATGTAAAGCGCAAAGTAAGGGGGTGTAATGTATGTCAGTTAACTAAACATAATAATAATAATAAAGTGGGTCCATGTTGCCCCATTGTGTCTAAAGATATAGGAGATTTAGTGATGGTAGATCTATATGGACCTTTACCTGTGGGGAAGTTTGGAATGAGATACATATTAGTTTTACAGGATTCCTTTAGTAAATTTGTGAAGTTTTATGATCTGAGGAAGGCAACAGCCAGAGCGGTAATTAGCAAGGTGAAAAAATATTTAGAAATAATAAAACCTAAGGCAATTATGTCAGATAATGGAACGCAATTCACTGGTCGAGTTTGGAAGGAAGGGATGGATTTGTTAGGTATTAAAGTAATTTATACCACAGTTAGAAATCCCAGGCCTAATACTGTAGAGAGAGTAAATAGAGAATTGGGAAGACTGTTTAGGACTTATAATAGTAGTAATCACAGGGGATGGGTTAATACATTGCCAAAATTAGAAAACTTGTATAATAATACATACCATGAAAGTACTGGCTATACTCCTTGTGAAATTCTATATGGGATTAGCACTGAACTATCATTTGACCAAGCTATAGGGAAGGATAGTGATAGGTTAGATATAGTGGAAATTAGGAATTCAGTGAGGGAGAACCTGAAATCAGCTGCGGAAAAAAGGAAGCTGGGATTCAATAAAAGAAATAGATTGATAGAGTATCAAGTGGGAGATTTTGTCAAAATAAAGAAATTAAATAAATCTAATGCTGAGTTAAAAATTACTAAGAAATTTGAAAATTTATATGAAGGGCCTTATGTCATAGCGGGGAGTCCCTGTAAGAATGTTTATATTTTGGTAAATCCATTAACAGACGAAGTGAAAGGAAAGTTTAATACTATACATTTATCGAGGTATTATAAAGAACCATAATAAGAATTGCTACACAATGGGTTGATTCCTAGGAGTCATAAAGGATGATAGGGGGAGATGTTATTAAAGCTAGGATAAGACTGGATTGGGGAACAATGGGAATGGCTAACTGTATCTGACGAAATTAAATTGAACCGTATTTGTGTTATAACTTCTGAGTTAGGAATTGGTGATTCAAAGTCACACCAAAGTAAATTGGTGATTGGTTGAAAGGTTAACTATATGTATTTAGTGAAGTTATTGGAAGTTTTTTTTTTTTCTTTCTCTTTTCCTTCTCCAGAAAGGGAGCAATTTGTTACGATAATTTTACGTTTGTAAGTAACTAATGTGTTGTTAACAGAAAGTTATATTATTTATTTTGATTAAAGGTTGAAAATTGGGGTGCTAGGTAGGACAACCTCCACGTGGTGCACCCTGGTAACGTGGACGACGACGTGGGCTTCGCCCGAGGCGCACGTCGTCGCCCATGGCCAATAGTCCACCAAGGAGGGGGGGCCTCTACGGCCGGTTGCGAGCTCTCCGCATGCGCTCTGCTAAGCAGAGCGTACTTAGCGGAGAACTCTCAGGGCGACGAGTACCTTGCCACTGGGCGACCAGTGGCAAAGTACACGGTCCCATAGGGACCATCGATCGGCCGAGCCGTAACCCCGTCTGGCAACAGACGGGCACGGTGGCTCTTCGGAGTTGCGAGGAAGAAAACCTCTATAAAAAATCACCCCGAACCCCACGCTCTGACGCCCGGCAATGGGATGCATCGCTGGGGGGAACTCAGTGCCTAGGGCGTCACTTAACAATCAAAAATATGGCTATGGAAACGAACATGGATAAATCTACCCATGAGGGTACCCGGACTCCGTCCGGGGAATCCCTTGCTATGACTGGTGGCCGAATGGACAGCCATTCGGCGACCAGCCATGGCGACCCCCGCCCGGGTTCATCCCGGGTGGTATATGGGAGGGGTCACCACAGTCTTACAGGCCCAACGGTGTGCCTCAAAATCACCAAAAAAAAAAAACAATGCGACGCGGACTTCGTCAGGCCCGCCACTCCACCACCACTACCCATGGGAGAGAGGACGGACATGGTGATTGCGTCTACGGGTAGGACTGACAGCGAGTCAGCTGCCAGCCAAGTGGAGACAAAGAGTCTCCGGCGAAAGAGGCCTCGCTCGTGTGGACCCGCTCTGGACCGGAGCAGATGCTCCTCTGGACAAGGGGGGGTCCACTCGAGCGAGGACGATCGGCCGGCAAAATTGCTGGCGACTACGGCGGGAAGGGTACCGGTGAACATCCCCCCACTACCAAGTGGCAGGGACCAAGGTGTTCCCGCCGCGAGGGCGCTCCTCGCAGCGCTTGCCCGGATCACGGACACCACCAAAGGTGCCAAAAACGTGGCCGGGAAAAAAAAGACGGTGGTGGATAATGTCGCCGTCGCCAAGGCAGCGCTAGAGGAGCTACTCTCTCGGAGCGTATCCGAGGAGGAAGCGAAGCTCAGGGACCGGGTCGCAGCCCTGGAAACTGAGCTCGCTGACTCGCTGGAGCAGCAACGGGTCCTCCGCGGGGAGGTTGAAAAGCTGACCCAGCTAGTCAGGGGGCCTGCGGAGGCCCTGACTGCGCCAGGCGGAGATAGCGGTGCCTAAACAAGCGCCAAAGGCGGTTAAACCAACGCCCAGGCCGGCACCCGAGTCGCCGCCAAGCGTAACGCAGCTGCTGGCGGCGATCGAGAGGCGCCTTGGTGCACTTGAGGACCGGGCGTACCGTCCTCCGCTGGTGCGGCCCGCCTCCTACGCGACGGCCGCCAGAGGAAATCCCGCCGGTCCCACGACCGCGGCCCTCCCGGCGAAGCCAACGCTCGATAAGGCGAAGGGAAAGGGGAAGAAGCGCGGCACCCCCGCCCCCGCGATAACCGCTGCTCCCGCTACAATCGAGCATTCCTCCAGAGGGGAGGGATGGGAGGTAGCGGGAGCCGCGAAAAAGGCCAGGAAAGAAGCCAAGAAGGCGGCCAAAGCCGCTGCGGCGAAGGCGCCGAAGAGGCTCCGCGCCCCACGCTCCACTGCCGTGGTCCTGACGGTGACGACGGAGGGTGTGGAAAGGGGCGTGGGGTACGCCCAGGTCCTGAGGCAGGTAAAAGCCTCCGTGGACCTCAAGGACCTTGAGATTAATGGGCTCCGGTATAAGACCACTCGTACCGGGGCTCGCCTACTCGAGGTCTCCGGCGCCACCAGTGGCCCCAAAGCTGACGCCCTAGCGGCCAGACTTAGGGAGTCGCTGGACTCGGAAGCCATCCGCGTCACCAGACCCAACAAATGCGCAGGTTTGCGCATTTCGGGTCTGGACGATGCGGCCACGACGGAGGAAGTTATCTCCGCTGTCGTGGAGGCGGGCGGCTGCCCCCGTGATCAGGTGAGAGCTGGAGAAATTCGGTTCCGCCCCACCAGTCACGGCACGGCAGTCGTCAACTGCCCCGTCGCAGCGGCGCAGAAGATTGTGGACGGACGGAGCCTCCTTGTTGGGGGCTTCCTTAAGGCGCGGGTGCAACTCCTGCGGCCCCGCGAGACCAGGTGCTTTAGGTGCCTGGCCGTGGGGCATATGGGAGTGCAGTGCACAGCGGAAGACACCGTGGGGGATCGGTGCTTCCGCTGCAGTCAGCCCGGGCACAAGGCCAGTGCCTGTGATGCTCCGCCACGCTGCTACAAATGCGCAGCGGAGGGCAAAGCGGCGGAGCACCGGGCGGACAGCAGAACCTGTGCCGCCTCGAGGCCAAAGCCCCGTTCGTCCGCACCGGGTAGTGGGGGTGCCGCTCAGGAGCGGCCACATTCGCGGCGGGATGCGGAAATGGAAGTCCAATAATGGACACACCAATCCGCATCCTGCAGGTGAACATAAACCACTGCATCGGTGCTCAGGATCTTCTGTACCAGAGCATCGTGGAGTGGTCTATCAATGTGGTCGTGGTCGCTGAACCGTACTGGGTCCACCCCGGAAGCCCGGTGGACCTGGACGGCGTAGCGACCGTCTTTGGGGGCTCCGCCGCGGACACCTCACGCCTTGCATTCATTGCAAGGGGCCGAGGCTGTGTCGCGGCGGACTACGAGGGCATGGCTGTCGTGGCCGTCTACTTCTCGCCAAGCCTTGACCAGTATCAGCTTGAGCTACGGCTCGCTGAACTGGACATCGTTCTCGCCGCGTGCCGTCCTCGTCCTGTCTTGGTCCTGGGAGACTTCAACGCCTGGTCTCTGGCCTGGGGCTCCCGGGAAACCAACGACAAGGGACGAGTTCTAGAGGACTGGGCCAACACCCGTGGTCTGGAGGTCCTCAATCGGGGGAGTGTCGCCACCTGGGAGCGGCGGGAGCTCAGTTCGGTCGTGGATGTCACGTTTGCGACCCCTGCTCTCGCCCGCCGCGTCCAGGGATGGCGCGTGGTGGAGGAGGAGGAGACGGCTTCCGATCATAAGTACATTCGGTTCAACGTCTCCCCTCCACCTAACCTGCCACCTACTACCGCGAACCCCCCGGATCCACGTTGGGCGCTCAGGCGCCTGAATCGGGAGGCTCTCCTGGAGGCATCCATTGTGCAGGCCTGGATTCCGTCACCGGCCAGGCCTGCCGATGTTGACGCAGAGGCGGAATGGTTCAGGAGAGCCATGTCGCATATCTGCGATGCGGCGATGCCTAGGGTTAAGCCCAGCCCGGCAAAGAAGCAGGTGTACTGGTGGTCTGCGGAGATTGCACAGCAGCGAGCAACGTGCGTGACCGCTCGCCGCCAGTATACCAGGTTTCGCCGGAGGCGTAGCCGCCCAGATGATGCGGCAGCCCGAGAGGCGGAGCTATACGAGGCGTACAAGGGAGCCAAGAGGACCCTCCAGAAAGCCATAAAACAAGCCAAACGGCGGGCCCGCGAAGAGCTGCTGGAGTCTCTGGAGCAGAACCCATGGGGGCGCCCTTACCTTGCGGTCAGGGGCAAAATCCGCCCAAGGGCGCCCCTACTGACCCAGAGCCTCCAGCCTAGGCAGCTGGAGGGAATCCTGGGCTCTCTGTTCCCATCGAGAGCGGAGGAGCATGTTCCTCCGCAAATGGCTCCGTCTCAGGCGCCTGACGCTGATAATAGCGAGAGCGATGTGCCCGAAGTCAGGGAGAGTGAGCTGGGGGTAGCAATGCTCCGGCTTAAAGCCCGGAAAAGCACTGCCCCCGGACCCGACGGCATCCCAGGCCGAGCATGGGTCCTGGCCCTTGAAGAACTAGGGCCTCGACTGGTGGCGTTCTTTAGCGCATGCCTCGAAAGGGGCCAGTTTCCAATTGCGTGGAAGACGGGGAAACTGGTCCTTATCCGGAAGGCGGGGCGGCCGGCGGATCAGCCATCCGGTTACCGGCCGATCGTGTTGCTCGACGAGGTGTGCAAGCTCTTTGAGCGGATTATTGCAGAGCGACTCGTCGAGCATCTCACGAACGTGGGGCCAGATCTGGCGGACAACCAGTTCGGTTTCCGCCGGGGGCGCTCCACCGTGGAAGCGATCATGCGCGTGAGGCGCCTGGCGGAGGAAGTAGTCTCGCGAGGTGGGGTGGTGGTGGCGGTGTCTCTCGACATTGCCAACGCCTTCAACACCCTACCTTGGAGCTGCGTTAGGGTGGCTCTCGCGTATCACGGAGTGCCTCCTTACCTCCGCCGCATTGTCGAGGCATTATTATTATAAAGGGCCATAGTTTACCCGAGCTGGCTAGGGCCAGGGCGGCGAGAAGTGTCGTGCGGTGTTCCGCAGGGGTCGGTCCTAGGGCCACTCCTGTGGAACATCGGATACGACTGGGTGCTGCGCGGAACGTTGCTCGAGGGTGTCAGCATAACTTGCTATGCTGACGACACCCTCGTTATGGCGCAGGGAGCAACGTACCAAAGCGCGGCACTAAAGGCCACGGCAGGGGCTGCTCAAGTCGTGGGTCGAATACGGCGGCTGGGACTCGAAGTGGCTCTCCACAAATCCGAGGCTATGTGTTTTCACGGGCCTCGGAGGGGGCCACCTGCGGGAACCAGTATTTCCGTAGGGGGCGTGAACATCGGCATCGAGCCCACGATGAAGTACCTTGGGCTCGTACTCGATAGCCGATGGGACTTCGGACCCCATCTCCGAAGTCTGGTCCCAAAACTGAGGGGGGCTGCGGCCGAGCTATCGCGGCTAATGCCCAACGTCAAGGGACCCAATGCCCCCACGAGGAGACTGTACCTGGGGATCGTGCGAAGCATGGCCCTGTACGGGGCTCCCGTATGGGCGGAGACTCTGGCGGCCCGCAACGTGGCTGTATTAAACAGCCCATTAAAAGCGATGGCCGTCAGAGTGATCAGAGGATATCGCACGATCTCTGTCGAGGTGGCATGTCTCCTAGCCGGGACCCCTCCATGGGACCTGGAAGCGAGAGCCCTTGCGTTGCTCTATCAGTGGCGCAAGGAGGCACTGGAGCGGGGACATAGGCCGGAGCCCCGAGAAATCAGGGCTCAGCGGTCCCAGCTCCGCCGGGAACTCATGGAGACATGGTGGGTGCGACTTGAGCATCCAAGGTGGGGGGAATCCACCATTGCGGCGGTGAGACCGATCATGAAGGAGTGGTTGGAGAGGCACCACGGTGACCTCTCCTACCGGATGTGCCAGATACTTACCGGGCACGGGTGCTTCGGTAAGTATCTATGGCGCATCCACCGGGAGACAACACCGCAGTGCCAGCACTGCGAGGATCCTGGCGAAGACACGGCGCTCCACACGTTGGTGGGGTGCCCTGCGTGGGCGAGTCAACGCCAGGATCTCGTTGCGGTCCTGGGCGTGGACGTTCTTTCTTTGGAGACCATGGTGAGGGCCGTGGTTTCCGACGGGAGCAAATGGCACGCCGCCGCCGCTTTCTGCGAGCAGGTAATGCGCGCGAAAGAGGCGGCGGAGAGGGAGCGGGAGAGAACCCTGCCCCCTGAGTTCCGCAGTCTGCGGCGTGGACGCCGCAGACTCGTCTACGCCCGGGACTACCGACCTCCATGATCGGGGCCTGAGGACGGCAGATGGCCGACTCGCCGTCCTTACAGAAGCAGGCCGTGGCGGAGGCGTGTCGTGTGTGTCCTACACACGCTTGCCAACTCACCGACGCGGGATATAACCCGACCCCACCAGGCGAGGCCGCGGTGGCGGCCAATGTCCGCCGGCAACCCTGGGGTTATCCTTTCGAGGGCTTACCCGGGGTGCCCGGCAATGGACACTGGGGAAGGACACCGTGTGGTTTTAGTCGGTCCGATTCCGACACGCCCACCCCATCGTCGGCACCGATGGGGTGAAGCCCGTGGGGGTTTCCACACGTTAAAAAAAAAAAAAAAAAAAAAAAGGTTGAAAATTTTCTTTAAAATTAAAGAAAGTAATAAATTGAAAATTGTAAGATTTAATTAACACTTAAAAAGGGGAGGAAATGTTTAACAATTGTTAAACATGATTGATAATTATTGAGTAGAGTAAAATTAATATTGTAAAGTAAAAATTCAAAATAAAATGAATAAAAATGAATTAAACAAAGAATTGTAAAATTTTGAATTAATGTTAAAATTGTTGGAATTGTAATTTTTGTTGTACTAATAATTGATAATAAAAGGAGGAAAGGGGTGAAGCCCATCTGAGGACATGAAGGAGAATGTGGCAGTTTAAGAATTTCTTAAGTTCTGTATACATGTAGTCAAATATTAAAAGGGTCCGATATGTTTATATATATCTTGTTCATTTCGTCAGATGGTGGGGCGTAGAGGTGGCTCCACCCAAATAAAATAATAATAACTAAGTAAAGTAGAATATAAAAAAAAAAGGAAATGAAGGAAACATATATAATAATAAAATAAATAAATAATATGTTTACGTATAATGTCAATATTAAAGGAGACGAAAAAAGGGGGGGGGTGGAAGGAAGACAAATAATGAGAACTCTTTTACTTTATTAGTATTGGTCGGTTGGTAGTGAGCACAACCGCGGAAGTTGGTTCTGAAAGTGTGTATGATGAATTTCTTCGTTATATGAGATGTATATGTTAGCGAATTGCATGAGATGATGGAATGGGATTGTTAAAATCAGAATGGAGGGCCATCCCGATTAATACTATAATTAAAGTGTTAAAATTATTATACCAGTTTGGTTCAATTATCTATGTACACTACAATAGATTTTGTGAAGGTTATGCAAGGTGTTAGGTTAAGGAAGGACTAGAAGTCTAAGCATGCCGTTAATGGGCCTTCACAGGGTCTCAACTATACACGTTAGGAACAATTAAGAAAGCACACTCTACATGCTTGTTTGAGAAATGGGATGTGTGTCCTTGGATCTCCTTCGGGTGGAGTGGAGGCTATTGGCCCCTTTATTTTTGTTTGTCCACAAGGTTTGGCTAATTTTGGGGAATGGGGTAGGCGGATCATGGGCGACGTAGATGGATCATGCTACAAAGTCCCCTATGATCTTCTACTCTATGCGACAGCGCTGAGATGATTCACAACCATTTTTTCCCGCTGAATTGGTCAGGCTGGCAGGAAATAACGTGGTCCCGTAGGTTTCGCCTTAAAACTCGAATGTGGGAGCAAGCGATATCGTGTCCCAATTTTGAAACACACACACACACATATAGAGATTGGACCTAAATTGGATTTAACCAATCTAACAATATGTATACTACCAAAATAAATTTTAATTTCATGCAGATCTTTTAGGCTAGAGTTATAGCTAGGTTAGTGAATCTTTACTTCGGACACAAAGGGGGAATGGTTGTGCCTGCGTAAATGATTCAGGGGGTCGGATGTAACGGACTGAAACACCGTTTCGAGGTTCTTATAAAACAAGAAAACATAAGTAAATAAAATAATTCAATGTCGTAAAACGCCATCTAGTAATTAAGTAAGAATTTCTACAAGTAAATTGAATATCACTTGGTTTTTTATAAAACGAAAATAATTCAATGTCGTAAAACGCCATCTAGTTGATTAAGTAAGGAATTTTTATACGTAAATAAAATGATGAATAAATATACACTATGGTATGTGGTCAAAGAAAAAAATTGATTCATAAAGAAATTATTCTGTTAAATTGCAAAGGGCAAGTAAATTTGTTTTGTGAACAAATAAATTTAAAATGTAGTTTAATATATACAGTACCTATAGATGGGACTATGATTGAAAGAATTTAAGAAAAATAGTCTATGGATATTTACACAAGAATAATATTATAATAGTTTTGTGTATTGTTTATAATAAAATTAATAAGGAAAAGAATAAACAGATAAAGTTAAAACTTATTAATTATTTACAAGGAACAATAATTATAATATTTAAAGCAATAAAGTACTGTTGAAAAGAGATTATAAATACTATTTATTATCTGTGTGCCTCAGAGCTATGGTAAATGCAGGAAGTGGCTCTGATTGGTTATTATTGTTTAAAGGTCAAATGATTATTGAATAATTTTCTATATCTATTATTGAGTATTATATGGATGTTTATTAAACATAAAATTAATCTTATATTATTATGAAAATATTGACAGTTAGAATCAATGAGTGTAAGTATGTAAATAGTTTATAAATATTTAAAAAAGGGCCACTGGTTCACGGAAGATTTAAGTTAGTTCATAATTATAACGCAGGCGCCATAGAAAACCTAGCGCTGTTGTCAATTATTCAGAAATTGTGACTTTTGGCGGGAAAATAAAAGCTTCTGATTGGTGGAGGACACTATTGGAGCCCTAATTCGGCGAAAGTAGGATTTTGAGTGGGAATTCAAGGACACTTTTTCTTTGAGCTGGCTTCGGGGTTGGTCGATTCGCGAAAGGTATTCTGTACATTGTACTTTGGCGGGAATTTTGAGAATTTTACATTTAAAGTCGTGAAGATTTTTTTTACCTTGATTGTGAATAATTGAGTTTAATTAGTAAATATATAGTGTTTAAATTAGTGAAAAGAGGAATTAGGTAGCTCGCCTTTATTGAAGTTTATAATTCGCGAAATGAACATTTTATCGTATGAGCCAGACAAGACACCTTTATCTCTGGGATTAAGAATTGAATCTCGTGTTCAATTCGGAATATCAGCTGTACTGTGAGTCTGCGGTACAGGGCCATACATGAGATAAAATGTTTATATAGGGATTCTTTGTGGGACTTTGGTAGGGCTAGGGACGGTTGAGGCCTTAGGTATTAGCTAGGTTCCCCCGCTTAGGAAGTCAATCGACGTGATTGCCCTGAGTTGATACCTATCGGTGATAACGAAGCTCTTGACCTCTGTTCAGCTAGGCATGCTGAGGATAGTCTGAAGCGCTCAGGACACGGATTTTGCCTGAAAGGGATCCGTGAGCTTCCAGGATGGTTTGTGACTGGAGAGGAGGCGGTTGTCGCTCTCTAGAGCGGATCAGTCCTGTCTATCTTTATATATGTATATATACACACTTTTATGTCCTTGTCCTGTGAGAGAACACATCCTTGGCTTCGGCCGTGGTCTCTTGCTCGTAGGGGGTACTAGTGATAGTTCAAAGTCAGGCTTACTACCTGCGCCCTAGTCAGATAGATTAGCTTTACACATTTCACGTTTAACGTAATTAAATGTTTGTTGATACACGGTTAGTTTAGTCAGGTAGGTGAGTAGGTACACACTAATAGTAAACATATGAATATATATATTAGGTAGGTAGAATCGCGTTTGTAAGGGGTGATCTAAGTTGCTATTATTGTAAATCATAATAATCTGATTAGGAAGTTAGGTAGGTAATTGATTCAATTACATTGCAGTACGTAAGAGGTTTGAGTACGGCCGCCATCTTGTGATTGTAGGTCGAAAGGTTCCCGCCAATTGAGCAATTTGAGTTTGTGTTAAATCCTATTTTGAGGTAGGGTTGAAATAAACGCTGCAACACAATGATATCAACTAATAAGCTATGAAAGATACTAATTTTTATATCATATTTGATTTTATGTTGTTGGTTACGTCGTAATATGACGGAAATTCACTTTTACATTGTGATAGGCCGTAGCAACCGCAACTATACAATAAGTTCAACTACTAGACTAAATACGTGTTATATTAGTTTGATTATTAGGCTTCACAGTGATAAAGTTGTATAATAATTCAAGCTAAGATTATGGTGAAAATAAAACTACAAGCGAATGCTGCAACACCACGACGAGTGATTTAATAGTGAAGTGAGTGATCGTGTGTGAAACAGAGACAGTGAACTGGTGTATTCATTACAGAATACAGATATTGTTAAAGGTAAATACACAGTGATTGATCTGTCCTAACCATCTTTGATATAATATTTATTATTTACATATAAATCCTTGCTGGTTCATTATTGAACGACAACACAACGGTATATTGTACATTCACGCTAGTGAAACCTTTCTGACTACAGAATTATGTGCAAGACCACCGAAGTCTGAAGGGTCGGAAGTATCCAAACAGACTAGCTACAGAGGTAGTTATTTTACTATTGTTCTTTGTGTACGAGCAAGATCTTACACATGAGATTACCATGGCTACAAACACACAAATAATGATGTTTGGACATTTTAATCACTGTTGCATAATCAGCTATTATATGTACTGTATCGAATGCACATGGTCGCTCGATCGCTATCTTATAGTAACTTTGTCATCCGCTAGGGTGAAGCAAAAGCTATATCTGAGCTGAATTATTGTAGTTTGATCAAGTGTTCGGTGAGAATATATTTTCTCTGAAGTGTCTATATAGACATTATTATTCAGAAGTGAATTGGTTCTAGTATAAACTATAATTATTTAGGTCTGTGCTAATAAATGAGCTTTTCCTAACTAAACTTATCGTTAACAATCAGCGCAGAAGTTACTGCGATAGATACTAATGTAATTGTCCTAAATGACGCTTAGAACGATGATTCTGTGTTATCATCTTAATACCTTATATTAAAGGAATTACGGCAATAGGACTGAAGTCCTGCGTTAGAGTTACGCTATTCTGAAAATAGAATTGGGGATTTGTGTATTGGATGCTTCGATACAGTGGGCAGGGGACTTTAAAATTGTCTCCTGAATACCTACTTAAGCATAGGAAGGACTATGTTGGTACTAGTGGCGAGTCCTACTGAATGTGGCGAGCACGGGGCCACATTTCTTATACACGGGGGGGGGGGGGGGGAATACACTATATTACAGAAATAATAAAGATTTATAGAAGTTTCAACGATGAGTTGATCTTAACTATAAATTGTTTATGTATTTTTTTTGAATAACACGACCTCTGTTGGTATCCTCGAAAACAATTATAATTTGAAGTATTGAATGATTGACAGTTAGTTTTGTTGATTCTAATTTTACGTGTAGTGCAAACGTATGTGGTAGGTGTCTCTGTGCTAAGTGTTGAATGAGGGCGGTGAAAATTGTCAAATTCCAAACGTCATTAAGAATGTAGTTGTCAAAAGATTGTCTGGTCGTATTCCACTAAGTAAATAAGTGAAATTGTATGTTATATTGTGAGTTTAGTATGATAAATAAGGTGACGAACTGTGGATTGACTACGAAGTAAGGTTGGAGTAGCGACAAATCTGTTAAGAGGTATGTTAAAGTAAATACGAGTTACAATCATAAGAGTATGTGAACTTTGGTTGGGGAACTAGGACTGGGATATACATGAATTCTATTGTAGATAAAGTACGATAAGGAATAGGTCTTTCACAACCCATTTTTCTATAGAATCACGGATTACTGCGTATCACGATAAGCGGTCTGAAGGTCATTAGACGATAGCGCGGCTGGGAATTGTAGGTTTGAATACGAGAGGTGTACGGGGATAGCTTTATACATCTAGATTCAATGGTCATGACATAGAATTAGTTACAACTTGGTCCCGCGTGACCGGGGTATTACAAAAAGATTCAAAACATAACTTCCATGTAATCAGAAAGAGATCAAAAATATTTAAAATATCCGGTGACATTTAATAGTTACTATGATAGTAGATATATTATGTGAAATTACAATAGAAACTTGTGGTGACAAAAATATCTCAGAACAAATTAACTTAAATATATTACGCTCAAAGACCGAAACGCTCATTGAGCGGAATAACAGCTCACAATGTAAGTATATTTGTCAGCGCAGTCTACACAAGAAATTCGTGGTTTTCTTACTAAAATTAATAAATATACAATAAATAAACACTCGCGATGCATTCTCCGCAATTTCGATAAACATTGATCTGATAAATATATCTCCTTTCTCTTTAAGTAACCATCGTGTTATTTCTCTGTCAGCAGAATTCATTTACACTGGTCTATATTTATTCACGCTTGGTAGAATATGTTATAATTATAAGCGGTATCGTTAACACTTTAAATATCATCACAAGGGCCAAACTGGTCAATGACCTTAGTGGCATAAAGTTAGGATATATCTGCGAAAACTGATGCACCTTTTATGAACAATAGACTTAACTTTGAACTAGATTTATTGATCAATTCTAGCTGAACTACTAAACTACCGATAAATTTGGAATCAATATGTATAACTACATAAATGTTTACAATCCGTGTTTAGATGGATTTGTTTGTTAATGCGATATAAAGCGATTCTTGATAGGTTTTCTTATAAAGACGTTATTTTACCGTAGTAAAAGTCATTAAATGGACATTATGCAAGGAGATTAAGATGTTTCTAGAACAATTCAAGTAGGACCAATGCTATTCTTAAATACTCTTTACGCTAGTAACACTACATAAAACCAAAAGTTCCTGGATATGTTGTACACCCCCGGAAGAGAGTTCCATCGGAGCTGAATGGGAAGCCTGAATTCTAGCATACGGCATCTACCCCTTCTCAAGATGTCAGATAAAACAGTGCTTAAAATCTGGCAATAAATACGACCCACATATCACTTTCTTCAGGCTGAAAGTATAGGTACTTATTTGCTACCATTATATCACAGTGGAGTATGTTGGTCTTTAATTGTATAGTAACAAAAAGAAGCTACCATACTAACATAACCTGTGACAAATTAGGCTTACCTACAGTACTAATACTTTACTGTTTCGCTGTCATTCTGTATAACTTGAATCTTATACGTTACATTGCATACTGCAGACTGGTCATTTGACAGCTACATAGCAAAATATAAACATACTTTTCAGATTTTAACGCTACAACGTTACTTCTCTGCTAACTTTTATGACATGAACGGTTAACGGAGATTTGATATGATAATTAAATGTAAATAACAAAGTTATATGCAAATCATTCCACTCAGCGAGTTATTGCATGAGTAATACATACCAAGAAAACGGATTTACGAACTGATGTAGTCATACAGAGTGGGAAAATTAGCGAAGTTTTAATGGAAAGCATAATCTCAGTGACAATAATAGTGCACAATGCACAATTAACAAGGATAATTCGAGGGTTTTGGAGCTTGGATGTGAAGTCGACAAAGTAGATACGGTCGTACTTTTTCATACAAAGTTGTATGTAAAGGTGTGACCGTATCTGTTTTGTCGACTGTTCATTGCATATCTTTCACTAAGTATACAGAATTTTCACCCTGTTAACTAGCGACAGGACACACTAAACGTTTCACATTGAAGTGTACACCTACAAGTGTAAAAAATTAAGTGACATGAAATCTGCATTGCTTCAACTACAAACTATATTATTTTACTCTGCTTCTAAAAGTACAATGTAAGTTTATTCGTATTGATGAAGAATTTCCATTTCAAAAAGAAATCGTTGCAGTAATCCAAAGAATGCTACGCAAGACAGTCATCTGTCACGTACGTAATCGTGTCTAAGAAGGATTCTAGAAGATACAGATCATACAAAAACAATACAGCTTTTAAATAAATAAAAGCCCAAGTGCACAACTTCCGAATGCTTTCAACTATGATTTTAACTGCGTGATCTGAAGTAACATCATGTCATGCATGCCTGTATTTTAGTTATTTATCTAGTAATAGTCTATGACCATTTAAAAGGACCCTTTTAAAGATGGATTGAAAGATTGTGAAAATAACATCAAACCGTTTGTGGAGATGAGATGGCAGTCGCTTCACGAAAAATATAGCAGTTTAGCCAAATCCGCAATTAGACTGGTAAAAGCGGTCCCCAGACTCCAAGTTGAAAAGCTTCGGTTGCGACTGGGATTTACACTAGGGTGAAGAAGAAGACGTATTGAATAATCCACAACTTTCGAATGCTTCCAACCATTGCTTTCAACTATGACTAAACATGAGCACTCTATCTTTTAACTTACCTGAAGGCGGCCGCTCCTTGGGATAGCAGATGCGGAAGAGTCCCCGCGTCCTCGTGAAGAAGAAATACTTGTTGTTTAGACTCTCCAGGATAGATTGTGAGTTACCCGCCGAGTTGTCCGCTGCGTAAGTCTGGAACAAAGGAAAAGTCACAGTTAGTTTACTTATCGACGTTATATTTCAAAAATATTTTGTAAATCTGTTTGCAGTCCACTGCTACACATATTATTATACCTCTCCTAAATTCGTACAGAATTGTGATTAGAAATGGTGATTACCGCTGAGGCGATATTGAGACCCGAGCCGTTAGGCGAGGGTCTAAAGAGAGCCGAAGACGGTAATCAACAATACACACTTGTATCATTCGACGTTTTTCATTTCACTTCTGTATAATATCATCCTAAAATAGATATGTACACTTGCTATTTTCAGATCAGGTAGTAGTTCCATAACTTTAAGGACATCACATCAATCGCATCTTATAACGGACGTTGTACAGTATATGTGTAGGTATATATCGGGCAGTGTACTAGGTACATAAATCGTAGACATTTTAATTAGATAATAAATAACTATAATTTCACCAGGAAAAACGAATTGCGAAACTTTTTAGTACTGCCGTACTGGCGGGAATAATAAAAAAAAAACTGGCCACAGACTCAAACAAAGAGGTTTCTTTTCTTTTCTATGTGTAAAAAATTGTGAATTTACCTAAAGTTTTAAACAGAGTTATATTTGAGTAAAAGTTTTGTTTATTATACACATACAAGATAAAATTTTATATTTAAATACGAAGTTGCATGAAATGAACAAGCAATAAGTAGGTATATTAATTTATTTGTTCTATTGAACACGATCTTTTTATATCTATTTTTTTAAGAATAATGCAACTCAAACTATTACCTAAATTTTAATAAAGTCATTATCCCACTCGTGATTTAATAACAATCAAAAAACCAGTTTGATAATAGGTATCATTGCCTAATTTCGGCGAGATTAGAGTCACATTATGAGGAAGTGAAAAGAAAAAAATTGGTTGCCTGTAAAGTCGGTATACGGGCGAAAGTTTTACGTGACAACGACTTTGAGTGGTAAAATAATTTTCGCTCTGTCTCTCTCGCTCTTAGGCGGGCTAACTGTGCCCGAGTGGAAGGGACGCGTGCCTCTCACTCGCTCTCATTGTGAGCGCATAACGTGAGCGGAGCGTAACGCAGTTTCTTGAAGTGTCACCCGGCAAACCAATTTATAAGACGTTGTCACGTCAAAATATTATTTAGAGGAATTCCATCAGTTTAAAAATAGTCGTGAAGAGTATATTCAACGAGTAGGCAATTGCCAGTAATGAGAATTGTTCCTTCAACTGAACAGAAACCTTGTGTCAGAAACCAGTGACCGGCTCCTAGAAATAAACATGTGTTTTAGATTAGGACACCTAGTGTCAGAAACAAGTCATTGAGAGGGTTGAACGGTAGACGAAACGGTTTACCTAAACAATTAGGCTGTAGTTAGTACCTAAGTAGGTTCTATATAATACGGCACGTTTGCCACTAAAATATGTGGTTACCTAATATTATATTAATACGTTCAATGCTGATCTGGTATACGAGTATATAGTACAGGACATTCAATGCTGATAAAACTAGTAGAATTTATACTAACAACAACCGCACACTGTTGTTATTTTTGTTATATAATATGATGGTAAATAAGGAGACTGATTTGAATAACAGATTCATACAGAAGTTTAATTTAGCTTTTGTATTCCTTTCCCGAAGGAATTGTTTTGTTTTTAGAAGAGGTGTTACTCAAGCAATAACTTCACTGCCTATTACGTGAGACAAAATATAGAGATTGATGAAATGTAGGTATATGTTCACACTTGTACTTATAACTCCTCTGGAGTAACAGGCGTGTCTGTACAATTGTATGTTTGTTGCCCAGATAACAGCAACTTTGTTTACAAACATAACCGCGTTGTTTTGGTCAAAGATAAGATAAAACTCTATACATACAAGCTACATCAGACCTTGTAATTTTTAATCCAGCACTTAATAGTTTTAATCCAGCATATCTATCCGTGTCAGCAGTACATCTAAACAGTTTGGCTTAGTTTACGGATGGTTAAATATATTTGATCACAAGACTAGCGATAGTGTTATAAATCAGAGATTATAGCATTTAAGGGCCTACGCTGAGTTGCGTGCGTGCATGCATGCGGACGCCTATTTCGTGCATGACACGCATGTGACAACGGAGACAATCAAGGCGCATTCAAAGGCGTATTTTTATAATCTAGCTAGATATTACAAAATGGGCCACCCTGATTACTAACGGTTATTGTATTACTTGAACTTTCCAGGGGAGGGAATTATCTTATCGGAAGAAATACTAAGTAAGACTGTAACATAACTGTGTAACATATCTACATACTTCTTCATAAAATGGACGGATTAATTAGTTTGAAAAAAAAATATGGACGGCTGTTTTATCTACCACAGAGGAATTACATTTATGTTAAAGCCTCTTTGGATTGCAATAATGCCTTAATTTTAATTATACGTTTAAATTACAATATTATTCGTTTGTTATTGAATAATAATGTACCGAAAATTGAGATAATTAACTAGTCATATTTTAAAATACGAAATAAATTAAATTCTTTGGTCATCATTCGATGTGATTAAAAAAAATGTTTAAAAACGAAACAAAACTCAAATAATGATATAAAACAAATGTAAACCAGTAACCAGTTTTTTTTAAAGGCATATACTTTTTACAAGGATTCTTTTTTTAATTGCTAGATAGCAACAACAGGTCTTAAGTTAAATAACCAAATACGTAATAAACTGACCCCGTTTAAATGTCCAGTATAATTAAGAAACAATTCAGTCGATATTCTAACGGCCACACAATGCCCAGGCCACAGCCACAACATGGAGTAATTACCCGCGTAAAACCGGTTCAAGCCGCATTCCTGATATGAACACGGCCTCCAGCTTCCCGAAGGACGGAACGGATTGATTGCCCTCAAGGGCATTCAAGGACCGTGCACAAGCCTTTGTGAGACTGTGAGTCCGTGACTAGGATGTTGCTTTGTTTTATTTGTTCAGTTCTGGTCATTATAAGACTTGAGAAAGTATTTTTCTTTAAACTCGTGTAAGATCTTTAAATTTTGTTCCTTTTTTGTATTAACTTGCTGTCGGCGTTTCAGAACGAATTGGTCAGTTGCAGGAGGTCGGGCTGACGTAAAAGGCTTAGTTTTATTGTACGTCAAGATATTATCTTGACTACCTAGTCTCGAAAAGATCTTTAAACCAAGGTATTAAAAGCAAATAAAACTGTTTTAGTGATTTAAATATACTTTTTATCGTACAAACTAAAGGTATGTAAAAATATCAGAAAAATACGTCAATGTTAAGATCATCTTGTACATTACCGAATAACTAAAGGAAAACACGGAGACTAAAAATTATCACATTCGAATTTTAAATCAAAACTTGAGATCTTAACCAGCTTATCTGGTAATAGTTTATGTTCATATAAAGATGGATTGAAACGTTGAGAAAATAACACCTAACATATCCATATATATTTACTTACCTATTGAATTAAACCAAAGACGAATTAAAAATCAATAGCGTCATTAAAAAATGTAACAGAATTCAATTGGGTATTTACTTTTTTTCAATAAGGATGTGTAATTAACCAATTATAATACATCGGCTTACGAAAACAGCTGAATAACATATTGATGCCTGTTACCAGTTCAATTAGCGAAAGAACACGTTTCATTTATTTAAATTGGATGGATTATTAACGAACTAAAAACTTAGCTCTATATAGCAATGCATTAAATTGGCAGAGTTGTGTGGGGAAGGGGGTCTGAAATAGGAGAGGTGACTATTGGCATTCCATCGAAAAGGAGGAGTAAGATCTAATCTAGGAAATCGCAAATAACAGTTTGAATAGTGGTGTTGGTGTGTGGAGCTCCTTGACGAGAGGATTCAGTACTTAAATTAACGCCGCAGATTGCTAAGCATCAAGCAAATTCAATTTGAAGGTAGGGCGACATCCACTTCAAAGTAGCTGCGTATAAGACTAGCCCAATATTTCATTACTAAAAAAAATTTCATAAGCGCCATAAGGTATCAGTATTGACCGAAATGTCACGCCTTAAAGAGCTAACAAATTGATTTAGTCATTAGAAAGTAGTTATAGGCCGTCTGCCTGGCGCCTTAACTTAAGCTGTAGGTACTTACACTGTAAGTAATAAATTGAACCCTACGCATATTTATTTTATCGGTTAGTGGAACAACCGCTTAAATTGACCTGTACTAATATGTTTTACATAGCCACAGCCAATCACAAGGTGTCAATCAACTTGCCTAATGGTAATGCCACGATCCTATCAAGAAATACAAGAATAAAATGATTGGAATATTAGAAAACAAACATAGAAGATGGTTGCACAGATTTTCTTGAATCGTAACAAGTTGATCTGTCTCTTAATAACGACCCACGTTATATTTACAATTTAACTTAATTTTGTGTAATTGTTTAAACAATCGCTTTATACTTACATTAAAAGCTACGAGGCCCAATGGATACACATACCTATATATCAGATATACACGTTGAACTTTAACACCCAACCCTCTGTCTGTTTACACCGGGTTTCAAGGTATGGTGTTTAGGTAGGTATTCGAGCATAAAATGTTTTCGTAGGTATGCGCCAGCGCTATTGCTAGTTACGATGCCTACCAATATTTTAAGGAGATCCGAGAGTGCTCCTTTAATTGAAATACGATAAATAAATGTACAAACTATCTTTATTAGAAATATCTAAATTCTACACACCATGATCACAACGCCATATTTCTAAAATAAGTATATTTTACGTGACTACATAAATAAAATGTACAATTTCAATAGAGAACTAGACAAACGGTGAATGGATTCCATGTCCACAGATATTTTATTTGCGTTAATCTTGGTTTTGACTTAGCCGTTCTTGAATGTGCGCGACAGTAAGAGTATAATCCGGTCTACTTAGTAGAGAAACCGGACTGGTCTAGTCAAAAATGTAGCTATATGCGTCACCTTAATTGGCAGGCAAAATACCGCTATCTAGACAGGTTGAATTAAAGTTGGTTAAGTGGTGTGGCTTATTGCCGACTGACATAAAATATTTCTACGCCAAATTCCTTAAATTTGACGGGAAATTCTTAAAACGCTGATTCAGGTTTAACTTCGAACGGCCATTAATTTCAAACAACTTTTTGAATTCAAGGTTGTTAAATAGGCTAAACCAGCGTTGTATGTTGTATTGCTCAAATACCATGTTTGTGGCAAGTAATTCTTCCATATGACTAGGTAACCAGTTATTACGGAAGATAGTCATGGTAGAAAAAGGAGACAAATTCTTTGTGATATACTAAGTAGACCACGTACGCGTATCAATCAGCTATTTCGGCTAATTTCGTAACCTGGGACTACTATACAATGTAGTATTAGCCTGGTAGGTAAGTATGACGTCAGTCCAGACGTGTTTAAAATACCTGAGCTTTGTTACGAAGTACTTTTACTTACACCTTTTGTTGAGGCAACTCAGACGTAAAGAGGAAATTTCAAGAATCAGTATGACCATGTATAATTGTGTGAAAATGATAACAATAGACTGGCTACCTTTATGAACGTTTTTAACGCACACTGCTTGCAATTTACAAGATAAATAAAACTCATTGAAATAAAACCCAGGAGGCGCGGGTTCGATCCCCGCTCAGTGCAAATATTTGTATGCATGAATATGTATATTTGCATTGGTCTGGGTGTTTCTATGTATAATATGTATGTATTTAAAAAAAACGTATCTAAGTATGTTTATCCGCATTCTAGATTCTATAACACAAGCTAGTTAAGCTATGCTTACCATGGGTCTAGATAGCGTTGTGTGAAATGTTGTGGAATATTTATTATTGTTGTGGAATATTATTTATTTTATGGCGATTTATTCACCGACCACCACCAACATCAACAGTTCAACATCGTTGGGGTATTTTGAGATAACTTACACTTCATTTTATCGAACAAAAAAGAAAGAAGAAAGAAAGAAAAATATTTTTATTCTACACAGTACAACAACCATCTTTGGTCATCCTGAAACCATGGCTGCTTAAAAGCAGCCGCAGCGTCGGGCTAAATGTCAACAGTACCAGAGATTACCTGAATAGTTGGGATAGTACCAAATCAATCGTAATAGGATCCGTTAAAAACTGGTTATTCGCGTAAACTTCCAACCGTATCGTAAATAAAGATCATTTTGAAAAACTTATTATTACAAAATTTGTAAAATGATTTTCAAAAATATTTAATTTTGTAGGAGGTAGGACACGACGGAATTTCCGTCCGGTTTAGCAGTCCGACTGTGAAAGTACCTCCGCGTTGCAGAATACTGTAGCCATAATAACCCCGTGTTGTGTTCCCAGCGGAGAGTAGGGTAGCCAGAGCTCACTGGAGAGTTATTATGCTGTCAGTGGGAAGACCAAGTGCTTCCTGCTATGTCTTCTACACTGACGGCACAGAAACTCTCTGTGTTTGCAGTATCGGCAGTACGAATGTGACTCCCCTGGTATGGCACACGTTCATAGGCTACGGTAACCATTTTCCATCAGGTGAACCATGTGCTTGTTTGCCACCTCAATGGTATAAAGAAAAAAAATGATTCAACAGTTTTCAACAGCGAGTCATTGTAATTTTTAAACCGCAGGCAACTAAGTGATACCGCCATTTTGTTTTCTACATTACAACGTATAAGAAACAATAACGCTGATAAAAACGTGGATACGAAGGTTGTTTACCTATACTTTGACAGGCCATCAGATACTCACGTCAGAAATGATTTGTAAGGACTTCCTGGTACACCTCACTGGTAGCGGAATAGTTAATTAATCGTGGGAGTTCATAATAATATTACTTATACTCAACTTTAGCAAATGCACAATCTGACATTGTTGATCATTTTCTTTCTTTTTTTCCTATAAATGTGAGTTTGCATTCCTCTTTTGCTTCTGCTTCTATGGAATTTTTATGTTACACAGATATTTTGAAAATTCTATAACTGCAACAGGAAGCTCAGATGCCACCATTCATATACATCTTATACTAGTAAATTCATAAATTTGAAGACATTTAAAGGTGAAGATTATTTTTAACGCCTCATTAGACATAGCGAAAGTTAAGATTTACTAATTAGAAACTATGAAGGCACTTAATATTATGTGACATTATAATTTCATACATACATATATATAATTATTTGTCCTGATGCAGCAAGGCAGGGCCTACACTGCCTCTTTCGTACAAATGGTATTAAAAGAATTTCGTGCAAATACTAAGTACCTACATATATATGATTTGCACGAAACCGTGTGCATACGCATCAAGCAGCGGACGTTCTTCATAGAAATCTTTGTCGTCAATTTCGTCATCATTATGAAAAAGTTTTCTGTGTTTTCTGTCACATGCAACATGTTCTCGTGAGTATAGTAGACATTTCCATAACAAAAACGAAATCGGGTTACATAAATTTAACCCTATCAATGCAATTAATTACGTTACAGTTCTCAGATATAACGCCAGGTAAGCTGCGCCGGCGCATGATGCAATGCGCACATTAAAAGTGTGTCACCGCCTTTTTTTTTCAAGATACTAAATATAGCAAAGGCCTACATGGGCCGTCCAAGGACCTAGTGTGAAATACAATAATGTAATGCCTGAAGATCCCGCTTTTCACGGACTCTTAAGAATTTCCTATAAATTTAAATTTATATCATGTCTGAATATTAACACCTGAAGGATCTAGGACCGTAGAAACGAACTTATTCTAATTTTAAAAGTAACAACTCATTTGCTTAAGTGCTTTAGCTATCGCAACGCAACTCAATGGATCGAATATGATCGCTGAGGAACTGGGTAGGTACTGTGGCGTAAACAGAGACTGTCCCATGTCCACCATTGAACTTGATGTAGCTTGGTTGAATGATTGATTTGGCAGATATATGTATTATGTTTAAACGGATACGATGGTATATACAACGCAATGTTGATTCAGAAATGTGGAATAGTTGAGAGCGAAATAAAACCACAAGAAACTGAGAAACTTGAATTCAAATTCCATATCAAGTGAAGTCGCAAGAAAGATAGGTAATAATGTGAAGTTATTTGAAATTGATTACAACAGCGTTGGCATATTGACGTAGTTAAACCAGTTTTGTACCTATAACCACTTTTAGTACGAATTCCACAATTTGGCGTAATTACAATTTTAAATACCTGCCTTATAGACCGGACACGTACGAATATCGAATATATAAAGTATAAGTGGGACAATATTAATGTTTAAACCGGTTAACAGTTACTTGTTTTACAGAAGGAATTATAGAACATTAAATATTACTGCCTGACTTACAAATTTTTAGCCATGCCGCCTCCTTAGGGCCTTAGTAGGCAGGGAAGACTCAATATATACTGGCCTGACGTCATAAGGGATAGCATGCATGTCAATAGTCTCATTGTCGGAGATGTTGAAGTACAAAGTGTAGAAGAAAAGTAGGCAAACGGATCTCGGACTCTGAAGTTCAACCCTGTCCTGGCTACGAGTATTATGTTTGGTAGGGTACTCCCATATACTCATACTCTCTCAGATAATAGTATCACACAACCCAAAAACCCTAAGCTTGACACAGAAACACGTGCGTGTGACCTTGTTAATCACACAACGTAATCGGTACGGTTGTAAAAAAAAACATTATTATAGTATAATCTACCCACTTTAAGTAATGAGAGATCGTTAGTTTTTTTGCAACAGTACGCTAGATCGCGATCATCAGACTGATCAGCCATCGTAGCGAAACGTTCCTTCAACTCAACTGGAGTTCATCGATCGTCGATCTGTTTTTATCGAATCGAATATCCGATTACGATTAACTATGGGAAAGTGCAAAGAAAGTTACAGATAGTTATAGTGTCAACGATATGCTTATTCTGTATTGTGGGAGAAACTTTATGTAATACATCTTGATCTGGAATATGATGAAAAGCTGTATTATATATCTCGAAAGCGATTAATGTGCGACTAATTCAGAACAGAATTACATTCTAATCGATTGAATGCCTGTATTGTTTGATGAGTAAGATATATGTTAAAGAGTACCTATAATGAGTTTTAGTTATAATGAAAAAGACACTGACTGCACTTGTGAATGACAAAACTTCTTCTAGATACTGTAAGATCCAATAAGGCTTTCAGGAGCCGCATATTACGTAAATGACGTCGGTTTTGATTGACATTGAATTACTATTTTGACATTATTTATTCAATTATTATTTTGACATTGTGAATTGAATTAGTATTTTGACTTAATAATGGAATTATTACTTTGACATTATTATTTGGATTATTATTTTGACATCATTAACTGAATAATTATTATTTCTGATATGACATGTTTATGAATAATATTTGATATGGTAATTATTTCTACTTTAACTATTAATGTGTTATGAAAATTATTATATTGTTATTGCTATGTATGATTATGATTTGTAGATGACATTATATTTTGTAAATGAAATTATCATAATTATGTCGCTACTCTGTCGCATTGGGTCTGCCTGTAATGACATTGTATGTAGGAAATGAATAAATAAATTAAAAAAAATGAGAGGTGAAACGGTGTTCTTTTTTATTATTTCAGTATACCTTACAGAAGTGAATTGTAATGACAACTGAACACAACTGACAATTGTAATGACACTGAAAGTGATTAGTAATGACATTATACTTTTCATTTCATGATTTATCTACTGTTTTTACAGTGAGGCTATTTCAATAACAGTTAGATGATTTAGTACAGAATTTCATAGGCATTAAATAAGGGATTGAGAAATTACATATAAATACATATAAAACACGCCTTTATCCCTGGAGGGTTAGGCAGAGGTGAATTAACACTCACATTTCACCAATCTGTATTCGGTCCCACGTAATAGGGGGTGAGCCTATTGTCGTTTTGCGGGCACTATTGTTAACTCGAGCCATGCATCTGAGGCTGAGTCTGGGCTGTACATAACTGTCTGATGTTAAAGTTAATCAGCCCTATCCCTTAGTCGCCTTGTATGACACCACATGGGAAGAGAAGGGGTGGCTCAAATTCTACTCTGCCGGGAACCACGCGGCGAATTGAGAAATTAAAATCGGAAATAGTTCTGTGTTTACAATTTTTCATTTCTCAATTTACCTTGTTTCCAAAAGTCGCTCCTACCAGTTTCAGTTAACGGATCTAGAGATAAAATAAACATGTCAATTACTGATAATTATCAAATTTTGCTTTTATCTCTTCGGCGTGCCACAAAATTGATTTTTTTTAGCTAATATAATAGCTTAATTTGCTAAAATGTCATCAGCAGTGTTACTCAATAATCAAATTACAATACAAGTACCTTTCACTTTACGTAAGAATTTAATCAAACAACTTGACAAGCAGATTTCGTACGGCGAATTGCATAGACGTTTCGTGTATTGTTAGGTGATAAAAACCAAAATTTTACTGGCACTACGCCTAGAGGAAGCTTCACAAATTTAATAAAAAACTTATTACTGGACACATACTAGAGCATCAAATTTTTGTTTCTATGCTTTAAACTTCAAAAATTAATCGCTAGTAAATAACTAGTGTTATATTTTTATAATACTATGGGAACTAGGTTTTCTTCCGCGTCAGGAACCAGGTCTTAAACTACTCCCGCAGTAGGGTGAGAAAGCACTCCAGTACTGACTTAACTAATGAACTCATACAAGTAACGAAATCGACGAGCACACTTTGCATATTAGTTCTTTTGACTGGGTACCATCAAGGGAACTTTGATTACGCGAATAATTTTTGTATGGATCGTACCCACTACTTGACGCAGTGTGGTAAACTGAATCATAATGCGTCATACATATAAAGGAACTTCTTGGATGACTTCGTTTTATTACATCAGTTCGAATAGATTATTTCAATTTCAATCAATGACAGTACGATTGTCGTTTCATGTTAGTAAAAGTAAAATGCTTGTGCTAGCACGCAACTATGCTCATAAATAATCATCATTACAATTAAATCAAGTTTTGTTTACAGTTACAAAAACAATAATCCATTCGTATCGATACGAAGCTTTACGCAATGTAGTCGCGTGAGCTGTCAAACATTCCTGCCAGTTTGTGACGTACTGTTGTGATATAGGTACAGATAACAACAAAAGTAGCTTGAAGATAACACATCATCATTCATTTCGACTGGTAGCATCAAATACATCACAGATATTTAATGAAGTCTGTGGCAAAAGAAGGTCTTAGGAACCCAAATCAACCACACTTGCAAGTCGGCACACACCTACTTATAGACAGATGAGTCTCCGCCGTCTCCGGCGCAGGCTTTCCTTTCAGGGTTGGCGGGTCAGACAGCGCAAAACCCAAGATAAACCATATTTGAGAGAGCAACCCGGATTCCAAAAAGGTTAGCCTCAGATGGTGTTGATATTAGTACTTGTAGCAATTCCGGTTATATGTGCTCCAGTATCATTTGCCCTTTTATGAGCCTCCGTGAAATTCACTATGACTAACCTGGTGACAGCTCTGCGAGTGACGTCAGTTCGTAGGAATTTTGAAGAATGAATACGCCGAGACAATAGCAGTTTCGGACGAGTAAGCGAGAGTTATCTACCGTTCTTTTTAACCTATTCATTAAACCGTGATACGTACAATATACTATTCTTTAATTTACTCAGATGGCAATTTGAGAAGTACTTACTATTTTATATTTCAAATGAAAAATTTCAATTGTTTAATTTAATTAAACAGTTTTTTGCAAGCAAGACGGGTAGGCGCGGTAATCAAAAATTCTTTTTTTGCTTCTCTTGTCTGATTGTTTCAGATACCTAATCTCCGAAATGGTTGGGACTTCTAAAATTATTCTAATTGCTTGTATTAGGAGTGGGTTCACTTCGGTAGTGTAATAGCCATTCGAACCTTGGGCCTCTTTATCGCAAGACCGTCTCATTAACTACTACATTATCCACGCTTTCTAGAATCCATATTAAGTACAATCTAGTTAAGCTATGCTTAATTTAAGAGTATAGATATCGCTTTGTTAAAAATGTACAACATGTGCTGTAGAGATACGACCAGGTCTTGCTTGCAACCAGCGAAGCTGGTAATAATGCACCTACTGAATCTTTCTCTGAATCACCTTTAGTTGACTGGTAGACAATGCCCGTGGCATTAAATCCGCCTACGTACTCGTGCAAAGTATAACAAATAAAAAAAGCACCAATTAAGTCATGAAAAGTAATGCACCGCCATTTTATTTTCAACAATAACGCCGTACATAAATTAACTCTCTAGCCATTAAGCGTAAGATAATGTGAGTAATGATCATGTGTTTGACGGAAGAGCTACCTGTCGGCGAAAGTCCGCAGTTTGCGGGCTGTGGACAATGGCTGTGGGGCCAGTAATTACTGTGTACGGCATATGGCGAAAGTGACCGATATTGGTCATGTCTTGGAAGCAGCGGCCTTGTCAACGAGCGGTTAGTTAGTGCAAAAGTAGATTGTACAGAATTTAAAATAAAAAATCTGAAGTAGAATTACTGATTAAGTGACATGTTTTAATAGAGTCTAGTCTACTAAGTGATTAAATAGCATTTTATATAAGGTGCTATGCTCAAATAAAACGTTTATAAAATTTGAAAATAATCATTTATCACTTTTGACGATGACTGTATAGTGTACTCGTTTATACACTTGTGTACGAATGACGTTAAAAGTTTTTTAAATGCGTTTTTTTGTGTTACATAGGTACAATAGTCATCCTCACTGGGATAGATAAATACAAAGTTTTTTTTTTGCGTATTTTTGGCGCTGACCTTATTATAGTATTATATTATTTGTTTTATAGTATGAGGATTTTTAAGAAAAGCACTTAAATATCCTCCATTCTGGTTTTAAAATATATAATAAATGGACTCAAACAATCAATTTCAGGAGCGAGAGCAATGCGGATTATAGATTAATTGAAACTATTTCTCCGGTGGTAGTAAAGGTGTTTAGGTGCCTAACCTAACCTGGATTTTTTTTTCTGTAAGGATGACGGGCACATGGTCTGCCTCCGAGCTGATTCTGCGATTTCTCTACCACAAAACACCAGTGTTACTTATTGGAAATCAAACCTTACACCTCTCAATCACACGCATTAATAACTGAGATTGATATTTAGGTGCTACCAATATTTTATATTTTCAATAGATACGTTATCAAAACGTGAAAACTAGACGCGTTGATATCTTTTGTACCAGCTAAATTGTAGTCATGATGTGATTACGTACTTTTACACACAAAATTGTTACAAATTTGAAAGTGTGCATATTGTACGCCTTAAAAGGTGAAATATTTTGAAAGTTAAAAAAATAATTTAACTACTCGCGAGAAAAGTTCCTATTTCATTCGCTTAGGAGTAAAATTGCCAAAAATCATTGCTAGGTAATTATTTACAAATAAAAAACATCGACTGCAATATTTCAAGTACCCGAGTATTATACTACTCTGCGTTGATGAATCAGTCACAACAAGTCATATTATAAACACTAAAGAAAATAGGTCGCGGGTAAAACCACAGGGCACAGCTAGTTACACATATTATGATCATATCACTAATATCGCGCCGTATAATTCTTACGGCACGATCTATCAAAGGTTGGCTAATTTCAAATGCAAATACATACGATTTCCCTTGGTATGTGAGCGGTGGTGACCGCTTCTAAACGCGGCAATGTATGACAAGGCACGTTCGGAATTTACTTATGGCTTATGGGTCTACATAAAAACCGGTACCTAAGTATGACTTAGTGATGTCTCACATTACTTGGTAAATATTGAGACGTGAGTTTCTAACTTTCGATATGATGGTTTCGTGATTTATGATGGAAATCAGGCTTAATGATGATAAGAATAAAGTTCTGTATATAATTCGATGACTTCCTACATAATCATAATGTGCTTGCGTAACACACTAATTTCCTCCTTTTGAAAATAATCAATAAGACAAAAACGTTTTTCACCATATCTCGATACTAATATGACACCCAGTCAATTTTTTTTATACCGCTTAGGTGGCAGGCAGGCACGCGGCCAACTTGATGGAAAGCAGTTACCATGGCCTATGGACGTATGCAACACCAGGGGCGTTAAACTCGCGCTGCCGACCGTGAAGAAACCTAATGTTCTAAATAAACAGTCAACCTGCGAAAGGTAGCTGGGAGAAACTAAATGCGGAAGATCGATTGCTATGGCGCATACTTGGAGAGGCCTCTGTCCAATAGTGGATTGCCAAAAGACCCTATCTATCACCTCAAATTGAAATTTAAAAAAAAACGATCCTTTTTTAAATCGGTTAAGACCTGCAACCGGTAACCTACCGATTATGGTAATGATTTAAAAACACATGTGACAGTAAAAGTGAAAATCTTGTTTAATTTTAATTCGAATGCTTTTTAACCAGCTGCTTTTAATGTAAGTTGTGGATGTATAGTAGTTCCACCTGCATAGAATACTTATATCATATGCCGTAACATAAATCAATCGCAGCTGGTTAAGACTCGTGTTAATGTAAAATGAAATAAGATTGGAACTTTTGCCTTCAAAGATATTGTCAAGCCGAGGGTAGCTTCATAGGATTGCATACGCCAATCTATGTTTACTATAAAGCTTCTCTAGGGGTAAAAATAGCTAGTTTGCTAATGCAGACTGTAATAATATAATCTATCCCTGTCTTCTTCATAGTGATACTCCAGTCGCATCCGAAGCTTTTCAATTTGGAGTCTAGGGTCCGCTTTTTACCAGTCTAACTGCGGATTTAGCTAAACTTCGATATTTTCCGTGAAGCGACTGCCATCTGACCTCCACAACCCAAAGGCGATACCGAAGCATTGCAGCTAGACCAGTTGTTGGGTTTTTGAGGGCTCCAACTACCCGTAACGACTGCCATAGATGTTTGTATGACAACCGGGACAGACGGCTTAACGTGCTCTCCGAGGCACGACCAGACCAATGCAAATACCCAAATTCATGCATACAAATATTTGCACTGAGCGGGCATCGAAGCCGCGCCTCCTGCGTAGCGGCCGCGTTCACTACCGCTACGCCACGGAGGCTCTCTAATATAATCTATATACTATCCCTGTACCTACCAAATTTCCGTCAAATCCATGATCCAAATATCTTCACCAACTTTCACATTGCTAATATTTGTAAGATTTCCAATTTACTCGTAAGTTATCTTTTAGACAATACAAAAAAAAACTTCACCTTGTACCTTGTACGCTATAATGCCGTGAATACTTATTATTATGGACCGGTGCAGTGTTCGCAGGATACGCTCAGCTGTAGGCCGTTTTCCCCGGTCGGTCTCGGGTCATGGACCCAGCGCCCGGCCCGTTCACCTTGCAATGCCGACCATTGTATCAAACACCCTACTACATATGCAGCCACGCTAAGGTATAAGGCTTTCTTATGAATATTTTTAAATATAAATTGTTCGGGACTTATCGTGATTAAATGGAAACTTACGACGTTTCGGATATGTTGCAGCATCCGTAGTCATGAGTTGACTGTGTTTTTCTACTTTCTTTTTAGTTTTCACCATGATAGTTTCAAAAAATAGCAATAATATTAAAATTAAAAGACGTGTTGAGTAGCGTTTGCTTGTGCGTTGCCATATTTTTCCGTTACATTAAGTATTACGTCCGTACTATATCTATTTTGTGCTGTAATGTATTATCAATTATCATGAACAAATGACATCCTTACAGTAGATTTACGTCGGATTGAGAATTGTTTTCTCGGTTCTGCCTCGACATAAATATCATGCTCGTTGATCTAGTCTTCTTGCGTTTCATCATCGTCATCATCATGGAGACGTATTTTTCTGATCGCATCAGAGGGTGGAGTGAACTCGGAGCTCAGGGTCCGTCTTCCGGCTTTTTCTCCTCCATGCGGTCTTAGGCGTCCATTATTGTGAAGCTTATCTTATTGCGTTCTTTGTATCGAAAATAAAACGAGCCATGTTTTTTTGCTAGTTTATAACTCATACATTATGTCATTGTTATCCGGAAATAAATAAGATATTTCTCACGTGACGTAGGCTCTAATTATAATGTAAGGTCTAAACTAGTTGGTTGTACGATTTATTCTTTTTCTAGATGATGGTAAATCCTCTCCTGCCTATTTTCTATTCCACTCTGGACTTGCTTCTATAGGTTAAGTACCTACCTATGGTAGCGATGTTAAAAATGAAGAGGGAAAACCACATGTATTGCGTATTGCGTAGGTAAGCATACATAATAAAACTGTTATCAAACAAAGAAACCGCCAACCGTACATTATATAAACAATCTTCTATTAAATAAACTTCTATTAAATTATTCTGTAACAAAACAGGATAAGGGGAATAACAAATAAATACGTGATCTAATAAATTGGTATCAATTGATTCATTATTATAAAACATTTAATAGTTCTTTGTCTATTAGTGGGTAATGAGAATGACGCAAAAATTATAGATACTTGGATTTTTTTACTTTAGAAATATATTCTACTACTTCACCACAAACTGGCTTTAGGATTACAATTTGTGATACATTTTTGTTATTAGCAGAAGGTTGGCGTAGGTAATTTAGAACGCACAACTGTTACATTATTGTCATAAAGAGATAACGACTGGCCCTGAGAGGTTATTATTACTATTATGAAGTATCTATAATTGTATTTAAACAACCTAGGATTTCCATTTTCATTAAGTTCATTCCAAAAAGGATCAATGGTGACTGGGCATTAGTGGGTACCGTAGCTACTGACTACCCGCCAATCTTGGGACACTTTAGAGAAAATTATTAATGATCATCTCTGGCAAATGTCCTCATTATCAAATTATAGCTTTGCGCGGCCGCAATATTCTTTTTCTGCCAACTACAAAGTAGTATCATAAAATAATGTTCACTTGTATACCTTGTTCAAAACATTTTGTTTATGCTCGTAATATAATATCTACTTTACCAAAAAATTGACTAAAATCTGTGTGTGAAATTGCAATGGTGATGATACTGTTCATTAAGAACTTTCTGCAATGGATGATGGGATTACTATCAAGTACCTACATTCCTGATAATATAGACTCATTTAATGAAACCTTGTTTATCTCAAAGCATGATTGAGCAAAAACTACGTGAAACTGATAATAAATAAAGTAAAACTAGAATTCAATAAGGTTAATCAAAAATAAAACTGAGATATTACTTAGTGTGTTCGCAAGTTTTTATTTATCTATAGTTTTTCTTTACTTTTATATATCTAATATTACAACAGTAAGAAGTCTGACTATTTGCTAACGAGTTTTAAAAAAGACACGTATCCTGAACAATGCTGTTAAAATATGTAGGTAGCTACATTCTTAACGTTACTATGTAGATAAGGCAGATGCTACGCGCCTTCATCTGCCGTGGTAGTTGCAAACCCGACAGCCTTGAATATTAAATGACTTTACAATTGTATTACTCGATATAATCGCTTAAGCTTTTTTATAATCGAGACTAGTATGGAAAAATATTTTAGACTTGAATTTTTATTACCAGTTAGTGTAGTTTAATTTGAATATAATTTACAGCTAAAGTCAGCAAATAATTCTAATAGAAATATTATTTCTCTCAATTTTTTATGACTGCTCTTGTGTTAGAAATCTAGATATTTATTGTAATTTACTAAAAATATAAAATTACAATATTATAATTTTTTTAAACTACACTATTACCAAAATTAAAATGTGCATATTTGCATTATAGAAACTGCGTCTCACAAAATTATTGAATTCTAAAATCATAATTTTCACTCTCGTTTATACCTACTACTAAGAGAGCGGAAGATTACAAACTTATCGTACGCGGATGCTGTGAGTAGGTGTGTACATTTGGCGAATTTATGTATAATTAGTTAAAAGGTGCACGGTGCCCGAAAGAAATTTATTTTCTATAAAAATACATACATACAAACTTTAATATAAGTAGGTATATACACCTAAGCAAAGGGATTACAGCCCTTGCCTTTCCATCAAACGTGAACATAATGCAGGAACAAAGATCTCACGTTACAAAAATAGCCAAACACCTGTTCAGTATCCTATATCACTAGTATCTGCCCCTCTTAGTAATTCAATATCGAGTATAGACTAGACTATGATACAATAGTCAACTGTTCTACAATAAACAAAGAACATTCTTCGAGTAAGAATTTCTTAATTGCCAGCCAGCTATTCAAAGCTATAGAATTACTTACCTAAAGTTTACCACAGATCCTCTGTCTGAGGTGTGACTATAATTTATACCTCCTTGTCTACTTCACTTTTTTCACTTCATTTTTACGGCACTAATCCCACCCCAATTTCCAGTACAATGAATCTAAGTTTAGAGAGTTTATAATAGTAAAATCGGCACCGATATCAATTAAGTAGACCATGATTATGAAATCGTGGCATACGAAATTGTACGTAAATCACGCAAGTAAATATCATGTAATGAAGTAATGACTCAATTGAAATAGACAGTGGTAATCATATGTGAGCTGTCAAATGAGTCCAGTTTCACTTGACAGAGGTAGACGCACTGTGTTGAACTCGCCACACTAGTCTCGTAAATCAGTGTTGGAATCTCGCAAGATAAATTGTTTCTTTATAAAAGTAATAGGCTTGAGAGAAAGCAATGAATCTGATTTAATTAGACTAGACTGGAGAGATACTGAAGGTACAACTGTCACATTTGGACTCAATTAAATTAAACCCAAAGGAGAAGTCAAAGCCAATTGTAGGCAATTTGAAAAATACTGACAGCGCAGGCCGAGAAATTAATAAAAAAGACGGATTGCACTCTGGGAGTGCCGGCAGAAGTGAAAACATTTTCTTTTTTTCTTTCTTCGTTATATACATAGAAAAAGATAAAAAAGAACATACCATGCAATACCTATAATATAGCGCTAATCATAGAACCTATCAGTTATTTTCTGCTAATTTTCTGTCAGAAGAAATTAATAAATTATGAAAAGAAAAAATAAACACAAAAAGTAATAAATTACAGAAAGAAAAAATAAACACAAAAAGTAATAAATTACAGAAAGAAAAAATTATCATAAAAAGTAATAAATTACAAAAAGTAAAAATAATCACCTAAAGTTTCAGAAGGCCAGGTGGTTTGAACCCGATACTATCTGAAACTATAAGGACTTACAGTCGAAGTGCTTACCGTTTAAGCTACGACGCTATCTATGGTAAATTGCAAAATAGATAGTATTTACCTAATCTTGTATGACGTCAGTCGTCGGTTACGGTTCAAAGGTCAACTAATCCTGACGCTTCCTTAGCATTTTACACCCATCCAACGCCGCTAAAGAAGTTTTCACTTCAAAATTCTATTGAATTAGTCACAAGATTTACACAAAAACATACACACATCTTAGAAAGTTCCACAACAATAAGGCGATTGATATACTCAACACAAGGCTGTTGTGACTCGGTCTAGGCTGAAACTTGTATCATGGGATCTATCATTTTTACAGGGTCAGCAGCACGAGTGTGACTCCCCTGGTGTTGCACACGTCCACTTTCTATCTGGTGGGCCATGAGCTTGTCTGCCTCCTAAGTGGTTTAGACTAAAATGGGAGCCTAGAAATTGTCTTCGTATAATAAAGGTAGACATTAGCAGAAACAATTTGGGTTTAAAGAAGGGAGTAAGTGAGGAAATGACATCTGAGAGGAATTTATGGAGGAGAATGACATGCTGCGGTTACCAGGGCAAGTACCTAGATGATGATGATTAGCAGAGATAAATTTTCTTATGGCGATTCGAAATCTATGTCAAAAAGGTACTTCTTTCTTTGTCAGATTTGCATTATATTTTTGTCAGTCAAATAGATTGACTTCACTACACAAACTGTTTAATTTTTTTTTTTAAATGAAACAGGTTGTGTACTATGAACTTTAAATTTCGAATTTTGAACGGGACCCAGAAGCATTGATGGACCGGACTATTGGAGGTCTTTCGCGAAACCATTTCTTTTTTATTCAATACAGTCTGCCTTGCAGCATAAGAAGTCTTTAAATCGACCAAATATGAATCTTAATGGTAATATCTTATAATCACTCAAGCATATCAAGTGGCTACATGCTGAGATCTAAATGCACAAGTGCGTTACGACAATACACTCAATAACTATAAAACCACAACCTTAACTAAGTATGTGACTAAAAAGATGATCCGGAAGTTAACATAAGTAGCTCTCACGGTTAATAATTAGACACGACATAATTAGGCTACTTAGCTATGTGTAGGCAAATTTAAATTTTACGTGCGAACTGGTTATGGGAATAAATATTTATTCTAGTACTTTTTTTGTACAGACTCATAAGTAAGCACAAACTTATTTGATTGTTTCCTTAGCATTTAGGTCTCTTCAATAAGTAAATTGTTCGAGCTACTCAACTATCTCGATAAAACAACTTCCGTACCATGACCTCCAATCGAATGATCATACCAATGCACTGCTATTATTAATTTATAATTTTATTGCAGAAATATGTGCTCATATTCATATTATGGTAAATGATATTGATAATATATTTTTTATTAACACTTAACAGTAAATATTAGTAAATAGTATGCATTACTATGTTTTACTAGAGTACCTAACCTACTGAAAGTTTTAACCTACTAATAAGCAATATTTTAGCAATATACTAATTAAATAGGTTAGTATTAGTGTTATGGTGTTCTAGGGTTAGGTACTTAATTCATGATCTTGCCAGATAATTACATAATATAATGACCAAAAGTGCAATTAAGTTATTAAAGTTGAATGTATTACTCATGACATAATTTGAAAACTAACAGGCAATGCTTTAATTTTTTGTGAATACCTCAAAAAATATAACCGACTTCGAAAATCTTACATCAATTATGTTTTTAGGTACGTACTTAACTAAATACACCATACTTATGTCACTAATTAGAAGAAAAAATGTCTTTATTATACGTAGTTGCAAAATCAATGAACAAACTTTTAGTAACACAATAGCGCAACAATAATGAGAGTATGCTGTGCGAAACTAGGTTCGCTGAAGCCTGTGTACTGGTTTAGCAACATTTTATGTATCATTTTGAGTATTTTCGAAGATTTTATAACAAAATTCATAATTTTTATTGTTATAAGTTCGATCTCTTGACATATAAAAATAAGGTGAAACAATTTAGCAGTCAAGCAGTCATCAACGTATACTAGGAAATGCGCTTTTTTCTCAATCCGTTTTAAAGTGGAATTCAAAGATAACCTACTAAAATAATTCATGTATATTTAGATATAATTTATAACCCTGGTAAAGAAAAAAAACTGAAGCAGTTTCCTATTTTGAATTAACAAAGTAACGAATCCAAAATTTCAATTGGAACTAGCAATTATATAACAGACTCCAACTCGTCTAGTTGAGTTTTATTTAAAAAAAATGAGAATTTCAATACCTAGAATTAAGTTTGAACGTTACAGTTAATTAATAACGGTTTATGTTACCTCAGCAATGAACGAAACCAAAAACTTATAAACGCGCATGTATAGTGAAAGGCCGGAAAACTATAAACCATAGACAGAATTGTGAAAGGTAACTATAATAACGACCTGAGAACCAGATGGATTATTCACACTTTCAAGTATTTTGAGCCATTTGTTTATTTTGGACCAATGAAGATATTTCGTTTACGCAATAACCAAAATTAGCCACGCATAAATTATATTTTTGCTGTACATGCAATGGTTAAACCTTACGTTTACGTGCATCCTTTTACTACATGATGTATATATGTAATATGCTCCAGTAACAACTTATAAAACGTTAGCATAATCTGGTAATAAATGTAAGATAACATTTTAAAAAATTACTTGTTTATGAAAATTTTGAAATGTTTCCTAATACCCCTTACGGAACAAATGCAATTAACTGATATTGAAATGATTATTAGAAGCAGCAGTCATGCCTGAGAATGCAATATCCGTGCATGCATGCAACCTCGAGCAAGTAGTTTAATACACACCAAGTTGTTATGTTCTTGGACGTAAATAATACACTTCCCATCAAAAAAATCGAGACACTTTTATAGTTTGACTTCCAATGAGTTTTACTTATATTTTTATACTAACGAAACAAAAATAATAATGACAGTTATTTGTAGATATTATTAAGGTATTTTTTAAGAATATTAATGTTTCCAATTAAAATTTCTAATTAACCTTCTAAGAAGGACTTGTAAAATGTTAAGAATAAAGACGTAATACAAAAAAAAAATGGTTTATTCAGTACATTTATTTCCACCCCGGGCTCCAACAACAGCTTCCATGCGGTTCCTCATGGAACTGATGAGAGTCGCAATCTTTGCTGCCGAATGTTGTCCCACTTTTCTTGTATAGCTGTTTTGAGCTGAGCAAGCGTTTCCAAAGCAGGATCACTCGTCCTGATACGTCTTTTCAACTCATCAAAAAGGTGCTCTATGGGATTCATATCTGGGCTGCTTGCTAGCCAGGGCCCTGATTCTACTATTATTTTTTGATGGCAAAACCAATGCGGTACCACAGACACTGTAACCAATACCATTTAACTTTAGACTTAGATACTATTTAACTCTAAAATTAAATGACAATCTTGTAGAGTGAATGAAAAATGTTATACTCCTTTTATTTCATTTTGTACTTTAAAACTCAGCCATAAAGTCTAAAATTTAATAACATTTAGTGCAATGTCAGCGGTATGACAGTGGTTTTGTTATGTCATAAAATTAGCAGAATCGGGGGCCAGGTCATAATAGTAAGACCGACTACACTTAGACAACCAGTTAAAATGCCTGCAGTAAGAGCCCTGGCATTATCTTGCATTAAAATGAATTCTTCGCCAGTTAAATGTGAGTAGGGTACCTACTACATGAGGTTCCAGACACTCTTCGATGTATCGTTATGTTGTATGTATGTGTGTATGTATCGTTTAGTGATGGTAAGCGAGGCCCAGATACAAAAACAAGTTCGGTTTTTCCTGCCGCACTTATGCCTTCCCAATCTGTCCACGAACCGTCATCATAACTGACCTTTTCATCAATGCAGCACTGTGCAAAACATTCTCCCTTTCTTCGATACACCTTCTTTTAACCGTCGTCGTTACCGTAAAGTACGATTTTACTTATTAAAGAGAACTTAGCCTCATTAAAGATTAGACCAATTTAATTGTTAACGGGCAAAGTTAAGGCGCGCTATCCTGTGGTCTGCCGTCAATTTTAGGCCATCAGCTGGTTTATGAGGATTTAGGCTACGTTCCGCTAATCTTCTTTTAATGGCAGAATCGCTTACAGTCTCCTCGAACCTCACGGAGCAGCTGATATTGATGGATTGCGTTGAAGTGACAATTTCTTAGAGAAACTGACACAATATACCGGTCATCTTGCTCAGACGTGGCTCTATTTCTACCTGAACCTGGACGGCGCGTAAACATACCAGTTTCTCGATAGCGTTTATACACTCTATTGACAGCTGAGCGGTTAAGATTTAGCCGTGCAGCCACAACAAGCTGACTATGCCCTGCATCTAGCACAGCCATAATTTGGGCGGATTTCGTGGGTGAGGTATCCATATTTGTGTGTAAACAATATCTTTGATAACGTATTACAATGGTAAATTAGCAATCACAATAAAAAATTTAAACAAATGCAGAAATTTCAACAAAATACACATTCAATTAATTTGAAAATAATTTCTCCACTTTTGCAAAATGAGTGGAAAATACGATTTTTTTTATTGAAATTTAAATTCGAATTAAGAATATGTTTCATAAATGTGTTAACTAGACTGCCAGCTACTTATAGGTATCAATTATTGATATCAATCCTATTTCTTATTTATGTAAATGCCGGCTAAATAGTACTTGCGGTATTGTCTCGATTTTTTTGATGCGAAGTTTTTTTTTTCTTATTTTTGGGCAATTGCATAGTACTAATAATATTATAGTATAATAAGTATGGATGGATTGATGGATGTTTGTTATCTTTTTAAAAGTTAAAAACAATGAATGTATTTTGTTGATTGAAATTTTACAATAATATAGCTTATACATCAGAATGAGTCATAGGCTACAATTTATAACGATATCCGATATTATAGCCATAACCGACATTCACGCGGTGAAAAGGTACCTAATAAAAGTAAGTAAAAAGTACGTAAGTAAGCCTTCCTAAGGTTCTTGGTAGACCAATTTGTTAAACTTTGTCTTGGAATATAGCTGTCGCAGACAACTAACTTATCAGCCGTTCAATTAAGTGCCTAGGCTCTTTACTAAACGGCCGTTCAATTAGCGGCCTGAATGGTGTTCAGCCAGTTGATTAAACAGCTAGGCAAATGGCTTGGATCAATGATGTTTAATTACTTGCCTAGACATTTAATCAAACAGTTTAGAAAATGACTTATTTCTGCATGGTTCTAATCTAACCTATCCAAGTCGGATTGCGCACCTCTATTTACCCCTCGGGGATTTACAGGCGTGACTATATGTATGTATGTACGTAAGTTTCTATCTTATTTCAGGGTGGTGCCCCATCTTACAAATGGCCTAAGCATTAGCCAGGCAGTTTATTAAATGTTGTTAGGTATAAACTTTACGGCTGAAAATCATTCAGGCCGTTAATTGAACGGCCTGAATGATTTTCAGGCCGTTCAATTAACGGCCTGAATGATAATAACGGCCTCCAATGATCTGATTAAGCTAGTTGGCTGCGACTTAGCTATCTATACATATAAATAAAATTGGAGAGTCTGTTTGTAAAATTGAAACAACCGTTTTTTACTACGTGCACCAAAATAATATTTTCACAATTTTTATCTGTCTGTCTGTTTCATCCGGCTAATCTCTGAAATGGCTGGACCGGTTTTGATGTAATAAGGAGTAACTTAGGCTACTTTTATTCTAGATAAATATAGCGTTGACTCAACACTAAGCGATAATCGGCATCCACGCGGCCGGAGCCGCGGGCAACAGAGCAAAAATTTCACTGGGAGATTAATTTGATCATTATCTGCCATACAAAATAATACTTCTCCGTTTGTTTGTCATCTATGTAATTCATCCGATTGCAATAAAACTTTGATAAGAAGCTGTGTACATGCGCGTAAAGATTTCTAACAAAAAAGTAAAAGAAAGAGGCATTGCAAAGCATGTGCATTAGCTAGTTGTAAATACAATGAAGATACGTAATCAAATATAATTGAACTTTCAATTAGCTTTCCTGTGAAACCAAGAAAGCCGAATAGTGTAAAAGAATCGTAGTCGGAAGTCGTGAGAAGTGGGTGGCGTCGTGCAGGAAAGCGGGTTGCCATGACAATTATCTATTGTCGTGTATATGTTGAGTGTTGACACTGATATTCAAAGTTCGTCGCCAACAGGTAGGTAAATACAGTATGACAAAAGTATGTCGATACTGCGTAGAATACACAGTAAACGAGTTTTAGAATATTAGCTAAATTACACGGAATAAAGTTAATAGAAATGCTAGTTATTCCAAGTTATACCATTGCAGCATTTAAAATGGATAATTAGTAAAAAAGAAATCTGCTTGTTTGAAAATAATGTTTACTCCAACTGCGTCTAAATAAAGGTTAAACATCCGGTCTCTCCCAGGTAAGGCAATAAACAAACTTTCCACCCTCATCTCCTTGGTGTCCCATGCGTTAAACTTCTAAGTAAATAGACATATCCGTTAGTCAACTGAAATTTTAAGCCCGCCATTACCAGATGATGAAAATTTTTACATTAAAAGCAAGTTAGATTTGGAAATAATTCTTTTTTTATTTAGCTGCATTCAGTTTGAAACGTTAGAAAGTATACGAAATGTGATAAATTCACCCAGCTGTTAGGTAAATTGTATAATCATAATCTTGCTACTCAGTAACATCACAACGTATTTGCATAAACCACTTTCTTTATCCTATGCTGATCCAACTCTAGAAATCACTATTTACTAGACGTTTGATATTAAAATTTCAGACTATGTTCTAGTTTATGTACTGTAAAGTGCGATTTATATATCTACTTCTATGTTTAACCTAGTTACCTGGCAAATGGTACCATCAACATCTTCAGGGCCCATTCAACCTCACTCACAAGTCGGTAAACCTGCAAATTAACGGACGAGACTGTGACGCTGATTTTCCTCTCGAGGATTGGGGTTCTTTCCAAGAGCCAATCAATTATGGAACGGAGAGCGGACCACCGAAAGTTTGTGCTGTGGATCCACAGCACAAACTTTGGAAACAACCGATATTAACATGGTGTGGTATAATAATTGCCTAAAAATCAGTGATAATTTGCGCTAAGAGATTTACGATGCATTTCCGTAGTCAGTTTTAATATGCCATATTATTATTGATTTTGTAGAAATGTCGTAAGCAGGTAACAGGAAGATGACAATGCGATATGCGGTAGTAATTTTTTGATTCAAATAAAGGAAATCACGATTTAAATCGTGACTTACGGATTAGAACTGGACTTAAGTATTATGATGAGTATGATATTGCTTTATTAACACAGAAATGTGCCGAATCGGTCCATCGTTTTCTATTCATGTGGTTCATTAAAATCATAGTAGTGTAGACAGTACAAATAGAGAAGCGATCTTGCTCTAATACGAAGAAATCAATGGTCATAGTTCGGTTATGTGATGTGTAAGGATGATAGTACGGCGTATGAAAGACGGCATTAAGTATGGAAGTATACGGTTTCAAAGGAGAAGATGAATGGAGTGTGGAAACATTCACTTTCACAAGCAAAGATGAATGTTAATAGAGCGAACGAAATGTTACGCAGTCCTCAGATAAAATATGGGATATGGATAGCAAGATGATGAGCACGGTAAAATAATTGCTTGAATACGTCACTACATATTCAATCTCTCAACCATAAAGGAAATAATTATTATATCAAGAAAACCAGCTTGTAAAGTAGTAGTAGTTTTTATCGCCAGCTGTAATCAAAGTAATTAGATATTGCGGACTCATATGAATCTTAAATGCTTTCCGTATAATTTCGATAGGTACAATTGTATCTGCTTGAAGGTGGTCTCCTGTTTCACTTGGCTATTCTGTGATAGATACATATAGGTTATTGAAGCATTTAGACTGAATATCCCAAACTTGACTGCAAACTTTAACGTCAATGATGTTGTAGTTAGACTAACGTCATGATTACCAGTAAAGTTTAAACTGTGGCATGTATGTACTGTACACAAATAAGGAGGAATTAAATGTGACTTATCTTACTACTATTCTTATGCAAAAGTTTGATGGATGGACATTTGTAATTCAAAAATAGAATAATTATAGAACATAGGTTACTTTAGTTTATTTTTTAGTTACAACGTGCAGATATATATATATATATAGTTTTGGGCCACATCTATAAGTTATTAAGAAATAACAAGTATAGCTTGATGTTAAAAGTTGTAGCCGATGTGACGTAAAGTGAAATTGACGGTTCTTTACAAAATTAGGACGTTTTTACCAGGTAGTCTTTCATCGATACCTCTTGCCGTCATTCACGCCAGCCATACCAAAATTGTCCGGTGGGCACATGGGCAATTTTTTATTGCTGCTCCAACACCTTTCAACTTCAGTAGTAGAAGAAGAAGTAGAAGGGTAATTCAATTACCAATAGTAAGATTAGCAGTAACACGGGCAACAAACGATAAAAATACGGTTAAGGTTGCTTGACACTAAATCTGTCCAAAGATGTGCATTCACATAGTTTTTGGCACTTTCACAATCGGTTTCACCCAAACTCTTCATTGTTTTTTCTTAGATGTAACCAGCTGGATGATGTAGATGCCAAATACTTATTATTATTCTACCATAAGTCGCACGCTGAATAATTTTGTCGTAAGTACCTAAGTACATATCTCCTTCACTAAGTACAGCTTTTACATTTGGTTACAACAGCATGATATCCAAGCTTTAGACTGGCCTGCACAATCCCCTGGCTTAAATCCTATTGAGCATGCCTGTGATATGCTTCAGAGAAGAGCTCTTAGGAATTTCCCTGAAGATATTGTGCATGATTACCAGCTTTTCTTGCATCTTAGCAGGACTTGGAACAGTATTCCATAACAGGATATTGACACCGTTGTTTTGAGTATGCAGAACCGCTGCAGATGTGTCAGGAGAGTCTTAGGTGAATCCACGGATTATTATTTTAAGTATTCAACAATTTTTATAAAAAAATAGTTGTTTTGTTTAGGTTTTGATGTTTCAACAATAAAGTTAAGATTGAAATTTTGTCTGAGGATTTCCTCTTCTTCTAAGTTTTTTTTTAAATTTAACTTTATCTAAAAGTTTATTATCAGATTAGATAGGCTATTAAACAAGGTTTATTTTAATGTGTAGGTGTCTTAAGAAAAAGTTAATAGAATTTTGGTTATTTAGGTTTAATTGAAATATCCCTAGATCATGTTGATGTGTGTTATGTTTGTCTAGAAAACTTGATAGCGAAATTAAATTCAAAATGTTATTATAAGATATATTAAAATGCAGATGTACTTGCTAACAATCAGATAGACGTGCAGTCGTCTCATCTTAGTATGATAATGCGCATTATCAGTTTATATGCCATATATCTCATAATGTAATAGAATAAGTTTATAGTGTATTAACAGTTTTAAATATAACTGTGATTTGCAGTTTTATTGCCGAGAAAATAGTGAGAATTAAATATTCTAGCATTACAATGGCAGGCTACTAATGCCCGTTTGCACTAAACTCTACTTAGGTTAATCTTTGTAAAGTGACTCCTAAGTCTAAGATAATCTTAACTTTATTTTCAATTGCACCAACATATTTACGAAAGGGCATTCCTAACTTAAGATAAGCCCATGGATAAGCCTAGTAAAGCGAATGAAGGTGTAAATGAACGAATGAATTAGCCAATTGTCAATAATAATTGAGCGATTGTCTATGATTTCTTTAACGATCTCGTCGGAGTTTTGGCGCGAACGCGGGAAAGCGCACATCGCAGTATTATTTTATTTTTCGAAATTGGTGTGAATTCGAGTTTTTATGTGTAAAAATGCTGGATTCTGGAACGTCTTGGACAATTCACACAAGTGTAGGAAAGTGGGATATTACAGTGAATTGTTTCGTGTTCGTTCCAAATCTCCTGGGGGAGCTTTCAGTAAAGTCCCCACAACTTTACTAAAGCAGAAATCATCACTCATCGTCATCGTCATGGCAATCATCACTCATCGTCATCGTCATGAAAAAATATTGTATTGAAGATATTTAAGGTTTAGGCTGATGGCTTTGTGCCAAGCCCCAATAAATAATATATAATAAAAAGAAAAGGATCTCGTCTCGTCAGTCAAGTCGCTTAAGTCACGTTGTATTTAAATTTATTTAAATCTAGATTATTTATTTATTTAGTTTAATGTCATGTGCCCCAAACAGTACACAACAATACAGGACATTGATTGACAACTGTCAAAAAAATAGGGTTAGGAGATTCTTAAAACGTTATGACTTACTTATTCGGTGTCATAAGAATTAAGATTGACTTAGCGTGTTTAGGAGTATCTTAGGGTTGGTGCAATGCATTTTCTTGTTAAGAGTGTCTTATATACTTTAGGCATCAGGTTAAGATACTCTTAAGTTCAGTGCAAACGGGCATATAAGTCTCTTGTTGAGACCTTGTCTTCACTTACAATACAGTGTGGTGGGTGAGTCAGTAATACTTAATTCGCACACTAAGCAGTTTCCTCACACCCAACAAATGGGAAATGATATGAGAAAGATCCACAGAATTCTACTATCGAAGGGAGACTTTGTCTCGAACGGCCCTTTCTATGCATACACAGGTACCTTTCCGTACCGGGGTGTATATTAAAGAATACACTAGCAAAAACTTTACTATAAGTCGTCGCAAGCAGGTAGAAACCGCTGCAACAAGTTGGCTCGCATCGCAAAAAAAGAGCGTGACCCCGACTAAAAAGAAACCAGAACCTGTCGGTACAAAAACTCCAACGATACATAACAAGCAAATTAACCGTGAGATGTTCCAGTTTTTGCAAATTACGCGCTTTCTGAAAATGTTTAAATACGTTGAGTTAGATTTTAAGTTTGTCAACTTCTTGGCTGACTGATTTTTTTCCTTATGTACTTACAGTAGATGTTGATGTACCTATATTTTAAAATAGGGTGGTGAACTCTGTTATCGGTTGTGGTCTCGCTCGTGGTTTCTTTATCACCACGGCTGGGTGCACAGGAGTAGGTAACTCACGGAATAGTACAGTTAGGTACGTACACATTTCTTCGTGCCATTAATACGTGCATATTTATGCGTAACGTGTCTGCTCTAACGGTGTCTCGGCAAGGATTCGAAAGAATACGTGCTACAACGATTTTTAATCAAGCAAATTCGTCTTTGTGTTAATGTACTTTGTACGTAATAAATTATTTGAAAGAATTGTCCAAAAATTCCATCAATTCAAGAATAATAGGTGTCTGTCACTGTTAACTCGATAGCATATCATCAGCAATGAGAAACTACTGAGATGTTTATCAATATTGTTTATTTTATAACTGAAGGCTTCACGCTGTTCAAGATTTTTTTCTTGAAGCTCTCAAATTTGCTTCGACCTCGACAGCATAACTATAAACTGATAGTTAATTTATGACATCAGCAGCACTCACTCCGTCTTGGTGGGGACTCTGTGAGCTATGTAAATGATTAAAATAATAATAAGTGAATGGTCTCTATATAAAAGTAGCTACCTACTTATAGATATCACTACAAAAAGCACATATTTTTTTATGTCAATAAATAGATTCATGGACTTTTTCTGATTAAGCAAAAATAAAAATAGGTAACTTGGTTAACTGTTCAAAATAAAATAAAAAAAGGCATAAATAAAAAAAATATGAGTAGGTACTTAATTGCTATTAAATATTTCTTACCTGTATGTTAGAGCGCTTGACTTCAATATAAAGCCAGTTATCCGTTGAGAATGCTATAGCCATTAGAGCAGCAGCAACGATTGCTGTAATGGTCGCTATAGACAAAGTTACCGCTGAGCAAGGCATTTTTACAACCTCTGAATGACAGTAAATAGATAGAAGAGGGTAAGAGGGATAAAATCACAAGCACAGCACTTTATTTCATAAAAGTTCACCTATACAGCATTTTTGTAAACACTTAACGGAACGGAGAACACGACAGCACACACACGATAATATAAAAACTCATATGAATGCGGTCATCGCCTGCAGCGTACGGAGTTCGCGCGCGAGACTTCCTTGCCTACTTCACTTCGCCTTGCCTTGCCGCTCTCTTGCGGACACTTGCGGATGTGAAACTTTCGAAAGCGATTTAACTCCTCCAAGTGGCGGGAATGCAAATTAAAAAACAAGTTTTGTGATGCCAGTAATAAAAAAGATTACATTTTTCTGCATACTCATAGGTAATGTAATGTTTTTAATCGTTATTATGTTTTACGTCAATTATGTAACAAATTGAATGGCTCTATTTTATTTTATGTAAAAGGTGAAATTATAATATAATTCTGAGTTAAAACAAAAATACTGCTAAGTAATAAACGTCATATTTAGATGTCATGTACTATCTGTCACTGCTGTCACATCTGATCTGTCCCAATATTCAAGAAATTTCGCTGAAGAATAAATTAACGCATAACAAAGTTTTATTCAGATAAAGTATTGATAATGTCCAGTATTTCCAATAGATATAAATATGATGAAGCTCTTACATCGATACTTGTTAATGAAAAATCTATTTTGGGATTCTTGTCCGCTATTTTCAATTTTCTAGCTAGAAGGTAAGTTTTAATCCAAGCCTAATACCCGGTTCACATTAGCATTCCAGTCCAGCGACCGAATTCAGTGCTGGAATGCTACTGGAATAATGTGAACCATCAATAGAATGTGTTCATCCCAGTGATTACAGACCAGTGGATTGTTCAAACGCGTTTAAAACACTGCAATAATATGAACTCCACAATCCAGTGCAGCACTGAAGTGGAATAATGTGAACCGGGCATTAGATTGTTTATTGTTTTATAACTCAAACTTACTTATTTACAGACCTATATTGTCTTAGATTATAATTTATATACTTATTTGCCACCTCACATCATTTAAATTTAATAGCGTAACAGGTAATTCATGTTTTATTTAAAATACTATTTCAGGACAGATTTCTACCATGTGCCAGAAGGTCCATATGAGAATATGGGGTTTCCACCAGGTGTCGCTGAAGAACTAGTTGTAAAAGTCCTCAGGACATGTGACCCTAAGAACTTCAAGGCACCAAATGGCTCTAGGAAACCTGTAGATATGAACAATGAAATTATGTGCTCGACGGTTGCTCAAGAAGTAGAAGTAATCGCTGAAGAAGATCTTGAAGAAACTTTAGAAGCTGATACAACACCAGCAGACAATTTAAACACACAGACTAGTAAGACGGGCACGCAATCTAAAACAAGTGGTCACCCTATAACAGATAAAAAAGCAAAAAGTGAACCTTCCACTGAGACTAAAATTGAGAAGAGTGTACAGGAGTCTACCAAAAGAATTCCAGATGATTACGAACCTCCAGTAATTCCTACACAGAAAAACAGTGAAACTTACAATGGAGCTAAGAGAGAAAATTATTCATGGTCACAGACTATTATGGAACTAGGTAAGGTATGGTGGAGAGTTCTAGTGGGGTCTACAGGGCCCCAAATAAGTCAATATATCAATCAAAAACAATAAGCTTTCCCTGCGCTCCAAAGTAAAAATTTTGAATACAACCAGCAAGGCAACCCAAAAAGAGATTTTTTGACGTTATTGTCAGTTTGTTTGTGATGAATACAAAAACTACTGAATGAATTGATGCAATATTTATTATTAGAAAAGACTTGATCAGACTCACTATGTACTTACGTACATATGTACTACTATTAAGACAAATCTCGTAGAACCAGAGGGACCAAAAATAATATTGAAATTTATGGAGGCTGAGCCCTGACTTGTTGTATTCATAGACCCATTAATTTCTTAATAAATTGTAAATAAATTTGTATTATAACAAATGAATATGGTGATGGTACAGCCATCACCATATTCATCCACATGTTTGAGGATCTTATAGAAGACTACTATAATGAAAACCATTCTAAAATCATCTTTTATTTTTTCCAGAAGTAACAGTGAGTTTGCCACCCGATATAAAATCAGCCAAGGACTTAAAAGTAACAATAAATGCAGGGGACATTTGCATTTCTCGAAAAAATGGCGGTGTAATCATTAAAGACTCACTACAGTATAAAATAAAGGCTATAGACAGTTTTTGGAGCCTTAGCGAAGGGAAACTCATAATCCATCTAGGTATTTAAAAACTTTTATTGTTTACTAGCTACTAAGAGCCCAGCTTTTCCCAGGAATAAGTTCATATAATAATATAATAAAGCCTTTTATTTACATTGAATCATAGTTACATTTCAAATGCATTAGTATGATTCATCATCATCATCATCATCATTTCAGCCGAAAGACGTCCACTGCTGGACAAAGGCCTCCCCCAAGGATTTCCACAGTGACCGGTCCTGCGCCTTCCGCATCCATGCCCTTCCCGCGACCTTCACCAGGTCGTCGGTCCACCGTGTGGGAGGCCTGCCTACACTGCGTCTTCCGGCGCGTGGTCGCCACTCGAGAACTCTCTTGCCCCAACGGCCATCTGTTCTACGAGCTATGTGCCCCGCCCACTGCCACTTAAGTTTGGCGATTCGGTGTGCTATGTCGGTTACTTTAGTTCTCCTGCGGATCTCCTCATTTCTGATTCGATCACGCAGGGAAACTCCGAGCATAGCACGCTCCATCGCCCTTTGGGTGACCTTGAGCCTTCTTATGAGGCCCATAGTAAGGGACCAAGTCTCAGTTCCGTAGGTCATCGCTGACAACACACACTGATCGTAGACTTTAGTCTTGAGACACTGCGGTATTTTGGACGAGAAGATATTACGAAGCTTCCCGAACGCTGCCCAGCCGAGTTGGATTCGACGATTGACCTCTTTCTCAAAGTTGGACCTGCCTAACTGGACTGTCTGTCCCAGGTAAACATATTCGTCGACAACTTCGAGTGTAGAGTCTCCAACCTTTAAAGAAGAAGTGGGTGCGACATGGACATTTGACATAATTTTCGTCTTGTCCATGTTCATTTTGAGGCCCACTTGTTGGGAGGCTCTACTGAGGTCTTCGAGCATTGTGCCTAGGTCTTCCAAGGTCTCAGCCATGACTACGATATCGTCAGCGAATCGAAGGTGAGTGATGTACTCGCCGTTGATATTGATGCCGAGTCTTCTCCAGTCCAGGAGCTTGAAAACATCTTCCAGGCCGGCGGTGAACAGTTTCGGAGATATAACGTCTCCCTGTCTCACCCCTCGCTGCAACTGGATAGGTTTTGAGCTTTGATCCTGGAGGCGGACTGACATGGTGGCGTTTTCGTACAAACACTTCAGCGCTTCGATATATCGATAGTCAATTTGGCACCGTTGGAGAGACTGTAGCACAGCCCAGGTCTCGATCGAATCGAAGGCTTTCTCATAGTCCACAAACGCCAAGCAGAGTGGCTGATTATACTCCTCAGTCTTCTGTATAATCTGTCGCAGCGTATGTATGTGGTCTATGGTGCTAAAGCCTTTTCGGAAACCGGCTTGTTCGGGAGGCTGGAAGTCGTCGAACCTGCGAGCGAGACGATTCGTAATGACTCTCGAAAACAACTTGTAGACATGGCTCAGAAGCGAGATGGGTCTATAATTCTTCAACAAGGTTTTATCACCTTTTTTGAAGAAGAGTACCACCACACTTCTGTGCCATGCCTTAGGCGTTCGTCCCTCGAGTATGACGGAATCAAATAGCTTCTGAAGAGCTTTAAGTATCGGTGTTCCACCAGCTTTTAGAAGCTCAGCCGTGATCCCATCATCACCCGGTGCCTTATTGTTCTTTAGCTGTTTGAGAGCCATTCTAATCTCGTACAGGCTGACGTCCGGGATATCCTCGGTATAGTGTCGGGTCAATCTGGCTCTTGGGTCTTTGGCCAGATTATTAACAGATTGCCGTACACTCGTGTATAATTGTCCGTAGAACTTCTCGACCTCTTCCAACAGCTCAGGCTTCGACGAAATAATTCTGCCATCCTCCGCCTTCAGCTTATTCAGTTGGCTTTGACCAACAGACAGATCCCTTGCGAAAACCTTTGAGCCTTTGTTGCTCTCAATCGCCTCCTTAATACGAGTCGTATTAAATTGGCGTAGGTCGCGAGTCAAGGACTTGGAGATCTGTCTGTTTAAACGCCGATACTGAGTAGCATCGTCAGAGGACTGCAGAACCAAATTTCGTCTTTGTTCCATGAGTTTGTTGGTGAGGTCCGAAATCTTTTTGGTTCCTTTTGAACGACGGGCTTTGAAGATCTTAGACCCAGTCGTTTGGACAATTTCCACAAATCTGTCATTGTAATCATCCACATTTTCGCAATCTCCCAGGCATTCGAAGCGATTCTGTAACTCGAGCTGAAAGTGCTCAGGGTTCTGGAACTGGATAGGTGCTGGTCGGAGCGTAGACTTCATCAGTCGACATCTTTCGAGCTTTGTTCTGAGATTCAATGTGCCTCTTACCATCCGGTGATCGCTTCCTGTTTTTACTGAATTGATCACGGAGACATCATTGAATATGTGCCTCTTCGTCGACAAGATGAAATCAATCTCATTTTTTGTGACACCGTTAGGGTGTAGCCATGTCCACTTACGCTGTTCCGGCTTTCTGAAGAAGGAGTTCATCATAAAAAGGCCCTCCTTCTCCATGAAGCCGGCCAGCAGATGGCCACGTGCATTCCTCTTTCCATATCCAAATTGCCCCACTCTTAGCTCGTTGTCGCTTCGTTTGCCCAGTTTCGCGTTAAAGTCCCCCATCACAACGACGTATAGTGTGTTCGGGAGCTATGCATGGCTTTAGAGATATCCTCATACATAGTCTCCACCTCGTCGTCGGGGTGTTTCGAGGTCGGTGCGTGTACCTGTATGACCTTCAGCGAATACCGTTTGGTGATTCTGAGTATAAGGTACGCTACCCTCGTCGAAACACTCTCGATCTGGACCACGTTGTTGACAAGGGACCTGTGGACGATAAACCCGACACCACCCTGGGACAGTATGTCGCCCTCCCGGAAATAGAGCAGGTTACCGGATTTGAGGATCATGGTGTCCTGCCCCTCTCTCCGGACTTCACACAATCCTACGATATCCCACCGTAACCTGCTCAATTCTTCCTCGAGTTCAGCGAGCTTCTCGTCGGTTCGCAGTGTGAGCGTGTTGTACGTTGCCAGGGCCAAAGGTCGTCGGGGTTGGTAGCCTGGCATCTGCCGGGGATTCTTCGCACCCCTTGCCCCGCCGTTACCATGGCCGCTACCATAGCCAGGAATAGCGGGGCCGCCGGGGACTAGGGGCCGTTTGTTGGGTTCGTTCATCATGGGGGGTTATGCCGTAATCGCCACGCTTGGCAGGCGGGTTGGCGATCGCAGTTTGGTGGCTAGTACGCGGAAAGATGCTGCTGCCCATCCTCCGGTATTTGAATCCCTTAGTCGCCTCTTACGACACCCACGGGAGGAGATGGGGTGGTGCTATTCTAGGGCCACACCACAGGCTCAGTAGTATGATTAGTAAGTTTGAAATAATCTAGTTGTTTTAGAACTGTTAGTTTTCTTTTCCTTCATTATCTCTAGATTTGGGACCCTTTTTGGGTAAAGGCCTCCTCCAATATTATTTCCTCCGGTATTTGATGGATAGTCAAATTTGATACCTTTTTCATAATATTTAAATCATTATAAGAAATAAGAACTAACGACAGCCTCTGTGGCGTAGCGGTAGTGAACGCGGCCGCTATGGAGGAGGCGCGGGTTCGATCCCCGCTCAGTGCAAATATTTGTATGCATGAATATGGGTATTTCCTCGCCTCGGAGAGCACGTAAATCCGTCGGTTCCATTTGTCATACATACATTTATGGCAGTTGTTACGGGTAGTTGGAGCCTTTAAAAATCCAACAACTGGTCTAGCTGCAATGCCTCGATATCGCCTTTGAGTTGTGAAGGTCAGATGGCAGTCACTTCACGGAAAATATCGAAGTTTAGCCAAATCCGCAGTTAGACTGGTAAAAAGCAGACCCCAGACTCCAAGTTGAAAAGCTTCGGATGCGACTGGGATTAACGCTAGAATGAAGAAGAAGAAGAAATAAGAACTAAAGCGACTGTTATCAATCACTCTTTTACTATTCTTAATGTCATAAGTTTAGCTAAATATTTTCTTCTGCCTTCTATTGACACCATACGACATATTAACCATCTTTAAAGCGGGTGGCATACTTCTACCTAGAATAGTGCAAGTTTTCCTCACATTCACTGATGACAAGTAAATGGTGATTTGTATGACATTGCATTAACGCCACATGGTGGCCAACTTGTACCATATAAATCACCGTTTAGTTGTACTGCACTAGGCACTCTGGATTAATTTAAAATTTCGAATGTTTAAGCTCCCCTTACCTTCACATCGAAATTGTGACTCCTAATAATATTGCAATTGGCACTGGCTATAAATTTCTGATAAATGACGCACGATAATTATTTAATGGTTAATTTATTGACATAAATGTTCTGTGACCTTCTTACAGAAAAAGTACAAGAGAGATGGTGGAATAAGTTATTAAATAGTGAAGAAGCCATTGATTTGGACAAGATTGACTGCTCAAGGCCATTGGATGAATTACCAGAAGATCAAGTAGCTAAAGTACGTAACATTTATTTAAAATTATCTTTCGTGTACCATTTTTTTATATTTTTGGCATGAATAGCCCTTATAATAAAATTTGCAGTTGCAAATTCCAATTTCTAAGGAAAACTATGAGGTAATATATTAAACTGATAGATATCATACCTAAATAATAGTCCCACCTGGAAATCCTTGAAGGGGTCCAGTCAGAGGTATATGAGCACATACATTTATGATTGTACCAACTATGATTTTCGACCCCACATAATAAGGGGCGAACCAATTGGCGTTGAAATGATTGATAAAGAATTGCTGAAAATAAATATAAGACCAGATCTCTAGAAGAATAATAATCTTCTCAGAGGTAAAACTATGGAATAGGACTATAACATACCATTACATCTTACTTTAAGGTACGCGAGTTACAATGGAATCAAGAACGCAAGATGCAAGGACTACCCACGAGTGACGAGATCCGAAATATCGATATTCTAAAGAAGGCGTGGAACGCACCAGGCTCTCCGTTCCAAGGACAGAAGTTCGATCCTAGCGTTCTTAACAACTCTAATACATTACCGTCTTTCTCTGGAGATCAGTGATTTGAAGTAATAAATTATTTTGAAATGACTATTGCTGTTGTATTGCTAAATATAGGTTATGGCAAACATCTTCATCTTCTTAGCTTGGTTACTGACAGTGCGGAGGGGCCGTATAATCTGATTCCTGTAAGCTTCCCTGTGGGTCACATGGTGTATGACAAACTGAATTTAAAAAAGACAAAGGAAATTTTGACCCTGCGCCCCTGGATCCCGGTTACATCAGAGACTCCGAAATTATCGAAATTACTAATATTCCCTGTAACCCATCCAACTAAGCTAAATTGCTTGTGCTAGGAGTGGGTTCACGTCGGTAGTGTAATGACCAGGATTCGAACCCGGGACCTCTCGATCGTACTAAGCTCCTTAATCACCTCGGAGCCCGAGGTCTGCTAACTCCTCCTTTAGGTTTGGCTTACACGACTTTTATAGGAGTAACTGCCACTCACACACACTGTAATCTTCTTATTCGAAAATCAAGAAAACTTCTTGGCTTGACCCCGAGGCTCCTGGTGGGCACACTGCCACCCAATGACGAATAAAAAATGGAATAAACCACAATGATAGTTGACAAAAACCTCTTTTTATAAATGATACATTTAACGAAAAAGAAATGTCAGTTTTCTTTGAATATTCGATGTGGTGTGCTCCCTAGTATAGTTTTATACCTAGCAGAAGCAGGCTACGATGGCGGCACGCGTTACGCGCAACCATACCCGGGAAGAGTTTGGGAGCTCCTTGGGTCAGCCGGGTTGCGAGGGATCTCTCTCACCTTCAGACTTGCACTGCGACCCACAGACGGCGTGCGGTTTAGTCGGTTTAGAGGCGAATTCCCGCACGTTAAAAAAAAGAGTCAGTCAAGAAAGCCTGGTATTATTAGTTCTCGCTGCGTTAGTATTGCAACCGTGAATAATTTTTATCGATCTCTACTACCATAATCGCTAGAAAACTATTATAAGTTGTTTTTTATAGCTAAAACATGTAACTGGCGGTTTGCTAAGAGAAACTACGCAGGCGCTACCTGCTAATTGCAGTTTAGGGATAACTGATGTACCACCATTTGATAGAGTAGATGATAAGCACAATTTCTGACAAAATTCTTTTCTTATCTTACATAACCTCAATAAGTGGCCATCATACTCAATACTTACCTAGCTGAATTAGACATTTTAGTTTTGTGTTTATAATTCTGGAACGACGCTCAATCCTGATTCTCGATTTATCTGAGCACAGCAGACCCAGCACGGCAGACATCGACAAAACCGAGACATCTCTTCGAACAATAAAATCTCTGGAAAAAAAAAGGTGTCACGAGACCAAACCCACCAACCAAGACCAAACTTGGTCGTATAGTAAACATAACATAACATAAACTCATGCCTTTATCCCCGAAGGAGTAGGCAGAGGTGCTAGCACCCACATTTCGCCAGTATAGTAAACAGATTTGATATATTGCCAATACAATGTGTCTACAGATAAATTAAGATTCAGAACTGAGTACCATTGTAAAATACGGGCCTAGTGTCATAAAGGCATAAGACTTATGAGTCTTAGGTAGGTACATAATGTATCTCGCAATTTTTCGAAAGTTCCTTTCTGTAAAGCGAGATTCATCCAACTTGCAGTCTCCCATTATCTACTCTTATATAAATATAGGTAGGTAAGTTGCCTATTTATAAAAACACGTACCTACATAGGTATAATACCTATATCAATATCAGAACAAGTTTAGTAAGATTGTTAGCCATCGGGGTTAATGATCTTAGGTATATTGAAATGTAAGTAGGTAGGTATCTATTACAACATAATATATAATGTTACAACACAGGTTATTTATGTCGAAAGTCTACAGTGTTGTTTGGTTGTTTCTCAGAAAGTAGTTATACACTACAAATCGTTCCGGCAAGATCATTCGATGGCACATTTATCGCATATTTATTACATAAATTGATATACTCCGCGATGAAGCAATGGACACTATTTACTCACCATATTAATAGCGATGAAAGTAAGTCGGCCCTTAAAGACAGACACGCATAAATATATACTTAAAATATACTTAGGTACTGTACATTTTTCTGAATTTACAGTTTTACTAGAAAAATGATACCTTGCGGTAACATACTATAAGTAGCTCTAATAATCGCACGAAGAGGATTCCAAAATATTGTTTAATCAATGGGGATGCCGACACAAAACTAATTGTAGATGGCATCAGGGGCGAAAAATTACCAAACAACAATAACAAACTCATAGCAGGCTGTTAGATTTGAAGAGACTTGTTTTTGATTATCTATCGTGTTTCTTTTGGTATTTTTTGTGATCTGGACTTGCTTTACTATGACATGTATTCAACTTGGAATATGCAACAACCCGTAGTTAGATTTTCCAACTTAATCGCTATCCTTGAAGTGGTTCCGACATAACCTCCGTGTCTATAGTCTCCCACAGATTTTTTAGCTAAGCATTTTCAAGAAATAAATACTCTCCACTAATATTACATCCTGGTACTGAACAAAGCGGCATGATAGAGTATATTCCTAAAAAATCGTCAGACAAACAATGAAATCTACGTAGATGACAGCTAACATTGGCCATTACGACGATGCGCCCTCTGTAGGGATAAAAGCGCAGTTGGCATTCCTATTGCTCGAACAGTGTGCACCTTTGAATAATGGCAGCTCGTGGTTCGATATATCGGTCGAGCAATTAGGATTTAATAATACTGTTCGATTGATCGAATTGTATACCTTTAAATAATGGCAGCTCGTAGTTCGACTGATCGATCGAACATTTAAGATTTTTATATCCTCTTCTTGCGAATTATACGTCATGCATGTACAGCCCAGACTCAGCCTCAGATGCATGGCTCGAGTCAACAATAGTGCCCGGAGTACGGCAATCAATAGGCTCACCCCCTATTACGTGGGACCGAATACAGATTGGTGAAATGTGGGTGTTAATTCACCTCTGCCTAACCCTCCGGGGATAAAGGTGTGATTATATGTATGTATGTATTGTACCTACCCAACAAATTCAACATCGTAGTGTTCTGGACTACGATGTTGAATTTGCTATATCTACATAATATTATGTTGCCATGCTAGGCTTTGTTCTAGCTCTCGTGCATGATTCACTTGTTGCATTGTGTCAAATAACACAATTCCACGACTCGATTAACTCGAATTAGTCTCGTTTTGAGTACCTACCTAACTATTTGCCATTTGTAAACGCCATGCTGTGTCTGCGTTTTTCTGACATGAATGAAATCATACAGTGGGCCATTGGTATTTCTGTCTAATTGAGCAGTCCGACTCAATTAGTAGGAGTAGTAACTCCGCCCTTCAGAACACCATGGTCATACCTAATAAACTCGTCATGTGTTCCCGGCGGTAAGTTGGGTAGCCAGAGCACATTGGAGAGTTTTTGTGCTGTCATTGTAAAGACCTAAGGCTTGTGCTGCTTTGTCTTCTACACGGACGGCACAGAAACTACCTCTGTTGCACACGGCCATAGATCACTGTAACCACTTTCCATCAGGTGTGCTGTGTGTTTGTCTGCCACCTAAGTGGCATAATACAAATACCTAAGTACTTGAAATTTAGTAACAATGTAAATTATTTAAGAAAATCTAACGACTAATTTATTTCTATTCACCCACATTCACCCTGTCCTATTTTACGGTAGGTACTTAGGTACCTATAATTATTCGTAATGAGTTTATGTCACCTTGACTTGTAGTTTGTAGTTGTAGACTATTATCTATTCTGTACTTATTGTTATAGAGCTCAAACTATAAAATGCTGTAAGCGTTTATCGTGCCTCCTGCATTCGTAGGCACTATAATACGGTCATTGTAATTCTAAACGCATTCACAACAGACTTGTATGCGTAGTGACTAAATGAGTTAATTAAGGATAGCTTACAAAATGAGTCCTATCTACTTACAGGGGCGGATTTCCCTATAGGCCGAGGAGGCCCGGGCAACAAAATTTAGTCGCGTTTTTTCTAAACAGTTACTAAGATTTTTTTTGCAGATATTTATTTAATTCCCTATAAGCTACCACCTGATTGATACAGACCTGTCTGTTGCTTGCACACCACGACTACTAAGCAGATTTTGATGATATTTGGTACAGAGTAGAGTAATTTTATTTATTTATTATTCTTGATTTTTCAAATTTTAATTTAATTTCTATAGTTTATTTAATTTTTCATGCTTCACATCACATATGGGGGCGGCAATATTTCGTAGGCCTAGGGCAGCCAACGTATTAAATCCGCCCCTGCCTACAATCCTACATGAATACGAAGGACAGTGTTGCTAGCGTGGCGGTAAAGCGTACTACTGCAACGTCTGAGGTCACAGATTCGATTCCATCTTAGTGCAAATTATGTATTCATGAATATGTCTTTTTGCATTTGTTTATGTATTACTATGCCAGTCTAGATTTTTTTTATCAGTCTAGATTAAAATGGGGGTATAGTTGCACATGTTTGTCATATATTTTTACATTGACATATATTTTTATCCGTACTCTTGTTCTAACCCATATTTACTTGCTTGTTTATGCCTATACGGCGCTGTGTAATGTTCAATATTTTGTTATTACCGGGAATTGTTAAAAAAAAAACAACAACAATAACTGCAAAACTATTTAATTAAGTAATATTAAAACTGTAAATAAATGCGACATGCCTTTTTTAATCTTATACACAAATATATGTGGGTACCTACATGCCCATTACAGTGCAAAGTTACATCTTGCTTGACCAACGATTTCACCAACCATACAAAACTAACTTGCCCACATTCTTCTCCCCTTCCATAATTCTATGAGCTTCCCTCAAATTAGCGGCGTTTATCGGCGTAAGCGTTGAAGTCAATGTAGTTTTCAGCTTCCCTTCTTCGAGTAACGCTGACACTTGGTTTAATATCTCACTCTGCCTCGTCTTACTCTCAGTGTTATATTTCTGACGTGTAGATATCAGCTCAAAGGATAGCGTTATACTCTTATCTTGCAAAGGACTAACATTCAATGGAGCACTACTATCGACAATCATACAGATCCTTCCTTCAGCCTTAATTGCAGCCACCAAAGTATTCCAATACGGAGCTGGATCGTAATTAACTAAGATGAAGTCTACGCCAGATCCATAACCTATTTCTCTCAACTGAGGTATTAGGTCATTCCTGTGGTTGAGGACATAATCAGCTCCATTCTGCCGGGTAAAAGCTATTGATTCTGGGCGAGAGGCTGTACCAATCACTGTCAGTCCTAGCAGCTTAGCTGCTTGAGTTGCTACTGAACCCACACCTCCAGCGCTGTTTATTACTAATAAACTCTTGCCTTTGTCTTTCTCAGTAATCAATAAACGATCGTATATTGATTCAAAAGCCACGAGTGCGGTAGTCGGCATCGCAGCAGCTTGTTCAAACGTCAAATTTTTCGGTTTTTTTCCTACTAGTAATTGATCAACCGCCATGTATTGCGCATTGCTACCGGGTCTTCCAATATCACCGGAGAAAATCACTTCATCGCCCACATTATATAAATTTGCACTCTCACCTTTGGCGACCACGACTCCAGAACCTTCCCAGCCTAGAATCCGAGGAACAGTTTCTACATTATCTCTTGGTGTTCTTATCTTTGCGTCAACAGGATTCACAGCTGTGGCCTTAACCTCGACAAGTACATCAGAAGGACGGTAAGATGGCACCGGCAATTCCAGATCGAGGAGACTGTTCTCATCTGATATTGGCAAGTATTTGTACAGGCCGACGGCTTTCATAGTTTTCGGTAAACTAGCCATTATTCGAGACGCGTGTGCATCGAGCAATGCGACAAATAAAACTAAAGCGACTACACCGCGAGTCATGGTTAAAAATAAGTAGCCTACCTAGATACCGATATGAGTACGTTCGCCAGGTCGCAAACGAAACGTCAGTTATGAAATGTGTTTACTTTGTATAGTGGCTAAGAATATGGCCTGCTGCCATATAAATGTGAACATATATTTTGGTATGAACATATACGCAAGTGATAACCTAACAACTTCGGGTCGATCCCACGCCAGGTTCAATAAGCTTAGAAATATAAAATATACATATATATAGAAATATATTTAATGATACCAGGATAGTGATGTTTCCACTAAAACCAGTGGTACTGATACTTTCTGGGGATATTTTTTATATCATAAATGCAAAAAATATCTAGCGAACGGGTTTTTATTACTATTAACGTAACATACAAGGCCTAGCACATGGTCTAGGTGTCGTAAGTATGGCCTATACTATACCTAATGTAAAATAGAAAATAATGCATCTTTTGTAGGGTTTAGTACCTATCTATGTCATTCTGTTACTTAAAGATGGACGTCACCGTTTTACTTATTCTTTTTCTTTTTTTAGGTAGATAAACACACGACCCAACTGGATAGGAAATTGGTACCATGGCCAACGGACATGTGCAATACCAGTGGTGTCACATTAGTACTGGCGGCCCTAACCAGTGTAATAGTAAAAACCTTCTTAATTTCCCTTCTTTTTTTGTTTAGTCATTGCCAATCGACACCCACCTTACTGAATAAAGCACTGCACCAAAGTAAAGGTACGAGAATAATTTACGATTAATAAGTGCTTATTAGGTATTAGTGGAGTCTAAAATAATTTTCGGGCAACACTCGGAATAACCGAAGAGCTTCAGACTGGTCCGACCGGCCGAGCGGCGGTCGGCAATGATCCACGAGGTTAACTAACTAATTATAATATTCTCACGTGTATTCTATAGTCTATACTAAAATTATAAACAGGAAAGATTTGTATTTTTATATGTAACTAGCTGTTGCCCGCGGCTCCGCCCGCGTAGATGTCGGTTATCGCGACCAAACATAGCCTATGTCCTTTCTCAAGGTCTAATCTACCACTATACCACCAAATTTCATCAAAATCGGTTCAGTGGTTTAGGCGCTAAAACGTAACGTACAGACAGACGGACAGACAAAGTTACTTTCGCATTTATAATATTAGTATATTTAGTATGGATGAATCAACTCAAAAACTACTGGGTCGATTTCAGAAATTCTACGTACGTTATCAGGTACATATCAACATAGGCTTTATAGATCATATCATAACGCTACTATCAGCGATAGTCGGGATCAGAATTCCACGGGGACGGAGCCGCGAGCAACAGCTCGTATAGATAATATTTATATAGGTTCCTACTTACTTGTAGGGTACTTCCATGTATTACGATACATAAACTCTCATTATTAGCCATTAGTTACTACTTGGAAACCACTTACAATGCAGTACGAAGTAATATACCGTAATTATCTTTAATGGAGATAGGTAGGTAGGTATAATTTTACATTTAATAGACATATACACTACATAGACATCTAAAATTAGTACTTCTATATCGATATACCCAGTAGGTTTAAATAGAAATAGTAAATAGGTAGGTATGGTTTGTCACAATTTTTTGTATGATATTCGGGACCTTAGGTAATGAACACTTTCTTTAAGGTGCCAAACATTAACAACAAGCACCAAAGTGTCAAACAAAATAAATAAATTGTGAAAAACCATAGATATATAAATCTTTACAATGCTTTGTTGCGTGTTTTTAGTGAAAAAGTTACGAAAAAAAAATTCACTAACCGTACCTTTAGTTTTTGATTGTAAACATCTGTTTAATTTAAACTACCCTCGTAATAATTGATCACGTTCCTTAAAGTTTCATACCATTAAAATCCAATTTAGATCACATAAACGTCAATTTGTAATGATTAAAATGAGACTAATGGAATCGAAGTTATAGTGAACTTGATCAATTAGGAATGACCTTAAGTTCTTTTTATCTATTTAAGGTTCAAGATTGTACCTGGTATAAACCTGACTATACGAAGGTACTCTTCTAGGTCAGTTACTTATCTAAGCAAAACAATATCGCAGTAGGTACATTCATAGCAATCCATACATTCTAGATAGCATCGGTAGCTTAGTGGTTAAGGAGTCGGCTTTACGATCAAGAGGTCCCGGGTTCGAATGCTGGCTATTATACTACCAACGTGAACCCACTCCTAGCACAAAAAAGATATAAGTCAAACAGTTCGTTACCTTACACATGCAGTGTATTTGTTGCTATAGGATGACAATATGTACTACAGATTAAATACTTTTTAGCTGACTGTGCCAGCGAGGGTAATATTTTACGCGTACGGTACCAATTTGTATATGGCGTGGTCGTAGAGCGTTGTATTGTAAAATCAGTGCCCCGAGCACGAATAACATTATTCCAAACGTAAACGTATCGAAACAATGGAGTATTGCGATTGGTTCACAGTAGGCAGGCAGCCAATCGCATTGCTCTGTTTTCTGGATACTTACGTTTACGTTACGAATTCGAATATTATTCATGCTCGGAGCAATGATGTTTGAATTGGGTTCTATTAAAAATTTTGTTCCAGAATATAATTAAAGTAGCTGTAGCCTGCGGCTCTACCTGCGTGAATGTCAGTTATCGCGACAAAATATAGCCTATTTCCGTTCTCAAGTTCTAATCTACCCCTATACCAAATTTCATCAAAATCGGTTCAAAGGTTTATGCGTAAAAGCGTAAAAGACAGACAGAGATTATATTCGCATTTCTAATATTAGCACAATATTAGTATGAATTAACCTAGGTAAATTCACATTGCGAGGTCGGTAGGTACTTTTAAAGAAAAAACATAAATATAAGTATAGGATTCTTCAAGAAGAGCATTAGAATGTTTCTACAGCGTCGGCAGCATAAGTGTGACGCCCCTGGTATTACACACGCACGTCCATACACCTATAGCATAAAACAAACAAACAGCAACAGTTACATAAACAACGATAGTCTAAAGTGACATTTAATTGAACTAACAATACCTAATAGATATCACAGGTCATAATGTCAGATAGCGACCGAATACTGCATAGGTACCAATTATTTTGTCGTCCAGTCGATTTTTACCTACAAAATCTACGTACAATCCCTTCTCTCTCTATTAATTCCAGTTATTTATTATGATTATGACTGTACCTCAAAAGTTTTAATCATTGATATATACGGTTCTCTATTTTTATTCCTAAAATTTTATGTCATAATTTAACATTACATAATGTTACTTGTCATAACATTTACGCATAATACTCATTTGCCATAACTTTTCAAGCATACTTTTTTTACTCCTATTTACTATAAGCACAATATTTAATAAGCATAATATCCCAAAGCATAAGTTTACTTAAGCATAACGACGCATAACCATAACTATTCCGAAAAAATCACTACAAAATTTTTATTAACAATACTACACTATTTTATACATTGGTCTCGTCAAACTTGTAGGCGCATCAAAGTTCATGTAACCTAATGTTCTTTTGACCTAATTGGTCGACGGAGTCCCGCTACGCGGGGCTCCTACTTCTGGGTGGTTTATAAAAAAATAACCACGAAGGCCTAATGCGGGAGCTTCGCTACGCTCCGCTCCCGCATTAGCCTTCTAACCTAACCTATCCGAGTCGGGGTGCCCTAAAGTCCAGATTGCATCCAGATCCTTGCCAGCTTGCTAGCACCATGTTAGCAGGCGTTTATCATTATACCAAATAACTATTAGACAAATCACGGAACAAGACAAATAAACAATATGCTTTACAACTTTATGCATATCAATGTTATGAATAAAAACATTAGGATATACAATATTTATGCTTAATAACACAGTATGCTAAAAACCAATTATGGCACACTATTATTATGACAAAGCAAATTATGCCTAATTTGTTATGGCAATTTAAATTAGGACAAAAACTATTATGACAAAAGATGGAATCCCGATATATACACACCTCAGTGGTTTTAACAATATGGCGTTGCGATAGTTTACGGGCTATCATACGGGGTCTTCTTACTTGGACCCAAAGTTCTTAGTACATCCCCGAAAACTCAGCCTTTAACCATTCAAAGAAGCTTCAACTTTCAAACCAAACATTGTCTTTGGAGTTAAAGGACCATCATAGATGTAGTCTGAGAAGGTTTCATACCGAGTTCAACGATTAACCACCTAATTTTCGATGTTGGAATTGAACCAATGACAGTCACGTGTAGGGCTACCAGATGGAAGAATTAAAAGTCCGGAGAATAAGCCTGAGTTCCATTGAAAAAGCCTGAGATTTATTACAGGTTCAGAAATTGAGCAAAAAAAGCTACTTCCTTTCAAAGGTCGTGATTACCTATTATCATTTTTGTCAAATACTGTTGGCGCGTTGCACATCGTATAATTACCGTCCTATAGCTGTGCATTAAAGAAGAGAAGAAAAATAAATATGAAAGAGGGGACAGAACGTACCAAAGTCTTTTGTTCAATATGTAACAATTATTTTTCAATTAAGTTCAAGGAAGCTGGCGACATTGTGAAAAAAAGATATTTTTAAAATGTACCTATCAATCAATCAATCAATCAATTAGCCCACTGTGAGTTGTATTATTCTAAAAAATCCTGAGATTTCATGAGATTTGCAAAATCCGGCCGCAATCCTGAGATGGGTCCAAAAATCCGGAGATCTCAGGACAAATCCGGAGATCTGGTAACCCTAGTCACGTGGGATTCTGTTTTAGTTGCTAAGGTAGAGGCCAGAGTAAAAGCAGCGGTTGCTCTAGGCGCCAAGTAGTGAACATTAAACATATCGATAATGCAGTTGTACTATTCCACTGTATTTATTAAGGCCTTTCGCCTTACGGTAATAAATAAATATCGTGGAAAAGTACAACTGCATTATCAATAATGTGTAAAGCAAGTTTCACCAAGTGCCATCACTCAACAGTACAAACAGTGCAAGTAGTGAAAAACACGACAAACCAATCAATTAAGCTACTGCGGACATTTTTATAATCAAAGCTACAGCGATCCACTGCTAGACAATGGACATATTAGGCGTCTCTCAATATGCGCCGTAGCACCCGTTCGTCCGTAAAGACAAATCCATACTGTAATAATATAAATGCGAAAGTTACTCTATCTGTCTATATGTTATGCTTTCACGCCTACACCACTGAAACGATTTTGATGAAATTTGGGACTGGGGTATAGATTAGACCTCAAGAAAGGACATAGGCTATGTTTGGTCGCTATAACCGACATCCACGCGGGCGGAGCCGCGGGCACAAGCTAGTATGTCAATAAATAAATGAATCTTTCACAAGAGGTTGTGTTACCTGCACGTGGGTGCAATACTGATGCACCTTGCCTTGCAATACAGGAAGTAGGTACATGGTTCAGGCGATTTGACTTACTAATTGGCTGCAACCAGGGTGGCACACAATATGGTCGGTATTTCATTACCAACCTATTCTAGGTTATTTTCGACCTTGTCATTCTCAGCAGAGATTTATATGTATGTAATATGATATTTTGATTGATAATATCATTTGAGTACTTGCCCTGTACCTAACATTTTTTTTTTAAAGAATATTAGCCACTGAAGTTATCCAAATTACTAATATTCCCTCTAACCCATCCAACTAAGCTAAATTGCTTGTGCTAGGAGTGGGTTCACGTCGGTAGTGTAATGGCCAGGATTCGAACCCGGGATCTCTCGATCGTAAGGTCGCCTCCTTAGCCACTAAGCTACCGACGCTTAACAGGGTAGGTACTCGTGACTAGACGTGGTGATTCCCTTATCAGCCATAAGCACTATCATTGAAGTATCCTGTGTCCTCCTTATCAAACAACCATTTTATACAGTTTAATAAAGTCTGTTGAAAAACTAAATGTTAAGTTACAATACATTCTGCCTTGTGTACATAGTGACTGTGGTATTTTTAGGTATCGGGTGAAATATTTTAAACTACATGGATCTAAATTATAAGTCCTACAAAAGTTTCAATGGAATCCCTCCTTGGTTTCATAGAAACTTTTGACAGCTTGATGATGGCGTGGACCGTTGCTACGACATAACATAACATAAACTCACGCCTTTATCCCCGAAGGGGTAGGCAGAGGTGCTAGCACCCACAATTCGCCGGTTTATATTTAGGTCCCAATGTAATAGGTGGCGCGCGTATTGCCATTAACTGGGCACTTATAAACCTGCGATAAATACACACATAACTTCGAAAAGCATCGAAAAGTCATTGGTGTGTGCCATGGAAAACCTGGGATCGAACCCGAGACCTCGTCTCAGCAGTCCATTACCCATACCACAGCAGTAACAGCGGAATAATCTTGTTGAAAATGTAGTAGACAGTTTATAAGTCTTCAGGCTTTCACGGCCGGCGTTGCATGTAGAATATACTGCTTCCGAGCTGTTTGGCCGTGGTCGTGGTTTCCACAACATGAAAGTAGTAGTAGTAGCAGTGTCTTCAATGTCACTCACTGCCAAACAGCAAACCACGGCCAAACAGCTCGGAAGCAGTATATTCTACATAGTAGACGGTTTGTTTGTGGAGATCAGAATAATCTTGATAATAGGTATGAAATAAAACATACCTAGAACCGCGTCACCTTGTATGATCTTTTTAGAAGTCTTATAAGTCTACCGACGCAGATATGCTGTGATGTGTGCATGAAATTTTAAAATCGTTAGGTAGTCAATTTATCTCGGTTCTAGACATACTCGACCTGATTTACATAATGTTCTTACCTTGTATAGATAACACTTTACACGGTAAACATAGCCTACATGAAACTGCAGTTACAATAGAGCCCAAACGAAACCGCTCCCAATTTATAGAAGTGTTCAAAATTCGGACAATAAACAGGCAAGCATGCACAAATGAGGCGACTCGGTGTAGTTTGTATTATATAGGACTCATTAAAATAAAACCTTGGCTGATGATAAGAAGCTAGAAGTAAGTGGAATCTGTGGAATGACGTTGAGAGTGACACGATGTTACAATCGCAACCACTCTTACCATCAGACGCACCATGTGCTAATAGTACATTATGGTACAAGAGTATTAAGTCGATAATTACCCCTGAGGCGCTATTAAGACCCGAGCCCTCCCCACAACAATAAACACGAGTATAATACTATAAAATTAAAAACACCAGATATGCTTACAACACGTTTATTCCTCCAATCTCCAACTTATGGCTATTACTAGGTTACCTCGTATAATAGTATAGTGACAGGTACAAAGTACAATGTTATACTTGATTATCTTGTAGGTACGTAGTGACTTGTCTTCAAGATGCCTCCCACGAGAATGTTGGAATCGAATCTCCAAGTATCTCCAAGTAACCGCCGCCGCCCCACCCGTCGCTTAGTGTGGCCAGCTTAAAAATTATCAATTACCTTACAATAAATTATAGTCAATAATATTAGGTACTTTTATGTTTTTCAATCCCCTAAAAATAAACCTAACACTCGTCCATCCTGACCTCGTGTATGTCCTCATACACGCAAGATACAGGTTAACCTAACACTTGGTCATTCGATTCCAACAACAGTAACCAGAATAATAATGAATAACATTGTCAGTAAAGTATTTTGATTTTAACTTAAGACTAATATTTACCTGTTTTAAACAACTCTGAATAATTACAGGATAACAACTCTTAATAAAAACTGGATACCTATTTAACTTTATCATTTTGTTTACAAACAAAATAATCACATTCAAAGACAAATACAGGTTTATACTTGCAATTTTATAAGGTTGTATTACTTTATCAGACTGGATTAACAAAAATACAATTTCTACGTTATTAAGTTGCTAAGCTAGGTATTTAAACTTGTGAATCTATCACATCGAATAGCTAAAGACTAGGATTGCAATTCTGTCAAATACAGGGTAACAAATTTAACATAACAACTGAAAATCTTGTAAAGACAATTACACAAAACATTAATATAATTTGAATTAGGTAAATTAAATGCAACATCTTACCACAATCTTACTTCTATCACAAACTTCTGAATCCAATATCTCAGAAACTGGCGACCCAACTATGGTCGCTAAGCTGGCGAATCTCACATCGCATTAACTGGCGAACCAACTATGGTTGCAAACTGGCGAATCTCACATCGCATGAGCTGGCGAACCAAATATGGTCGCTAAACTGGCGAACCAACTATGGTCGCTGAATATTCGTAAGTCAGAAACTTTTACAATACATAAATATGGTCGCTAAACTGGCGAATCTCGCATCGCATGAACTGGCGAGCCAAATATGGTCGCTGAACTGGCGAACCAACTATGGTTGCAAACTGGCGAATCTCACATCGCATGAGCTGGCGAACCAAATATGGTCGCTAAACTGGCGAACCAACTATGGTCGCTGAATATTCGTAAGTCAGAAACTTTTACAATACATAAATATGGTCGCTAAACTGGCGAATCTCGCATCGCATGAACTGGCGAGCCAAATATGGTCGCTAAACTGGCGAACCAACTATGGTCGCTGAATATTCGTAAATAAGAAACTTTTACAATACATAAATTACATTGCAAAAATACATAATAATAATAATAATCATAATTATAAATAAATATAAATAAATAAATAAAAATGTATATTTGAATAGCTGGAACTTGGTATCTATGTTTGTTTTTATTTAAATATTATGTTTCATTGGTCGTCATCGATATCTCGACCTTCTGTATCTGAACCACTGTCATTTACATCCAAAGCAGCAACATGAACCCAAGGGTCGGCGGCAACGGTAGTGTGACGTTTATGTTTACTTTTTGTAAAGCCTGGAATTGCTACTATTCTATATCTGTCGTTTCCGAAGACTGATTTGATACGGTAGGGTCCCGTATACTGTGGTAATAGCTTTTTGCTTTTGCCATCATTCTTAAAATCCGTGTTGGTAATTTTGACTAGCTCTCCCTCCGAATAGACACGGGCGGGACGTCTGCCTTTATCATACCTATCTTTTTGCTTCACTTGCTCTTTGTCGATTCTGTCTTTAACTTCAGTTCTAAGTTTTTCTAAGTCCGTATTTTCGTGCGTTTCCACAATAATTTCATTTAGTCTAGGATCTAACTCACTTCTCATACTAGGGCCGAACATTATTTCCGTAGCTGTTCTACCTGTGGTTTTATTGACTGTTAATTCCCCATTGAATCCTACCGACTTTATCGTCCCAGTCTTTTTCATCAAAGTTAAGATTCTGAGCGGTTAGAGATGCAAGGATCGTACGGTTAAATCGCTCCACTTGTCCATTCGAACGTGGGCTGGCTACCGCATTTAACACGTGATGTATCCCTTTGTCTAAACAAAATCTTTTAAACGCGTGAGATATGAAACAAGGCCCTCTGTCGCTGATTACTCTATCGGAGACTCTAAAAGTATAGAAAATCTCATCTATTACTTTTAATGCTACCAGGGTTTTAGTGCTTCTAACTGGTTTTATGAAAACAAATTTAGTGAAAGCATCTACTAGCACTAGGATATAACAATTTCCCCTCCGTGAACGTACAAAAGGTCCGAGATGGTCAACGTGCACCGTATGAAATGGAACTCCGACTTTAGGTATTGGATGCAAATGACCCACTGCTGATGAAACCTTCTTGGAATAGGCGCACTCGAGACAGGCCTCAACATATTTTTTAACAAATCTTGTCAACTTTGGAAACCAGTACGTACCCCTTATACGCTCAAGAGTCTTTTCTACTCCAAAATGACCAATCTCGTCGTGATTCATACGACAGATTTGCTACCTTGCACCTTTTGGCACCACCCAACGTAAGTTGTTCTTATCGCCATGAATACATCGGTAAAGCTTGTTATGTTTAATAGTGTAGTCATTTCTAATTTGTTTTAACCCCTCAACATCTAAATCTGAAGTTAATATGTTTCGAATCCTAGTGAGCTCGCTATCTCCTAATTGTAATGTATGTAACCAGTCATCAGCTGCGATGACCATGACCTTGGCGTAATGGTCTATATCGTCCGTGGTCGTATCAAAATCATTTCCGTCGTTTAAGACTGGATTACGAGACAGAGCATCTACATGGCTCATTTTTTTACCTGGCCTGTACTCTATGGTGCACTGAAATTCTGAATCTTGGGACTATATCGCGTTTGGTGAATGTAGAACGCAGCGCACTACAATCGGTCACAATCTTAAAGACCTGACCCAACAAATAGACTCTAAATTTGCATAAAGAACAAACGACAGCTAACGTTTCTAGTTCATAGGCATGGAAATTCCTTTCTTCTGGCGAAGTTTGTCGGCTGTAAAACGCCACTGGTCTAAAATTATCATCAGTTTTAGACCTTTGCAGCAAAATGCCTCCTATACCTAGTTTACTGGCATCGGAGGTAGATTCTCTCACTATTCTAGCCTCTAACATTTCTCCTATCATTTCACGTACTTGCGTTCGTTCTTTTTCGGACAACCGGTAGGGCCTATACACTACGGGACGCTTGCTATTCAGTTCTATATGCATTTCGGTAACGTTGGCGCAACCCAATTCATTTAAAGTTGATGAGAAACGATCTTTGTACTTGTTAGGTATCTTAAGAAGTTCTAATTTTTGGTAATTGTCAACATGTTCTCCTATGTGTACCCTGCTGACATCAATTTCATTAGCACCCCCTAACTCCTCATCTAGAATTGGGTTAATCACCCGATTTACGACATGAGCAGTGCTTGCACGACTTACAACTGCACCTTCACATAGCTGGTAATGAGTTGATGTGGGTATAATATATACATAAGCTGATCCCTTTTTAGATTCGTATATGCCACCGCAAACAACGATTTGATTCAATGATTTTCCTATTATCTTACTATTCAGTACAACATGGCCATCAATTTGGGGCTCAGTCAAAGCCTTTATTACAGTAGGACCCCATATATCTACATCGGCAATAGATTTATTTTTTTACCGATGGGGAACTATCTATTTCTTGTTTATTGAAGGGTATTTCTTGGTTCATATCGATAAACTGCAAATTATTGGCTGTTTTCAATGCCATTACATGGGCTTGTTCTGTATAGGTTTGACCCACCAGTAACGGCACTTCTAAAAGATGATCTTCAACTATTTGGCAGATAGTATCAGCTCTGACGCCGTCGATCGTCAAGCTCTCAGTAACTTTCCCTAAAGAATGGCCCACACTGTTACCAAACCCCTTGATTGGAGTACTTATCTCATCAGACTTGAGCCCCAACCTGCATAACTGTGATAGAGCTAATAGGCATATGTCACTACCGAAATCTATAAATGCCTTTACTATTACATCATTGATTTCTACATTCTTGTAAAGTTTAGAGTTAGGGCTAATTGACGTTATGATGCACATAGTCTTTTGAATATTTGATATTTTATCATTTTCTTTTACAAGTTTTGTAGGACATTTATCTACTTTATGACCCACCAAGTGACAAAGATTGCACCTAACCAATGGTTTTGTACATTTGCGATATGTATGACCTTTTTCTTTACAGTTATAACAATATGTAGGACCATCAACTGGGGCATTATCTTGTTTGGATTTACTACTGGCATTAGCTGATCCTAACCTATTTCCTAGCCTACTCTTGTCGTTAGAGCGGTCTCCGACATTATAAGAATCTTTATTGCTCATTAAAAATTGTAGCAATTGATCAGGCTGTGAACATCTCAAAGCTAAAGCACTCGATTTCATCGTTCTATCGCTTAAACCGTGAATTATGCAATCGACCGCCCGCTTACCGCCTATTTCACATTGGTTCAGAAGGGCCAATTTTTCATAGTAATATACTTCGATAGGTTCATGGTACTTGCTCTTCCGCTTGAGCATGTCTTCCAGGGACTGGCCATAATTTTGTTCGAAAGGGAAGGCGTGTGACAGCTTTTCCTGCCATTCATCCCAAGAGTATAGTATTGTGTCAAGGCTTTCGTACCAAGTTCTGGCCAGTCCCTGCAATTTTTGCGTGGCAAAATGAATAATGGTTTTCTCATCCCAACCATAAACAGAGGCACATTCATTCACCTTTTTTAGCCATATGTTAATGCGTTGATTTTTTGAAGATGGGTCAAAGTCTGGTAAAATGTTTTTGTGATTAACCTTATTAGGCTGAATGAATGTGTCCACTGAAAGTGGTTGGTTCTTAAAGGATTTTAAAAGATTAATAACATCGTTACTCGAAAACGTAGGAGAATCCCTTTTGTTACGTGATCTACTATCGTCAGCACTTACTTCTATAGTAGGGCTTTTTATACTGTGTTGAGGGGGTCGGCGGTGGCTTGAACTAGAGCTCCGGCTCCACCTGTTTGAGCTGCATCGGGAGGTTCGGCTACGCAGCGGGCTCCGGCCGCAGAGACGGCGTTTGCTGCGTACTTGGCTACGGCTGCGTTCTCTGCTCCGGCTGTGCAGACGGCTCCCTCTGCGTGGTCGACTACGGCTGTGCAGGCGGCTACGGCTGCGCTGTCGGCTGCGCTGTCGGCTACGGCTGTGCAGGCGGCTACGGCTGCGCAGTCGGCTGTAGCTGCTGACATCCCTGCCATCGATGCTTTGCGAGTGACGGCTGCGCAAGCATGCAGGTGGCGTTCGCAGTGGGTGCTGCTCTTGCATTTCGGGGTCATAATTCATGACTGCAACTCAAAAATGAAACAAGCATGAGTATTACTACTAATAATGAAACCAATAACACTAAAAATATAGAATATAAATGGCAATACCAGAAGCTCTGTAGATCTCTTGACCTAATTAAATTAGAAAAGAAATTAAAAATAGGAGTACCTACAAATATTTCAATATTCGTCATGATATTATTATAGATTAGCTGTATAGGTAGCATCTAATCCACATATTGTGCGTATCATTACTAGAGAATCAGCAACCTCTATCATAATCATACCCTCGCTGTTTAACGAAATTCACATAAACCCGACAACACCTTTCTACAGTCACATTAATCTATTTAAGTAATAACCTTAAAATACGCTGGTAACTATGAATTCACAACAGAACTGCTAGTGTTTAAATTTAGTAAGACGCGATTAAAATGTAGTGATTATATTCTCTTCGAACGCGATAAGCTAATATGCATGTATTTGTATTATAACTCGTAACTTATGACGGTGTTTCGAAAAAAAAGAAAACGCAAATTATAATCATCGTATGAAGTATTCCAATTACGAAATGAATATACCGAGATGATAGGTAATTGAAATACACACTAATATCAAATTAAAATATTTTAAAATTGCACAACATTATTCACTAAAGAAATTACATAAACACTAAGATATAAATATGTGAGCATGTATGCACTTACCACTTCTGAAGTATAAAATTAAAAACACCAGATATGCTTACAACACGTTTATTCATGAAAAAGTTGTAGTTTCATAACAGGTGTTATTATGTGCCTAGCAAGTGTGTTGAAAAATATATTGCACTAACGTCTCTATACAGCCAGCATGAAGAAATAATGATCTGTAATGATGATCTGTAATTGGATATGTTATAATAAACTGCATTTCAGCAATTTATAAACAAGATTAGTATAAATTTATAATAAATAAATAGTACTATTATCGCAAAATCTTTATTTATTACATTACCAACGAGTTTAATATTACAAATTTAATATTATTATTATGTACTTATTTAGTTTTATATTAATATTATAATTGAATACGAACTTACATGCTTACAATTAACATATGTTTAAGTTCTGAAATAATTTACACGATTCTAGGATAGGGAAATAAGCGTTTTAACTTTATTATTTCTTTAAATGAGTCTACTAGTGACATTAATTGATTTTTGAGTACTACTAAAGGTATTTTCTAAATATCGGTTACTCATGATAGCAGGCAAAGGAATGGCTAGTTCTACGGCTACAGGCAAGGTGTGACCGGTACCACAGAATAATTCCGGTACGGCCGCTTGTCACTCTAGCAGAAAGCAGCAGTGATAAAACCCCTACCTGGGAAGAACTGGGAAGAACCCCCTGGGAAGGTTGGGGTTCTCTCTAAACCGTAGATAGCCAACGGTGCAAAGGAAATTCATACAAAATCATAGAAGCCTCAAACTAACATCGTAATTTTAGTTACACTAGTTTGCTACTACCTAATTTTATACATTTTTTGTGACCAAAATTGGACAGTTTTATCAAAGAAAAATATGGTCGTAAACTGACAGTCTGTATCTTTACTGTTACACGAGACAAATTCCTAAATCTTGCCGCCCTAAATGAAACAAGAGTCATAATAAACAAAACAAAAACAGACACAATTAGTTAGAAAGGTCGCCAACTAACGTATTACATAAATATGATGTCGATAAGCAACTACTATGTGTCATTTATATATAAGGTAATAAAACGGTACAATATAATTAAATTATCACTTGAAGTCAACTATTAAGTATAAAACTGAAGTAAAAATTGGGTATAAAGCTTATGATAAATAACAAAACTAACATTTTAACGCCATGCAATCGTGTTATTTTTTTGTAACTTACCGTACCTACGTAAATTCGTTCACCACAGATTTCATGCGTGGATTAAATGGATTATTTCTAGTTTTGGGTGAGAGTATTATTAAACATGGTGTAGCTTCCAACACTGTAACTATTGTAGAATGGTGTCTAGCTAACACTTTGTTTATATTCTGTGTAGAAAAGTTATTAGTAATCTTTAATTGAATATAACCGAGTCTCTCAAATGGTTGTTAACTGAAGCTGGTCGCTAAACCGGCACAATGACCGTCCATAACATTTTTTTCAATTCAAGACAACAGATTTTTATAATTTGGCATAGATTTGCAGTTTCCATTTTTATTCATGGCGCTTGAAATAAAACGATAATAAATTCTCGAATTTTAATCAAGTTTATAATGATGTCATACTTAAAAAGACCTTAGTATTGTTATGTTGTTTACGCTACGTCATGGTTACGCCATTCAAGCCTTATGCCACAAGGCCGTTTAATCTTAATAATGAACCATGTAAAGAGCATTTACAAATTATCAAAGAAAAAATAGAATTACACAAAATTATTCTACAAAATTACCACCGCCATGCGTTCACAGGGAAATAATATTTGCATACTTACTGCATCAGGTATAATAACGTTATATCTTACATATTTCCACAGTAAAGCATAAAGATTGGTTGATGCATATTGAATTATAAAACTAGGTAGGTATATCTGGGTCATTACACTGGCGGTGAAGTATAAGCTATATTATTGTAAAGTTTCATTAAAATCTATTTAGTAGTTTTTACGTGAAACAGTAACAAATACATCCATTCATACTTACAAACTTTCGCATTTATTGTAATAAGTAGGATGTGCGTTCAGTTATATAATGTAATAGTGAATGCCTGCAGTGGATATTACATTCAGGTATATTGAGGATAACTCGATACAAGCCAACAATACTTACTAGAATTTTCAATAATAATTTCCGCTGTGTTGCAATAACTTTTTTTAAATTGATGCCATTAAATCCCATGTTAAAAATGAAACAAATACAAATGCATCATATCTTATTTTTACTTACATATACAAAACAAAGCCATGTTACTTACAAATATTAAACAAAACTATGATAACACTAGCTTTCCCACCATTTTTTGCTCTTCCATAATTCTATGCGCCTCCCTCAAATTGGCTGCATTAATTGGCGATAGTATTCTAGTCAATGTTGATTTCAGCTTTCCTTCTTCCAGCAACTTTGCCACTAGTACCAAGAGATCATGCTGTCTAGCCCTATTATTTGTGTTATACTTATGTCTGGTCGACAACATTTCGGAGACCAGGGTAATACTCTTATCTTTCAACGGCCTTATATCTACCAAAGCACTACTATCGACAATCAAACAGATCTTTCCTTCAGGCTTTATAACAGTCATTAATGTATCCCAATAAGGTGCTGGATCATAATTAACTAAAATAAAGTCTACTCCTCCTTCATAACCTTTTTCTTTCAACTGAGGTATCAGATCTTTTCTATGATTGAGAACGAAATCAGCTCCATTCTGACGAGTAAAAGCTTCGGTGGCTGAGCGAGAGGCTGTACCAATCACGGTCAGTCCTAATAGCTTGGCGAGTTGAGTTGCTACTGCCCCTACTCCTCCAGCACTATTTATGATTAGCAAACTTTTCCCTTTATCATTCTCCGAAAGTAATAAACGATCGTAGAGCGATTCGATAGCAGTGAGCGAGGTGAGTGGCATCGCAGCGGCTTCTTCAAATGTCAATTTTTTAGGCTTTATCGCTACCAATAATTGATCAATCGCTATGTATTGCGCGTTTGAACCAGATCTTCTCATATCACCAGTAAAAAACACCTCATCGCCCACGTTAAACATATTTGCACTCTCACCTTTGGCAACCACGACACCAGCACCGTCCCAACCTAGAATCCGAGGAGTGGATTCTATATTCGGCTTTGGTGCTCGTTGTTTTGCATCGATAGGGTTCACAGCTGTGGCCTTGACCTCGACAAGAACATCAGAATTACCGTACGTTGGTAATGGCACTTCTAAATCTATGAGACTGTTGGCATCCGATATCGGCAAATATTTATACAAGCCGACAGCACGCATAGTTTTTGGTAAACCAGTCATTTTTGTATTTGGAAATGAGTATACATCTAATAGAGTAAAAAATAAAACTAAAGCGACACCGTAACCCATTGAATATTTATAACGAGAACGGCACCAAAGATAATATTATTATCGGGTTTGAATTTTTGATAACGAAATACCTATCTAAAGTCCGGAGTCAATAACAATGTGTTCACATCACACAGTGTTAGGTACACGTAATTATAGGTATAATGATTTTATTAAAATAGCTAAAGCTACTGCCACCATATAAGTGTCACAGAATACTAATGAATATCCGAATGCGGTGGTGATTTATAAGTCAAAGCGAATTATATATCTTCTAAAATGACTTGACTGAAGTTTAATGTGCTTTTTATTTCATCAGCAACTTCATATTAGGCCGATAGTACGTCGCGTTTTACCCTTATGCTAGTCTTATGATAATCAGCAAGGTCAAGAATTGTTTAGCGACACTCGCCGACAGTTTCACTCTACCAGTAATTAATTTAGCAAGTGTGGCCGTACCGCCACACACACATTGTCACTTAATCGGATATAATATTTCTTTGTTTTTCGAGCCGTATCTATATTATTTCTCTGTGTGAAATTATTTTAATAGTCAGGTACTTAAATAAATAGACATAAAACACAAATAAACCATTTAATTAAAAGGTATGCTACAAAACTATGATAACACTAGCTTTCCCACCATTTTTTGCTCTTCTATAATTCTATGCGCCACCCTCAAATTATCTGCATTTATTGGTGATAGTTTTCTAGTTAACGTTGATTTCAGCTTTCCTTCTTCCAGCAACTTTGAAATCTGATTCAAGAGATCATACTGTCTATTCATACCATTTTCGTGCGCGAACAGCTTCTCGGAGACCAGCGTTATATTCTTATCTTTTAACGGGTTCAAATCTAATAGTGACCTTTTGTCAACAAGCAAACAGATCCTTCCTCCTGGCTTAGTAATGTTCATTAAGGTATCCCAATACGGTGTTGGATCATAATTAACCAAAACAAAATCTACTCCATCTTCGTAACCTTTTTCTTTCAACTGAGGTATCAAATCTTTCCTATGATTGAGAACGAAATCAGCTCCATTCTGAAGAGTAAAAGCTTCAGTTTCTGAGCGAGAGGCTGTACCAATCACGTTCAGTCCTAATAACTTACCGAGTTGAGTTGCAACTGACCCTACTCCTCCGGCACTATTTATGACAAGTAAACTCTTTCCTTTGTCGTTTTCCGAAAGCAATAAACGATCGTAAAGTGATTCAAAAGCTGTGAGCGCAGTGAGTGGCATCGCAGCAGCTTCTTCAAATGATAAATTTATGGGCTTTCTCGCTACCAGTAATTGGTCAATCGCCATGTATTGTGCGTTAGAACCAGATCTTCTTACATCACCAGTAAAAAACACCTCATCGCCCACATTAAACAAATTTGCACTCTCACCTTTGGCAACCACGACACCAGCACCGTCCCAACCCAGAATCCGAGGAGTGGATTCTATATTTGGCTTTGGTGCTCGTATTTTCGTATCTATGGGGTTTACAGCTATGGCCTTGACTTAGACAAGAAGATCAGAATTACCGTAAGTTGGCAATGGCACTTCTAAATCGATGAGACTGTTTACATCCGATATCGGCAAGTATTTGTACAGACCGACGGCTGGCATGGTTGTTGGTAAACTTGTGTTTTGAGTCGCGTATCCATTTAACACAGCAAAATATAAAATAAAAACAGAAATACCGTATGCCATTGAATGTTGATTTTACCAGGATTGATACTGAAGAAATATTATTAACGGTTTTAAAGTGGTCAAATATACTATTAACACATAAATGTGAATGAATACTGATGCAAATATCGGTCGAAATCATACGGGTGAAGTTCGGTATGTTTAATGTTTATGCTTATGATGTTTTTCATTAGCAGCAACTTCACATTTGGCAGATATTACGCCGCCTTTTGCCAAAGCTTAAGATTCAGTAAAATATTAATTCAGTAAGACAATAAAGTCTTGAGGAAATGTCAATTCACGAGTAGGTACGCGTCTCAAAAATCTGGAAAACTTATTACTTAGCACTAAGTATATGCTCTTTAATAATAGATAACATAGCAATAATAAACATAAAGTTGAAACCCTCTAGCCATCTCATATGTGCATATGCATACGAGAACCCTTTTTTTCTCTTTTATGCAATGGGGATGCCGACGTAAAACTAATTGTAGATGGCAGCAGGTGCGAAATGACCAAATTCTATCGGCAGACATCAACGACAGGCCTGCATTTTTTTGTTTCAAAATGTAGTCACACGTAAAGCACAATATTACAATCTATAAGCCCCCTAATATCGTGGAGGTCTTTCTCAGGTAAAAAAACACCAAGAGATGCTTGTACATTTATTTCTAACAGATATGACTCCTATTCTCCATACAATAAGTTTACCGTATTAACATTTACACAGTATAATACAAGCAGATCCGTTTATATCACAGAGTACGCGTAACAATACACAATATGCGAAAATAATTTATTTTAATATTTTGTAGCTTCATTCATAATATATTTAAGAATATTTAACAGTAATTTTATTCTAGTGCCTGTTTACCACTTCTCAAGATGGTTATGTTAATATTGACATTGTAAAGATCGGTTCCTGGTATGATATCTGGTATGGAAGTTTCATACTAGTTCCATTGAAACTGGTCCAGGATCCATAAAATAGAAAATTTGAAAGTTATAAACTTATACTTACTTTAATTTTTTTAAACATGTTTCGATACTGTCAAAGAAAAACAACTAAAGAAAATTAAGTTTTTATTTAAGTAATTTAAGTTAAAGCCCTAATATTTAAAATAAATTGACAATCAAAGGTCCGAAAATCGAGAAAAATAATCGAGAGTACCAGTCATTTCTTTGTAAGTATCGATTTAACTTGATAATGGTGAAACAGGCTAATACTTTAGTAATATTTAGTAATGTTCCTTATTCGTACTAGGTATTTTTAGACTAATATAAATGCTCAGGTAGCAGGTAGGTATAGTGAATATTTTATTGGGCACTTAGTCTAATAGTAGATGAGGTGAAACATCTATTTTAAAATGCAAATTCAACGTTTCAACACAAACTTAAATATAATATGGCTAACAGCTTTGATAAATAAATATTATTAGTTTTTATTAATATTATTATAATAAACACTATAAATAAAAGATCCAAAAAGCCAAGATGAAGTTTTACAAAAATATCTTGTTTTTGTGACCTTTACGAATTAATTACGAGAGTTGGCTTTTGGATCTTCAAAATTTCATCATAATAACATGTACACGTACCTACAATGACGTTTTATAATTTTATTTTTGCCGAAACATCTCTTAATAGAGTCCTAGGAACAGATAGTGGTAGATACTAGGTACTTAGATACTGACATAGTTTCGACACTTTTCACACGCACAGGCGGCAAGGGGTAGGTAACTAAATTAGATTTTCTCAAGGATTTGTTGTAAAGAAAATAATAGTAATTAATATGTATTTACACAGCGTTAGTATCTCTAGACTAAACACCTAAAAATATATGATAATGATGACTAAATTAGTAAATTGATTTAGGTACACACACAATGTAAACAAGTTATGTAAATGCCGCTAGACGTGGTGATGATATCAAAGGTGATGTTGAGTTGAACTTCGAGATAAAACGTAAGTCAAGTTTTACGTAATGCTACTTAAAATAATAGTTACAATAAACATAAGCAGCGAAAGTAGGCATTGAAAGAAATCGAAGCCACTTTTCTCGCATCTTTCAACATGAACACACCAAAAGACCAATACCCCTTATCCAAAAAAAAGGGGTTCAAAATTCAGTCCCGATCTGTCAAAATCAAATAACTTAAACGTCAAACGCGGTATTCTTTTAAATATGTTTAATACCTAATTTTCAAGAAAAAACATAGACATCGTGATCGTTTCCGACATTTGGAAGATTGAGAGTAGATTCAGACTGAATTTTGAACTTTCGGAGAATTTAATGAAATTTGAAAGCAAGCAGTGTGCTAACTATTCAAATCCATTTAAATTGGAGAATGTGAATACCCGGGGCCAGCCCCTTACAGGGGGAATACTCTGTCCAACTGAGCTACATGATCATTCACTTTTTCTAATCTTAACAGACAAGTATAAGATTCCTATATTATGTAAGACAATTGCATGTCGACAGCAATCAGACGATAGTTATTATCTTGTGTTGATATTACCATTATAACATAACACATTCTATTTCGATATCATTGTCTTAGTTGTTGTTGACAGATTTATCAGTCTCAATATAAACAATGACATTATATACATTACCTTTAGATAGGTATAAGTACGAACTCTATAAATGTCAGACTGATTTACATAATACGTACACATAGGTATTCGTTCTATTAACAGCACTTAGCAATTAAATAAGTGATTTAATAATAAGACAGTCATTTACAGTTTCACTCTCATGATATTTAACGGTAGCATAGTTTATTATGGCATACTTTAACTTATTCTTACCCTAATCCCACAGTACCAGACTTATCTACTTTTAGAATAATGAATTATAACGAATATAGCAAAATAGATCAGGATTTTTTTTTAAATTAAGGAGTTTCGCTCATTCACATGTATAATAGTCTTACTAGTACTCGTACTCGTAAATACCTATTATTTTTTAACAAACCTGTTATCTGCCTGATATGAAATTTAGAATAGGTTAAAATTAAGGTATAAATATATATTTTTATGTTAACAATGACTTTGTAACAGGTACAATTTTCAATAATAATTTAAATAGGATTTTAATTCGTATCTACTCTTCAAGCTGATAAGTATTTGTTAGAACATAATTTGTTACATGTTGATATGTTCTAGGCATACCTATCCACATCTTACATTCCTGTTAAGTGAAGACTTGTAGGTATATGTCTACTAAATCTGCTGACTGTAAAAAACTAAAAATGTTACCCAGTTATAATGATGACTGATTCTACAAAATGTAGGTACTTTTATTTAGCTTCCTACCACCTGACCAGATACGAAAATTTTATACTTAATGAACTCTTTTATTCTGACTGGTTCTACTGGTTCTAAGCTATTTAATGACTATTCTGTATATTTCAACATACATTTTATCTTTATATTTCCCAAAACCCTTACACAGACCACAACTTTCATCCAAAACTGCTAGTCTAGTAGTACACATACAAGTCTTCACTATTAAATCATCAAATCTGTTTTCTTTCCCTTTGATAATAATACTGATAATCATTCAACTCATATAATTAGCCCACCGCAGTCCACTGATAATAATTTGTACTAATTACATTATTTGTACACTTCACTGTCGATTTCGTACTTATATCGGTAATTCAGAATATATCTGTGTAACCAGGTAACTGGCAACCACGTTCAATCACTGCGCTTGATATTTAATACCTACTATTAAATTAAGTATTTTTACTAAGTATAGCTCATAATACCTCGAATGTATAAATACTTGAACGAACGTAAAATAATTTTGTGGTTACGTCGTTTTGCTGCAGTAATCTTAGGTACCTACTCTCTGAAAATACTTAATCCTAAATTCTTAAAATAAAGTCAACCATTAGCAATATTGACGATGGCTGTGGCTGTTATTTTAAAAGGTATAGTTTACATAATTTTAAATATAATATTTTGAACAAATACAAACATGAACTAAAAACTCATATTTTCACACTATACCACATACCTGGTGAAAATATATATAAAGGACTAGATACATTGCAAAAACGTGACTGATCTATCATTTTACTGTTAGATTTCGCGACTTTCTAACAGTACCTAATCGTGATATTATACTTAGCGACGTCCACAAAAGTGCAAAATAAACTAAAACAAGTATTGAGATTTCACTTTACAAATCTATAAGGTACACAACCTAATACTTCTTTTTGTATAAAAATTCTTATACACCTATATTCTATAGTTTTGTAACTGGTACGACAAATATCTACTAATATCGATCGAGACAAGCCCAGCACTATTATTCGAATCTGTCAAGTTTAAAATAAATAATAGGCTCTGCAATAAGTTGCATTGGTTGGAGACCGGAAAAAAATTCCCGCCAATCTATATTGATTTCTAATTCGATTATGAATATGGATAGTAGAACTATGTTATATTATCTGTGGTAGAACCAAGAATCCCATGAAGTGAAGGAGGCCGCCACTTTCCCTGAAATAACGTCTAATCATGCTAAATTGTCTCTGATTTGCAATAAACTATGCATTTCACAATGACAACCGTAGCTCCTATTTTCGCTATTTCATGGAATCGTTGGTTTAACTGGTTTTACTATAACTAAGTACATATACATAGCAGGGATACGGTAACAACCTAACTATTTACTATCGATGCTAACGGTACATTTACAAAAGCTTATAAAATCCATTTCACAAGAAAGCTGCTCCAAAATATACATTCATTTCTTATTGTACGGCATACTTGCAAAAATCATGAGCCCCTGTGCATTCTACGCTAGGTCTGTGAGTGGAGTCCCAAATACCTGGGCCGCAACGTTGGCACATGCCAGCTAAGGTACAAGGAATGCGCACCAATTGACGAAACTGGTAGAGGAGGCCTCTTGCTTTGCGAAGTATGAGACGACCATCCATGTACATAGCTGGAAATTAATTAATTAAGTGAAAAATAAAGAAATTAATATAAAACATTTTGAGAAGAAACCAGCCCCTCTAGACAAGTGGCAATTCGTTGGCCGTCGTTTGATGGAATAGAATGACGAATATATGGGATTTGACACATTTGACATGCGTTAACGACTGTCTTATACGTCAAATCCCATACATTCGTCATTCTATTCCATCAAACGCCGGCTAACGTATTGCCACTTGTCTAGAGGGGCGGGTACACAACGCTTTCTAGACTTGTATTGTTCCCGACATTATCTTGACTCTATTCATGTATTCTTCCAGAGCCGTTCCGCCACCGTTGCACCCCAAGAAAAGATATTATTTGTTCCATATATCTTGGGCCTAAAATGTGCTCTATACGGCGCAGTACTCGTTTCTTGGATGTATTTTGAGAATAGTACGGAGTGCTACAGCAATAGACGAGCTCAAATTCACCAAGCATAGATTATTACAAAACAATCCGCACGCGCCAGAGCCTTTTATGTAGCGCGATTTATGTCCAAGATAGATGGAACGAGCAATACCCAAGAACGTGTAAGTACTGCAAGTACTGTGATGCGTGTTTGACGTTCAGATATATGCTGTTAGCACTTGTAGTGATATGGAAGAATTGTAATTCTAGAATATTATAGATATTACACATAGAAATATCCAGACATATTCATGGATACAAATATTTGCACTGCCCCTCTAGAGAAGTGGTAATTCGCTAACCAGCGTTTGATGAAATAGAATGACGCATGTATGGGATTTGACGTATTTGGCATGCGTTAACGACTGTCATATACGTCTAATCCCATATATTCATCATTCTATTCCACCAAACGCCAGCTAGCGAATTGCCTCATGTCTAGAGGGGCTGATTGGGAATTGACCCTTTGTCCTACGGCGTAGCAGTCGAATTCTCTACCGCTACGCCACGTAGGCAACAGGGATGTTACAATCAGAAAAAAACAGTAAGTATTATTTAGTCTAGACAACGTATAAATGTATTAAATGAAGTATTATCTAAATACGAAGAAATTTTTATAAATTAACTGAAGTTAGATAAGAAATTTAGATTTCTAGGCACAGAACTAAAATTATAAGATGTTTTAGTCGTATTAGCTAACTTCAGTTTTCCGAATCATACCTTTCTTGCCATTACACACATACATACATATATTCAAGCCTGTGACTCCCCGAAGGGGTAGGCAGAGGTGTATTAACAACCACATTTAATACGTTCCTATGGGTTGCGGCTAAGCTGCCGGCAACAGGTAGTCGGGGACCGCGTGGTCCCCCCCTCCTGAGGAGGGCCAGACCGAGAGGGATGGACCTGGGTCAACCGGGGCGCGAGGGATATGTCGCATGACAACCTCGCCTTCAGCCTCGCACTACGACCCAGAGACGGCGTGCGGTTTAGTCGGTTCGAGTCCGACATAACCTCCCCCACGGATACCCATCCCTCCGGCTCCGGAAGGGTGGGTATCCGCGGGGATTACCCGCACGTAAAAAAAAAAGAGCGGGCAACAGGTAGTAATGAAATATTTCAACAGAAATTGCAAAAGCCGGCAAATATAATCATACAATAATTACCTAAAGAACTAAAATGCAACAGCATCTCATCAGTATTGAGGTCCTGAGCGATGACGTCATCGGCATACACAGCAATGATTGCCAGGCACAAGAAGAGATGAAAATAGTCCGTCTGGTAGTTAGCCCAGCACGCCTCCCACATGCGGAGCGCTACCGCCTCCGTGAATTCGCGCTTGAAACATCTGAAATGAAAAAAAGAGGTAACCTATTGAAATATCGAATTTCTGTTACCCGAATCTTAAAACCCCGAAAACGGTTGGTAGAACTTTTAAAGGACAGATGTATAGAATGACAACTTTCTATAATTCCGTTTTTCATTTCCCAGATGAATCAATTTCCAGGTGCACTAAAACCAAATTTTCAAATAGTATTTTTTTGTTTCCCATATTGTCGTAATCCAAATATAGTTACAGATTCCAGATTCTCAGAATATTCTTTTTTGGTTCCCATCGTACCATTTTCCAAATAAACTATTACCAGATTTTCATAATCTTTTTATTTGGTTTCCATACAAATCGTGTTCCAGCTAAACTTTATACAGGTATAGTAAAAATCAGTAACTTTATACGATTCATTTAGGGTGTGTAACGGTTGATATAATAATAAAAAAATTAACGTTCACTTAAGACAAAAATAATTTCACTTAATATAATGAAAGCCTGAAGACTTATAATATAATTTTGTTTAAATTATTGTTTTCCATGTCATGCATGAACAGTTTTGTATGCAGGTATAATCAATGAATCAGGAAAGCGAGCTCGTGAACACTGCGTACCACACCTGACCCGACTCGCCGTGGTACTTGTCTGCCCTACACTAGAGTGTTATTTAAGAACCGGAGGCGCGGAGGGACGGGAGCCCCTTATTTCGTAGAAAGAAATTTCATAGAATTTCGTTTCACAGAAAATGCTTCAGATAATATTTGATTCTTATATTTTTATTTCGAATATTATTGTTTCAAAAACAATTTCCTACAATGAAACATATTTCACAGAAACACAATTGAACGAATTTTTAATCACATTTTTTTGTTTAACAAACTTATCAAACTGTAGAATTATTTTTTAAAGAATATTAAACCACCTTTATAATGTTCCAAATCACATTTATTTTTAACTGTAACATTTACAATTTTAACACCCCGACTCAGATTACCCCGACTCGGATAGGTTAGGTTAGAAGGCTAATGCGGGAGCGGAGCGTAGCGTGGTTCTTTTTTTTTGGCTTCGTGGTTATTTTTTTATAAAGCACCCAGAAGTAGGAGCCCCGCGTAGCGGAGCTCCGTCGACCTTGTAGACGCAAGCTCGGGCGCCCGGGCGAGCTGGAACGGCTGAGGCTGGTCGCCAAAGCTGCGGAAGCGAGCGTTGCCTGCTTGCCTGCTTGCCTGCATGCCTGCATGCTTGCCGGTTTGATTGCCAGCTTGCCTGCATGCATGCTTGTTTGCTTACATGCATACATATATTTTTTAAGGCAACGTGTGTTTTGTTCAGTAGGTCTCCAATTGTAGTTAATAGACGCCATATGAGGTTTAGTTTTAGGTTTATAAATCTGGATATTGTTTGTCTGGATATCAATTAACTGGATATCAATTAATTGCATTTCAAAAAGTAGTGTTTTAAAAATTGGGCTTTCGTGCATATGGATTACGGTCATCTGGATTTTGTGCATTTAGATTTCGTGTGTCTGGAACTCGTTCGTCTGGATTATAAAACGTCTTACAAATGAATAAATCGGCAAATGAAATTCGGAGTTGCGATTATATGGCAAATAAAACTTCGGAATTTGAAAAACCGGGATTATGAAAAATTGGCCAAACGTTTTCTGGATTATGATATTCGGAATATTAAAATTCGGGATTAAGATAGGTAACCAAAAAAAGAAGATTTTGATTAAATTGATTCATATTTAAGTTCATTATGGAGGTTATTTGCAGTTTTAGGACTCCAGTCCAGTTACGTAGTTACGCAGTGGGATGTATCCAATACTTTCTTTGGACAGATGTTTGTTTGCTTCTCAAATATAATATATTAGGTTTTGCCCGCGGCTCCACCCGCATGGATGTCGGTTATGGCGACCAAACGTTATCCTTCCTCAAGGTCTAATCTACCCCTATACCAAATATCATCAAAATCGGTTCAGTGGTTTGGGCATGAAAGCGTAACATACAGACAGACAGACAGAGTTACTTTCGCATTTATAATATTAGTATGGATACAGCAAGTAAAGTTTTCTATTATAGTCTGCCATGATGACCTACCCGCGAAGTAATCGAGCACTTGGCTGAATCGGAACGATTTTGTCGGAAATATGTTAAACAGCACATGTTGGCTATTGTCGTCCGATACCAATATCGGATCGGATAATCTGTAAACGCTCTTAAGTATGAACACTCTCATCATTCCAACTGTTGCTATCAATATCTGTCGCGCTCGAGTATGTATGTTTAACATTTTAAAAATTATAGCCACGCCCATCACCAATGAAATGGAAATATAATATTTTATTTTTATTATCTTCTAACCTATTCAACTCTAGAGGTCTCTATGACGTTCGCGTAAAGTCCAATTTGGCATCATCGGCTCCCCTATTAAGTACGAAAGTGTCACATACGCACCACTTCACGGTTCTAATTTGAAGGCACCCTAAAGTTCAAATGCCTACTCATAGATTGTCAAAAGGTCAAATCCATCACGTCTGCCTCTATCCGTATCCCAGGCTAATCAAATAAGATTAAACAAACGTAAAACCTTCAAATCCTATTAAAGGGCAACCACAGTTTAGGTAGGTACTCGTACATAGTTCGACACGAGTCACAACCACACTTACAACTAAGTTTATTAGGGTTAAACCGGGTGTTTAGGGGGTTGCACTCAATGTTACTTCGGATGAATCAAATTATTTTTAAACGACTTGCAAAAAGGAGTAGATTCTCAATTCGATTGGTATTTTTTTATGTATGTACACCGATTACTCTAAAATTTGTTATCTGATTTTTTTTTCAGTTCGATGTGGTGTAGTTGCCATTTAATCCCATAAAACATTTATATAGTAAGTACCAGTTTTCAATTTATGAACATTTTTGTATTATTTTAATTCAAACTTTTATTTATGTGGTCCCATATTGCCGTCGTTTATGAACCATTTCTTACTTACGTACTTAGTAAAAGATTTCATTAGTATCCGCCCTAACCCTTCCAGTCAATCTATTATTGCTTGTGTTAACAGTGAGTTCATCAACATACTTACAATAATATCCAACGATGGCAGAATAACAACTCCATGGCGTCCACGTGTTTTTCTAAATGCTTGTAGAAGTGCGGTAACATTATTCTTATCAGCTCCCGCAAATAGCTCTGGAAATTAAAAATAATATAATGTGGATGGGAGCTTTTGATCATCGAGGATCGCGATGTTCTGTAATCCTGCGCTTAATCAAACGATAATGAATGGTTAGGTAAGTAGGTGCAATGCACGCAATTTTCTTAATTTTGCTTCGCTATACCTTAGCAATTTTCTTAATTTTTCTTCCCATTAGACCTGTAGCGTAATCATCACTCAACTTTCCAAAAAAAAAAAATCGTATGTATAAACCTCATCTAAAAATAAATCGGTCGATGTGTTCTTAATTTTTTGCTTAGCAGCAATATTAGCAAACATTTTTATTCACATGAATATAGGTAATATAGGTATATTTAAAGCGTTATTAACCGATAGATATCAATCTTGTGCGTGAGCCCTTAGTGTACTAACTTATGCAGAGGGTTTAAGTTACTGGTAAGTAAGGGGTAGAGATATCTCTTGAACTTCGTGAAGTCAAAATGTTTGACGTAGGTACCCACTTACAGCAGCACGCAGGGGTGGGTGAAAATTTAGTACCTAGCTTTTCGAAGATGTTTGTCATAATATGGAGAGCATTTGATAATGCTTTACTTTTTGATTACAGATAAATGCGACATATGACCTTCGTTTATAATAGACTAGCTGTTGCCCGCGGCTCCGCCCGCATGGATGTCGGTTATCGTGACCAAATCTTTGTTTTTTCTTAAAGTCTAAGCTACCCCTATACCTACCAAATTTCATCAATATCGATTCACTAGCTTAGGCATGAAAGCGTAACAGATAGACAGAGTTACTTTCTCACTTTTAATATTAGTATGGATGCTTTCATACACATAAGTGTCATACATAGATACGGTCATTGATACGGTTGTATAACTTGGAAAAGCCAATGTACTATGAAGGTCCCTACTATAGGTACGTTGGGGATATAGGTAGGTATCTATAGGTTAATTTTCATTCTGCCTATAGAGAACGGTCACGCGACGGGTATAGAAGTCTCCAATTGACCATAATAAGTGGCAAATTGGCAAAACCAGACTTAAATCCCCAAGGACTAAAGGCTGGTTTTGCAAATTAGATAGATAAGATAAGATAAGATAAACTTTATTGACAAATTAAACAAATTTTAAAATTACCGTATTAAGAATCTGCTTAATAAATTTAACAAAACACTCATTAATGTGAGTTTGTCCGTTTTAAATGCTTATTAATGAAAACCATTGTCGTACATAATGTATGCTTATTGTTGCTCACGCCGCTGTTGACCTTTACGCTCAGTTCGCTATTTAACTACTTCACGAGTTTACGATCATCTGCCACTGCTATATACCAGTACACGCGTTGTACAATGACGTGGTACGAAATGAAAACTGAAATTACATACAAATTACAAGTCACAAAAAATGCAAAGTGCAGAGCGCGTTTATCAACATTGACTTGACTTGAGATTGTTTGGTGGATTGGTGAAATGTGTATGTTAAATCATCCTGGCCTAACCCTCCAATGATAAAGACATGATTATAATTATGTATTTATTTGTACTTACTTGAGACTGAATGATCTTGGGTCGCTCTATCTTCGCAGCCCAAGCCAATGTCAATCTCGATTAACGGATGTGGAAGTGTCGCAGGCTCTCAGGGTTGTGAGATCAGGTGGCAGACGGGTTGTGAGATCAGGTGTCAGACGGGTTGTGAGATCAGGTGGCAGACGGGTTGTGAGATCAGGTGGCAGACGCTTCGTAGAATTCAAACCAAAAGATGGAAAAGGAGGTGACTTACAAGGTTATTATCCATATCGTTGTCGGTGGGAGTGCACACAAATATGGCTCTCTGCATTAAGCCCACAAAGCACCAGAATGCCTCCGCTTCACATTTTATTTCGCAAAGAACCGGAGCCAGCAAGTCACTCATGCCTTGTGTGTAACTGTAAATAATAAAATAATAAAAATTTAAAAAACCGACTGATGCCGAAAAGATCAAAAGAAACTTTATAGCAGGTGATACCCATAAATTTTCACCTGGTTTGAGATTTGCAAATGGGCACCGTCTGCTATAGTTTGTTTAAATCTTTTCAGCATCGATATATTCTTTTGTAATCGTCTTCTAATTTCCTGCATTTTGATACCCCACTTAATAATTGAATTGATTTTTTTTGAACGAATTTATTTTTTTGGCTTTTGTTCATATTTTATGGACCCAAGAACACTTGTGCAATAAATACTTTCCATTTGAGATATGAATCATTTAAATCCGTACGGTGGTTCAGAAGATATGAGGTATTAAAGAATATTATAAAAATACATACATACATAAAAGCTACCCTTCTTGGCAGTCGGGTAATTACATTAGGACAGCGAAAATATCGAATCATCTGTCTACAGTTATCATGACTTGTCCTAGTTATTTGGGACCGCTATGTCTTTCTCTGTCATACTTTCCTGTCACACGTCATCTCATCAGTTACTCCCTTGTCATAAGGATTTTCTTAAATCTTTTCATGGGCGACACTAGTGCAACACTCTCATCTCTGCCAAATGCCAAGTTGTCTTAAAATCATCACAATTACTCGTAGATCAAATAATTATGATAATGGGTTCATACTCTGGCATGTATATACTCATATTGAAAAAGATTCCGCGCGGTTCCCGGCAGAGTAGACTTTGGGCCACCCCTTCTCTTCCCATATGGTGTCGTACAAGGCGACTAAGGGATAGGGCTGATTAACTTTAACATCAGACAGATATGTACAGCCCAGACTCAGCCTCAGATGCATGGCTTGAGTCAACAATACTTAGTGCCCGGAATACGATAATAGCCTCACCCGCTATTATGTGAGACCGACTATAGATTGGTGAAATGTGGGAGTTTATTCACCTCTGCCTAACCCTCCGAGGATAAAGGCGTGATTATATATATGTTATATGTATGTGTGTGCTATTACCGTACGAGTATAAAAAAGATCTGAAAAATAACGCTTACCCTAGAATAGGATTATAAACAGCATAATTCAATAATATTTCCTTCATAATTTCTACATTATAATTATTCTCTCCAGCAAAGAACGGATTGCCTCTATCAGTCCTGACAACGTCCTTTTCTATAACACACTGAACTGTCTTCCAGAAGACTGCATGTTGTTCTGGAGTCATTTTCTCCAATCTCCTCGTAGTAACTTCCTCGTATTCTCTAGACCTAATCTGTAGTATTATTTCTCTTTCATCGTAAGTAGAATTGTAAGGATAGCAATGCAGTAGGAACGGCCACACTTCTCTTCTAAGCTCCTTGTCCAACCCTCCAAAGAAGATGCATTTTCTAAGGAATAGATCATCTTCGATCACCCCTTTCCCGTTCATTATTTTCCCGTAGAATAATTCAGGGGTAATCTTGGGAAGTTTCCCCTCTTCGGGGTGTTGCTCAGACTTCTGTACTTCTGGACGGCATACCATGAAGTGGCGATACGGCAGATTGGGCTCTTCAGAACCTGTGAGCAAATTGCCTACTTACGTTATAAAATCTTTAGATAGCAATCAATGCATGTTTTAGAATTTCTGCTAAAAGTTTTGAACTGCAGAACCACACCGGATTTTATGGCTGATAAAAAAATAACCAAATCAAGCTGATGGTCAATATTTATAGTTAAAGTTACTACTACATTTATATTGATGACCTTTATACCTGAGACTTCACCTTTGCTTACTATCAGGCGAGGTGAAGTCATATTGACGTGTCCTACATAAAAATCTAATTAAAATTTTAGATCTAGGTACAGAAGGATTCTCATTATGAGTTATAATACCCATTATTCATCTTATCATGCTTAGCTAATAGCAACCACATTCCATCTACTTTAATCATTTCTACATTAGCTGGCGACCTGAAAACGATTGCCCTAGTGATAAAATTGCAAAGCCCTACGTACTTTAAACGATGTTTTTATTTACCTGGTGTGAGTTTTATGTTGTGCAGCAAGGAGTGCCATCGGTGCAAGACCTGTGCCAAGTGGTCGAGTCCTCCATGATGAAAGTGAAGGATTTTGTACTGAGACTCTCTGGACGCGACTACGAGTTGACCGCAAGTGCAGTTGTCGTCGTTGAAGAACAGCCGCAAAGACCGCATTTGACTGAGGTCCACTGAGAACCTGATAAATGCAAATAAAAAATGCATAATGGTTAAAAGCACAGAATAAGGAAGTACTTAGGTAGTTGAGAAATGGAAATGTTCTATGTACAGTCAAGGTCAGAAATATTTTGACTATTAAAACTTAAAACTAAGGTATTAAAGCAAATCAAACTGTTTTTTACTTATTTAAATTGTATTATTGTCCGAATCAAAGATGTGTACCAAATATCAGGACAATCAGTCTACAGGAAGGGGGAAAATCAAAGATATAAAGGTGGTAGACAAGCACACGGCTCACTTGATGGAAAGTGGTGACCGTGACCTATGGACGTATGCAACACCTGGGGCGTTACAATCGCGCTGCTGACCCTATACTGTATTGAGTGTACCTACCTAACTCAGTGTACGTAATTCTGACACATTAAAGCAAATACATAAAATGCAGCATTACCTACTACCAATAGGCACCTACTACTAATCGATCTTGATTAAAGTTTTTGATTTCATGTATCATATATCTAGCTACCACGAAGGTATTTCCTACGGATTAAATGGATTATCGTATAAACACACACTGTACAGGCTTTAGTAACTAATTCAGTCGGAATCTAATATTATCAAAGTTGCTAACTCTGTTCTAATTTGACGTGAGATTGAGATTAACGGTACAAGTTTTGTAACATTGTTGTTACTAAGATAATTTGTTGTTCAAAGTTCAAAGCGAATTCCCTTGTTGTAAGTAGTATGGCAATGTGTATTTTTTGTAATCAATAGGATAATTTAGACTATAACAATAGTTCAATCATTAAGTTCAATCATTTGTTTCGGAAATTTTATAATCGGAATTCGTAATTACCTATGATATTTCGGATTATTATAAATTAGCTTTTACCCGCGGCTCCGCCCGCATAGATGTTGGTTATCGCGACCAAACATAGCATGTTGTGTCCATTCTCAAGGTCTAATCTGCCCCAATACCAAATTTCATCAGGTTCAGTGGTTTAGGCGTGAAAGCGTAACATACAGATAGACAGACAGAATTACTTTCGAATTTATAATTATGAAGTATGGAAGCTTGGATTTGGAATTGTATGGTTCAGTATCTTGAAATTCAGATTCTGACATTTGTAGTTACAAACATTAGGAATTTTGAGATCCGGGTTTCAATAAATATTATTAATGAAACATCGGATTTGTGACTTCCGGAATTTCGATACTCGTGATTGTGACTTTCGGAATAAAGTTTTTCGTATTTATGTAGTGTAGCCCTTGGAAACACCCATGCTTCTATCTTCCTAGGTACAATTCCGGTGTGAAAAATCATCAAGAAAGGTCGTCAAACTGAAGATGGTTACGATGTACAGGGCTCTGCCAACATTCTTGACGCCCAAACCCACGAATCAATCTGCAAGTCAGAACACCTAAGTACTAAACTAAGGTCTCTTTGTAATTACGATCTTTTTAAAATTTTATTGGCATTAAATGGGACTTTAATTCATGAGACATCACGTAGCTTACCATCATAATACAAGGTGTAATTAACTTTATGATAGACAAATAAGCCAAACATCAAATGGAAAACGGATTCCGGGCTCCAAAGATGTAAGCCTCGGATGTATACGGGATTATAGCTAAGGCAGTGATAAGTCTTTGATACTGGTACAAATATATAAAATACTAGAGGATCCGCCCAGGCTTCGCCCGTTGCGTATTTCAAAATCCCGTATCACCCCATTGAGCCCCCAATTTCTTCAGACATTTTTTTTTAATTTCTCGGCGTAAGAACCATCCTCGTACTGCAAGGAGTATTAAAAAAAAGAATTAGCGAAATCGGTTCAGCTATTCTCGACATTTGTACTTAGCAACACATTCAGCGATTCATTTTTATATTAGATAGAAGATACAATATAGAAGGAACAATGATGATATTTTCCGTACTAAAAAAGTATAAAGCCCTGATGACCTTTGATATTTGTGTGAGCCAGTACCACAGATAACATAATGTTAGTAAATGAAATGTCAAAGTTCATGGACTACAAGTAGATATTAGCGATATCTAAAGTCCGATAGCGGTAATAGCATTTCTCAGAATTTAATCTGCGTTAATATTCCCGAGGGCAAGAATACTAGAGGTTTTATATAGTTCGAGATCAATATTAATGACATTCTTAGAAAGGCGTGCAACAGGAATGTTATCGCCAACAGAAACAAGGACGCACAAGGGTAGAATTTCAAATTGCAGACCTAAATAAAGGGGTCTGGAGAATTTTCTTTGAGACTGGCATTTTAAAAGTCGGTGGCGTGCTTTTAATAATGCTGAGATTTTTATATGCCATTTAGGTGCCAGATATATGCACACGGCTCAATTAACAGACAGAGGTTACCCCAGCCTATGCTCGTATGAAACACCAGGGGCGTAACACTTGCATTGCCGATCTTGTTCAAATCTTCTGATGTCCTTCCTGAAGAATCAAATATTATAGTCGCTTAGGTGGGTAAGTCGTATACTTAGCAAGAGGACGCATGAAACTATGTGACTGAGTTTTTATCCTAAAAAGACACGTTTCGCACACAATTGGAAGAACAAATACACATAAATAGAATTTGAAAATGTGTATATTCCTAAGTATCTGGCTAACTCAAATATATATACTTTTGTTGCTACGTTACCTATATCGTTATCATATTTACTTACATATTCCGCTTTAACTTATTAATGCAATATTGTCTATGATAGTCTCACTAGACCACGATGGTAACATTGCATTTAAAAATGTATGAATGAACATTCACACCTAATAAGTTGCGTCGGTAAGATATGTTGTGGTGAAAATAGATAATTAAAAAAATTTAAGGACTTTCCTGTTGAACGAGGACATAGTGAGGAGGATTCAAGGTAGTGACTGAGGAGATGACATCTAAACAAGAATGTAAGGAGTTGAGTGTAGGTTGCACCGACCCCAAATAATTGACACGTGACAAGGATTTGTATCTAGAAAACTTGAGAAGGAAAAGAACCCGAGGTCTCGAAATATGTATTTAATGCGCCATTTTTTGGAAGCCTGCTAAGAACAGCGAACCCAATGACAAGTACAATTGTATTTAGGATGTAATCGGTAACTCCATGTGCCCATTACGAATGCTGTAAGCCTGTAGGGACATGAGTTCTGCTAAATAACTGAGATCTTTTAGTTATCGCAACCATCGAAAAGGAAAAATCTACGTACAAATATATAGCATGTTTATGTACTTGAACAAAGTGCATGGCGACCTTCATAGACATGTTATCACATAAGCGCACTGGAACGCCATACCTAATACGTAGGAATGTGTTGCATTATCTAATTAAGTCAAGCAGGCTGAACTTCTACAGAACAACTGACCCTATTTCGCAAAAAGAATAAGTGAATGTCCATTCTATCCAGATCACCATAGTGGAATAATTAAATAAAACTGCATGCCGAAGACCATAGGCAAAACAAAAACAGCGGACCCGCGGTGTGAATGTGGAGCCACGCCACTGACTTTGGCCTTTCGCTTACGTGTGCTGCTTGGCTACCCACATCTATAAGCACCTCTAAGATAGCTGCAATGTAAACAAAACACGACAGAAGAAGAAGAAGTACCTATTTCCTCTTATTCTATATTGAACTCGATTGAACCAAACGATGCTAACCACATTTCATTGAAAGGCCGTGGCAGGGTTTATAACCTAAGGCGCATCCACTCTTAGTGTAGGAGTAACAGCACCTTTTTTAATTTCAGCTACTCCAGCTTAGCTTGCTTGGGATAGAAGTGGATTTGCGTCGAAAATCGGCCAGGATACGGACCCGACACCTGTCGATCATCTCCTTCAACACTAAGTTACCGTCTTAATATAATTGAAAATGAAAATGAAAATGAAAAATAGTTTATTTGCATTATACAGTGTATTGTATTGTAAAGTATTAACCTATTTAGATACTGTGCAGTCCGTGTTTATATCTTCAAAAGGTACGCAGGTAATGTTGACTATTGTTGCCATAACTATACATAGACCACAAAACTGACATTCACCATTTTGATAAGTACTAGTTGTACAGACCTATACTAGTTACATATCTTGTGTCAATGAATGAAATTTGCGTCACTAACTGTAATTTAATGGACCTTGTGGGTACCATAAAATTTCTACCACTAATGTAACAGGTTGTAAGTAAATTTTTACAGCCAATAAAAATTCAGAACTTAGCTTGTTTTACAGTCGAACAATAACCGTATTCATCCTAAAATTAACATAAATTCATAAACTCGAGGTCCATAATTAAATATTCATGGAGTTACGCACTCACCTTCGACATTTCAAAGGAGCTCGCCTTTGTGGCACGGGAGAACTCTGTACACTGTCCGGAAAAGCCAGATTATGTTTTAAGGCTAAGAACTCTGGTGTACTCATCCAATTCGGATTTCCTTCGTCACATGAACTCATTGACAATGACCTAATAAATCTGTCACCCGACAGCGAATCAGGGGTCAAATCGACATTCTCTATATTTGGATTAGCAATCGTGATATTTACCGATGTCATCGACTGTGAGCGCACATGTTTATCATATATAAACACTATGTCTTTTGTTTCATCCTTCTCGTAACCATTGAACACATCATCTTTTACCGAATCTATAGACTTCACAGTAGGCTTAGAGCTAGAGGATAGTTCGTCTTGCGTGGTATCATTCTGGGTATATCTTGTATCATTCGATTTAACACTTTGTTTATCAGAGTTTGAGTTCAAGCTTGTTGTTTCTGAAGAATCGTAAAACGCTTGCTCGTTATTTGCATCCACTTTCTTAGTGTTTATACGTGATTTCGAAGTTTCCTTCAAATTCGCCTGTTTGCCAGTACAGACTAGTTCATCGCTTGGACTAGTTTCCACGGCCGAAGGGCATTTCCTTAGTGTAGAATTAGGGATCCAATTAAGAAAAAGTGTTGGTCGTTTTGCATTGTTATGTTGATCAGTGAAAACTTTAGTGGTGACTGTAAGGTACCCTGGATGATGCACGATATCCAGTTCATGCCTCGCAATAGTCGGTGGATGCACGCACACATTATTCTTACAAAACAATATTTCATTGTCGACGTAATCTGGAGGTTCTTCGTTGTCATCGAACTCCAAACCGAGGAAATAGCTAGAAGCACGTTTTAGAAGCTCTGGCAGCGGCATTTCGCTGCGGATATGCTCACATTTCCTTTATTAATACACGATTTATTTGTACTGCGACGCCTTATCACTTGAGACAGCCTCATTCAAGCAGAGCTGTATGTGTACTACGCGCATGTAAACACCTACACAGCTATGTTGATAACATTGTATTGATCGCCGCGAGAATAGAACCGGCTTGGACCAGCGTCACAGCTGTGCGACTCTGCAACTTGAACGGGTAACACGTGTCGATATTACTTAGTACTGAATATCTATTAATATTAAAAACGCGAAAGTTTGTAAGTCTGGACGGATGTTTATTCTCTTTCATATAAAAACTACTGAATGGATTTTCCTGAAACTTTACAATAATATAGCTTATACATCAGAATAACACATAGTTAGGCTACAATTATTTATAACAATAACCGATATTATAGCCATAAATAACAGACATCAACGCTGGCGGAACTGCGGGCAAAAGTATATTATATTTTCTTCGAATGTAAATGGAAAAATCATGTTAAGTGATTCTTACCTACTTGCATATTATAATAAGTCCCTATCCCGATATTCATTTCTTGTTGTTGGACTAGCAGCACTTTATCAACATTAGATAGTATAATTCCCCGGAGTTTACCAAAATATGTGTCTTGGTCTACGGTCTGTGTAGGTATCTAATTACGCTTATCTTAATTTGTTTATTTAAATTAAACAAAACTGACAACAACATTCCCCCAAAGAGAAATGACAATGACAAGACAATATTTAACAATATTATTCTGATTCTAAACCTCTTTGGTTAGGTATCCTTAAGAAGGAATAGGAGATTTATTTAAGTATTATCACAGAATAGATAAGTAGGTATAATGTATTAATGTAGGTTATATACCAACCTATATATCTAGTTAAGCGTAATTTGCTACGTAAATGTTAGGCAATTTGCTGGGTAGGTACTTGCTGCTTTGGTGCACCGTGCATGGGGCCCCCTTAGTGAACTGGAAGTAAGTACCTACCTACCTATGCTTTTAACTGGACGATCGATGCCCTAATGACCGAGTAAAGTAGCAAAATATTATATGTATAAGTAGTTAGGGTGAAAGAAAGAGATAAGCGATAAGTAATAGGAAGGGCAGTAATTGTGGATATTAAGCAACTTTAGAAATAAATGGCTTATTTCTCGCCAACACGTGAATGCGCGTTGAGCTAAAATCATGCTAAAATATATTTTTAAAATACAAAATATGTTGAGCGAAAATCGAACCTACGACCTTAGACTTAGCAGTCGAATGTTGTACCACTACGCTACAGAGGTCGTAGTTGTAAGTTTTCATGAAGTTGTTACGCATTCAGCTGCATTACTCCTCCTCTAATGTTTTCTTATTATTTCAATTACTTATTATTAATTACATAACTCTCTCGTCTCTCGCGTCTGTGGCAGCCTTCCTCCACATTGGCCGCAGTATATCAGTGTGATATGCAGTTTCTGCGTGATTTGCTGTATCACCAATCATCAACACTACTACGGGTGTGCTCGTATAAAAGAAAAGGCCATGCCATAGTTTTATAGACCTGTGAGGGCCGGATCTACCATATGGCATGGTTTAATGGGCTTAAGCCCAGGGCCCCGTAGATTTGAGGGGCATCCAGCTAAGTCTATTTAATGTAAAAAATAGACGATAACGAGAAAGATCCATAATTTTATTAAATTAAACAGATCTTAAACAAATCCTGCGATTAATCAAACCCATTCGATTTCTCACAATCATGTAAGTACATATTTATTTTCCTAGCCATCAATTTTCTTTGATTTACGTTAAAGGTTTCAAATGTGCTGTATTTCTTCATAATAACCCACAATTTCCATCTTTAATCTTATTAATTTATTTTAGAGATTTATGAAGAATACTTAACTACTTTTCCTGGCAACCAAATATCGTTGATGTTGACACAATATCTTGCCCTATATGAAATTCATGGTTAGATTCTCTAGCGTTCTCATAATAACAGCAACTTATTAGATACATCTTTCTTAGTTTGTAATTCATCAAAATTCTCTGCAACTCTAGGAAATAACCATTTTTCATGAATTGGTAGCCTAGACTTAATCAATCTTCTTAATAATAGCTATGCGTGGAAAATGCTCTTGTAGTTGGTTCTGCATACTCAGCTTGTATGGAGAACCATCTATAGGAGCCTTCTCCAAACACAGTTGGAGTCGGATTTCCGGGCTTACTGTGAAGCGACTACTCTATTATATTTTCTGTGAAGCACTGCCACCTGACCTCCACGAGTACAACCCACTTGGCACTAGTTTACCTCGCTATCTCCACCGCATAGTCGGGGCGTACCTGACGGAAAGAGCCGTGTTCTAACCATGTGCGACTGCCTCACTCAGCGAGAGATGCCGTGCGGTGTTCTGCAGGGATCGGTCCTAGGGCCGCTCCTGTGGAACATCGGATCGGATCTTCGCGGTGAGCTCGCAGACGGTGCCGCCGTCACGTGTTATGCGGAGGACACGCTGGTGCCGGCTAGCGGTGCTTCACAGCGCGAAGCCACCCTGAAGACCACGACTGCAGTTGCCCAAGTCGTAGAACGAATCCGGCGACTGAATCTTGAGGTGGCTCTGCACAAAATCCGGCCCTGAGACCTGTGCCTGCCTGCACTGGGACCTAAAGATAACTTCTTGGTCAATGCAATGCGTGCTAAGGCGTGTCATGATATTGCAATCGATGTCATCTGGTGCCAGAAGTAAATATCCCAGGCTCAGATGCCAGGTATTTAAACATGATCCGTGCGCTCGACCAAGTCCTTGGCAAATATTTCTACAGCTAGAACGGATATAATATGGGATATGTTGAGTTAATCGTCAAGTAGGTACCTACTTGATTTTAGATACATACATAAATTAACACCCACATTTCAGCAATCATTGCATTCGGTCTAACCTAGGTCGTGAGCCTATTACCGTATTCCGGGCAATATTGTTGACTCGAACCATGCATCTGAGTCTGAGCCCCTACATCAAGGTTCACTTAACGTTATGATAAGTAACAGGTTATTTTATCTAGGAGTGCCAACCGTACTATTGTAGTATCTATTGTACTGTACTTCGGGACTCCGTACTATATACTGTTGAAAAAATATATAGTACGCGAAAATATTATATTTCAGTGCAGTAGATCAGTTTTTATATTTTGTAAGTAAAAATAGTAAAATAAAAAAAACAGATCCCGTAAGGTAAAAGCGCTAATGTTGGACAGTAATCTAATAGTGGACACTTTCGAGAAAAAACCTAATTGTAAGAAAAGTAACTTTTTGATTTATAAAACTATTTACTTAAAAGACACCTTATGGTATATATAATACATGTTCAAAAATTCGCAACACTGTCTTAAGTAAATATTGAATTGGAGCCAGTTGTTTCTTAAGATTTTTTTTTGGGATTTGCAATAGATGTGATTTTTTATTTATTTATAATGATAGTAGAAATATGTTAGTATACAAAGATTTTATCTGCTGAAAATAATGTCTAAATTTTTCTTAAACAGTAAAACCGTTAAAATGTTTGATTTGTCCTTAAAGTGACTACCATTGGTGCTTTCAAATTACTGGGTTACGTCAGTGAATCCTTTTTCTTTATAAACACTAGGGATGTTACTCAATATCGTAAGTATAAAAACTAGTATTTATTACACATAATATGCCCCTACATTATTATGAGTAGTTAAAATTTAAATTAAATGCATTACACTACCATCTCTTCAGGGTTCTCAGGCGACAGTATATTTATGATGGACGATCTTCGAAGTTCTTGCAGGTAAATGCTGACTTGTCGCTGGGATCCGTCTTATCACCTACTCTCTTTCTACTGCACATCAACGACCTGCCATCCACCGACAACATTCACTGCTATGCAGACTATAGCACCTTTTATGGTATCTGATCTGCCATCAAGCAGAGTCCGACCATTGTACATGTCTATAATGGTGAACCTCTTTCCTGAGACTTTGCCTTCAGCTAACTAGCGGGTGAGGTGAAGTCAAATTGACTTGAACTACATAAAAAAGTGACAATAATTTGATTTCTTGATTGTTTTTTCTAGTTTTAGCGAATTATCGTATATCTGAGGGTCTTTTTACACCTTCGGCTTCAACTTCGGATTCGGCCGAAGGTTTTGATGAAATCCTCGGCTTCGGCCAGAAATGCACCTTCGGTCGGACACTAACATAGTTAAAGGTCTATAAATCAAAATTGTAGTATATGAATATCATTTCAAAATAAATGCGTTCAATGCAGTTCGTTCGATACAGAGATGTGTTGGATCGGGTAACGCGCGAGAATAATAACAATCCGTTATTAACAGTTGTTTAATTGCGAATCATACATGAATACAATAAAAAAAATTTTATTGTCCGTTTGACACATATATAAAAACGGCAATAGTGCTGTACCACTGATAATAGTGATGTGCCTATCTAACACTCCTCCTCGCAGCACTATTATAGGAGTCCAAGCTTGCCTCTCAGACTGGATAATCGAGGCCCTGGCAGTGGCTTAGTCAGAATGTCCGCCTCCATATCTTCAGTAGATATGTACTTGACTTTCAGTACTCCTTCTTTGATACAATCTCGAATGTAGTGTACCTTGAGATCTATATGTTTTGATTTCGGGGACACTATGGGATTCTGGCTCAACTTCAGTGCAGCTTGGTTGTCATTCCAGATTGTTATTTGTCCGAAATTAACACCGAGATCTTTGAATAGCGACCTTAGGTGTACTGCTTCCTTTGCGGCTTCGGTCAGAGATGCGAATTCCGCCTCTGCTGTAGACAGTGCCACGCTTTTCTGCTTTTTAGATGCCCAGCTTATGGCTGCACCTGCATACTTAAAGCTGTATCCTGAGCAGGACTTACGGTCTATTTTGCATGCGCCCCAGTCAGCGTCAGCCATGCCTTCAAGCGGCTTCTGTGTGCTAGTGTATGTCAGGCCAATATCCATCGTACCCTTCAGATATCGTAAAACTCGCTTTGCCGACTTGTAGTGTTCGTTACCAAAACAGTCGTTAAATCTGGATAAATAGTTCACGGCGTACGATATGTCGGGCCTGGTGGCTACTGATAAATACATCAGGGTGCCAATTAGCTTTCTAAATGGTAAATTATTAGTTAATTTATTTTGTTCTAAATTTAAATTTGCCTCCATTGGAGTAGTAACAGGATCAGCTTGCTAGTGCCAAAGGGAAAAAAAAAAAAAAAAAAAACAGGATTACATTCTTCCATTTTGAAGTTCTTTAATATTTCTTGAATGAATTTCTTTTGTGTCAGTTTTATTTCTTTTTCTCCATATGTTATGTCAATCCCAATAAGGCGTTTAGGTCTTCCCAAATCCTTCATTTCAAATTTTTCATTTAACATCTTCTTAATTTCAGCGAGCTTTCTAGGGCAGGAGTAGGCTATGAGCAGATCGTCGACATATATGGTGATTATTACCTTCTCTCCCCCTTTCGCCATTATGTGGACACAGGGATCAGCTTTAGATGCTTCAAATCTCATCTTCTTAAGCTCTGTATCTAATTTAATATACCACTGTCTTCCAGCCTGTTTTAGACCATAGAGAGCTTTTCTCAGGTGACATACTTTTTCTTCCTCTATGCTTTTTATGTCTTCTAGCATTGTCTTAGCCTTGTCGTATAAGGTAAAGTTTTCTTCGTCACACGCCTCTACCATAATCTCTGCAACATATTGTTCAATATATTCTGGTACTTTCATGAAGATATTTTCGTCTAATTCTCCGTTTAAGTATGCTGTAGTCACATCCATTTGGTTTAGCTCTAAGTTCTCTTCTATCGCTAATCCTATTACAGATCTGATGGTACTTAACTTTGTTACAGGTGCGAACGTCTCATTGAAGTCAATCCCGGGACGTTGGCCAATTCCACGAGCTACTAGTCTGGCTTTCTTTGTTTCTCCACCTTCAGGATTCTGCTTATTCTTCAATACCATCTTGTTGTCTATTACCTTCATATCTTTTTCCTTCTTTACAATCTTCCATGTTCCATTCTTGATATGTGCTCTTATTTCTGCTTTAATAGCTTCATGCCATTCTAAAATGTTTTCGTGTTCGGTCTCTGCTTCGCATAAAAAAGTCAGGTCATCTTTATCTCTTTCATCTGATGGTTCATGATATTCATCAGAGGAAGATTCTTGGTTTAGCACATAATCCTTCTGCCAGACTGGATTTCTCCGTTCTCTCTGTGGTCTAGAGCTTTCATTTACCGAGATTCTAGTGTTCACTGCCTCTTCACTTGTACTTTCTGTGATTTCAAGTTCTTCCGGAGCTGTGTCTGCAGGTTTGGAAATAGGTTGTGGAATGAATTCAACCTCTACTACAGGTGAGTTTTCTTTCTTCTTTCTTTGCTTTTCATTTTTATTCTTATTTGTGTTCTGTCTAATGTTCTTTTCTTTTTCAGATTGCAGCGGTTCCTGTTTGTTGAAGAGATCTTCATATTTTTCGTCATAATCTTCACCATTGCTTGTGTAGAACATCCTGTCGATGATTTTCACATCTCTGCTAATTACTATACTTTCTTTTTCAGGAACATAAATGCGAAAACCCTTTGCATTTTGTGCATAGCTCATAAAAACTCCTTCAGTAGATTTTGGTGTGAATTTTCCTTTTCTATGCTTGTCAAGAACAAATGCTTTGCTTCCAAATACCTTCAGATGGTTTCCAGATGGAGTGCGCCCAGTCCATTTTTCATAAGGTGTAGATCCCTTCAGGGCTTTTGCAGGACTTCGATTGATAAGATAGTTTGCTGTGTACACCGCTTCAGCCCATAATTTTAGTGGTATGTTTCCTTCTATCATTAAGCAACGGGCTTTGTCGAGCAGTGATCTATTCTTGCGTTCACTCTGTCCATTTTGTTGAGGTGTATATGGCGCTGTGAATCTCCTTCTGATCCCATTTTGTCTGAGAAACTCATCAAATTCTCTATTTGAGTATTCGGTGCCATTGTCCGACTGGAAACTTTTTATTTCTTTATTATGGAACTTCTCCACTTTGCTCTTGTATTCTTTAAATTTCTCGAACACTTCGTTTTTATGAGAGATGAAATAAATGCAGCAATACTTGGTGTAATCATCCAGGAATGTCACAAAATATTTAGCGCCGGCCAGTGTTTCAGTATTTATGGGCCCGCAGACATCACTGTGGATAAGTTCCAATGCCTGCGTTGATTGTGGTCCTTCTACAGAAGCAAACGGCAGTCTGGTCATTTTTCCTTTTATGCACACTTCACATGCAGGTAAGCTTTCACCTTTCAGCTCTAGGCCCTTAATTAAATTTTTATTTGCAGCCAACTTCAGATCATTCTCATTCAGGTGACCGAGTTTTCGATGCCACATTTCAATGTTGTGCGAACTTTGGACCATATTTGCCTTTTCTTCTTTAGTCTAGTACAAGACATTTTCTTTTTCAGCGGTTAAGGTTATTTCCCCCTTATTGTCCTTAATGTATGCCTTATCTTTTGTGAATAGAACACTATATCCTTTTTCAGTGATTTTTGCCACGGACAGTAGGTTTGTGGCTAGAGCTGGCACATATAGTGTATCATTGAGGTTGTAAGTGTCATTATCAATTTTTATTTTGACTTTTCCCTTACCTTCTATTTTTGTGGTATAGCTATTTGATGCTAGCCTCAATGATCCAGTCTCCGAGGAAATTTTTTCGAATTTGTCCTCTTGACCGCACAGGTGGGAAGTACAGCCGCTGTCCAAACACCATCTGTCGGCAGCTGTGATTGACATACATGTAGGTGTAATGCTGAAGTTCTTTTCTTGAATTGATGATTTTTGGTTTTATTGCTCCAACATTCTTCATTAGTATGGCCCTTCTTCTTGCAGATTTTGCAGTATTTTCCCTTCTTTTTGCTATAAAATGCGTCCTCACTGTGTTCTCTTTGGTTGTCTGATCCTTTTCTTGCTTCACTTTCCTCTAATATTTTTATTTTTAATTCTTCTGGTTTTGGTAGTGTGTCCCTTGACTCCACTGCGATGCGGAAATTTTCATAAGATGCAGGCAAACTATACAGCATCATAATGCTTAGGAGGTCGGGATGCAAGTCTATATTCATATCCCCTAGCTTATCGACAATGTCCATGAATTTATTCAGATGTTCACGGACATCACCACTTTCTTGTTTTTTTAATATAAGTTGTTAAAGCAAAGTCGCCTTCCTGGCTGGTCCCGTACTCTGGTAGATATTTTTTAATTTGTGCCAGAGTTCGTACGAGGTCTTGCTTCCTTTTATTTGTTTTAGTTCTGACGGCGAGATAAGCAGCAGTAACTCCGAGCGTGCCAACAGGTCTTTTTGAACAAATTCCCGCTTTGCTGTTTCGTCGCTAGGTTCGGTTATTTCGCCGCTCGCATATCCCCACAGGCCATTTTTTATTAATACAGCCTGAGCTTGGAGACACCACGTATCGTAATTTTCTTTTGTAAGCGCGTCGATACGATGGTACGCCGCCGATGTACTCATCTTCGCTTTTTCTCGCCGGTTCTCGCAAACCACGCTCTGCTACCAATTGTTGTATCGGGTAACGCGCGAGAATAATAACAATCCGTTATTAACAGTTGTTTAATTGCGAATCATACATGAATACAATAAAAAAAAAATATTGTCAGTTTGACACATATATAAAAACGGCAATAGTGCTGTACCACTGATAATAGTGATGTGCCTATCTAACAAGATGATTCATCGATTTGTCAAATTTATTTGGATTTTAATGATGTCACCTTCACAGAACAGAAAAAACTATTAGAAGTGTGATAGGACAGATTCAATAGCGGAACCAATGTCGCCAAACTCACACATACAACCAGATAATAATACGTTGCACTACTAGTAAACAATTGTTTTGATTGGTCGTATATCTTTAACACCAAACTAGCCTAAAATATGCACACTGCAAAACGAAAACATACCTTATTAATTCGCTTTAGTGATTACTTTTATATAGATAAAAAAAGGAATTTATGACGTTTTGTATCTGAATCAAACTTGCTTCTCACTCTAACTCTATTCCGAAAAAGTTCAACTACTCCCCAACAGATGTCCGTTTATTTTAAGAATGTTATTTTAAACGGTTACGGGTAAATACGGTTGATATTACTTTGAAGTATTATCTCTCTCACTCTAACTATCTTACATTAACGCTAGAGCGGTGACACAAAATTTTGGCAATATCGATAGATTTGAAATTTGTTTTCAAAATGTCAAAGGATTCAAAACGCTGTTAGTAATTATAATCTAAGAGTACTAAAAAGAGGGATTTTATAGCTTGTTAAACTGTTTTTTTAAACTGTTTTTTAAGACGTCGAACTACGTATATACCTATTTAATTGAAATAAAACAAGTGTCCATTTATAGTAGATATTTTATGTAACTGTTGCAAAATAAAAACGTTTTCACACTATCCGGCGCATCCAATATCCGATATTAGTGTCGGCTCCGATATCGAAGGAAATAAAATAAAGTAGAAAAAGAACTTGATACTATGTTGAAAATAATTGCTAGGATATTTTTTCTTCTTTTCATCCAGTCTGTGCGATAGAGCAAATGGCCGAATCGGACCGATTTTATTGAATATATGTGGAAACAGCACGTGGTGACGGCTATCGGTGTCAGACACCAAATTTCAGAAAATGTGAAATCGCTTCAAGGATACTTAAAATACGAGTGCGGGTATTTTACAGTATCAGACGGGTGTTTTAAGACCATTTTACGAGCAGTTTCATACACTACTTTGAAATAATTAATTTAATTTGCATAAAATGAGAATTTTTTATTTTTTATTTTTTTATTATTAAAATTACATATCATTACAAAATGTATTGATGTATTTGCTGATCGCGTATGCATGTTGCGCCGTGTTCACAAACTAGAAAATATCCAGCTGGAGTTGGTCAATTCGGAAGTTTATATTTTTGTATGTTTGTACGCGCATAGCTTCGTCATGTGTAGACGAATTTGCAAAATTCCTTCTTTGTTCGAAAGAAGATTATTCCGGAATGATACCATTTATTTTTTGTAAAGATCCGATAAAGGGTTTCAGAGAGAGACCACGAAACACTTCAATAAATACCAGGAAATCAGCAGTAATTGCTGCAAACGCATATTATTGCTATGTCTGTCTATGCCACTACACATCATAACATCACACGCCCGTATCCTTTGAATGGGTATGCAAAACTGTTCTCAATGTTCCGTGATATTTAAAAAAAAAACAATAAAACCATTTGACAAAAGTTTATAAATATTTCTAAAAAAAAGGAGATATCGATAAAGTTTGACTAAATGAATAGCGAAGAAAGTTTTAGAATAAATAAGAATGACATGTCTATTGTGTGTAATCAAAAACAAGCTTTATTGATATGTGGTAAGGTTGATTTTTTATTTTATTTTATTTCTTTGCATTTCAATAAGATTAGTTATAAATTCTGCTATATCCTGACTTATCGATGGTATAAAACGCCTCCATTTCGAATATTTATGCTCCTACTATCATTGGTGCACTGCAAAATGGTCCAGTAAGGTATATTTCTATTAAATAGTATTAAATAACACACGGTCCAAAACTGTCAAATTCACGTGATGACAGATACGACTGAAGGAAGGTTGAAATTGTAAGGTCTTGCAAATCTCCGCATAACAATGACACGCGTGCCACGCCTACTTCACACTTCCATCGCTTTTCTGTTCCGTGGTCACCTTACTATGAAGAAAATGTCATTTGTGGCTTTTAAAAGTTTTGGCGCGAACGCGTGATGGGGCGCATCGCGGTATTATTTTATTTTCTGAAATTGGTGTGAATTCGAGTATTTATGCATAAAATTTATAGATTTTTAGACATAACGTCTTGGACAACCACGTGGACAACTCACACCAGTGTAGGGAAGTGGCATATTACAGCGAATTGTGACTTTTTGTGTTTGTTCCAAATCTCTTTAGGGAGTTTTTAGTAAGTTCCTCTCAACTTTACTGAGGCAGTAATCGTCATTCAACGTCATCGTCATTGAAGTCATTATCATTAACATCATCATCATCAATAAATGAAGATACACAAACAAATGAAGACATGGCTTAAAGGTCTTGTTACCATGCCAAAAATATTAATAAAAGTGTGGCTTTTAAAAATGATTCGACTGTAACACTAAATTTTAAATTATTAATAATGTTTTTAACATAAATATTACCTACCAACAAAGTGAAAATAAACCTAACTAAAGAATATGCAAGCCGACTATGGCACTAATCTTTAATAAAATGTTACCATAAACGCAGCAAATCATTGTAGGCGTGGAAAGGAATGAACTTTATTTCCAAAAAATCCGCTAGACGGCGTTTCCATTGCATAATTAATTGACGCATGCGCCACACATTGCAATCAGCTGTCAGAAAGAACATAATCACGTAAAAAACAAAATTATTTGTGTCTTTAGATAATTCCCGTCAATATGGCGGGGCAAAATCCAGGTTCGCCGACTGACTTTCAATATTTTTATGAGGATGAAGTGTATAAAATCAACAATCGCGGTCAAGTGGTCTTCGGTCTGGTACTCGAGAATTATGAAGCCAACTCCAGCGACCAAGAGAGCGACATTGAAACACCTATACAAAAAGGCGAAATTCGTGTTGTCTGGCATCCTTCCGGCACCGAGCGAGTCATATCCGAGAAGTCGGTAAGCAAGGAGTATAGCAAAAAAATATATTTCGTCTGGTGCGGCGTTCGTTACTTGTGCACCGTTGTAAAAAATAAATCATACCGTTACTTAATACGATACGAGAATTAAACGCTTAAACCGTGCGTTGCGACTTTTCGTGAATAATACATGATATGCCCTTGAATCTGTTTATGGAGGGTAACACTAGTTTATTTCAATAAACTACCCACAAGCTTCTCTGTATCATCATAGCATGTGAAGATATTATGGTTAAGATATGCACCAAATTCATTTCATTGCTCGCCCATGAGCTAATTCCATTCTTTACTTACTTTGCTATGCACATATTTGTTAAGAACATGTCCAATTGAGGTCTTTTTCGCTCAATAAACATGAGGACCATTACTTTTTCAATGATGTTAATTTGAGGTTAAATTCCCTTGGATAGCCTTGCTAAAGGTATCCATAGCATGAATTATTATTCGACAAATTGTTCCAGCTATTTGTAAGGTTTCCAAAACTACATGAAGAAACAATATGTCTGCTTCTTATTCCTGCCCTGGCTTTTGTAACTTCAGGGTTACCAATTTGGATTACAAGCATATGTTACCATCACAAAATACTGGTCTGTCTTAGTTCTATAAGAGTTCTCTTGTTTCTGCAGGTTGGCTTAGCAGATCGCTCATTGATGCCAGGAGATGTTGTTCGACGTCTAATTGCTGGCAAAGATACCCAAAGAGGCTACTGCAGGGACATTATTATGACAGCTGCGCTACAAATAGTTGGCACAAAACATGTGATACCAAGTGTTGCTAGTGAAAGATTGCAGCCTTTAGAAGAATTCACTCCTGATTTAGCAGTCTGCCTTGATTCTTGGGTTGGGACCTCCAAGGTGAGTAGCTTTTTAATTTAGCATTGTAAGTTTTTTTCAGGATTTGTTTTATTAATTTAATAAAATGAAACAAAGAGAATGATTCTAGAAAATTAAATAGAAAGTAAGTTGGCGAGTTGATCCACCTCACATTGGTCAGGGTCAACCTTATCTTGGTCAGGGTTGAACATATACAGGCATTCTTCTTGATGTCCTTCAAAATACAAGAGTAAGACAGAGGAAGTGATACAAATATATGAATATATACACAATATATACATATATATTTTTTTATCACAGGGAAGTGTTCGTGGCGTACAATGCCTCAAAGCTTAGTCACAGCTTGTTGGTCTGTTTCTCTACTAAATAGCTCATTAATAAAAAAGTACAAAGGAAACTCAATATATCTAATGGTAATATTATAAGGCTGATGAGTTTATTTGGTTAGTTTCTAATTAAAAATCTGCCTCAGTAGGGTTAGTTTCTAATTAAAAATCTGCCTCATTTGTTGACAACTGACAATATTTGTGATAGTTTTAAAATGTCATTGTCTATTAGCAGAAGCTGTAAATCAACAAATAGTTCAATGAACCCATCTTACCATCTGCATTTACCTATTCATTCCTAGTTCATAAGAATAAGAATAATAATTGAGTGATCAATACGCATTAATGCCTATCAGGTACATTTGGCCTTGTCAGTTTTATGCTATACATACTACTGGTAGCAGTGTTAAGCACTTTTGCTGTGCAGTTTTATCTGTAAAGCTAAATTATAAAATCAGTAAAGTCCTTCTCACATAGCATGACCAAGAGCAACCGGATACATTTTATATGTATATGGGCTACGTGGGTGAGTGTGTCTGTAGTGTATTCAACACAAGAAGAGCCACTCAGGTAGCCAATGAAAATCTTTGAAACCCCATGTCACCCCCTTAACCGTGACCGTATACAGAACAGGGTCACAAAACTAAGACAATATTAACAGAAGCCTGGAAATTAATCAAACAAAATGGTTAAAAATTAAAATGTACAAAGGTGAACAGTTTTAACAAAACTAGGTTATTCTGCATTCCATTCTTGACTTTCAAAATATAGTTAATACACAGTAGATTGGGTAATTGTGCATGGATGGCTAAATCTAAAACTACAAGCAACAATACTTAATGATATTTATTTAATTTCTATCTAATACATAATAGTTATTTGAGCTTATAGCATAGAACAGAAGACTCCTGCACTTCAAAACATATTCATGCAAAATGACACTTCTAAATGACATAGACAAGGCGTGGTTAACATCTGCATACATAGATGAATCCTGCAATTAATCAAATTGTACAGTTATATAAAAAAAAATACACACATTTCTAAAGTAAAAGTAAAAGAAAAAAAACGAAAGAGTTTATATCTTTTATTAATTATTATATTGTTAAACATGGTAAAACAAATTGAATAAAACCACACTGTCATCGCATCAGACTGATGAATTGTTAATGAGTTGTTATTACGTCGGCACCCAATTTCAAATTCACGCATAACTTATTGTATATTGCAACAGTGGTAGCGTACGACGGTATTCCCTTCCCAATTAAGCAGTCTGACTGGTGAAGTACCCTACCTCCGCCCTACAGAATACCGCGGCCATAATATCGTCGTGTTGTGTTCTCGGCGGTGAGTGGGTTAGCCAGAGCTTACTGGAGTGTTTTTGTGCTGTCAATGGGAAGACGAAGGGCTTGTCGCACTGAAGACACAGAATCTCTGTTCTAATAAATAGCATATAAGCTTTTTGCCATTTGACCAGATGCCAAATGCACGTTGTTCCAATATTCAATTCAATTAACAAGTAAAATGAGTAAATTTGTATAATCTCTCTCTCTCTCTCTCTGGATGTGATCGAATCCGGAACTTCTCATTTATATCGATGCAGTTATAATATGTACTGCTATAATTTGCCTCTGTTTTTTAGTGTATTTTAATATATACCAACTGATGCCTGACGCTTCGCCGGCGTGAAAGTTTTGCCCTGTTCCCTCTACCCAGGGGATTTTTTTTTATTTATTTATTTAAGTCAACAAACAGTGTTCATAATAATGACTAACATTATAATTTTTATACATATGACACCAACATTGTCAACTCCATATTACTAAAGAATAATTTTTAACTAAGTAATCAATGAGATGGAGATGAATAAAGAGTTAATTAACTGTTATACTAAGATCTCCCTAAGAACAGGACGCCTACTCTGAACAGAAATGATACGATAGAGCAGTGACTGTTTCACACTAAAATTTACTTTATGTAAAAGACACACGACACTAGCCATCGCAAAACTTAACTTCTCAGAGCAGACGACCGGGGTAGACTTTTTTAAATGTGGGTATCTATTATGTCTTAACATTCAGGCAGGTAGAAGCATAAATGTTTCTCTTTTAAATGTGGCAGCACTACTGTGCATAATATCAATGGATACAAAGTGCACATTATAAGTATCAGCGAGCCTGTATAGAGGCGAACGTTTGCCGGCATTAGTGCGGCAAGATGTTGTAGCAAACAAACGATGTGGTCTACGACAGTGAGTTCTGTAAGCACACAATTTATTATTCAGTGAAATACAATCATATCTATTATGACATAAGTCGTACAACATCATAATTTCAAGATGTGTTCGTCCAGACTTAAGTGTGGGCAGTTTATATTTATCTAAGAGTATATCGTAAGACATACGGCTACGGAAACATCTAAAATGAATGGCACGTAAGAATTTCTTTTGAACCTTTTCAAGTGCGTTTATATATTTGTCATTATACGGGTTCCATACACATACAGCATATTCTAATTGTGATCGTATTAATGATTTGAAAATATGAAGGAAGGTTGTGGGTCGTGTGAAGTCTTTACAAGAACGCATAGTGAATCCATAAAGCTTATAAGCTTTATTAAGTATGTTATTAATGTGTTTATCTAAATGTAATTTTTTATCAAGAATGACTCCAAAATCTTTAATGCAGTCAACAGAATCAAGAGTTTCACCACATAACTTGTACGAAAATTTAACAGTATTAGTTTTTTTTGTAAATGTTATGGCCTTGCATTTATTTAGACTAAGTGAGAGCTTGTTATTTATACAATAATTAGAACACCTGTCAAGGTACTCTTGGAATTTTTGAGCGTCTGTTAAATTTTGAATACTATGGTATACTTTTAGATCATCTGCATATAATAAAAAGTTACAAAACTTAAAACACTCATGGATATCATTTATGAAAATGATAAAAAGCAGAGGACCCAGAATGGATCCTTGCGGTACCCCAGAGCTAATAGGAACGAATTCAGACTCATAACCATTAATCATCACTTTTTACGTGCGATTGGTTATGTAAGACCTAAACCAACGCCACAAATTCCCTCTGATACCATTGAAGGCAAGTTTTTCAAGAAGTTTTTTATGGTCCACCCTATCAAAAGCCTTCCGAAAGTCAGTATATATACTGTCTGTTGTTGTTTTCTATCTAGGGTTTCAAATAGGTGAGTTACATAAATTAATAAATTAGTGGCTGTTGATCGCCCTTGAACTAAGCTATGTTGTTGTTCTATTATAATAGTATGCAGCAATGCGTAGATCTTATTATGTATCAATCTTTCGAAAAGTTTTGAGAGAGTAGACAAAATTGATATAGGTCGGTAGTTCTCAATATTATTCTTGCTACCACCTCTATGCACGGGTACTATTCTTGCAGATTTCCACACACTTGGAAAAGTTCCTTGGATCAAACAACAGTTAAATATGATGTGCAAAGGCCAACACATTGATTCAGCAGTTTCTTTTAAAAAATTTGGTAGTATGCCATCTATGCCAGCACCTTTACTAATATCGAGCATGCGAAGTTCTTTTAATACATCATATTGCGTTATATGTATATTACTTATTATCAAATCAGAACTAAGATTATCTGGTATAGAATCAATATCAAAGGTATCGTCAACATCAGAAGGTTCAAACACCGACAAGAAAGAATCAGAAAACAAATTACAGATCAGCGAAAGAATCACTTGCAATTGTATTTTTATATGACATAGAGTTAGGTAAGTCACCATTGTTTTTAAGATTGTTGATGTAAGTCCAGAAATAATTGATATTGTCACGTATACTGTCTTGCACCTTATCCAAGTATCTCCTGTAACAAATTTTGGATTCTATTTTAAATCTCATTCTAATGCAGCTGAAAACCAGTTGGGATAAGTAGATTTTGTTACGATTTTAGTGGGAATGCACTTCCTAATTATGGAGTAGATAGTTTCTTATAAAACAGCAACAGCGTTTTCAGCAGATTGGCCTTCTAACAGGTTAGTCCAGTCAACATTATCGATTTCGACCTCTTTCTCAGTCTCAGACGAATGTTGTAAGGCTTTCTCAGTTTCTACTACAAACTCTTTCACCACAGATAGTGATTTATGAATTTGGAGGTTATCGGCAGATAGCTTTTTCATATTTGCATTCAAATTCTCAATGTCGATGTAATTTGCGATAACTGTTGAGACAGGGCGGAGGTTATGGCCTCTGCGACGTAAATATTAATATTTTGAGCAATTTTATCATTGATTGATACTAGGTGTTGTTCAAATTTTTTCTCAATCGAGCTAAGTACATCGTCATAATCCAATTGTTTACGTTTGCGTATATTTACGAACTCCTTCCTATCAGTTCCCTTCGGAATATCAGGATCTGATGCATAGTGAGCTGGTGGTGTTCGTTTCAGCGACATGCCTGTCAGTAGAAATTCCTCTCTTTCCCGTAAACAGGTTTTAGTATGTGCACAGGCAACGCTAGACAAAGACGCGAGGTATTAAACTCGCCACTATTAACGACACAAAACGCCACACAGACCAAGCTTCGCACTTATGCAAAGGGGATTAGAGTTGTTTTTTAATACTCGATACGAGTAAAATTGTAAGAATAAACGTAGCACTACCACTCTCGTCGACGTACGAACGAGGAATCTGTCCTCTTGTTAAAAACCTCTAGTCTCAGTAGTACGGTTGTTTTGTCCGGCCCCGAACTACTGATACCAAAAAAGTCTCAATAGTACGGCTATGACGTTAAACCGAACTAATGTGACTTAAAAATTATCAGTAGTCCGGTTAAGGATGTTATATTTATAAGAAAGACAAAAAGTATTAGGAAACGAAATATTTTATTTAATATATATTATACTTGAACAAAAATAACTTTCTTTAAAAAAAAAACAAAGTGTTCTTGTACTTAACTTCATTCACTACCTACTCATATTTAATGGTATAAATAAAAACTAAAATAATTTTCTTTGTAAAAAAAAAACATAACCTCTTCTTCTGCTTAACTTCCCTTCTTACTCATATTAGGATGCTATATACGCTGCAATTTTATGTAAATATGTTTCTGTTGATATTTGCTTTGTTACGAGATGCAACTTACAATTTTGGATAAAAATTTCCCGGTCAATATCCTTTTTTGCCCTTTTCGACATTATCTTCATTCCAAATTTTTTTATTTGATCTTTACTAATGTCCGTAGATACGCTAAAACCACCTTGCTGAATACTACTATGCATAGCTAAAGTAAAATTTATTTCGCCCACCACTAACCGAACTACAGTTATAGGCTCAACAGTTCGGTTTAACGTCATAACCGTACTATTGAGACTTTTTTGGTATCAGTAGTTCGGGGTCGGACAAAACAACCGTACTACTGAGACTAGAGGGTTAAAAAGTTCCCTATGTTTTATTCCAGACTACTATTCTACCTATTATTCATCCAGATCCGTACAGCCATTAGAGTGTGATTGAATAACTAACATCCAATTATCTGAACAAATTTTCACATTTAAACTATTAGTAGGATTTATCTGAACAATACTCTACTTGCGCGAATTAAAGGAAACTTAATTAAAATAAACCGATAAGCACTCACGCAAAACAATCACAAAACATTTTCGCCATTGTTTGTTAAAACCCATGGCCGTTGTAAGTTATAGGAAGGGTGTTGAGCACCTAGTTCAAAGTGTAGTAGAATAAACCATTTCATTTTTTTTTTCTGTCATATCCATTAAAAATGTTGCGGATCGTCAATTTTATGATATAAATAATATAATTAATATATAATATATAATATACATTACGCACAGTCAGGTATTAAAGGAACTTCATCCCACGCACGCTTAAGCTGTGGAATGAAGTCGCAGCGGTGGTCTTTCCATGCAAGCGACTACAATATGGGGTTCTTCAAGAAGGGTATTAGAAGGTCTCTAAAGGGTCGGCAGCACGAGTGTGACGCCCCTGGTATTGCAAACGTCCATAGACCACGGTAATCACTCTCCACCAGGTAGTAAATAAAAAAATCGGTGGTACGACGTATTTGTTGACCACGTTTTGTAAAACAAGGGTTTCAGTTCACAAGATGTTGAAATTTCATTTGACTAGCGAGTATTCCAAAATTACAAGTGGTAATCGATTGGCGTGCTTATGTACTTAATTAAGTACATCTCGTGCGGGTCATGGACGTAGACTACCAAGGGTATTCACGCAACAACACGGAACTGCGTGTTTTTTTAGGACAAAGGTACTTGCCCACTTAAACTAGTCCATATTGCGTTCTAACTACTATTTGAGGTTAATTGTTTATTTACGCTACAAAGAATTTATTCGATTATAGATAAGAGAATGTAAAAACATATTAAAAACACTTGTACTTTTTCCACTATATGTATGGAACTAGTGTTTTCAATATGTGTAGCAACAAATTCCACCAAATGCAATCAATCAACTTTATAAACATACATACATACATAAATTCACGCCTTTATCCCCGAAGGGGTAGGCAGAGGTGCTAGCACCCACATTTCGCCGGTTTATGTTTTGGTCCCAATGTAATAGGTGGCGAGCCTATTGTCATTAACTGGGCACTTATAAACCTGCGATAAATACACACATAACTTCGAAAAGCATTGAAAAGTCATTAGTGTGTGACATGGAAAACCTGGGATCGAACCCGAGACCTCGTCTCAGCAGTCCATTACCCATACCACTAGGCTACCGCGGTACAGTATAAACAATGTAAATTTTCTAGGACTTATATACTACTTCGCCCTAAAATGTGCTCTATACGCGCAGAATGCGTTTCTTGTGAGTCTTTTGAGAATAGTAAGGGGTGTTACGACGATTGACGACATCAAATTCACCGATCATCGATTATTAGAAAAAAATTCTTACTTGCCAGGGCCTCGTTTGACTAGCGACCTGGGTCCAAGGATACATAGGAACAGAGACATCCAAAACACACTGACTGGAAATCGAGCTGGTGACCTCTGATGTAACAGTAGAACTCTATACCCCCACGCCATACAATACAAGTCGTGAAAACATAGCTAGTCTGTAATAATTTGTATAAACTTTTTTTCCAGGCTGTCCACAGCAAACTTCGCCTAGTATCTGCTGATGGATCACGTCTCGAATACCCAGACCTCGACACCTGCCCCCTCGAAGACTACTCTATGCGTCGTCGACGTTCCACCCCGTATTCTTCCTCCGAGTTCTACCCCGGGCAAGTTGTCTACGGCCCCCTTGGTTCTTTGGATAACGCCAACTGGTTGCAAATCACTAAAGAAATGAAAGCTGCGAGAAAACATAAGATGCATGATCATAAGGTTGGTGACCAATATTCTGTGTACTAATTGACCTTCATAGAAAATATAAAGGTCGATTAGTACATCACCTTCGGCCTAGCACTACGACCCAGAGACGGCGTGCGGTTTAGTCGTTTCGAGCCCGACATAACCTCCCCCTCCGGCTCCAGAGGGATGGGGTAAAGGTGGGGATTTCCCGCACGTAAAAAAAAAGACCTTTATAGAAAATATAGCGTATATTTTCTATGAAAGATCAATTGGCTAGCTCAGCATGAATGAACCATCACATGCACATTATCTGTCGTATTTATGTCGCTATGGTAATAAATTAATAAAACAAGAACAGCATTAGAAGGTTTCTTAAGGGTCGGCAGCGCGAGTGTAACGCCCCTGGTGTTGCATACGTCTATAGGCCACGGTAACCACTTTCCATCAGGTGGGCCGTGTGCTCCTCAGCCACCTAAGTCGTATAAAAAGAAACAACTGAGTCATCAACTGAGAGGTACTATATCAAACTTATAAGCAGTACAGTACCTGTACATAAATATTAGGTATTAGCATATAAAGTAAAACTGAAGAACTGATAGAACCCTGAAGTACCCCTTGAGAAACCACTTAGATTACATCAAACTTAACTTCTATTCCTTTATCATCTTCAACCACGACACATTGTATTTAAGATATATTTTTTTTGTTATCTATCAAGTGTTATATCATTTTCTCTTCATCAAGCATCAGAAAATTTAAAATAACTAGCTGTTGCCCGCGGCTCCGCCCGCGTGGATGTCGGTTATCGCTTAGTGTTGAGCCGTCGCTATTGAGCATTAAATTCACCTCTCTACTCAACTTTATCCTCCTAATTTTTAAATTCTTACTTATTGTCCCCTATTCACCCCCTTTTTTATGCGATTGAAATATGACAAACTTTATTCCCCTAACCCTACCCCTAGCTCTAATCCATCTCTGTACCAAATTTCATAAGGATATTTAAAAATAACAAACTGTTATGCAAACTTTCATCTCCTATTACCCCCTCCCCCCTTTAACCCGTTATTTCGCTATAAAAGGTAGCCTATGTTCGTACCCAAGCCTTAAATTCATCCTTGTACCAAATTTCATCAGGATATTTAAAAAAATGCCAACCTTTCATCCCCTCCCCCCTTCACCTTAAACCGCCTTTTTCGCGATAAAAGGTAGCTTATGTCCGTTCTCAAGCTCTAATACACCTCTGTATCAAATTACAGGCGTGGAAGCGTAACATACAGACAGACAGACAGACAGAGTTACTATCGCATTTTTAATATTAGTATGGATATCTTCATCAAGAAGATATCATTTTATATTCTCTGATCTTATACCATCGTTTTGTCTAATCACAGATTCATATGTATGTAGTCTAAAGCTAAGACTTGTTAAACCAGAATGGTGACCTCGATTCTGGTCAGGATCATGGTTCATATTATATTATGGTATCTAGAAAATTTAATACCAATGTGCAAAATTACATGAATAAGTGGTAAAAAGGAGCATGAAAAAATCAACATCCCGGGTTCTATAAGTAGGGCGTGAAAAAGTGGCTATCGATACTGTCAAGATAGGGACGGCTGTTCTAGTACAGTCAGCATCAGATCGACCAAGTCTCAAAATGATCTAGTGGCATGCTAGTACGCATCTGGAATGGTGGCCACTACTTTTTGGACGTCGCCTCAGCTTACTTGATGTCGATTTGGCGACGTGCAGGCAAAAATTATATCTGAGCTTGCGAATACAATACGTATATATTATGAGGGTAGACTTTCCTGGACGAGTCAGCCTATACATATTGGAAAACTGAAAACCTGGGGGCAGTGGGGCTCTCACTTAAATTGTGTGTATGTTTGTTATAGTTCACCGTGGAAGCTGTAGTAACCGAGAGCGTGAGCGTGCACTGGCAGTGCAGAGCGTTGTGCACACACCCCACGGACGCCACCGCGCCCCAACAGCCCAAGTACCTCGTTGAAGGTTTGATCACTTGTCTGCTTTTATCTCATTGAATATTAGTGAAATCTGTCTGTCCGTTTGTGCATGATTGAGGTACGTCCGAACAAACGTTTAATTTTATAACACTACAACGCAACAAACTATTGTGACGGACAGTACAGATGGACTAATTTAAATAAGACGGCCGCCACGCAGGAAACGAGGGTTCGATCCCCGCTCAGTGCAAGTATTTGTATGCATGAATATGGGTTAAGCCTTCGGTTGCCATGTATGATTAAAACATGTATGACAGTATGCGGGAAATTGGTTAGTGGCTCACACAGAAGTGCGGATCACCCGTCTGTTCAACGGTGTCCCTACCAGTAGTAATAGTAGTATTTTCCATGTAAATAATATGTTAACCTCGTAGCGATGAATCAGTTTGTGAACCCTCAAACTACTCGAAAAATATAATAAATATGTTATCTGTTATTCAGGTGAAGACCTAAAGAACCTGAAGTTGCTGAACGTGTTTGAACCGTGCACGCTGCAAGTTGGTGATAGGAACTTCCTCACCATTGGCCCCGAAGACGCCTTCGTTAGTAAAAAGCAGTGGAGAAAACAACAAAGTAAGTTATAACTCAATATTGTGGGAAATAAATATTCTGTAAACTTGCAAACACGTCATTGTTCTATTAGACGAGCGATTGCATATATAAAACTAATATACATATTCCTTTTTCTTATGCATTTCTAGGTAAATTCTACAGGAATCTCCGCAAACAGACCCGTCCGCTGAAAAAACCATCTAAGTCTGAAACCAACTCTACAGATCATGTGCCGTCGAGACCTAAAAAGCGCGCCTCCTCACATCGAAAGCTCAAATCTGTTGATGTAAGTATTATTTGATGACTGATACCATCGCTCGACTATACATACGATTACGATGCCCTGTGTATGCTTAAGCTATGGCACGGAAGGTGCTTACGATATTGTCAAGCGTCAGTAGCTTAGTAGTTAAGGAGTCGACCTAACGATCGAGACGTCTCGGGTTCTAATCCTGGCCATTACACTACCGACCTGAATCCACAACTAGCACAGCAACTTAGTTTAGTTGAAAGGAGTTCATTAAAATAAGTATGAATAAAGTAAGTAAACAGTATTTGAAAGAATCTTATGCGCAGCTTGTTACTCTCGAGTAGATAACATCTTATAATTTTTGTTGTTACTTAAAGATATATAGATGTAAAGATATACCAAACAAATATTGGTTAGGGCCCTTCGATATAAAAATGTATCCAGCCAATCTGGCTGGATACATTTTATCTTTATATCTATGTCGTCCGATAATCTATCGGACGACATAGATATATAGATATATATAGGATAGATTGAATGCAGAAGGTGGAGGATCAGTTACTGTGGCGAACATAAGGAGCGGACTACAATATTATTGATTGATTGACTTATTCATTTACACAACACCATTTTTCCCACAGAACGATATGGAAATAGACGAGAGAGCTGACGAGAATCTCGAACGTTTAGTAGACGAAGCGCTGAAGCGAGACTCGGCGAAATGTCCCAGTATCAAAATCGAACCTATAGGAGACACGTCCGGTCTACCTTTAGCGAGCAGCCAGGAAGACACCGCCACAGAAGAGAAGAATGACTCGGGAATCAGGTGAGGATATGCTGAACAAGCAGGTTTCATGCCCATGGGAATTATTACATTATTATTTTAATCTATTTGTATGATACTTTAATAACGCTGAAGAGGAATATAATTCTGACCATGCCCCCCCTCCCCCCGTACCGAGGAGGGCCAGACCGAGATGAATGACCCTGGGTCAACCGGGGTGTGAGGGATATGCCGCGAGACAACCTCACCTTTGGCCTAGCATACCGACCCACAGAAGGCTTGCGGTTCGAGACCGACATAAACCCCCCCCTCCGCCTCCGGAGGTATCCGTGGGAATTTCCCGTAGGTAAAAAAAAACATGACGTGATAAGCGATCTTGTTTTAGGCCGCGATCCATAGGAATAGTAATGAAACTACACAGGGTGTCAAAGAAGATCGCTTATATAGAACATTACATAGTCCTACTAGCCCCTTATTGCGATTAACAAACCATTTTGCCCTAATGCCCAATAATCATTGATCAAAAAATAGCGCGCTAACTAGACGTCACGTCCGCAGTCCGGAGCCGACGCGCGAGGACACGTCTCTGTTGAACGGCGACAGCAAGTCCGACACGGCTCTCAACGACGACGACTCTGACAACTGGGAGAACACCAGCAGCGATGGCAGTGATACTGACAGGTAAGAAGCCTGTACAAACTACGCGCCAACCTTCCACCGGAGCAGACTTACGTTTAGCGGGATCACTTATATTCTTATGAGCATTTGAATAGAACACACCACGGTATTTTATGCTCTGAGGACGCACGTCCTCTGCACGTTATCAAAACCTACAAACGCAAAGATTATGTGCAAAGGTAACAAGGGAACTTCCGTTTTGCGTATGCTGAGGGCGTTCTAAGCGCGTCGTCAGCGCATAGAAAAAAGTCCAAAGGTCATTATTATGAAAAACACAACTTAAATACAGAAGTGTCATATGTGATTTGTCACAATTATAAACTACGCGTCAATCTGCCACCAAAGTAGACTTCCATTTGACTTCCGTTTAGTTAGCACTTGGATTCCTATGAGCAGATCTACCTAGGATTCATCATCATCATCATCAAGTGCTGCCCTCCAAAGATATACCGGGCGTATATATAGTCTTTTCGGAGCGAAAGATTTTGGGCATAGTTTCGATAGCAAAATCATTTGGAAGTATTCATTCGGCCAATATTTTTTTGCAGCCCCCATACTTTATTCCTTTCACCTTTACATTATTCCCGTACTTTTTTATTATTATTATTATTTCGCCCAATAATTACTTCCAGCCGATGCTATCGGAACTGTGTCCAAAATCTCTCGCTCCGAAACAACTATAAAATGAGCGTGGTGTATAGATAGATAAGCTTGTCTCACTGCGTCCTGAAACGCTAGCGTTTGCAGCGGCGCCACGTGGTCCTCCCGCTGCTCGTCCGCCGCGTCGGGGCGCGGCAAGCGCTCGCCTCAGCTCGCCGTACGCTTGCTGCGCGGCAAGCGCCTCAAGCGGACCGTGCGCCGAGCGCCGCCCGCGCCGCCCCCGCGCCGCGGGGACCGCGTCGTCGTCGAGACGCTGCACACCACCAGCCGGGCCAACGTCGTGTGGCAGGTACGTGCCGACATATCAATTTTCGTATAGAAACTATCGTGAGCCATTTTTCAATTCGATAAATTTATTACGGCTGTACTCACGTCATCGTCAGGATGCACTGACGTCGCCGCGCCTGGGTGCTCTGCTCATGATTAAGGACTCCGGTCGGGTCCGAAACTATTCGGGCGCATCCTGACGATTGACGTGAGTACAGCCGTAATAAATTTATCGGACATATCAGTTTGTTGCACTGGCCTTGTCAAACGACCGAACGAACGCACAGAATGACTGAACCATATAAGAAGGATAGACAGGCATACCTTGGAACACATATATTGACCTAAATCGCGATACAAACGACGCGCGAGGATTGTTCTTCTTTTTTCGTGTCAAGCATTCACTTTTACACTAGTTATACTTTAAATTATTCGAGAGTATTATACTGCCATTGCGACCGCGCTCTCAGTGGCTTTATTTAGATCGTCTCCTCTAGTGCAGGAGGTAAGACAGAGGACATGAAACGGGGGCTCCGTAGTCACATGCGGTTAAGCCCGTGTGTGACATGGCCCACCTGCATAGATTTACAATTACAATTTCCAGATTAACAATACAACATGTTCGATATCCCGATATTTCTAATAGTAATATGAGTGACCATGATAAGTTAACCTAAGAAATGTGTACTACACGTACATTTTGAACACATTTTAGGTTTCAAGATATATGTCCTGAGGTTATAGAAGGGCCCAGTCGATTTCCTGTTCAGTAAATGCTGAGAAAGTTCACCAGCAGTGCATATTTAGAATTTTGAGATTGTACCCTATTGCTCTTGAGTAGACATGGTTTGCAAGTTTGATTCTATTATGTATTCTTATGTTCAATAACATTGACAAATATTGTTATATTGTTTTCAGGATGGTACGATAGAGATGGGTATTCCATCGACACAGTTGTATCCCATACATCACCTGGACGGACAGGAGTGCTTCCCAGGGGATTTCGTAGTTAGCGGCGCCGCCAATGTAGAAGATAATCAACAGGTTGGTACCAAGAGATTGTTATTATAGCAAACTAATTGCACCATATGAATTTGTTTGTAGTATTCAAATAAACTAAATTTTAAAGGATTCTATATCGGTATATCGACTTATATGTATCATAACATTTTTTTATACCACTAATGTGGCAGACAAGCACACGGCCCCCCTGATGGAAAGTGGTTACCGTGGCCTATGAACGTATGCAACACCAGGGGCGTTACACTCGCGCTGCTGACCTTGAAGAAACCTTCTAATGCTACGGTGGCTTTTTAGCAGTCCATGGTTATGCCATGATCCGCACTTTTGCTCCGATTCATCTGTTCGTGATTGTAATGCCATTGGCCATCTCTTTAGATGGGCCAAATCTAGGCCTATTTGTGCCGAGAGCTAATCAAATCGAATTATTTTATTAGCACAATACAGGTATTTTTGGTTATGTATAATATCAGTATATTTATTGAACATAGGTCGTTATAAACATGTATAGGATTGAAGATATTATGTTTGTTACAGTTAAAACACAGGGAATACGGAGTAGTACAACGGGTAGATCACCACGGTCGGACGGCCATTGTTCATTGGTACCGTACTTACACGAGCGCTGATATACCTGTGTAAGTACTTTATTTTAAATATATGTACATATTCAATCTTCCACAGACTTAACGCAGTCTGTGCAAGGTTAATTTTAATTTTAACAACAAAGTTCTAGTTTAGTCTTTTTTTTTTAAAAGAATATTAGTAACCGAATTACTGATATTCCCTACTAGCTTTTGCCCGCGGCTCCGCCCGCGTGGATGTCGGTAATCGCGACCAAACATAGCCTTCCTCGAAGTCTAATCTACCTCTATACCAAATTGCATCAAAGTCGGTGGCTAAACCACTGTAGCCATGAAAGACGGACAAACACACACACACTCTTTCCTTTGTCGCACCATTAAGACCTGGAATTCCTTGCCAGCTCATGTGTTTCCCTCTTCCTACAGTCCCGGGTTCTTTAAGCGGGGCGTGAAAAATCATCTGATGAGGCCGTCAAGCTGAGTGCCACCATTGTTAACATGGCACGTGTATATAATGGTGGCCCTCTTTCTTGAGACTTTACCTTCAGCTTACCATCAGGCGAGGTAAAGTCACAATGAGGTGTCCTATTTAAAAAAAAAAACACACACACATTCCCATTTATAATATTAGTATGGATAACCCCTCCAGCTAAATTGCTTATGTTAAGAGTGGGTTCACGTCAGTAAATGACCAAAATCCACTCCCAGGAACCTTTGATAGTAAAGCCGACTCCTAAACCACTATGCTATCGACGTTTCTATCTTAAATTCTCCTAATTCAATTATTGTGATGTGTATCCTGTGCATAATAACTAGTCGCGTTCTCCCTGTAGCCCACAAATGTTGTACGAGAGCGAGGTGAGCGTGTACGACCTCAAAGACCACCCGGACTTCCAGTATCGGCCCGGAACTGTCGTCATAAGGGTCGCTAACTTCACCGGGGAAGACGCCAATTGCACCGCAGGACAGGTAAAAACTGAACACTATTTTTTTTATAAATTATCTATTTGCCAAGAACATAGTGTAATTATTCATCATCATTCTTATAGCTGACTAGCGGACCCGCTCCGGCTTCGCCCGAGCTATATTTCGATACATGGGGTATCATATCAAAAGCCATTTATACCATACATACTCGTAATTTATACATTGTCAAATAATGTATAGGAATCTACCGGATTAGTTGACATTTATGATTACTGCTCTGCTCCCTTAAGCAGTAACGTGATGATTTCTATAACCTCCTTCAATGAATGGTTTATTCAACACAAACTTTTTTTAATTCGAACCAGTAGATCCTGAGATTAACGCAAAAAACAAAATGTTCAGCTTTATAATATTAGCATAGATTTCCAAATGCGTCCAAAAAGTACCACTTTAGAGTACCGGTCCGTTAGTCTATGTCGGCTTTTTCGGAAAAAGGGTTCCATCTGATCTTGCAACCCTGTGAAGAAATTCCACACTATAGCCTCATTCATCAGTCAACAGTTGGACTGACTAGCAAATGAGGTAGGCCTGGATTGGCCTTGTTACGGCCACCAGTCTAAGGCCTGTATTCTAGAATGCCATTCAGCTGAACATCAATTTGTCTGGGTAAAGATTGTATACACATATTGACAAGTTGGACAGGTTGTCTGGCAGATTGTCTATATAATTTTTCCTCAGATAAATCGGGATACAGTTGAGTGAGATTCTAGAATGTGGACTTAAGTGCAAGTTTTGTACGCAAAGCTGTTAATTACATTTACATATATTCCGTTATATTGTGGTAATGTTTGTATTGCTCATGTATTGTTTCAGGTGATAGACAATTTCCCGTCGGGTCGCGTCAAAGTGTGGTGGGTCGACGGACACACGAGTATGTGCTGGCCACAAGATTTATACAAGGTATAGTACCTATGAACAAAATTGTATTAAAAGTGTTACATCATCATTCAAGGTTTTTTCAAGGCTTTATATGTCACAAGAATATTGTTATCTAACAGTTGTCTGAAGCTCTTCCCACATGATTTACTAATTCCATTCCCGCTAACCATTGGAACCTATTCCTGTGTTACTGGCTATCTCACCTATGGCAACTGAAGACCAGACCAAGACGGCGCGTGATTTTAGTCGGTTCGACATAACCACCCCTACCAAATCCGGCGGCGGGAGCACGGATAACTAGAGAGGATTTTCGCCCTAAAAAAATTAAACCTGTCCTTAAAGTGCTTATTATCTATTTCTGTGCAGCATTTCATTCAAAACCATTCACATCATTTTATGTGCAAGAGTAACCATCAACTTATGCATCCTCATATACATTCACATTTATTACGTTGGCTTATCTATATAAGCTTTATCGGTTTTTTTTTATAACAGGTTGGTGAATACGACAGCGAAGAAGGCGAGCTGTGGGGCTCCGACGGGTCGGGATCGGAAGACTCGTGGGAGACGCAGAGCTCGGCGCACGAGCCCGAGCCGAGGACGCCCGACCAGCCGCCGACACCCACGCCGCCTGAGCCAACGGTTGTCAGCAATGCTGTCAATCCAGGTATAGACTCGATTTTAAACTACAGTGGGCACTTATGCCCGGTTCACAGTATTCCAGTCTAGTAATCCAGCGAATCGATCCAGTTCAGTGGTAGACTGGATTGTAGTGTTCACATTATTCCAGTGTTTTAAACGCGCTTGAACAATCCACTGGACTGGCTTACCCTCCGGAATGGGCACATTCCAGTGATGGTTCACATTATTCCAGTAGCATTTCAGCACTGGATTCCCTCGCTGGACTGGAATGCTACTGGAATAATGGGAACCGGGCATTATTTTTCAAAAAGTGGGCAAAGTTGTTATTTGCTACTTGCTCCGAAAGCAAGTTTCGATTTTGCTGTAAGGAAAAGTAATTCAAAATTAGAACGCCATAGTGGGCAATGGTTGGGCTGTAGGCACTGGATAGGAAATACATTGAGGAGGGGACTTTGCTCACTTTTTAACAGGGCGAGTTTGCCCCATGAGTTTCTAGAGGAACTCGACCTTTTGTTTTTAATTTCAAAATATAATGTATAAAATTTGAATCACTTTTAAGCCACGGCCACGCACTCAGCGGCGAGCGGCATGGTAAGGCAAACCAATGAGAGCGAAAGGGAGCGCCCGCCGTTCACAGCTTTCGCTGACATTGGTTTGCCTTCCCGTTTGCGCTCCTGCGCCGCTGGTCGCTGAGATCGCGGCCGCGGCCTTACTCACATCACCAAATGCAATTTCACTGAGAGTTTTTACGCAGCAAAGATAGCCTTTTCGTACTAGAGACGCGCGAAAATATTTGTAAAGCAACGTGGCCGTGTTGCCCTGCAGTGGCGGAGGCGACGCTGGTGGCGGAAGCGGCGGCGCCGGCGGGCGGCGCGCCGGCCGTGCCGCGCCTGCTGGAGCCGCGCGTGGCCATGCACATCGAGCGCAGCCGCGCCGCCATGCGCCGCCTCGAGGAGATGTTCGCCAAGCAGCCCTCGCTGCAGAACCAGGACGTGAGTGCCACACCTTGTATATCTTATCTTATGTTACTGGGATGCGTGCTTTGGAGCTATCGCGGACACTTCGCCCCTATTGAATCCTTTGTGTCAACCCCAACCTGGCCATACGTTTGAGGAGGGTTAGCCCTCTCTATTAAGATGGTTATTCCTCTTATTTGTAGATGCCTGTAATCCTCTGGTTTTGGATAGCCCTTCCCGAGAAGATCCATACGATGTCTTCATAAGGCATGGCACTCGTACAGTATGTGTTTCATCGTTTCATCGCCGCAGTGTCTGCATTTTGCGTCGTTCATGATACCAATCTTGCTCAAACCCACACACCTTGTATATACTAGCGCTTCTGCTGGGGAGACATCACGAGTGTTAAACCTCGGGACATTCATCTTAAATGTGCTCCATACGCGCAGTACGCGTTTCTTGGGTGTCTTTCGAGGATAGTACGCGGTGGCGGTGGACGAACTCAAATAAGCATAAATCATTAAGAAACAATCCGTGCACGCCAGAGCCTCATTTGTCTCACCTCACGACTTGAGTCGAAGATATACGTCCCGAGGTATACCATGTACCTCAAGATGAAAAACTGAAACCCTTATACGCACACTCTGTTGTCCGTTTGTGTGTCAAGAACTTTTTCGTAGAAATGTGTGGTATCAAGTTGAAATTTTTACCTAATACGCAGGTTCAGCTAGGAAAAAATCAGACTCCTATATCAATTCCATCAAATGATACAGCTGTTCATGTAACTTTTTTTATTTGATTTAATCTCAAATTTTGAGCGGATGAACCACGAAAAAGACTAAAACTAAACTGCTGTTAAAGCATTTTTATTCTATTTTATGTTGCAGGTTATGAGAAAACTACTAAATTTGTACAAGGATTGCCGATTTTTAGACCGGCTAATGGGAACAACCTTTTTCCACGAAGATCATTTCCTTGTGAGTAAAACTATTACTTTCACGTAAAACCATTACTAGCATAGATGTCTATAATGTTTATTATATTGATTCGACGACTAATTTAAACAAAAAAACAAGCACCTTTCGTATTGTTGTCGTTAATATAAATTGGTTACCACCAGGTTATCGCAACAAGGGACAGATACGTTACGACTCATTTTAAAATTATTGTCAATTGCTTAAACACAGGTTAATTGTACGCAATAATTGGAAGACAGACTATTCAGCAGTTTACTGCAGTGATGATTGATTTACTTAAAGCAAAAATTTGGTGTATGAACATTATGGACTCATACATAAGCACCGAAGCTTAGTGGTTAAGGAATCGGCCGTACGATCGAGAACTCCCAGGTTGTAATCCTGGCCATTCACTACCGAACTGAACCCACTGCTAGCTAGAAATATTAGTAATACTCTATACAAAAATATTTCTCCATCCCACGGTTGCCTGGAAGAGATCGCATTTAGCGATATGGCCCCTCATTGTGCATTGAACTATAATTACTGTAATCCATACTACTGTCTCTTTTAATCTAATGTTGGTGTACACTAAAGAGTTATCTATTATACAGGGTGTAATCGTTAAGTGTGATCAGGCGATTATTTCGTAACTATTACAGATATCAAAAAACTTTAAACTGATATCGAAAGTATGTTACCTAATGAGCAATATGACATCAATAACTTTTTAATAATCTAACGAGAGGCATCTAACTTTTTGACATTAAACACTCCCATACATTTAGTATGAGATTAGTAGAAAGGTTTTAGTTTCCTTATTTTAACTGATCTAGTACCCATTTTACCTTAATCATATTTTATGATTACGTATAAAATGACAATGATGATTTTTAAGTAGGTGTATCTACTACCGTGTTTCAATATCTCATTAAGTAATTTGAGCTAACTGAAAAGCAACACACTACAAAAATAAAACTAAAGATACTCTTTGGTGTTCCTTCTAAATTCTTTTATATTTTTTTTAATTATCGCCTACAGAAGAGAGTACCCAGATAGAAAAGTCCCTTCTGATGTACGTACCTAAAACCTTTCTATTAATCTCATACTAAATGTATGGGAGTGTTTAATGTCAAAACGTTAGATACCCCTCGTTCGATTTTTTAAAAGTTATTGATGTCATTTTAGTCATAAGGTAACGTACTTTCAATATCAGTTCAAAGTTTTTTGATATCTGTAATAGTTACGAAATAATCGCCTGGACACACTTAACGATTATACTCTGTATATCTATCGGCCTTATAACGCTATGATGTGTATAGAAGTTTGCCGCGGCTTCCCAGGGTCTCTTAGAGCGTGTCCGCGAGCGGGGCGCCAGTACGCCGCGCGCGGGCGAGCGCCGCGTGCACGAGCAACTGGCGCGCCTGTTCGCGCCCAGCGAGCCCAGCCAGCCCCCGCCCTCCGCCCCGCCGCCCCCCGCCCCCGCCGACGCCATGCTGGTCGACGAGGACCAGGATAAGGCGAAGGTGGCCATCGCTGCTGATGTTATTGTGGAACCTATGGAGGTATGTCAAGTTATAGGATATCTCGTTAAGAAAATTATGCGGATGAAGGAGTATTAGATAAAGTTTATGTGAACCAGGAATGCAGAGTGAAATTTAAACAAAGAAGATATCACTACGGGATATCTTGTTAAGGAAAATTTCGTGGATGAAGGAGTATTAGATAAAGTTTATGTGAATCAGGAATGCAGAGTGAAATTTAAACAAAAAGGATGTCACTACGGGATATCTTGGTAGGAAAATTTCGTGGATGAAGGAGTATTAGATAAAGTTTATGAGAGCCAGGAATGCAGAGTGAAATTTAAACAAAGAAGATATCATACGGAATATCTTGTTAGGAGAATTTCGTGGATGAAGGAGTATGAGATAAAGTTTATGTGAACCAGGAGTGCAGAGTGAAATTTAAACAAAAATGATGTGACTGATTTCATTCAAAAGACAAAAATCCGCGTGAGCTTTTCTTGATGAAGTCTTATAAAAAGTATATACAATATCGCAATGCAATAGCAGCTTCCCGTGAAATACAACTTAAAATTCGGGACACAGTGTAGATATAAAATTATCACGAAACGATTGAATCTATTTATTGTAATGATATTATTACCGCCACACATGTACTTATTCAATTCATTGTATAGGTGGAGTCAACGAGTAGCAAGAAACAGTTGCATTTGAACATAGAACCGGCACAAGCCTCTGGATCTGAGACAAATATATCGCAAGATAACTCTAGTAAATTTGCGTTAGCTATCAGTGAAAACCGTAAGTACCTTTTAAAACTTAAAAAATATCTACTATAATTAATCCTTCAAATGGTTTTAACCCTAAGTATATTTTTCTTTGAAATCGTTCATCCCACGCTAACTTAAGCCGTGGAATGAACTCCCTGTTGCGGTTTTCCCAAGTAACTACTACTCGTATATGGGGTTCGTCAAGGTAGTTAGAAGGTTTCTTCAGGGCCGGCAGCACGCGTGTAAGGCCCCTGGTGTTGTATACATCGTTAACCACGGTACCATCAGGTGGGCCGTATGCTTGTCTACTAACGAAGTGGTATACAAAAAACATGTATAGTCAGCTACAAATATAGCTTCAATATTAATCATTCCAATGCACAGACCGCCTGAGCTATGTAGAAACTACAAAAACAAAATAAATAATTCTCAAACTGACAACCAAGTTCCAACTGTAAATATTCCACATTTACAAATAAGTTATTCGAAGTAAAGATTTGAGCCACTTTTGTCTATACAAACAACTACATAATAAATATACATAATTAATATAACATTGTGTGTTTGTGTGTAGCGTCCGGTGAAACTTGCGACGCTGAAGGCAACAGCCGGAACGTGTGCTACAAACTCTGCAATCTAATACACGCACAACTCGTCAAAGCACACTCGGAAATCAGCCGGTAAGTGTAGCCTCTTATTATTATAATTGGTTTATAAATATATAACACGACTATATAAAGCAGTTTGGAGAATTTGCTCAAAACGTACATCCGAAACTTCAGGCTACTGCGATACACGAACGACAAACGTAGCATTTAGGTAGAGCTCATTGTTGCGGATAGCAACACAAAATTTAACTTTTTTAGTAATTGTTATCTTGTATAATGGCAACACAGACGACAATTTCAATTCAATATTCGTCAAGTAAATTGTAAAACCATCTCCTGTGTTTTTGTATTTTACACTAACGCCTACCAGAACGAGCTATCGAAGCAACACTTATTCTAAGCCCAAATGACGCTGTCCACTATCTTACTTACGAAATAAATTAACGAAGACAGTTTTCGAATTTGTTGGTCAAGTAATTATAATTTCGTCAGAGTGTGCGGGTGTCTTGTTTAATACAATAATATGTCAGCGATAGTTTTAAAAATCGACGTTTTTTTACACAAATTAACTTATTTGCTTTCACACATCTAAATCTAAAATTGATATGGAGCGCGACATTTCAGTTCAGAAAAACTTTAGTTTCTAATTTTTTTGGTGGAGTTTAGACTGACCGCAATATGACGTACAGATTTTTTTACCCAATTTCAAGATAAATGCACTTATGGTACTAACCGCCCGAAACTTTGGTCCACATATTCGGATGTGCAGTTCACTGTAGAGATACAGATCTCGTTAGTAGAGGTGTTGGAATACCAACGTGTTGGACATCATTACAAGGAAATTCGATATTTTTATGTTTCACAGTATGTTTTTCATTAAACGCGAAAGGGTTTCTTTTTAAGCAATTTGTGGTTAATTTTTGTGACCTGCATAGCTGTCGAGATCTCCCGTTGAAACTTATAGGCTACATCTTGATCACACTTTGTACTAAATATATTATTCATGACATTGGCTTTAGTTCACGATGGCTGTGAGCTCAGAAGCTCAAAGCTCAGACTTACTAACATACTAAAATGTTTATTTCTTTGATGTATTTTTTTTTACCTAAATAAGTATAGACACGATTTTAACTCGATAAAACAGGGTGATATATAGGCGGAACCGGTGCTAAACAACGTATAGATCAGCCAGATAGTAAAAGTAACAATTTGTTCCACAGGAGAAGGCCTGAAGAGTTGGCCGATTTCTTAAACAACGTAGTTCTCAAAAGGGACGAAGAAGAGAAGTTACTCTACCACTTTTCAGTGTGAGCCTACATTATTGTTTTATTTACATTTTATGTTTACCTTCGAGCTTTTGTACATGTTTTCCGCCTATTTGTATGTTAGGACAAGTTTAGGTAATCATTTTTTGTTTAAAGTATGTAGGTTAACACTTTTTTTTTGCATTAAGTGCACAAAGTTATTTTAGTTTTTTGAGTTAAATGAGATGGCGAGAATTATTGTACATATTTTGGCAGCTTCTACTCTTCACGATCATCGCAATAAATCCTAATCGCATCCGAGGCCTTCAGAATGCAGGGTCCGCTTTTACCAGTCTAACTGCGGCTTCAACTAACATGAATATTATTTTTAATAATTCATATCCGGTGTAAGGGTAACGCTCTCGAAGCCAAAGGCACCTGGTGGTACTCCGAGTGCACTACATATTGGCATTAAAAAAATGAGGATTTAGGGAAAAAAAATATTTTTTTAATTTTTAATAAGCCTTATTAAATTTTTTCTCCATCGTGTTAGCGTGGGGTACCGATACGAAGACAATATCTTTAGTAATACCCAAAAATGAATAGATGGCACTAATAAACTTTTTAAAGAAATAAAAAAGTTAAAACGCTTATTTGCTGACTAAGAATCACGTGAATTATTTCAGAACTGATACACATCATAATGTAAGCATGTAAGCATAAAAAATCTCGTTGGTAATGTAATAAATAAAGATTTCGTGACAATCGTGCTATTGATTTATTTATTTATTTTTGTGTAAACTAGCGGTCCAGGGCATTGTCTGTCACTTTTACAATTACTGCAGAATTTGCCAGAATCAATATAGATTAGAATATTTATAGTTTTATTCAGTCATTTTCAATAATGTGTTTTCGATATGTTTTATTTTTGATAAGTTCATTTTAATACTAAAAACTAAAAAGTTTGACAAAACAATGTCGCCATCTAGTTATAACTCCTGAACTAAAAAACTGCCTGCCTGCTTATTGAAGTTACGAGTGTAACCATTTTTTGTTCCTGACTAAACCTAAATGAAATGATAATTTCATAAAAATAACATTACTACAACAAAGCACGCGCTTGGCGCCATTTGTTCTTTTTTCTAACACTATGGAGAAAAAATAACGCTAATTTAAATGTTTATATGTATTTAAAAAAAACATGATATAATTTTATTTTCGCCGAAGCGTATTTTTTATGCCAATATGTAGTGTACCCGGATTACTACCTTCGACTTCGAGAGCATTCTCCTTACACCTGGTATCTATAATTTATATAACCATCTCAATGACTGTGTCGTTATGATTATATATGTATAATATGAATAAAACTACCAACATGAAATGTAGTCTCAGCAATACGCACGCAATACGCATGATTTAAGCTTTTCTGCACCAATGAAAATTAAAAAATATGTAAATATGAGATATAAAACAGTACCCCGTTAATAAAAACATAAAAGACTGTCAGTTTCAAAGTGCTTTTATAATTTTTAACGTCACTCTGTTTGTTTATGAAAGTAAACCCACTGCTTAGCTTTGATTTTAGCTGGCTTTAGCTGGTTCAACTCATCATCTGTCTACCCTTGTCCTAATTATTTATGGACTAAGTGGCCGTGAACGCCAGACCCTCGTCATTATAAAAGCTGAAAGTTTGCCAGCGCATGCTCCCAACATAGGTAAGAAGGATGGCCTATTATGAAGTTTGGGTCAAAGTGGCTTTGACAGATAAACGGTACTAACAGTGTAAAAAATAATAGTAAGTAGAGAAGTTTTCTTTCTTTTTCCTCGTGTTACCATGAGCAGATTCACCCTCTGGTGCCGGCTCGTCGTTGAATTTTAGCACACGTCGTATGAAAATCAGCTTTTATACTATAACATATACTTTCATGAACATCAAGGGTGTCTGGCAAGGGGCTACCACCATGTTAAAGTGTCTGTATATGAATGACGCGATTTCCAATAATACTGTAAAGGTAATACCTAAAAATCCCACTGTATTATTTGACGAAAATATTCAGATATTGTCTTAAACTTCAGTACTGTTTACCTGCCAAAGCCACTATAACCCAACTTCATAATTGGTCATCGTTCTTACCTATGTTGGGAGCATATACTGACAAACGTTCAGCTTTTATGAAATATCGAAGTTTTGGTGTTCACGGGCTCTCAGTCTATTAGGGCATAGCCTACTGTCTCTCCGTCCGGTCCTATTTATGTCCTGATTTTCATCCTGCTGTCATTTTCTGATATGATGGTATCTCCTCAGTCATTCTTTTTCATGTTCACTCACGCATATTCATACATCTTGTATTCGGGCTTCTAAGACCCTATACATTCACGCTAAAATCTTGCAAAAAACTTGCGTATGTATAGTATAAGTTTTAAATTTTATTGAAATATTTATACCAAAATTCTATGAAGAAAATGGTACCTAACAATTCAGAAATGCTTAACTTTTTCAAATCCCTGAAAGTGATATACCAATAATATTTTAGCTAAAGTTAAGTGATCTAATACTCCGTATATTAAATACTATTATTCCCCAGTAGTTATTTATAATAATTATACGTATAACACAGGTATTATGTACTCTAGCTAGACCAATACTTATATTAAACAAATGTGTTTGCGCAGTTACATTATGCTTAGATCCTGTAGATTTCATTTTTATTTAATTTAGTAATTATGGAAATATTACTTAAAAGAATATCTCTTTAGAAAAATGAGTGCATGTTTTCTTCGATATGCACATTTTTATTTTATTTATCAATAAAAATATTCATTTAGCTAACATCAAAATAGTTCATTTAGTAGTAAAAATCAACAATCATTAGCTGCTATTTTAGTTTGTCTGCAGCGTGTTACTATTTTTCTTTTTTTTTTTTTTCTTTCTTTTCTACTTTTATTTTGAGTTTCAAAAAGTGGTAACTTAATTTCTCTGATTTCCGTGACCTAAGATTTCCTTGTAAAATATTGGTATAGTGAAATATATTTGTTTAATGTAAGTCTTGTATTGTAACATAGCCATAGTCCCCCCTAAATGATATGCATGTCTGTTGTTGGTTGGTGCTGTGTATCCGATGAACTCGTATCGCAATATTTCTGTATGTATTAATTGTGTAATATTTTATGTTGTTGGTACAATTACCGTCAAACTGTACAACAATAATACAATCAATTATGTATTATATGTAATTTTTAATGCCAGTCTAACTGCAATAGAATATTCGTTCTCTCGTCGAATATGTGTTATCTCGTTGTCAACCATATTAATTCCACGATCAATATGGCATTAGATTATAATATACTAGCTTTTGCCCGCGACTCCGCCCGCGTGGATATCGGTTATCGCTATAATATCAGTTATCGTTATAAATTGTAGCCTATGTGTAATTCTGATGTATAAGCCCATATTATTGTAAAGTTTCATTAAAATCCATTCTGTAGTTTTTACGTGAAAGAGTAACATTAATTCATGCATCCATACTTACAAACATTCGCGTTTACATCAAAGTATAAATTTTGTTTAAAGGGAAGTTTACTCCTTTATCTATGCACTATTTCCTAGTTTGATAGCTTATTAATTAACAGCCTATAACTAAGGTTTTAAGAGCCTGCAATAATATAGTCACTGGCGTAATCCTGAAAGTGTGAAACCTTACTATCTCCCCAGTTAAAATAGAATTTAAAAAATCCACAAAATGTGGAAGACGGTGTTGAACACCTATAATTTAATTAAAGTGAAGTATAGATTAAAGAAAAACAATGAACAATCAGAAATGTTTATACAGAACTTTATCGTCCTATATGCATTATCTTGTTCGCTATTAAATTAGATGTAATACGGAAAACGAGTCCGACTCGTACCCTCGGCCCGTAATTATCGCCACAGACTAAATTTACTATACAATAATATAAGAATTTTAACAAAAAATTAAACCGCCGAAATATGGGACCAACTTTGGGGTATACTCTTTCCAATAAAAAAGAATTATGAAAATCAGACTACTCTGTAAAAAGTTATGCGTATAATACCTTGCAATCTGAGTGGAAAATCAATCATCCCCTGTTTTCCTACCCTTAGGGTTAGATTTTTATTTTCAAATTTATATGGGACCAACTTCGGGGTATACTCTTTCTAATAAAAAAAGAATTATCATAATCGGACTTTTCTGTAAAAAGTTATGCGTGGTCATACATAAAATATACCTACGCGTTGACTTGAGAACATCCTCCGTGTTTTGTTTTTGCGCCGGTTGATAAATACAGCATAATTGACGGTACTTGTACTAAAGCATTCTGTTTTCAACCTTTTTATTTATTTGAAACACTTATAGTCAGTACGGTGCGCTGGTGGTCACTATGGCAGACCAGGACGAGAAAGGCGAAGACAAACCAGATGAAGATAGTGACCACAAAGATGCCCTTACTGACACACCGCCCAAAAGTGATTGTGGTGAACCACGTAAGTACCTAGTTTGCGAACCTAGACTATCTATACCCCAGTCCGTTAGGTACTTACCTAAAGGTAAATAATCTGGTAACGACTTTTTATGAAAACATATATTAAACATATAAACTAGGCTAACTAACTGACTAACTAGTGGTTCGATTTGTTTTTAGAAGGCTAAACAGAAAAATATTAATAAGACATTTATTTATTTATTTATGTATTATTTTGTGAAACATAGGTATTACAAAAGATCTTAAGATCTTAATATAATAAACATCAAGTTTGTTTACGTATAGCATTCCACTACGCAATATAGTTGCCAGCCGTGTTATGTAACCTTGTTGCATAATGACGACGCGCAAAAAAAAATATTTTTGACACACTCTTAATCAATCGTCGAACAAACAACAGGCCTCGCGTTTTGTTACTGTGTCTGCTGGCAACATAGCACTTGTTATGCAACATGTATTGCGCGTTTTTTGCGTAGTGGGTATGACGTAGGTCAGATAGGTTAAAAGTTGATAAAAATCAACCTACCTATCTATAACTTGCAGTACTATACATTTTATTCTTGATATGTTACTTATAATTTAGCAATATTTTCACAGCTGCCACGGAAACTGCACCTCTAGCAACAGCCGAAGGTACTGATGAGCCTGAAACAATAGAGACGCCTCCAGCTTCGCCGGACGACTGTGGAGGTGAAGGCTTTTGTATCCTCGAGTCTGCACCTGCAGCACATCGGTTCCGCTTGTCCATGCTACAACCTTCCGAACCGAGGACCTTCTACTCTGCAGTGAAAAGGGAGATCAAATTACTCAAGAGCGATCTACCTGCCGGTGTAAGTATAATTGTAGCAGTATTTAGCACGAAGAATGAAAAGTGAAACTTCGGTAAAGATCGGCTTGCTTCGGTTTTCGAACGTTCGCTCTTTCGAATTGACAGGATACCTTCATAGAGCAGGTAAAACTATTTGTGCTTACAAAATGTTAAACTATAGATCGGTTTTAACTACTCTGAAAAGATATTAGGCTCCATGCGCTGTGCGTTAAAAAGAAAGCTTTACAAAATCGAAACAAACCGATCTTAGCCGAACGGTCACTCTTCTGCCGGATCGTGTCATGTCAAAATCCTGATAGGTACTATACATTATTTTTCATTTGCTTGCATACTGAATTACATATAGTTTACCGAGAAATAGAATATCAGGGTCACCCTATCTTGGTGCCTTGGTATTCCCCCTTTCCTGTTAACTCATTGTACTGTTATTTAGTACACACATTTAGTTCAGACAATAATACAATTTTAATCAATAAAACTGTTTGATTTGCTCGTATTAACATCATTTTGTAATCAACATCGTTCTGACGCTGAATACATTTTTCTTTTTTATATTTTCGCAGGTATGGGTCCGCGGCTACGAAGACCGCATCGACCTGCTGTCGGTAATGATCGCGGGGCCCACGAAGACTCCGTACGAAGGAGGCCTGTTCGTGTTCGACGTGCAGTTAGGCGGGGAGTACCCGCGCGCGCCGCCACTCTGCCACTACCACTCGTACTGCACCGATAGGCTTAATCCTAACTTGTATGAGGACGGCAAGGTAAGCCTTGAATTACTTTTTAGGTGTCCGTGTAAATAACGGTACCCTATTCCTAAGACTCCATTGTCCGGTTGTCTGTCTATATATATATCACTCGGCTGCATCACATGACTGTGATAGCTAGACAGTTGAAATTTAAACAGATGATATATTTCAGACGGCTTAAAAATAATAAAATAAATATGGAATTAAAGAGAAAAAATTGAATCGATTTAGGCGGGGTTTGAACCCGCGATCATTTCCTTACAGGGGTAATGCTTTAACCACAAAGCTACCAGATCTCGCCCTAACCAATTTAAATTTCTCCTTCTATATCTGTTTTAGAGGTGATATTTTGGCGACGAATCGGTTAGGGCGAGGTCTGATAGCTTAGTGGTTAAAGCATTACATTTTTACTCTTTAATTCGATTTGAATATTTGGCATGAAAAATGCTTAAAAATTTAATTCAGAAAATTAAATAAATAATTATGCGGGCTCCCATATAATGAAACATATCTTAAGGGAGGTAGATGTAGAGGGCTGTATAGAGCCAGACGCAATGTCAGCACATTCCATAGCACGCGGCGAGCAGGCGCCGTGTCCCCTGTGCGTTAGTACGAGAGACTTGACCAGATCGGCCTCGTACGGGCTCGTTCACTTACTGAACATCAAGTGTTCTATTTTGCCAGTTATATTATTCGTGTAACATTGCGGTCAGCAATATATATACAAATTGTAAGAAATCTTTTATTGAATTCTCCCAAGCAATTACATAGACTCAGCCTTCTTCTAAACGGCATGGAAACCTTCGTTCGCGAGTCCGACTCGCATTTAGCCGAGTTTTATGTAACCATAAAAAATAGTAAAAATAGTCAATGTCTTTACACAAAATGATTTTATCCATAGGTCTGTGTGTCGCTCCTGGGCACGTGGTCGGGCCGCGGCGTGGAGGTGTGGGGCAAGGACAGCTCGCTGCTGCAGGTCATCGTGTCCCTCCAGGGACTCATCCTCAACGCGGAGCCCTACTTCAACGAGGCAGGCTATGAGAAACAGAAGGGTAAGTTCTCATCGCAGTATTTTGTGTAATTTCACAGAGTTTACTAACTGAATTGAGTACCATACACATCGCCATGTCAATGATATTCCGGTCGCATTAGAAGCTCGCGCCTCAGAGTCCAAGGTTGATAATGCTGTTTACGATAATGGTGAAATTCACCCTTTAAGTACTTATCAGTATGAGTCTTTTTTCTATACACTGTGTGGCTCAAAGTATAATTAGTATTTCTGATAACAAAAACATCTAGGAAAGCTAATGAATTATTTACCTCGAATTCCATTGTGGGCTATATATTGTTATGAATGGTATTAAGGTGGTTTAGGTATGCAATTATACTATCTGTTAGTAATATTGTAAAAGTATCATTTACGTACCGTTTGTAACATCGATGTGGCAAAAAGTGGTTTTATTTCAATGAGTGATATTTGCGTAAACTTAACAAAATATCATAGATTTAATCGTCTTAGGCCCATGTTCTAGAATGTCACTCAGCTGAATCGCGATTAATCTGAAGTATTGTACGGACAATCTGCCAGACAACCTGTCAAGTTTGTCAATGTGTATACAATCTTTGCCCAGATAAATCGAGGTTCAGCTGAGTAGCAGTCTAGATACGGGCCTTAATATTGTTCTTTCATTTCCTTCCTGGACATACAGGGTGTATTTTTGAAACGGGGCAGTAAGGGCAAGTACCTTAACCGTTGCAGTTACAGCAAAACGTTCTTAGAAGACCTTCCCTAACTTTTTGACATATTTTGAACTGCATTCACAGATTTTGTAAAAAACTTACAGTTGGCAAAAAAAAATGCAAAAAGTCCAAAAATTTTTTTTTATGCCAATCGATTCTATTTCATGTGGGGATCAATAAACTCTATGAGACCCATTTTAGCTTTCAGTACTAGGAAAGACAGAAATCGCCAAAAACGTTTCCCATACATTTCGGCAACAGAAACAAATTTCTACGATGGTCTAACTTTTTGTTATGGCCAGGAAGTGGGTAGAATTGACTGTAAAGTAAATAAAAAGAATTTTTACCCTCAAATTTCGAATTTGATTCTGATCTGTGTGTTATTCTTAGTTTCAGCTGAGAAACTTCGTATGAGTTATTAATTAAAGATTTTCGCTAAAATGTCTTCTAATTGTGAAAAAATTGACTTATTAGAAGCGTATTTTGTCAATTATCGAAGCTGCATTAGTGTGGTACCGCAATAAGTATCCGTTGCGGCATGTGCCAACAAGAAAGGTTATTACAAATCTTTTGAAAAACCTGGAATTGCAGGGTTCTTTCAAAAGAAAGCGGCAGCCTCGTGTGGACATGGACACGGAGATTGCGGTTCTAACTTATGTCGAAGCATATCCAGAGGTATCGTCCAGGCAAGTCGCCCTTGAAGTAGGTGTATCCCACTCCCTTGTGATAAAGATATGGAAGAAATACGGCTACAAGTGCTATCAATATGGGCGCATAGTTCAAGTGTTACATCCGGGTGATGATGTTCGAAGGCTTACTTTTTGCAGATGGCTAAGAGGAAAAATAAGCAGAGATCATGAATTTTTAAATTACATACTGTGGTCAGACGAAACGAATTTTTCCAATAACGGTATGTACAACAGAAAAAATCACCAAAGAAAATCCACTAAGAGTTACGGCAAGTCATAATCAGGTTCGCTTCTCATTCAACTGTTGGTGTGGTATAATGTCCAATCGAGTCATAATGGTGGAATTTTATGAAGGGAAACTGAATTCTGCCATGTATAATGAAGTCATTTTACACCATCTTGAAAACGAGATGGACGAATGGCCCCTGTCGGAATTGCGAAAAGTTCATTTTCAACAAGATGGTGCTCCGCCACATAACAGTCACCTTTCACGTTCCAATTTGAGCCGCCTATTCGGTACACAGTGGATAGGTACACATGGTCCAACACAGTGGCCACCTCGTAGCCCCGATCTAACACCACTTGATTTTTTTTTATGGGGCTTCGTGAAAAACGAGGTGTATAAGACGACGTACGCCAGTGTTCAAGAGCTCAAGGATGCATTAATGACCATTTTACGTAATATTCATCCCAGAACATTATTAGCCGCCATTCGTTCAGTGCAAAAAGGATAGACTTATGTATTCGTGAAAATGGAAATCATTTTGAGCAATTTATTTCATAAACCAATTTCTTAAATGTTTAAATGATTTTTTTTATTTAAAAAAGTTCAAAATTTTACCTGACCTATGAGTTTCGAGTTGATTTATCATATTTCCGTACGAAATGTATGGGAAAGGTCTTTGGCGATTTCTGTCTTTTCTAGTACTGAAAGCTAAATTGGTCCCATAGAGTTTTTTGATCCCCACATGAAATAGAATCGATTGGCATAAAAAAAAAATTTTTTGAACTTTTGCATTTTTTTTGCTAACTGTAAGATTTTTACAAAATCTGTAAATGCAGTTCAAAATGTCCCAAAAAGTTAGGGAAGGTCTTTTCAGAAAGTTTTGCTGTAACTGCAACGGTTAAGGTACTTGCCCTTACTGCCCCGTTTCAAAACTACACCCTGTATACCATTATTTAGGCTGTCCTAGTTTGGTAGCTATTAGTAGTGCAGTAATTCCTTTGGGCTAACAAAGCCCAGACTAGGCTGTGAAACTAATCACAAAGTTTATAACGGTGGTGTGTTGCCGCAGGTACGCAGCAGGGCCGAGAGAACTCGCGCATGTACAACGAGATGGTACTACTGAAGCTCGTCCAGTCCATGAGCAAGATGCTGCTGAACCCGCCGGAGCCGTTCGCCGCCGAGATCCTGGCGCACCTGCGCAGCTCGGCGGCGGCGCTGTGCAAGCGCCTGGAGGAGCTGGTGGCGCTGTCGCGCGCGGGCGCGGGGGCGGGCGCGGAGGCGCCGGCGGGCGGGCCGGAGTACCCGCTGGTGCCGGCGTCGCGCGGCTTCTGCCTGACGCTGCGCTCGTCGCTGGAGTCGTTCCGCGCGGCGCTGCGGCGCCACGACATCGCCGTGCCGCCCTCCACCTTATAGCCGGCCTCCAGCTAATTATTCAAAAATATTCGTAGTCTAGTATTTATTGTGATGTACTTTTCGAGTATTAGTGCGCGAGGCGCCCCGCCGCGGCGGAGAGCGACCGGTCCTCTCTAAAACTAATAATCAAATTCTAAATGAAACGTTCGATCCTACGAACGATATGATTACTAGATTTATTAATGCATAGATTAATATTATTTATTTGTTACAAAGTAATGTCTACTTTTAATTCAACATTCGACGTTATAATGTTTAGATTATGAGTACTTATTAAAATTGCATACTTTTTACGAGGCGAAGCTTTTTGCTGTCATTCGAATATTTGCTACACTAATATTGTTATAATGTACGATAAAGACAGGTCATTTTAGATGTAACGTCTAGAACGTTTTGTTCCTGATTCCAATATTGTTTAATATTTACGACGGAAGCTATTTATCAATTTTCGGGAATACTGTGCGAGTATTTCGAGTATCTCATCGATGTTTATTTTATTTTATGTATGTGTAATGTTGTGTGTAAAAAAAATATGCATTCACTCATTTTTATGTAATTATAATTTTGTTTTTATTTGATTTTTTTTTGTTTTATATTGTGGAAAATATGAATGGGTAACGATAACGTGCGGAGAGCGCGGCTCGAGCGGCTCTCGGTGGGGACTGTCCGGTGGCCCCGCGCCCTCCACCACTGGCTCAGTAAGGCGCCGGCACTGTGGCGCGCGTCTACATCACTGTGTGATCCCTTAGATATGTTGCTTTCATTCTCGTTACCAATGAATCAAATTATTGAATATAATTTACAGTCTTAGGTTAGTGCGAGTCGAAATCGTTCCCTAATTGTTATATCACGCGCCAAACGTAGTGTCACATAAGTATTCTGTTACTTACAGTGATATTTGTATTGGTTCTCGTTTCCTAAAATTTATATAAATAAAGATATAAAACGTGTTGTCCAGTGATATGGCGCTTAAAAGTGATATACAAAAAAAAAATAGATTTAATTTTCTATTATAATTTTTGAATGAATTTTCCCCCTCGATAGTGCTTGTAGTGATACAAGGGCGTAAGCGACCCAGCGCAGCACAAATACAATGGAACCTTATGCCAAAGTCAATTGAGCTATTGAAGGCTTTTGTCGCTTGTGTACGCAAGATAAGTGACAACTATGTTTAATGTAATAAACAATTCTTCAACACTCCACTATTTTATTTTGTCTTAATAAACAATTGGATCTCCCGTCTCGCTACTAATGAATTTAAGCTTGCGTGCGGTCACATAGAACTCGTTCCATGAGAAGTACCATCTTTCTCTAGATACATGACTCTGAGCACAAACAAATCCAAATTGGTACCGTAGACGATAATAAAAACTGTTGTTGCCTAATAAAAGAAGCTAAAATTTACAACTGATTATTATTTTTCATTTACCCTGTACATCTTTTTTTGTTTATTTACAAAATATAACACATGCATCCTTACACATTGGCAGAACCTTAAACCACTTAGTGTGCCTGATGTGCCATTATGCAAACAGGCCAACAAAATATTAAACGAATATTAAAAGTAAGTATACAATGCAAATCACCCTTGAATGAATAAATATCACATTTTGGTATGTGAAAAGTCTGGCAAACACCACTACACCCAAGGGGGTTGTTAAAACGTCAGGAATCTTTGTCGTCAATAATAGCCTGCCGAGTAATATACCTATATGTATTCTAGAAGAGAATAACAATAAATACTAAGTCGGTTATTAATTTATTCAGTCCCTACAGGGACTTTCTATTTTAAGTTGTAACGTAGTTATCTATACCTAACAAAATCTTATAGTGACCATATGAATATGAAGAATCTAACGTGTTAAATAAATATATTGATTAGGCCATAAGATAATATAGGGGGTCGAAAATGGCCTGAATTACTTCGAAAAAAGAATGGTACGGCCGTGCCGCTCCACGTTCGACTTGGGGGAGCTCAGATAACTGTGTGCGCTACTTCCTGTCAAATGGCAGGCGGCCTGGGTTGTATGAAAACTTGTCCCATGCACGGGATCCCCTGCGCCCTCACTCTCAAACCACGCTTATGAATAGCAAAGATCGAGCACAGGATTGATGCCCAGACAGCAGTCGCTCCCATAAAAGCTAAATAATCTTATCACGCGAGTGTAAAAGAGTGGGGTAATAACACTAAGTGCAGACTGTGGATGGACCGGAAATGACGCTGCGCTCGGAAGTATTCTTCCAGTAGCCTCACACAGATTGTAGAACACACTCACACTAAGTAATTTACCTAAACATAAATATAAATTGTGAATTGTGCCTAATATATATATTACTTCAGAGAATATGTAAACAATTTAATACAAAATTACTATGAACCCCTCTGCAAAAGGCATGAAATTAGTAACAAATACGCCAATTCACCTGTGTAACGAACATCTTTATAGCACAATATAACGAACTCTCACATAAATTTGTTCCACTGCGCCTATTTTACAGGCACTTATTTGCCACCTTAATGTTTCCACAGGTACCTACTGTTTGTATTGTTAGAATTAGAGCGTAACGCATTTCATAAACCGCGAACACGATGAGGCGAGAGCTAATAACGGTGAGAGACTAACGGTACACGCAGATAATGATCTAGATTCATATCGCTACCTCGTGCTATTGCGTGCTGAGACATAGGCGTTTAATGTTTAACAATAAAGATTATTTATAGCACAAGTTTCGTTAGCAAAGGCGTCCTCGCTGGCCACACGTCCATACAGTTTATATTGATATGTATGGTGGGTAACTTAACAAAGGTGTTGCTTCATGAAAGTACACTGTCCATTTGGAAGTAGACATCATCGCACTTAGGTAACAGTATGTTGCTTTCCAGTTTTGTAGTGTCGCTCTTTTATTCTTTTTCTCCTCCATTTCTTGACCGTGAGTTCATAGTTAGATGACCAATCTTTAACAAGCTACTTTTGAACATACTGTAAGTAAGATGCGGCAAAAAGACAATGCAAGCTGACAAAAACTTGTATATGTCGCCGCCAACTAGCTCAATCAGCCGTCCAATTAACTGCCTAGGCAGTTAACTAAACGGCGCCATTCAATTAGCGGCCTGAATGATATTCAGTCATCTCGTTTATTACTTCATTTAATAACCTGGCTGGCCAATGCTTAGGCCAATCGTAAGAGGGGGCACTACTTCGAAATAAGATAGAAAATTACATATATACATATACTTACATTGTAAATCCCCGAGGGGTTAGACAGAGGTGTATTCACAGAAAATTAGTGATAGGCTTATTGTGATAGCTGCGTAATCCACAGAACAGAAAAAACTGTAATCAGACTTGGTTGGGTGAGATTAGAAGGCTTATGCGGGAGCGGAGCCTTCGTGGTTATTTTTTTATATAACCATGCAGAAATAAGTCACTTTTCGAACTGTTTAATCAAATGGATTAGGGACTAGGGAAGTAGTTACACGTCATTTCGTTTCTGTAATAATCTGGTATTGTACATATCTGGTATATAGCGAATCTGGTGTTTTGCGATTCTGGTATCTTGCGATTGAGTCAAATTGTCTACCCGTTTAATTAAATAGCTGAACACCATTCAGGCCGTTAATTGAATGGCACCGTTTAGTTAACTGCCTCGGCAGTTAGTTGAACGGCCGATTATGCTAGTTGGCGGCGACATATATAAAAGTGATGTGCGTCTTTAACCAATTTCTCATAGTAGGTAGGTGGATATATATTTAAGAACAGAATTATAAAATGGTGGCACAGCTAAAATAATTACTAAAATAAAACGATGGCATGTATATCTGTAATCCACTTTTAATAAAATATTTTGTACCTAGTACTAAATAAATGAGTCAGTCGTTACAATATATTAGATTTCGTGAAACAATGTTAAAACTTATATGGTGTCCCTATCACAGCAATAAAACAACAGTATTCAACATAATTTAATTAAAACATAAGTAGGTATATATATTTAAAATAAAACGTAAAAACACATTTGGCACAAGGGTAATATAAAAAAACAATACTGTTCACGATTTGAATCACTACTATCATACAAGTTAATTTTAAAATCATAAAAAGTACATTAAATCGACGAATAAACTTGTATAGTATCTAAACACATCCTCATAAATATTTATAAAAATAATAATGGTAAAACAAAGGTAATTGTTGCTAAAAGACAGCATACATTGTAAAGAAAATATTTAAAATACGGTAGCCAAAATATTTACAATCTTATATGTAATTACAATATTTTACAAACTGCGATGCAACTGACCTTGATATATTAATATTATTATCTGTAATCACAAGACGAATTTATCATTTAATAATTATCAATAATTATTACTGGACTGTAAAATAATCTTACATCTGTTAGACAACATTCGGCCGTCTAGGAAACCACGTCTCGAAACCAGTTTCCAAATAGGAATAAAATTACTTCTTTCGAAACTGGTTTCGAAAAAGAATAATACTTCTTTTTTTGAAACTTGTTTCGATAAAAGAATGATGTTCCATCTGTCGAAACTTTAAATAAAATATCCCTTGATCAAGGTACAGTTAACAAGATGGAAACGAAATTTCAAAGTAATATGTACGGCTTTAATTAGAATATATTTAACTAGGTGGCAGGCTAGTTGGCACAACAAACAACAAACTTTGGACACCCCCTTAAAGTGTGCTAAACTTAGAATGCTGTGCGTTGATAGATGAGTCAGTCAGTTAGCTTCTTTTATATGTTAAGATTAAGATAATTCTTTACCATCATCAAAAGAGATTATAGAGAAAGAAAAAACATTATTCTTTTATCGAAACGAGTTGCGAAAGAAGAAATATTCTTTTATCGAAGCAAGTTTTCGAAAGCATGACTATTATTCTTATTTGTAAACTGTTTTCGAAACGTGGTTTCGTAGGCGACCCAAGGGTTAGACATGCGAATTGTATCTAATACTTTTGTTCTCATCCTGTCCCTCGATTCTGCTAAAGCAAACCAAGTCATTCCACAGACACTGCAAAAAATTTCATTACATTTTAGACTTTATTGCTTTGGAGTTATAGTCCAAAATGAAATGAAAAGATTTTCATTACAATTTTTCATTCACTCTACAAGAAGTAATTTAATTTTAGGCTTTAAGGTAATCTAAAATAAATAAATATTTACATACATAATGCGTCGTGAAACTTCCAAGGTCATTTTTTTTTTTAAAAGTAAAATTCAATGGATGTTTTTGCAGGGTCCGTGCACAGTGGTTTTACTTTAGCAGAATCGATGTTCAGGTCGGCGAGAATAAGTATTCGCATAACTGATCCGGGCTTGAACTATTGGGTATTTATTGGATATACTTATGAAAACGTTAAAAATATCGACAAAAAAAATCAGTTGTCCTGACGATTTGTGCTACATGCTACAGCCCGGGTAATTTTCTCTTTTCTCCTTCCGCTTTCAGCAATAAATGCGTTTAGAATAAATATGATTTATTGTGCGTTAAATTTTATCGATATTTGTATTAACCATGCAAAATCACATGTTAGCACATTTCTCCATAATTATTCTTTGGAAAAAAGGTAACATAACATATAGGAAATACTTGTGCACTTTATGTGATAATATCACTGCACTGCCGCAGTCAGCTCTAAAATTAAACATAAAATAATAAATAAAAATTAAAACAATGCTATATGTGTCCTCTGAAGATTACAAAAATAGTTGTAGGTACTATATTTATTAATTTATTTCAAGGTGATAATCGTTTTTAAATATGTCGATGTTCAGCAACTTCTGAGGGCGACTGTAAGTTTCTTTGTTATCAGATTCAGATTCGTATAGCTACCTATTTATGGAAAAAACAGACATGGCAATTTACGAATCAAATATTATGCTTCAATAGGGAAATTTTCATGAGACCGATTAATAACAGAACAGTATAATTTTTTTAGCCAACGATTGTTCTCGTATAATATCTGGAGGAAATGTGATCTAAAATCAGACAGCCTTTATAGTTTATTTATATAGTAGCATGTTTAGCACTCAATCATTTATTCAACAATCCGCAATATATTTAAGTAAATATTGGGTAGGTAGGTAAGTACATATCATTTGATAAGTAGTTCGATATTTGGCTTTTTAAATAGGTACTAGCACAGATAATATAATATAATTCTTAAACAGATGCACAATCGGGAACAAAAAATGGTTACACCCGTAATTTCAATTAGCAGGCAGGCAGTTTTTAGTTCAGGAGTTAGAACTAGATGGCGACATTGTTTTGGCAATTTTTAATATTAAAATTAAGTTATCAAAAATAAAACATACCCAAAACACATATTGATTCTGGCAAATGCTGTAGTAATTGTAAATGTGACAGACATAATGCCCTGGACCGCTAGATGGCACAAAAATAAATAAATAGCACGATTGTCACGAAATCTTTATTTATTACATTACCAACGAGTTTTTTATGCTTACATGCTTATATTCTCATGTGTATAAGTTCTAAAATAATTTACGTGATTCTAAGTCATAGCAAATAAGCATTTTAATTTTTTATTTCTTTAAATGAGTCTACTAGTGCCATCTATTAATTTTTGGGTGTTACTAAAGATATTTTCTTCGTATCGGTAACCCATGGTACTAGTAATTTTACACAATAATAATGTTACAGTAGGTAGTCTTACATAGATACTACATACGTATATTTGTCAAGTATATTATGTGTATTTTTTGAGTACTAAAGATACGAGTGTAACCTCTTTTCCTGTATGAAATCATTGGTTTCTTACTTCTAAATTAGTAGAAAGAAATGGATTGCTTTAAATCTATTATGTTATAGTTAGTACTTATCAAACTAATCGATGTGGGTATTAAAATTTATAAGCAAGCATTAAGTAGGTACTCGAGAGCATTATGAGATCATCAAAAGATACATTTTCAAGGAATTATATACCACAGTAAAATTGCCACTAAACGGGGCGAATACAAGTCAAAAGGTTGATAGAAATAAAATCGTAAATATAATTAATGGAATGAAAAAACAGTTTCACTTCATCACTACATCACTACATAGTATAAAACAAAGTCGCTTTCTCTGTCCCTATATCCCTTTGTATGCTTAAATCTTTAAAACTACGCAACGGATTTTGATGCGGTTATTTTTTATAGATAGAGTGATTCAAGAGGAAGGCTCATATGTATAATACATGTTTAATATAGTAGAGGGTGCAGCGGGAACGGGATCTGACGTCACGCGGGCGGAAAAATATTAGCGGTACAAGTTCGCTGAGTCAGCTAGTAAAAGATAAATAACTGCAAACGTTATCTGCCCATTATTTCTATTCACCCGTTGACTTATAATCACCCTGTTTTACCGATACCTAACTTTAGGTACCTACACCTAAATATGTATAAACATATTATTGTTTGTTTTGTATAAACAATCTTAATTTTGATAACGATTTATGGTCAATCGTAACATTCGTACAAAAATAATCTGAATCTTTAGTAATAGTTAAAATCGTAAAATGTAGTATTACCTTCATTATACATAAACTAGTTTTTGCCGCCCGGTTGGATGTCGGTTATCGCGACCAAACATAGCGTTTGTCCTTTCACAAGGTCTAATCTACTCATATACCAAATTGCATCACAATCGGTTCAGAGGTTTAGGCGTGAAAGACGGACAAACAGACACAAACACATACACATTTTCACATTTTTAATATTAGTTGGATTTTCATCAATTTATTGTTTTGTTGATTAGAATTTAACTTACTATGCTTAGAAAATCGTTATATTTTAGTGACGTTGTTATACTTTTTTCAAATCGAACTTTTAAAACAGTTTGAATTTAAAGTACCTACTGTTGGAACCGACATTTTGATTACGTAATGTAAAGCGCCATCTGTTATTTATCACTTAATGTCATAAATTCTTTTCGAACATATGCACGGAAACTAATATGATACACATAGCGGCCCACAGCAACACGAACACAGCCCAAGCTATGTGAGAAAATGCACTCTTGTACTGATTTACTACGCCTAACCCTAGCAAGTTCGTGCAGTAACGCCTAGCAGATATGACTAGGAATGTCGGTATAAAGTATTGGATCCCCGTACCTGCATACGAGCCAGTGAACTCTATCAAGACACTTATATCTTCTAGGTAATACGTCAGTAGTACTGGAGGAACAACAGTTATGACAGGAAAAAGTAATTTTCTCAAAATAATATTATAAGATTCTAGCCTAGTTGTATCCAAGAATAGACTTTGTAGATTATTTCTTAAAGTAATAGCGATAATCGGAAAACTAGTTGAAAGTGTGAAAACAGGGAATAGCGCAAGGAAATATTCTACTATCTCTAAGAATATATTCTCATTATCTTTTGGCACGAAATTCAGCGTATACAAATCACTTAGTTGAGCGAAAGCGAATGCCCCAGTGAATGCTAGAAGTAGATAAAAGATGGCTATTATTGCGTAATTGAAAGAGAGATGCAAACCGAGATGGGACTTCCCTCTGATTGGTGTGATGAGGCCTGGTAGGGAGTGATGGCACATGAAGGAGTACACGCAGACGCCGAAGAGAGTCGGCATACCGGTCACGTCGAAGGCGGGAGGGTGACCCTGCGCCCCACGCCCGATCAACAGATGAATAGCCATTGAAATCATTATTGTGAATGCTGTAACAAAAATATTTCATTAAGTAATAATATTGCGTAAAAGTCCTTTAGGCCCGTTAAGCACTTTTTAGGTGAACTAAAATCATGAAACTTCCGTCATCGTTCAGGCCGTCACCGAACGTTTAAGCCGTCACCGAGCCCTTCACAAGTTACATTCTTAGTTTTCATTTCTATCGGCAGACTGCCCCGCATGCTTTTTTATTTATTTTACTTTTTATATAGGGTATGTGAATTTGACTTCAGTTTGCCTGTTATTAAGTTAAATATATCAGGTAGGAGGGTCACCATTGTGGATACAAATAATGCTACAGTTAGGTCATCAGATATTTTTTCATGCCCCGCGTACAAGACTCGAAATTGTAGGAAGAATGTGTGTTGGTTGGGCATTTCCCAGCCTTAATGGTGCAGCAAAAAAGAGGTGTCGAACCACGACTAATTAGAAGAGCAACGAAGCACTCGCCAATCTAAAACTACTAATTTATTATTCCGTTTCGGGGGCGATAAATCGATCTAGCTAGGATTATTTTTTAGAAAATGTCAGTTTATTTAAAAAAGAATAAGACTCTTCCTGACATCTATTGGCAATGTGAGCAACTAACTGCTTTAACGACACAACAACACTAAACCTTCAAGCAGATGGCGTAGTTACAAAAAAAATACCGAGCGCAGCTCGGTCATCCAGGTACTGTAGATAGTAATGTGAGATTTGGCTGTACCTATATAAATTCTGTTTTCACTAATATACACCTGCATTACTCATACTCGACTTGCAAAATAAAAAAAAACAAATTTCAAATTGATTAATATTCTAAATTTTTCAGATGTATATCCACCTAATACATAGAAAATAAATGGTCATAAGAAAAGTCCGACTAGTCAAACTGCAGTACTTCGATATCGCCAATAGGTTGTAGAGATCAGATTGCAGTCGCGTCACGGGAAATATCGAAGTTTGGCCTGGCCGCATTACAGTTGGACTGAAACCTAACCTAACCTAACTGATTTGGTAAAAGTTCAAAAAATGACAGAGAAATGGCAAAAAAAGCCTGCTTACCTAACCACCGCATACTAGATGTGAACAGTTGCAAGTACTTGGTCTTCTGCACATTAAAGAAGACGAAAGGTCCCATCGCTGCCACGAATGTTAACAAGGCCGACCTGTATATATCCTTTCTGGTGTACGCTGTTGGATCTGCTGCCGAAGAGTTCAAGCAAGCCAGGTGGTCCCAGGAGGAGGTGTCTGTCATATTCGTTGGAACGGGAGAACTGTGGGCAAGAGAGCAAATTAAGTGAAATGAGAAATTAGTCTCTATTATTTAAAGTAACCTGTGACCGCGACTTTGCCTGCGTGGATGTCGGTTATCGTAACTTGGTCCTATGTCCAGTACTACTAAGGCTTAAAAACAGCCTGAAATATCAGGAGAAACTGACCGTCCATGTAAACAAACAGGCACCCGCTCTAAATGGAGAAGATGCTCTTCAGCATACCCGGCTAAAAAGAAGTGACATACCGAGCCTACATAAAAGATTTACCATGCCTACCCTTCGTTAGGCTTCTCGCGGTCTCCACTCTAGGACTCGTCTGCTCCAACGGCCATCGGTCCTTCGACAGACGTGGCCAGCCCATTGCCACTTCAGCTTGCTTATTCTGCGAGCTATGTCGGTAACTTTGGTTCTTTGTCGGATCACCTCGTTTCGAATTCTATCCTTCAGAGAAACTCCAAGCATAGCTCGCTCCATAGCCCGCTGCGCGACTTTTAGTTTATGGACTAGCTCTACCGTTAGTGTCCACGTTTCGGCACCGTAAGTCATAACAGGTAGGACGTACTGGTCAAACCATGGCTGGGAATAGCGAGACCACCGGGAACTGGGGGCCTTTTGTTGTGACGTCTTTCCATTTTGATGGGTTTTAGCCTACTCTTGCCACGCTGGCCATACGGGTTGGCAAAGGGTTTTATTTCAAGTTTTCCTTCTCTCACAGCGATCTCGACCCTCGGATGATGGGGTGGTAACATTTGTATTCTTTCTCCGTCACCACACGGATAAGGCGAGAAGGCAAACGAAGGGTAGGACGCCCCCTAGCCAGATGGACCGATGACCTGCGGAAGGCGGAGGATCGTACGAAATAGCGCACATTGAGGGAGGCCTATGTCCAGCAGTGGACTGCAGTGGGCTAATTGATTGATTGATTGATTGATTGAAGCAGAAATCATCAAAAAATAACGAAGACTTAAAAAAAGTCTTACTTAGTCTTGTTTGTTTGATCGTAATTGTTAGAGTAGAACCGGAGATATGGCTAAAAGTAGCGCTAACAGGCGGAGCCGCGTGCATTAGCTATTATTCAGTTTTAAAAAGTTTACACTTAAAACTTCTAAGGTAATTTTGCTAAATTTGCAAAAGCGGTCAATAACATGAAACTTTTTATGCGTGTATAGGTCAACGTCCTGAGTGAAGCACAAGTAAACAGACAATTACACAATATTTACATACGTAATACGTAGGCTCCGTCGAAGGAGATGCATATATATATAATTAAGTTGCCTTTAAAATTGCAAAGGCGGCTTTCCACGATGCATAATTTCATAGATTTCTTCACGGACGGCTGAGGATCACGGATAGTTATGTACCGTACATTTATTGCTTTTCACAGTGCACTGCCATCTTCCATTTCATCTGTAGGGTGTCGTATGAAGACGGAGCATGAATACAAGTATCACCACGCCATCTCATTCGTAGGGTACCGGAAGAGGCGACTAACGGAAAAATACGCAGGTAAAGTCACTGAGTGAGAAGGAAAACTCGAAATAAAATCCTGTACCAACCCGTCTGGCTGGCCTGGGAAACTGTAGACCAAAGCCTCCCAGCACTGGGAAAGGCCTATGCCCAGCAGTGGACTACGATAGGCTAGTTTATTGACTTCAGTCTTTTTTTTATACCATTGAGGTGGCAGACAAGCACACGGCATCAGGTGGACCTGATGGAAAGTGGTTACCGCGGTCTATGAACGTGTGCAACACCAGGGGAGTCACACTCGTGCTGCCGACCCTGTAAAGAGAGAGAGTTTCTGTACCGTCAGTGTAAAAGACAAAGTAGCCTTTGGTCTTCCCACTGACAGCACAAAAACTACTCTCCGCCGCCGGGAACACAGCACAAGGTTATTATGGCCGCGGTGTTCTGTAGGGCGACAGCCTCCGTGGCGTAGTGGTAGTGAACACGGTCGTTGCGCGGGAGGCACGAGTTCGATCCCCGCTCAATGCAAATATTTGCTTGCATGATCAGGGTATTTGTATTGGTCTGGTCGTGTCTCGGAGAGCACGTAAGCCGTCGGTGCCGGTTGGTATACGAACTTCTATGGCAGTCGTTACGGGTAGTTAGAGCCCTCAAAAATCCAACGACTGGCCTAGCTGAAATGCTTAGATATCGTCTTTGGGTTGTGGAGGTCAGATGGCAGTCGCTTCACGAGAAATATCAAAGTTCAGCCAAATCCGCAGTTGGACTGCTGAAGCGGACCCCGGACTCCAAGTTGAAAGCTTCGGATGCGGCTAGGATTAACGCTAGGAGGAAGGTTCTGTAGGACAGAGGTACTTCCCCAGTCGGACTGCTCAATTGGACGAAAATAACGTCGTGTTCTACCTCCCTAAACTAAAACATAAACAGTCTATCTTAAAGCCGCAGATACGACACATCCCAACTGACTTGCCTTTGCTTCTACAAATGAGGCTCTCTAGTCTACATGGTGCGTCGAGTCAGCGCCTCTAGACAAGTGGCAATTCGTTGTTAGGCGTTTGATGGAATAGAATGACGAATGTATAGGATTTGACGGTTATGACATGCGTTAACGACTGTCAAATACGTCAAATCTCATACATTCGTCTTTCTATTCCATCAAACGCCGACCAACGAATTGCCACTTGTCTAGAGGGGCAGATGCTATGATATGTCGACCCGCAAACTCACGCTCCGTGGAAAGCCACATTTAGATTTCGCCAACGCATTTATAGGCTGTGTGACTAATTTCCTCTTCCAAGCAATTAACACAACTGTAAATCTAGCTTTTAATTTCTTATAATGACTACCTACCGGAACATAAGTAATTACAACAGATTTTTAATTTAAATGTCATACGGCAAACGATGCGAAATGAATAAACCCATTAAACAACATTATAGTAACGATCTAACGAGAATGAGTATAATCTATAAATATAAATAAAATTGGAATGACTGTAATATTGAAATAACCTACATGCATATGAATATAATACGGTACATACACCAAAATAATATTTTTTACAATATTTGTCTATCTGTCTGTTTGTTCCGGCTAATCTCTGAAATGGCTGGACCGATTTCGACGGGACTTTTATTGGCATAAAAAATATCTTAGGCTACTTTTATTTTAGAAAAAATTCATGCTGAATAGCGTTGTCTCAACATACATACATACATACATATAATCACGCCTTTATCCCCGGAGGGTTAGGCAGAGGTGAATTAACATAACACCCACATTTCACCAATCTGTATTCGGTCCCACGTAATAGGGGGTGAGCCTATTGCCGTATTCCGGGCATTATTGTTGTCTCAACAATAAGCGATAACCGACATCCACGCAGGCGGAGCCGCGGGCAACAGCTAGTATTTTATAATGTTTGTATTGGTTCCCGGTGCACTAGAATAGGGCCACCCCATCTCTTCCTGTGGGTCTCGTATAATTTGACTTAGGGTAGGGCTGTTCTTCATCTGACAGTTAACATACAATCCATGACTGAGTGCCCGCCTGACGGCAATTTAGGCTCGCCCCCTATAACGTGGGATCGAAAATCATATTTGTCGAAATGTGGGTGTTATTACACCTCTGACTACCCCTATGGGAATTTACAGGCGTGATTTTATGTATGTATTCTATAATATTATAAGGTACGCTCTCTCCAGATTGAAGCCAAGTAGGTATGGTATAGGTAGTAGGTACTATGGGTTCTAGATTATTTATGTAAATTCTTTCATAGTAAAAATTTACTAAGGAACAGCCAGACTTTATGCAAATTGACATTTTCACGCATGCAAACACTCTTATTTGACGTCAGCGGAGATCAAACCTGTATCCCTAGCATAGCATAAAAATCTAACGTTTTACCACTATACCACATATTGTTATTTTGTATTGAAATAGCTGTTGCCCGCGGCTCCGCCCGCGTAGATGTGGGTTATCGCTTAATGTTGAGTCGACGCTATTGAGCATTTAATTCACCTCTCTACTTAACTTTGTCCTCGAATATTTTTACATTAATGATTACTGCTCCTCTCCCTTGAGTAGTAGCGTGATGATATTTAGCCTATGTGTTATTCTGATGTATAAGCTATATTATTGTAAAGTTTCATAAAAATCCATTCAGTAGTTTTTCCGTGAGAGTTACAAACATCCATCGATCCATTCTCACAAACTTTCGCGTTCATAATATTAGTTGGATTTATATTCTAATCTGAACTAACAGATATCAACGCCAGTGCCCGTCCATCCACCGAGTATGAATATAATCTAATCGCGACAACACTGTACCAATTTCCATCGTATTCCCACGAATCAATACTCAGATAAAACTCGTTTTATACATATAAATGACGTCATGATGTATTTTTAAAATCAACTTACATAAGTGCGAATGTACAAATGTCAAATGTGTGGCAAATTAGTTAACAACTTGTCTGGAATAAGGAGTTTTTGATGCCTAGAACCGCGGTAGCCTAATGGTATGGGTAATGGACTGCTGAGACGAGGTCTCAGGTTCGATCCCAGGTTTTCCATGGCACACACCAATGACTTTTCGATGTTTTTCGAAGTTATGTGTGTATTTATCGCAGGTTTATAAGTGCCCAGTTAGTGGCAATAGGCTCGCCACCTATTACATTGGGATCTAAACATAAACCGGCGAAATGTGGGTGCTAGCACCTCTGCCTACCCCTTCGGGGATAAAGGCGTGAGTTTATGTTATGTTATGATGCCTATAAAATCCGGGAGTCCCTACCTTCCTACGTATAGCTCGTTCCATATATATCTTAGACCTAAAATGTGCTCTGTACGTGCAGTACACGTTTCCTGGATATATTTTGAGAATAGCAGGGGGTGCTACGGCGCGGCGGCGGTGGACGAGCTCAAATTCACCACGCGCGCCAGGGCCTTTTATATATCGCTCTTTAGGTCCAACATATATGAAACGAGCAATACGGAACTCTAGGGCCCCTTGTCATCTGTAGAAACATTCTAGAAAGAATATGCCAAATCAGAAATAACAAAGAGTTTGGTGCACCGCCGACATGGGTATAGTCCTAATCTTTGTACATATGTATATTATACGAGTACCTATGTGCTCTTGGCCGCTTTTTGTGAATCGAATTTAAGACAAATAAACTAAGCTATGTAAATGTATGCAGGTTTGCTTATAAGCGAAGTAAGGACGTTCGGCATAGCATTTACATATATATATTTATCTTGAGCCAATGCTGTCTATAAGTTATAAAGAACTACTTATACTTAGTCGGAGACTTCCAACCTAGAATTTCAATGCCAGTTGTTTTCACTAGCTGACTACGGACTGAAGTTCTTATACTGAATGTTATACACTAAATAATATTTTTCATGAATAGCGAAGAAGATGTGAGAAGTAAATAAGCTCTCCACGAGTGCGTAGCAGATGGCACAGTGGAGAGCAGGCCAGGCAGGCTGGTTCTCCGAGCGCAGCCAGGCTGATGGGCTAAGCCGCCCAACAACCTCGGAAATCCAATGACAACTTTCGAGGAAATCCATGAGAATTGCCGCATGGCTCCCCACACATCCAATCTAACGAACTAACGAAGGAACGTCAGACCTTATACTTTGTTGGTCACGTGCAAATCGGTTCATATTTTAAAAACCTTGCCTTTGTGAGTTGTGCTTTTCGAACTTTGCATTTTTGGTGCCAAAAGCGAGACGTCTCACCCTAAAGGTAGCTCCAAACATACGTTATCTTTTCACATATTCATATAAAAAACAGTGCCGACAATCAGTATAAATTCACAACAGCGTCATCTGTTTTGCTAGTAGTGCCCTAAGCTCCACCTGACTAAATATGCTAAAGTAAATTGTCAGTATTGTTTTTAATATAGGTATGTATTCTAAGACTTCATACAAGCAGAAAAACAATGTAGAATGTTATTGTGGACACCTTTTCATGTTCCATCTTATAACACTACAGGTTATACATACTCGGTCTACAGATTTATAAACAGAACGTATGACAGGATAGACACATGGATGAACATCTTCCAGATTTCAGTAAATAATAATACCTACGATCTTCGGACAGCTCCTGTGGTTTAGCGGTAATGTCGTCGACTGCTACGCGCGGGTTCGATTCCCGATCAGTAAAAATATTTATATATGTTTGGCCACATCGTAGATTTGCTCACTCCATGAAATGTTCGAGAATTTCATGAAATGGTCGCATTTCATGAAATGTTTCACTGTCTATTGGCCACATCATGATGTGGTTTGGGCAGATCAATGATAAGAAATCGTTTCTCGATATGGGCAACTAAACGCGCGGCTTCTTCATGAAATGGTCAAGATTAATTGATCATATCGTAAAGTAGTTACATTAATTTCCGGTAGAGGGGCTGCAAGCGCTTTGTTTATGTGTAAAGATGGCGGCCGCTGTCGAAAATGTTGTTTCTCGCAGTGAAGAATTCGTTGGTAAATGACGAACAAACCGAACAAAACACTTTGTACTTCGAAGTGTCACCAAAGTTTGTCATGCGCTCCTAATTCTGGGTGGTTTATAAAAAAATAACCACGAAGGCCTAATGCGGGAGCTTCGCTACGCTCCGCTCCCGCATTAGCCTTCTAACCTAACCTATCCGAGTCGGGGTAATCTGAGTCGGGGTGTTAAAATTGTAAATGTTACAGTTAAAAATAAATGTGATTTGTATTTTACACCAATTTACACGATCGACCCCTATTTATACGATCCGGCCAAATGTGGATGGAAAAATCGTGAAACGTTGACGATTTAATGATCTGGTCAAATTAATTTGCCCACATCATGAAATGCGACCATTTCATGAAATTCTCGAGCATTTCATGAAGTGAGCAAATCTACGATGTGGCCACGACATATACATGAATATGTTTATTATCATGCCAATAAACTCCAAATAGAGAAAGGTTAGTTATATTTCCTCTATAAAAACATAAAGCATACTAATTCCCGAAATTACTAGTAAGTAGATTACGAGAGAGATATTAGTATACTACAATTACAAGCCCATTGGCGGAACCGCGTGCAACAGCAAGCAAATTCTAAAATACTCACCAAATAACATCCATGACCGACTTGGCTACAGCTGCCGAGTATATTGCAAGATCTCCATACAAATAGGTGCAAAGTGAACAGTAGAACATTGTTCTGCCAATTTTATTGAAGAACAGGTTCGCCATCTCGCCCAGTTCCACATGGCGGTCCAGGCTGTAGTATCGCGACGGCATTGTGTCTCCGCAGACCAGAGGCTCTTCGAGATCGCCATGATTGCTTTGGGAATTAGAATGCTCTTCGTCCGAATCGTGTTCTTGTATCTGAAAGTTGTCAGATATTATTAAGATTTTTACAATACACAACTGCCTGTGATTACTGCCAGTGCCAGGCAACTACTTAGATGAAACGTCGCGCGTCGGGACTACAAAGTATTGTCGAATGTCTAGGAGACCAACATACTTATGGCCGGTTCACATTATTTCAATAGCATACCAGTCCAGCAAGCAGATCCAGTGCTGGAATGCTACTGAAATAATGTGGACCATCACTGGAATGTGCCCGTGAAAAATTTTGTACTTAGCATATTTGTCTTCTTCAATATAGGGTTTCATAATTGAACGCAAGAATTTTCGCTTACTACGCAACCAACAATGAATAAAATGTTTCTATCTTTTTAAATAATCATCGTAAATACATGAAAACTTATAGAAAGATTTAGTATACTGTATAGCTTCAGTAAGTATTAATGGAATAATTTAAAACAGGCTAGTTTCTAGATAAAAATTGTTTTTTACTTCCGGACTTGAAAAAACCTGAAATTCGTGTTTTTTTTTTAATCTGGTTGTCGTAGCGACGCGGGAGTTTTACTCTGATGTTTCTTATGATAATGACTACAGTATGTCGAAAAGAAAACGGAAGTGACACAAAATTGGGTGTTTTGCAACACTTTGGTCTTTTAGACCATATCCTCGTCAACATCTAAACACAAGTTACAGATCAGCATAGCTCCTCGCAGAATATTTATTACAATTGTAAGCAAACTGTACATCAGAGATAAAAAGTGACGTCACGAATTGGTCACAAGAGGAAAGAATATAGAAAACATGGCTATAGCGACCCTTGATTAAGCAGTCGAGCAATGTTACTGATAGATATTGCGTGCATTTACTTACGCACATTTTGTCACGCAACTTTGAAATTATTCATTATTAACTTTCCAGCCCCCCTAGACAAATGGCAATTCATTGGCTGGCGTATTGTTGAATAGAATGATGAGAATGTATGGGATTGACACGTATTTAGCCGTTTATGACATTCGTCAACGTATGTACTGTAGTGTTCGTACTTCTTGTCGAACCTATATTTAGTTACCTGGCCATCACGCGCCAACGGTATAAAAATAAAACAAATGAATAAAATTTGAATTGAGAGAATAGGAAAAGCAAGGGAAGGATGACAGATCCAGTTAGTTGGTGATCGAGGATCTGCCAGAGTTCTTCAAGAAGGAAGACTGAAGAAATCAAAAGTAAATTAGGGTCAATCCTTGAGCAGATTTCGCGATCCTCTCATTCGAATTAGTACAGTTAAAGAACCACGCGTAAAATCCCATAAAACTCGTTAAGTAGTGATATAATTACGAATAAATATATTAATAACACAGATATAATTTAAATATCTTAAGTTATAGACAAGAAGCTGTGGAGTTAGACAAGCCCCCCCTCCCCCTACTCCACAGTACAAAAGGACGAATCGGCCTCTACATCCATAACCACTCTAGTATAGTTAGATATCAGGTTAATCCTGAACATATTATTTATATCTTTCAGTATAAGTATTTGTCAGTAAAGTTCTCCAAAATGGCTTGACCGATTATTAAGATTTTTGTGTGTATATTCGGTAGGCCTCAGAATATGCCGTGGGCTACTTTGGTCCCGATAACCAACATCCACGAGGATTGAGCCGCGGACATCAGCTAGTAATAGAACAATAATAAACCTGAAGAGTTTCTTCATTTGAACGCATTTTTGAATTACATTAATCTGACATAAATATATCAACAAACCAAATGACCAATTTCAATTGAAGCCATGTACAGATTAAGAGTTAATTTAAAAAGTCATGCTGCAAAATTCAAAACAGAGGTTTAATTTCCGAAAAGTCAAATACATATTTTGAATGGCAAGTATTTTTTATTTTTCGACAATTATGTTGATATAGAACTGTATTAAAATACAGTGTTGTCAAATTAATTTAAATTATGTATCTCGCATAACGTAACAAAAATAACATAAAAATTTTCATCTATCTTATCTAAATAACACAAAAGTTATTCAATTTTATACTCTAATTGTTGAATTGAAGTATGTTATAACTTCATTAGCCCGTAATTTTGTATATTTGAATATGTAATAGCTTCACACATGTTTAGATAAACCATGGCCTTATCTATAATAATTAATTTGAATTGTTAATGCATACCACATACATAGGTATTATTACCATTAAAGTAAACTATGTATATTATAAAATACATAGCTCAATTTAATGTTTATCAAAATAACTACACAGTTGAAACTTTTGCATGGTTTTTGTATTACATCATGTTAGATAATAAAAGTGAAAATATGTGCTTGACAAGCTTGCAAAATAACTAAATATAATAATCAGCATGTCGTAGTTTTATGTACTTACATTGAACAGTACCCCTAGCACGAAAAATTATTGTAATTATGAATGAAATTTTTAAAAGCAATTAATATGCTTACTATAACTTCTAAATCAATAAGGATAGGAAAAAGAGGAAATGACTAACGACTTAGGCGGGGTCCGAGCATTCCCTCTGTAAGGGTCTGGTCGTGGGTTCAAGTCTCGCCCAAGTCGTATTATCTTTTTCCTAACCTAATTGATATAGTAATATCGTAAACATATTGGGAGTGAAACCAGTCAATTGCAATGCTCCCTTCCCTTGATATGTTTTAGATAGTTTTTCATGCTAGGGATACAGACAGAGCAGGTACAGCATTGTTAAGTTAAAAAAACAGACTTCGAGCAACCTTTTTCTCCTCTGTGTGACCATTTTTTTTCTTTTGTTTACACAGCAGAATGTGCTTGTGTCAAAATTATTATTATAGAACATAATATGTAACCACATTCTAAGGAAAATAAAGTTTGATTTAATTTGATTTAAATAATTTGTGTGTGTAGTGTATGTAAAGGTTAATTGACAGATTTGTGAAATGGAATTATAATTTTAATATGAAATTAAACCAAAAAAGAATTTTAATATTAATACACTTACACTGTCTCTCTTAATAGACTGCAACCTTTTCCATTTGTACACAGCATTAGCGCATGCCATAGTTTCAATAACATATGTTGCATTCAAAAAGCTCATAAATGCCAGGAACAGTAAAGATATAGTGCTGAGGCCCCATCCTGCTCTTGCAAATGCTGCTGGTAAAGTTAGGGCTCCAGTGCCAACAATCAAGTTGAATATGTATATTAATCCCACCTAATCAAAAGAAGTTTAAAATTAAAAGTTCAGCATCACTAAAATTATTGAATTTATTTATAAAATTTATAAATTTTTGTATACTTAACAAATAAACTATTTATAGTTAGACTGCCAGTACAAGAAATATACAGATGGCTACATACAACAATAAATTAGATTGCTAGATAATTTTTTAGGAACCATATTGTATATAACTTACATCCTGAACAACAATGTTCATTTGTCAATTAAATATAAATCGAGGCTAAAATGAGTTCCATTCAATAAGGAAGCACCTCGAGCGCTTCAAGTTTTTGACAGAGGTGGGAGGAACAATACTTGGTAACATAAACAATGGCAACAAGATTTCGAAATATTTTGTAATAATAACTTTATAACGATCATTTAAAATATATAATTTAGCCATGTGCTTAAAACTATCTCTAAACCGATTTTCTTTTTCTATTTTTCAATATAATAGATACATACCCATACAGAATATTGGTCCCCTGCCTCCGTTGAAGGCATCCTTAACAGCCTCCTTAAACCCCGAAGCGGACGAGGCATAACTCTCTGTTATTACACGTCATTGCAGCCGGATATCAGACACAGCAATGAACTAAGTTTTCCTATCTGTGTAATAATATATTAAACATTAAAGACGAATAATACTTTAGACAAGTTTTAGACACATTTACCTTCGACTTTGACAAAAATGATTTGTTGACTTGTCACTTGTCAAATTTATACTTCTTCAAATTTTGTTTTTGTTTGAACTGGCTAAGGTACTATGACCATGCTGCCTTGTCATGTCCTTGCCAAACTAGGTATAGTGCGTCAAAAGTCATGAAAATTGAGGGTGGCGCTGTTAAGATTAACCAGGGTATCCCTGTCATACTACGATTGAATATTCTTGATCTTTTGTTTTTTTGTATAACTAGCTAAAATATATAGCCTAAATAACTAGTATAACTAGCTGACCCGGTGAACTTCGTACCGCCAATATTTTTCCGCCCGCGTGGCGTCGGACCCCGTTCCCGCTGAACCCTCTACAATAATATTAAACATGTATTATACAAATAAACCTTCCTCTTGAATCACTCTATCTGTTAAAAAAACCGCATCAAAATCCGTTGCGTAATTTTAAAGATATAAGCAAGCAAAGGGATATGGGGACAAGGAAAGCGACTTTATTTTATACTAAGTAATGAAGATGTATAATTTCATTATGAAAATAAATAAATAAAGGTGAAATTAGTCACGGCGGTTATTGTTTTTTCAATTTTATTTATTATCAATATATGGAACCGATAATAATGTAAAGGTAAATAAACACAATCATGGTATAGTTATAAACGTACTGTGGAATTGCCTGAAGTTTCGACCATTAACCAGCTATGATCACTGACTGCATCAGTAGTGCACGCCCGACGTCACGTCGTCGAATGCATTCGGTAGATGGCTCTTCAATCACCCACACATTCTCGATATTCTTTATATTTTCATTTCGCCATGTTTTGTGACCGCGCCGAAAAGTGAGATTGCACGTTTCATATCACTGGACTCCATGTTGCAGATCATTTAAACCCGATCGATTTTTTGTATCTCGAGAATGTGTATCTTGATTTTAATCACCTATAGAGAACTACTCGGTGGTTCACCATGAGTCCAAGAGAGCCATCTTAAAACCACAAATGCCCCAAGGTCAACTGCGATGTGAGGGAAATGCCTTATTGGTTAACCTAACACTCCGGTAATTGAGTGTGTGAGGCAGCGCGTGTGTGACGCCCCTGGTGTTGCACACGTCCAAAGGCCACGGTAACCACTTTCCATCAGGTGGGCCTCGGAACACGTATCTTGGACCTAACTCCCGAGAACAACGAGGCTCTTTTGAAATAGTTATAACTATGCTTGTTGAATTTGAGGTAGTTCACCCAAATAGGGCCTCGTGATATATAAAAAAGACCTCAAGAAACGTGTACTGCGCGTATAGAGTACATTTTGTGCACATTTAAGGTCTAAGATTTTTTTCGCGAACAATACCTTACTCAAAGAACACCCAAAGAGTTAAAAGTTACCTTACTACTCATGTCTGTCTCATGAACCGTGATAGCTAGGCAGTCAAAACTTTCATAGATGCTGTGTAGTAAAATGAACACAAGAAATTCACAGTACGTATAATATGCAACGGCAAAAAAGTCTTAGCAACCCGTACCTACTAATTTAAATTTTAGGATGGTTGTCGTGACGTGATGTGGTGGTTGTCGCGAAAAGAAAAGGCTCTCAAAAAATTACCCTTTCGCGAAACTAAGGGTTTCTTTCAGGGTTCAATAGCTTCAATGCAAGGCATGTCCATGATTTCTGATTACCAGTGATTCTGTCATTCGCACCGTAGATCTCCTCCTGTAGACAATGAAAATATCTGTTACTCTCAAAGAGTAAGTTGGTAGCCTCTTGTATCTTATAGCACACATGTGCTTAACAGTCCATGACACAACACGCATCGTACTTTAAAGGCATGATGTGCCTACATTGAGTCCCCTCCGTGGGACAAACAATGGATCTCGGATTGGTACAAATCTCACCGCAAGTTGGTCCCAACTCTATGAATTGCGGGTTTTGATCTTCAGGCACTGCTGGGCGAAACCGCTTTCATTGCCCTTCCCGAGCCAGCATGGAGACAGCAGGCGAGCAATGAAACGTATATCTGGTACAGGACAAAATTGCTACGATGCAAACTAAATACACAAAAGGTTACCAACCTTCGAATCCTTCGTACAGACGCGCTATCTCCTAGACCCGTAAAATCGCACCGATTGCTTTCGATTTCCTCTTTGACATACGTATTTATACTTGACAGTAAAGAAAATAGAATTATATAGATTGAGCTGTCAGTGAAACCAACCAAAGCGTACGAATCCTAAAAAGTTTGTATTTCGTAAAGGAACTTCGCGACATCAAGACTAAACGTAGTAATTAAAACGCACTTAATACTTAGATTGATAAATTATTGTTATAAAAGATTATTATTATATTAAATAATACGTACCTACTGTAAATCTCTTGTTTTAATTTTTTAAAACTACACCACATTTATGGAAATAAAAATTTGCTCGTTCCATATATCTTAAACGTATAAAATGTGCTCTTTACGCGCAGTACACGTTCCTCTAGTGTCTTGTGAGGATAGCATGAGGTCCTACGAAAGTGAACGAGCTCCAATTCACCAAGCATAGATTACCCTAAGAACGTCTGACACTCCGCGTATTCAAAAATGTGGCCTTAAACTTAATTATCGGGGTGTGAGGTTAACCAATAAGGCATTTACCTCGCGCCCCGGTTAATCTTGTGCCATATATGGTTTTAAGCTAGCCCTCTTGGGCGTAGAAAGCACGGTGTCCGCATCAAACCTCAATGCCCTCTTCTAGTCAAAGACCCGTGGCAGGCCTTCAAGCAGTTCTCTATAGGGCTGCTCCCGCCGCGGCCGTTAATTGCAGTAAGTGTTAGCGTCTGCCTTGTGCTAATCACTGTATTGAATTCCCTCGTATGCGAGTCTTCTGCACCGGACGTCACTTTTATTAGTGATGCGATTAAAATCGAGAAACAAGAAATTTAATCTAGTTTACATTATCTGCATCATGGAGTCCTATTATATAAAACATATCACAAAACATGGCGAAATGAGTATAAAAAGAATATCGATAGTGTGTGGATGAATGAGGAACCTTCTACCGAACGGATTTAACAACGTGACGGCGGATGTGCACTACTGATACAGTAAGTCTGTAATCACGACTGGGTAAACTTCTGGCAATCAACGGTATGTATATGTTGCCGCCAACTAGCTCAATCAGCCGATTAATTAACTGCCTAGGCAGTTAACTAAACGGCGCTATTCAATTAACGGCCTGAATGATATCCAGCCGTCTCATTGAATGTTTGTTTGTCATTAAAAATGACATACAAACATTCATTAACTTACACCTGTAAATCCCCGAGGGGGTAGACAGAGGTGTATTCACAGAAAATTAGTGATAGGTATATTGTGATATCCGACTTATATAACCATGCAGAAATAAGTAATTTTTCTAACTGTTTCATTAAGTGGCTAGGCAAGTAGATAAACGTCATTGATCCAAGCTATTTGCCTAGCCGTTTAATTAAATGGCTGAATATCATTCAGGCCATTAATTGAACGGCGCCGTTCAGTAAAGAGCCTTGGCAGTTAATTGAACGGCGACATATTTACCTGCACCATATGTCGCGAAACGAAAAGGTTCGTAATCACCCTGTTGCGAAAAGAAGCGGGCGTTCTTTCAGAGTTCAGTAGCTTGAACGCAAGGCATGTCCAATTACCAGTGATTCTGTCATCTCGCACCGTAAACCGCCTCCTGTACCCAAAGAAAATATCTGTTACTTCCAAATCTTAAGCTGGTAGCTGTTTTACAAAACGAAAAGCACAAATGTGCGGAACTTAAGTCTACCATTCGCGTCACACTTTAAAGGTGTGACACGATTACATCGAGCCTTCCGTAAGATAACGATGGATCTAGGTTGGTACAATACCTCACCGCGGGTTGTACCCTACCTTATGATTCGCGGTTATTGGTCGTCAGGCACAGCTGGGCGAATAAGCATTCACAACCCATCCTTAGCCATCATGAAGACATCAGGCGAGCGGTGAATCGCATATCTCGTACAGGACTGCTTGATGGTTCACTAAAATGTTGCGGAGCAAAATTAATATGCAAAAAGGGTACCAGCATTCGTTAAATCCTTGTGCAGTTGTGTCGTAATCGTCGTCTCCGAATTTCTCTTCGACATACGTAAGAAATATATATTTAAACTTGACATACGTATTTATACTTGACAGTAAAGAAAAAGCGTTATAAAGATTGAGCTGCCAGTGAAACTAAACAGAGTCCGAATCCTAAAAAGTTTTTATTTCGTGAAGGAACTTCGCGACACCATTACATGTACATATAGGTACAGCTAATATTACAGACGCAATAGTTTGATATAATGCATTGATGGATGGGTGGATGTTTGTTGCTCTTTCATGTAAAAACTACTGAATGGATTTTAATGAAACTTTACAATAATTTAGCTTATACATCAGAATAACACATAGGTTACCATTTATATCGATTACCGACATTCACGCGGGCATAACCGCGGGAAAAATCTAGTCAGTTTATAATTTTATCATAAGTAAGATCGAATGATTGTTGATGATTATGATAAATGGGTTAATGATGTGGATGATGATGATGATGATGATGATGACGATGAATCATGATTGCTGCCTCAGTAAAGTTGTGAGCCTTTACTAGAAGCTGCCTAGGGAGATTCGGAACGAACACCAAAGACGAACACGATAAGTCACAATTCACTGGGATATTTCACTTTCCTACACTTCTGTGAGTTGTCCAAGACGTTATGTCTAAAAAGCCAGTATAAAAACTTGAATTCACACCAATTTTGGAAAATAAAATAATACCATAGACGTTTAATACTAGTACTAAATAGTACTATAGACTACTAGCACACTCTAACTTGTTATAATGTGCTAGTGCTACTAGAATAAAATTAATGTCAGTAAATAACTCCCATTTTCTAAGATTCAAAAAGACAAAAAACATACAGCTTTATTTTAATTCATATAACAGCCATAGATACAGATCTTTAAAGTATCTAGGTATTAATTCAACACAAAGGTTCAGCTATCGAAGTTTACCAGATCAGTATAAATTAACAATAAGGACGTGATGTTGACAGAAATATTTATTTCGGAACAAATACCCCGCACATAATAGACTTCGTGGACGGTTACGTTCTATAATGGCAGTTCTGACGTGCCATTCCCGTCTAAATACAAAAGCGGTCTTAGGCGGGCTTAGAAAAGAAAGTAGGTATAGAGTAATGGACGGCGTGGCCGAATGAGATAGAAGATTATTACCTAAGGTCAATAGTAGAGGTGAGCGTAATTTAACGTAATCGGTTTCAGTAACTAGTTACGAGGCTGATAATCGTGTAACTAGTTTCGTAGACGCAAATGTAACGATTATTTTACGTACGCAGGTCACACTCACACACGCGTTAGCGTTTTTTCAATAGAATAATGGTTACACGTTATAACCAAATAACGTTAGACGACTCGGACAACGAGAGTAAAGGTATGGCTTACACGCAAGATAAAAAGAGAAGGCAATATAATAATCGTTGCGTCTTTTTAAGCTATTGCATAGCTTCTATCGAGGGCCTTGAGCGCAGGGACCGAATCCAGAAATTCCGTAACGAAAAAACCTCACGCTCGTTTCTTTTCGGCAGTCTTCGACACGATGTTCGTGTGCGTGCAACTAGTCGTATTGTACGACTCTACGAAGCTCGCACGAATCGAGACGAGCTGCTCCGAAATCGGACGAATACATAAGCAGCTGTTTATGAGAAAGTATATAGGTTTATAGGTATTTATGTACAACAGTGAATAGCTGTACTTGTAAAATTTGTCGATAATCACTTCTTAATATCGTTTTTTTTTTTTTAATGAATAATTTTGTTTTGGTGTGTCATTACACTATTTATACCTAATTATTTATACCTATTATTTATACCTAAATATTTTCGTTTTATAGAGAAGAAAAGCGTAAAGAACTAAAAAGAAAAAAAAAACTAATGCACGTCAAAGGGCATATTATCATAATTGCATAAGTTAATACAAAATGCTTTGCAATAGCTTTACCGCGGCAGTCCCCGAGTGCCACACGTCTTTTTTTTTATTTTCATATGGCCATGCAAATATGTAATTATGCAATTGGAAAAAATTTAAGTTCATTAAAGGCAAAACTAACCAACACTCTACTGTATACAGAAGTAACTAGTTACAAAAATTATCGGTGCAAAACTAACCAACACTCTACTGTATGCAGAAGTAACTAGTTACAAAAATAATCGGTGCCAAACTAACCAACACTCTACTGTATACAGAAGTAACTAGTTACAAAAATAATCTGTGCAAAACTAACCAACACTCTACTGTATTCAGAAGTAACTAGTTACAAAAATAATCGGTTTTGAAACTAGTTACTCATGTCTATGAAACTACGTATAACCGATTACGCCCAAAAGACGTTACGACCCACGACTAGTCAATAGTCAGAGATTGCAGTGTTGCTATAAAATATGATTTTCCCCCAAGAATCGGGATGTTTCAATACTTACAAATTCTGTTACTAAATTGAAATCAAGAATGTGATTGTTATATAGTGAGTCTAGTCTTAAGTGTCAATGCAAATATTTCGTAATTGAAAGCTGTCAGTTGTATTGACCGCCACCGCAGACCGCGTCTAAGTGTAGCGCTTTACTTGGCTGGAAGAAAATTCCTGGAATAAATAAAAATCGTATTTAATCATGTATAATATATATTATATGTACATCTTACAGCATATTTTAGTTAACGCATCTTTTAAGTCCTAATTTTAAAAGTCCGAAACCTTATGTCATAAACTCACAACTCATAAGTGTCATACATAACATTAATAAAAAAATATATATTTAGTCCTAGCGATCGAAACGCCTAATCATCGGATGTCGTAATAATTATAATTCTTAATATTAGGTATTTACCTGTGAAATTGCCGTTATGTATGAAAAAATTACACGATTTTTTGCATGTATTTTTTATTTGGATTAATCGAAGTGATTACCCATGCAATCAATGCATGTCATAGCAGCAATAGAAATACATCATCTGTGAAAATTTCAAATGCCTGGCAAAAAAAGTTCATGAGCTACAGCCTGGTAACAGACGAACAGTGGAGTCTAAGTAATAGGAACCCGGTTTTACTCTTTGGGTACGGAACCGTAAAAAAGTGCCTCGTTTACAATTTTCAACTCTCGGTTGCGACTTAGTACTCAGTAGTTACTACACTGAATCCCGGGTAATATCACAATCCGGGTCTAGCAACACTGAATATTTAAACCAATTTTGAAATTGCAATTAAAATGGGATACCGAATTAGACTCATTACTAAGAAACTTTATGGAATGTTCATTGGTAAAATGTATACTAACAAATTTACTTAATTTTACACCGTTAAAATACAGAATTTGTTAAGAAATCAAACACTTACGACTAAAAGCTCAATCCAGGCAAACTATTTTGCACAATAGAACACAGCACCGCATCGTTCGTAATAAGCAAAGGGAAGGCTTAGGAATTGTAAAAATAAGTCACCGTCCAAGAAATAATTAAACAAATATTAAAAACGCAATAAAGTATTCTTCCTCTATAAAAAAAAATCAAAAGTTCATCGACTTCCTGAGCGAATTAAATTGCTCAGTTTGAAAAAACTGGCACGCTCTGAAGGATGGTAATAATTTGAATTTGTCCTTTTCTATCATTAGCGGGATGTGTAGGAATGAGATAGTACTATCCAGCAGTCTATAGCTTTCTCCGTAGGAGGAGAAAACTATAGACTGCTGGATAGCTCTATCTCATTCCCGCACAAACCGACAAAAGCAGGATGCAGTATGTAAGAATTGCTCATGATAGAAAAGGACAAATTCAAACTATTGCCAACCCTCAGAGCGTGCCAGTTTTTCAAGGCTGAGCGACTAATGCGCTCAGCAGTGCAATTCTCTAACTTCAACATCGACGCCACAACGATGCGGCAACGTTGTCTCGTCGATTTGCTTGAATTTGGTATTCTCTAACTGTACACTAGCGCCATAGGCTCTAAGATGTGCCGTACGATGTAGGAACTACTCGACAACGACATCCTACTGTGATTGGTGTCAACCTAAGCTCAACCTTGAAAATGATTGTGATTGGTTGATTTTCGTAGTTGCAGTCGACGATGTTTCGTCGTTGTAAGCCAATTGAAACAAAGCATGTCAAACACGTTTAACCTCATAGATTATTATGTATAGTAGTCGTCAATTTATATAAAATAAATACAAAACTTTCAACATTTACATATACAAAGGGTAAAAGTTAAGTATGTAGTTAAAGTTGCATTTGTATAAGTGATGATTAGGAGAAATCTCGAGAAGCGAGGAAAAATGAATACTAATCTAATACAAATTTACATATAGTTACGAAAGTAAAGTTTAAAATAATGATTATACAGGACAAAAGGCACATTTCAGTGCATGTGAAAGTGATGCAGATTGGCATTATGAACAAGAACGGTAGGTACCTACTATACATGGTAGTTTTGTATTTTATAATCCAACACAGTGATATAAGATCATTTAGATACTCGTATCCGTAATGGTGAATAAATATACTTAATTTTACGATAGTATTGGTTTAAAGAGATAAATTATATTACAAACATACATAGTATTCACCCAAATTTCGCTATGATTGTTGGTCCCTTAAAATAAGATGCAAGCCTATAGCCATCAAGCAGACACTCTGTCATGGGCCCTATGATTACTGTTGAATGGAGAACAGCCTTCTCCCTTAGTCGCCTTCTACAGTTCCTGCGAAGAAATAGAGTGGCCCTATTCTTCTTCACCGGGACCAACATATTTTTTACATTCTGTTCCCACTACCTATAGGAACATATTCCCAAGATAGAAAGTACCATAATGTGTTATTCCAGTAAGCTATTCCTGTACCAAACCACAGATTACCTAATTGATCAAATAGCTAGATTCTTTCTGCCATTAGAATGTTATTGAATGATAAACATCTTCACAAACTTTCACACTAATATATACATACATAATGTTGCCTGTATCCCCGGAGGATTAAGGACAGGTGAATTAACACCTACATTTCACTGGTCATTGTAATTAATAGGGGGTGAGCCTATCACCATATTCCCAGTACTATGACTGACTCGAGTCATGCATCTGAGGCTGGGTCAGAGCTGTATATATCTATCTCATTTTAATTAGCCCTATCCCTTAGTTGCCTTGTATGTATATAATATCAGTAGGAAATAAGTATAATAGGATTTAAGAAAACAACACAAAACAAACAATAGTATGCACAATATTGATTTATTACAATAAACATTAATATAAATAAATTATTGATTACATTGTAATTCTCAAAGCACCTACCGACATTGTTCACTTACTGAGAAATCTAATTGTGTGCAAATTAATTATAATAAAAAGAATACCATATATGTATTTAAAGGACAAAATATATCAACATATTATGATTAGAAGATAATTTTGTGATCACTTTTCAGGAAATGCGATGCATACCTAAGAGTTTTTGAATCAACCTGGTTGCTGGAACTCCTTTGTTATAATGAATGCCAGTATCATATTTGGTACAGTGTGCAGTGGTTTAGATGCCTTTAAGGATTCGATTTTTGATGTTGACAATAAAAGATTTTTGCACATTTTAATTTTTATTTAATTCCCTATAAGCTAACACCTGATTGATAGTCACAGAACTGTCTGTTATGCTTCCACACCACAACTATTGAGCAGATTATGATGATATTTGGTACAGAGTAAAGTAAATTTATTTATTTATTGCAAAACCTCCCACGTAACTGTTTTGCCAGTCAAGAGGTTGGGTAAGAATATACATATGACAACTGAACTGACTAAAAACAATCTGAATGATAGACACTGAACTTCAAAAGCACTTCACTTGACGCCAAATAAACTCTTGGTTATTATTTATTGGACAATTTTGTGGTGCTGTAAAATAAAAATATAAATTAATTACATGTTACTCAAATAATGTTAAAGAATAATGAAAACATTCAATACTTATTTGTACTTAGATTTTTATGACAATGATTTATATGATTTGTAATGCCAGGCTTCTGGCCACCCTTCCAGTTGACGTCGATGGGGAGGAATTCTTTGACGCCTGAACCTGCAGGTTGTTCTTATATTTTTATTTAAATAATTGTAATGTACATATTGTGAAGTGTATTTCCTTATTGTGGCTGTTGAAATAGATCTCAAATTCATTTACTTTGTTTTGTAACATTCCATGACAACAATAAAAACAATTCGGATATTGAATATTGTTCGTTCATTCCCATCGTTAGAATTGTTTCTTCTGCTTTGCTTCTGTCGTAAAATACTTCAAATTCTTCTTAATATTGACGGTTTCTGCAGCAGAATAACCAAAATATTGTTAATACAGTTATTACATATCATCGGACAAGACGATTTTAAGGTTATATGTTTATTGTTTGTTTTTCTTATTATTGACGTTTTGTTTTAACGTGTGCATAACGCATAGATACCAATCATTCAACCTTTGAAGTTACGCCAACTGTTGAATTAAATTAAGTTACTTGATAGTAATAATTCTTAGTTAAACTATAATCTTTTAAGAACTTAAAAATAGCAATATAATTATTTTAAAAGCAACCAAATCATATTTAATCTCCTGTCAAAATTTATCGATAACATCCGTAGCATGTTACAGCGGCGCGGCTGTGGAGAACAAAATCTATCAATTATATGGGTATCAATGCAATCATAATATTCAAAGAATATAATAGGGTATGGAGAAGTCGGCTTCATTTCTCTCGCGAATTGGGCTTAGATAATTTATGCCGGCATGTACTTATCTAACATAGCGTGAAAAAACAATGAGAATTAATTAAATAAATTGAATACTTGGATTTATGAAATATAGGTAGTCGATCAAATATGAAATTAATATTATTATTATTAAAACTAGCTGAACCACCTCGGCTTCGCCCGTGGCACACTTTGAAAGCCTATGGGAGGTTGCCGGATTTGTTGATAGGGTTACAGCTCCGCTCCCTTGAGTTGTAGCGTGATGATATTTACCCTATAACCTTCCTCGATAAACGGGCTGTTCAACACAAGAAGATTTATTCAATTCGAATCATTAGTTCCTGAGATTAGCGCGTTCAAACAGACAAACAAACTCTTCAGCTTTATAATATTAGTAAAGATAACCTTTAGTAAAATTATATTCTTTTAAGAACTTAAGAACACCAATATTATAATTTTAAAAGCCACCAAATAATATTTAACTCTCTGACAAGATTTATCGATAACGTACGTAGATTCCTAACCTGTCTGTGTCGATAACTTTTTATGAAAATAAAATTTACTTTCCAGCCCTAGCCCGCCTTAGAAACATAACATGACGTCATGCGACAACGTTGAGAGGGTGACGTCACCTTACAAAGCGATTATGATTGCTGCTACTCTAAGCTCAACCTTAAAAATGTGCACATTTGATTGATTTTCGTAGTTGCAGTCGCCGATGTAGCCGTTAGAAGTACTTTGTGTCTAAAGAACAAACTTGTCAAAATACAGCGTATGACATTTTTTTTTGAACAATCAAATACGTTTAACCTCATCTACATTCTCAATTTATATAAAATAAAAGCCGTAGTACATTAGTCACTCTGTGATAAGACTTTCAGCATTTACGCAGATAAACGGTAAAAGTAATTCTCAGTAAGCGAGAGAAATGAATACACTTGTACTTATATTGAGTTAAACGACGAGATGAAAGTAAAATTTAAAGTAATGATTGTATAGAACAAAAGTTACCTACATTAGTGCATTTGATAGTGATGCAGATTGTTATAATGGTGTATGAATATACTTAATTCGAAAGATAGTATTGGTTTACAGATATAAATTTTTGTAAGTATAATTTTTTCTTTTTCTTACATACAAAGTACCTATTCACCTAAATTTCACTATGATTGTTGGTCCCATGAAATAAGGTGCCAGTCTATAGCCATCAAGCAGACACTTTGTCGTGGACCCTATGGTTACTGTTGAATGGAGAACAGCCTTCCCCCTTAGTCGCCTTCTACAATTCCTGGGAAGAAATGAGGTGGCCCTATTCTTCTCCACCAGGACATACATATTTTTTACATTCTCTGTTCCTGCTACCCATAGAAACATTCCCAAGATGGAAAGTACCATTATGTGTTATTCCAGACTATAAGCTATTCCTGTACCAAACCACAGATTATCTAATTGACCAAATAGCTAGATTCGTTCTGCCATTAGAATGTTATGGAATAACTATAATCTTCACAAACTTTCACATTTATAATAATATACATAATCTTGCCTGTATCCCAGGACCTACATTTCACTGATACTCGGTACTATGGGTGACATGAGTCACGCATCTGAGGCTGCGTCGGAGCTGTAATCCCAGTCGCATCCGAAGCTTTCCAATTTGGAGTCTGGGGTCCGCTTTTTAATAGTCTAACTACAGATTTGGCTAAACTTCGATATTTTCCGTGAATCGACTGCCATCTGACCTCCACAACCCAAAGGCGATATCGAAGCTTTGCAGCTAAACCAGTTGTTGGATTTCTGAGGGCTCCACTATCCTTAACGACTGCCATAGATGTTTGTATGACAACCGGGACCGATGACTTAACATGCTCTCCAAGGCACGGTCAGACCAAAGCAAATACCCATATTCATGCATACAAATATTTACACTGAGCGGGATTGAACTGCGTAGCGGTCGCGTTCACTACCGCTATGCCACGGAGGCTGTCATTATATCAACATATGTTTAGAAGATAATTTTGTGATCACTTTTCAGGAAATGTGAAGCATACCCCATGAGTTCTTCAATCAACCTGGTTGCTGGAACTCCGTAAGGAATGCCAGTATCATGCTTAGAACAGTATGCAGAGTGTTTTAGATACCTATATATGGATAAGATTTTTGATGTTGACAATAAAAGATTTTTGCAGATTTTAATTTTATTTAATCCCCTAGAAGTTAACACCTGATTGATATTCACAGAATTGTCTGTTGTACTTCCACACCACAACTACTGAGCAGATTTTGATGATATGGAAGACAGGGTATGAAAATACATATGACAACTGAATTGACTAAAAACAAGCACTTCACACTCCAATATATTCTAATATACTCCAATATAGTATCAACTGCGGCTGAGCTCAATGATTGTCTTGAATAGCATACATACCGCCAAGTAAGGCTTTACTATTTGTCACCTTCGACCAAGCACAATGTGTAAGTATGCAAAGGAAATGTTAGACAGAAAGCCATTTATGACAAAAGCAATAAGCCATGTCATACTGAATGAACCAATCGCTCTAACCAAATACGCTGCTGAATATGGACTCATAGAGCCAAGTGGTATTTTTATAAGTTTAGAAAAACCATATCTTGCTGCTTCTCCTGATGGGATACTGGGACAAGAGATCATAATAGAAATAAAGTGTCCCTTTGCAAGCAGATACCAGGAAATTAATACTTCTACTGTTCCCTATTTAGAAAACAATAATGGTACTCTCTTACTAAAAAAAACTAGCCCGTATTACTTTCAAATAACATACTGAACATACTGTAACCTAATTATATATATACATACAGGGATTTTAAAGTAATTTATATTGTAAAAGAAAATTTAGATACAAAAATTAGATTCATTTTTTCCATCTTTAAAGAAGCTTTCTTTGAAAAATGTGAGCAATTAGAATTCAAATGAAACAGGCATAGGTATTCATGTTAGTTTTATTTACAATATCCCTAACAGTACAGAAATGATAATGCATACATAGGTATATAAATGAAGATACATGCATATACGATTATTAGTTAGTTATCCAAGTATTAATCATTTATCATCATTTAACCACTGGGTGAGGCACCTACTACAAATTTTAAGGTATTGTTATGCTTATAACTACTAAAAGTGGCTCTTTGGTCATTGGGCTAGCTAAGCTTTTGAATTTCTATTTCAATTCCATCTAGTATTAGCCTTGTTGAGGGATAATATTTTTTAAAACTATCAGGCATTTAAAAATTCACTAAACTGCGGCTAGGCCAAATGTTTATTAAGCTCCAGATATCGCCAATAAAATTTATCCACATCACTATAATATTTGACACTTCAGCTTCACTTACACCAAACATTTTACCTAATTCATAATCAGTTGTATCTCTTCTAAGCTTAATAGCTTAAGATACTGATCCTGTACGGTCAAGGAAATGACTCTACTCCAAGGGTAGAACTGTAACAGTACTGAAAATTAGATGAAATTTACCCTGTCTCTAATCCAGTATAAAAATGCACTGTCTCATCATCTGCAAGTGATAGCTCTGTAGAGAACAATCTTAATATATAAGATGTTTGTGTCCCACAAGTGCTGTGGTTTGGCCGAATAGATTCAAGAACTACATTCTATCACTAGGTCTTGAGACACACCATTATCTCCTTCTAATGGCAATATATCCTCACAACATTGTGTACTTGATGGCACCTCAAAACACTCTCTTTTCTTCAGGTTGCAGTATGTCAATCTTTCTTCTCTAGCCTTTGCATTCCCGGAAATTGCTTGTGTATTCCACGGAAAAACAGACGGTATAGCACCTTTATTGAAGAACTTATGTTGATGTTGAACTCCTAGAACAAGTGATTTTTAACATTTTAAATAGGCAAGTACGAAATGTCGTCCCCTATTACATGGGACAATACACCTCTGCCACCCTTTTGTGGAAAAGGAATTATTGTAAAGATTTATTCATAAGCAGCTTACCTGTTTATTTACTTATTATTTCATAATCACTTTCAACAAAGTGTTTACCAGATAACCTCGTACTTTTGTAATAATCAATTTTTCACGACGGATGGCTTTCAACCAAAGCTTTCGTATTTTTTTATCCTTTGGTATTTGCTGCATTAGAGACAATACAGCGCGATTCAACCGTAGAAAAACGCAATGTTTTAGGAACAAACTATTATAATTATACGTCACTTTGACAGTTGCCAACCCCTTATTCAAACTACGTCATCCTTTATAGAGAATGTGATTGGTTAATCCTTAGCACAACCTAGGCACAACGATGAAAGAGTTTGTGATTCGTTACATCCTTGAGCTCGCCCTTAATATCAATTGTCATTGGTTGATCCGCAGGCTTATTCACTAACTTTAATGACAGTTCAAAATGATGATCATCGAGTTGAGTTTCCAACTTTAACCTGTCAAACTACACTTTTCGTATTCAGTAACTTCGGTGCTCAACTGTAAATTATCAAGGCCAGTGATCATCACTTTAGCTAGGTCGATAGTCACTGAAGGGTATCGACTTCCGTTATTCGGTATTCTCTACGTTTGGTGTACATCATTTTGACGATTAAGTGAAGATCATTCAAAGTGTCAAATTGCAAACGAAAGCCACTATTCAATAGCAGTGTTTTTAGGATAAAGTGATAATCACCCATACTTTGTGCTTGTGTTTTGTCGTGACAGATAATCTAAAAAAAGGGAAAAAGGTAAATAAATGATTTAGACTTATTATTTTAATGATTAGAATAGAAATAGAATATTCCTAGGTATACATATTATTAAACTTGTAAGTTTAATTGGGAATTTTATTGATTGAGTTTTACTACATATTTTGCAGATATGGCACACGCATTATTATTAGGAATCGCTGAAGAACAAAGGCAAATGAATGTTTTGCGAAGGGAAAGACGTACAAGGCGAGCTTTAAGTGACCCAATGAATTTGCCAGACCAAGAATTTGTTGCTCACTTTCGGTTATCCAAAGAAGTATTTAATTCTTTGACCGAGGAGCTTCGCCCTTACATGAGACAGCAACGACGAAACACTGGAGTGCCCCACAAACTGAAAGTGAGTTTATATTACATACCTACAATGCAAAATTACACTTATTACCTATGCTTTAGGCAGCTACGAATATAGCTAGGCAGCAATCCCTTACCAACTCTACAGTGAAATGCAATATATTATTAAATTGAATGGTTTTATATAAAAAATTCAATTATCATGTTGACAAAATCATATGCTTTTTTTCGCAGTGATCTATCTGATAAAGTGATTTATTTTGTTTCAGGTGTTATCTGCTGTATCTTTTTATGCCCAAGGGTCGTATCAGAAGAGTGTTGGGTCTTCTTATTTATTTAACATGTCCCAGCCCTCATTCAGTCGATGCTTACATGAAGTCACCAATGCCCTCAATCATCCAGAAATCCTTACGAAGTACATAAAATTTCCTTTTACGCGGGAAGAACGAGAAAATATAATGGCCAAGTAAGCACAGTATAATTAATTTATTATTCAAATATAATTTAGTATTCAAAAGAAAACTTGTGTTGGATTTAAATTAAATTCAAATCTTAGTGTTGTATTTACTTCTATTCTTTCACTTTTCAGATTTATGGAAAAGTTTGGATTCCCTGGAATGATTGGGTGCATTGATGGCACGCATGTAGCATTAATACGACCAGTGGAGCATGAGGAGACTTTTTACAACAGAAAAAATTACCATTCCTTGGATGTTTTAATAGTAAGTATTCTATTTCTTCAGATATTAATTACAAATATATTTTCAAGAGATCATCCAGGGTAAAGCATTGAAGTCTAAAAAATATATACCAATATAAATAAATTACATTTTTTTCTCTTATTACCACATTGAGCCAATAGTTCCATTTACAAATAAAACACTGTAATGCACTTCTTAAGCACTTACTCCGTATTCCATTACACTTACCAAACACTAGTTCAGTAATTTATAAATCCACTAATACATATGTATTTATTTTTGTAGATATGTGATTCCCAATTAAATATTCTGTATGCTGATGCATCATTCGGTGGGGCAGCGCATGATTCCTTTGTATGGAATCAATCGCCTATTAAGGATTATATGCAAGAACTGCACAATAATGGAGAACGTTGCTGGTTACTAGGTAAAATATTTGACTGTTGATTGATATACATATCCTTTGTTATAAACAAATGCAACCGTACATTACATAATCTTGTTTTTATTGTAGGTGACTCTGGGTATGCTCAGAGACCATACATGATGACACCTATTCTTGGAGCTGCTCCCGGTACACCTGAAGAGCATTATACTACTCTTCACTGTAAGGTAAGAAATACAGTTGAAAGGTGTATCGGGGTCTTAAAAGCACGTTGGCGATGTTTGTTAGCACATAGGGTGCTTCACTATGATCCAATAATGAGTGGGAAAATAGTGAACGCCTGTATTGTGCTGCACAACATTGCTAACGCTTCAAGAATTGCGCTGCCAGAGCTCCCAGTTGCTGATATGGACAATGACCAGCAACGGCAACCTATAGCTGCAGTTCGAGCTAACCCGGATAATGCAAGAGACAGTTTAGTAAATAGATTATGGAGAGAAAGATAGTATTGCAATGTTATCTTTCTCTCCATAATCTATTTACTAAACTCATGTAAGGATGAAGCTCCTCGGCCAAAGAATTCAAAACTTCTTTGGCCAACCGAAAGTAAGCAACAAATTCTTGGTCTGGTTCATTCATTTGATCACTTAAAGCTTGTCTTCTTTGCGGTTTCCTTCGCAAGAAATTCATTGCCTTTGTTCTGCAGCGATAACCAATCTATATTGAATTATGTTTAATAATATTTTTAATAAAAAGCAATCAATTATGCTGTGTTATTATTTATTTACCAAACTTAACAAATTATTTATTTAACTAACTTATCACTAATTTCCCTTAACCTATCTTCGATATTTGCCAGTCTTCTTTCGAGCGTAGCCGACAAAGCCTCGAGCGCTCTCGCATGCATCTCCTCAATGGCTAGCCTTCTCCCTTCGAGACTGAGAGCCCATTGAGGGACATCATGGTTGCGAATGACTGAAACAAAAAGTCGATTATATTTATCACTAAGAACTAAAATAAATGTCTAATGAATAACCCACCCTATTCTCTTCTCTATAATATTATAAATGCGAAAGTAACTGCCTCTCTTTCACGTCTAAAATACTGAACGCAATTTGATGAAATTTGGCAAGTAGTATACTATTTATCCATTAAATTCCGACTAGCACTTGCCCGGTATTTCATGCTTCATCATTATAATTACATTACCATGAATACAGTGTTAGATACACGGTGAGTGGGCTGGGGTATACTTAAAAAGCCCGCGGGTGCCCTAAGTACTCCTGTCATATACTACTATGGTGGCAAAAAAACTGGAAATTAAAAAAAAAATTGCCCTTATACAAATATTGACTTTTGAATGGGAGATATTTTTTTTCACCTATTTTTTTGCCACCATAATATTACATGACAGAAGTACATAGGACCTCCGCGGGCTTTATATACCCTCGCCCAGTCACCGTTTATATAAAAAAACATGAAAAGTTACTTACGGCGTTGTCGGCTGCGACGTCGCTGTAAAGACTGGTTCGGCTGAGCAGATGATAGTGGCCTCTGTGGAGACGGAGATTGTTGGTCCCGTGGAGGCGAAGACTGAGGCTGTCGTGGAGGTGCAGGTTGTGTTGGCGAAGACCGAGGAGGCGGTGGGGGTGTAGGTAATACCGGTGTACTGTGGCGGAAAGTTGGTAAGACAGATGTAGGTTGTGGAGGTGGTTGGGAAGAAGGTGGCTGGGAAGAAGGTGGCTGGGAAGAAGGTGGCTGGGAAGGAGGTGGTTGGGAAGAAGGTGGTTGACTAGATAACTTTTCCAAATCAACATCGTCATCTTCCAGCCATTCTTCTTCCATAGGGCAGTCGGTGTCCGGTAAAGGGGAGCCAGTGGTTTGTGATATGGTTGCCTGGGATGTGCTAGGTTCTGCTGAATAAGACTGGGATGCTTGGGTTGAGCCAGGTGTAGTGTTTTCAGGAGGAACCTGAAAATTAAAAGCAATTCATTTTTATTCACAGTTACAATTGAAACTATTGAACATAAACTGCCTGATTGGTAAAGTAAGTAGTGATCCCACCTACTGCACCTACGCGACGGTCATGGGTTCAATTCCTATGTTAGACAAACATTTATGTGATGAATATTAGTGTTGTCTGTCTTTCACACCTAAACTACTGTGCCGATTTTGATAAAATTTGGCACAGACGTTATCTAGACTGGAAGAAAGGACATAGGATACTTTTTATCCCGGTATCATGTTCCCAGGAGATAAAACAGGGATGCGCGATAAAACCGAATTCCTCGCGGGCGAAGCCGTGGGCGGACGACTAGTGTATTATAATAGGAAAAAAGATAATTAAACCCCACCCACTATAAAATCAATAGGTAACTTATTATTATGTACTCTTACTGATTATAATAAATAAAATATGTAGCTTCAATACTATAACTTACAGGAAATGGAATTCGCACTCCGGGCAGGCCTTCCACACACACACGACCAATTAGTTCGAGGATGCGCTGCTCGAACTCATTTAATGGTGTTAATCTATTCGGCCCTCCACCTGTTTTCAAGGCATTGCGTCGAATATCAGCACCCTTTGACTTAGTCTTGGCCTTCCACTCTACCCAGTACTGTAAAAAAAAATCTTATTACTAATACTGATAAGAATAAAAATTACCTTTTAGGCCCATAACAATATTCAATCAATTTACTTACTCTACGCCACTGCTCTGCAGTTTTAGTGAGTCCGTCTGACACAGCATTTAATTTGTTGGTCAAAGTCTCCCAGGCTCGCTGAGTAATTTGACTTGCCTGAGGGCCGCGGGTACATCGCCCTAAGGCAATGTCTTTGTTGGCCTCCGCAAAAGCCAACAACAACTCAAGCTGCCTCTCAGACACGCGCCTGCTAGCCGGCATTCTGAAATACAATAAAATTATAAAATTTATATTTTTTATTTTATTTATTATATCACAGTAATATTTCATACTATCAATAACATTGATCAAGATCCAAGCAAATACATTACTATTAGTACAATTTCAATTAAATAAAGTTTTACTTACATTACTTGGAGAATGAATACCGTACACAAACAAACAAAACGACGCAATGAAAGAAACTTGGTTCGAACCGTGGAACAACATTTGTTAAGAATTTTAAGTGACAAAACACTTGAGAACATTCTTTGTAAAAAATCCCAGCGTTTAAAGTTGGTGTTTATCTTTCTCGAAGAATATTAAATTCAATTTCTTTGTAAGTGGTGTTTCCCATAACCACTTTGCACTTTTGACAATTCAAGTGGCGAACATAAACACAGATTTATTGGAATATGTCCAACGTATACACCGATTAAGTTAAAAAGATCGATATTTCGTTTATGTTATTCATGTAACCAAGGATACCAAAATAAGTCGGTTAATATATAGGGTTGCGATAATACGAAGTCGATAAGCACTCTCGGTTTTCGTTAATCACTGAATGATCACGTGACAGAAAAGGTTTACAGAATACCAAAATAACGGAACGTTGAGTTAGTCACTGAGCTCGGTGATCATCACTTCACGGTTGGTCACTCTCGGCTGTCAAATTTAGCGAATAAGCCTGCCGGCGTGGATGTAAGCATCGATGCGCGCAACGTTGCGAGAAAGTTAGAGAATTGCACTCCAGGAAGTCGATGAACTTTTGACGTTTTTTTCTTAGAGAATATTTTATTGCGTTTTTAATGTTTGTTTTATTATTTCTTGGACGGTGACTTATTTTTATAGTGCCTAAGCCTACACTTTGCTTATCACGAACGATGCAGTGCTGTGTTTTATTGTGCAAAAGTGATAATGTGCGTAAATGAATGATTTCTTAACAAATCCTGTATTCTTACGGTGTAAACTTAAGTAAATTTGTTAGTATACATTTTACCAATGAACATTCCATAAAGTTTCTCGGTAATAAGTGTAATCATCTCATTTTAATTGCAACTTCAACATTGGTTTAAATATTCAGTGTTGCTAGATCCGGATTGTGATACTACCCGGGATTCAGTGTCGTTACTATTGAGTACTTAGTCGCAACCGAGAGTTGAAAATTGTAAACGAAGCACCCTTTACGGTTCGGTACCCAAAGAATAATAACGGCACCCTATTACTTAGACTCCACTGGCTGCCTGTTTGTTACCAGGCTGTAGCTCATAAACTTTTTGCTAGACATTTGAAATTTTCACAGATGATGTGTTTTTTATTGCTGCTATAACAACAAATACTGAAAGCAGTTAAATAAATATTTAAGCGGGTAAAGAGGATAATATGAAATATTTTATCAATAAACTTTCGACCTGCTAGGCACTGATTTTTAAAAAAAAATTATCGTTAACGTTTCAACCTTCGGTTATGATTGCGGCACTGATTTTAGAATATACCTACATATGATAACAATAATTGAATAAGCTAATTAATATTGCAGTTTCCCGTCTAATCCATGAATACGGCAGAAATGGATTTTCACCACAGGCAGAAAAGATTGGATTCCAAATAAGTATTCAAGAATATGCAGCAAGCATTTTGGTGCAGATCATATATGGAAAAAAGAAAAAAGGCTTACATACATCCTCATGCAATTCCAGTAATGGTAAGAAAAATAACGTTTACTCCATTCGGTTAGGTAGGTAGGTTTTTAGTCTTTCAAAAACAGTAAAATATTAAAAAACTCAGTTTTAAAATAAAACATATTGTTACGAGCGTGGGGATCGGTTTAAATAGAAAATGCGAGGACAACCGTTGAAAACAGATTTTATTCAGCTGCACTTAAATTACAGCAAAGCGCGTAGAAATTCAAAACTCTTCCTTACACAATACACAGTCACTTGTATAAATCGCACTGTATCGCTTCGCACACTTTATCGCTTTGATCGCTTCGAATACTAGTCTTAGACTAACTTCAGCGGAGGCTGTTAGCTCGCCTTTTATATCGGGCGCGGCCGAGCAGCGAAAGATCGAGAAAAGACAGGTACGTTCTGAAAAAGACAGGAACTTTCTGGAAGGTTCTATTGGGTGTTGTGTCTCTTTCTAGCCTGACGTCTCGTTCTATTCATTCGATTCCTTCTAGAACAGTGACGTCAAGGCATGCTGTCTCTTTCTATAGTGCCGTCTCGCTCACTCCTATAGAAAATTGGACATATATTGAAGTGGCCAAGCGCCGGGCATAGCAATATTAATAAAAAGACACAATTCGATTGTTAACGCTTACTTATGTACTTAACCGAATGGAGACAGTTATATTTATGCTTTGGTCAGAATCTTATTGCGTCTTTTTATTAATATGTTTTATTTGCCCTCACATGGGACACATGTTGGCATTTTTTTAATACCACTTAGGTGGTAGATAAGCACATGGCCCACTTACCACCTAATGGAAGGTGGCTATCGTGGCCTATGGACGTGTGCAACACTAGGGGAGTCACACTCGTGCTGCCGATCCTGTAGGAACACAGTTTTTGTGCCATCAGTGTAGAAGATAAAGTAGGACGAGCCTTTGGTCCTCCAACTGACAGCACAAAAACTCTTCAACTGTTAAGAGCTGCGCTCTTGCCGGTGGAGTTATCACCACTCTTCTCTCTCGTCCGCCAATCCATTGACCTCCTGGTATGACGCAACTTGTATCTTTTCCTTTATTTGTGCCATAAAATTCCTCTTAGTCTACCTCTTCTTCTTTTTCCTTCTACCTTTCCTTATAAATTTTCTAGAGATAGAAAAAATCTTTTTCTGTTGCTGCCTAAAACTTACATACCCCTATATATTCTGACTATGTTTAGTATGTAAAGAATAACTAATTATGGAACAATTGCTACTGTACTGTAGAAATTTATTTTTCTATTTATTTTCAGTTCATAAATACTGAAAGCGTTACTAATGTTGAAGCTTCAAAATCTGCTGAGGCGTGCATAAATACTTCACAGTGCGCTACATTGGTGAGTAGTTCATAATGTTATTTTTATTTCTCACTTTTTTGGTCATTATTTTGTGGGGTAGTACCTACTAATTCGCTATAGTAAAAAATTCGAGAAATCGTGGCAACTGAATCAATTCCAATAAATCGATAGCGAACTATTTGGTGATACACCGACACCCATTGTGTTTTTAATTTTTTTATAAACAAAATAAATATTTTTAGGAATCATTACCTGAAAATTGGCAACGACTATTGAAAAGAAAGTTAACTGATATGCCAGCAGGCTTATTCACTAACTTTAATAACAGTTCAAAATGATGATCACCGAGTTGAATTTCCAACTTTAAACTGTCAACGGTCAAACTACTCTTTTCATATTCAGTAACTTCGGTGTTCAACTGTAAATTATCAAGGCCAGTGATCATCACTCTAGCTCGGTCGATAGTCACTGAAAGGTATCGACTTCCGTTATTCGGTATTCTCTACGTTTGGTGTACATCATTTTGACGATTAAGTGAAGATCATTCAAAGTGTCAAATTGCAAACGAAAGCCACTATTCAATAGCAGTGTTTTTAGGATAAAGTGATAATCACCCATACTTTGTGCTTGTGTTTTGTCGTGACAGATAATCTAAAAAAGGGAAAAAAGGTAAATAAATGATTTAGAATTGTTATTTTAAATTATTAGAATAGAAATAGAATATTCCTAGGTATACATATTATGAAACTTGTTAAAGTCTAATTGGGAATTTTATTGATTGAGTTTTACTTTATATTTTGTAGATCTGAAGAACAAAGGCAAATGAATGTTTTGCGAAGGGTAAGAGCTTTAAGTGACCCAATGAATTTGCCAGACCAAGAATTTGTTGCTTAATTTCGGTTGTCCAAAGAAGTATTTAATTCTTTGACCAAGGAGCTTCACCCTTACATGAGACAGCAACGACAAAACGCTGGAGTGCCCCACAAACTGAAAGTGCTGAGTTAATATTACATACCGACAATGCAAAATAATATCAATAACAATATGATAACTACCTTTAGGCAGCTACGAATATAGCTAGGCAGCAATCCCTTAATTACTTTACAGTGGAATGCAATATATTGTTGAATTGAATAATTTTATATAAAAATTCAATATTCATGTTGACAAAATCATATGCTATTTTCAGGTGTTATCTGCTGTATCTTTTTATGCCTAAGGGTCCGTTGATGCTTGCATGAAGTCACCAATGATATCCTTACGAAGTACATAAAATTTCCTTTTATCGGGAAGAAAGAGAAAAAAAATGGCCAAGTAAGTACAGATTAATTAATTTATTATTCAAATATAATTTAGTAGGTACTCAAAAGAAAACTTGTGTTGGATTTAAATTAAATTCAAATCTTAGTGTTGTATTCACTTCTATTCTTTTACTTTTCAGATTAATGGAAAAGTTCGCCAAAGTCTCCCAGGCTCGCCCAGTCATTTGACTTGCCTGAGGGCCCCCAGGTACATCGCCCTAAGGCAATGTCTTTGTTGGCCTCCGCAAAAGCTACCAACAACTCAAGCTGCCTCTGGCGCGTGTCTGCGCCTGCTAGCCGGCATTCTGAAATACAATAATTAAAAAAATATTTTTCATTTTATTTATTATATCACAGTAATATTTCATACTATCAATAACATTGATCAAGATCCAAGCAAATACATTACTATTAGTACAATTTCAATTCAACAAAGTTTTACTTACATTACCTACTTGGAGGATGAATACCGTACACAAATAAACAAAACGACGCAATGAAAGAAACTTGGTTCGAATCGTGGAACAACAATAGTTAAAAATTTAAGTTACAAAACACTTGAGAACATTCTTTGTAAAAAATCCCAGCGTTTACAGTTGGTGTCTACCTTTCTCGAAGAATATTAAATTCAATTTCTTCGTAAGTGGTGTTTCCCATAACCACTTTGCACTTTTGACAACTCAAGTGGCGAACATAAACAGATTTATTGGAATATGTCCAACGTATACACCGATTAAGTTAAAAAGATCGATATGTCGTTTATGATATTCATGTAACCAAGGATACCAAAATAAGTCGGTTAATACATAGGGTTGTGATAATACGAAGTCGATAAGCACTCTCGGTTTTCGTTAATCACTGAATGATCACGTGACAGAAAAGGTTTACAGAATACCAAAATAACGGAACGTTGGGTTAGTCACTGAGCTCGGTGATCATCACTTCACGATTGGTCACTCTCGGCTGTCAAATTTAGCGAATAAGCCTGCAGAACCGTCGAAAACAAAGGTAAATGTGAGTTGAAATATAATATATAGTTAAAATAAAGTTAAAAAGAATTAACGCGATCAAGATATGGGTACATAGTGTACATACATACCTTTGATTTGTCTGATGTTTCAACCACCCTAGTTGCTAATTTGCAGAATTTGCAAAACTGCAATAATTGCACCTTTAACTATGAAAATGTTCAGAATTATTTTGATTTATATTAATATAAACGTTAATTCTATCTGTTCATATTCATTGTGTTATCTTCTAAGTAATACTTATTATGTGTTCTTGCTGCTAAAGTGAAAAGTAATGTGTACAACATGAGAGCAAAATTATTTGCATCTCGTGCCTTTGAATCCCTCGCCACGCTCAGGATTCTACATTAGAATCATTTGCTACGCTCGTGATTCAATCTTAAAATCCCTCGCATGCTTGGGGGTCAAAATCAGCACTCGCTGCAAAAATCAATTTTGCTCACTTGTTGCACAAATAACTATTATTAATGTTCTTAATGACACTTATGAGTTGTTAGTTTATGACATAAGTTTTGTACTTTTAAAATTAGGACTTAAAAGATGCGCTAAATAAAACATGCTGTAAGATGTACATATAATAAATGCTTATACATGATTACATACGTTTTTTATTTATTCAGTGAATTTTCTTCCAGCCAAGTAAAGCGTCACACTTAGACGCGGTCTGCGGTGGCGGTCAATACAACTGACAGCTTTTAATAACGAAATTTGCATTGACACTTACGACTAGACGCACTATATAACAATCAAATGATGTGATTGTTTAATCCTCAGTTCAATTTTGAAACAGAATTTGTAAGTATTTGGACCTCCCGAGTCTTGGGGGAAAATCATATTTTATAGCAACACTGCAATCTTTGACTATTGACCTTAGGTAATAATCTTCTATCTCATTCGGCCACGCCGTCCATAACTCTATATCTACTTCCTCTAAGGTTTTCTCCGTCTACGTAGGCGGGACATGGCGGTCATGCAAGATCATAGATTTAGTATTTTTCTTTTCTTGGATATACTATATCTAGGTATGTGCAAGATAGGGAATGGGTTTTAGTTTGACAGATCTTGCCATAAACAAGAACCATAATGTTGAGACTAAAAACAGACTAAAAAATTAAGCATAGTCAAATTTAGAGATTATAGATAATATAATCAATTATTAAAATTAAATGTTGTGTGCCAACGCGATGAAAAATGTGAAAATATTAAAATAGATTAAATTATAAGGATGTAACACATTCTTATTCTGTAATCTAAAATAATAAATACTTTTATTGCCTTCTTTCAAATTCGTTTTTATAAACATCACGTTTCCTCCACTGAACCGCCTTCTTCATTGTTCCTTTGCTATTCAACAAATAAATACTTAACTATATACTATTATTAGATAGTGCAATGAAATGAATACATATTTAGGAATATTATTATAGATACGAAAAATATACAGTATACTTAGAATTGTTTCTAGCCTGTGGTAAATAATAAATATAACAAAATTTATTATTACCTACCTACAAAATAAAATTATATAAGTGATGTCATAAACTCATTTGTTAATGTTTATCAGCCATTCAAGTCAATAAAGCAATAATTACTGTCAGCATTTCAATTTAATATTCTGTCTACCTTTTCTCTTTACCTTCTCGACCTATAAGTTAGAATGTTTTGTAGATATTGAGCTGTACTGACTGTACACAGTATAAAAATAGGTACATAAGTATACTATATTATATTCTTACGTCGTACGGTATTAATGTAGGTACACTTATATAGATGCTATAGATAATACCCTCCGCATATTGACTGCTATATGCAAAGTTATAAGTATGTATAGCAAATTGCTATTATCCGGCCATGATAAAAATACGTCAACTCGCAGTATTCTAGTAACGGTAACGTCCGTACTGCATTAGTAGCGTTTCGCAGCTCTCCGTGCGAACCCCGACGACGAAATCATTCCATCCAGCCGTCGAAGCCGTGTTCTCGGGGGTTTGGGATTGTGATTTTGTATAAATCTCTAAGTTTATGTGCCAACAACATTACAAAACGGAGGTAAGGATAGAAATTATGTTACTTTTTGGAATATAAGTACATCATGTCGTCGTTGATCGCTCTGAGCATTTATGGCATCGCTTTCTCAGGCGTATGTTTTTTCTTCCTCTAACAAACGGGATATCAGCGACATGTTTAATTTTCTGTCTCATTCCTCCTAGTAATATAACACCGTTGCGCTCGGTCGTGTCACGTAAGATTTTATATATTTTTGCTTGAAATAAGTGTGATTTTTGAGGAAGTTTTGCAATATTTATGTCTGTCAAGTGATTGTGCTTAAAGAATATTAATTTGTTTTAAAAATAAATCCTTAATTTGTTTGATACGGGTCGTGCTAACTTTCACTCTAGATATAGATAGGTACCGTGGATGATATAGCATAGATAGATACATGTATACGACTGTAGATATTCAACATCGAGTCGTCGAGTCTCAAGGCCGAAATATACAAATAGTTATGTATATAATGTAAGAAGAGAATATTGGTTTTTATATGAATGTGAAAATTGTAATAAGAATTGTGTTTGTGATACTTTAACGTTTGATTGAAATAACAATGACGGTGTGGTTGGTAAGTACTTGCGTCGAAATAAGTACATTGAATACATTTTGGACTGGCGTATTGTGAAACACCATCATGATTCTCGATGAAAATGTTAAGCTTGTTTTTTATCATATCACTGCGACGCAAATAACTTACATTGATGTTACCATGGCCTGTGATAACTTCTGTGTCTATCTACGCTATTGGCACTAATCGGACGGACCTGTCTTATTATCTGGCCCTTGATATAACCTCAAAAACACAAAAAATTAAATATGGTGTTTGTTTTGAGTTGTGACACCCACTAAGAAATTTGAAATATGAATCCTTTGTGTAGATAATCTGAAACGTTACGAGCCGACTGCAAAGCTGCTCTAAAGGATTTGCCGAGCCCGCATTATCTGTGATATACAGCTCAGCCTCTCGTCCGTCCTATAAGGTAATCGCCATTATATGTTGCTAAGTCTTGTAATTGCAATATACATATACACTCAACCCAACGAAAGGTCTTTTCCAATTTGCAATCTACCTATAAGAATCTTTACTGTGTGAAATAGTAAATTTTACAAATTCTTACCTAAATGTACATGGTTACTGCAGTAAGCCAAATATTTTATTGGATTTTTATGTTATATGCATGATTTTATAGTATTTCTACACAAATAAGACATGAACATTGTGTTTGGAGACAGATTACATTATTTTGTTATGAGAAAACTGGGATAACCAAGATATTATAAGTTGTACTATACAATAAACCATTGCTTCTGTGTATAGTATAATAATGTGCTGAAAAAATATGTCCACTTGTTTATAGGGCTGGGCCACTCGGGGCTAGGAGGCGAGTCCGCAGCAGCAGCTTCCAGCGGTGATCTCACCCTGTCCTCTGTAATAGAGGCACTAAACACTGCTACCTGCTTAATTGACTGCATCACTACGAACCATTGTTACTTAGTCTATAATTGAAACAATATGCTATCTGTGAAAATAAGTATAATGTTAGGTCAAAACTGTAGAAAATTATTCTATTTATAATAATTGTCTGATGTCTAATGTTTCTGTAATATTATGTGTTCGACATCTAATTAAGGATAATTGTTACTCCAATATTAATACTGTTACCGAACCAATGCAATGTAATTACTCCACCTCAATGTTGGTGGTGAACACAAATAATTTTGGTGCTTTTAAGCGAGTCGAAGAGAAGAGTGAAAGTCATGAAGCTAGTGTAAAAATGGTAGATTTAAATATTTATAATGTAGAATTTGTTGATAGTGTCCAACAAAACCAAATGATTGGCGATACGCCTAACTACTGCATTCCTTTAACGATTAACGCCATAACAGTCCAGGGTATCTCATACAGTGACCCATATTTCAGTAGCTTTAACTTAAAGTATAAGATGGCGTTTGGAGCGCCGGAGCATATGAACAAGTCTGATTACGCTTTTAAATCCTCAGTTTGTATTATACGAGATGAGCCTTGCGATACGCATCTATTAAACGACAAGTCTGCTCATAATATGATATCCAAAACGAAAACTCGAATCACTAAAGAAGACAAGTCTGTAAAGACATACCATGACAATAATAAGTCGGCAGTTGGTTACGACAAACCCGCCAGTAAGACGGCTTTGCGAACCTTCGCAAACGGTGATCTCACCTTCGATGCTATGTTGGAACTCACGAGAAACGAGGATCGAATAATTAAAGATATGTCGAAAATCCACGAGGTGGACAGTTGGGGCGTACCGCGCCGCCTGCGACTGTGTGGAGGAGGCGAAAGTTCTCTGAACGCTGCCACCGGCTGGGGCAGCCCACCCGCGTCAAGCAACAGTGGTATGTACCCATTACGTTATGGCCCAGATCTACCCATTTCATGTTTGTCATCTACCCTTCTTTTATACTAAATTTTGTCCAATTATTAATTCAAATAACGTTTATTCCTATTATTCTGGTAAAATAATATTACACAGAAGATAGAACAGAAGTTTATCATTTATTAACTTTCATATAGAGTCGATAAAGGAGTTATGTTGCAGTTTTTCATTTATAGTTGCATGTAAAGGTGCAACCGTATCCTTTGTCGACTGTACTCTACAAAAGTAGAATATTTCATTTTAGCGTGTAGAAACCCTTTGGGTATCCTCATCTGGGCGATGAAGTTTTTAGGTATATCCGACGCAATTAAATTTAAAAGGACGCCTATTGCCGAAGGTCTTAGCCATAACCCAGGAAGAAAACACCCTAGCAAGCATTGTAGAACTGAAATACATTTTCCAAATCATGTGACTGGCAGCTTCTTAATCCGTGCTTGTTTCATGGACTCAATTCAGTTTTTAAATAGTTAAACTTCTTTCTCCGGCGCCCGTTATTCTGCATATCGGGAGAATAAAAGTTCGACTCGACCACACGCTCTTGTTCAGAATTTTTTAATCAAAAAGTCAAAAGGATTCATTTTTGTTGAGCTCTCCAATAAGAGAAGCGGCCAGTGTTTTTCTCCATCCAGTCGTAGGACAGATCGCAATATCATTTGTTCAGTTAATGAAGCTGTGTTCGCGCTAATCTTTGTAGCAAAATAACGTACTGTTCTGTATCCTGTGATGTATTCAAAAGAAATATTTCTTATTATGAAATTATTTATTTATCAATGTTTATCGTCTTCGATCTACAATACATTCTTTTAAAATATTTGACAGTAACATGCGCGGCCGATATACATAATCATATTTTAATCATGATTCGCGATAAGAGTTTATAAACATCTATTTCTTTGAAGCTGGAAATTGGGGCGGTAACTCCAGTGGCCAAACCAATAATGGGACAAACAATACTCAACAATGGAATAATACGGCTCAGCGCCCGCCCACTTCACAAGCTGACAGTAAGTTGTTTTAATATCAGCATGCTAATGATGAAGTCATCAAAATAAAATTTGCTTCTATTGTTGGCAAACGATAATTACGATGATTTAGTTTATGATACCATTAAAATACCATGTAGCATATTCGCATTTTGTCCAGGTGTTTATGAATCTTGGAATTGTCTTGCAGTGAATAGCAACAAGGGTGGCGGTAATCAAATGCCCCCAACGAGTGCCGCGTCTGCAAATTGGCAGAGTTCCCCACCAAACATGCCAAATTCGCAACCTAACAACAATGGTGCTCCTACTAGCAACGGTAAGTTTGAAATAAATATTATGTAGGTATCACAAATGACGTGTATTTGTTGGTATTTGTTAATGTATTACGAAATTTGAATTTATTTTGATATCATCTCTTATTCTATTTAGGTACAAACGCCGGCAATGGGAACAATGGCGGTACTAATCCCCCAAATTCAGCTGCTAGCTCTAATGGGCCCACTGTTGGTAACGTCAACAATGGCAACGGCAATAGTACTTCCTCAGCTAAGATTGAGCAACTTAACTCTATGAGGGAGGCTTTGTTCAGCCAGGATGGCTGGGGCGGCGTAAGTATTAACATACCTATATGATTGATATTTTCTGTAATAAATAGCAAGATTTTATGCATATTTATTAATGTTTTAGCAACATGTGAACCAGGATACTAACTGGGACGTACCTGGGTCTCCAGAGCCAGGATCTAAGGTAGAGCCTACAGCTGGAGGTCCCCCAGCTTGGAAACCTAATGTCAATAATGGTGCATTTTTGGGAACGGATCTGTGGGAAGCTAATTTGAGAAACGGTGGTCAACCACCGCCACAGCCTGCTGCTAAGACTCCATGGGGCCACACACCGACAACGAACATTGGTGGAACTTGGGGTGAAGACGATGATGTATCTGAGTCAGCTAATGTTTGGACTGGCCCGCCTCCGCCACAGCAGTGGCCTGCGGGACCACCTCAGCACGCACAACAATGGGCTGTTCCCAAGAAGGATGATTGGAACGCGTGGGGAGAGCCCCATCGACCTGTAGATCCTAGAATCGACCCTCATCGTACTCCCGACCCACGGTCACAGCAACAAGACCCCCGCCACGACTTACGTGGAGGTATATCTGGTCGCCTCAATGGTGAAATGTGGAGTCAGCACCATCAACATGCGGCTGGGCCGACTAAGATGATGCCCGGAGGCGGTGTCAACCAGTGGGGTGCTCAGGGCCCCAAGGATCCAATTAAAGGAAGTGGTTGGGAGGAGCCGTCGCCGCCAGCTGCAAGGCGTGTCCCTAGTGGCTTCGATGATGGCACGTCGCTTTGGGCACAACGCGGAGGCATGGGTGGAATGGCCACACGGGGTCCACAAGGACCTCCCGGTCCTCAGCGAATGCCACCCACTCCTACTAAACCAGATGGTGGTGTCTGGGGTGCCCACGGCCAACGCAATGGCTCTTGGGAAGAACCCCATGCTCCTGCTTGGCCCGAACGCGATGCGCCAGCTTGGCCTGATGCCTCAGGTCCAGCCTTATGGGCTGTGCCTAAGCAGAAACCTTCTGGTCCAAGTGGTGCTTGGCCTGACGACATTGGTGAATGGGGTGGACCAAAACCACCACAGGGTGGTCCACTTGGCAAACAGTTACCTAAAGAAATGGTGTGGAACAGCAAGCAGTTTAGGTAAGAATAATTTCTAAGTAACTTTTTATTATGTAACTATTTTCATTGAACCTAACCATATTAATATACGAATGAATATTTCTCAGGTGCTTGGTAGAAATGGGTTTCAAAAAAGAAGAAGTCGAGGCTGCTCTGCGTAGCCGTGATATGAATGGTGAAGAAGCTTTAGAGATGCTAGCGACCGCTCGGGGAGATGGTTGGCGTCGGGATGAACATTTTGGCGGCCACCATGGAGGGCCTTTCCAACACCCTCCAACTGTGCCAGTATCACCTGCTGTAGTACAAAAGTTACTTAACCAACCCCCACCGCAATCGGCGCCTCACCATCAATCTTACAACCCCAACAGGTACGGATAATATTTTGTATAGAAATTAATAATTGACTTATTTTTCGATTTGGTTCGCTAATCCCTATTTTGATTTTGTAGCGGTACCGGAAACAGTGGACAACCCAGCGCAGCGCAGCTTCGTATGCTAGTCCAACAAATTCAGATGGCAGTTTCGGCGGGCTACTTAAACCACCAGATATTGAACCAGCCCCTTGCCCCTCAGACACTTGTTCTGTTGAACCAATTGCTGCAACAGGTAACTTTAATTGTCTAATGCAAGCTTCCTATAGCCATACCTGTCTTATTTGTGGAGTATGACAGCATTATACCTACATCGCTAAATGGCTACTCAATGCTCATTATGTTTCGTGCATCCAATTTATACTCTTTTGTACAGAAACTTTTCTTTCAAAACTGACTACTCTAACATAGACACTAGGGCTTAGCTTAACACGTTCGACGTTCGCAGGATTCAACACTAATTTGACTTATGTTCAGTCAAATTAGTGTTGAATCCTGCGAACGTAATTAAATTAAAAATATTAATATGTAAGTACGTAAACCTAAAAGAAAAGACCACATGTAAAAAAAAAATGGGCGGTATTTGAATCAAATGCATATTCCCTATTATAGAAAGAAGTATAGGACTTAAGTGATAGGTACTATGTGACTTAAATTGTTCAAATATGAAACATAACATAATTTTATATTCGAAACGCATATATTCTTCTGACTGTTCGATTTACCACGTCACTGTGTTGCGAACCCATCGACGTTCCATGCAATTCCCACTTACAATTCGCAAATGTTGCGAGTCGACGCTCACACGTTTCTTATTTCGTCTTTTGCGCTACAAATTTTCTCCGTCAATACTCAATACAGCGGGACGGATAATGCGTAATGCCTACCGTGACTTGTTAGCTTATAAGTTTCATAGTTGAACCCTACATAAAAGCTTGTGAAAGCTGTGACACAGCTTGTTGATACTTGAAAAGTTGGATATTAAGCACACATGCCTTGGGGTGACGCTTATATTGTCTGGACATGTAAAAGTATGATTCCGAGCCAACAGCATACTACAACTGCAGACGCATACAACAGATAAAGTGCATAATTGCTTGTTAAACTTTGATACGGATAAAGGGCACCATTGAGAAACCGCAATGAATTACGCGGATCTGCCGTCTGCCGTTGTCGTATGCGGTCATCTTCGCAATCATACCTTAAAGTTACTAATATAAAACAATTGGAACTTGTTCGTCGAGTTTGTTTGGAATTTCATGTACAGAGATAGTAAAAGCTTGCATTAAAATCAAGTCATGATTACTGGAGATAAACGCAAGGAGTGGAAACATAAGCTTAATTGATATTATATAACTAAATAAGTATTGCGTTGTCATTGAAATAACACACCGACAGGAAGATATTAGATGCGTGGGTTCCTACGACCCGTGTGCCGATTTTCCAGTTTTTTTATGGATGAAGAAAAAACATCTAAATTCATGAAATAAAATATACTGCTTTCGGGCTGATTGGCCGTGGTCCATGTGAAACTTGCGTTCCAGACGGTTCGTCGATCACTGCGGTCGACATCTTCAGTGGCGCAGGTCCGGGCGACGACGAGTTCGGAGACCTTGCCTCGTCGGCGGCTTCGCTGCGAGGCTGCGACTGATGTAGAATCTTGAGTCGCTGGCGTATTTATAGGCGCGGTCGGAGGGGGGAATCGACTTGCTCGATCCTGATTGGTCGACAGCTGTAGCACCGATATCCGGGCGATGACGAGTTCGGAGACCTTGCCTCGTCGGCAAGTTCATATTTCTATAGACCTTCGTGAATTACTGCTCCTGTTTCCACATTGTACAACAAGTAATTCCCGGGATAAAAATTTGTAATACATCATCACACGAGAAGATTTCTGAACTCATATGTGTGTGAATAACATTGTCCTCTTTTTCAGATCAAAGTACTCCAGCAACTACTGCAACAAAACTCGCTTGCTATGAGCAAGGGCCACTCTTCACTCGCACTGCAGTATCCCGCACAAATACATAAGGCTAAGCAGCAGATTACTGCTCTTCAAGTAAGTTTTCTCTATTTGGCCTGCCCCTCATTTTTATAATTGTTCTCAAAAACGCATGCCTTTCCCAACTTGTCTAAGATCATAAATTCGCTCCCTAATAAGAAAACCAAGAGAAATGCATTGAAGAACTTGCTTATTTGTCTACATGCGTTCACTTATCTCTTAATATATAACTACAATTTACCCGAAAACTAAACAAAGGGAATGGCAATATATGAATTACATACTTGCAATGGGGTATTTGACAACATTAAAAAAATACTACAAATAATGGTCATCCTATCAGATAATAGCGTAAAAAGACATTTAAAACTATAAATTAAACTAAAATAAGCATATTTTTGAGAATTTCGCTTAAAAATATCTAATATCTTTTCGAATTTTTATCTGTGACGAAAACGCTCTGAGATCGATCACAGCACTGCTGACGTCACACGCAAGTTAACACGGCTTTGTGACAGAACAGAACAGAACAGAAACAAACAGTTTTTGTGGATTATTTATAGACGTATTTATACATTGTGCAACTACACACCATTTTATTCACAAAGTTTGAAGAAAAACTTTATTATTTACTTTGACTTCACTGCTTTAAGGTTATTCAAAATGTGTGACGTCACGTAATCGGCTCCATACAAGGTGACAGGGTTTTTCGCGCGCTTTTGAAAATTTAAACTTAAACATCGATTTTTGTTAAAATCCGTTGTTTTTTTTTTGAAATATCGATGTAGTGTGCATACTATATGCTAAGGAATAATTTAAAATGGTTTTCCAAAATTTGTCAAATACCCTATTGCAAATTATAGTATAGGTCTACAAAATGATGTGTGTTTCTGTACAGACTCAGATCGCGACCCAACAAGCTCTATACATGAAGCAGCAGCAGGCTGGCAGCTCAGATCTGTTCAAGCAGAGCCACGATCACCTTTCACCTCTGCAAAATAGCTTTGGAGAAATTAGCATCTCTAAGGATTCACAGGCAGTATGTGTTTTAGAGATTGCATCCGGGATTTCCTAGTTCTCGTAATCCCGGGGTTCCCCGGGATTTTTGACCTTTTACCCAGAGTTAGTTCTGAACAACAAATCCCGGGAATTTTCGGGACTACCTGTCCCGGTAATTTAATTATTTCATAAGTATTAATTTCAAATTAATGTATGATCATAGGCTCAATTTAAAACTGGCGGAAAAATGAAAAGTATCATTATTTTGAACTTGTTTCTAATGTACGTCCAGAATGTCGGAAACGTATTTTGTAAAAGGATTTTCCAGGGAACTTATTAACTTAACTTAAGATAACAATAATCAGAGCCTAATTGATCTATTTTTCATGTGAAGGCAGCGGCAAACTGTCGTATAAAGCTTTATAAGGGGAAAATAAATTATAGAATTATCCTAATTCTTTTTCCTTAGTATCGCTACGATTTGGTTGCCAATTTTGGCTGCCGATTTTGGCGCTACAGTTTGGTTACCTCAGCAGGCTAGTCAGAGGGACGGTTTTTCGGTTATATCGGACTCGAACCGACTAAAACCGCACGCTGTCTTCGGTGTGGAATGCCAAGACGTATGGGGACCCAGTATAGTATTTCTACCACAGCAATACTCATTTAAATTATTATTTGTGTTCGGTACCAAATTTTCGGGACGTCCCGGGATTTCCCTGAACGGCATGGTCTGGAACCGGAAAATCTGTGTCCCTCCAGAGTCCCGGGAGTTGTAAAGTCTAATGTGTTTCTAAGCAGTCTTTTTCTCATTTTCAAAATTAATTAATTTTCAAGTTCTCTGTAGGTGTCATGATATAATATTCTCTTCATAATGTACTAGAATTCATGCATGTGTTTTTCCGCATACCAATTTTTATCTCATGACGACTGACAAATTTTCTGATAAACAAAGAAATATCGTCTTGGTGTTGAGTGTTAGATGACTCGAAAATAACTGTCCCAGTCTCCGAAGAGTCGAAGTCGCTACATTGCCGGAGCATCAGTGTTATAAACTTACTGTTTCAACGTCACAATTCTTGGTTTAAATGATGAAATTGCCTAGAATAGTTTCCTGTACGTATATTGTTTTATCAGACTGATAATTTTCATAACAACATTTCAGATAAGCCATAAACGAAGATTATGTTTGATAATAATTTTGGAACAAGCCTTCAATTGTTGTTTCCGTTGAAATAAATAAACAAACCACAATTTTATTCATGTTTAGGGCTACAGTGCAAGCAGCAACCAACAATCTCGCCTCAACCAATGGAAGCTTCCCTCTCTGGATAAGGATGTGGAAGGCTCGGAGTTCAGCCGTGCACCGGGGACTGCCAAGTCTACCACGAGCCCACAACTCAACCAGCTGGGACTGCAACCTGATTCGTAAGTATTTATATAACACGCCAAAATAATGTCCCCAGTAATAGGTTTGTAAATATTCCTTCGTTTTGTCGGCTGACAAACTGAGATAAACGGTCGTAATGGATTAAAAGTCGTCGCCATCATCATGATATACTTTCTATCAGCATCAGCATTCACGTTATCGTCGCTAGGTGTAGTAGATCTTAGACGATTTAAGACTGTAGATTGAGACGTCTGACATGACATTTATATTGTATATATTGATCGTGGTTCAAGTTTATTAAATGTCAATCAGCCATAAGCTTGTATATCTAAGATACGTGTCCCACTATCTAGGATCTAATTCATGAGATAAATAAGACTCTGGCGCGCGCACATAGTTAGATTATAGCTTGTTCGGTGAATTGGATCTCGTCCACCACCAAAGGGCACACCGTGATATCCTTAAAATACAATCCTTATAGAGCCCATTACAAAAATATAGATCTCAAGGTATACTGATTGTGGTTCAAGTTTATTAGTTGTCACTCAGCCATATGCTTGTACAGGTATTTGGTGGCTTGCCAAAATTAATAACTCTTGTTGTTTTAGCACTTGGGGTGTAGGACGCGGCAACGAAGGGTGGGGTGACAGTGGAGCAGACGTGGCCGATGGCAAAGACGCTTGGCCTTCGCACCCAGTGCACCAGCCCGTTTATGATCTCGTGCCGGAGTTCGAACCCGGCAAGCCTTGGAAGGTGAGACTTACACAATTCTCTTACATTTCGATTGTCAACAAGTTATTTGAGCAGCGATTTGACTTATTTTTCCTGATAAAAGTTTGTAGTATCTTATCAGTGACATAAAGATATAGTGAAGTTGAAATTTAACAAAATCAGTTTTATATTGATCATGTCAAGCCAGAGACTTTATGAATTCTATTAAATATACAGTAAAAATATAAATTATACATTTGTACCTAATTAAGTATTTTGATATTTGGCGATATTTTGAAAATAAAATATGCCTTTATTATAAAAATTACTTTAAAAAGTCTAGTCTAAATACTCGCTCAGATATTCCTAGTATTCCTTTACAATTACATAAAAGTCGGCTATAGCTTCTACATTGAAAGTCGACGTCTTGTTATCCCATTTCACATAACTACGCTACTAGGGCAATCAGATGAAGACTGTGGAGGACGACCCGGCGATGACCCCGGGCTCCGTCGTGCGCTCCCCGTTGTCGCTGGCCGTGATCAAGGACACGGACATGCTCGGCGGGAAGACCTCGCCTCCCGGCGGCGAACGCTCACTATCTTCCTCCACCTGGAGTTATGCCCCTCCCGGCGCGGGGGCAGGCAGTGCCGGCGCAGCGCCCGGAGGCCTGAAGGCCGACGCCTGGGGCTCCAAGCCCCGGCCAGCGCCCCCCGGCCTTAACAAGGCCTGGCCTCAACATCACGCCAATACTCAGCAGCGCTCCGTATCCTCGTGGCAAGCCTCCACCTGGTTGTTACTGAAGAACCTTACTGCTCAGGTATTAAAATGTTATATAGCTAATATTGTGTGAGTATAATAACTCATGTATGCTTCAGTTAAGATCATTACGCCCATTTTTCGCGCTACAGATACGAATCAGTGAAATGTTTCATAATTATGAGTCATTCAGATATGAGTCATTCAGATTGCTGATTGTTTGTAATCATAGTTAATCTAAATAGATTTAATCTTTACTAAAATTAGAATGCACATACTATTCCATTTGGCAAATTCAGCTTCTGGGTTCTACTAGAATAGAAACCGTAAAATTATAATCTTTATATTGTAATTTGTTATGCTCCCCACAATAACACTAACATTTCTTGCCTCTAGATTGACGGCTCCACTCTGAAGACGCTCTGCGTTCAGCATGGGCCCCTGCAAAACTTCCACCTGTACTTGAATCAGGGCCTCGCCCTCGCGCGCTACTCAACACGCGAGGAAGCTGCTAAGGTATGTCCGCCGAATCTTATGATTCTGTGAATTATTTAAAACCACACTGCTAAAATAAAAACAAGTAAATTATGGTTTATCTAGGTTGACATAATTTTGAACAAGAACTATGTGTTGCCAGTTGCCACCTCAAAACTTTATCTATTTATATTGATGACTAGCGATCCGCCGTGAATGTAGCTTTCCAATGGTGAACATTTTTTTGAAATCGGCACCGTAATTTTTGGGTTTATTCATTACAAACATACAAATCTTTCCCCGATATAACAGTAGTGTGTGTAGATGGAGGAGTTGTTTCTTGTGACAATCATTATAGCAGCGACGACATCTGACAATTTTAGTTTCTACAAAGATGTATATCTTTCTTTCTTGATTTTTATTTATATTATTCTTGATGTTTATCTTTTTTATTGGTTGTTCCAAATATCTTGGACCTAAAATGTGCTCTATACGCGCAGCACACGTTGCATGGATGTATTTTGAGGATAGCACGAGGTGCTACGGTGATGGACGAGCTCAAATTCATCAAGCATAGATTATTACAAAACAATCCGCGCGCGCCAGTGCTTTTTACATATCGCGATTTTGGCCCAAGATATGTGGAACGAGCAATACTCATAAATCATTGTCTGATCTCCTTAGGCCCAGATGGCTCTGAACAACTGCGTGCTGAGCAACACAACGATCTTCGCGGAGTCGCCAGCGGAGTCCGAGGTGCAGATGATACTCCAGCACCTGGGGTCGGGCGGCGGCGGTGCGTGGCGCGGCGGCAAGGACGGCTGGGGCGGCGGCTTCCCCGGCCTGTGGCCCGACTCGCACGACCAGCGCGCCACGCCCTCCTCGCTCAACTCCTTCCTGCCGCCCGACCTGCTCGGCGGGGAGTCCATCTAAGCGCCCGGCCTCACGCCTTCTCACCCCCGTCGCCTCACACGCAACTAACCCAGTCAGCTGTGTACAAGCGGGCCACTCGTATAGAGTTCACCAAACTCACTATAGTATATAATAATCTCACTGAGAGTGCTGCCCGTGTGACTTTTATGATTTGTTTGTGGGTTCGACGGCAGGGATTGAGCGCTCGGACCTCTTCAATCTGTACAGATGCATTTGTCCGTGTCGATACGGCTCTGGGCTCGCTCCCGGCCTCGCTTCGTCGGAGATACTGTGTCGCGCCGGCCGACCATGAGGTGCGTATTTTATAAGCGAGAATTTGATGTGTAAGATAGTGTTAGCGGCCGGCCGGCACTCCCCGCCGACGCGAGGCGGACGGCCCGCGGTGTCTAGTTGTAATTACGCTTTACCGTCCCCCGTACGGGGATCGACTAATTTTATTCGCCTAGTCAGATCGTGTCGAACGCGTCGCGTCGCGTTGCGGTACGCGGCGCGACGCGGTCGCGGTAGCCAACTGTCCACAATACTATATTATCTTACTGTGTTTTAAGTGTTCATGTAGAATATTTAGTGTATATAAGAATTATACATATACAATGGCAAAAGAAAGTGTATCGAGGTTTATAACGTTAGAGTTGGGTCCGAGCGGGCGCGGCCCGTGGGCGGTGAGACCGCGCGCGGTTCGCGTCTGCGTTCTACCAAATAACAAATATAACAAATAGTGTAGGTATCAGATAGAGTAGTTGCCTCGCGGGCTACCTCAGTCACTCGTCCCGTGGCCTTATTTTATAGCGTATATTTATTTTGTTGAGCTCGAGGGCTGTTGCTGTTTCGCCCGTCGAGCTGTTGCGTTCCGAGTTTCTTTCGTGTTCGTTTTTATTTTCTCGTTTTATTATCTGTACTTGTCGTATTTTAATTATTTATTTCTGTTTTGAATTCTCACTCGCATCGAGCCCTCGTTTTCCAGTAGTGATATTTTATTCAGCAATAAACGTTTAAGTGCATTTCGCCCACTAACAAACTTGTACGAATAGTTGTAATTTTTATGATGTTAACAAAATTAAAATGATGAGATTTGAAGTGCATTCTCGTAGCGGTAATTCCTTTAAGCCGTGTATAGTCTGAAGCAAACGAGTATATAGTTATATGCGTAGGAGTGCGCGCAAGTACAAGGCCAAGGCGGGGCGCTCCCTTGCAATCCAGTAATCCTGTGATGTAAAGTATCTTGCCTAATGTAAGGATAATCTATTTTGTTGAGTATCATAGTAGCGCGGTCGCCGGCGGTCGGCCTCCGCCGAAGCTGACGTTTCCCCAAATTTTTTCCAGTATTTGTGATTGAAGTGCCACTTTATGTTTAATATAATGAGACGATTATCTAGATTATACGATTAACTTAAGGGTAACCTAATATAATAAATTGAAAATTGTTTTATCATTTTATATTACACATACATTTGTGAGAAGTGTTATTAAAGTACTATAATTGACAGTAATTAAATATTACACTTTTGTGTATAGGTAAGAATAAAGTTCTAACTTAAATTTAGCCATATCAATATCTATTTAAATAAAAGATTTGTGGTATTTTCTATAGGCTCAATTTGAACGTTATTCAAAGTGACATATGCGTTAGATATTCTGTTAATAATATACTTGTAGCCGTAGGTTCGTCGGTATTAATAATTTAGGTGTAAGTTTACAATTTAAGTCCTATCGTAGAATTCAATAAGCATACTACTGATATTTAACGGCAACGATTGCGCGTGTAAGGTAAAGTTCGTTATCATAAAGTTTATTTACACTTTTATTTACTTTTAATTTATTGATGGTGTGCCACAGAGATACTCTGCCAAAATATAAAATTACCAATTATTACGGGATTAGAATAGAGCAGCGGCGGGACGGACGCCTCATGGCTCCGAGCTGCTCCGTGGCCGCCCGTGGCCTCGCGCTCGCCGCTCGGTTGCTGGTGTTGCAGTTCTGTGGCAGATGATCTCACTCAACGCGGGGCGAGACCGCAGCCGAGCGGCAGGCGAGGTGCACGAGCGGTCCCGCCGCTCCCCCCTGATGAGACTCCGGGCTCGCGCCCTCGACCGTCGATGACGGACCCACCACGCTTCACGAACTGGCCGGTCGACTCATGGCCCCGGCCGACTTATAATAATGTAAATTGTAACTTTTTCGAACATCTTCCAGTGTTTTTATGATAGAACGATTTTAGTGTTAAGTTAGTTGTAAGTGATTCGCTGTACCTTGTCGAGTTCCGGCTCGAGTACTCTTCACAAATTAAATAATTAAGTTAGTTACGCGATGTCGACGTGTATGTGCGTTTACTCTGATCGCTTCGGACCTGTAGTAGTTAGTGTTGAATGTTTCGATGTGTCATGTGTTCATTTAGAAACAATATTTAGCATTTGTCATTTCAATCGTATTATCTTACTATAGGGACCGACGGCAGTGTGGCGTTTCACCATTGCATATTGTTCGTTGCCTTATAAGATTTGTATCAGATGCAAACTTGAGTTGAACACCATCACAAGCACCGCTCGTATCAACGCAGGCACGTGCCAGTATACGCAATCGGACTGTTTATTTCGCGTAAGAGCCGTAATCGAGATTGTCATGTTTAATGTTAGGTGCCAAAGAGTGATTATCAAAGATGTCCGGAACAATTGATTGCATTTCACTGTTATATAAAGATTCTTCCAAAATTTTAAATTATTTTCGCGGTACGGGTTTAATGATCTGATGTTCCTATAACATTCGTGTTACGTCTATGCAACAATACTACACGTATAAACAGACACATGTCAATTCTATGTATTGTTAAAGCTCAATTTAGGTGATGAGGTGTTTCTTTTTACCGATTGATAGAATTAATAAAGAGTTATTATTTTTAAATGATATTGTTCTGTCCAATTGTACACCAATATTTGATAACGCCTAAATCTCAGTTGTTTACTCTGGTGCAAATTTAAATTTTAATACAGCAATAACATTTCATATTTAATTTTTTATAGAGTTTTTTCCATTTTTACAATTAGAATATCTGATCAAACGGAAAGTATAATAAACCAGTGCCCTTTAGAATACGTCATCCATAGATTAAATATGAAAGAAGTTTATGCCTTGAAGTTTTTTAGTCAAAGTTATCAGTACTTAAATAATGGGTATAGATATTGTGAAATGGACGTATTTTAAATGTGTAGTCGTGTCGGTATAGTGGTATAGTGGTGTTATAGAGGTGTACCGGTGGGGCCGCGGCCGCGCCCCGCCGCACGCAGCGCCAAGGTTGTGAGACTAACTGAATCTCCTCTCGGTTCAATGACTGCATCATTATTTCCTGCACACAATTATTGCGCCATGTGCAATTTAGTCTGTGTTATATTATTATGTTGTTGTGTATTTATATCGTACGTCTATACTGTAATATGTATATATTGTGGAATTATATTCGTAAAAGTTTAATACGCTTCACGCTTCTCTTTTTAATAACAATTTTCGTGATTTGTTTCTGTTATTTAGAATAAATTTACGTACCTAAAGTAATTATAATAACGATCATAGATGTAAATATAAGTAAAGAAAAAAAAAGTAAAAAAAATATAAAAAAAATAAATAATGAAAAGCAATTAAAGAAACCAATGATTGTGCCTCAATGAACTGTGGTACGTTACCGTAACCGATGGCAGGTGTAATCGTTTCCTTTCAAAAATGTATTGTAATGAATTGTGCGCTAGGCACCGCTCTGTGACTAGCTGTAGACAATATAAGGCTGCGAGCAGCGGGGCCCGCGCCCACGCCTTGTGTAATCATTAATGAGCTTAGCTATGTTTTACTTTTATTGTAAGTGTTATTTCATCAATCAACATTTTATATATATATACCTACATATATGTAAATATTTTTATCTATTTATTTTTCTTGGTTTTCATGAAGTTTACCCGAATTAACGCGTAACATTAAAATTAATCGCTATACTGAGTCAGTTGACGGACGTTTGCATATTCCATAACACTTGAATGCCAAAGTCGATGTCTGTAAGCCATTAGACGAACGCTTGTGTTGTTTACATATATTGCGTGGATCTCTGACATCACAACAAAATATTGATCGTACAAATAAGAGCCATTTAATGTCGGCAACGTTTAGATCGCTGTCGCCTATCCAAGCTGCTCTGGTGTTATTTTAGCTCAACTATTCAAGTAGTTTGCTCATAATATTGTTGTTAATTTTAATTTTTTTTAATTATCTTATTATCTATCCTTAGTGGAATAAAATTCTAAAGTTATTTTATAATCTCCCAATTAGCTTTTAATGTACTTGACCATAGTTGTTAATTGCATTACCTATGGCGTAGGACCCATGCCGCCTAATAGTGCGTTACGCGCTTAAACCTAACTATCCTTCGCTTCTCTCTGTACCGTCCCGTTCACCTGATGGTATGTGTCAGTAGCTCCATTCGTTTTCTGTTCAAGCGTTACGGGCTTGGATCGATACTTGTTTCTTACAACGATTTAGTCGTGTTTGCAAATGCTGTTCCGTGTCAAGGGCGACGCGTCGGCTCTCCGCAGCCGTCGCTCCGGCCCGTCTGGCGCGCTCGTAGACTCAACTGTGTATCACATAGGGACCAAATATTACGCAGATTCATTTTACGCAGAATGCAGCTAATTGTTTCCCATTCGTAAGCTGAATGTTGACCTGTGCACACTAAAAGACATTCTCATTTTCCATTTGTTAATAACACGTTACACAACTGACGGAGTAACTTATATGCGACATAATTTTACCTAGTGATAGTGTACGATATTCAGAAGGGCCTTTTTAATTTAACGTAAGGTTAAAGTTTTGCTTGTTGTCTTTATTTATATATATTTTTGTACGTTGAGACTTTGACGTCTCGATACAATAACACATTAGGTGATATCTACAAAGAAACTAGTCTTCCTTATTTACGAGGGATCGTGTTGAGATGGCGACACGCGCGACGTCGACACAGAGGCAATCATTCCTCTAGTCTTGTTATGTGGTGCGAATATGTGGATACCAAATATTAAATAACGAAGGCTTTGACGTAGTGTAGCAGTAACGATAGTTCGGCCCGAGCAGCTTGGACCCTGTCAAACTGAAGGGAATGGTTGGGTAGTATTATTATAATGCATTTATTTCTCTTTTTTTCATAGTCACTCAATCATATATTTAATTAATTGAGCTAATGCCTAAAATTGGAATATCAGAGTTTATTTAGGATGTTCATATTTTACATTTTAGTGATTAAATATCTAAAATTTACCTTAATTATAGTGAATGGATTTTTGTATTATTGGAATATATAGCTGTAAGACAAAGGGTGTTCTTGATAAAACACAAACAACTGATTATAAACAAAATAATAAAAATAATGTACTGAGTGACTTTACGTGTAAACAGAGAGGGCCATTGATAAAAATGTTGAACTAAGCTAAATTCTCTATGTGGTAATTTAACTAAATGTGATTGCTGCGAATATTTTAACTGCTATTATGTATAGTTGTAATAGAGCAATAAGTCGCCATTTATCCGTTAGCTCACCCACTCGAGTAAAGTTGCATTTGATCGGCGAGTACGTAGTAGCGTTTATGTATATATGTATGTGTATCAAGGCCAACCCCCCCACCAACAGTTAATTGATGCAGTAGACTCGAGACTGCTGCTCGCTAACTACAAGACACTGCTTCTCTAGTCTCTCTCGCATCGATGTATCGCCGCGTGATATAATCGAGCGATCATAATCGAGCATAATTTAACGATCATATCCTATATGAAACTAGTTTATATTCGTATTATTCTTTCATTAGATCTCTGTTGTACCTGTGTCAAATTGTTTATATTCAATGTTCATTTGTACTATAAGAGAACGTAATCGGTCTCATCGACAGTGCTTGATATATACGTAATCGCTTAGTTCGAACGACCAAATTCGTTAATGTACACTCAAGTACTAATAACCTCTCAATAGTTAGATATTTCTATTGGCGTCAAAATCAATACTCGGCGGTCTTAATTAGTCACTTTTGTACCTTGATTGTACTTGTACTTGAATAATCCTATGTAAGTGAGGAACGACTAATCCGATTCTGAAATATACTTAATTTAAATTTTGACAGACTGATATCTGTGATTAAGAAAATATTTTTAATATTGTCCAGTGAGTCGGATGAGAATATTTATTTTATTAGAGGTCTCCTACTGCCAGCGGCACATTGTTATGTGACGAGACATAATATTTAACTGCTTCGTATATTTTTTTACTTTAGTGATGTATCGAGCTGGAATACATTGAAGACCATTAAACGATGGGGTACGGAGTGTACCGTCCTCGGTTTATGTTGTACAAAACGAACAAGCTTAATTAGTGTATAAAACCCACCATTGCAGATTGTAGAGTACCGATCCCAATAACTTGATGATTAAAAACGTATGTTAATGTAACGCTCTGTGTGGTGTCCAGTGTACATGTGTGTCAGAAGCATGACGTGCGCCACCCGGCGGGAGACTGGCGCAACAATTGAGTACCACCGATGTCATCTGAACAGTTGATTTCCTCAATGATTGATCTTACAACGTTGCATATCGTCTACATTTCTAATTCGAATTATTTTGTTGTAATCATATCCGTAATTCCCGTGATGTGCGTTAAGTTTGATATTTGTAAAGCCTTAAGTTATCATAATAATGAATACTAAATTGATTGCCTTTTTTAGTATTGTAGTGAGTGACATCTCTTTAAAATAAAAGAATGATTGGCGTTGTTTTATAATAAAAAATAAATATTTTTCGGTACCACCTTTGAGTTAAAGTACAATGTAGTTTGTAAAGCATGTTTCAGCGACGTATTTCATTATAACGATATCAATATAACTAATTGATAAGTTTAGCGTAGACTTAGGATGTCTCGTCTCAAGTTACACCAATATTATTAATAATTAATTCTCCTTGATATTCGTATTGGAACACTTAAGTCATAAGCAGATACTAAATTATGTCATAATTATATCAATAGGCTAAATATATTAAAGAAAAAAATTAAAAAAACTTAAAAAAAAACATTTTTCTGTGCAAATCTCTGTGATGGGAAAATCTATTCTAAAGATCTAGTATTAACTGAAAGTGACACGAGGGTCGTACTATGAAGAACCTCCGTGCGTTTGCGGATCTTTGTCTGTGTTATAAATTAGCACATTTGTGTCGCATTTCATGCTAGGGCCCGAGTTTCATAGTGACTTCAAAAGTTGAACTTTTCAGTCTTTTCGCGCAAAGGGTTGTGTATTATTTTTTATGTAGTACAAAATGTGTTCGCAATTTGATTGCTGCTGTAGTGTTCCTTATGTTCTATTTCAAATTATATTTGTTGGGTATTTATTTGAAACTTTGTATTCTCAGTGTCTAAAGTATATCTTATAATAGAATTATGATCGTAATAATTATGAGGCATGCGTAAGAATTTTCACGTAGTATGTTTATGAACGGCTGCCTTAATAGTAATATGAATTTCTATCGATCTGTGCACCATCCTTTACGTGTTTTCCGTCGACGACCGAGAGTCGTTAGTGTTCCGTCACGTACCAAATAATAGCGTAGCCGGTGCGGCAGGCTTGCGGCGCTCCGGAGCCCTGTCGCCTGCGGGCCGACACACCTCCATATTTACATCTATTTTTTGCAATCGGCGTGTTTTTAGACACCGCCGGGTACATTTATAACGTGTGCTCGCACGAAAGGGCGCGGCGCCCCGCTCGCCAGGCACCCGAGGCAGCGGTTCCATGTTCTTTATATCCATATACCTCATTCTGTAACCTCACATAGTATGTCCAATATTTAACTATTTATCGACTCCCAAGTACTTATTAATATTACTACTTATTGCACGCACTGCACTGTTATTTGGTACACAAACAACCTTCCTTTAAGTTAATTTAAGGATTATCATGAATTTTATCAGTGTATCAAATAATCGATATATTTTACTGTTATTTTTCTGATACTACCTTAAAAGCAATTGTATATTACAAACAAAGCAGGAGAACAATAATTATTATGTAAGTGTAACAGTTAGTGAATTTAAGTGTGCTATTTTCCATTCCAGAACTCAACGATATCATTGTTCTTGTAATACTTATGTTCGGGTTTTAAAATGTTATTGTATTTAAACTAAACCTTATGTGATTGAAATGCAATGTTTAGAAGTATTTTTATTCTTTATTTTTTACCATTAATTAATAATAGTTAGTAGAGATCTATTTGAGAGTCTAATGTATCAATTATTTGTAAAGTTGGCTGTAACTAATTAGAAGTTACAATAAGTAGACATATTTTAATATAAACATTTGGAGAAAATTTTATGTAGATGACAAATAGTTGTTTTGATCATTACCTATGTGAAATGTTGTCTCGTATTGTTAGCGCAATGTGTACGCACAACGGTGAGGCGGGAGGGCGCGCGCGCGAGTGTCGCCAGTCTGCCGCGAGTGTCGCGAGTGTGGCGAGTGGCGGGACACGCGCGCGCGCCCGGTCTCCGGAGGCCCTCGACACTCACTGCACAGCACTGCTAGACTAATTCAGTTATTGCGTAAGGATATTTTTCTTACATTTCGATAAGAGTAATGTTTATAGTATAGGCAATAAATAATGTTTAACAAAAGTCCCTATATAATCGAACTGACGACAGAAACGCATGTTATATTTGTGGCCTCTTTATGAAGTAAGATCTAAGTTACATTTTAAAAGAAAATTAATTTTGCTATGCACATAAATGATACTCAATTAATTGCCAAAAAGTTAATATATATTCATAGTTCAACAATATTTCTTTTGGGCATATTTACTTTGAATTTATGCAAACTTAGATTATGAATAAGTAGGTTGTAGAATATATGTAGAGTGAACGCATATTATATTATTATAATATATCTATATATATTTAAAGTAAGGTGAATTTGAGAGGTATCAATTTCTTGTATTGTTCGTAAGTTTAGATAATAAATGGGTTTAGCCATACTTCGGCTGGTTTGATATGTATGTTATCTGATTAATTGTAAAAAAAAATAAAAAATCAATAAAATGTGGTGTTTTATTTTCTCCATTTCCCTTTTTAGTTAGTCGAATGTATTGAGGCAGAAAACCTAAAGTGATGCATGCAACTTGAGGCACGGAAGTGACAACAATTCTATACATTACTCGATTTCTATGATAAACATAACACGGGGATAAGCAGACGCGAGACCGCGTGCGGTGGTAATCGATTCGAGTCCGTCTCCGTCTCCGTCATCGTCATCGAAACCGCCTGGCTGGCTAAATTTTCCAGCGGTAGACATTCTGGCAAGAATCAGAATTTGAATCTACCAGGTTTATTGTGGCAGTAAGTTAGTCGTTCAAGATGAGAGGTCTGTAGCTAGGGTTGCCAACTATACTGTTAAAAACGTGTGCGTTCGCGCAGCGGAATGTTGTTGAATTTAAAGATTTTAATTATGCAGATATTTAGTGTATGACGTCGTGTAATTGTGTATGGTAAAAAAAAAATTGTGCATGCAGCCATTGTGGAGGAATTCGCTAAAAATTGATTCCGCTGGGCGAACGTTGTCCTGGCGGAACTTTTTTCTAATCCATGGACTTAGAAGAAATGTGTCCAAAAATTAGTGTGTATTTGTGTGTAATTGTGTATGTATGAATAAAATTAGTGCATGCATAAACTTCGGAGAAATTCAAGTTTCCGCTACGCGAACGTTTGGCCATTAGCTAGTTTTCATAACAGTATTATACTGTTTTTCACTACATTATACTTTTTACTGTTGAACAAAAAGTATACAAAATACTGTTTTCGGCATCAAAACACCTAAAAATATAAAAAATTACACTTATATGTTCACACAATTTTGCATAGAATAAACATAGTGAGTATTTATGATTAATTTTTGCCCGCGTCTCCACCCAAGTGGAAAATAACCTACTTATGTCCTCTCTCAAGGTCTAATCTACCCCTATACCAAATTTCATCAAAATCGGTTCAGTGGTTTGTGCGTGAAAGACGGACGGACAAACAAACACATTCTTCCCCATTTACAATATTACTATGCACATTTAGAATTAACAAATTTGAGATAAAGTATCAGAAAATAACTATTTTTCGAAAAAAGAGCCACTTACGAATTTAGACCAGTTATGATGTTTGACTTTTTAGAGTTCCAGCAACCCGTAACGACTGCCATATGATGTTCGTAGATGTTAGTTTGAATTGTTTTGGTAACCATGTGCATGTGCACTGAGGCACGAAAATACCCAAATCGGTGAAAATACAGGTATTCATGCATACTGATATTTGCAATGATTGGGAGTCAAACCCGCGTCCCTTGCGTAGCAGTCGCGTTCACTACCTCCGTGGCGTGCCACAGAGGTTGTGAACGAGTGTTTTCAGTAATGATTGCAAGGGGCGAAATGATAGAAAAAGAGCAAATATTAATTTATTAAAAAACTAGCTTTTGCACGCGGCTCCGCCCACGTGTATGTCAGGTATCGCGACCAAACGTAGCCTATGTCCTTTCTCAAGGTCTAATCTACCCTTATACCAAATTTCATTAAAATAGGTTCAGCGGTTTAGGCGTGATGGCGTGACTAAGAGAAATAGGGTTTCATTTTATATATAGGTAGGTATAGATTAGCTCAATTTATTTTAATAATTGTGGTGAGCCGTATTTTTTTAAGACTATATGTTTTTAAAATATTACATAAATAAGATACTGTTCGTATTTCTTAAATACTATTTAATCTTCTCAGACCAAAAAAAAATAAATATATACCTATTATAATTTATTTTTTGTAAAAGAAGTTGGCAACCCTATCTGTAGCACAAAAGTTACCCAGGCACAGCCCGAACAATAAAATTAAAATCCGGGTATATAGGCCGTGACAAAGTAGATGATCATTTTTCTAAAACTACTCTGTACCTAGCTGCTGTAGTTGGTATTTTTGTAAGAACCAGATACGGCACCTATGAGTCTGAATATTTTTATGGCATAACCTGATGAACCGTTTTTAGTTCTTCGTGGCGATGTTGTTTTTCTTAACACCATCTTAAACAGCTCAATTAATTTTTTCGTTACTATCTCAAATACTGATGTTAAAATACACATCATTCAATCAACTTAAGCATTTATTTTTTTAAACTTGTTTTAATATCTACCTATTATTACGTACCTATCTGTTCTTTAATGTTATTTTAATGTTTTGATTATAGGTATACCGGTAATTTATTTATTTGTCAACAACTAGTTACAGTTGAAGAACTCTTGAGAGTAGCACATCGTTCACAAGCAGATGACTGAGGATGTGATTATGAGTTAGAGCCTGTAAAATAAGGAAACGGCTATTCAGTATTCTCATAACATTTCTCAGTTGTGTCCAAAGTTTAGACTTCGGTTTTTCTTATTGTTTTGATTGGTAAGTCGACTTTTCTGGGAACGATCGCCGGCTGAGCAACCCCAAGAGGAAAGTGCGCCAGAGACTCTTCTCTCAAGTGCACTGACTACCATTTGGTCACTAAATAAGTAACAAGTGAGCATACGCAGTTGCCGCCTGAAAGGGTCAATATTTTTTGTAAGTGCAGAAATTACTACAAAAAACGCCTTTTTAGAAGATATTTCTTCAAATCATTTACGAACTACATATACAATGACATATTACAACAACAAAAACAGCTTAGCAACAAAGAATAGTAGTCTAATTCTCGTGTTCAAATCAGTTTAAATACTTTGCAAGTTTGATCACTGGAAAGAGAAGAGAGACTGTTTCATTATTGGGTCAGGCGCAGTGTTATATATAGGTACTTATCCAGTTCTTTTTGGTATGAAATTGTCTAAAGACCTGTCACCCATTTACGGCCTTAACCCGAACGCTATTTCCGGTTGCATCTAATCACTGCTATTCCATAGAAAATTACCGCTTACTTTTTGTGTCGATTTGAAGCGTCACTGTGAGCGTACTGAGAACTAATTAGTTTGCAAATGGACGTTGTTCGTTATTTTATATATGCGTTTACCATAAAAAATGTCTAAAATGCTTATTTGGTGCTTAAGACCTATCGTTTGGTTTTAGTTCCAAGTACACTCACCACTGCGTGCCGCAACTATCAGCGCCAATATAGCGATTTTAATTTGGACACAATATATGGTTTTTTTTTACCGATCACCGGTCCAGCAAGTACTATTACAGGTCAGTGTATGATGGAGTGGTGCGAGTCGCCGCGATGCGGTCAATCTGACCTTAAAATCGGACGGCGGCAGTGCGCTTCAGTCAGTCACTTTGCAACTGCATACCGCATGCTTTATATTCCAGAAAATGACAAAATGCCGATTGGTTCCGTATTAATTTGCAAAAAAGAACAATTATTACAACAATCCTTACAAGTGATGTATCCTGTATCCTACCATCATTCAGTAGACTTTATTTTTAAAAAGAATGATGGCACCCGAAATTATCGAAATTACTAATATTCCCTCTAACCCCTCCAACTAAGCTAAATTGCTTGTGCTAGGAGTGGGTTCACGTCGGTAGTGTAGTGGGCAGGATTCGAACCCGGGACCTCTCGATCGTAAGGCCGATTCCTTAACCACTAAGCTACCGACGCTTAATTATGTAACTATTTCATATTTTATATATATTAAACAATCGCCTCCTGAGGCGTCCCGAACTGGGTTAGGATTCTTACTTTTTATTTATACCACTTGATGGCAGACAAGCACACGGCCCAACTGATGGAAAGTGGTTACTTGTATTAGGATTGGGAATTGGGATCACGTTGGTAGTGTACTGGGATATGAACCCATAATTCGAAATTGTAAGGCTGACTCCTTATACCTTAACCACTAAGCAAATTTTCGCTTTAATTCGATTTAACGATTTTGCTTTTTGGAGAGCAGCCCCTCTAGACAAGTGGCAATTCGCTAGCCGGCGTTTGGTAGAATAGAATGACGAATATATGGGATTTGACGTATATGACAGTCGTTAACGCATGTCAAATACGTCAAATCCCATACATTCGTCATTCTATTCCTTCAAACGACGGCTAGCGAATTGCCACTTGTCTAGAGGGGCTGATCTAGTTATCTCTGCCAAAATTCATCCGCATCTTTCCAAATGTTCCAACATCATATACTTTATTAATATTATCTAAGATACCTACCTAAATGATATAGGACTTGGTTATTGCTTCTATGTTTCAATGCTTTTAAAATCTGTAACGAAATGTCTGTGAACAAAAGGCGGCGACGGTCCTTGTTATAATATATTCAGCGGGCTGAATAATGCAAGCACTCCAGTCACTTTCTACCGGTCGGGTCGTTTTGTGAGACTAGGGAATTTATTATACGGCCAAGAATCACTCAAGACAATGTGGCATCGGTTTGAATTGGAAGTGGTGAATTCATTTTGTTGTTTACGTATCAAATAGAACGGGCACTGAAGCCCCCTGCTTGATTATCATCTTTTAGGGGTAAATATAATAAATATTGTCATTTGTGTTCAAAATTTGGCAGCTGATTTCAAAAGCTTTTGGTTAGCACAACCGTGCCCCCTGCAATCCAACCACTCATCCTGATCGTCCACCTGAATCTCGTGGGGGGTGGACACACGGAAACTTTACTTACGATCGGCGTTTCACCATTATTAATTTTATAATAGGTACATTTTACTTGACATTGGCAAAGTTGTGGCGAGTTATTGCAGAGGCCATTTTGAGGAAGTTCATTAACACAACCGTTGCATAAAATTATTGATTATTTTCGTTTTTGCAAATTTTAACTTTTTAACAAAAGTATGTTAAAGTATTTAAAACATTTTAAATTTCTTAAACTTACATGATATGTTTTGTTTTTCTTAGGTGCTTAAATGCTATACAGCTGACATTCTAATTCCAGAACCTAATTAAAAGGATATCTAATGAAGCGCCTGGACATCTTTCTCCAGCAAGTGCTTACCTAAGACGTTGTCCAGTGCCTTTCTCTTGAATCTAGGACAGTGCTGGGCAAACCTTTTTAATCTGGGGCCAGAAAATTTAAGAAATTGCCAAAGATTGAATTAGAATTATAGGAAAAATTTAGTTTTTGTTAAAATACAGATATACACATCAACGTGGTCTACGGATATTTTAATTAAATCTAAATAACCAAAATTCTATTAACTTTTTGTTAAGACACCTAAACATTAAAATAAACCTTGTTTAATAACCTATCTAATCTGGTAATAAACTTTTAGATAAAGTTAAATTTAAAAAAACTTAGAAGAAGAAAAAGTCAGAAAAAATTTCAATCTTAACTTTATTTTTGAAACATCAAAACCTAAACAAAAAACTATTTTTTTATAAAATTGTTGAAAACTTAAAATTAATAATCCGTGGATCCACCTAAGACTCTCCTGACACATATCCAGCGGTTCTGCATACTCAAAACAAGGGTGTGTTGCGCTCCGCTCCATCGCCCTGAGCAATGTGCAGAGAAAACTCCCACCGCCACAAGTACCTGCCTCGGTGTTTTCCATACCGGGTACTTGGTCAGCATGTGCAGCCCTGAGTCCTCGCTTTCATCACAGTGATGGCACTCAAGCGTTGGCTCACTTCTGAATCCGACACAGGTAACTCCCGATATACCCGTGTCTGGTGATCCTCCGCGCGAGAGGTAGACGTGAGGCCTCTCCAGCCAATTTTGCATGATGGGCTAACGCCGCTATCACGGTGTGCCCTCCACTTGGCTGTATAAGTTGTATTTTCCATTTATACACCATGTCCTGTTGGAGCTCGGAGTTCATTGCCCGGATTTCTTCAGGCTCGAGTTCCCATCCCCGCTCCTGCGCCACCTTTCGGCACCGATATAGCACTGAAGTAGCTCTTGCCTCCAGGTCCCATGGTCCACCAAGATAAGAGTATTTGGCCAGATGATGGCTGGATGACGGCTTTGATAATCGCAGCGGTTGACCGCTGCTGGCCCATATAGGGCCATGAACCGCATGATTCTCCCGCAGAGCCTCTTGCAGGAGCCATTAGGTCCCCCGAATGTTGAACAGCAGCCCCACAACAGCACCAGCCGCACCCTTCAGTTTGAGGGCCAGACTTTGGAAATGCTCTCCGAAGTCCCAACGGCTCTCGACCACAAGCCCCAAGCATTTCATATGGGGCTTGATACTGATAAGAGTGCCTCCCACTACTAGCCTCGAGATCCAGCCACCGGATCCGTTTCACGAGTCGGGCAACCACGGTTGTGGCCGTTGAGTCGCTTTGCGAAATTCTGACTAGTTGAAAACTACCTTCTACGGACAGTAATGCATCACGAATGATATAAAGGCGTCCACTCACTATCAGTTTACCGGACGACGGTCGGACGATATAAATCTGTCAGTTAATCGCAATAACCCACACATTCACAGTTTTGCTAACGATTTCGGACTGACGACTATTACGAACCGACAGTATGTGGCCACCGAACGATTCCTGACAGGCCTAGGCCGGACAGTCCTAGGACGTCAGGGCGAACGACCACACACTGGCAGGCGATCATACGGCAACTGTCGACTCACAACTGCTAGTGTTTAGTTGAAAAACTGACAACAGGGAATTGCCGGCAGGCCAAAATCGCTTTAGGGTATGGTGCCATCAACTTTTTATGCTACAGTTCTTAGACACTTCTTTCAAACAGTATTTTAAGCTAATTTCCTTTTTATATTGATTTAATTTTTTTTTGACGTGGATTGTCATAGATTATTTCGTGGATTCGATACACTGACCTCTATAACTGGCTGAACTGGCTATTATTCCATAGAAAATGACAGCCTACTTTTGTGTCGATTTATCGAGTTTTGTGGCGATTTTCAATTGGACACAATATATGGGTACCGATCAGCCAGCTCTTTTGTCCAACAGAAGTATCCAAGACGTCTTCGATGGCAGCTGCTCGTACCGAATGGACTTAAACGCTGTTGTTCCACAAGCCTCCGTGCTGTCTTCGACCCCGTTATGCTGCATATCAGTGATATGATGTCTGATGACTCCATCCATTGTTATGCGGACGACAGTACCGGGGACACACAATGCAAATATCTCTCAATCCAAGGTGAAGGAGAGTCGCGAACAACTAGTGTCCGAAATCGAGAGTACTCTCTCGGTAGTATCCGACTGGGGTCGACTAAACATAGTCCAATTCAACCCCACTAAGACACAAGTATGTGTTTTCACCGCTAAGAAAACCCTATTTATTATAGCACCACAATTCCTCGGTACACCGCATACCATTTCCTCGTGTATCGGGACCCTAGGCGTCAACATCTCAAGCGACGTCCAGTACCTTAGCCATTTGGAGGACAATGCATCGAAGAAACTAGGAGTGCTTAACAAGGCGAAGCAGTACTTCACTGCGGGGCAACGACTCCTTTTTTATAAGGCACAAGTCCGGCCCCACATGGAGTACTGTTGTCACCTTTTTGCCGGAGCACCTGCATACCAGCTTGACCCCTTCGAACAAAGACGGGGTTGAAGCTCGTCGACAATCCCAAACTCGCAGACGATGTGGTACACTCTATCATCACACCGCTTGCCATAGACAGGAAATTCATCCTCACTAATTGCAACCAGAAACGGTGTGAACCGTTCTATATGAACCAATGTACGTACAACAACGTATGTACTAAGCGACCACAATATGGGGTTCTTCAAGAATGGCATTGAAAGGTTTCTTCGGGGTCGGCTGTGCGAGTGTGACACCCCCTGGTGTTGCACACGTCCATAGGCCACGGTAACCACTTTCCATCAGGTGGGCCGTGTGGTTGTCTGCCACCTAAGCGGTATATAAAAAAAATATTATTTAGAAATCGGGCGTTTATAAACAAAAAATAACTCCAGTCTTTTTTTGTTTAACGCCTTTTAATATATCAGATCAAAGTAAGTAATACTTCCAATTATTTCTCACCCTTTATTTTTTCCTTTTAAAAATTGACACAGGATCTAGGTCAGGACTTAAACTTTAGTTCAAGTGGCATTCTGTCAAACATCCGCCTGAACCTAGGTCATAGTATCCATTATGCGACAATGGGCGCTCTCGGCTTAGGACTGCAGGCTGCCGGATAGAAAAAAAACTGCAGGCGGACTGTTTGGAGTGAGCGTCTTAAAGGTCAGGACACAGCGATGAAGACCACAAAGCCCCGTTAACGTACCAATAAACCGAGAGATACCTTATGTCGAGAAATGCGAGGTAAAAGCGGCTCTCAAGTGCCACAGTAGCGACACCTGAATCTCCTTTATACTTCTGGGCAGACATCGGATAGACGTCGAAAGACCTTCAGCGGGCCGGATTGAATGCTTTCGCGGGCCGAAGTTGGCCTGTGGGCCGTACGTTGCTAATCCCTGATCTAGGAGGTAGGGCCTTAGGTATGCTCATTAATAACCTACCTGTTTTATTTGATAGGTACCTACTAACTAACATCGTCCTAACTAAGCGAGACTATGCAAACCAGCCTTTCCGTACTCTCATTCTGTTTTCTTCATTTTTTTAGATGTAACTACTTAAGTAGGACATACTTATTATGTGCTATTATGGCTTACTGTTGCCGTAGAAAAATTTACGTGATATGTAAAAATAAACAAGATTGTATCAAATAATAGACACGATTCAATATAAAATTTAATGAAACATTAATTAAAATCGTTGACAATATGGAACGTACCTATTTACATAATATCTATATTTATGGTTTAACAAGTGTACAATGTACAAAAATCGACAGCTTTATTTACAAATAGCTATTTACATTATGCAATAAAATGGAAGATGGTTCAAGCTTTACTAACCCTACAATATTAAATGCATTTTATTATTAATTAAAAATATTAAAATAGATAATTAACACCAACGATGGTACAGTCAACAAAGGAGATGCCGTTGCACCTTTGCATACAACTTTTTTTAAAAGTGCAACAGTATCTCTGTTGTCAACTGTACAAATTAGAAAAGTCGTCACATTTAGAAGGATAAAATCGTTAATTTAAAAGAAAAGTTTAATTATGAAGAAAAGCTGAGCGATTTTTCGTGTTGACAACACTGAAAAAAAGAGATTGTAAACATACATTCGTAGTCAATTGTATTTATAATAGTTATAAAATAAAATAAATATGTATTGATAACGATATAATATAATTATTAATTAGGTATGTAGGTAAGTATACAATACAAATATTCGACCGATGTGACGTCTTACAAAATATAAAAATACAAATTTGTATTTTTAGTCCGAAAGTAATAAAAAACGAGTCATCTGCAGTAGAAGTGATTAACATGTATATAAAAAAAATAAGAAATATTCAGCCTGAGATGCACCGTGAAAAGCAAACCGTTTGAGAGTGATTGGTCAATAAATTAATTTCATGAATTTCGTGACAGTAGGTCATGAGATCTCAATGAACTAAAAAGAAGAACAATATTAAATATTTCCCCTTAAATGACTTGATTCGATTAACATTGCATTACCTAAGTATTTTGTCAAAATTTTAAGAATGTGGGTAGGCACCTATCTTAGCTTCCATATTTAAATAGATAGGTAGATCATGAAATTAAATCAAATCACTTATCCTGTTTTTTTTAAATATAAATGCATAGATACATATTACAGTACTTTATTTTATAATATTACATTTTTCACTGAACTAAGTACCTAGGTACTAGCTAAAAAAAAACAGTTGTTATATCTATTACTGTCAATACAAAAATTGAATTCAATTACAGTTAACTGAATAAGTTTCATTGTCAATCTTAAAAATGTCTACCAATTGGTAGCAAGCGTCGAAATAACGTTCCCGTTGTCATGCAAATCAAGTCGAGTTTGCTTTTCACGGACCTATTGTACTAAACTAGTCTATTGTAAGGTTCACAATATGATCTGTTATCTTGTCCCTTCCGGTGTACTGAGAGTCTCGAATACGTGCTTGTACCAGAAGTCGATGGTCTTCCCCCACGCGGTTAAAGTTGCGCTGTCCGGTTTTAAAACATCGCTTAGTAATTTTATGACGACGGTTTTAAGACCCTGAAAAGATAAAATACTTGGATTATTGAACAGAAAAAATACCTAGTGGAGATCGAGCCGCACAACAGGTTCTTTTTGTAAGGATGTCTGTTGCAGATAGGGTTGCCAGGTAGCCAAACCTAAAAGCCGGAAACACCAGCCAGTTTGGCCGGACATTCGGATAAAAAGACGAGACATTTGGGTAAAAAGGCCGGATACCCAACATTATTGCGAATTTTGTATCTCAGTATTAATGTGTACGACAAAATCAAGCTTTTTTTACAAGCTTGCTATTAATTTGCACTGTATATATTACATACATGTATCCATACAGGTATGTTATATGTAATTTGATCAGGGCAAATCTTGCAACTCGGATTTTGAAGCAGCTATCCTCAACCAATTTTGATAAATTTTGCATACATGTTTAGTTTGAATGATAATTCCTGAAAGAAAAGGTCCTGTACCTTCAAACAACTTCAAAGTTTTTAAAATAATCTTAAAACGTGAATTAGAAATGCTCTTCTTACGCTACCCCCTCTTAAAAAGACTGTCAGATAGATAGAATGAAACAAATAGAATATGATTAAAATAGGATTATTAATATGATTTATATCATATTAATAATTTTGACAATGATAACTCATTTGGTGTAGAGGACTTCAATTTTATTGAAGTCTCTTTAATTCCCTTTCTCGATGATGATTTCATGCTTATCTTATAAATAGGACACGTCAATATGACTTCACCACCGATAAACTGAAGGCATAGTCTTAGAAAAGATAATTACCATTTTAGACATTACACTGATGGCCCTTAACTTGACGGCCTCATTCAGTGTTACCCTACTGTTTTAATAGTAGATTTGCTGTTTTCAGATTGATGTCCCTGTTTTCTGTTTCATTCCTAATATTTAATGTTTTTCAACTAGCGTTCAGTGCCGTCATAAAACGCAATGACTCTCCTGTCGGTATTCGAGGGAATTTCCCGACCACATTTTAAGTGATTGACAAACAGAAAGTCACATGAAGAAATTCAACAAAAATAAGTATGATTTAAAAAATAATAAAAAGTGTGAAAATACTTTAAGGTAGAGATAGATGAGATAAAATAAGGCAATTGAGAATGAAAGTGAAAAATAATTTTACTATAATGTTTTTTTGTTGTTGTGATTATTAATATAAAAATTTATGTGAGTTCTGGTAACTAAGAAAATTGTTTATTGTTTAAATATATGAGCAAAAGTATGAAATCTGCCTTTTTTTACATTACCTACTGTTTTTTTTTGGCGAGTTGTTGTTTTTTAGTTTTTTGGGGTCAGTAACACTGGCCTCCTTTCCAAGACTTTATGGTGCAGTAAAAGATAAGAGTCAATGAACCAAGAACCAAGTTTTGGATAAAATTGATCGCACCGTAAGCGGATAAAGTTTGAGCCCAGGACGTGTTGTCCTTATAGGAAAGGACAGCATATTTTTTATGCAGCATCTTTTTTTTATGAGTCAGTGTTGGGATAATGGGATGGAACTAAACCAAACAATTTGCTTATTTTTGACGATGTTATTAAGTGCTTTCCCACGTGTTTTAGCTCGTTACTGCTTTCCCTGGCGGAATATAGTAAAGTATAGGCAAGGGTATCGCCTAGAGGGGGTAGATAGGTTACCAAAAAGTTACCGAAGTTCTAAAGTAATTATTGGTTCGTGACAGTTAGGAAATTGCTACTGGAATATATTGAAAATCAACAAGTGAATCGTTCGAAGCAGATGTTAGTTTTAGTTGAGTCACTTGTTTAACCAATTTGATCTATTCTTTGGTTCACCTCAGTAGAATTGTAAAACATAAATTATAATGTTCAGAATACTCCATACTCGACCATTATTATTGTGATCAACACAAAAAATCCGCTTCACAGTTTTTAACTGGTTTAAAAAGCGTAGTTTTGGGGCAAAAATATATTTACATATTTTCTACTTTTAATAGATAGGTAGGTATGTAGTCATTATGATTGCTATTTAATTTATCTTTATGCAATAAATGTATAACAGGTGGGTGATTTAACCAAAATTACATAGCTATGTAGTTAGTATTGTTATACCTATGTAAGTACTAAGAAGTAACCCAACATATTTGTTGTTGTATTCCAGATTAGAAAATAGAGGCTCGATGATAATTGTTGCAAGTAGCTCGCGCTTTTTAACAATAAAATAAATGTATTGCTAATGATTAGATATATTTTAGAATCTTAACCTTATTAAGAAATCAACATTTAGTAGGTATGCGTTACAGACATTACAAGAAGAACGACCGTGAGCGCGGTACAGCTCCCATAAGGTTGCCTTTCCACCGAAAATATATCCAATCCTACGTTGCTATGGATGGGTTTGAAATCCATCATATTCATGGGTCCACGTAGATCACATGCCATGGCACTGGTGAACAGAAGTTCACCTAAGCTATGTTTTTACATAGAAAAATGCGTGCTATGGATGGAAAATTAATTCGTATTGTGAATATTTGTAGAAAGTTTCATAGTACATCTTACTCGCTAGGCTACAGCCTCCTGAGGAGGGCCAGACCGAGAGGGATGGCCCTGGATCAGCCGGGGTGCGAGGGATATGTCGCATGATAACCTCACCTTCGGCCTAGCCCTACAACCCAGAGACGGCATGCGGTTTAGTCGGTTCGAGTCCGAAATAATGGGGGGGGGGGGGGCGGGGGGGTATCCGTGGGGATTCCCCGCACGTAAAAAAAAGGCTACAGCCTAACACAGTGGAAACGGTCCCATAGCTTCATAGCTTAGCTTTTACATCTTTGTAGCATAGCATTCCTCCGGTGGAAAGGCAGTCTAAGACGCCGTGAGCGCTGGCGACGCGGCTTATTACTCGCTCTGGGCCCTGATTCTGCTATTATTTTTATGATAACAAAACCACTGTGGTACCACTGACACTTTAGACTTTACTTTTATAGTGTTATAGTCCAAAATTTAATGACAATCTTGTAGAGTGAATGAATAATGTTATAAACTCTTTCTTTTTTCATTTTGGACTTTAAATGTCAGTCTTAAAGTTCATAATTTGATGGAATTTTATGCAATATCAGCGGTATGACAGTGGTGTTGTTATGTCATAAAATTAGCAGAATCGGGGACTGATTTCATTTATCAGCGCTCGCGGGCGCATTATAATAAAAAAGGAGTTAAAAGATACTTACTTGGAAATTTTCCTCCTTAATCTTTCTTCTGCCGTGTGACTCTCCCAGCTTGTTCATCATAGCAGCTACCAGTTCAGGTTGGTGCAGGGTGGTGACTCCCAGGTTAAGCGCAGTCATCAGGTTGATGACGTGGGCTTTGAACTGCGGGTTCTGGCTGTATTCAGCTTCAGTCTTGCCCCTAATCATCCTGAAGAATTCTTTGGTTTCTGGATACGAGTTGAAATATCTGTAATCGAGAAAATATTGTGTGAGATTGATACGCATTAGAAGTAGTAAGAACTTTAGTTCCTGGGTAGGTATTTGGGATCCCATCAAGATCTTCGAGGTGTAAACTAACTTCACTTGCTGACCAGTACATCTGAGCTGATTAATGGGTGATGCTCGGGCGCAATCTCGGGGTGGAGGAGAGAACAGTAGTGAATTGTATGATCTAGGGTTGATTTGATGTTGGCAATTTAAAAAAAAAATGTCTAACTTGTCTTTGTCTTGTGACTGCAAAATAAAGTCAAGTCAAATGTTTTAAATTCTTTTATCTACTCTGATACTATAATACAAAGATTATAAAATTGAAATCAAAACTCTTATGACAAACATTACGCACAGGCCAAAAAAAAGTTTTATTACGATACAGGTCTTGTATGGACACCTATATCATAAAATAACTTTTTAATCATAACGATACACCTATACAACCTCCATCTGGACCAAACCTCAACTTTAAAAAAAGAATCCGCCGATTCGGGAAAAAAAAAGAAACACGCATGCGCAATCGACGTTTGCGCCTTGGCGCGAACAATTTTTTTTTTGTTCTATACATTTAAATTAAACAAAGTTTGGTTTGGTTTGTAAAATAAATTAGTTAATGTATTATAGTATGAGAGTAGATAAAGTAGTGTATGACACTGTACATATCTTGGTCTTATAACACTCGTGTGATAATATAAAAAAACTCGTGTTATAAGAACCCTTATTATGCAACAGTATCATAAACTACTATTATTTAACTACAATACATAACAAGAACCAGGAGTAACGCTGAGATGATGAGGACTTTGTAACCCCTTTAATTAAAAGCCTGTGTTGCTACAGAATTTACAAATTGTCATTGCCATAGATCCGTCTAGTCTAGGGCTGATTAAAAAGGCAATAAACGGCGACTATTCCATCCAGTCCTAGTAGTCCGATGATCTAGCTGTTTGCAATTATTTTCCAAACTGTTAGACTGAGTTGAATGATCGAATCATCTGTCTGACTGTCTGGACAGGATGTAATAATATGTTAAAAAGTGATCGTAGTTTATATATCATTTTTCAAACAAATTAAGTTTAAGTTTTAAACAACTAATTTTAAAAATTTCTAAACACCCATTTTTTATTTTTTCTGTACCTATAAAAATTGTCAGCATTATCTGTATTAATGCCGGTTGCATTCCAAAGTTTGCACCTTGATTCTGTAGTATCGCTCTTCTACTTCTTCTTAACATAAGTGATTTGGCTTATTTTCATGTCATTCGTTAATCCCCTATACCTAATTCATTTTTACAGGGGATTAATGAATGACCCCGAATGGTAGCTTGGTGCAGCTCACTCAGCTCAGCAGAACACTACCATTAATAGAATACCAATAATTTCGGTTAGGTACTCCTAAAGACATGAAACTGGTAGAAAATAATTATCATACCTTGCCGTACACGAGGGGTTAGCTACTTTCTACCCTACATATACTCCATAAATAATTGAGTACTTTACTTAAACTAATATAGGATTTTAATAGACACAAATTGCTTCGAGCGTACTCCACTTATGCGTCAATAGATATTGATCGACACCACGCGTCGTATATTATGGCCACTTGGTTCCAGTAACCACTTCTTATAACTCGACGGAGTGGTCAAAAAGGAGAGATATATTTTTGACTTGCATGTATGAATATTATACTTAAGTACAGTCACAATGCCGAAGCGTAGTGGCGGAAGCTAACCGGAGATGGAAGTCCTCGCCAGTCATGAGACAGTCGAAGATCTTCATTAACAGCAATGGACACAAAGATAACGGGCCGACTGTTAAAACTCTCCCGAGAAAACATGAGGCTGGTCGTAAAAGTGATAACGGGACATTGTCGACTAAACAGGCACCTGACACTTATAGGGGTGAATTTTTTTATTTTTATTTATTTATTTATTTTAATCTACCAACTGCCATTACAGGTTACCCCAATGCGGCAGATATTGCTATCTGCCGCTAGTGTACCACCTTGAATATGATAAATTTTCAACAACTTATTTACTCTAATTAATAATTCAACGTGAAACAAATTTATAAATACATAAAAATTAGATTTTTTACATTTTGCGTTTTGGCTGTTTAGCGTAATTGCTCGTGCCTACGCTCCAATCTGCGCGCGCATAGATAACACGCCGCGCGCTGAAAAAAATATATTAGCGCGGCGTTTTCAACAAATTTTCCGTCTGTGCTGTGAGCATTGTTTATTAGTACGAATAATTGATCAACAAGTTTAAAATGTCAATGTCTAGTGTAGAAGAAGACAGTTACGTTGATTTGACGCCGCCGGAAATATTAAGTGAGGCACGAAATGCCAGTGATAGCCTTTTGCCTCCAAAATCCAGGGATAAGTACATGGCAGTTTATGAGACCTTCATTCAATGGAAAATTGGCAAAAATGCGCAGTCATTTTCCGAAAATGTATTTTTGGCTTACTTCAATGAACTATCAAATAAATATAAGCCTAGCTCTCTGTGGCGTATATACTCCATGTTAAAAAACACCGTTATAACAAAAAATGGTATAGACATCAAAAACAATACCAACCTAACGGCATTTTTAAAGAGGAAGTCAGACGGATATATTGTTAAAAAATCCAAAATATTGTCTACAAATGACGTGGAAAAGTTTTTAAAAGAAGCTCCGGATAGTCAGTACCTGGCAACGAAGGTTAGTTCCTAAACTAGTGTTTAAAAAGCTATGTAGTCGGTTATGTAAAATGTACTAATTGCGAAACAAGCATTTCTTTCTTTCATAAATGTAAAATGGAATGAAATATTTTAATATGAATATACTGCAGGGAGACCTAGCTCGATCGATTTCTTGAAATTTAAAGTAGGTATTATTAGTTAAGTAAATAGTTATTTATTGTTATTCTATTATGGCCTGTTATGCACAATAACCTGTTTTGTATTTTACAGGTCGCATTAATATTTGGCGTGACTGGTGCGTGTAGACGCCAAGAGCTACACGATATCACTATTGAAGACATAGAACAACATGGCGAGATGATGTTGGTCAAAATCACTCGAACTAAGAACAAGATTCCTCGGTCATTTGCTATTCACGGCCCCTTTTGCGAGATAGTTAAAAAATACCAAGCCCTTCGTTCACCAAAGCCTCAAAATGATAGTTTTTTTCTAAATTATCAGAAAGGCAAATGCACAGCACAACCTATCGGCATCAACAAATTTGGAGCCATGCCAAGAGAAATAGCAAGATTTCTAGATTTGCCTGATGCTGACTGTTATACAGGACATAGTTTTAGACGCACTTCTGCAACATTGTTGGCTGATTCGGGCGCTGATATTTTAACCCTAAAACGTCATGGTGGGTGGCGATCCAACACTGTTGCAGAATCTTACGTCGAAGACTCAATTCAAAACAAAACAAATATAGCCAATAAAATAACACAGGGCATCAATTTAGAGCCGCTGCCTTCGAAGAAGTTTTGCCTTGAACCTCAGCCATCTACTTCCAATGACCCAATGTTTTTGCCCCCTCATTCCGCAACTGAAATATTTCAGATTGACTCTTACAGCTCCTACGACAATATTGCAACATCACAAACATATACCGATGCTGACAATAATGAAGTAATTAACAATACAATAACACAGACTGTAAAAATGCCTACAAAAACTGTCAACTACCATTTTAATAACTGTTCATTTAGTAATTGTTTTAATAATTAAACATTAATAAATATAAAATTTGTTTTTTTACTCGTAAGTGTGTCGAAAAACTTTGTATGACACACGTGAGGTATGTTCATTACACTCTCGGTTTCCTTGCAGCCCTCGCCTTCGGCTCGGGCTGTGCAATATCACCTCGAGTGTAATGACCAACTTACCACACTTGTATCATAAATAACTATTATGTCTTGGTCAAATGGGATATGGATGAATGTTGTTTTAAGTTAGTTCTGGCCAATGGCTGATACAATAATCCCACATTAACGATACTGTACCTTTATGCCCGTCCCCTTCTATGTTCCCTCGTAACTACAAAAAGACTGAACCGATTTTGAATAATGATACGTCGTTAGATCTGATTTTCTTGCACAAGTAGAAAGTAGGTTGCCCGAGACCGAAATGGTTGGATCATCGTAGGATCGTAGAAAGTTGGGATTTCAGAAATCTCCAAACTTTATTATGAAACCTGAGTATTTAGTTTATACAGTATTTGTATCTACTATAAATCAAAACGAATAGTCATTACAAGAAATGGTCGTATGGAGAAACAAAAACATAAGATCCATACTAATTTTATAAATGCAAAAGTAGCTCTGTCTATCTGTATGTATGTTACATTTTCACGCCTAAACCACTTAACTGATTCTGATGAAATTTGGTATAGGGGTACATTAGACCCAAAGAAAGGACATAGGCTATGTTTGGTCGCGATAACCGACATCCACGCCGCCGAAGCCCCGGGGAAAAGCTAATAAGTATTTAAATAATTTTAGGTTCGTTACAGAATTAATTTTACACTACTAATTTTAGAACTCACTAAATAACATTTATAGTTACAGCAGTTATTTTAATGGCCTGCATTGTTGTCGTTTATAAGCTAAGTATAGGCGAATACTTTGGCCGTATCCCAAACCGACCACGAAGCTAAATTCTACTTTTGAAAGTGCAACAAAGTCAACAGCACTTTGTTGGTTTTTGTTAACCACTTCTGTTTTAGATGAGAGGCAACGGTGGCATATTGACGTGTATGTGTGTGTGATGAGTCTTTTATTTATGGTTGTTCTTTCTTATGTTTTCGTATACTAATAAGTCTTGACTAGCGCACGTAATTCCTTCTTCCTACAGGCCCACTTTCTTTAAACAGTGCGTGAATTTCTGGCCGTCAACCTGACGGCCATCTTTGGTGTCTGTAATGGTGGTCCTCATTCTTGAGGCATTACCACATATTCCCTAAATATGACTTAACCTTCAACTTACCATTAGGTGAGGTGACGTCATACAGACGTGGCCATTATAATTTTTTTTTTAAGAAATTATGGCCCATTGTAATTGTCAGATTTGTACTTAAACGTAAGTAGAATTATATTTTACTATAGTTATTGCTTGCGGCATCGACCGTGTCAATTGATCCTGCTTTTGCGATCCATTGGAGCCTACTCCCGACTCGGTGGCAATTTTCATCGCGATTCGATGATAGCGCTCTTGAAAAACAAATATCCATCCGCCCATGCAAACAAACTTCAATTATGATAAAAATAGTTCTTAATATCAAACTCTAAATGTATTTGACGGGGTTTTAACCATCTAAACTGATTAAGTCCAACGTTGTCCAGGTACATACTGTACCTATAATGACTTTCAAGCTTTCGCATTACCTTAAACTAACTTTTAACCAATATAACCTATATAGAACTAAATAAACTATTTAGTATTTTCCCTTTCAAAACTTTGTCAAGCGTCACGTTTATTAACTGACGCCAGTTTTGAGCTATTGCACTACATTGACTGACACACAGCAGTGTGTTCGGTGGCTGACAGTCTAAATCCTGGCGTGATGTAGTGTGACAGCCAGAAGTGCAGAACATTTAAAGCGAAGCGCGGAAACTGACGGGTGATAAGCATGACTGACGTATTTATTAGGCCAACTGAATGGCTCCTGTAAACAAAGTTATAGTGTTTATGTTTTATAATTGCAGACGTGAGTGGAAAAAGGAGGTAACTAACAATTTTTTAATATCGATATAATAAGCTTCAAAGTTTGAACATTTCATCTGCATATTTTATGTTTTGTGATCATGTATTTCGTAATATTATGGTGTCTAATTATTGTAATTGTCCATATTTATTATCGGGTATGCATTAAAATAAAAATAAGTGAATAGATTTAATTATTTGAAAAAATGTGCATATAAATTCTTCATCGCCGAGATGGAGATGTGTTAAAACACATCTCGGCGGTGAATACCGGTCACACCTGAAACTTTTTTATACTTTAGAACAGTCAAGACAGTCATTCGTCATCATCTTTCCATTAGCATCCAAGGCTCTCACCTCGGAGTCCGTGATCCGCTTTTCGGCATTTTCTTTTCCACTTTGCACGGTCGGTCACCACGGGCACCTATGGTGTGAGACCATTGGCACGCATGTCATCCTCCATGACGTGAAGTCAGCACTTTTTGGGTCTACTCCTCTTACCGGGGCTCGGTGGAGGCAGCATCGCTAGACGTAGCCTGATTATTGCCACGGAACATGGCCGCACCAGCGCGCTGTAGCGAGGGCAACTCTCCTGTATTTTGTCCGCGATATCACGGACATGACTGCCGAGCCGATATGACAAGGCTGTCCCGGATGCGTGACTTCCTCACGCTATGCTTAAGTGTACATGTACTACACCCATCCCCAGCAGCTTATTCATCTCCGTAATACGCAGCTCCTGCTTATGTTGCTCTAGAAATGGCTATGCTTTACAACCGTGTAAGAGGACAGGTTTTTGGGGTCACAAATGATACAAATGATACTAGTTACCTCATGCCACTTGGCCCATACAGTGGCAATGCATGCCTTGACGCCAAGTCATTGCCTATGCGGTGTGGGGTGTGGGATCTGTGGAGTACGCCGTATACTCAGTCATCGCCACATTTAACTTCAGGCAGCAAGCGCTACCTTCCATCACCGATCTCATCAAACTACCCCTGTCCGATCCACCAGTGCGATATAATCAGTATGAATGAGCAGCCGATATAATCAGCACAAAGAAGTCTCTAATGCTGTTTGACTAAACGTTTAATTTTTTTTTGTACATATAATATGTCGCACGGTACCCAAGTGGTTTAATTAGCCAGTTAAAATTTCCGAGTGGAGTCTATTTCGATTCGGGGTGGAATCGGTTTGGAGTCGTCGTGAAATCTTTTTGGAGTCGGTTTGCAGTTAGAGCCGTAGTGAAGTTGGAGAGAGTCGGAGTGGAGTCGCTTTTGAATCAGAGTGCTTTTTTGTTGCAGTTATGTCCTTCATCTTCTGGTATTTTTGAAATTAAGTTTAAATTGCGGGGTTTTTTGACCTAATAGAGTTTATATATACACCTATAATATAACCGTATAAATATTAATTACCCCCTTCATCCACTCACGTCTCTAATTGTGAAACTTGTATTCTACAATGATACCTACTCAGTCATGAATTTCGATTTTCATTGACATTGAGGTCGATTCGGTTTGGCAAAATTCCGACTAAACTAAACTATAATTAGTTTAGTCACGTCAAATTGCGGTTTCTTATTCGGGAAAACACCAACTAACTTAATTTGACAGGACTAAACTATTTTTAGTTAAGTCGAATTCAATTTAGTGAAAATCTGCATTTTGCTATTCGGTAACGCAAAATTTTATTCCTGTCAAACTAAAATCCGACTTATTTTAGTGGCCATATTTTTGGTCGCGATTAAACTAAACTAAACCTTGTTCTGCTGGTTGAAATTTTTAAATTACAGAAAAAAGAACGAATACGTTGTAGCTGCTTTTTTCGAGGAGCAAGAAAGGTAAATAAGAAAATTTATCATCTAAATATATGTTTATTTGTTAAAAACTGACCTAGCAATAAAAATTCCGCATCAATGCCATTGTGGAGAAGCAGTTGACTGACTCGGACACCATGGCCTGTCATGCTGCGGGAGCGCGTGGCGAATTCCACGGCACGCCAGCCTCAACGACATAATCCGCCGTGCTCTTGCCATTGCTGGTGTGCCAGCTGTGCTTGAACCAAACGGTTTGGCGCGCGACGATGGCAAGAGACTGGATGGTATGTCATTAATGCCTTGGAAAATGGGTACGACTCTGGTGTGGGACGCAACATGCGTCGACACCATTGCCCCTACCCTTATACCTGGCACGGCTGGCTGTGCCGGTTCTGCTGCAGCTTCTGCAGAGGCTGTTAAGCGGCGCAAATACTCCAATCTTATTGGAGATTATGAATGTGTGCCGTTTGGAGACGAAACGTTTGGGCCTTGGGGTCCGAGCGCCCGCAATCTCTTCAGGGAGATTGCGAAACGTATGGTCGACGCTTCTCGTGACCAGAAGGCTGGCCTCTTTTCAGGTCAGAGATTAAGTATTGCCATACAACGTAGCAATGCTGCTAGTCTTCTGGGAACGCTACCACAAGAGGCATGCGATACGGATGAATTCCACGACGCATTTTAACATTTTGTTTTAGTTTTTTTTTATTTTATTTAGATAGTATTGTTTATATATAGTAACTTTATTATTTTAATTTAATTTTTGCCAATACATCTGTAATATTATGTCAAAATTGTGTAAATAAATAAACTTTAAACAATAAATTTTTTTGAAAAAAATAACAATTTTCATGAAGGTTGGGGTTTGAAATTTATTTTATGGTTAGAAATTTATTTGTTTTACAGAAATCAGGAAGAACGGGCCAGTTTGCTTCGGTCGAGGGATGCATCAAATCCGTTTGAGATGGCCGACCGCAAATTTAGAAAATTGTTTAGGGTTCCGTCATCAGCGGCCAAGTTCCTGTTGGAGATACTTGAATATCACCCTAAATTAAGCGAAGAGGATTTTTTTGTGATTGTGACATACTTATTTATTTTTCCCTTTTTCACGTAATATTCCCATAACCATGCCGCCCAGTTGGTTGTTTTGGTTTGTTTACTTTTTCAGAGGTTTAATTTACGGCCACGTTTGAACACATGTTTTTTGACAAGAAGTTAAGTTGTCTCTTTCACACTTCCACAACTTATTGTGATTGTACTAATTTACCCATAGATGTAGTATTTAACTTACCATAATTTACAGCATTTTTTTCTAGACGGCCTACTTTCTTTCTCTAAGGACGTTGTCATTCGTTCATTGAATTCACAGATTAAAAAGGGTTTATTCAATTTAGTCGTGTGACCTTGACTAAAAATGCATGCACTATTTTTAGTTCGGTGGCCAAACCGAATAGACAAAGCGTTGAACTAAACTAAAATAAGAGAATTTTTAGTTTAGTTTAGTTTAATCGGGTGGACATGCCGAATTAACACCATTATCATTTTTAATTGTCAATGACAATCTGTCAAAAGACAGATCGTTCTTTGTTTAGGAACGACTTCATAACGGTTCATTAATGGAATAAACCTCCATTACGTTATTGGGATCATAAAAATTTCATTTAAAAAGTGGGTCATTTTGGTTTCGACAATAATCAAAATTAAACTTTAAAATAAGGGTTAAGGATAAGACCATTTAATTTATCAGTTTATCACTGTGGTTGTGCAAACGAATCTGATTATTATTTTCCTTTTATTTTTGGTGACGGTCATTAATAAATTGAACAAAGTAACTGCTTTTTGACATAAAAGTTGCAGATACGTATACCTACCAAAAACTCTAGACTCTAGGGTCGAACATAATTTTCCTTATTACTGAGAATATTTATATCAACACTGTCTGTGTGTCCGTACAGTCCATACATACATACATACATATAATCACGCCTTTATCCCCGGAGGGTTAGGCAGAGGTGAATTAACACCCACATTTCGTCAATTTGTATTCGGGCCCACGTAATAGGGGGTGAGCCTATTGCCGTATTCCGGGCACTATTGTTGACTCGAGCCATGCATCTGAGGCTGAGTCTGGGCTGTAAATATATGTCTGATGTTTAAGTTAAACAGCCCTATCCCTTAGTCGCCTTGTACGACACCACATGGGAAGAGATGGGGTGGCCCAAATTCTACTCTGCCGGGAACCACGCGGCAATCCAGTCCAATTAGTCATATATAAGAATATCCCAGAAAAAAACCCATTATTGCAAACATACACATAGTTACCTACAAACTAAAAATAGCTAGAACTGAGAAAATTCCAACAAGTTTTTATTATCTAACCAGATTTCGACTTAGCATAACTATATGTTAGCTATGACGTGTCATTATTGTTAAGGTGAAAAAATGAATATCTTATAAACGGATAAGAATTAAGAAAATTTTTATTCAAAACTTATGGGTATTGAGAATATATTATTAGATCTATTTATTTATTTACCTTAGAAATCTATATATAAAAATATAAAATAATAATGTATGTATAAATAATGTAAAAATTATAATGCATTATATATAATATACAAACTTGCAGGTTCAGGCGTTAAAGAATTTCTCCCCAACTGCTTAACTGGGAGGGTGGCCAGAAAGCTGGAAGCATTGCCACGTTAAAGAATGAAGTATATTTCTTATAATAATCGCTTAAAGTTTCGAGAGAATAGGTTCATTAGGGTCCTTTTAGGTAAACGTGTTTCATCGTGGACCACTTCATCACTTATCATCAGGTGTCACAGAGGTCAAACATGAGTATATCAATGATAAAAAACGATATTACGAAAGCAAAAATTTCCTACACAAATAAACGATTGAAAATGATGGAAAGAGCAAATATTTGATGACGTTGGAATATGATGGTCACGCCTCGGGTACAACAAGTGAACTGTCAATGTCACGAGTAACAGGTAGAGATGGCTGTGATTATGTAACTACCCTGCTAGACAAGTGGCAATTCGTTGGTCGGCATTTGATGGAATAGAATAACGAATGTATAGGATTTGACGTTTACGACATGCGTTAACGACTGTCAAATACATCAAATCCCATACATTCGTCTTTCTATTCCATCAAATACCGACCAACGAATTGCCACTTGTCTGGAGGGGCAGTAGTAAATATCACGAGCGGACAGTGTTGCCAGCACTGCATTGGTTAAATGGGTTAGTAAGCCTAGTATTTAATTCTGCACAGAGAAGTAGTACCTACCTACTATGTATCTATTCTGATACAGAGATTATTTTTATTCAAGTCAAAACAAGTTTTCACAACACATCAAGATGAGCTTGTTCACATACATGAGAGCCAGTTCCGGGATCCAGAACTGATATTATAAAGCAGCGAAAGAAATATGAAACAACGATAGAGACAATGTACCTACAAAACCAAAGCAAGTCGATTTTTCCCGATTTCTTACTATTTTTCCAGACGCGTCAAATTAAAAGTGGTTTGTCAGTCATTTAAAACCCCCAAGAACATTTTGAAGAACTTCCATTACTTACATTACTACCTACTTAAAGTGGAAAAGATCGAGACCTGTTAAGGTCGAATGATAAAAGGTTGAATGAGGGAATTGATGAGCTCGTGAGTTTACTCAACTCATAGACTCGTTTAGGTGAATTGCAATTGTATACTCATCCTTTCTAAGGTTTTATAGGGTCACCTAATTCATTCAGGGCCAAGCCTAGAACTACCTAGGTACTAGGAGATCCAGCTAAAATTTATCTTTCTAGTAACTAAGTACCTATTTGAAAGATACACTTTAGTGTGATAAAAATACGCACGTAACATAAACGTAGACTGTCATTGCAATGTATATTTACCTAACACAGTGCAATGACAGGCGTTTCTGAACAAAATAGAATATGGCTACATAATACAAAAGTGATAAAAATGTCGCCAGGTACACACAGACTGTTGTAAAACACACTTTTTACGTTATCATGTCAGTTACTACAATGTGAATGTGCTGCAAAATAAATAACATGCTTTTTATCATCAGATGTGAGTTTTGTATGCACAACAATGTAAAGTTTGTGTCTATAGGTGTTTCTACGTAAATGTGTAATAATCGCTGTTGCTAAGTTCTTATTTGTGATGTCACACTTACCTGTACCTACTCGATAAAGTTTAAGTGCTATTGCAATAATGTCCATTCATGCATTAGTATGGTATTAAGCATTTTTTAGACGTTGCCGTTCTAGTTCTAGCTAACGTTCTACCAAAGGGTGATTGCATGCAGCTTGTGACATTCTGTATTCTGTCCATTTTTCCGTTTATCTCATTGTTAATAAAATGCCGCGTAGCAGCTTCGCAGTCTCAGTTTTTTTACGGATTCTCCTTTTGCCTACAGAATGTATTCGGGTTGTATTTCTTACGGATTATAAGAAATAAAATCTTAAAAAAAAACAACAGTGATACGGGCGAGTTTATATTGTTTATTATCAGACGAGTATGTGCTTGTTTGCCCGAGTAAACTAACTAAAACTAATAAGGAGTGCCTACGCTGATAGCACATTATCTCCCTAAGTGGCACCAGAGAGCTTAAACTTATATCGTAGGTAAGTACTAGACATTTACCTTAAATCAATTCAGCGGTTGGCATTACTTAGGTACTAATAGCAGTGACCTGCAGTGTCTGCGGTTTCACCCGCGCAAATTTTTATATAGTTAAGTTTTATTCATACTGTAAATGAATGAGTCACTAGATCTCATTAAATAGATACAATCTGCCTCATTAATATTTATGGTTATTTTATTACTGGCGCCTATGGGTTACAAAGAACATAATAATGTGTAGTCAGTACCACATTGAATTTGATAATTTGGGTCATCATCATTACAGGCGTAGACCCAATTTCTTTCAAAGTTTATTCTTTATAGTCTAAGGTCTGCTCCTCTACACATTCTCTGGATTTGATATAATCTTGGCAGAAGTTTCCCTCCCAAATTTCAGAGGAAAGCCTGCGTTACCCTTGTCCATTAATCAGTAAGCAAGCTTGGCTTGGATCCTGAAAGACTTAGTGGGGCATACCTCGTCTTTATTAATACGGGCACCTATTTTAATCGACTCCCTGTACTGGATATTTATTTATGGCCCATTAAATATTACATGTATATTCCACTTTCATTTCCGTTCAAAATCAATTACCTGCCTGTAAAAATTTAAATTTAGGAATATTTTATTTTAACTTAAGACGCTTATAAAGGCGGGCAGTAAAACAGCAGTTTTGAGCGCGTATTATGAGTGGCTCCGTGCTTAAACGCTCGCTTCGGGGATAATACCTGACTTTATATTTTAAATTGTGCTTTGTACAAAACATTTATCTTTCCGTCTAGTCTCAAAAAACTTTTGCTACGTCCCATTGCGTAATCACCGTAGTTAATGATCTATGGATGGGTGAATGCTGTCTGAGTGTAAAGAGCTATAAAGCTCAGTTTGCATAAATAGTAACACCAACAATTCATCATGATTCGGGTATTTCGAGATAACTAGTATTTCAAACTAAATGACAACTACCACCCTTGGTCAAACCGTGAACATGGCAGCTGAAAAATCGAAACGTCGGTCTTAAAATAAATAATAACAAATAAATCGCGATAGAATCCGATAAAAAGTGGTTTTATTTCAATGAGTTATTCGCGTAAACTTTAGAAAATATCAAGAGCAATAAATTTTGAAACGAGTAAGGTAGGGTTACTTCTGATATCTTTTAATATTATAAAGATATCTAATATTGAACTAATTCAAAGGTCCATCCTGATCTGCCAATCACAAACGACTGCAAGAACGAAGACAAAGTGAGAGGTTATACCTACAGGAAGTATCGCGACCCAATAGATTATAAAATAAATCTCTAACAGGAAAAAAATATCCTACCAATATTCCAACGCTATGCATGCTCGTACACACAAACATACTTACGAACTTGCCTACAAACAAACTTACTAAAAGGACTTTTAAAACAGCGAGCAACAATTTATTATATTGCTTCCTACTAACTTCTAATAATATCTAACGTGGAAAACAGGCTATCAAATTAAATGTTCCATTACATGAAACCTTCAGTTCACGTTTACCAAAACACGCCCTTATGTCTATCAGCGGAATACTAAGTACTAGTACGAAATGGGACAAAATATTCCATCGTTACGCGCTGAGCATAAGCGCACTTGGCATGTCAACAATGTTGGGAGCTTGACTGGAGAGGCAAGTTATAACATGGGTAATATTTCAGAGTACAGTAGAAGTATAAAAGTAACTTACTTTCAAATAATTTTCATCGTTTCCAAAGTACCCGGTTAACGGCAATAGGCGTCAATTACACAGACTAATGATAAAAGGAACTGACAAAATGTGGATGTATTTAGAATACTTAGTACCTACGATTCTCAACGATATCTGGAATAACATAACCAATAACTATTCAATAAGTAAATAGTCGATTAAGTCTGGATTTCCCGATATGTCAAGTAGAAACTGGGGTTCCCGTTTAAAAAAATATGAAAAAAGGATTTCAACCATAAGATTTATAAATGTATGGGTCAGTAAGGTCAGCTTACAAACAGAAAATTGTTTATTGGTATCAAAACATTTTACTTTCTGTTTGTGAAGTTCAAACAAGTTTTTATTTTTTTAGATGACAGAATTAGGTTGTGGAATAAAAATAACCTAATTGGGCTAGTTTCGAAATGTATTCCTAACTGTACTTATAGATAGTAATACTGTGTTGTAAGCCAGCTCTATGAGAGACCTCTCGTTCTGTTTTTATCTCACGATCGATTGATTATCGCGAATATTTTAAGAAAAATATTACCGTCTATTTGAATTTAATCAACTAGATGATGTGTTGTTTCGATAATGCGGCAATTTTTTCTGCGATCTATTCAGTGAATACTCTAGAGGAGTTAGTCGTGAGGTAGATTTAAGTTTCTCTCACTTTTGACAACGTGTGATTTTTTGGGTTTCAAGAGCCACGCTAAGAGGCCTAGAGATAGCTGACATACCTACATGTCCTACGCTACGCATCGTAAATCAAAATAAAATTGGTAGTAAAACAGACACGGCAGTATAGTTAGTAGATTTAATGGCGACAGTTACACGTTTTACGAGCGCCCACTTAGCGTTGATTGATTTATCGATGACTTGTATATACTCGTATACCAATGCACATTATTATTAGGCTCTAAGGCTGATTGTGTAGGAGGTAGGACATGACGGTATTCCCGTCCAAGTGAGCAGTCCGACTGGGGAAGTACCTCTGCCCTACAGACTACCGCGGCCATAATAACCTCGTGTTGTGTTCCCGGCGGTGAGTAGGGTAACCAGAACTCACTGGAGAGGTCTTGTGCGTCAGTGGGAAGACCAAAGGCTATTCCTGCTTTGTCTTCTACACTGACGGCACAGAAACACATGGTCGGCAGCATGAGTGTGACTCCCCTGGTGTAGCACACGTTAATAGACCACGGTAACCACTTATCATCGGGGGCCGTGTGCTTGACTGCCAGTTCTATAAAAAAAGGCTGAATTTCAAAGAAGGAAACCGACAAGGCCTTTAGTGGTATATTCAGACTCCGAATAATCTTGACTACTAAGTTTTAAAATGATTTTAAAACAATATATTAAGAGTAACCGAACAAAAGATGTGTACAAAAAATCGGAACAGGAAGGGTGTATTTGACATGCGTTAACGACTGTCATATACGTCAAATCCCATATATTCGTCATTCTATTCCATCAAACGCCGGCTAGCGAATTGCAACTTGTCTAGAGGGGCAGTAGTGTGCGTGTATCACGCATCGATTACGTATAGTATTCTAAACAGTATGGTGGTTGAAATTTTGTGATGGAAACCTTTTACAGTCGTTGGGTTACAAAACATGGATATTAAAATCCACCTTAAAATTTAAAGAGATGTCTTTATTAAGAGAGAATACAAATTACGTTTCATTCGCGTAACAGTGTCCATAACTATATACCTACACTGTTTTCTACTTTTGGGCATTTCGATAAAATCATATTATTAAGTATGCTTGACTATAAGCATACTTAATAATATGATTATATAATGTTCAGTCGAAAACTTTATTATGAAAATAGTTTTTATATCATTTGTCACGAATATTATTATCTCCTCTCCTATATTCACACAAGTGCAGTGTGAATATCATCTGCACATTTGCTCGTATTTGCAAATCTAAATAACATTTTAAAAATAAACTCATTAGTTGATGCTTCGAGAAGTCTGGCTTGCAGTCATTTGACCGTAGATTTAAATTATTGTGCGCGACAATTTGGCGCACATGACATCGATTGCATTTCAGCGAACTCATTAAAATAATACAAAAGCGACGCAAGCCGATCTTATGTATGCATTTTACAGAAACTAGCTGTTGGTTATCGCGACCTAATATAGCATATGTCCTTTGTCAAGTTCTAATCTACCCCTATATATAATTTCAACAAAATCGATCCAGTGGTTTAGGCTTGAAAGCGTAACAGACAGGCAGATAGAAAGAACGACGGGCAGATAGAGTTATAGATGATGTTACGACACGGATAAGATGCAGACACGATTGTTTCTCCACAGAGTGTTCGTGTAGATTTAAGTAAATGGCAGACAGTAAAATGCAGGATATAAGTGAGATGTTACTAAAGCAACAACAACGAGAATGTTGAGAACAATAAAATTTTGAATTGAAGTTGGAATGCTCAGCTTATCATAATTTTATATAAACTCGCCAAACTAGAATGACCGCATGGTAAAAATACATCAGCGCGTTTTAAATTTATGGTTAGCTACAATATTATAACATGATAGATGATCAAAACTTAAGAATGTACCCATTCATTTGTATATGTCGCCGCAAACTAGCTTAATCAGCTGTCCAATTAACTGCCTAGGCCGTTTACTAAACGGCGCCATTCAATTAACGGCCTGAAGGATATTCAGCCGTCTCGTTTATTACATCATTTAATAACCTGACTGGCTAATGCTTAGGCCAATCGTAAGATGGGGCACTACCTCGAAATAAGATAGAAAATTACATACATACCTACATATACTTACACCTGTAAATCCCCGAGGGGGTAGACAGAGGTGCATTCGCAGAAAATTAGTGATAGGTTTATTGTGTTCAGATTCAGCTCAAATCAGATTCTCAGATTCAGCTGAGTGGCATTCGGGTCTTAGGCCCGTATTCTAGTATGCCACTCAGCTGAATCTCGATTTAGCTGGGATAAGATTTTATGCATATGACAAATGTGACAGTTTATCTGGCAGATTGTCTATACAACTTTTCCTCAGATAAATCACGATTCAGATGAGTTACATTCTAGAATAAGAGCCTTAGGCTCATATTCTAGAATGTAGCTCAGTTGAATCTCGATTTCAACTTCAACTTCTTCAAAATGGCCTCTGCAGCAAATCGCCACAATTCGCCAATGCCAAGTAAAATGTAATATAAAATAATTAATGGCGACACGCCAATGTCGAGTGTACCAGAGCCACGTTAGCCACGCCAGTAAATTTGTTTCCGTGTGTCCGCCCCCCACGAGATTCAGGTGGACGATCAGGACGTATGGTTGGATTTTAGGGGGCAAATCTCGATTCATCTGAGGAAAAATTGTGTAGACAATCTGTCAGACAACCTGTCACATTTGACAATATGTATAAACAATCTTTCCCCAGATAAATTGAGGTTCAGGTGAGTGACATTCTAGGATACGGGCCTTAGTCTTTGAAAATATAATTAGGTATATGATACAACGTTTGCCGGGTTAGCTAGTAAACATAAATAAATGACAAAATCATTTCGAATGCCGCATTTAGATTTATGAATAATAAAATTCTGGTGGCACTTACCGTCTGAGAATTTCATTGCCAGTCCCAGTGAGGTCTGCGCTGACTGGTTGCCAAGACTTCTGGACTGCGTAGACTTCGCGCCTGGAGAGTCCAGATATGGGTGACACCTCATCGGGGTCGCCGCCCCACCAGTAGTAACTTAACCAACCGCCCATGGCTCCCTAATGAAACAAAAGGAAAAACGCTTGTAAATAAAAAGTTGTTCTATGTCCCTTAAAATCCTGGCGATTTTTTAATATTGCATGAGTCCCGATCGCGACCAAGGTTTCACCTCGGAGTCCAGGGTGCGCTTTTCGGCTATCACTCATCCATTGCGCACGCTCTTGGGTTTTTTATATCCATGGGAGTGACTTAGTAAAAAAAAAATATTTGTCCTGTATTGTTACCTACCTGTATTTTCAACTTTCTGTAGGAAGATGATAGGATAAAGTGGATGGTAGAATGTATAACAAAAATAAAATAAATATTTTGTAATACAATTTTGTTACTATACCGTCACCGCAGTCGAATCGACATTTGTTTGACATCAAAAATAAATGGCAGCTATTGGAGAAATGATATATTCAGTCTTCTCATTTTATTTATTTTGCTTTACCGGACTTTGTATATGTCAAATATAGATGCAGGTGCAAAAAGTTAAATAAATAAATATAATACTACTTTCGCAAACTTCAGTAGATCTACTTTGTTTAGTATTATAATATGGATACTTGTGAGGCAAAAGGTTGATAACATTATAGAATATCCAAAGAAAAAAGGGTCCCAACAACATTTTGAACAATTAACTGAAAAGCTGTTTTCTTGTGAACTATCATAATCGTTTACACCTCTTAGATTTCGAACTGTCGATGCGTATGTAGTAGAGAGATGAAGTCCCACCTATTAACAGTTTAATTCAATAGTCTGGAATAGAGTTTAAGTAATTAAACCAACAATTGTTAGGTATATTTAATTTCGTACAATTGCTTTCTTATGATCGGCTAGATGGCATAGGTATACGGTATGCATTTTAAATGGTCAATTCGTGTTGGTTTGCTTTTATCCAGAAACCTTGGTGTTATTAAACTTGACATTAATCGGAAGTAACGACATGATTCATTTGGCTATATTTAAATCGTTAGTAAATTAAAACTTACTGGAAATGTAGTATGCGCTACGACAACTTTAAAGCATTTACTAAAACTAACTTCATTTAGATATACTGAGTATTCGGTTCAACTAAGAAGTACTTTCCTTTATTTAAAATATTGAGAGAAGTTCCCCTACGAGAAGGATAAATACCTACTGACTCCTGTAATACCTATAAATAGTATATATTACAATAGGTCAGAAGTCAGGGCCTTCACATAAATGTACCATCAATAAAGATTATTAAACAGAAAAAGACTCGAATATGAGATACCTTATGTGAGTTGATGTAAATGAGATGTAAAATTCAAAAAGCTGCTAAAATAATGGCGCGTAATAGAGTGAACATAACTACACATTATGTTCACGTGCATATCGTTAAATAGCAATGTTATTAGTGGTCATATCCAGCAATTAAAATATGCGAGTAAATTAGATATTGTGGAAATGAGAAGTCTGAGAAATGGACTGGCGTTGATGGATCAAGTGAGGATCGACGTGATAAGTTAGAAGAGGTTATAAGATGCTTTAATGAAGAGATGATGATTAACGAAACCGATTTATGAGAAGATGAATGGGTAAACTGTTTAAAGCCAGTATGCGAAATAGATTGAAGATGTTTTAAGAAAGGTTAGATCAAAAGTTCTAAAACAATTACGAAAGAAGAGCACGCAATCAAGGTGGCAGCACACTGGATAAATAAAATTTCACGAATGACATGCAATCGACAAGAAAGTAGAAGAAGGGAAAGGTATCATTCAGGTCGTAGCAAGCTGAAAAACGTTATCTCTGCCTACTCCAATGGCAAAGAGGCATGAATATATGTATATTAGTTTATTGAATATGCTTAAAAGAAATCACCATATCAAACATTTTAACACAATTGTAATAAAAGAAAACGACACCAGACACACCTACGAAGTTCATACTAACACGCGTGAACAAACACGTTTAAGTTATGTCTGGCACGCTAAATAAGAATAATAAAAAGTGTTTAAATGCCACTTCGATCATTCAAGAGAAAAGATGAAGCAAACCTCAATCAATAGACCCAGTAGTTTGAATAGAAGAAAAAACGTTTACCTGTTTAGATTTTTCTTTCTTCAACACAGCTATAGCAATTAAAACTACGAGAACAGTAGACACGTAAATGACAAGAAACATATTTCACGATGTTCTTACACGATTTACATCCGTTCACTACCAAAATTGTATAAGGACTAAAGGCTACTAAAGCTATATTACGTTTTTACCGTATATCTATTATTTGTGTAAAACTTGTTTGCAAATGGTTTATCTCAGACATAAGATTCCACACTCAGATATATGCAAATATTTAGTGTGTCTTCTGTGACTCAGAGAATATTACTTAGTATTAATACGGAAAATCTCAGATATTTCAAATTTTACTAAGTTGTGTAAAAAAATTGATTTTAGTTTTTCCTCTCTGACTATCTTTATATAAATGGAGTTGAATTGCTATTTCCTTTCGTCGCGTTAATACTCGAGAATGACTTAATTATCTTTGTTTTTAGTTTAGAGAGAACACTGCAGAAAATTGATAAATTTCAGAAAACATTTATCGACTATATCAGTATTCTACGTACGACATTCTGTGAGCAACACCTAGTAGAATATTAACTATATAATTAACACAAGATCAAGGATAGGTATGTCGAATGTCGAATGCTAATGGGTGCAAATATTTTTACTTGACTACTTCCTCTCTTGACTATATAAAAATAACTGTAACGCAATGTCATCGCCTTCGTCGTCTTAGCCATGATGTCGATTGTATCTGAGGTACCTTGGAGCTCGAGGTCTGCTTCTCATTTTATGTTTGGGTTAATTTAGTTACAACGAGAACAACTATTGTCGGAATTCCCTACCCTGAGGCGAAAATCTGCACCAGAGCCTTGTTCGTTGATCGGCACATGTACTTTACCAGCTTTCAACTGAGGTTGGCATGGACCCAGATGGTCTGAAAAGGACTCCTTTCAGCCAACTGTTGGGCACTGTAACAGTTATATTCTATAGCTTAAAATATATTATAGCCTAAAATATTAGATGCAAGCTACCCCTTTGTAAAGATTTGTAATCATTTAAATTTCGCAATTTGCTTTTGGTTGTAAGTGATACTTAGCTAGTCCCTTGCCAGATTACTTGTTGCTATTGCTTTTATTCGATCCGGAAATCGTACCCAGGCATCGAAAAGTTGTGGATCATCCATAACAGTTTTACTCTGAACTGCTACGCTACATTGGCAATCAGTTCTAATAATTGCGTAAACGCCTGAACAATTTAAAAAAGTTTATCTTTGTTTACCTTTACCACTCCTTCTTTAAACATAATGTGAGGCTTTGCAATTGTGCCATTAAGTACACATATATAGTAAACAGCAAGACTGAGAGCCAATATTTGTGGAACGAAATCATATGGCTGGCGCTAACATGTTCAGCTAACATTGTGGCAAGCCACGTGCCCTTAGAGTTATTATTACATTAGGCCACTTTCCATATAAAAGGGAGACTTCCCTTCAGGAAGTCAGACAAAAGGCAAAGAGTTAATAAAAGCATCAGTAAAAACTGTATACTTAATCTGTTCACAAAAATTGAATAAGCCGCATCAAATATTTGACAAATTATTTTCCTTGTATCTTCTCTTATGATTTCAGTTTTCCTCAATTTCTTAAGCTGTACCTGTTAGTCGTAATAAAAGCACTACGGAAAATGAGTAAAATGTTAAACGACAAAATTCATTCGCTCACTAGTTGGCGGTGTGTTTTCTCCTATGGTATTGTACATCAATATTAGTTGTGCAGACAGAGTACCATGGATCATAATAATAAATCAGTTAGGTAAGCAGCTAAATCCTAGCTCTTTCAGACAAATCGGAGGTTGGTGGGAATTTCAAGTACATGTACAGTCGTCAAAGGAGATACGTTGCGCTTTTTGATAATGGGGATGCCGCCTGTGCTTTTATCCCTATAGAGTTATTGTTGTTTAGTCGGCATTCCCATTAGAAGTTGTATGTAAAAGTGCAATTGTATCTCCTTTGTCGACTCTACGTTTTTCTTACTATAGATGCCTTATCAGAATACCAAAGCCCCGCACCTCTTATAGCTGTTAAGTATTGTAACAATAGAGACATAAAAGTTTTAACAAGCATAGTTTGTGCTTAAATGACCGTCATGCAAATTTTAATTTACATCTCAAATTATGTTGCATTTTCTCAATAGGTAGGGTTGTCATATGTCGAGGGGTAATATCTTTAGACCGTTTACAATATTTTATTACTTGTGCTTAATGACAGATTCATTATCGCAGATTTCATATTTTATTTATCACAGGCCGTGTCATCACGCGTGGTTGGTGGAGTACAATATTGCCGTCCTGTCTCGTTCCGTGGGTTCGAAGAAGGCCACTAAGGGATAGAGCAGTTCTCAATCTAACGGTAAACATTCAGTGTGACAAACCCATAAGCGACAGTGATGACTGAATCCCTTCTATTTCCAGAGGACAAATTTGTTGACAAAGATAATGTAAAAAAATATGGTCTTCAGTGGTATACAAACACGAGCAATGAAACGTAAATAAGTTTGGAAAATAAAGTTATCTAGCGTTTAGTGATAATTTTAATCCTTGTATGTATGTATTCACATGATAATACAAATGGTGGTATTGGTAGGTAGAAACACATCGAAGCTACTGAATATACATCCCTTTTATCTCCGCATGACGAGGAAGACACGTTTCTTGCGTCTATTTGACTAATATAACAGTAGAAAACTGTATCACATGATGAGAGTGACACATGTCATTTGCTGAAACAGGAATCTACAGTACAGTGCCACAGAGGGTAATCTATTCTAACATTTTCAGAATACCGCAGCCATAATAACCTCGTGTTGTATTCCCGGCGGTGAGTAGGGTAGCCAGAGCTCACTGGAGAGTTTTCGTGCTGCCAGTGGGAAGACCTAAGGCTATTCCTGCTTTGACTTCTACACTAGCGGCACAGAAATGTTTACAGGATCGGCAGTAAGAGTGTCACTCCCCTGGCGTTGCACACGTGCATAGGCCACGGTGACCACTTTCTATCTGGTGGACCGTGTGCGTGCCTGTGACCTAAGTGTGTGAACTTTGTAAGTTTATTAGGTAGCGGGGGTAAGGGGGTAAACTCTGGATATAGTTAACCGATTTAGTAATTGTTTTCTTCTAATAGAAAGCAACATAATTTGTGAGTATCCGATATTATCGAAGGAAGCGGTGCATTGCTCATAAACATGAATAAATCCGATAGCTGCCGATAGTTTCCGATAGATATTATTTTAAAACTATTAACTTACGAAAATAATTATATGGGATAAGGGGGTGTAATATTAGTTCGAAATATTTCTCGTACGAGGGAAGCCGAAGAGGGTCACCTAGAAGGTGCAGCGGGAACAGGGTTAGAATTCCATGCAGGCGGCGCTGTAGGCAACAGCTATGTTATTTAAAAAATCAACGACGTAGAGAGTTTTGTATACTAATCGATATAAGATATTATTCCACAATATTCCACAACATTTCACACAACGCTATCTAGACCCATGGTAAGCATAGCTTAACTAGCTTGTGTTATGGAATCTAGAATGCGGATAAACATACTTAGATACGTTTTTTTTTTGTAAACACATACATGTTATACATAGCAACACCCAGACCAATGCAAATATACATATTCATGCATACAAATATTTGCACTGAGCGGGGATCGAACCCGCGCCTCCTGCGTAGCGGCCGCGTTCACTACCACTACGCCACGAAGGCTGTCGAGATCTGCTTGTATATTTCGCAATATACGAATAAATTTCATTATACAATCAGAATATTGCGTCTTCAGCTTGAGGTTATGTCGGACTCGAACCGACTAAACCGCACGCCGTCTCTGGGTCGTAGTGCTAGGCCGAAGGTGAGGTTGTCATATCAAATCCCTCGCACCCCGGCTCCCGGCTGACCCAGGGCTATCCCTCTCGGTCTGGCCCTCCTCGGGGCCTGTATGACACCCATTTAGTAGATGTTGTTGGTAAGTAATTTCTCGCACTCTAGCAAGCGGAGTTCCCGAAGTTAAAGCTCTAAAAACTAGTTGCGCATTAACAAATAGCTATCAGAGAATTTACTGTAGTGATGTCATAATTGTGAAATTAATGACCTTCGTGTTACTATTTTCCCAAATTACTAAAATTGGGTATGGTGCCGGTTTATCCTCAGTGACTACTCTGCGTTTAGTATAAAATAAGAAAAACAATCACCAACAACACCAAGTTTTTCACTCTCCTTCCAGGGCCTATTTTTTTTCTACCGAATATAATCTTATTTTAAGTATGTCAATATAATATGATCTTATACTGAGTATTAAGTAGATGGATACCCCGAATCTTTTATTACCAAATTACAGAAATTTACGGGATTTCAACTTTGTTAAAAGCTTAAACAATATTTTTGCATGTTTTAAAAACCTTTTAAAATTTTGTCATTTTTCAAGAATAAGTATGAAAAGCGTCGTGTTATTCATTCGATTATTATACAAAAATAAATACTTTGACTTTATTAAAATCTCCATACATTTTTTCTTCAGAGAACTGTCTCTAATGAAATTGGTTAGGTAAGGAAATGTCTACGAGTATAACTCCCAACTAACTGTAAAGATTTTCTTAGCTACGTTACAGGTCCGAAGAAAATTATTATTATATAAGTATCTACAACAAGCGCAGAGTAACACACGCCTCCGATTAAATTACACTGCATGAATATACCTCACATAATTAATTGGTTACATTACCATAAAATTACATCACCTTATCAACTTTATCAGGTAATACGGGTAATTTAATCTTGCATGTTCATGCATGATAAATGTATGTATTTCCCACCGTGTTAATCCTTAATATCTTTGAGTCCATCGATAATTAGATAGTTGAATATTATGTTTAAACTCGATGAGATAGTGGGAGATTAAGGTGATTTAATAAATAACGATTGGTGCTATCCGGAGGACGAATAATAATCTTTCCAGCCCCTCTAGACAAGTGGCAATTCGTTAGCCGACGTTTGACGGAATTGAATGAATAATATATGGGATTTGACGTTTATGACATGCTTTAACGACTGTCATATATGTCAAATCAATTCGTCATTCTATTCCATCAAACCCCGCCAACGAATTGTCACTTGTCTAGAGGGGCAGTTCTTGTCTCTAAAGCATCTAACTTAAGCAAGCTTAAATCCTAGCCACTACACTTACGACGTATACCTCTTGTAACATAAGCATATGTTAAAAAAGGGAAATTTAAATCAATATTAACATTATTTCTCTATACTGACTAGTATTTTTAGCTGCTAGTCTTGCTACCATTTCAGTCCATCACACCCACCTCGTTGTGTCCTCGAAAACTTAGTCCGCATGACTGATAATGACTTTTGACACGTGTATGACAGACTAATGTAATTATTTTAACATTAGAGGGTACATTCTATATGTTCTCAACTCTAACAAATTAAATTTATTTGCTACCTACCCTTTAATTAACTAATTGCAAGACGTACTATAACTTAATTAAAGTCAATCGATAAAGGTGAAATTGCGTGAAATATCGTGGTCTGCAACTGAGTAATTTCGGATGTTTTAATTAAAAGCCATACTTTTGAGTAATGGTGTCGAGCCGCTTGGGATATGAGCCCGATATTAAGGCCTGCATGTGTACATACATGTATATAGGACATTGTTTTTACTAATAAAATATTAATCCCTTTGGAGTCATATTTCGTGTGTCCTAAACCAGACAAACGTGTTCATTAAGCGATAACAAGATATGTATTAGCTAAACTAACAAGTTTAAAATTTTTGGATAAATCTATCCAAAGTTTGCACTTTGGAGTCCATTTGGAGTGTATTCGTTTTGATTGCTACAAGCGGGAATACTTATAATAAATAGTATTTTGAGCTTTTTACTGCTTGTTTTTTTTACACATCAATGACATTTTATACAATATATTATATTCAAAGGCGAGCTTCATTTATACCACTTAGGTAGCAGATAAGCTCACGGCCCACCTGATGGAAAGTTGTGACCATTACCTACAGACTGTGTTGTCAGAAGACAAAGCAGGACAAGCCTTTGGTCTTCCGCCAAACAGTATGTAAACTCTCTAGTGAGCTCTTGCTATTCAACTCACCGCCGCAAACATAAACACGAGGATATTATGGCCGCGGTATTCTGGTAGGGGAGAGGTACTTCCCCAGTCGGACTGCTTCATTGGGTCGAAAATACCGTCGTGTCCTACCGCCATTAAATGCTTAACTCCGAGTTGGGATCTCTTCCAGCAAACCTGGGAGTGCCCAGAGGAATTGTAATACAATTACAAGCAAAGTTTCTAAGGTGCCATTGGATGTCATTTAATAGAAATAAACTTTGAATTACGAGCATATAATTGTTAAGGCCATGCTGCCTCAAGGCTCAGCGGAAAAATCAGTTCTTTAAGAGAGTTCATCAAGACTAAACTAACTAATTGGACATTTAATAGCTGCTATACTTAACACTTTGAATGATTGCTTATTTAAGTTATCTATTGGCACTTAATGGACGCAAATATAGTATTTTCATTCACTGCTGGCCCTTAATGTACAAAATATATCTTATACACAAAAAATATATTTAATTGTACATTATTATGGTACAAGTATGTAATGTTGGTGATTACCGCTGAGGTGCTATATGTGTATAAGAGAGCCGAGGACTATGTTTTTCAACATTCTTGTGAATAAAATAATACTAAAATAGATTTTTACGTGAGAGTAAATGCAGCGTCCGGTACGATGCCACTCGCACGCGGCTCGTGACAGCCAATGTGAGAGTGGTCATTTGCGGCGGGCGTCTGATGCCACCAAGATTCGAAGCCATAATGATGATGATAAAATTGCGGATTTTATTAGCAAAAATTAAGCACATAGTTACAATATATCATTGGTTACCTCAGTATTATTATCTATTCTGTTACACAGTCCTTATGGGATGATAACTAAATATGAAAAAGTATGTACTAGGTACAGTATTCTGAAGTCAAATTATCATTGACACTGGTGGTAACAAAACATAATTTTAACAAATTATGTATAAAATTGTTCCATGGCAAATTTTTATACAGACCACGAAACATGTCCTGTATGTAAGCAATATTCGGACGCAGCAATTATGAGTTTCGCATATATTTTTATACACTATGAATATAAGTATACCTACACCTTTTCATATAGATCTATGTATGTTATTTCTGTATTTAGTTTTTTTTATTACAAAGACGATTTTTTCATCTATTTTTAGCTTACCTGTCTTTGTTCTGCTTTTCATATCATCCATTTCAATCAATGAATAAGGGAAAGCCTTATCATATCAGCAATAACAAAAGAGAAAACATGTTTCCAGAAATGCCAGAATATATATTATTTATAATTCGTATACCTTAGGTATAATGTTTTCCAGTAAACGATTTTAATTGCATTATCACAAAGCAAGGCATAAGTATGAGCCTGCGGTATGTGCGCAGCACGTGTACGATATCACAACGTTTCGTGCCATGTGATTTACATTGATATGAAGCAAGCCTACGAGTTGTTTCTCAATTTTAGTCTAAATCTACTAATTAACAGCGTCCGCTAGCGCAAGATCATCAGCATACATGAACCATAAAGGCTGGGAGTGAGTTTTTGATGCTGTCCGAGAAACCAATTAACTGTAAACAGAAATAGGCTAAGAACATATCTCTATTGTACCTCGACAGTGAGGTATCATGTTTTATACACTAAACTAGATCAAAAACAGAACACGTTATTACAGTACCATCAGTAATCGCACACCTAAACATTATCAAGACACTCTCCAAATAGAAAAGATTGTCCCAATAAAATCGGTAAACGTGGTGAATCTACTCGTAATTAATTGGAAGGTGACGGGTGGTTCCACTCACGCCGCGTCAAACCAATTGAACTCCAATAATTGCATTAACCGCCATCGAGCGAGCCTTTTGTTCCAATTGAAACATTATTCATTGAGACTTAATGCCAGCCCGACAATTGACGACCGCTGAATATTTAAATTAAATTTCGGTTCAGATGGAAGGTTTTAATCAAGCTTTATTGATTTACAGGACACTTTTATACAGGAAATTAGTAAAACTGAAATGAAATTCGTTTATCGGAATCAGGATGTTCGAAGGGAAGGCACGGTGGCGTCCATTAAATCTGTCTTCATGAGTCAATATTCGATAAATAATTTATTTTGCTTACAAATAAAAGGGCAGGTGAGTTGCATATGAAACAGGCGAATTTATATTGTAATGATGGATTGTTTGTGAGATTACTAAAGACGAAAGCAAATGGCCGCTCAATCATGTTTAACCTGCTGCAGTGAAAATAGTGGTTGTGTGCAAATATTATGTTGTGTGATCTTGCGAAGAAGGGATAAGACAGACAACTGAAATTGGGAATATGGGACGTTTATCAGAGTTGGCTTCTTGTTGCCAAATCGGATGGAAACCGACTGAAATGAAGAAACCCAAATTATGAATGACTCGAGGATTAATTAACAATATTCTCACTCAACAAATACTTTACGTGCATCAAGGTGTTTACAGAAATACAATCTTCTCGAAAAATAGAACCTGAATACTGCAAATATGTATAATACCAATAGGATTTTAAGACTTCGCAGCTCCGATTCGCTTTGATTCAATTGTATCCTTTGGCCTCTTCAGTAGATTGCGACAGTAACCGATCAAGACAGGATATTGCCATTTATCGTAGAACATCGCAGTTCGCCTTATGCCATAGTAAAGTTAAAGGTAGATACGAGTAATACTGCTCATCTATCTCACATAGGTACTGCAAGTTATGCCATCACGTAATATTCCTTTGAATTTCCAATCCGTCCTACTTAGGAAGAACTTTAATCCTACAGAAAACGACAGCTAAACAGCACTTTCTTCTGGTAAGTTGGGTTAGATTTCTTATGGGTTGGCACTGACGCTATGAGAAATCACGGTACCGTTCCAACTAAATCCAGGGATGTACCTATGATTAAAAAATGTAAAAACAGTTTTTAGTTTAAACGGTTCAGTCCGATCATATAGATTTCTCGTAGCCTTTGTGGGACTTATATGGACCATGATAACATATGATGGATCCAGATGGAGCAGAATAAAGCCATCCCTTCCCTTAGGTATCGTAGACTAAGTGATAAGGTTATTTTTCATCCGACAATAAACACAGCAAGAGAAAGCCCTCGCATGACTAGGCCTCCTACTTATTACGTATGGCAGAAAATCATATTTGACGAAATGTGGGCGTAAATACACCTTTACCTACTTCTTCGGGGATTTAAATGCGTGAATATATGTATATATGTAACCACTTACTAGTAGGCGAGGATGTAGATACTATTAAAACCTTTGAACAAAAACTATATATTCACTGTTGCAGTCAGTAATCGTTGCTTCACCGAGGCACTATTAGAGTCCCGATACTTAATGAATAAGTCATTAACTCTCTCGGGTATCGAGAGCAAGTAAATATACTTAGGTATGTGATAATTGAAGAATAAATACCTAATACTACTGCATAAGTATTTAAATCAATATTTTAATAGCCCGTCACATGATGGTCTCCGAGTGCAAAAGATTATGTTATCAAAAGTTATCTATCTTTATTTACAACATACCAACAGTCAGTTTATTTAATTAAGAACAGTTTCTAGGTATAGGTCCGCGAAATTACTTATAAGTATTGCGTATCTTTAAATACCCGTATCTATATTACTAATAGTAATGATTTGATGGCATGATTGTAAAATGTTCATTATTTCACATATTCTTTGTCTATATTCGATTGCATTTAAGTATTTTGTGAAAATTACCTGTTGCCTGGAGCGAATGGCTTCTTCAATTTTATTTTGATATAGTAACAAAAAAGAACCAACATCCTGAAATCGAAATTTTGGTTGGAGTACCTAAATGGGCTTCATGTAAACAATGACTTTACTTTTAAAGACTTTTAGTAGTTTAATGATTTGCTTGTTCATTAACACAATCATTTGGCGACCAATTCACATGTCTGTCTATTTGTTTTTATGATAAGTATAAATGATGACATGAATGTAATTTAGTGTAGTCGGAGTCGGACTCTCATACTAAAAGTTCCGTACTATAGGAAATCGCAAAAAAAAAATATGATATCGAGGTCCAAACGCAAAAGAATACATCTATTGGGCGGAGACTGCCTTTGGTTTGAAAATTACCTAACAATAGTAGTTTATGATACTGTTGCATAATAAGGGTTCTTATAACACGAGTGTGTTCTAAACAAACGAGCCTTACCGAGTTTTTTTATAGTTTCACACGAGTGTTATAAGAACCCTTATTATTCAACTTGTATATGCATGCAGTATATGCAATAATAAATATTTTTTATAATGTCCAGTTGGAGGTTGTTAAGGTGTATCGTTATGATTAAAAAGTTATTTAATGATATAGGTGTCCATAGAAGACCTGTATCGTAATAAAACTTTATTTTTGGCCTGTGCGTAATGTTTGTCATAAGAGTTTTGATTTCAATTTTATAATCTTAGTATTATAGTATCAGAGTAGATAATAGCAGATTATGGAATGCAGCCTTCTGAGAGTCGAACGGGCAGCGTAGTCATGGTAATAGATATTAGTGGCATGGTAAGTAAGGTATATCCTTCAGATAGGTACAGAACCTTGAAATATTACTGGCTGCCTCAACGCTAAAGGTACACGTGTGGACTGAATTATTTTCGCAATCCTAACTATGGTATGAAATCTGCTGAATTGAAAGAATACTGCGGTCATAATAACCTCGTTATTTTTAAACTATTGCGGTGTGAACTCATAATTAAATAACTGTTCGGGAAAATAGTAAGTTCCATGATTTATCGCAAAAAGTCCCGAACAGTTATATAATTATAATAACCTCGTATTGTGGCTCCGGTGGTGAGTAGGGTTGCCAGAACTCACTGGAGAGTTTAGGTGATGTCAGTTGGAAAACCAAAGGTACTGCTTTGTCTTCTGCACCGATGACACAGAAACTCTCTATTCTTACATGGTCGGTACCACGAGTGTGACTTCTCTAGTATTGCATACGTCCCTAGACCATGATAATCAATTTTCATCAGGTTACCTGAATGCTTTTCTGCCACCTAAGCGGTATAAAAAAACCTCGCTAGAGCTTTTTTTTTTTTTTTTTTTTTCTTTTTGAAAAAAGAATATTAGCAACCGAAATTATCGAAATTACTAATAGCTGGCGAGGTGGACGGAGGCCTAATTACTCTAATACAAAGAGGTATAAAATGGTATAAAATGCTGAATGGCGGAATGTTTAATATGACTTTGTAAGAACAGCTCTATTCCTTTAGCCATCTTGAACGAAACCCATGGCAAGTGATGGGATGACCCTTGTACGTATTCACTGCAGCGGGTTACTTTCAGCTATGTTAGTTGTTATATAATTATATATAATTGTTATATATTTTATATATTTTTATATAATTATTATTTTTTATATAAATAGGTGTGTAACATTGTTACCGCTTCCATCATTCTAAGAATAACATTCAGTTTATCAATACGTCAAATTCTATGTAAATATTTAGTTTTTAATAGGACGACTATCTTGTGACCTCCTTTACCGGAGTGATAAACTCAGACTTCAAATTACAATCCTAGGTTACACAGTACTAGCTTTTGCCTGCCGCCCCGCCTGCGTGAATGTCGGTTATCGCGACCAAACATAGCCTATGTCCTTTCTCAAGGTCTAATCTACCCCTATACCAAATTTCATCAAAAGGTTGCCTGGAAGAAATCGCTTCCAGCGATAAGGCCGCCCATTGTACATTAAACTGTATACATGCTATCTACTTGTCCTAATGTAAATTTATTGGTGTACAATAAAGTATTATCTACCTATCTATCGGTTCAGTGGTTTAGCCGTGAAAGACGGACAAACAGACACACACACCTGCATATTTATAATATGTATTAGTATGGATTGTTGTATTACTAAAAAAAGGCGCGCCGCCAGTGGTCATACTGGTCACAAATTATCTGTGTACACTGGAGCGTCTCTTCTTATCGAATATAATTTTTATTTTAATTACATTATACGATAACATTGTAAGCAGTGTTCAGAAGGAAAATTCCGCTTAACTTGATAATGTGAATACGTATAATATTTATGTTTAATGTTTACACACCGCATAATAATCGTCTTTGAGGGTAAAGGAACAATCGCGACCCCCAACAGTCACAGATAGCTTTTGTTTTTATAATAAACGGCAGATACGGATGTTTCCTTCACATTATAAGATAAAGTTACCGGCATATATTTTGAACTCAAACGCGTCACAAAATGTTATCTTTATTATACGCGTTTTTGGCTGTCTTTTAGGTCCCAAGTCCCAAGTGGCGAGAGAAGCGAGGCCCAAGGTTTGATTTGCGCTACTAGTAGCACTCTGTGCTACAAGGATAATAATATAGACTTCGTCGTTGTTTGACGTCTGAATTCTACGTCAGAGGTCACGGGTTGAATTCCCACTCTGGGCAAATATATGTGTTTCTAATATGTTTGAACTTGCAAAAGAAATGTATCTAATATTTATGTTAATAGGTACTCCAGAACCCATACTACAAGGTGGTTCAGTTATGGTTAACTTTGAACCTAGATAGCGCTATGTAGTGTGTCTTTATTTTTACGTGCGGGACATCCCCACCGATACCCACTCCTCTGGAGCCGGAGGGAGAGGTTATGTCGGACTCGAACCGACTAAATCGCACGCCGTCTCTGTGTGGTAGTGCTATGCTAGGCCGAAGGTGAGGTTGTCATGCGACATATCCCTCGCACCCCGGCTGACCCAGGGCCATCCCTCTCGGTCTGGCCCTCCTCACTATGTAGTGTGTCGTAGAATATGGCAGAAATTAAGTAGAATATTGTATTGAATCGGGTGCTTGAATAGTTACTTCGCTGTTTATTGGAAATTCGAAGTACCGGTATAATTAATTTTCTTCTTCATCATCTCAGCTTGGAATCTGGGTTCCGCTTTTCCAGTCTAACTGTGGATGTGGCTGAACTCCGATATTTGCTGTGAAGCGACTGCCATATGACCTCCACAACCCAAAGGCGATATCGAAGCATTGCAGCTAGACCAGTTGTTGGACTCTTTTTAGGGCTCAAAATACCCGTAACGACTGCCATAGATGTTTGTATAGCAACCGGGACCGACGGCTTAATGTGCTCTCCGAGGCACGAACTGACCAATTCAACCACTTTCTATCTAAAAGCTCATTTTCTTACATTATGTGACATACTCTAAGAAAAAAAGCAGACTGAAGGACATAATGTAGGTAAAAACCTTTAGAAAGTGGTTGCATGTTTTTTTGTCGGAGCCCCTGGGCCTATAAGTTATTAAAAAAATATGTTCTGCCTAACAGAATACTTAATTAATGCAATATGCGTAGTATAATTTATCTAGGGCACGCCGTGATTGCGGCGGTAAGACCCATCATGGGGGAGTGGCTAGAGAGGCCACACGGTGGCCTCTCGTACCGTCAGATGCAGGTCATTACCGGACACGGTAACTTCGGGCGGTACCTGCATCTGATGGGCATAGAGCCAACGCCCGAGTGCCATCACTGCGACGCGAGCGTGGACTCAGGGCTGCACACGCTCACCGAGTGTCCGGCGTTTGAAGAGCCGAGGCGGGAGCTTGTGACGGCCCTGGGGGTGAGAGTGCTCACGCTCTCCACCCTGCTCGCGGCGATGGTCCGCTGCGCGGATGCGTGGGCGGCCAGCGCCTCCTTCTGCGAGCTGGTCATGCTCGTGAAGGAGACAGCAGAGCGGGCGCGGCGCAGCGAGCGAGAAAGACTCGCGGACATCTCTGGCCGCGTTCGAAGGCGGCTCGGGCGTCGGAGGGCGCAAACCGACCTCCGCCCCTATGAGCGCGGGCCTGAGGGTGACGGGTGGAGCCGCTCGTGGTCCCCCCTCCCGAGGAGGGCCAGACCGAGAGGAATGGCCCTGGGTCAGCCGGGGTGCGAGGGATATGTCAAAAGACAACCTCACCTCCGGCCTAGCACATCGACCCACAGACGGCGTGCGGTTCAGTCGGTCCGAGGCCGACATGAGGTTATGTCCTTCGGCTCCGAAGGGGGGGGGGGGGTATCCGTGGGGATTTCCCGCACGTAAAAAAAAAACCTAAGGCTTGTCCTGTTTTGTCTTCTACACTGACGGCACAGAAACTCTCTGTGCTTACAGGGTCGGCAGCGCGAGTATGTGTGTCTGACTCCCTTTGTGTTGCACACGTCTATAGGCCACGGTAACCACTTTCCTTCAGGTGAGCCGTGTGCTTGTCTGCCACTTAAGTGGTAGAAAAAAACCTCTTCGTTAACGGCTCAGCGACAGCTGCGTAATATCGCAACTCCAATAGTACTTATGCAATACCTCAGCGACGATGCTTCGTCATGTTAAGATATGTAAAGAGTGAATGACCATACAATCAATTAAACTAATACATAAAAACCTGTATTAAAAAAACGTGGTTTGCTTGTTTTTCATTTGCTTTTTTTAATAGACATGTATTATTCAATTGTTGTCGAGAGGTACTTCTAACGTAATACTTATAATATTTCAATAAAAACTTACAGCTCAGTAGATTTCAAACAAATATATTTTTTGTCAATTTTTTTTTTGGAAATTATTTGTTTGTAAGTACATTTTTCTATTATGCCATGTTTTGACCTGATGGCTATTTTTCGTTGTAAAAATCAATTAAAAATTTAGTCTCCATCTAATCTCAATTCCCCAAATGCCAATAACGTTCACGATGTAGGTACATGTTCTTTCTTTAAATTGTATTATGAGATTGTAACATGACTGAATCGAGAATTAGCCCTCACGAATCTTAGACAGATTGTATTATATTCTAATAGTTCTAAAATAATTTCGTTTAGCACCATACAAGCACCGTTTTGTTGAGATACTTGCAAGCATGAGATTAAAAAAATTAGACCAAATAATTCATGTAGGTTTGGTACAGTTATTCCCTAAAGGTGCCCGGATGAACATAGTAAAATTCTCAGAGTGTGGGCCACGAACCGGCAAGGGGAGGGGGAAAGAAGTGCACCTGGTATAGTAAGATAATTGTTAGACATTTCTGGGTAACTGTTTCAGGCCTATTCGTCGCCTTTCATTCGTTCGCCGTACATCGCCTATTTTAGCCCCTTAGTAGCAAAATCTTGAAAAACGCTGAACAAATGTTCATTTACTTCTAATCAGACGTAGGTATACGAAATTTCGTGCTGCTTACTTTCAAAATGACGGACTTCCATACAAACTTTCATCCCCTATTTCACCCCATTAGCAGAGAAATTAACAAAAATTCTGTCTAGTTTTATAAATAGAGTATTTGAGCAAATACATTTTCTAATGGAATCTCTTTTACTTCGGCAGAAAATGGAACTTAACAACACGTCAGGAGCAGAAGGGCCTAAGGTCGTAATTGGCTCCAAGTTTTCATCGACTACTCGCCTTCAATCCCATATTTTAGGGGGCAGTTGATTCCTAAGCCACGTCTGTGCTTGAGAGAATACTATTTTCCTTCTAAGTTTAAAGTAAAATGCCATTAGCAGATGACGGGTTCTAGAAGAGTCTAGATTTCTGTATCTTTGTATACCTAGTTAGAAAGTGTACTGAAAAATAAGAAAGAAAGTCTATTATGAGACAAGTAGCACAAATAAGAGTCCTATTTTTCTTTTTTTCCAAATTCCCTCTAGGTGGCATTCAGTTTTTTATACCGTTATTAATACAGAAGCAGGAAATATAACAATTTTACGAGTTATCCGCGGGTGAAGCTGCCGTAAAAAAAGTTAGTTGTGTCACTGGGTCCCCACTACGAACAAATTTTATTAGTGACTAATAAAATATTCTAGATGGCGTTATGTGTATCAATTTCACATACAATTTTAAAATTAATAAGAATTGAATCCTAGAAATATTATTTTTTCATAAAACTTTAATATTTGTTCCTCATAAACATAAAATAATGAACTTTTAAACCTAATTTCGTCAATTTGTTATAATTATGCAGCGCCCTTCGCGTCTTTTATCGCTACTATAATGAAACTGCCGATTCTGTGCACTAGGATTCACACAATAGATGGCGTGTTATTCAATTCTCTACATTTCACGGCTGTTACTCAAACAAAAAACATATCGAACGAGATTTACTGCAATTAACTATTGATTAGTTTCTTTTTAATTATTTTAGGAGTATGATTAAAACCAACAATTAAAAAGTTACTTCTGTTCTGTATTTATTTAACGTACGACCTTTATTGTTGAAGAAAACCGCTGTTTTTATAATCTACGAAATTTCGTAGGTATCGCCCTTTGTTCGGAACATACAACGCCGCCAACTTGAGTGTTACTTGTTGTCAATGAAAATTAAACAATCCTATAAAACGTTTAGAATGCTTATTTATTTTTAACCCCCACGTGAAAAGGATAAGTCATAATGATATTATTTGTTTAAAATTAAAAAATAATAATAACTCTCCCCAGTGTTCTAGGGTAGGGTACATATTTGTTCATGTTAGTTCACATATTAGTACTTGGGTGAACAAAAGCAAAACGTTGGATTTTTGGCGCCAGAATGTATTTTGTCAAGTTTTTTTTTCGCTCTAACTTATCAATAAGGTTATTAAAATAAGGGGAAAGAAGGCACTTACATAATACCTTCTGAGGGTGTCAAAACTGTCAAACTAGGGACAGCATTTTGTAATGGCGGTCACTATTTTATGGATTGCACCCCGGCTTACCATTAAGCGGGGAGCAGTCAATTTGGTAACCGAAATATTTAAAGCAATTTAAACAAATTAAGAAAAATAACGCTCCTGGGGCGCGCGTGTTGTGTAGGTAATACTAGGTTAGGTAAGTAGGTAGTACTAGATAGGTAGGTAGTACCTACTTCTTACCTATTAGAAATAACAAGGCCTTTTAAACATGCTGAGTACGGATTTGAAAAAAAATTGATATTTGGAATATTTCTCGCATATTTCTACTGAAATAATAACGGTACGTACCTACTTTCTGCCTCATTTTTTAAAGACAACCTATCTACTGGAGTACTTTCTGAGTTGGTGTAGTGTAAATAATGAATTTATTTAATTTTGTCACTGGCATTTTTCCAGTTTCCACTGGAGTTAGAACTCTTAAAATTACTTTTCAATCGGTAAGTACCGGGTTTTGGAGCTTAGGCCCCTGGTGGCCGACGCCCGACTGAGACTCCGTATCCAAATTAGTATTCTTTCTACTTTTGCACAACCCTGGGTGACCGTTCTTAACATTTGAAGTTTTAAGCGATATTAGCCAGGTCGGTTTAAGGATGGGTGACCGTGAAAATAACAAGAAGGTATCTACCTAATACTTTTTAGTTAAACGGCTTTATTAATTGAAAGTATCATCTCAGGCAGGTATGTTGTCGTCCGAAAAGACACACGCCTTCCTGCTTACCTATCTACCTATCTTTTTTTTTTTTTTTTTTACGTGCGGGAAATCCCCACGTATACCCACCCCTCCGGAGCCGGAGGGGGAGGTTATGTCGGACTCGAACCGACTAAACCGCACGCCGTCTCTGGGACGTAGTGCTAGGCCGAAGGTGAGGTTGTCATGCGACATATCCCTCGCACCCCGGCTGACCCAGGGACCTATCTACCTATCAAATTTAATATCAGATCAATTACTCAACAGGAATAGGGTAGTCAGTAGTAGTACCTACCGCACATACAAGGGTACATTGGGTAGGGCAGTAGGGGAAGCACCCGTAGGTCAGACGGTAGTCGGTCAGGTAAAAGTCAAGGGGCTGAGTCATTTTGAGCTATTCGTACCACCCACTGATTAATGGATGCGACTTTAGTGCAATTTTGCTTCTTGAGGATAGTAGGTCAAACGGCAGTCGCTCATGTAAAAGTCAAGGGGCTGAGTCATTTTAAGCTATTCGTACCACCTACTGATTAATGGATGCGACTCTAGTGCAATTTTGCTTCTTGAGGATAGTAGGTCAAACGGCAGTCGCTCATGTAAAAGTCAAGGGGCTGAGTCATTTTGAGCTATTCGTACCACCCACTGATTAATGGATGCGACTCTAGTGCAATTTTGCTTCTTGAGGATAGTAGGTCAAACGGCAGTCGCTCATGTAAAATTCAAGGGGCTGAGTCATTTTGAGCTATTCGTGCCACCCACTGATTAATGGATGCGACTCTAGTGCAATTTTGCTTCTTGAGGATAGTAGGTCAAACGGCAGTCGCTCATGTAAAAGTCAAGGGGCTGAGTCATTTTGAACTATTCGTACCACCCACTGATTAATGGATGCGACTCTTTTGCAATTTTGCTTCTTGAGGATAGTAGGTCAAACGGCAGTCGCTCATGTAAAAGTCAAGGGGCTGAGTCATTTTGAGCTATTCGTACCACCCACTGATTAATGGATGCGACTGTAGTGCAATTTTGCTTCTTGAGGATAGTAGGTCAAACGGCAGTCGCTCATGTAAAAGTCAAGGAGCTGAGTCATTTTGAGCTATTCGTACCACCCACTGATTAATGGATGCGACTCTAGTGCAATTTTGCTTCTTGAGGATAGTAGGTCAAACGGCAGTCGCTCATGTTAAAGTCAAGGGGCTGAGTCATTTTAAGCTATTCGTACCACCTACTGATTAATGGATGCGACTCTAGTGCAATTTTGCTTCTTGAGGATAGTAGGTCAAACGGCAGTCGCTCATGTAAAAGTCAAGGGGCTGAGTCATTTTGAGCTATTCGTACCACCCACTGATTAATGGATGCGACTGTAGTGCAATTTTGCTTCTTGAGGATAGTAGGTCAAACGGCAGTCGCTCATGTAAAAGTCAAGGGGCTGAGGCACTTTGTTTTGAGCCGTTCGTCGTGCCGGAACAAAATGGCGAGAGTAGGAACCTAGTCATATTTATTCGTGTATATAGGTGCATAGATACCTACATACGATATTTATATATTCTTGTCCCATTCTAGGTATGCCGACGTCCCACGTCGTTCATAAGTACATATGTAAGGCGGGATTGCTTATGTCGTACTCGACATATACGCGGTGCATCCGCGACGGCTTAGTCGGTTCGAGTTCGAGTCCGACATGTCCACCGACCACCGCGCCGTGCCGCCGCGCCAGCCGCCGGTGATAACAGTTATGTTGAACTCGACTGGATATACCTAGTCTGGCATGAGGTGTGCGTTTTTAATCGGTTCGAGTTCAACATAACCACCAAAAATGACACAAAATTCGTACTCAGCACACCTACTCAAAAACAAGTTAGACCATACCCGTATTGCAATATTGTAAAAATTGGACTTTGATTAACATCTAATTCATACTCAGCATACAAGAAATGTGAAGTACCCGATTGCAAGTTTGAAGATGCGATCTATATTATTTTACCTCTTTGGTAACTTATATTATTACTAGCTATTGCCCGCGGCTCCGCCAGCGTGGATGTCCGTTATCGCGGACTGGGGTATGTCAAATAAATAGTAGCCAATTCTTAGACTTCGGTCGAGCCGTTTTGGAGGAGTATGGGAACGAACATTGTGACACGAGAATATTAGATTAATTATTTATACTTCTTGACAAACTATAGCACACCACCATCTAGAAGCTATTACTGCGAAATGTAGACTGAACCTCGGGATATTTCGTTGACATCTAGTGGTGAAAAATAATATTTAAAAATAATGCGCAAAATAGCCCAAGTTATGGTGGTCTAATTTTTTTGTAAGGAATGGGGTATCGATACTTTAGTATTATGTTATCTGTGCCCATATTTCAATTTTCTACCTACAGCGCGGCGGCCATATTGGAGGCCAAAAATGACGTCAAATTCGAACTCAGCATATATAAGTCTTCAGGCTTTCACGGCCGGCGTTGCATGTAGAATATACTGCTTCCGGGCTGGTTGGCCGTGGTCCATGTGAAACTTGCGTTCCAGACGTTTCGTCGATCACTGCGGTCGACATCTTCAGTGGCGCAGGGCCGGGCGACGACAACTTCGGAGACCTTGCCTCGCCGGCGGCTGACGTGCGAGTGGCGCGATGGCTTGAGTCACGGCTGTATTTATAGGCACGGTCGGAGCGGGGAATCGACTCACTTGATTCTGATTGGCCAAGCGCTGTGGCGCGGACGTTCTCGATCCTGATTGGTTGTTTGCACTGTGATACCGAGTGGCTCTCAGTGCTGGGTACCAATCTTTTTGGAGCTGAAATCCCTCGTTTTTTCGATTAAAGTTGTTGGGATGCTTGAATATTTCGATGGCTTCTCGAAGCATACGTGGGAAAAAATGTGTTGTGGTAGCTAGAACTTTCGTGTTCTGAAATTCGATGGTATGATTCCCATCCTCTTGGGTGTGTTCTGCAACCGCTGACTTGTCGAAGTGGCAGAGGCGGCAATTACGTTCATGTTCCGACAGGCGGTTCGAGTTCGTGTTGACGACTTCCTACTTCCAGTGGAACGGCACGTTCTATAAGCAAGTGGACGGTTTAGCCATGGGCAACCCCATCAGCCCGGTAGTCGCTAACTTTTACATGGAATCATTTGAGGAAGATGCTCTGGATAGAGCTCCCAAGAAGCCTAAGGTCTGGTTCCGCTACGTGGACGATACCTTCGTGGTTTGGACTCATGGGGACTCGGAGCTGACTAAGTTCCTGGATCACCTAAACAGCATCCATCCGAACATCCAATTCACCATGGAAGTTGAGAAGAACGGGGAGCTACCATTCCTAGATGTCCTAGTATCCAAGAAAGAAGATGGCAGTCTTGGTCACCGAGTCTATCGAAAGCCGACACACACAGACCGTTACCTACACAAGGACTCCAACCACCATCCCAGACAAAAAATGTCAGTTATCAAGACACTGGTCCACCGAGCTAAGACCATCTGTGAACCTCAACACCTACAAAACGAGTTACGCCACTTGGACTCGGCCTTCCAAGCTAATGGATTCTCTGCACATGAGATACGGAGAGCTCTTCACCCAAAGAAAGCTTCGCAGACAAACCAGGATGAGGAAAAACCAGCTCCGATAGGGAAGGCTTTCTTGCCATACATTCGTGGCATTACGGATCGTATCGGAAGACTGCTAGAAGCTTGTAACATCAAGCCGATATTCAAGCCCACGACGCAGCTACGGAATTTTCACCGGTCGGTCAAGGACCCACGTGATCCACTATCGTCAGCTGGAGTTTACAGAATCCCCTGCTCATGTGGCTCGGTATACGTGGGCACCACCCAAAGAAGCATTAAGACCCGCCTGTCGGAACATGAACGTAATTGCCGCCTCTGCCACTTCGACAAGTCAGCGGTTGCAGAACACACCCAAGAGGATGGGAATCATACCATCGAATTTCAGAACACGAAAGTTCTAGCTACCACAAAACATTTTTTCCCACGTATGCTTCGAGAAGCCATCGAAATATTCAAGCATCCCAACAACTTTAATCGAAAAAACGAGGGATTACAGCTCCAAAAAGATTGGTACCCAGCACTGAGAGCCACTCGGTATCACAGTGCAAACAACCAATCAGGATCGAGAACGTCCGCGCTACAGCGCTTGGCCAATCAGAATCAAGTGAGTCGATTCCCCGCTCCGACCGTGCCTATAAATACAGCCGTGACTCAAGCCATCGCGCCACTCGCACGTCAGCCGCCGGCGAGGCAAGGTCTCCGAAGTTGTCGTCGCCCGGCCCTGCGCCACTGAAGATGTCGACCGCAGTGATCGACGAAACGTCTGGAACGCAAGTTTCACATGGACCACGGCCAACCAGCCCGGAAGCAGTATATTCTACAGAACTCAGCATACTCGAAAACTCATTAAACCATACCCATATTGTAATTTATCTAGGACACCGCGGCAGCTATATTGGATCCCAAAAATGACATCAAATTCACACTCAGCACACTCGAAAACCTATTAAACCATACCCATGTTGCAATTTTCTACCGACAGCGCGGCGGCCATATTGGAGGCCAAAACTGACGTCAAATTCGAACTCAGCATACTCGAAAACCCCTAAGACCATACCCATATTGCAATTTAGCTAGGACACCGTGGCAGCCATATTGAATTCCAAAAATGACATCAAATTCCCACTCAGCATACTCAAAAACCTATTAAACCATACCCATATTGCAATTTTCTACCTACAGCGCGGCGGCCATATTGGAGGCCAAAACTGACGTCAAATTCGAACTCAGCATACTCGAAAACCCATTAGACCATACCCATATTGCAATTTAGTTAGGAAACCGTGGCGGCCATATTGGATTCCAAAAATGACATCAAATTCACACTCAGCATACTCAAAAACCTATTAAACCATACCCATATTGCAATTTTCTACCTACAGCGCGGCGGCCATATTGGAGGCCAAAACTGACGTCAAATTCGAACTCAGCATACTCGAAAACCCATTAGACCATACCCATATTGCAATTTAGTTAGGAAACCATGGCGGCCATATTGGATTCCAAAAATGACATCAAATTCACACTCAGCATACTCAAAAACCTATTAAACCATACCCATATTGCAATTTTCTATCTACAGCGCGGCGGCCATATTGGAGGCCAAAACTGACGTCAAATTCGAACTCAGCATACTCGAAAACCCATAAAACCATACCCATATTGCAATTTAGCTAGGACACCGTGGCGGCCATTATGGATTCCAAAAATGACATCTAATTCGTTATCAACACACTCAAGAACCCTCTTATCTGGCAAACGAGGGTATTACCCTTTTTTCTTGCGAAGATCCGCTGTGGAAAAAGCCCGATTGCGAGTTTGGAGATGCGGTCTATACTAACATCATTCACAGTCAATCTTCTTAAATAAATAGTAGTAATAATGTGCCTACCTATGTTTATTTATATTGTCATTTATGTATGACACTTCTTATCGCTGAAAATATAGTACACCACCATCTAGCAGCTACTACTGTAGAACGTAAGCTGAACCTCGGGCTATATTGTTGACATCTAGTGGCGAATATTAATATTTAAATTTAGCCCGTAAAATTGCCCGAGTTATGATGGCCTCATTTTTTTGTATGGGATGAGGTATCTGTACTTTAGTATTATGTTATCTGTGGTTGTGTGAAGCTTTATATTTTTTCGGCTAGATTTCTATAGTAAAAACTTTTTCATTAGTGTGTTGAGTACAATCCGCGTGGTTCCCGGCAGAGTAGAATTTGGGCCACCCCATTTCTTCCCACGCGGTGTCGTACAAGGCGACTAAGGGATAGGGCTGATTAACTTTAACATCAAACAGATATGTACAACCCAGACTCAGCCTCAAATTCATGGCTCGAGTCAACAATAGTTTCCAGAATACGGGAATAGGTTGTACCTGTACGTGGGACTGTACAAGGATTGGTGAAATGTGGGTATTAATTCACCTCTGCCTAACCCTCCGGGGATAAAGGCGTGATTATATGTACGTATGTATGTATGAGTACAATCTGGTAACGCAGTTTAGTACACCTTAACCGCAGCATTGGTGATCTGAGCCTTAACTACTTTTGTGCGAGTTAAAATAAAGAAGTTACTCAACCAACGTTCACATTCGCCATTACGCAAATGGTTCATGAATAAAACTGCATTGAGTCTTGTAGAGAAAATAGTCTCGGTTTTAGAATTTAGAATCACCAGTCGGGTGAAGCAAGCGTAAACTACACACACCGGCAGAATTAGCGGAACACAAAAAAGGAGAGCATTAAATTGTTAGCTTTATTTTTAAATAAATAATAATTAAACATGAAACAACAACAACATGTTTAATAACGAGTGTTTCCCCCTCGTACCCTGATTAAGGTTTTCATCCGTCTGGGCATGCTGCGAATGATGTTGTCAATGATTTCTTGGAACAACCTCTACCATTCTTCAACTAACTTGTTTCGCAGCTCGCCGAGATTGTTAGGAGATGGCATTCTGGATTTGACACTCCTCTTTAGCAAGTCCCAAACGTGTTCAATTGGATTCATATCCGAGGACCATGCTGGCCACTCCATCACCGCAACACCAACATGGCTTAGGTATGCATGTACTGAGCGAGCACTGTGAGCCCGAGCATTATCCTGCATTAAAATGAAGTCGTTACCAATAAATGGGGCAAATGGCACAACATATTCCTCTAAAATCTTCCTAATATATCGATCAGCAGTCAGATTTCCGCCGTCGATTACCACTAACGCCGTGCGAGCTCCTAAACATGTCCCTCCCCAGACCATAATTTTGTGTTCCGCTAATTCTGCCGGTGTGTGTAGTAATGCTATGCTAGTTTGAAAGTCTCATTGAATCAATAAACTAACGTCGTATCAATTGCCCACAATTGTTTGAATTATCAGCAATTGTTTCTAACTGAGTAAATGTGACGAATAATGTCACCCGAGAATCGATAAACTTCAGAACTATTAACTGTTTGTTTTATCAAGTACCTATGTACTCGTACCTATTGAGTACATACATAAAACAAGACCTAAATCAACAATAGCGTAATAGTTACGAGTAACATGTTCGCCTGGATGGATTTAGTATAATATGTTAATTCATTAGGCTTTAGCTACTGCCCGCGTCTCCAGCCGCATGGTAACTCTTTATCACGGAACTAGCTGTTGCCCGCGGCTCCGCCTGCGTGGATATCGGTTATCGCTTAGTGTTGAGTCAACGCTATTGAGCATTCAATTTTTCTAAAATAAAAGTAGCCTAACATCAGCTACTTGCCAATAAAAGTTACGTCCGGTCCAGCCATTTCAGAGATTAGCCAGAACAAACAGATAGACAGACAGACAAAAATTGTAAAAAATATTATTTTGGTGTATGTACCGTATTATATTCATTATGCATGTAGTGAAAAACGGTTATTTCAATATTACAAACAGACTCTCCAATTTTATATATACAACGTGTCCCAAAATTCAACGATAAGCGGGCCCCAAAAGCCCAAAAGGTAGACCTGCTCATGAGCACTCGAGGAAAAAAAAAATATATACCTATTTTTTTTTGGTTACAACATAAATTTAGAAATTCTTTGAAAATTTACACCTTTTATGATATTTTGAGTTACCACGACTACAATTTTTCAAATTTGCTTAAGGTTTTTTTTGTATCGGATACCTAAGTAGTACTACTATTCACCACAACTCTTAAAAACACTAAAATGCCCGCAGTTTTTACACAAAAATTGATCAAAATAATACTTTTCCCTTAAATTTAAACAAAAAATTTGATTCACTCTACTTTGAGTAATGGTCTTGTAAAAAAAAAGTATGGGCGCCACTTCGGCAAGTAATTTTTAAAATTGACACAACTAATTAAGATTTCAAAATGGTACAAAACTCTAAGATAACTAGTTACAAAAAAAAAATATGCCCACCATTTGTAAACAAGAACCAAAATTCTTAATTTTTCTTGTTCGTAAAAATCACTTTTACTTTATGCACAAAACGAGTCATAAGTTGCAAATTCCTAGAATTTTCATGGAACGGACGATAAAATTTAAAAGTAAGAAAGAGAGAGAGAGAGAGAGAAAGATAGCGAGAAGAGTACGTTAGAGAGGGATGGATAGATTGAATGAAATTTTGAAGCATTTACTATGCTAACTTTTCAAATCGATTAAGACAGGAAAAAGATAGAACAGAAGACGGTAGTATAGGAGACTTTGGATAGCTTCAGGTGTGGCTCGGTGGCTCAGTGGTCAGAGCATTCCCCCTGTAAGGGAAAGATCGTGGGTTCGAGTCCCACCTGAGCGATTCACTTTTTCCTATGTATAGAAGATGTATAGATCATTTGACAGTTTATACATGTCGCTGCCGTTCAATTAACTGCCTAGGCCCCGAAGCAAAAACTGGAGTTGCGGATACCAGCCCGTGATAGCCCGTGATACCATAGCATACCATAATTGGACGGCGCCATTCAATGAACGGCTTGAATGATATTCGATCGTAACGTTTGTTAGGCCATTCGTAAAAAGGGGCACCACCCCGAAATAAGACAGAAAATACACTCACGTCTGTAAATCCCCGAGGGGGTAAGCACAGGTGTATTCACAGAAAAAGTGATACGTTTCTCGATAAAACTTTTTTATCGTCTGGGAAAACAAGTCTCACTAAATGTAAAATAAATCTTCAAAACATAAATGATTCGACACCATGATAATAGTCGCGCGCACTAACAATATTATTCTTCAAGCATTGTTGCACAATCTGAATAGCATTAAATTTTATGGCTTCAAGATCTGTAATTTATATAAGTGCGTTGTTTTGTTTGTAGTATTATAATAGAATATTATAATTTAATGGTTACTATCAAGTGTCATTAGTACGCCGCTACTGTATTGTGCATTTTAAGTCACTTTGTTTAGGTATACCAATAGTTGCATAGGGCTCTACCTACTTCTTCGGAGCCGAAGTCAACCTTGCTTGCTAGTCTGTGCACCTGCTTGCAACGAATAGGAACAGGTTTTCCCAATCAAGGTTGGGAGGTAATAAATAAATAAATAAATAAATATTCCACAACATTTCACACAACGCTATCTAGACCCATGGTAAGCATAGCTTAACTAGCTTGTGTTATGGAATCTAGAATGCGGATAAACATACTTAGATATGTTTTTTTTTGTAAATACATACATATTATACATAGAAACACCCAGACCAATGCAAATATAAATATTCATGCATACAAATATTTGCACTGAGCGGGGATCGAACCCGCGCCTGCTGCGTAGCGGCCGCGTTCACTACCGCTACGCCACGGAGGCTGTCGGAGGTAATACGGCAGTCGCTCTTGTAAAAATCAACAAACAATCACAAGCTAATAAATAAGAGGTTCCTACCTCATTTTTATTAGTTCTGTGGGCTATCCTCTATTACGTACACAGAACACGAAATTTTGCCCTTTAGAGATTTTTTTACTTAGTAGTTAGATCTTATATTTATGTTTGCATATGTTTTAATTGGTAATTCAGTGCGTTGTGATGTGTTTAATTAACCGTTTTTTTCTTTCTTTCTTTCAATATGTTTCTGCCCAAACCTTCGAGTGTATAAGGCGTGGATTTATACCTACATGATATAACTTATATCATTACTATTAATTATATAATGTTCTAAGATAACCTGCACTACAAACTACTGTAAGCAATTAATATTGATATGTCATAATCATTATTTATAATCAAGTTCAATATCTGATACCTAGTATAACAATATTGATAACTGAAAACATCATATCTGAGGCTCGAGTTCACTATTTCGATATTGTCAGAATGTTTATCACTTTATCAGAATTCTTTAGAATCACGGAACATTAATACTATTGATTATTACTAATGCCAGAATTTATGAACTACATACCTAGCTGTTGCTTGCGTGTCCGAACCCTTAGGAACGAGTCCGATTTAAAAGGTTTACTTTCTATAATTGCACTATCCTGGACGTTGAATTGTCTTGTAATAAATCTATACTTGGTGAATTTGAGCTTGCTCACCGCTGCTTAACACCCCGTGTTATCCTCACAAGAAACCCAAGCAACGTAGGTAAGTATACTACGCGTATAGAGCACATTTTGAGCTAATTTAAGGCCCTAGATATACACATATGTCCTGAGCAGACAGTACATGCATTAATTAATTAAGTAGGTATAGTCAAAAGATGATCACATGCGGGTGACATTAAAATATTCGTCCTCGATTGCACCATCTTATTTACGCATTCGGGAAGTTTAGTATATGATTCACAAATGGAAATGCACGGAATTCGTGAATTATGTATTATCAACATTATTTGTAAAGTAAATAGATAAGTGTAAGTATACCTCTGAAAAATATTACATACATACATACATATCAATCAATCAATCAATTAGCCCACGGCAGTCCACAGCTGGATATAGGCTTCTCCCAATGTGCGCCATTTCGTACGATCCTCTGCCTTCCGCATCCAGTCCGTCCCAGCCACCTTTTTCAGGTCATCGGTCCATCTGGCCAGCGGGCGTCCTACCCTTCGTTTGCCTTCTCGCGGTCTCCACTCTAGGACTCGCCTCCAACTCCCATCGGTCCTTCGATAGACGTATACATACATATAATCACGCCTTTATTTCCAGAGGGTTAGGCAGAGATGAGCCATGCATCTGAGGCTGAGTCTGGGCTGTACATATCTGTCTGATGTTAAAATTAATCAGCCCTATCCCTTAGTCACCTTGTACGACACCACATGGGAAAAGAAGGGTTGGCCCAAGGAACCACGCGGCTGAATAATATTGTGATTTTGAATTGACATCGGGAAGGACAGTTCGAGTTCGGCTAAGATTACCTTGCTTCACTCTATTCTGTACCACAGGCACAACCCCAGTCCAATATCATGACACTGTAGAGCCATATCGTTGGAGTCTATTTGATTGAAGAAGTATTTTCTTTAATAAAAGTTCACGGCACAAACTTTACTGCTTTATTCGACGAGGCTTAAGAGGCATAAGTCTTCACTGCCATGCTGGGCTTCCAGCCTGTGAGTGAGGCTGAGGAGTTTTACTTATTCTTCTTGAAAGACTTTTCTTACTAAGGTAAGCTCAGTTTCTGGCAGAAGACTGCAGTAATAGATTACTGTGTGTTTCTATCGATTGGATTCCGAAGGAGCCACCTTCATTCCAGCAAGAAAAAAGTTTATTGGACTTTGTTATGTATGCTGTAAAGCAGCCCTAATAGGTGAGGCCGCAGCCGTAGGTCTGTTGGTAGTCCTGGGACATCCTTCCGAGGGCTTACCCGGGGCTCCCATCCGCAGGCTATTAGGCGGCACGTGAGGGTTTTTAGTCAATAGGAGTCCAGCACAGCATACATGAAGGATTTTCCCTCACGGTAAAAAATAGAAGAAACTCTGTAAAGCAGACGACTTAGCTCGGTACATGAGTATAGCAAAGTCAACTTTGTAATATATGAACATGTATTGTACAAAGGAGTACAGCCGGTTTGTACTTCAATGTACCGGATTGTCGTTCGTATTTGAATACATATACATATTACATACGCTAAGCCTTTTAACAGGAACACAATAGATGCAGACAACTATCACTGAATCACCTAAATAGAAAATTCTATACGGTGATTGAGCTTTTGATGCATTTGAGGACCTTAGAGCTATAAAATGCTGTCTTTATGCTGCTGCTGTCCAGAACAGAAAAAAATGTCACGATTTTTTTTTAAACTTATACCTTGATGCCCGAGTTCCCTGCTCCTATGTTTTCTTCCCCGGATGTGCCTTGTCTTAATTTAAGTTCTAAGTGTTATTTTATTAGAAACAAATATGAACTGCATCAACACAACACAATTTATTTTCCGGTAAATGATACTGCACTGGATGTTCCATTAGATTACGTTAAATTGTAAAAGTTCTCTGTTTATACAGGATTGTATAATGCACCTTTATCCATAGGTACTAATATCATAAATGTGAAAATGTGTGTGTCCGTTTGTCCGTCTTTAACGCCTAAACCACTAAACGATTCTGATTAAATTTGGTTAGGGGTAGATTAGACTTTGAGAAAAGACATAGGCTATTTTGGTCGCGATAACCGACATCCACGCGGGCGGAGCCACGGGCAAAAGCTAGTATAGTATAAAATGAAGTTCCCTTAGATATTTTAACTGCACAACAGATTTTAATGCAGTGTTCGGTAAAAAATGGAGTGATTCAAGAGGAATTCATATGTTTAATGTCTGCGGAAAAGGGATTAGTTTTCCACGCGGGTAGAGCCGAGGGCAGCAGCTAGTAGATGAAAAACATTATAAAAGTAGTAGTGTGTACAATGTTGTAAACATCTACACGATCTAAGGAAATGAGAATAATCAAGACCACGCGTAAACTAAAGTAGGTAATAATTGAAATTGACGCAGTAATTGTATGTCATTTGCGATGATTGTGTCAAGGAGAAAACAGCTTTGTTAAATGATGATTGAACTTCAATTTCAATTCAATTCAATTTATTTATGTTGTGAGCATAGATGGTTGGTAAATGTCATTTACAGAATAGGAATTAATTTATATTAATACAGAATATTCCACCGATTGGCGTATAGAAAAAATTTGGACTTTAAAAGTGTAGCATTGGTAGTACATTTAACTTTAAAAGTGTAGCATTGGTAGTACATTTGCTTTTTACATTACCTAAATCGCAATCAGCTATCTAGAAAACGAGAGTTACCATAACACGGCCGATTTAACAAGACCTAGTCAAGTTGGACTTTCTAGGGCACAAATTACCCGTAAAGATTGCCATAAATATTCGTTAGGATAACAACTGGACTGACAATTTTTTTTTGTTATAAGCAAAATAACCTTTTATTTAACTAATTAAGATAACAAACTACTAAATGAAATTAAAAACTAGAAACTAATAGTAAAATGATCTAAAATAAATAAATAAATACGCATAATCACCGACCGGTAATGTTAAAAGAAGGCTTTTAGCGTTACCACGTTAGATAGCAATGCTTATCCTCTGTGTAAGATAATCATAAGTATAAGAATAAAATGCCTTCTTATAAGTACTGCTCATATTATTTAAACTTATCATCATTTCAAACAGGTTGGTAGTGTAATTGTATTTATTTCTATGACAAGGGTGATTATTAAATGAAAGAAGGATGATAATAATAAGTTTATCCTTCTTCAAATATGATCAATGTTTTAGGGTAATTAATTTTGTCATGTTTAGAGAAATTTCCAATCATTCAGTAGAATACATATATGATTATTTTATGCATTATGAATAACACGCCATACCTATAACGATATTTTTTGTTGTTAAGTTTTTTCACTATAAAAACATACTTAACGAACACCCATGTCTAATGCCATGCCATGTCTAATGAATTCCTTTGTCCACTTAACAAATAGTAATATTTACTGCGTAGATTGTTGTCATTGGGATGTTATTTTATGACTTTTCAAACCACACTTAAATGCTGAATTCAATAGTTGTGTTTGGATATCGTAAGATATTTTTTAAGAGGTAGAGCCAAACACACTAGAGAGGTACATTTCCATCAATAGATTCAATTCGTTAGTTATGCTGCTGTTGTAAGTTATGCGAATATCACAACAGATTGTTACTGGTCAGCCGGGATGCGAGGGATATGTCGCATGACAAACTCACCTTGGGCCTAGCACTACGACCCAGAGACGGCGTGTGATTTAGTCGGTTCGAGTCCGACATAACCTCCCCCTCCGGCTCCGGAGGGGTGGGGTATACGTGGGGATATCCCGGACGTAAAAAAAAACAGATTGTTACTTTTTATTCAAGTTGTTGCTTTTGCGTGTTGCGTTTTCAACCATCTCAATAAAATTGCAACCGTACGAAACGAACGATATAACGAAAAACTTACCTACACTGAAAAAAAAAGAAAACTTTAGAGTAAATGTTTTTGTTTTATGTTTTTTCCGCACTATCTGAAACTTCCTTTGCCTTGCGGGGCTATCAATTATCTCTTATAATTTATGAGAGTTATCGACTAATCGACCGGGTCCAACTTATGAATAAACTAAGACACTATAGAACAGAGAGAGACAATAAGTATTATTTATATTCTTATGATGACTTTCTCTAATCTTTTAACGCGCTAAAGCATTAAATTTAATGCATTATGTTCAAAACCTCATTACTAGTACTATCGTTAACACCTCCAAGTGAGCTGATGTTCGTTTTTGTTCGATAGTGTAACGACTAACGAGGTTCTAACTTGATGAGTTCTTTAAACTTGAGGCCTTCTCCTCGGAGCCCGGAGACCTCTCACTCCTCCTCCTTTTGGTCGACATCTCAACCTTGAGAAGAAAACCTAACAAACGACTTGAGAGTGAGGTTGTCTTCTGATTCGGAGACTTTATCGGGGCTTCAAAAAAGGTTTAAGATGGAGCAGCAAGATTGAAAAAGCAGTGACAAATTAAGATTCAACCAGATGTTAGACATGACTACAATAAAGGCGTGGGAATCAGTACAGGATCTTTTTTACGATTAGGTAGGTACTTACAATACAAGAGGAAAAGACATCATGTCATATAGTCATGTGGGTTTTTATTGTTGTGATTCAAATAACATTCAGTGTGACATTACTGACCGGTTGGAATGTTTAGGAAATAAATTTAAAATATGATGAAATATTGTGTAAATGTGCCTAGCGCATTACCTAAAGAATGCTTTATAAGTAGGTTGAGTTAACTAATACGTTAATTTTGCTGCAGAATAGGTACTTTAATGAACCCTCACTAGAGAGCTTTTGTGCTGTCAGTGGGAAGACCAAAGGCTATTCCTGCTTTGTCTCCTTCACTGAATGCACAAAAACTCTCTGTGTTTACAGAGTAGGCAGCACGAGTGTAACTCCCCTGGTGTTGTATACGTCCATAGGCCACGGTAACCACTTTTAATCAGGCGAGCCGCGTGCCTGTCTGCCACCTCATTGTTGTAAAAAAAACCCTCGGCGAGGTACCCAGAGAGGAGACGGAAAAGCAATGGTGAATTATCCACAGAGCTATAAATAGTGTTCCAGAGATAAAGTTTTTTATTAGGTTCCAATCTCTCAGTTCTATATCTCTAATTGGATAGGGTATTCTTATTTTTAAGAGAAGAGGTTTGAATGAAACGCATTCATGGATCTGTCGTCATTATAATAATAAATACAATTCATAAACATAGATAACAAATAGAGATAAAGAGAACATTGTTACTTAAAGGTTATCTTTTTAAAAGAAAAACTGTTATGTTATAGAGATAATAAGATTACAAATTAAAGTTTATTTTTAATGTCGGTCATACTGGTAGATAATATGGGGGATTATGAAATATATTAGGAAGTTCATTAATCAAAATAAAAAATTGTAAATATTGGAAAATTTAAGAAATTTTTTACTAGCTGTTCCGAATTTCGCAATACAGAAAGCAAACGGTGGCTTCTCTCATGTATTAAGTTACACAGTCAAGATGCTTATGTAGTGATTAAAAATTGTTATTAATTAATAATAAAAATTAAAATGACATTTTGAATACTGCAGAATTTGCGAAACAAGTATGTAATTTGGAAACATAGTATAAAATATATAATCGTAAATGTCAAAGTTCTTGCAATCCGTTGCCAAGTCACATTTTAAAGAGGTTTTTTGCTTTAACTAAAACTTGCTTTACAGACAGACAGTAAATATGAATGGTACATAAGCCAGCAACAGGTTCATATGACCAATCACCCGGGAGGCATTTGGTCATGTGAACCTGACAATGACCTGACATGTGAAGCTTTTTTTCCTTCAAGACATTGGCTTAACTGTAATGTAGCCAATTTTCAGCCAGGAAAATGACTGAATTCTATTAATTCTTAAATGTTTGAGCGGTCGCAGCTGTTTAACCCACCAACAAAATCGCAGCTGACGAACACGAAAATTCATAATTCAACTTCATTATCCATTGTACGAAGTATCGTCCGGGAGGAAGTCATTGACCACATTTAAACATGGCTCGGGGACTTATAGTACAAAGCTAAGGAAATAAGTATACACCCTTATATGTGTGTTATTCCAGCAATGTGCATCTGGATTGAGTGATCTTTTCTTATATTTCAACGAAACCAAAGCGTACATTTAGTCAAAAATTGTCAAAACTTATAACCAATATCCAAAAATTTGTCACTCACAAGATAATGAAGATATTGACCAATATGTCGATCACTCAATACAGACATTTCGCAAAATGGCTTCAAGCTGAATCTTAGCCAATACTTACTCCGTGGACAAAATTTTCGTATCAAAAATTTGTACCTAATTTGTCACATTGTTTTACAAAAAATCTAGAAACTAAAAGGTAAATCCAGGAATCTATGACAGTTTCATTGGATCACTCAATTCAGACAAATTTAGATTGAGTGATTCTAGAAATAGGGTATTATGTAGACATAATAAGTATTTTTTATTTTCGCCATAAATTTAAGACTCGAAAACATTTTTACAAATTGCAATCACAACGCCAATATTTATAGTTAAATAGTTATGAGAAATTAAACCTTTTTGAATATGCTGAATTGAGTGATCGTTAGAAACGCATGCAGGTAACTAGCCCGTTTTTTTAAATGTACACTAACTGCGTTGAAAATTTGTACTACTTTGTGACTAAAATTTGGTATAAAATTCATTTGTCTATGTCATTTCATTTACGAGATTTAATTTTTTATTTTTATTAAAGAATAGAGTGTTGTAGGTCATATAACAACATATGTAAACCTTACATGGTGAGTAATACCAAAGAGAAAACTTAAAATTTTCATTCCAAGTATATAGTATTGAAGCTTCTTGAGTATTGGTAATTAATTCCTAAGGTATTTTCTGGATTCACTTTAATCAATGTCATCTATATATATATCGATATAAATATAGATTAACTTTGAGCCTTCCTTGCAAGGAGGAACGCCTGCTGATTGACAGACAATTAAGGCTCTAGCGCAGGATTTCCTCTCGGGGGAGTCATACGGCAGTAGTACCCGCAAAAGCCAACATAAGAAAAATACATTATGAAGGATTAAAAGAATGAGTATGTCCCAAGCTACGACTCCTACGAGTATGATTGCAACCGGGATTATGAAGAAGATAGAGGACATCAGTTTTTTATTCCGGGAATAGTCTGTGGGTCAGAATGCCACAGGAATGGATTCAACATGTACATAAATACATACATATTATCACGCCTTTATCCCCGGAGGGTTAGGCAGGAGTGAATTAACACCCACATTTCACCAATCTGTATTCGGTCCCACGGTCCCACGTAACAGGGGGTGAGCCTATTGCCGTATTCCGGCCACTATTGTTGACTCCAGCCGTGCATCTGAGGCTGAGTCTGGGCTGTACGTATCTGTCTGTCTGATGTTAAAGTTAATCAGCCCTATCCTTTAGTCGCCTTGTACGACACCACATGGGAAGAGAAGGGGTGGCCCAAACTTTGCCAAGTAAACTTAAGGTTGTGTTTTGTAGACGAAAACGAATGTACATGATATATTATAATCTATGGGAATGTTTCTAAAAATTGAATTGTTCGTTAAATAAAAATTATATTTTTAATACGTCGTGACTTGTAACTCTTCGAGATTCGTACAAAAAACGTTCAATTATATTTTATTCAAAGGTGTTAAGCACGACACTCTACTAGTTATTAGGTATGTATGTGAAGAGTAAGAATTTTTGTTAGCGCAATATAAAATCAAGAGTGAGTGTCCTCTTCTAGCTCAGGTGAAGCGACATCCAGAAAGGAATGTAAATGAGGAGCATGACATGCATGACATGGCTAGGAATAGAATTAACACCAGTTAAAAGGCAGTATAGTGCTAAGTAACGTTAGTGCGTCGGTGTCGGCTTATTCAAGATAAGAAAGCAAGGGTAAACTGGCAAGTTTGCTAGATTTCTATAGAAATAAATAAAATTGGAGTGGAGCTCTACTGCTAGTTTTTTTTATACCACTTGGGTGGCAGATAAGCACACGGCGAACCTGATGGAAAGTGGTTACCGTGGCCACTCTCACACTCGTGCTGCCGACCCTTTTAGAACAGAGCGTTTGTGCCGTCGGTGTAGTAGATAAAGCAGGACAAGCCTTTGGTCTTCCCACTGACAGCACAAAAACTTTCCAGTGAGCTCTGGCTACCCTACTCACCGCCGGGAACACAACACGAGGTTATTATGGCCGCGGTATTCTGTAGGGCGGAGGTACTTCCCTAGTCGGACTGCTCAATTGGACGGAAATATCGTCGTGTTCTTCCTCCTACAGTATATTATCGTAAAGTATATTTGTTATGCCATGATCGTAGCTAGTGGAAAGAACATCTTTACACTTCTGCATACCCCAATGGAAAATAGTATGTAGATATATCGGTATAGTAATATCATTGAGAAGGATTTAAATTCTGTCCTCCGTGAGTAAAATCAACGAATCTTTCTAATGGCGAAAAAGGAACAACGGTTGTCACTGTCAAATGCTTACTGTTTAAATGCAAATCAAAGACAATTTAGCTCGATTTCACATTATTGAAGGGAACGTGGCGGCCTCATTGTTGTTTTACATATACCTATTTGGGGTAAAACTGTAATCATTCGATATTATCTTTGGGTTATGGAGGTCAGATGGCAATCGCTTCATAGAAAATATCGAAGTTTAGCCTTATCCGCAGTTAGACTGGTAAAGTAGACCCTAGACTCCGAGGTGAATGCTTCAGATGCGACTGGGACTAAGGCTAGGATGAAGAAGAATATTTAGTTTAAAGCATGTTATTTTGAAAGCAGTCCAGGCCCCCGATTCTACTAATTTTATGACATAACAACACCACTGTCATACCGCTGACATTGCATAAAAAGTCATTACATTTTGGACTGTATGTCTTAGTTTTAAAGTCCAAAATGAAAAAAGAAAGGATTTTTAAAAATTTTCATTCACTCTACAAAATTGTCATTTAATTTTAGACTTAAACTACATACTTTTAAAGTCTAAAGTTAAATGGGATTTGTTACGGTGTTTGTGGTACCGCAGTGGTCTTGCTATGAAAAAAAAAATTAGCAGAATCAGGGCCCAGGTGTTCACACTTTTGAGATGAACGTGAAAAAGAAAATTGTCTATTAAGTAGGGTTGTCAACATAGAATTGGAGAGTCAACATTGGTTGTCAACATGGAATCCCTTAATTCTGTGGTTGTCAACTTGTTATGTATTATTAACAATAAAATCTTGTTCTTTTTTAACTTTAAGTCCAAAAGTGCCAACAGCTAGGTCGGTGCCAATGATAAATATGTCTTATTAGTATTTTCTAAGACTTCAAAAATGGAAAAGTGGCTGTGACATACGGACGGACAGACAGACAAACAGACATGAAGAAACCATAAGGGTTCCATTTTTTGTCATTTGGCAACGGAACCCTAAAAAGGCAATAGTTAAAATATTAAAACCTAGTAATATTTTTAATGGCAAAGTTTGTGAAGATGCCTAGATCAAATAGCTGAACGAATCTGGCTGTAATTTAGTACAGAGATCCCTACATTATAATCTGGAATAACACTAACTACTTTTTCCGTATATCTAATAGGTTCCCATGAGTTGCGGGAATATAATCAAAATTTAAATTACACGCAGGCGGAACCGCGGGCACCAATTAGTAAAAAAAGTAACATACACAATAGTGCCAAGAGCTGGCCCTACAAAGGGAAGCCTTTTTTTATATTATAGAAAATTGCTATGGACGCTCTATAAGGGGTACTACCTAAGATTATTTTTCACCGGCCTCCCTTTTGAAAATTTTCAACCTTCACTAAACAAAGAAACAACTTGGGAACTAGTCATCTAGTCAGTCTTTGCCCTGATATTTAAATCAGACTATATACCTACCTATAATACCTCTAGTCAGAGGGGTTCACGAGAATATCATATAGCAATTCGATTACTGGTATTCTTATTTTAAAATGCAAGAGTATCCACTAGTCCTTAAAATACTACAGAGAAACCTAACACTACAGATAGCACAGTTCAGGCACCGTTGAACTATCAGAAAGCTATCAACAGGTCTGTTATTATTAGGAATAATGCTATATTTATTCAGAATTGATAGAAATATTATATAACGTCCCTTGAATTAAAACGACGTGGCCAGTATTTGTTTAATCCACTTTCATTCAAAAATACTGTAAATTCAAAACCTAATAACAATAAAAAAAAAACATTACTTACGAGTTACTATATCAATCGGCGTATTTCAACTTTTACGCGCGCGTTTATCGTAGAAAATGTAGAGTGTTGTCTAATTCACGTTACGTTTTGTTGGACACGTGCGTTGCGTCCAATGCTCCGTTCGGCACTGCCAGTTTGTTTACTATGCCCACCGCCCGCCCACCCTCATATCTTTGAAGCCCTATCAAAATAATAGTATGTACTATAATGGTTACTTGGTTATTGAATTCATTATATTGATGTTATATTCATGAAATGTTTTTATTCATGAAATGAATTTATAATGCAGGATTTCATGTTAAAAGACCTTATTCAAATAAGATTCATTTTAAAGAGATATTGCTAGGTTTATCGTTTTAGAGATATTGCTAGGCTGTTATTCATGAGTTTTCCGGGTACGATTCCTAAGTCGAGCATAATGTTTTATAAGGATTTTTTTTATGGTATTATAAACTCTCGCGTTCCATGATATATAACTAAGAAAACGGGAATTAAATCGATCATGGTAAAGGTACTTACATACCTTTGGTTGCCTGATGTTTCGACCAGCACCTCTAGACAAGTGAAAATTCGCTAACCGGCTTTCGATGGAATAGAATAACGAATGTATGGGATTTGACGTATTTGACATGCGTTAACGACTGTCATTTATGTCAAATCGCATATATTCGTGTTTTCTATTCCACCAAACACCAGTTAGCGAATTGCCACTTGTCTAGAGGGGCAGGTAACACCGGCCGTGGTCACAGGCTGACAGGCTCAGCGGTGGACGCCCACTGTCTTCGAATCCGTGGGGTAGTAGGTTCTTCATCTACCTGAACATTTTCAATATTTTCTTTTCGCCATGTGCCGTCACATACCACACTCACAGTGTCCCTATACTGTAAGCAAACTGTCCGGTGTCTATCCGCCTGCGCAGAAAAGCGAGGTTGCATGTTTTTCATCACTGGATTCCATGTTGCAGATAATTTAAAACCATCTTCCCGATTGAAATTTTTATGTTTCTTGATTTCAATCGCTTCACGTACAGCTCTTGAATAAAAGTGACGTTTCTTGGAGAGGACTTGGGTATGGTGGAATTCAATCCAGTGATTGGTGCGTGCTTCTAGCAGGTGCTCTGCAATCGCCGATTTGCTCGTTTGGCGATTCTTTACAGCTATGATGTGAAACGTCAGACAATCAAAGGTTTGTAAGTACCTATACCTACCATGATCGCATTAATTCCCGTTTTCTTAGTTATATTTCTTATGGTATCGTTCATAACTGCCCGGTTGACGCCAATTTAGCTACACATCTGGTGGTTGATGAATTTTGTGACAAAAAAATTGTGTTATGGAAACGTTTACGTACTTAATAACTTTACGAGGTTGAGAATCGAATTGGGTCAGAGCGGGTGTGGAGATAGGAAAATTTGTTCCATGACATGACATCCACTTGAATGCTTCAAGTGCTTCGACACCCTTTAAATCATTCAATACTTCCATAAACCTCTCATTAATATCAGAGAGGTGAGGTGATTTCTGTCATTGTCAGTTTCTGTTCGTGAATTAAAATTATTACAGCCCATCATAATTGGGGATTTTCCTGTAGTTAAAATACATTTTAGCGAAACTTATTAAATTAAGAATAATACTAAAGAAAAGTGAGAACAGTTGCGTTGGTTCTTAATTTACCTTTCTTATTTATTTTTAAACATCCACCCAACCCTTAATAGAAAATGAAATATTATGACGTCGCAAATCAATTTTTCATACAATTTTCCCTTGTAACTTACCGTTTTGACGTTTAGTAAAAAGTAACTAATTTGACTATAGTCTGGTTTTTAATTCTAGATAGTTAAATGACTTAACCTGTGTTCCCAGTTTATTGCAATTAAAAAATAGTCATGTGCCATAAGTATCGAAAGTTGTCGATAAATTAAATTTAGTACAAATTTTGTAGGTTATTTTATATTTAGCTTATGTGAATAGTGTACGAAACTAAAAAACGTATTAATTTTTATATTTTTCTAAAAATATTATAAAAATAAAGCACTTGTATCTAGGCCACAAACATTGTCGATAGTTTCGAGTACGTCACTAAGTACTAAAAGCTGGTACCATTATTTCACAATTTGACATTTGCAGTTGTCAATTTAATATCTGAAATAAAAAAAACGGACTATAGTCAGTCAAATATGCAATTGGGTATTTGACTGACTAGTCAAATTAGTCACTTTTCACGAAACGTCAAAACAGTAAGATAAAAGGAAAAATGTATGAAAAATTTATATGTGACGTGATAATATTTAATAGTCAAATCAGTTACTATTATAGGTTGGGTGGATGCTTAAAATAAATAAAAACTCTAAAATAAGAACCGATGCAACTGTTATTACTTTTCTACCATACTTAATTTAATAAGTTGAGCTAAATATATTTTTTTAACAACAGGAAAGTACTCAATTATCATCCAAGTGTATAACAGAGCTGACTTCTTGCCCGGGGTTTACTTTTTTATAATTTGATTTACGAAACGCCCCAACCCTGACAGCAAGGCCTGAGCTAGAACCTAATATGTCACTCAGTCTCAGTACATGAGCTTGACGTAGGCCTGAAGCTCTTGATGGGCCTACCCGTACACCCTGTGTTCACTCTCGTTTTCATCTGCAGCAATATGACGAGAGGCAATTATAAATACGAAGGAGATTACTTTGCTGTGGTATCCTACCAATTTTGTACTTGGAGCGTAATTTTATCAGCAAGTTTATATGCTCACTATAGGATGTTGGAGTCTTGTTCAAGATTCTTAAGCGAAATTTGCGGTACAGCGTTCCCTCCCAACACATGCTACGAACTCCGTAGTGCTTGCTAAAGTATAATGCTTTACTCTCTTGGAGGATCCGCGTCCGACCTAGACGGTATTCACTCCCACTAAATACCAGATAATTTCAGAGGTGTAATAAAATAACGGCAATTATTATTGCATTCCTTCTCTATCTGCTCTAGTAGCTCTTCTTCATCTTCAGCATCACTACTATAGAATCTCAACTCATTCTCCTCCGCAGAGGCGGCCTTACCCATTACGAGGCTCCGGGTGGCAGGTCTTTGCGAGGCCCTTTATCCTTCATAAAAAGTATGTGATGCGAAAGTAGGTCTGGTTGTTTGGTTTAGGTATTCAGGTATTGTCATGTATAAGGAGAAATGCTAAAATTATACAAATAAATCAAATTTGAGTTTTAAAATATTTTACATTGAAAGATTTACAAAAGTCAACACGAGAAACGTCGTGAGTACAATCAAGAATAATCAAGTAATATTTATTATTTACTATTTTTTCAACAATTTGAGTCGTGAACGTGACTTGCCATTATTTGTATGAGCAAATTTTGAATACTTTTTCCGATATAGTGGTCATTAATCGTCTTATCCTTTACTTGTTTTAGGTGCCTGCTTTCTTTTGATAGCTCGTTTCCTTTTTGAACTCCCTGACTCAAATTTTCTACCGGCATCACGACCTGACCTGAACTTTTTTTTTTTTGCTGGGGTTGTTGCGCGAGGCCCCTATCAGGGCGAGGCCCCGGGCGATTGCCCTGTTCGCCACCCCCTAAGGCCGCCACTGCTCCTCCGTGCCGTATTGCCCCCGTGGCGTAGCGGTAGTGAACGCGGCCGAATAATATGTATGTATTTACAACAAAAAAAAAAAAATAGAACGTATCTAAGTATGTTTATCCGCATTCTAGATTCCATAACACAAGCTAGTTAAGCTTAGCTTACCATGGGACTAGATAGCATTCTGTGAAATGTTGTGGAATATTTATTTATTTAATCACACAAATATCTTTATAGATACTGATTTAGACTGGTTCACATTTTGTTGACAGTCTGTGGTTAGCTCACCTATTTTTAAATAGGCATGTTTTGTTTATAAAGTTTGTCACATTTCATGTGTTTGTTTTAGCTCAGTTTGTGTTGCGTTAAAAAAAAGCAAATAATGAAAACAAGTGGGACATCTCGAGTTTTCTCATTTATTTGAATGTACCTATACTTACTTACTACAGTCTGTTGATGAGTGGGAGCTACGAGGTACCTATTTTGCTTATTAAATTTTAGATAATCGCTGTCAATTGTAAAATTGCTAAATCTATAAATACTTGTCTCACTCAACAACGTAACCTAGTCACTGTAACTATGAAAATGAAGTTTCGGCAGTTGAACGTTGCAAGCATAAAAAATAAACATGCTTATTTTTATGCCACGGGGCGACTGCACCAATCATAAAGGCAGGGTGAATAAAAACTGGAAAAAAGTGCCTTGTTGTAAGAATTCACTACGAATTTTTGGAAATTTCAATACATAGGATGATCAATGTAAAGGCGCCCACTCACTAACAGTCCGCCTGCAGTTTCTGATCTGTCCGGCGGTGGCCTGCAGTCCTAAGCCGATAGCGCCCACACACTGAACCGATTGTGGCCTGCCGGCAATGCCCTGTTGTCAGTTTTGCGACACCACACTATCAGTTGTGAGTTGTCAGTCCGTCGTACGATTGCCTGCCGGTAATGGTCTGATATCAGTTATACAGAGAGAAAAAACAGTACAAGAGATTTTCGACCTTATTGACATTTTCTTGATTACATGTATTGTCGCATAAATAAATGTCGCTGATCACGAATAGAAGAAAAAAAACTAGATGCGTTGTGATGTCAATAAGGTTGAAAATAGTTTGCACTACGTTATTCTTATATAAGTACATGAAAGTCATTGTAAGAAATAGGTGTTAGCTATTTTGAACCTTATGGACTATGTGCATATGAAATGTAGATGATTATGTACATAATTTGAATAAATTCTTAGTAAAAACTAGTGATATAGGTATATTTCATCATAATATTATTTACCTCAGACCAAAGAATAATATTATTTATGTGTTATTCTAAGTTCATTACGTTAAAAAGTTCGCCCTGACGGCCTAGGACTGTCCGGCTTAGAACTGTCCGGATTCGTTCGACGGCCACACACTATCGGATCGTATTGGTCGTCAGCCCAAAATCGTTAACGACACTGTTAGTCTGTGGGTTATCGCGATTAACTGACAGTTTTATATCGTCCGGCCGCCGTCCGGTAAACTGTTAGTGAGTGGGCGCCTTTAGGGAACCAAATATTTTTTTAAATATTGCTGATGAGAAATACATTTTATAGTTATTGAAGAAAGGTTACAGCCATTTCACTTAATGAAGTGTAAATTTAGAACTCTAGACCGAATACCTATAATATATTCTACACAACAGAGCTACGGGAATAATATCAATATCCCATTCAGTTTGAAAGCTCAACACCGTTATGTTTGATTTACTGTCTGCTAGTTTTATTACATGCAATATCGATTCGAGTTCAAGAAGCTATCATAAGAATGATACTGGAATAAATTATATTTATGTATTCCTATGAACATTATACTTGCGGCACGCTATGATGGCCGTTTTGACATATTAACTAAGTTACGATAATGACCGACTAAAACGGTCTAGTCATCTGTAGTGGAGTTGATAAGGTAGTAGAAAACGGCCGTATAAAAAAGAGAGAGAGCAAGCAAGCTCTGCCAAGTTCTCTTAGTAGTTAAAGGCCATCATACCGTGCCGGTAGTGTAAGTACGTACTTATCTGTTTGCTCCTTTGCTCCAGGCAGTTTAAATACAGAACGTGATTATTGCTTCGAATTTCTATTTGAGTAAGTATAACGTACTACACCATATCATTTGTTTATTGTGGAATATTTTTTTATGTTGTGAGAGCTTCCGTCGCGTAGCGGTAGTGAACGCGGCTGCTACGCTGGAGGCACAGGTTCGATCCCAGCTCAGTGCAAATATTTGTATGCAAGAATATGGGTATTTGCATTTTTTAGGACAGCTTTTGTGGCGTTGTCTGATCGTTCAATCGTTCAACTTGAAGTCTTCTACGCGTACAGTCTACTTGATAGACAGACAGGGAGGCAGCCAAGGGCAACGTACGTCGCATTTGCAGAGGTAAGACCTATCATCGACGAATTAGGTGCTTCTTGTTTTTTTCGTATCGTATCACAAAACTGTCGAGGCTTTTCGATTGACACGCCGCCGTACACACCCTTACACACAGGTCTTGTCGAATCCCCCTGTGCCCAATTATATTCTCATCACAGTGCATCACAGTAAGCGAAGTAGGAATTAGATTTATATTAAAGGCTGTACCAATATTAGAATCAGTCAAATTCAATTATATTGAATAAGTAATCTATTAGGTTGGTTACTCAACTTTTAAATGCAGATCGCGAGTATACGTTGGTAACACAGAAATTTTTGATATACCTACTTTTTTGAATAGAATCTTTGGAAGTGTCCAGTACACTTCCAAATAATTAATTCATAAAAGGTCACGGAACCCTTCTTCTATCTGGTCGGATCGAATACGGCGTTGTTTAACCTTTTCATTTGTCTAGGAACAGCTATAAAATTGTGAGTATTGTCTGCGGTATTGTGGTATTTGAACCAGATGGATAATGCCACAAAACTGAACAGAAATAATTAATTTTCCGAACTACTGCCAAATAACCATAAACACTGGGATATTGATATAGTAGGTATCTACATTTTCTACTAATTCTTATATTATAATCGCTTTTTCGGTCTGTTTTAATGGTACAGTGCATTACAATCTTGAAGCCGGCTCGTACCCTGCGCCCACTCGTTTTCTCAAAAGCTTATGAGCCAACCATTAGGAATTTGTCACACAAGATACGTGTACCTAGCAGAATAGAAGATAATGTATTTTATGTTAATTTTTATTATTACTGCGTATATAAAACATGTCGAATTTGGAAGCTTGTTTGTGTTTGTATGTGTTGTTGACCTGTCGGGTGCGATATTAAAAGGATTATTCAAGGTCACGCTAAAATGTGAATAATAATACTTATGACCTATCGGTAGCATCAATATTTAGAATACGGTTCTTATCAAGATTGATTCGAATACCTACCTACCTACCAGTGCTAAAGCTGGTTGTATTGCATCCAAAGCTAGTATTTCGGAGCTCAAGATCTGACATAGAACTCTTAAACAAAACTTAAATTATAAAATTTACTAAATTCCGATATTTCGTATGAATGTCGGTAGATTGCTCCCACCGTCGCCCTAAGACGGTAGTATAGGAGAATTTGGATAGCTTCAGGTGTGGCTCGGTGGCTCAGTGGTCAGAGCATTCCCCCTGTAAGGGAAAGATCGTGGGTTCGAGTCCCACCTGAGCATTCACTTCTTCCTATCTTAGTCGATTATAAATTTTACTAAAATTATAAATTTTAATAAAATCTACTTTACAGGAGTAATTGCCTTCTGAATGCCCAACCCTGATAACAAAGCCTGCGCCACATTGTTTGTCAATAAGCATGTTTACCGGTATGCAAGTGTTGTGACGTTGACTTTTATCACAAAGATCTTGGCCCATACACCCATTTTAACCTTTCATCGTTCCAAAATTAAACCGTTTATCGGCAGTCAAAATGACCTATTCTGTATTCAAATGCACGTCTCTTTTCCTAAAATCTAATGTCAGAAATAAATTGAGCAACAGTGCGCTGCAGTTACGAATCCTATGGGTTTGTATTTTTATTTATGCTGGGGTGGTGGAGTGTATGCGACCCCACCAAGATCTTTAGCGTTCAAGCTAATCTCACCAGAGGTCAGAAGGCAGTCGCTTAAATAAAAACCAGGTTAAGCCAAAACAACAGAAAGAGTAGGAGAGCTACCCTGGGCTACAAAGTGGAAAGTTAGGATGCTACCGGGACTATTGATGTGATGATAATGATAACTACCTACCTATGTATTTATTCTTACTGATACATTTTCGAACCGAATGTTGGTAATTAAAATTCAATTTAGTATGGAAGAGACTTGTTGACACCTTATTCTTCTAAAAACATTGGTTTAAAATTTATTATATTATAGGTTCAATGCACATTTTATTGCCCTTTGTTTAGATTGCACAGTGCAAACACGCCACATCGTTTTGCATTTGATATAATCGTCGAGTAAAAGACGCGGGTGGATAGCACCACAGTTGATACTGTATTTTGGAAATAAATAAATTATTATTCGCTCAGACAGATTTTTGGTACCGAAAACATGTTCGACAGAACCTTGAATTCGGTTTTTTTTAAATATGTAAGAATGCATGCACTTTTCTTATCCGTTAGTAAACCTGCCTGAATGAAGACTGAAGGTTGAAGGTGCCGGTTGAATTATCTACCTATAGCTACCTCGTGCGAAGGGTAGGATTTACGAAAATACTACTAATACATATTTACAGAAAAAATTGTAGTGCGCGCCTGGCCTTAATGTGGAGCATTTCATCTCTATGGTACCTACACCTGGTTCCCCGAACAATGTGGCTGAGTAAAAGGCATCGTGCATTTTTAAAAGGTTCAACTATAGCTCTGATTAGATGATGGAAGGGGTAAAAAAGATGTGCGCCAATATGACTTCACCTCTTTCCACGTGTAAAAAAGGTAGGCCAAAACGAATTCACTTCGTTGGTACCTACTTAACTTAAGGTGAAATCTTAAATATGAGAGTCAACCTTTTCTGAGCCCAATGATGATGAATCAAACCAATGATGCTATACCTCGAGACATAGGCCTTGCACTAGTTTAAGGCGCGCGACAAGTAAGGCCCTGGTGTGCCCGGATTGTTTTTTTAAATCTATGCTTGGTGAATTTGAGGTCGTCTACCGCCGCAGCACCCTGTGCTGTCCTCGAAAGACACTCAAGAAATGTGTACTGCGCTTATAGAATACATTTTGGTTCATAGAAATATGTTCTGTGGTATACAATGGTGGTCTTCAGCTGCGCAGCTAATATACATTGCAGGTGCATTCGTGCATTCGTAAAAGTGCAACACACAATGCAATATAAATTATATTATTTTTCAGATGCAAGACGACACTTTGCATTGAGCTAATCGATGATAAGTATCTGTTAATGAAGCATTGTGTTTTCCTTTTGCGTGACGGATGTGTGCATGTGTGTTGGCTTAGGAGAGATGTGTGGAATACTAATGTGTATGGGCAGAAGTCAATAGCCAGACTACGGTTACAAGTTACTGATGGACACTTTCTTCTAGGAAAACCTACCCTCTATTACTCTTATACAGGCAGAGAAAGATACTTATATTACTTAGAGATTTTGATACATGCCAGCCAGTTGAGGGTACTCTTGACCAGGGCCCTGATTCTACTATTATTTTTTTCATGTCTGAGCCACTGCGATACCTCAGACGCTGTAACCGATGTCATTTAACTTTAGACTTTACTGCTGTATTGTTAAAGTCTAAAATTTAATGACAATCTTATAGAGTGAATGAAAAATGTTATAAACTCTTTCTCTTTTCATTTTGGACTTCAACAATGTCTTTTGTTTCGGAATAATCTTATTTTAATTTCATATCTAATCATATATGTACCTATGATGACGTTTTGCATCAAAACATAAAGCTTAGATGCTGACGGAACGATTATCCAAGCGATATTGTTAATTTGACGACACTATTATTTAAGTGAAAATAATTACACAAGGACAACCACTAACTTCATGAAATTAATTTCATTATGCATATCACTAATTTTGTAATGTGAATCCAGCTTTACCCTTGCCTGCTATTCCTTAGATACGTTCTGGTCAGTAAGTTACTATTTAATACATAATGAATGTATGGGACTCCACACATAGTAAATGAGCAAGCTCTTATTGACATCAGTCTAGCTAGTACCACTAGTACTAACTCCCCAAAATAAGTTATAGATTTCGAGTGATGGTTGAACATCGATCACAATTTGAAGACGAACAAACAGAAATTCCAAACATGATATTAATGTCATTGATTTCGCTCCCAGAACACTAGGTTGGAATCAACCATTTATTGGTAAAATATTTATGTACAGTTCACATCGTTACAATTTATTTTAGACGGGGAAGTTTTTGATTCTTTCACCTACAGCGGTCTGGAACGGATTCAGATGAAATGAGGTACAGAGAGGCTACTTTTAGACACAGGAATAGTTTCCTGTGGCAGCAATTATATTTAACGAGGGTGTAGGCACAGGCAACATTGTAAAATTATTATAAATATGACTAACTGCAGTTAGTCATATTTATAATGATTTTACAATAAACAAAAAGACAGTTCAACTTTCTTTTTGTTTTTTGATCCTAATAAATTGTCATTCCATATTTTCGGCACAATGGCCGCAGTCAAATTTATTTATTGTCGAACTACCTACTGAAAAAGGGTTTCTCATTTTTAAGACACTTGTATCTAAATATGATATCTATCCTATTATTGGATCAGAACGTGTATCCTTTTTCCATTAGATACATCTACATTGAGTACGACAGATATTGGAAACCTATCATAAATTATTTTCTACGATGAGTATTAACATGATAGGGGATACAGTATCTATGAATATACAGTGGTGGACACATAATTAAAGACACTTGGAGGATATTAATTTGTCAAAGTTTACCTACCCTATATTTTTTTATTATAATGCAATAGGAGCTTGCAATTTTAATTAAATTACTCTATCGGTTATCTTGAAATGTTAGAAATGAAATAAACGGAACAAGGAAATCGTCTTCAAAATTTATTAAGTTTATATTTATTGTAGATAGTATGAACTAATACAAAGACTTGGCCAATTAAATAAAGACACACAAATTAGGTAACCATAAAAAAAAAAAATATTGTGAATATTAAGACGAACTTGACTTAAATTAGTTTTAGATATATAATAAGAACATAAAACTATGTTATTAATATTTTGTCGCATGTCCTTTAGCAGTAATGACAGCCTGACACCGCCTAGGCATTGAAGCGATCAAATTATTGCTGGTTTCAATCGAAATCTGCTCCCATGCCTCCTTAAATACCGTGTAAGTTGATGCACATTACTTGTACGTTTTTTTGCCACTATTTTCTTCACATAGGACCATAAGTTTTCGATTGGGTTAATATCAGGACTGTACGGTGGCCAATCTAAAATTGTTAGGTACTGATTGGCTCCTAAGGAATTCTTTGACCACAGCTGAAGTGTGTTTTGGATCGTTGTCATGTTGGAAAGTCCATATCACTGGCAAATTATCCTCGGCATAAAGTAACATGGTTTCTTCTAAAATATTCTTATATTGAAATTTATCTATGTTACCTTCTATTTTTTTTATAGGTCCCACACCGTAACCAGAAAAACATCCCCACACTTTAATATTACCTCCTCCATGTTTGGCTATTTTCTTTGTGTATTTTGGGTCCATTTCTTTTTTTGGAGGACGTCTCACGTAAACTTTTCCATCAGAATTAACCATATTAATTTTAGTTTCGTCAGAAAAAAGCACATATTTCCACTGTCGTTCTGTCCAGTGTGCATATTTTTTGGCAAATTGTAATCGCTCTGATATTTTCTTTCTTCAAAAGTGGGACCTTACGAGAAACTCTTCCAAATTCCAAGTCTGTCTCACATAATCGCATTGCTGTCTGCAAGAACGGTTAGAATAACCGTTCTTGCAGACACTCCTCTAGACCCCTCTGCACCAAATACTTCTAAGCAAATAACTTCTGAGCCTTTGAAAGGGTCTTTTTTAGCCAACAATGCTATTCTTGAGTCTTCTCACGGGGTTGTTTTTCTCGGTCTAGGTTTCCTAGGCACGTTTTCCGTAATATTAAACTTATTAAAATGCCGGATAGCATTCATAACCATATCTTTAGAGCATCGCAAGTGATCTGCAATTTTCCTGTACGACCAACCTTTGTCATGAAAATTGAGAATTATCTTTCTTGTAGAAGGATCGCAACTTTTGCTGTTTCCCATACTACGAGTATATTTAAATTTAAATTTTACAATAAAACTTAAAGCCAGCTTTAAATTGAGCTAGTTTTTGCGTGCAATTAAATGCTCCTTTTATTTTTATTTTAAATTTAGAACACAGAATACGTACTGTCTTTAATTTAATGGCCAGCGGCAAATGCATTGAAAAAGTTTGTGTTACATTTGAAAAAGGAATTAAGACTATTTACCTTTTATACTGTTCTCATTTTAAAAATACGACTTCAATTTATGTAGAATAATAATAAGAACAGAATTTATTCATATCTTGGGTATCTAAACATCATTTATTTTGATGTATGTGTTCAACATAAAGGGTGTCTTTAATTATGTGACCACCACTGTATATATTACAAATAAACCGCGGCTCCGCCTGCGCGGATGTTGGTTGTCGCGTAGTTTTTGAATCTTTTTGAAAGTCCAATAGGTATACCCTATGTTAATCACGATGTCTCGAAGAATGAAGCTGAAAGAATTTCTTAAATCGGCCCAGTCGTTTTGAGCCAATTCATTAGGTACTTATGACTTGGACATCCGCGGTCGTCGCCTTCAAGGTCGCTTCGTGGTATTTTGTCCACGTCAGGTTCACATCATGAACGTGTCGTCCACATAACACATAACAACGGTTGGGCAGCAACGACTGGGTGCTTCGCGGTGAGCTGCCGCGAAGCACCCAGTCGTATCCAATGTTACACGGAAGCGACCCCAAGAACGATCCCTGTGCAACACTGCACTAGAATGAAGCAGGAACTTGAGGAGAGAGGTTCTAATTCACTTTGATTTTAACGAGAACTAAATTATCATAAATTCCATCAAGACTGAACTTTTCAGTCTGAAACCGCTGAATTTGGATGAAATTTGGCTATCTGTATACATAGATAGACTAGAGCTTGGGAAAGTAGGTAGGTACGTGGGCGAAGTGGCAGGCAACAGCTAGTTTTCGATGTTCAACAGATCAATAGTTTATACTTAATACATATTATTTGCATAACTAGTCAAGAGTACCTACATCGCTATATGTGCCTATAGCACCTAAAGTATTTTAAACAATATACTACATGCTCATCGATTCGTTCTTAGAATACATACCTAAATAATATAGAGTAATTATAAAGATTTATAGACCGAGAGCCCGTGAACAAAAGAACATCGTCATTTTATAAAATCTGAATGTTTGTCAGTGTATGCTCCCAACACTGGTAAGAACTATGGCCCATTATGAAGCTTGGGTCACTACTCTTTCCTTTCGTTATTTACTTAGTTTGCGTGACTTTTGCGGAAGCGACTGCTGTCCAAAAAAGGAAAGTCTACGCCAGAGTCTTGTTCTCTTTCTCAAACCCATAACGGGTTTACATTTACGTACATGTTTCATCATTTTTTGGCACACGCATTAGGTAAATCGTATGATGCTAATTGGTGCACACTAGCGAGTTCCACGCTCGTCCGTTGACGGAGAACTTGGTTTGCGGTCTGTTAGATACCTAGCTATACGAGCTAATATCTTGACCCCAAACATCGTCAAATGAATTATATATGCGCATTACACATTTTATAGGTGTCTTTGTTTAGGATACCACGGGGTGCTTCGGCGATGGAGGAACTCAAACCCACCGATCATAGATTTATCAAAACCATTAAATAATCTGCGCGGGCCAGGAATTGTGATTTTAACTTTATACCTGGTACTTAACTATCAATGTATTGGCTGGTCTTAAAAAAATAATATAAATTTTGTAATCGTAATTCGGTCAAAATGCAAATGTACCTAAATGTTCAAGCAAGTAAAATTGTTTTCGTTGAAACTTACCCAAAATTCTGTACCATTTTTAACAATATTTTTCAGCAGAGACTCAAGTTTATGCTCGTGAACGGGTTCCAGGTACTCATATTTCAAGTTCTCCATGATAAAAAGGTGTCTTCTCGTAGGTAGGTACAATCCTTTGTATAACGCAGGTAGTACGCAGGTAGGAAGCACACTAAGTAGGTATGTTGTGCTTGGATTACTTAAACTGCGAAAAAAGAAATCCTTATTTTACATAAGTAGGTAATTACAAGTACTATATAAATATCCCTCACCCGAGGAGGGCCAGATTGAGAAAGATGGCCTTGGGTCGGCCGGGGTGCAAGGGATACCCTTTGTCAACTTCACCTTCGGCTTTGCCCTACGACCCACAGATGGCGATGACGCGTCCGAAATAACGTCTCCCTCCGGCTTCGGCGGGAGGGGTTTCTACATTTTTTTACTGAATACGATCAATGGTGTTCCTCGGGTGTACGGAGCCTACCAACGCTATTCCAAGTTCCTATCTACGCCTGCTAATAGACGGACGAGGTTTGGTGCAGGCTTTCCACTTGGGCTTGAGAGGTAAAACGGCAGTCGCCCACAAATAAAAAAGACGGATAAGGAGTGCCAAGGAGAAAGTCTTTGATGCAGCCGGGAACAACGCTACAACGATAATGATCACCGGTGTCCGTTAAGAGAGACCTCATATGATCAGCTGATCATACAAAGATGAAATGGGCTATCTAATCGTTGCCCTTACAGTCTGCAGAAGCAGGCTCAGCATGATAGCGCGTCGTGATTTCACGTGCGTCTCTGAGTAGAGGTGTTGGAGGAGTGGGGGGACACATCCCTAACAGCACAGTAGACAGTGTTGCCAGTTGATGGCTTGTATTCTCAGGGATTTCCTCACAAGGGCAGGTATACCTGGTTCAGTCTGTGACGGTTTTAGCTGGAGCCTGACATGCACACCTCATCGTCTCGCAGTTATTGTAGTTTACGTTTTCAATATAATGTGCAATATGTAATTCAGCAATGGACTGACTTAATCCGATCAAGCACTTTATCTGCCTACCTTTTTATATATTGAAGAATTACGCAATACTTCTGAGCACCAGGTGCACCCACATCACAGTTATTTTAGAACTATCTTTTTTTTTAACTACTTAAAAAGTGGGTAGGTAGCTGTTAAATATTCTTTCTTATTTTAGGTTGTCAGTTTATTAGGTATAGCACACATATATGATAATATTCTCTACAATAGTAAATAATTTCCGGTTTAATACTAAGAAAATAAATAATAGTTTAAAAATCTAAAAAATAGCTTTTTATAGAGAACCGAACTAAAAAAATTGTTTTTTTTTTAAATTAATTTTATCTACTCTGATATTATAATACAAAGATTATAAAATTGAAATCAAATCTCTTATGAAAAACATTACGCACAGGCTAAAAAAGTTTTAATACGATACAGGTCTTGTATACACCTATACAACCTCCATCTGGACTGAACCTCTATTTTAAGAAAAGAATCCGCCGATTCGGAAAAATATGAAACACGCATGCGCAATCGATGTTTGCGCCATGGCGCCAACATTTTACATTTAAATTAAACAAAGTTTGGTTTTGTTTGTAAAATAAATTAGTATGTGTATTTATAGAATGAGAGTAGATAAAGTAGTGTATGACACTGTACATAACTTGGTCTTATAACACTCGTGTGATAATATAAAAAAACTCGCCTACGGCTCGTTTTTTTAAAACACACTCGTGTTTTAAGAACCCTTATTATGCAACAGTATCATAAACTACTACAATTTAAGAGTAGAGTTAAAATTTGCAAACTGTCATTTATTCTTCTTCTTCTTTTTTTTCTTTGATGGCAATGTCTGTCATTTATTAAATAGTTAGTGTAAATAAAAAAATGTAGGTATTTTTTTTAAAGCGTGGTGTGCATGTTTTCAATAATAGTTATAAATGTCTTGTTGACAGATATGACTAGAGTAATTATCATTTTGGTAATATCTTAAAAAGCGGCTCACGCTAACATACAGGTGAAGCTTATAAACAGCGTATAAAAATATACCGACTTCAAAAACAAATAGGCACAAAAAGTGAACAATATTTTTAAGAAGATCGGTGCATAAAATACCTATGTTACCCGTGTATAAGAAACTTTAAATTCAATCTTAAAAAATACGATAGCAAGCAGCAATCGTGGTTGATTCGCTGACATTTTTAGAGGAGTTCTGTTGTCGATCTCCAAAACTTGCTACCAAATCTTTTTGAAATTTACATGGGACCATTTAGGAACAAAATTCCTTCGAAGTTCTAACATAAAAAAAAACATTTTTGGTATCGAATACCTTATGTTTATTAAACACTATCTTGGACAAATTTTATCTTTACTTAGACGCTTTAGGTAAATTTTTTTCATGCTCATATTCCTGGTAACCTATTGAAATATCGAATTTCTGTTATCCGAATCTTAAAACCCCGAAACGGTTGGTAGAACTTTTAAAAGACAGATGTAATGAATGACAACTTTCCATAATTCCGTTTTTTTATTTTCCAGATGAATCAATTTCCAGGTGTACTAAAACCAAATTTTCAAATAGTATTTTTTTGTTTCCCATATTGTCACAATCCAAACATAGTTATACCAGATTCTCAGAATATTTTTTGTTTCCCATCGTACCATTTTCCAAATAAACTATTATCAAATTTTCATAATCTTTTTATTTGGTTCCCATACAAATCGTGTTCCAGCTAAACTATATACAGGTATAGTAAAAATCAGTAAATATATACGATTCATTTAGGGTGTGTAACGGTTGATATAATAAGTAAAAATCTAACGTTCACTTAAGACATATTTTTACTTAGTATAATTTTGTTTAAATTATTGTTTTCCATGTCATGCATGAACAGTTTTGTATGCAGGTATAATCAATGAATCAGGAAAGCGAGCTCGTCAATACTGCGTACCACGTCCGACCCGCCTCGCCGTGGTACTTGCCTGCCCTACACTAGAGTGTTATTTAAGAACCGGAGGCGCGGAGGGAGGGCAAGCCGAAGCTGCGGAAGCGAGCATGGGTGCCCGAACTTTGTTACACAAGGGCGGGAGGACTGCATTTCCCGCAGCGCTGGAGAAGAGCATCACTAATGCTTGCCTGCTTGCCTGCATGCTTGCCTGCTTGCATGCATGCCTGCATGTCTGCATGCTTGCCGGTTTAATTGCCAGTTTGCCTGCATGCATGCTTGTTTGTTTACATGCATACATATATTTTTTAAGGCAACGTGTGTTTTGTTCAGTAGGTCTCCAGTTGTAGTTAGTAGACGCCATATGAGGTTTTGTTTTAGGTTTAAACATCTGGATATTGTTTGTCTGGATATTAATTAATTGCATTTCAGAAACTTGTGTTTTAAAAATTGGGCTTTCGTGCATATGGATTACGGTCATCTGGATTTTGCGCATTTAGATTTCGTGTGTCTGGAACTCGTTCGTCTGGATTATAAAACGTCGTACAAATGAATAAATGGGCAAATGAAATTCGGAGTTGCGATTATACCTATTGCAAATAAAACTTCAGAATTTGAAAAAACCGGGATTATGAAAAATTGGCCAAACGTTTTCTGGATTACGATATTTGGAATATTAAAATTCGGGATTAAGATAGGTAACCCATATTCCTTTATATAAGGATCCGTGCTTGGCCCTTGCTTGTTCAGCTTGATTTTGTACGTTTTGTCGGACAGCATCAGAAACTTACATGTGGAGCCTCCATGGTTGCTCAGGTATATTGATGACAATGCGTTGATGGAAGCGGACAGGAGCAGATTGATGCGACGTGTGAAAGCGTGGAAAGAGGCGCTTGAGAACAGCGTTCTGCAGCTAAATGTGGCGAAGACAGAAATAATACTTGGCGTTAAACACAGGATTGCATAGGTACTTTAGGATCTGTATTTCCAAGTGACTGGTGATATCGACTACGACGACAAGGCACGTATTGCCGCCATGTGAGCCTAGGTGCGGAAATTGACTGGCGTCACATGCTATCCTAAAATACCAGTCAGGTTGAAAGGGCAGGTTTAAGACGATCATTAGGAGGCCTATCCTTTTACACGGCTATAAGGCGTGCCCACCGTTGGGATGGGGTCGACTAAACCTAGTGGGGTTAAATTGGATTTAACCCCACTAAAAAACAAGTATGTGTATTCACCACTAAGAAAACACCTATTATTTATATTACAAGGTCAAGCTGGCTTCGAAGAAACTTGTGGTGCTTAACAAGGCGAAGCAGTACTTCACTGCGGGGCAACGACTCCTGTTTTATAAGGCACAGGTTCAGCCCCACATAGAGTACTGCTGTCACCTTTTTGCCGGAGTGCCAGCATAGCAGCTTGACTCCTTCGACTCGGTGCAAAGACGAGTTTTGAGGCTCATCGATGGTCCCATACTCGCAGGCTCAGCCTTCTCTAGTATACAATGGTGTGTGCTCAAATGAAATGCAAGGAGACTAAAATTGTGCGGACTGCATGTGCCGTATGAAAGGAACTTCATCCCACGCACGCTCCAGCTGTGGAATGAAGTCCCTGCTTCGGCTTTCGCAAGCGACTACAATTTGGGGTTCTTCAAGAAGGGTATTCGAAGGTTTCTACAGGGTCAGCAGCACGATTGTATTGCCCCTGGTGTTGCATATGTCCATAGGCCACGTTAACCACTTTCCACCAGGTGAGCCGTGTGCTTATCTGCCACCTCAGTGGAATAAGAAAAAACAAGCAGGAGTTGCGTGTCCCGGACATGAAAATGGTGCGGTGGATGTGCGGAGTCACGCGTAGAGATTGCGTGTGAAACTCTCGCATCCGTGGCAGCCTTCACTTCCGTGACATTACAGATAAAATGCAAGGGAGTCGCCTTCGCTGGTGTGGCCACGTCTTGTGGCAACAGTCAGGCTACGTGGGTAACTCATAATTTGAGGTCCTAAATATAAATGTCATTGATGATGATTTAGCGCGAACGTATGAAAATAGTGTATTTTAGACATAACGTTTTGGGCAACTCACAGAAGTGTAAGAAAATCCAAATATCCCAGGAGAGCTTTAAGTAAAATTCCTACAATTTATTGATGCAGGAATCATCAATCCATCACTCATCGTCATCACGAAAAATTTTTTGTATTGAAGATATTTAAGGTTTTGGCTGATAGGTTTGTGCCATGCCGTAATAAATATAAAAAAAAATGTCATTTGTTTTTTTGAATGTCATTTGTCTTGTCTGTCAGTGTCATAACCGCATGTCGCCTCAGACTTGATAGTCACCTGTTTTCTGAATATTATTTTAATTTATTTATTACGGAAATAATGTCTAACACTACTGAAACGGCTGTGAAAAATATTGGCAAAGTCCTTAACGATCCGTCGAGGCCCATGAAAGAGCGCTTCCGAGCCCTTTTCACTCTGAGAAACTTAGGCGGTGAGACTGCTATCGAGTGTATTAGCCAGTGTTTCGGAGATGAATCTGTGCTACTAAAGCATGAACTAGCATACTGCTTAGGACAGATGCAAGATACACGCGCAATTCCCGTCCTAAGGACGGTTTTAGAAGATAAAGATCAAGACCCTATAGTGCGCCACGAAGCTGGTAAGTTGTCTACTAAATTCTGTTTATACCTACTGTTGATCGATGGCACTTGGTGGTTATTAAATAAAATACTGTACAAAAGATTCCATAATATGTCACAATACATAAAAAAGAGAACTCGAATGTGTTGGTACATTAGGTAGCATGTTTAATGCAGTAAATATTGGTATTCTAATGTGTACTTTGCTTAAGAAGTGCGATGATAACCTTAATCCTATAAGATACAATTTCATAACACTAACACTTATTTTGTTAGTTTCTTATAGTTGTCTGCTTATTGTGCACCTTGTGAGTTATTTTACAACTAGACTGAGAGAGCCCATGAACAACAGAACTTGTTATTTTATAAAAGCTGAAAGTTTGTCAGCGCGTGCACATCTTTTTGTATATTCAATTGTTAAAGTTTCAACGGAGTTTTACCTTTCTTTCAAAGATTTTTTTTATAAATGCCTAGATTCCATTGAACATGTTTACATATTAACTGTGTAAAGATGCCTGACTGTAATTGAAATAAGTGCATTTAATTCAATTTAAACTGCTTCAGCATATTTAAGACTTGGTTTCACCAGTAAAATTCATTTAAGTGAACTGACTTTTTACATTAATGCATTTTAAATTGATTTGTACTCATTTTTAATCCATGAAGTTCAGGCTATATGGGATAACAGATGTTTATGTTTAATATTTTGTCTATTCTATTATTTGGCTTCTAAAATTCTCTTTTTCTAGTTCTCTTTAGACAAGAACCTCTCATTTCAATTTATCCGTATATTCCTCACAAGCTTACCTTATTGTCATTATATCTTTGTATCAAAGATATAATGAAAAAGTATCCCACTTGTTTTTTGTTTTTTTCCTAATGAAGTAGACACCAGTGTTGGGCAAATGCATGGAGGACAGAGTATGATTAAGTAGCGGAGATGCCACTGTCAAAATTCTCTTAAGAAAAACGTGTGACCAAGAGAGATGCGTGGGGCATGACGTCATACCTTGTCCCCTGTCTCCATCTAGTGCGTCATAGCGAAACTGAACAGAAACAAGGTCTTGTAATGTTTGTTGTAGTTTGGCACTACACAGAATTCTAGAATTATCTATAATAAGGCAAATATTTTTTACAAATAAGGCCATCTTTCGTATTATAGCAAAATCATTTAGGCCCCCTAAATGATTTGGCCTTAAACTGACAGATGGCCCAATTTATTTATTTTAATTTAGAATTTCAGTTAAATATACCATTTAATATATAAAATACCATTTTTGAAATTGCTAATGAATTCGGGTGAGACTATTCTGATGAAATTTTCATAAAATAGATTAAGATATTATTACAACTATTATGCATGTAAGACAAGGTTACTTATTTCTTCTCTACGCTAGATGGTTTTGTAAAGATATTAAAAAAAATAAAATATATAAATATGGAGCTGCTAATTTTATCGTTGGACCTTTGACCAAAAATGACAACCGAACGCAAGCATGTTTCACTAGAACTAGATGGTGACGTCACAGAGCAATTGAATCGTTTTGACGTATGGAAGGCTCGCGTCTTGATTGCCTTGCAACATCTCTGCTATCACTTTCTTCTCCATGGGCAAATGTCAATTGCAATTGAGAAATATTAAGCAATTAACAATCCCGATTGCTGTCTAAAAGATTGAAACAAATAAACCTGAGTGCTATCTAAAAGATTTAAGTAGGTTAGAGAGAGATTTTGTTGGATTGCCTATCGCTCCCACTTCTACTTTCAACACAATATTAAAAAAAATGTTAATCAAATAACATTTTTTCTGCTTATTCCAGGAGAGGCCTTAGGTGCTATTGGAGATCCAAATCTCCGTGAATTACTTGAAAAGTACCAGCATGATCCTGCTGTAGAAGTGGCAGAGACCTGTCAAATTGCCCTGCACAGGCTCAACTGGATCGCCAATGACAGTACTAAAGAGGAAAATCTGTCAAAAAGTTTATATTCATCAGTAGATCCCGCACCTCCAAGCAGTGAGAGTGATGTTGAGAAACTGAAACATATTCTAATGGATGATTCGGAGACATTATTTGATAGATATAGAGCAATGTTCAGTTTAAGAAATCTTAGTACCGCTGAAAGTATCAATGCTTTGGGTGAAGGTGGGTTATTCTCTGTTATTATACAATAGAATCTCTTCACCGCCTAAATCAGATTGGATTCGAATGCAAATGGGCCTGCTATACTATTCTCTTTGCTATTATCCAACCGTAATGTCTACTGCCTTGCATGTATTGCTTTTAATTCTCCTTTAGCTCTATAGATCCTACTGATAGTTTATTAAATATAAAACTGCTTTATTCCCAAATGTTAAAATGTTGAAGGTTTCCACCCACATGGGAATTAATGTGGAAACTTTTGAAGGTTTTTAGGTGTTTGTTACTCAAACACCCACAAATAGCTAAACAGATTTGGCTGATATTTGGCATAGTGGTAGAATATAATCTAAAATAATACACAGGCAAAGGCAATAATCCCTAGCATAGGTTCTCATGGGCAGCAGGAGCGTGATCAGAATTCTATGCAGACAAAGCCACATGCAACTGCTAGTTCTTCTTCATCCTAGCAGTAATCCCAGTCACAGCCAAAGCTTTCAACTTGGAGTCTGCTTTTACCAGTCCAACTTGGCCGAATATCGATATTTTCCGTGAAGCGACTACCATCTGACCGCCACAACCCAAAGGCGATATCGAAGCATTGCAGTTTGACCTGTTGTTGGATTTTTAAGGGGTCCAACTTCTGCCATAGATGTTCGCATGGCAACCGAGACCGACGGGTTAACGTGCTCTCCGAGGCATGACCAGACCAATGTAAATACCCACATTCATGCATCCAAATATTTGCATTGAGCGGGGATCGAACCCACGCCTCCTGCGTAGCGGCCGCGTTCACTACTTCTACGCAACGGAGGCTAGTTATACATATAAATATTTAGTTTATGTGTACTGGGTACAAAGTCAAGTATCAGTCAGGTTATTAATGTGCCTTTGTCTACTTGACTCCCTATTTACAGTAAACACGGGTAGAAGAGTTATGATTTCACAGAAATTGAAGTAGTCAGCTTGTGTTTTGAAAGGCATTCTGTAATATTCATTGTATAAAGATAATGTGAGGTATCAACTACCTATAAACGAGTACTTGTCGAGTCATAGAATATATACTACTCAGTGATTTGTTATGGCTTATGTTTCCTGCTATCCTGAGTTCAATTCCTGTATCTGGTTTTAGGCAACAGCAGGAACTGTTTCATTTTTAGAACCATTTTATGTATAACTAGAGAGCTCAAAGGTGGCTCTGTCCTATTGAAGCTAATTTGATACGAATTACACATACTTTCATAAAAGATATTTAACAGTGAAAGCCATACCAAAATCCTAGTACAGGTAAATATGTCGCCGCCAACTAGCTTAATCAGGCGTCCAATTGACTGCCTAGGCAGTTAACAAAACAGCGCCATTCAATTAACAGCCCGAATGGTGTCCAGCCATTTAATTTGACGGCTAGGCAAATAGCTTGGATCAATGACGTTTAACTACTTGCCTAGCCATTTAATTAAACAGTTAGAACTACTACTTGGTCGAGTTCAATGCCAAGAAGACGCAGGCATGTGCGTTTACAGCAAAGGTATCTTCTTTCCTTCCCCTTCCCACTCTTCAGAGCACGCCACTGCCACTGCAAGACAACCTCAATATCCTCGGTATGGATGTTCGCTGCAAACTGAACAACAAAAACTACATCGAGAGTATCATCATAGCAGCCTCGCGTAAACTCGGAGTCCTGAACAGAGTGAGACGGTTTTTCACGCCGGAGCAACGGTGTCTTCTTTACAAGACACAAATTCGTTCCTGCGTGGAGTACTGCTCACATCTCTGGGATGGATCCGCTAAGTACTTATTAGATGCTCTCGACAGGTTGCAGCGACGTGCGGTCCGCATTATCGGAAATCCTGAGGTCACGAGTACCCTCGAGTCTCTGCAGATGCGTAGAGATGTTGCTTCCTTGGCAGTTTTTTACCGTCTCTACCATGGTGAATGTTCTGAAGAGCTATTCCAATTAGTCCCACCCTCCCCCTTCCTATACAGGACGACACGTGCAGGACTTAGATGTCACCCCTATACGGTGCAGAATATTCCTTCAAGAACCAAGCGGTTCGGTGACTCTTTCCTTTGTCGCACCATTAAGACCTGGAATTCCTTGCCAGCTCACGTGTTTCCCTCTTCCTACAGTCCCGGGTCCTTTAAGCGGGGCGTGAAAAAGCATCTGATGAGGCCGTCAAGCTGAGTGCCACCATTGTTAACATGGCACGTGTATATAATGGTGGCCCTCTTTCTTGAGACTTTACCTTCAGCTTACCATCAGGCGAGGTAAAGTCAAATTGAAGTGTACTATTTATAAAAAAAAAAATAGTTATTTCTGCATAGTTATAACAAAAAGTCAAATCTGATTCCACAGCTATCACAATAAACCTATCACTAATTTTCTGTGAATACACCTCTGTCTACGCCCTCGGGGAATTTCAGGTGTAAGTATACATATGTATGTATCTATGTAATTTTCTATCTTATTTCGAGGTAGTGCCCCTTCTTACGATTGGCCTTAGCATAAGCCAGCCAGGTTATTAAACGATGTGATAAACGAGACAGGTGAATATCATTCAGGCAGTTAATTGAATGGCGCCGTTTAGTTAACTGCCTAAGCAGTTAATTAGACGGCTGATTAAGCTAGTTGGCGGCAACATATACATACATTTAATTTACCAGACGTTTCAAAAAGGTTAATTTCCGTATACAGTACAACAATTATGGAACACGAGAATTTAAAATTTAGCATATCAAAATCCGTTTTGCGGCTTACAAGAAGTTAGTAGAGTTGAATAAACAGAACCCGTAATAATGATTTTCTTTTATTTTATACTTTGTAATTATCCAACTTATCTTTAAATTTCAGGTTTCAAGGCCTCCAGCGCTCTGTTCCGCCATGAAGTAGCGTTTGTCTTCGGCCAGATGCAAGACGAGAGGAGCGTGCCTTTCCTAAAGTCAACGCTAGAGGACATCAGTGAGCATGAGATGGTCAGGCATGAGGCCGCTGAAGCCCTAGGATCTATTGCTACTAAGGAATGTACTGAAGTTTTACAAAGGTATTTTTTTATACAACTAATATGCCAGACAAACACACGGCCCATGTGATGGAAAGCGGTTACTGTGGCCTATGGATGTGTGCAACACCAGGGGAGTCACACTCGTGATGCCGACTCTGTAAACACAGAGTTTCTGTGCCGCCAGAAGACTCACAATAGCCTTTGGACTTCTCACTGACAGCACAAAATCTCTCCAGTGAGCTCAATCAATTAGCGTATTGCGGTCGACTGCTGGACATATTTTTTAATTTTATTCATAGCTTTATTTATCTACAGAACAGTAAATATATAATAGTAAAACAAAATATTTGAGTTGTTATCATTTTGTTTGTAGTTCCCGTGGGTAAAAGCCTCTTCCATCTCTTTCCATTTTTCCCTATCCTTAGCAATCTGCATCCAATCCTTTCCTGCTTTGCTTATTATATCATCGACCCATCACCTCCCAACATTTCTTTTGACATAGGCCTCTCCCAATGTGCGCCTATACTCCCGACCCACCGCCTTACGCATACGGTCCGTGCGACCGAAAGGAAGCTATTGCCAATCAACCCACTGGCAATATACAAAAAGTACATATTGTAGCTAAGTTAGGTTATCGAACTTTTTAGGGCCCCTAAGTACCTATAACGAGTGCAACAGATATTTGTATGGGAATCGAGACGACCGCGTAAGGTGCATTTTTTGACATTGGTTACATAAGTCACGAAAATCGACTATGCGGGCGAATCTGCGTGTAGCTGCTAATACTTAAGTATATAGAAGCTTTACTTTGGAACCTGAACGAGTGAATCTTAACTGTTCCAGGTATTTACAAGACCCCCGTCCCGTGGTGCGCGAGAGTTGTGAGGTGGCCCTGGACATGTCTGAGTATGAGAACAGCCCAGAGTTCCAATATGCTAACACGCTGCTCACCGTTCAAGCCTGATTACCTTTTAATTTTTATTTTTATTGCTAGAAATATTGACCAGTATGCCAGACGTAAGAACCGTTTTCAATCTACATTTTGAGAAATTGTACTTATTTGGTAAGTGATATCATTCAGTAATTTGCAAGCGATTTTTGAAGCATTTTTTTTTCTTTGAAAATTTATTTTATTTTACAAATAGTATTCTTTAAAAATATATAGGGACAGTCACAATACAGAACTTTGAAAAAAAATTATCTTGTATATTATTGATTTTGAAGCCAACATGAAAATGTTTTCGTAATAAGAATTTGGCAAATGAAATATCTATTATATTGGATATATTCTGACTGGTGTGATCTGAATGGTATTCAAATGGTTGAAACAAATTTTACAATTGAATATATCGTATTTAATATTAGTCTAATAAATAACACGTGATTCCAAACTGTCGTATTGGAATTTTTTATATTGATTATAAAAAATGTATTTATTGCAAAGTTCCAGTATTTCGTAAATAAAATTTTGTTAATTCTTTACTGTTTCAATACTCTCTGCAAATTCTATTTACGCAATATATATATCGCAAATTCCGTTTAGTAATAAAAGTTATTGTCGATTTTACAGTTATAACTTATATGTTAACATTGCTTTTAAAAATGTTGATACTGTGAGAAAATTATAGTGTCACATATTTTGAAAATATAATGTGAATATATAATCTCAGTGCAATGATTAGCGGTAGTGTTATATTAGTCATGCTAATTATTAAGATGGCTGTGAGTACGTTTTGTTTTGTTATTCTTTGGGTCAATCCCCTAGGGCTTCTCTTACCTTAAGGTAGGAATGTGTCGGGTTCAAGCTGCATCACTTCGGGTTCAAGTGACGGATGAAATGCATCATGTCATCCGTCGTCCAAGGGGTAGGTTTTATAATTTCATTAATCGAAGTTTGTGTCAAATTTTTGTCACAAAATAATTAATATTCTCTGCCGTGAATGATGCAATGAGCCAACTTTTTATGACTCTTGGTTACTCGATTTAACATGTCCTTAGTAACTTGGCTGCCTACGTTGCGGTAGCTCAGTTACTAAGCGCCTGCAAAATCCCCAAATAGATGAGTAAAAAGGAGATTTGGTGTGAAGTGTAAAAAAAGGTGCTATGGCACATATTTAGAGAGGCTTAGCTCCGTCAAAAAACTGAGGCTTAAATTGAATTAAATATGTTTCTGAGAATTGAATTCAGGATCTCTTTTTTAAGGAAAAACATTTCTTTTTTTGTACCACTCAGGTGGCAGATAAGCTCACCGCCCACCGGATGGAAAGTGGTTACCGTGGCCTATGGACGTGTGCGAAACCAGGAGCTTTACACTCGTGCTGCCGACCCTGTAAGCACGGAGTTTCTGTGCCGTCAGTGCAAAAGGCAAAGTAGGAAAAGCCTTTAGTCTTCTCACTGACAGTACAAAAACTCCAGTGAGCTCTGGCGTCTGTTCTGTAGGGTGGATGTACTTCCCCGGTCAGACTGCTCTATTTGACGGAAATACGTGGCCTACTTTTGTGATGGATGTCTCCATCTTAACCACCATTCGAACATACAGTAACAACCCGATTTACTTATCTGTTTTTTATAGGCATCAGATTTCTTGGAGTCCGAACGAACCTCATTTTTTAGCTTCGTCCGCGAGATCCCGTTGAGCGGAAACACTGTCGAATTGGTCGAACAACTTCAAGCTGCCGTCTTCCAAACTGCTGTGGTCGGCGATCGACGCGTGCGCCGGTACTTCGAACAGTATGACACACCATTCTTCGGAGACACTAGTACGACTTAGGGATCTATAGTAATAAACGGTTTTAGTCCTATATGTTTAGTTGTTTGACTTTTTGGTCCTTCGTATCGTTCTAAAACATTATGATTACTAGAAAAAGTTAGCGTATAGTTGAACTAATATTCAATCTTAGATTTACAACATATAGAATAATCTCTATCGACTTGTGCTCGACAACGCGATCTCACCGAATTTACGGCATTTGAAATTGAAATCTCACCGCAGATTCGTTGTCGAGTTCTTTCGATCGTTGTTATAGTATGTGCCTGCAGTATTACCCCAATAACTAGATTCGGGGACCGCTTGGTCCCCCCTCCTGAGGAGGGCCTGACCGAGAGGAATGGCCCTGGGTCAGCCGGGGTGCGAAGGATATATCGCGAGACAACCTCACCTTCGACCTAGCACAACGACCCACAGACGGCGTGCGGTTTAGTCGGTTCGAGTCCGACATAACCTCCCCCTCTGGCTCCGGAGGGAGGGGTATACGTGGGTATTTCCCGCACGTACAAAAAAATAAAAAACCTTAATAACTATAGAATCACTTTATCTTGTCTGCAATAGATAAATAAATAATACCTAGATATTAATAGAAATTGAGGAACAGGAACATGTAGGTACCTACCGGTTTCTAATAATATAAATGAAACAAATATTTTATACAAATATTTTTAATAAGTTGTTAGTAATAGTTATTGACTTTAACCATTACATTAGGAAGAAAAAAGCTAATAAAATTAAACGGTGTTATCAGTGATAAACTCTATACCTACAAGCGGCCTTTTTTACGGGCTCTTTTGGTAATAAGGGTTAAAGGGTTAAAATAATAGGGGTTAAAGTATGCAATTGCCGTTTCATTGTAATAGGTACTTCGAATTGACATAGAACCTTCATGGTTTGAGATTTTTGAGTGAAACTTTTTCCACATGGTTCCTATGTAGTTCTTCATTTAAAAATGTGCAACATTCGATTATCGACTTTCAGTTGTTTTTTTATTCAGCTTAGACAAGAAAGATGGATACTTCGAAAATTCGAGTGATTTTTGAATACGAGTTCCGACGCGGAACTAACGCGGCAGAAACAGCTCGCAATATCAATGTTGCGTTTGGAGAGGGGACTGCTAATGAACGCACCGTGCGATTTTGGTTTAAACGCTTTCGTGATGGAAACTTTGATTTGAAGAACGAACCACGAGGAAGGCCGTCCACACAGGTGAATAACAATGAATTGAAAGACATGGTGGAAGCCGATCCGAGCCAAACTACCCAGGAATTAGCTGCATGGTTTAACGTTACCTTACCAACAATATTGACTCATTTGCGTCAAATCAATAAAATAAAAAAATGTGAAAAATGGGTACCTCATGATTTGACTGATCTGCAGAAAGAAATGCGTGTTGAAACTTGTGTTGCCTTGTTGAATTGATACAGAAATGAAGGAATATTGGATCGATTGTGATGAAAAGTGGATTCTTTACGATAACCGTAAGCGAAAAATGCAATGGCTGACCCCAGGTGAAACGCCACAACAGTGTCCTAAAGCAAAGCTTACCAATAAAAAGGTAATGGTAACTGTTTGGTGGTCTCAGCATGGTGTTATTCACTATAGTTTTCTACGATCTGGTCAAGCAATAACGGCAGATGTCTACTGTGCCGAACTCCGAACAATAGTCGCGACTCGGCAGTAGCGACTGGCTGCCGCTACTCGGCACCACTGCTGTCCGGCGCTGCCGGATAGTCGCGATGGGACCCGAGCGGCGACTGCAAATCTACTCTACTAAAAATTCGTCATTTTCAACTGTAAAGTAGGAGCGGGCAGCGCTGCCAAGCTGTCATAAATTATAATTCCAATCTCAGCAGCCGCGGCTTGGCCGCGCCGACCGCCGCACCGCTTTGTATGGATTTGTATGCAATAGCTTCCGACGACGTGCGACCACGCACAGGACAGCCTCCAGTGCAAATATTTGTATGTATGAATATGGGTATCTGCATTGGTCTGGTCGTGCTTCGGAGAGCACGTTAAGCCGTGTCGGTCTCGGTTGCCATACGAACATCTATAGCAGTCGTTACGGGTAGTAGGAGCCCTCAAAATACAACAACTGGTCTAGTTGCAATGCTTTGATATCGCCTTTGGGTTGCGGGTTGTGAAGGACAGATGGCAGTCGCTTCAAAGAAAATGTCGAAGTTAAGCGAAATCCGCAGTTAGACTGGTAAAGCGGACCCGCCAAGAATATTTTAAATGGTGTATGAATTTACTAAGTTGAGATACGACAAGTTATAAAATAACAAAAGGTTCACACAAACAACATTTATATTAAATAAAACATTTCATATTAAGAATATACTGTACAGCCATTATCAGTAACGTACGTAGAACCAGTAATAGCTATAGCTTTATCACTCGCCAAAAACAGAACTAAATCAGCTACTTCTTCTGGCTCTGAAATCCTATTGAGAGCGGTTATTTTCTTAAACATTTCAATAGTGATTTCCGTTCCATTGTGAATTACACCACTATTCTCAAATATATCTGTCTTCACAGGACCAGGACTTACCGCATTTACACGAACACCTTTTGGTGCCAACTCTAAAGCAATAGATCTAGTGAAATGGTCTAGCCCAGCCTTCGATGTGTTATAAGAAAAACCAGCCTGAGCAAATATACGGACAGCAGCGATACTAGAAATGTTGATGATGTTACCTTTAGTCTTAATAAGATGGGGTACTGCAAGATTTGTTATAAGTACAGGTGCACGAAGATTTGTCGCCATTATTTTATCAAATACACTTAAAGCGTTTTCTTCCCCAATACTTGCCGCTCCACCAATTCCGGCATTATTTACTAGGACGTCTATTTGACCAAAGTGTTTCACCGTATCATTCACAAGTCTTTTGGCATCTTCGTCTTTACTGACATCTGCTCTTATGACTAAAGGATTTCCACATTTTTTGGCAACGTTGTTTAGTTTCTCTTGATTTCTTCCAACTAAGGCAACGTGAGCGCCTTCCTCTGCAAACTTAATAGCAATGGCAGCACCAATTCCAGAGCTAGCGCCAGTCACAAGAACCACTTTTCCTTGAAAGCTCATGTTGTTCTAAGTGATTAATTTATTATTGACTGACTGGACTCGCGAAAAACAATTCTCTTATGCAATATCTACTTATATTATTTTATCTAATCATAATATGTATGGCAATGGATACCGTTGTAACTGATAAAGTTGTATTATAAAACATTACTAGTTAATTATCGTTATTTATTTTTAATTTGGCTTTTAAAACGTTATCGTATAGGTATTTGATAACCTATTAGGATCTTTAACACCAAGTATTCACATCAATGAGAATTTCAGCATATTTCACCAAAACGGGAACACGAAGTGTTGTATGTGATAGAAGTGTAATGTATAATATATTAGGCCCTTACGTATGACATTGGCGTTTTGTACGGGAGGAATAAAAAGTCGATTTTTTTTGTAAAATATATTTAATTAATGCTTTAACTATGCACTTTTGCCATCTTATGGGTAGTTCATTGATCCCTTTACTATAAAAACCATGGGGGCGAGAATCAATAAACTCTTTGAAGGCGGTTTGGACTGCTGCATCGGAGTGGAATTTTTTTCCTTGTAAGAAGTTGTCCAAATTCCGGAAGAAATGGTAATCTGTTGGAGCAAGGTCCGGGGAGTACGGTGGATGTCGCAGACATTCCAATTGTAGCTCAGCTAACTTAGTGTTTGTTTGTTGTGCAGTGTGTGGTCTTGCGTTGTCGTGAAGCAGCAGTGGCCTAGAGCGATTGACCAATCTCGGTTGTTTAACAGCTAGTTCTTCCTTCATGGTTTGCAGTTGCTGACGATAGATATCTGCCGTAATCGTTTGGCCAGATTTAAGAAAGCTGTAGTGAACGACACCGGCGCTAGTCCATCAAACACTTACAAGTAACTTTTCTGAGTCAATTTTCGTTTAGGGCAGGATTTGGCTGGGTCTCCAGGGTTCAGCCATTGCGATGAGCGCTTTTGATTATCGTACAATATCCACTTTTCATCAGAAGTAATGATTCGATTTAAAATCCCTTCATTATTGTGTCGGTTGAGCAAAGTAACACAGCAGGCGACCCGTGTTTGCAAGTTCGATTCACTTAATTCATGAGGTACCCATCGTTCGAGTTTTTATACTTTCCCGATATGCTTCAAGTGGATTAATACAGTTTTGTCACTTACCCCGAAGCCTGCTGCTATCTCTGAAGTGCTTTGTGATGGATCCGCTTCAACAATAGCCTTTAATTCTTCGTTTTACACTTTGATCTCCGGCCGTCCACGGGGTTGATTCTTAAGGTCGAAACGTTGAAACCAAAAACGTACCGTGCTGTCTTTAGCGACACCAGCGCCGTACACATCATTAATTCTTCGAGCTGTTTCTGCAGCAGTGGTGCCACGGTAGAAGTCGTACTCGTAAATATACCGATATTTCATATTTTCCATTGCGCGGTAATAAGCGACGCCAAATAAAAAATAATGAGGAAAATAACAAATGAATGACTGTAGTCCAAAGAAAAAAAAGCAGCTAAATGAATTTATTAATTTGAATTTGGAATTCTTAACCAAAGAGGAGATATTTCAGATCAAATTGATCAGTACCACAAAACGCTAATTTCATACGTAAGGACCTAATATAATGTAATGTAGTGTAAGTATAATAAATAATCCACTTTCATTTAGGAAGCGGCCTATGTAAGATACTAGCCGGTTATATGCGGGGGCTTGTGACGGCCCTGAGGGGGGGTTCTCACGCTCTCCACCCAGCTCGCGATGATGGTCCGCTGCGCGGATGCGTGGGCGGCCAGCGATTCCTTCTTCGACCAGGTCATGCTGGTGAGGGAGACAGCAGAGTGGGCGCGGCGCAGCGAGCGAGAAAGACTCGCGGATATCGCTGCCCGCGTTCAAAGGCGGCTCGGGCGTCGGAGGGCGCAAACTGACCTCTGCCCCCCACGAGCGCGGGCCTGAAGGTGACGGGTGGAGCCACTCGTCACCCTAGCAGAAGCAGGCCACGGTGGCGGCGCGCATCGTGAGACGATGCGCCCCCCCCATACCCGGGGCGAGTCGGGGACCGCGTGGACCGCCCTCCCGAGGAGGGCCAGACCGAGAGGAATGGGTCAGCCGGGGTGCGAGGAATACATCACGAGACAACCACACATTCGGCCTAGCACGGCTCCGAGGGGGAGCGGGTGACGGGCCGGGGGGGGGGGGGGTTATCTGCGGGGATTTCCCGCATGTAAAAAAAAAACTAGCCGGTTATACGACCGGGTAGTTGGAGCCCTTAACAATCCAACAACTGGTGTAACTGTAATGCTTCGATATTGCTTTTGGGTTAGGGAGGTCAAAGTAAGATACTTGGCTTTTAAAACGTTATCGCATATTTGATAAGCTATTAGGATTTTTAAGACCAAGTATTCACTATCAGTGAGAATTTCAGCATATGTCACCAAAACGGGCAAATGAAGTGTTCTATGTTCTATGTGATAGAAGTGGTATAATAATTCCACTTTCATTTAGGAAGCGGCCTATGTAAGAAAGATACTTTAAACAATAATGTGCCCGCAATAAAGTAATGTAAAATGACATATGGGAATCTGCCGGAATTCCTTGACATTCATGGTTACTGCTCCGCTCACTTGGGTATTAGCTTGATGATATATAGCATATAACCTTCCTCGATATACGGACATATTCAATAAATGAATATGGTGAATGCAGATATAATATCTAATGCTAAAATGTGATTTGACAATTCCTACGAAAGTGAATTGGCAGCCACTTGAGTCTATTACGGAATTCAGTTTACCTACGTATAAATGAACAACATTTGCGGAAACCCAATATGCATATGCAAAAATGTTGAATACGCTCAATCTTTTCAAGTTGCTCCTCAGGGAGGTCACGATAGCTGACATCGTCATAATGGACAACTGGAAGAAGTACTTAGGCAATGTGCTTGTGAGGTAAATGGTTTATAACTGATTTCTTAAAGTTGGATACCCCAGAAGAGTGTATTGTATAAGTAGATAGATCCAGGATCTTAATATTTTCACGTATTGGTACGTGATGCAACGATCTTCATTTTTATAAAGTGAAGAAGTATAGAAATTTACACTGTAAGCATGGGCATCATACAATATTTATTTGTGTTATATTGGATTTGCAAGTGTGTAAGGTTTTTTGATTGATAACTAGAATGACCAAAATTGTTATTTCCTTCTACGAATTTTTAGTTTTTGATGGATAAAAACAAAATAGTGAAGAGAGACATACCTATTACTTGTCTTTTGTTTTTAATATATCTTAAACATATAGTTATTACAAAATGTAGTCCGTTACAGTTGTGACAGCTAGAGTAATAGAGTGACATGACGTCAGCGGAAACTGCGACAAACAAGTTACCCTTGTTTTTTTGGAATTCTCCGTTACATTTTCTTGTCCTGAATACCTAATTACTGGAATAAGGTAAACGACGGTAAGTTTGTAATAGTACGTTATTTCGTAAATTTTGTTTTTGACGCGACAAAAAATAAGCAATTCCAATGTCATTTACTTAAATTATACATTAGTATTTATTGAATATCTATAATTAAAACTGTCAAAAAATTAAGTACCAACATTTTGTCGCCTAAAGTAACAGAAATGCGATGCTCTAAATTCTAAGAGCATTTTCACACTCATCCGATATCCGAAATCGATGTCCGACGCCGATAGCCGACATCTGATAGCCGACACCTTGTGGTGTTTTCACATTTATCCGATAAAATCGGCCCGATACGGCCATTTACTCGAAAGCACAGACTAGTTAGGGATGCTAGAGATGAAAAAAAAAGAAAAATAGTGCAAGCAATTTTCGACCTTATTGACATGACATGCTATCCAGTTTATTTTTCTTATATTCGTGATCAGTGTCATCAAATAACGCGACACGTAACTAAGAAAATGTCGAAAATTGCTTTCCGTCGCTATTTTAGTCTTTTTGTGATCCGATACCGGGCCAGACAATGTGAAAGACAGACACATGTCTTATACATTTGACTTCCTCCGATATCGGATATCGGATGAGTGTGAAAACGCTCTAAGTCGGCTACGAACCAGTGCGGTGTATGTGTAAAGGAAGGGGTGGTAATTTGGAACCCTACTTTGTTTCTTAAGTATTTTAGCAAAACTATTTAACTAATCATTTCGAAAAATTACTTTATATACTAAAAAACTTATTAACTTTTATATTAGGAACGAATTAACGAAATAAAACCACTCATTAAGGGAAATAATTTGCTTTATTGAAAAATTGAAAAAAATGTGTTCGGAGCTTTGGTGCTGGTATTATGGAACCCGGGTTCCAAATTACAAGTATGGAATAAATTTATTTACAAAAATCACAAATATAATATTCTGCGTCGCATCCTGAGCATTCAATATGTGCCCACAACCCACATGATTGGCACTGAATCCAAGTTTCACCACGTCGATCGTTGGAGTAATTTTCAGAGCAAAAAATGCAACAAGCGTCATCTTCGTTTGTGGGCTGGGCATGTGCGGTAGCATTTTCTGACACTACAGTGTCACCTGAAGAAACTGATGATTGAGAATCCGATGATGTAGATTCCTGTCTGCTCGGAGGAGTTCTAGAAGAGTTTGCTGTTCTCTGCCTACCACTACGTCCACGAGCTCTTCCCCGGCCTCTTCCTCTCTGCGCTATAGACTTGATTGACTCCTCAAATTGCTGTTTATAGGGAGATCCGGTCAATAAAGTAGCGGCAGATGACTTGCGGCCTCTGTTAGATTTTTTATTCTTTGGTGTCGGTACCGGTAATATATCGTCAGGGAAAACAACAGGGTTGCTGATCACATGCTGGGAAGCTCGATTTGTCTGTCCACTAGCGCCTGGTCGAGGTTGTGCCTGTGGCATTTGAACAGCAACAGGCGTACTGGTAGACGGGAGATGAGGGTCATCATCAGTAGCTTGAGGAGTGGTCCCACTTGAGCTTGCTATGTAGTCGGCTTCAGTAAATACGTTTCTGTTCATCGGGTAAATACCAGTTACTCTGAACCCATTCACAGCAATAGTTTGGCACCTGAGATAAGCACGTCCCAGCAATTCAGCTATTTCGTATGGAGTCAACATCCGGCTGGTCACTGTGCACAAACCTTTGCAGAGTAGTTTTTGGAACATTATAAAGCTTGACCGCTTTTTTCAAACCCATTTTCTTTTCTCTTACTGCTTTTACAGCTTCAATCATATTATTCCTGGCCCAAGTTTTTCTTTTCGACTTCGGCTTTGGTGACAATTGAGTTCGAGGCATGACTGGAATCAGGAAAAAAGTGATGTTAATGCACTGCGGGTAATTTGGAACCCGGTTCCATATTACCCGCTCCTATGGGGTTCCAAATTCAAAACCTTACTGTGTTATGAAATAATTAAGAAAACTAAAACTCGTTAAAACAAACCTTAAAACTTACCTGTGACAATTTTAACTTATGCGTAAAGTACTTCCCTTAACACCCACTGTATTAGTTTTAGACTAAAATAAAAACTTGTGACAATATAAACGAATAAAAGAAAAAACGTTTGCCGGTGACATAAAATTTCAACTTTGAATTACAGGTTCAAACTTGATGCAAAACTGGCGCTAGTGGCAGTGAATACATTCTATGATACCAGTTCAACGTTATTGCATAGTTTTTTAACAGATGTCGCTGTCTGTTTCTGAGATATTAAGGGGTTCCAAATTAACAGCGGGTTCCAAATTACCACCCCTTCCTCTACTACATAGTTGGGAATACAAGGTCACCACTCGTAGTTCATAAGCTTACTAGGTAGAAGCCAAAGGTAAGTCCATTTTCAATGGTAATTTCTTGTGATTTTTAACAATTAATTGGACATAGAAAGAGTTATAAATAAGTATGGAATTCCTTTAAAATAGCAATAAATCGACTCACGAAATAGCAGTCAATTTATTCTGCGTTTGTCTTTTTAGGACAGGACGAAACGAGATTGGTGAAATGTGGGCGTTAGTTCACCTCTGCCTAAACCTCCGGGGATAAAGAAGTGATTATATGTATGTATGTAATGTTTCAATATACATATTAATTACTAGCTGATACTCGCGGCTTCACCCGCGTGAATATTGATCATCACGATTTTTGGTCACATCTTTGGTTCCAGGGTAACAAAACTTCATCAAGTTTAAGATTATATGGGTAATATGTCATTAATAGCCATAGTCAATAAGAAAAATCGACATTTAAACGTATGTTGGCTATTTTTTTGCTAACATTTTTTTACATCTGTACTGTACAGTACTTTCTCCCGAAATAGAAGCCATGATCTCATGAATTTAAAAACAAAGCCAAATTTTATCACGAATTAGGCACCAAATGAGATATTTACAAATAAATTCATATGAAAAATGAAGTTGAACTGAAACTTTATAATTTATACATTAAATTAGTGGCAAAATACCATATCACAAATTAGTTTTCAAACAGATATCATGTTCTTTTTTTAATTCTTAAAGTTGATAGAGCCTTAACCTGCCGAAATATAGGTTACCTTGGTAGTAATAGTAGCAGGTACTTATTACTAGTCACTTTTTGTTGAAGTTGCGTGACATTTGGCTTTATTGAAATGATTAATCAGTAGGTACTAATAGTGTAGCATTCTTTGAGACCTACGAGGGCAAAGTGCCATAACCTAGTTGCGACTTTTTACCTTTCCATATCAGAGCATCGCGCATCGTTAAATAAACGTGGGGGTTACATATGAGGAAAATTGCATGCGGCATCGTTAGTCTCGTGTCTAATAAACATGTTTGCAGACTTTGCCGGTTCGTTACGTCACGATGATTTAACCTGAAAACATAACGCGGTCACGAGCTTTGAGGTCTTATATGAAATGAACTGCACAGAGGGCTTTTGATTATAATTCAAGTCTCCAAAGCAATTCTCGTGGTTTTAAACGGGGTGTTATTTTTTTTTGCAATATATTCGTATGGATGTGTTATGTCTTTTACCTTTCACATCTGGATCACTGGATCGATTTTATGAAAATGAAGTGTTTTCTTAGTTCAGAAAATATACATTTTCACTATAAGTATACGCATTTCATTGGGTTGTGGAGGTGATGGCAGTCACTTTTCCGGCAAGCATCGAAGTTCAACCAAATCAGTAGTTAGCCTGAAAAAAGTGGACGGATGCGACTGAGATTAATCTCAGTCGCATCCGTCCACTTTTTTCATCTCATCTTCATCCTCGATGCCATTGCCATCGATTGCCATTGATGCATCATTCAATAATGATTTAGAATGAAACCTATGGGCTTTTTTCTATGCCTCTATTATCATTTCAGTGTCCGCTAGTCCCACTGTCAACCAGTAGTAACTACCGGGTCCTGATTCTGCTAAATGTTTTTTCATGACAAAATCACTATCGTAATACAGACACTGCAACAAATGCCATTTAAGTTTAGAGTTTACGATTATACTGTTGAAGTCTGAAATTAAATGGTAATCTTGTAGAGTAAACGAAAAATGTAATTACCTCTTTCTCATTTAATTTTGGACTTAAAACCGAGTCATAAAGTCTAAAATTTAATGACATTTTATACAGTGTCACTGGTATGACAGCGGTTTTGTTGTTATAAAGTTAGCAGAATCAGAGGCCAGTTCGTTTGCTGTTATAATTTACAGTAAAGTTAGTATACAATTGTACAATATAATCTATGGGTATATTGAACTAGCTCACCCGGCGAACTTCGTACCGCCAATATTTTTCCGCCTGCGTGGCGTCAGATCCCGTTCCCGCTGCACCCTCTATTATATTATACATGTATTATACATATAAACCTTCCTCTTGAATCACTCTATCCATTTAAAAAAACCTCATCAAAATCCGTTGCATAGTTTTAAAGATTTAAGCATACAAAGGGATATAGGGATAGAGGAAGCGACTTTGTTTTTTATACTATGTAGTGATGTATTATACATATTATAAACCTTCCTCTTGAATCACTCTATCCATTTAAAAAAAACTCATCAAAATCCGTTGCATAGGTTTAAAGATTTAAGCATACAAAGGGATATAGGGACAGAGAAAGCGACTTTGTTTTATACTATGTAGTGATAAGACACTTGTACTTTCTCACAGTATTTTATTTTTAACCTGACCGGTTTCTCATAGCACATGTGTAGCATTAGATGTTAATAGTATAGGTATAAACAATATTATTTAAGTAATCCATAGAATATATTTTTTTACCTGTGATTTAATGAATAGTCAAGGGTCAACATGAGATTAATATAATATGCACCATTCTTTCCTTTCACAATAGTCATTTATTATTTTAACAAGGCCCCGTTATCAGCGACAATCGTTGATCCAGTTATAGCTACGGCTTTATCACTCGCCAAAAATAAGACTAAATCTGCTACTTCTTCCGAGTCGGAAAACCTGCCAAAAGCAGTCACATTTTTCATCGCTTCCAAAGTAGCTGCCACTTCAATATCGGTGACACCCATATTTTCAATAATATCTGTCTTTACTGGACCAGGAGTCACAGTATTTACACGAACACCTTGTGGCGCCAACTCCAAAGCAATAGATCTGGAGAAATGGTCTAGGCCAGCCTTCGATGTGTTATACGTAAAACTTGTCATAGGAAATGGACGGAGAGCAGCAATGCTAGAAATGTTGATGATGTTACCTTTGGTTTTAATAAGATAGGGTACGGCGACCTTCGTTATGACCACAGGTGCGCGGAGATTCGTAGCTATTGTTCGATCAAAGGCTTCTAAAGCATCTTCTTTATGAATACCTGTAAAATTTGCAATTCCAGCGTTGTTTATTAGAACATCTAACTGACCAAAGTGTTTGACTGTGTCGTTCACGAGTCTTCTAGCATCTTCATCTTTACTGACGTCAGCTGTTATGACCAAGTGTTTTCTACATTTCTTGGCAACGTTATTCAGTCTTTCTTGGTTTCTTCCAACTAGTGGCGGCTCCAATGCCAGAACTAGCGCCAGTCACAAGAACGACTTTTCTTTGAAAACTCATATTGTTCTCCGTCACTTATTTACTCTTGATTGATAGAACGCAACTAAACAATATAAAACGCGATCAGGTAGTATATTTATATCATCTTGCATTGAGGCAAGGTCAATTGGTAAGTAACTAATAACGAAGGATGATTGGCTCTTTATTTGAAACAAGCAGTGCCCGGGGAGCGCGCCCTCCGTTCCGCGTTAGAAATATTTTTGTCGAGGCCCGTTTGTTCCGCGTAATACTTCAGTTTAAAAGTTCGGGATAAATAAAAATTATGATGATGAAGATTTTTTTAATTTGGGTTTTTTTTATTGTTTTCTTGTTTTTTTTTTTACTGTTTTTGTTGGTATTTTTATTACTTTGTAGACGTATATATCGTATCGGATAGATACTGCCTATATCGGCACCTAATGGCCGGGGCGGCGCGCACCGCACGTTTTTTTTGCTAATATCTTTGAAGCTATTTGTTTAAACTGTATAGAGTAAAGGTCACAAATATTATACATTAAATTTCTGTTCTTACAAACATATTTATAAAGATACAGATTAATACCGGCTAAATCAGCTTCACAAAATTAATTATTTTTAATTTACAATTTTAACAGTAAAATCAGTTATTGTTAGTTATCTCCGTCCCCCATAAGTGCGGGCCTGGAGGTGACAGGGGGAGCCGCCTGTCACCCCAGCAGAAGCAGGACACGGCGGCGTCGCGCGTTCCCAATATACCGGGGACGAGTTGGGGATCGAGAGAGATGGCCCTGGGTCAGCCCGGGTGCGAGGGATATGCTCCATAGCTACCTCAGTTTTGGCCTTGCCTCACAGACGGCGTGCGGCTTAGTCGGTTCGAGTCTGACATATCCTCCACCTCCGGCGCCGGCGGGGGTGGTATCTGTGGGGATATCCCGTACGTTAAAACAATATCTTGGTTTTTCTGGTTTTCAAGCTTACACTCTCCAGTGTACACTGCCATTCCTCCAATCTGCTCTGTATCTTAAGTCCATCTTCACCAACGAGGACAATATCGTCAACAAACAGCATACACCAGGGGCTCTCCACTGTATTTCCGATGTCAAGGCATCCATTATCAACAGGAAGAGATAGGGGCTTACCGCCGAGCCCTGATGTTAGCCTACCGCCACATTGAACCCGTCGGTGTTGCCAGCAGCAGATCGTACATAAATTCTCGATCGTCAGTACATCGGACAGATCAACTCTATGTACTTCCGCTTTCACTTTCTAGGTACCCGGTCATATGCCACCTCGAGATCCACAAGCACCGTGTGTTTTTGTGCGCACGCCTACAGTTTCGCACAGTTGGCGAAGACAAAAAATGTCGTCTGTGGTCCCGTAGCCAGACAAAAACCCGAACTGGTTTTGGGTAACCAGGCTTTCCTCTCGTACACGCTACTCTATCACTTTCTCCTAAACTTACCATACTGTGTGACATGAGCTTTATTCCCCGATAGTTGTCTTGCATGTCATCCTTATTTTTAAGTTTTAGTGACTAAATAGGTGATACCAAAATATTATATGTCACCTATAAAATTTTGTAGTATTATTAATGGAATCAGCTTGGCTTAAAAGTATTCAGTGGGTCAGAAGGGAGGTTCGGGAGCAGGGAAACGATCCCGAGCCTGAAGAAATAATGTTTGGGAAACACTGATCTAACGGGTTTCTGAGTTAAAGGTTGTCTATTAAAACCTTGGACGTGTGTCTGTGTCCGAAGGCAGAAAAAATAAATGTTGCTTTACACAGAAGCAGCATAAGAACGCCATTTTCAGTTAGGAAACAGTCTATTATTAACTTAGAAAACCGCGATGCGACGACGATGATTATAATATGAATACTCTATTAGGAATGGAGTATATATGATGGTTGTTGGTAGTGTTTATTTATCTTTAAGGTGAAGAAGTTTGTCTTGTAACTTTGATAGTAAAACAGAGCGCGATGTTCGTTATTCTTGGTCAGTTCTAATTGTTTAAGAAGTTACTAGATATTTGAATACATTTGATAATTATTTTTTCATCTCTTTTGAGCGTAATAACAACTGAATCTTATATAGAATTAAAATATTTGAACATTTTAAATTAGATTATTGATATTTTAGTTTACTTAGTCGAATGAACATACAAGTTTGTTACTTTGAAATTATAAGTCAACAATATACTCGTAAGTAATATTCGTCCTATAAGGATTAATTTGTTTTCTAATGTTTATATATTTAGAAATTTCAAATTGTCCATTAACCATCTTTGATGACTACATGTTCTGTGATTTCGGCTGTCTCTCTAGTCCAACACCCATGGTGTTAGATGGTGCACCAGTACCAGCCTGCTTCAATTTCCGCCACCTCCTCTCTCTCTCTTATCCAGGCGGATGGGGAAATTGATCGAGCAGTGAAGCACAGAATAGATGCAGGGTGGATGAAATGGCGGCAGGTCAAGGCCACATTATGTGATCTCTAATTTCCCCTTAAGCTTAAGAGGAAAGTCCATGATTATACCTACCATATTGTACGGAACGTCATGTTTGGCCTTGAATGCGACGAATGAAGGACAACTACATGTGGCGGAGATGCGAATGTTTGGATGGATGTGTGGTGTGACGAGAAAGGACAGAATAAGGAATGACTATATTAGAGGAAGTCGAGAAGCGAGTGACTGTCGTGGTGTGGACATTATGAGAAGAGAGAAAAGCAATCTTGTAAGGAAGGTTCATAGTAAGAATGCAAAAGGGCTTTAGGAGCAAAGGGAAGCCCAATAAAAGATGGATGGATTGCTTGTAAGATGATATGGCAAAGAAGGGAGTAAATGAGGAAATGACATCTGACAGGAATTTATAGAGAAGAATGACATGTTGCGCCGACCCCAAATAATTGGGACCAGGGTTAGTAGATGATGACGACTGACTACATGTAGAAATGACACCAATTTTGTAGTTTAGGTCGTTTGGTAGGACATATAAATGAATTTGCAGGTAAATAACTAGTTTACCCTGAGTACGAATTTTCATACGTACGATTGCACATTTTCACGATTTCTAGAATCGGCCGATGATCGATATTCGACCACTTTCAATATATCGTTCTATCGTCTCGCATCAACGTTACACTGCATATAGTGCACATATTGTAATTAAACAGACTTTACATTTAATTTTGATACATATAACGCCAAATATAATCAGAGGAAATATTAGACTTAGTCTGCTATTTCCTCTGATTACAAAATTCTGACGATTATTCGCGACAAATGGAAGGAACACTAAAACTACAAATAGATTGTCACACAGACACTCACAGTTTATTTGAACTCGTTTAACTTTTAAACATTCCTCATATTATGCATCATTCAATAATTTATTAATACTATTACAATTTCTTTTCATTACTTTATTTCTTTACTTTCTTAATCAATGCATCAAGCCATAGGCCCATTGTCAATCTGCCCCACTGATTGGTCCTCAGAGGCAGTGTATAAAACTTAAATTTGTGTACTTCACTCATTACATCGATAACTAGTATAATCAATGTAATCGACTTTGCGTCTCATAACTTAGTGTTGTGTAATAACTGATTCAGCATGCACCAGGTTAGGTTAGGTTGGAGAATAGGTACTTTCTTAGTAATAAAATAATAACTTGATACAAATATTAACAGGTCGTTTATTTGATTTGATTGATGAGATATGGTGTTGCGGTAGTGAACTCGGCCACTACACAGAAGAAGCAGATTCGATCCCCGCTCAGCGCAAATATTTGTATGCATGAATATGTCATGAGTATTTGCATTGGTCTGTTCGTGCCTCGGAAAGCACGTTAAGCCGTCGGTCCCGGTTGCTATACGAACACCTATGGCAGTCGTTACGAGTATTTGGAGCCCTAAAAAGTTCAACAGCTGGTCTAACTGCAATGCTTTGATATCGCTCTTGGGTTGTGAAGGTCAGGTTCGGACGGCAAATATCGATTTTTACCCAAATCCGTAGTAACACTGGAAAAAGGATTGCAGACTTCGAGGTGAAAGCTTCGAACGTGACAGATTAACGCTAGAATGAAGAGGATGAAGAGATGCCGTTGTTCATGCATCATTCATAAGATTGAAACTTTAGGGCTTTTTTCTATTCCTCTATTAAAATTCATTTCAGTGTCCGCTAGTTCCACTGTCAACCAGTAGGGTTCAGTACCTACTCCATTTATGCCTATAGGTACTTTCTCACAAGAGGCATAATCAACGCAATCAAATCAATCAGGTCTGAGACCTGGTTTCCATATACCTACTTACGGTGAATGCACTTTACTTACTGTTTCTAGGCCAAGAATTTGATTCTGCTTCCACTCTGTAGTACGTATGGTCAAAGAATCTATCTATTTATCAAAAAAATTACTAAATAGTTTGCTGTTATAATTTATTATAAAATAATTATACACTTGTACAATAATATAATCTAATAGGAATACTATAAGTACATTTCTACAGTATTTTATTTTTTAACCTGACCGGGTTCGCCATTAGCCATGCTAAACCTAAACTGAATGTGGGCAAGGTACATTTTGTGGGGCCCTTTTTTAAACGAATCCACACTCCTCCCTGATCTCGGTGGGTCCACCCCCACCTTGAGGGGATTCGGACTCGAACCCGCGGAGGTGAGATTGGCAGACACGTGTATTGTATCTCGCATACCGCCCGACTCAGGGCATTAAACTTAGAGACTGATCACACGCGATTTCTGTGCGTACCGTCTATGTTATTCTTTTAGTCTAATCCCAGGGCGGGTGCGGCCCGCGCTCATGGAGGATGGAGGTCGTTCTGCTACACCCGACGCTTAAGTCGCCTCCACTCGTCCCGAGCCATGCAAGCCACCAGTTTTCTCCGGTCCTGCTTACCGCCTTCTCCTTGAACATTACTTGCTCGCACGCAGAGCACGCAGCAGCTGCACGTGCCTGGCCTTCAGGGTCTCCACCCATATGGTGAACCTATATAGTGCCATGGACCGCACGATTCCCGCGCAGTCTCCGTATCGTGTTAAAATCAAAATCACAATTAGTTTAATTAAAATTACAATTAACATCATCATCTATTTTATCTTTTATCTTTATTTCCTGTTGAAACAAAAGTGACTAAATCAAATCAAATCAAATCATTTATTATTTTGCAGAAAACACTGTTACAATGATGTTATCAATATAAATTGGTTTCAAGTGTTCCGACCTTAGAATAGGCATGCAAAATTTCTAAGAGTGGGATACAAATTGTGTTATGTCATAGTCAAATAAATACATTGTCAATAATAATGGTTAAAAATTAATATGTCAAAAGAAATAAATGGATGATATTGTAATTACATTAGACGGTCATTTAGATAATCTTTTATATTGTAGTAACACTTATCTACTAGAAAAAAAATTCAGCTTATTTTTAAATAAATTTATATTTTGTACTTTTATTTCTTTAGGCAGTTTATTGTATAGCACAGAGGCCATATGGAATACGCTTTTGTGCATTAAAGCTGTATTGGTCTTACGTATGCACAATCGATACATATCTCGCTGCGATCTGTTACTTTTTTGTGATGCTAACTCATATAAGTTGGGATTTTGCCTAACGAAAAGTGTCACTTCATAGATATACAAGCTTGTAAGAGTCAAAATTTTATGCTTTACAAATAGTGGCCTACAGCTTTCAGTCGTCTGCAGCCCAAACATAGCTCTTATACACCGTTTCTGAGCCTTAAATACAAAGTCTATATCAGTGGAGTTTCCCCAATAAATTATGCCATACCTCAGTACTGAGACTACAAGGCCGTGATATGCCGTCAGCAATGTATTTAAATTTACGTCCTGGGCCAATTCATGAAGCGCGTAGACGGATTTACTATTTTTTGCATAGTTGTTGTATGTGCGGTTTCCATGTTAATTTATTATCTATATAATATGGATACCAAGGAATTTTGTTGACTGTACTGCAACAACTGGCTCGCTTTTGTAATTAACCTCAGGTACCAAAGTAGATTCACGTTGGCTAAAGTGCATTAACTGAGTCTTTTCAATGTTAGCCTTCAAATTATTAGCATCCAACCACTCGACAATGGCGGTCAATGTAGTATTAATACTAATGTAGACTACTGTATGGGCCGTTCGTGGTGCGCCTTGCTTTAACGCCATATTCGCGATTTTTTTGTACCACTTATTAAGGTGGCAGTGGCAGACATGCACATGACCCACCTGATGAACATTGGTATACCGTGGCTTATGCAAGTGTGCTAGATCAGGAGAGTCAGACTTGTGCTGGCGACCCTGTAAGAACAGAGAGTTTAGAGAACAGAGAGGAATAAGCAGGACAAGCTTTTGGTCTCTCTGACAGTACAAATACTCTCCAGTGAGCTCTGTCTACGTTACTTTCGCTCACCACCGAAAACTCATCAACGTTGGCTATGGTGCGAGGCCCTAAGTTCCGCGAGGCCGTGGGCGGTGGCTCAATCCGCCTATAGTCTCCGCCGCCTCTGAGCATATGTGTAGCAAGTTAAATCAAGTAGGTATAAAAATATTATCTAAGTCATACACGGTATATTTATTTATATTTGAAATTTAATGAATAGAGTCAAAAGTCAACATGAGATTTATATAATGATGTGCACCATTCTTTCCTTGTACAATAGCCGTTTATTATTTAAACAAGGACCCGTTATCAGTGACAAACGTAGACCCAGTAATGCCTACAGCTTTATCACTCGCTAAAAATAAGACTAAATCTGCTATTTCTTCTGACTCGGAGATCCTGTTGAGAGTAGTCATATTTTTCATCGCTTCCAAAGCAGCTGCCATTTCAATATCGGTTGCGCCTACAGTCTCAATAATATCTGTTTTTACTGGGCCAGGATTCACAGTATTTACACGAACACCTTGTGGCGCCAACTCCAAAGCAATAGACCTGGAGAAATGGTCTAGCCCAGCCTTCGATGTGTTATACGTAAAACTTGCTATAGGAAATGCACGGAGAGCAGCAATGCTAGAAATATTGATGATGTTACCTTTGGTTTTAATAAGATGGGGTACGGCAACGTGTGTTATGACCACAGGTGCACGGAGATTCGTAGCTATTGTTCGATCAAAGGCTTCTAAAGCGTCTTCTTTCTGAATACCTGTAAAATTAAAAATTCCAGCGTTGTTTATTAGAACATCTAACTGACCAAAGTGTTTGACTGTATCGTTCACGAGTCTTCTAGCATCTTCGTCTTTACTGACGTCAGCTTTTATGACTAAGGGTTTTCCACATTTCTTGGCAACATTTTGCATTTTTTCTTGGTTTCTTCCAACTAAGGCAACGTGAGCGGCTTCCTTCGCAAACTTAACAGCAATAGCAGCACCAATTCCAGAGCTAGCGCCAGTCACAAGAACCACTTTGCCTTGAAAACTCATGTTGCTCTCCGTCACCCACTCATTCCTGATTGACAGAACGCAACTATTCAATATAAAACGGAATGAAGTACTAAAAACATCAATATCTTGCCTCAATACGTAAATTGATAAAGTTACTACTAACGACGGATGATTGGCTCTTTATTTGAACTTTGAACCATTATCATATTATAGACTAGCTGTGCCCGCGACATCGTTCGCGTGGATGACGAAACTTATCAATGAGTTTTTTTGTGTAAAGTGCTATTTGTGTAGAACATTATCTATCGAGTATACCGGTATTAATACTTCTGTCCCGGCGCGGGCCCTTTGTGGCGAATTACAACAGAGAATCAATTGTGTCTCATTAGCGGTGATTAAGAGGGTATATCTTTGCTTGCGGCATTGCTCGCGTTCTGTTAGTTTTTTGTTGTAGATTTCTACTTTAGTACCTGTTTAGCAGGATAACCGATAGCGAAGCTGACTTTCATTATCTGTCGTTACCATCATCACAAAAATAATGGTAACGACAGATAGTCACCGTACGACATCAATTGAGAGCTTATATGAACATAAAGGTTCCTTGGACTGCTCACACCGGAAAGAGCGACGTAAAGCTGATCATGTGAAAAGCAACTCACGCTAAGATCGACGCCAGCAAAGCCTAAAGTCTAACCTTGTGCCTTATTATTGTCATGGCGAAATGGGAAATTGTTCGAAATCAAGGGAATTATAGGACCACCTGGCACCACCAACCGGTGAAAATTATTATTTGCGGTTGGTACAGTAATCGGGTCGAACCGCAAAATTAAGTTTGTTTTTATTTTATTTACTTTTCCGGGATAAAAAGTACCTACGTGTGGTGCCAGGATATTAAAGAATAATTATACAAGTTATACAAGTTTCATCGTAATTTAGTGGTAATTTTTCCGTGATACCTGAACAAACATGTCTGTATGTTTGACACATAAAGACAAATATTTTTTTAATCATATTTTTAGATTCGGTGGCGCCATTTATTTTTTTGATATTTTCAATGTACAGAATTTTCACTTCTACAGATTTATTATAAGTATCGATAATCTAATGGGTACCCTAAGTCCAAGGTTTTGATAACTATCAGTGAGTATTACGAAATACTAGCAATATTATAGTACCAAAGACGGAAAACATAATATTGTGTTAGATAGAAGCAGCATAAAAACTTCACTTTCAGTTAGGGAGCGGTCTGTAATTGACAAAGGACATCGCGATGCGATAACTCGCGATGATGATTATGATTACTGACTAAAGAGTTGAGTATGTATGGTAGTTTTGGTAGTATTTATTTACCTTTAAAGTAAAGAAGTTTGTCTTGTAACTTTGGTAAAACAGAACGGGATTTTTGGTAATAAACGATCATCTGCCGATTCTAGCATCGGCAGATGATCGTTTGTCGACCACTATCAATATACTGCACATAGTGCACATATTGTAATTGAACAGACTTTCCATTCGATAAATCGGCATTGTGAAAGAGAAAGTACGTTATATATATTATGGTGATACATACAACGCCAAATATAAGGCTAAGTTTGCTATTTTCTCTGACTACATTATTCTCTCTCTCTACTTTCTCTTGATGATTCGCGACAAATGGAAGGAACACTAAAACTACAAATAGATTATCATACAGTCACAAACAGATTATTTGATGCATCATTCAATAATTTATTATTATTTGTTACACTTTCTTTTCATTGCTTTATTTCTTACTTACTCAATCATTGCACCACGCCATAACATTTGTATATTCCACTCATTACATCGATAACTAGCATAATTAACGTAATCGACTTCGGGTCATTCGGGACATTGTGGCATTTCTACATACTTACGGTACACTTGATTACTTACCTATAGTTCTAAAAATGCCGAATAATTGATTCTGCATGCACCAGATTAGGTTTGGTTGGAGTATAGGTACTCTCTTATTAATAAATCATTAAACTTTTATGTTTGATAAACACATCACAGGTTGTTTATTAATAAAAGATGATGATGATGATGACGAAAGTTATAAATGCAAAGTTATTAGTAAAACTACTTTTATTGTATTAGGATTGTGAAAATTCAACTATTTATTAAATACGATGTACATGATACTTTCCTTTTAAAATACCGTTTAAGATACGCCTTTTAATAACGCTCCATTATCAGTGACAAATGTAGAACCAGTTATGGCAACGGCTTTATCGCTCGCCAAAAATAAGACTAAGTCTGCTACTTCTTCTGATTCCGAAATTCTGCCGAGAGTAGTAATATTTTTCATCAATTCAAAAGTGGCTTCCACTTGAGTACCGGTTGCACCCATATTTTCTATTATATCTGTCCTTACAGGACCAGGATTAACAGTATTAACACGAACACCTTGTGGCGCCAACTCCAAAGCAATAGATCTGGAGAAATGGTCTAACCCAGCCTTCGATGCGTTATACGTAAAACTTGCCATAGGAAAAACACGGAGAGCAGCAATGCTAGAAATGTTGATGATGTTACCTTTAGTTTTAATAAGATGGGGTACTGCAAGGTTTGTTATAACCACCGGTGCACGAAGATTCGTTGCCATCACTTGATCGAAGACTTTAATAGCATGCTCTTGCTCAATATTTGCAGTACCACCAATTCCGGCGTTATTTATAAGAACATCCAGCTGGCCAAAGTGTTTGACTGTATCGTTTACGAGCCTTTTAGCATCTTCGTCTTTACTGACGTCAGCTGTTATGATTAAGGGATTTCCGCACTTCTTGCCAACGTTGTTCAGTTTTTCTTGGTTTCTTCCAACCAAGGCAACTTGAGCCCCTTCCTCCGCAAACTTGATAGCAATGGCGGCTCCAATTCCAGAGCTAGCGCCAGTCACAAGAACCACTTTTCCTTTAAAACTCATTTTTATTACAATATTGTTCACAGTCAAGCAATTGTTACTGACTGATAGTATTTATGAAACTCAATAATCTAATATGTGATTCTATTAGATAATAAAATAATATATCTAATAAAAGTTCGTTTATCTGATTAAGGTAACTGATAAAATATAAACACAACTTATATAACTTGATTCTAGTAGTGTACTGAAAGTGGTCACATTGATTTGACCTTGAAATTAATGTTATATCATATTTGATGACTCGTCAGCATTCAAAGTAGTAGGACATGTAAAAAACTGTGGTAGTAAGTACCTACCCGGAAGCTCTTTGGAAGAAATAACCTTTTGATATTCGTTATTGCTGAAATATACCTTTCAATACACTTGCTCATAAAATGGTTCTAATCTCACCGCAATTAGGCACATAATGTAATCAAACTGTGGTGTTTTGATTGTTATATTTAACAAGCGGGTTATAGTTTTTTACATTTTATCGGTTGAGTTGCTTTATTCTAAACACCATTATTTTAGTCTACGGCCTTATGAAAAGTTACTTCAAGGAAAAATATCTATTAGCGTACCAAAATTTCATACAATAGCAAAACAACAAGAATATGCAGTATTTTTCAGAAAATGTGTTCATGGCATGTTTTGAAGATTTATCTTCTAAATACAAACTTAGTTCTTTGTGGTGTACGAGTATATGTCTTAGCCAACTCGCTTAATCAGCCATTCAATTAGCTACTTAGGCTAGTAACTAAACAGCGCCGTCCAATTAGCTGCCTGAATGACGACGTTTATTTAGCCATTTAATCAAACAGCTAAAAAATGACTTATATTTGCATGGTCATAAAAAAAATTATGCAAAAAGTCTTAATGCAGGAGCTATGCTCCGGCATTAGACTTCTTCTAACCTAACCAAGTCGGATTGCGCAGCTATCTCAATAAACCTGTCACTAATTTTCTGTGAATACATCACTATTTACCACTTCGGGGATTTACAGGCATGAGTGTATGCATGTATGCATGTAATTTTTTATATTATTTTGAGGTAGTGCCCCATCTTACGAATGGCCTAACCCTTAGCCAGCCAGTTTAATAACAAATTTAAAAGAACATGTGTACTATCTATGGGACATGTGTCGCGGATGCAATTTTTGTAAAAAAATGCGTTCAGTCTATGCCTAACCGGCTAGAATCCGTTATACAAGCTGAAGGTGGTTAAACTAAATTTTATATTGACCTTAAAACGAGTATAATTATAAGTTTCAACGTTTATTTAAAGAGATATATTTGTTGTTTTTTTGTCATCTTACGTGTAAGTTGTTTACTAATCAAAATAAATGATACCAGCCTTTTTTCTTTTATCCGTCATCCAATACACGTGTTATGAATAATATTTTGCCATCGGTTTCATTCGGAAAAGTTCGTATTTACTGTAGGACCATCGCGATGCGTCAAATACAAATTCTGTCTTCCGTGGTCAAATCTTTTGTTTTGCAATTATGTCAATTATAGGAACATTAAATTTTCTTTGACAGTATTTGGATAGATTTTTAATTAAGAATGTAAGTGTACATATCACAGGAAATGTAGTGGGATACATAATTATTGCGCTTTACGCGCATACATGTTACTGTCAAGTTCGGTGGATATTATGTTTGTCACAATCTTTGGTTAGTTCATAGTGACACTCGCAGGGGTACATCATTATGTAAGATTAAATTTGATACATATCTTTGTAGTTGACTGTACAATATAATCTAAGAGGTATATTGAATGAGACTTGTACTTTTTCACTGTATTTTATTTTTTAATCTGATCGGTTTTACCTTTCGGCATTCTCATAGCATACATATGTGGAGCAAGTTTCATCAAGTGCCATCGATCAATAGTAGGTACAAACAATTATAATCTAAGTTATACACAGTATATTTGTTATTACTTGTGATTTAATGAATAGTCAAAAGTCAACATGAGATTTTAATAATGATGTGCACCATTCTACATTCTTTCCTTTTACAATAGTTTATTATTTTAACAAGGCCCCGTTATCAGTGACAAACGTAGAACCCGTTATGGCTACGGCTTTATCACTCGCCAAAAATAAGACTAAATCTGCTACTTCCTCTGACTCGGAAATCCTGTCGAGAATAGTCATTTTTTTCATCGCTTCCAACGTAACTGGCATTTCAAAATCAATTGCGCCCATATTCTCAATTATATCTGTCTTTACTGGGCCAGGATTCACAGTATTTACACGAACACCTTGTGGCGCCAACTCCAAAGCAATAGATCTTGAGAAATGGTCTAACCCAGCCTTCGATGTGTTATACGTAAAACTTGCCATAGGAAATGCACGGAGGGCAGTGATGCTAGAAATATTGATGATGTTACCTTTGGTTTTAATAAGATGGGGTACGGCAACGTGTGTTATGACCACAGGTGCGCGGAGATTCGTAGCTATTATTCGGTCAAAGGCTTCTATAGCGTCTTCTTTTTGAATACCTGTAAGATTACCAATTCCAGCGTTGTTTATTAGAACATCTAACTGACCAAAGTGTTTGACTGTATCGTTCACGAGTCTTTTAGCATCTTCGTCTTTACTGACGTCAGCTGTTATGACCAAGGGTTTTCCGCATTTCTTGGCAACGTTGTTCAGTTTTTCTTGGTTTCTTCCAACTAAGGCAACGTGAGCACCTTCCTCCGCAAACTTAATAGCAATGGCGGCTCCAATTCCAGAGCTAGCGCCGGTCACAAGAACCACTTTTCCTTTAAAACTCATATTGTTCTCCGTCACTTAATTGTTCTTGATTGACAGAATGCAACTATTCAATATAAAACGCAATCAGGTGCTAAATATAATAATATATTATCTTGCATCAATACCTTAATTGATAAGTTACTGCTAACGAAAGATGATTTGCTGTTTATTTGTACTTTGAACCATTATCGCATTATAGATAATCTAATGGGTTTCAAGCTCAAGGTTGCGACAATTAGCACAACCTTGGACGTGTGTCTGTGTCTAGAGACGGAAAAAATAAATGTTGCGTTAATTAGAAGCAGCATAAAAACTTCACTTTCAGTTAGGGAGGGGTCTATAATTGACAAACGGCCTTAGATGCGAAGACTATGATTATGATTATTGTCTAAAGAATGCAATATGTATAGTAGTTTTGGTAAGTTTTTTGTCAAACAATTGACAAAAAACGTATGACAAATGATTATTTTATAAACCATGTTTGAAAAACGAATCATTTGGCAAACTTTAATTTCGTAAACATACAATTGTGGACACATCTATTAGCTTACCTTGCATTTTAATCTATGGATACTTCGCCTGAAGTCGCCGCCCAGGCTGTCGCACTTATCCAGGCCGGATACAGCCAAAGAAATGTGAGTGCTCAACTTAATTTAAGTCGATCTGCGGTCCGAAATGTTTAATGTAAAGGTACATTCGTGAGTGCTTAGAACCTCACGTGATGCCATACGTGGACTATGTGGGCCCAAATTTCCTTTTTATGCATGATAATGCAAGAGCCCATACGGCCGGCATCGTCAGGGAATATCTTCGGCATAGGAACATTACAGTTATGGACTGGCCAGCCAGAAGCCCAGACATGAACCCGATTGAGCACATGTGGGACGAGCTAAAAAGACGTGTTAGGGCTCGTCAGCCAGTTGCCCAGACGATGCCGGAGTTGAAAACTGCCATAGAAGAGGAATGGGAGATGATCCCTCAAAATTTCATAGAACGGTTGATAAACTCTATGCCTAATCGTATGAGAGCTGTCGTAGATGCCCATGGAGGCAACACGCGTTATTAAATTAAACATTATTATTTGATCATTAAACCTTTATTTTGATAAAAAAAAAATTTATTCAAAAATCAACTGCACTCATCAAGGCGCATACGCGACTTGTTAGGCGTAGCTCCATGTCCTGTGGTATTCTGAATTCAAATTTAAAACGATACGATCGAAAAAGATGGTAAAATGTATCAGGTTTAAAACTGCATCAATAGTTTTTGTTCAATATAGCAATCATATTTAGGTAGGGGCCATCGAAACCTAAACTCTAAGGTGGGCCAATAGATGTGTCCACAAGTGTATAATATTATATTATATATATTATATTAACATATGTATCACATAGAAAATATTTCAATTGTTCAAATTTTATTTTAAAAATCATAATTTGACCATAATTATATAGTCAGTCAACAAACAGTCAAACAAACAAGCATAAACCACGCGTGTAGCATACAGTAGGCAACTAGCTTGTAGTAAACATCGTTTCTGTCACAGCTCCGGCGCTGCAGGGCTACGGCGGTCCCACACGAGCTTGTCTTCGCAGATGGTTGTAATGCCCACCATCGCAGCTTCTGCTTGCTGGCCAGCTTCGCCGGTTTATAACCTGCTCCTCAGCTCGTGTGCCGCTTCACCTTTCCGCGCCTGCGCGGGCTTAAATAACACTCTAGGGGTAGGGCAAACAAGACCACGTGAAGTTGGATTTGCCGAAATTCATTTATGTCACTAACTTTTGACTATTCAAGCCTATAATTGAAGGGTAAAACTTGTTTTGCAGACTAACATGTTTAAAAAATAATCAATTTGTAAGTGTTTTGATGTTAAGGCATAGGTAATGAAAATTTTCTAAATAAATATTTTGTCTAATGAGTAGCTTATTAAACAATAGTTTATCAAATGATAAGTTTATTAACTATAATTTTGTCAAACGTTGTTTGTCAAATGAAGATTTGTATTTAGTTTTTTGTCAAATGATTGGATACCGTTTATTTACCTTTAAGGTAAAGAACTTTGTTTTGTAACTGATGGTAAAACATAGAGAGATCTTTTTTTCGTTAGTTCTAATTGTTTTAGAGGTTATGAGATATTTAAATACGTGTTTTAATTATATCTCTTTTGAGCGAGAACACCAACGGAATCTTCTTAGAAAATCAATATTTGAATATTTCAAATCAGATTAAAAATGAAAAAGTCACTCAGGCGGGACTTAAGTGTTCAGAGCATTCTTCCTGCGAGGGACTGATCGTGGGTTCAAGTCTCGCCTGAGCGATTCACTTTTTCCATTCTGAATCGATTTGATTTAATCCGTAGGAGGTCAGAATCAGTCCGACTGGGGAAATATACCCCTGCCTTATAGAATAACGTGGCTTTATGTTTCCGGCGGTGAATAGAGTAGCCCGAGCTCACTGGAGAATTTTTGTGCTGTCAGTGGGAAGACCAAAGGCTGTTATGCCTGCTTCGTCTTCTATTCAGCAGATATCAACTAGGTGCCTTTGACAGGCTACCACGGTTGATGACAAACTTCTGTTCTTCAACAAAACCATTAATACTCTTCTTCGATATACATGCTCCTGTTAGGAAGGTGAAATTAAAGAATCCCCCCGCACACAAAGTAACGAGGTCCGAATTGCAATAAAGCGGAGCGACCGGGCATTCCTCAAATTTAAAAAAATCGTTCACTTTTGACCAGAAAGGACCGTGTGGTTGTCTGCCACCTAAGCGGCATAAGAAAATTGAATTGTTTGTCAAGCAATTGTTATTGACTGATAGTATTTAAGAAACTCAATAATCTCATATGTGATTCTATTAGATAATAAAATAATATTATCTAATAAAGGTTTGTATATTTAATTGAGTTGACTGATAAAATGTAAACACAACTGATATAACTTGGCTCTAGTAGAGTACTAAAAGTGGTCATATTGATTTGACCTTGCAATTAATGTTATATCATATTTGGTGACTCGTCGGCATTCAAAGTCCAAGGTAGTAGGACATGTAAAAACTGTGTTGTAAGTACATAGAAACGCTTTGAAAGATAACCAATAACCTTTTGATATTCGTTTTTGCTAGAATATACTTGAAATTGCGTATGTATGTAATAATAAGGCCTAAAATTTAATAAATATTAACTATTATTATTAGACCAGATCAATGCAAATTGCATTCATAAAGGTCAGTTTTAGAGAAAATGAAAGTTTTATTTTAAACAATCGATATCAGTGTTGGGATAACACTGATAATGATATTTTTACTTTGCAATATTTTTCAATGATTGATTTATTTTACCCTCGCATGTTTTTATTTATTTCGTCGATCTTTTATTTTCTGTTACTTAAGTTAATTTATTTTTTTCGGTTTCATTTCAATGAACGCTATACCTTTTTAATTTTTAATTGAAAGGCGAGAATACCGGCTGGTATTATATCAACAGGATTAATATTGTTATGTTTTTCTTGGTAGCATGTTATGAGAACCGATTCGTTAGATACCCATTGCGGCATACAATATACTTTTATATTTGCCATATTTATTTCTTCAGGCATATTTACAGAAATTGCCCTCTATCTTTCTTTATTATACTTCTTAATCTTCTTAATTCTAGCGTTAAACGCAGTCGCATCCGGAATTTTCAGCTTGGAGTCTGGGGTTCGCTTTACCAGTCTACTAGTCAGGGAAATATATTATAGCTGAAGGCAAAATGGCATCTAAAACACTGCAGAGTGTTTTTTTGAGTGTTTTTGTGTGCTGAGTCTTTTTTTTCATAATTGCTTTTTATTTAACTTGAACGAAAAATCTTGTCAGCTGCCCATACCGCGGTGGAGAATGCATTAACTGGCGACTTGACCAAATTCAGTCAATTTTAGGCCGGGACGCAACACTCAAAACCTTGAACGAAAAAAGTTGTCAGCTGTTCATACAGCGGTGGATTATACGTCAGCTGGTGACCTGACCAAATTCAGTCATTTTCGCCATGCTCACAATTGACCATAATTCGGTTGACCCAATACCTTGAAGGAAAAAAATTGCCGATAGCGCGTTGGAAAAAACGTCAGCTGGGGCTCAATTTTTTTTTCTCATGTTTAGTCACCAGCTTTCACCGTTTTCTATGGTGCTAGGGGCAACTGACAATTTTTTGCCTTCAAGATATTGGTTTAACTGTAATTTAATCAATTTTCAGCCGCCACTTCAACCACTGATTTGTTTTATTTTTTTACATGTTTGAACTTTCACCGCTGCTTAACTCACTCACAAAGTCACAGTTGGCAGACACAATTTTAATGTGCCTCGGGGAGCAGTAGTGGTGCAGCTGCATTTCCACTGGGCTTTACGTCAAGCTGAAGTAGATTTTGTTGCCAAAAAGTTAAATAGTAAATAAATCTGTACAAATTAAAACAATTAGAGGATTTTTTCGGCCACAAACGAATCCTTCTAATGTTATAAATGTGCAAGTATTGTAATATTGCAGGTGTAACCTTTGTAACTATATACTTCGATAATGTTTATCTTTTTAACTGTTAAGTAGAAGAATACGTAAAAGTAATTATATAGAATTTAAATTACGGTCGCTGTCCTGTGGCAGCAAATGCCGTGGCACTGATTTGAATTTCGTGAATAGCTACAACCCGTTCCAGCTTTCACTGCAGTTGTAGCAAGTTGTCGTGCTTTATAACTTACACCTGCTATTTATTGTGGGCAGGCATACAATCTACTATTCACATGTTGGAAAACATCAGGTTTGATGTTTAGTCAAATGAATGAACTACAAAGAAAATGTCTTTCGCACTCAAATTGTTAGTATTAATTATCCAAAAAAAAGTATAGAGGATTCTTTTTACCAATGCCAGGCTCCGATAGCATTTGGCATTCAAAACAAGTCTGACACTTTGGTAATATGAATGTTTTTTCTGTTTTGTATTACCATTGGTTAAAGAAATTTAAGAGTAACTAGTTTTCCCCACCGTCCTTATGGCTAAAAAGTCACAAAAGCAATGCTCCTGGAGGTAAATTTGGTCATAATTATTTTCTATTTTCAAACAATAGTCAAACAAAACAATATATAAACGTGTCTGCCTACAACGTTCTAACACCAAGACGTTGACACTAACTGTAACCTTAATGATGTAAAGATCAGATTATTAGATAGTTTAAGACAAGTGGGTCTTAATGAGAAATAAACAAACTTGAAACACTTATGATTTTAATGTTTAAACGAATAATTACAAAGGCACAAAATAACCGTTAGGTAACCTAAACGCAAGACCTAGGAAGCTAGATAGGTAACTAGATATGACACCACCGTATCGCACCGAGCGCCGAGCCAAAAGTGGCGGAAAACCGAAAAAGTTACCCGAGCTACCGTCATGGAACGAAGTTGGTTGCTGATCCATTTGAACGAAGTTAGCTACTTAGTACGATGCGGTGTTACCATACGAAAATCTCTATTTCCCTAATACGGCTTCTCCTGAAAAATAGAACGTCCTCGTTCTACATCATGGGTTGCACTCTGGTTGAACTGGGCTTTCGACCTCGACTCTTGAAGTACTGGAAAGTAGCTCGTCTTGATTTTGATTGGGCTCTTGGTCAGTTGAGGTGGACTCCGAGCTTTCATCGTCAGGGGCTGCGCCTGTACCAAAGAAAAACAAAATTGTAAAATGACACAGAAAGAAAAGTCTGCTGATCAACCCGCATATTCCGAGGTCTGCTCTGAATAACGGGAAGTGAGTGAGGTCTGCTCACAATTGAAGTCTGTTCAACGAAAATGTGAGGTCTGCTCAACAAAAATGTGAGGTCTGCTCAACAATGACTGAGGTCTGCTCAGAAGGACGAGGTCTGCTCGATAGTGAAAAAGTGAGGTCTGCTCACAAACTTACATTCAAAGTAAGCAGCACATGTTTCAGGAGTCCACTCTCCTTTCCATGGGATCATGTACTCGGCCGCTGCCTGAGTACTTTTTCCATAAGACCCAGCGACCAGCTGTAGCTCGTATCTGCCGTGTGGAAGTGACTTTACCACGCGGTAAGGACCGCGCATTCCAGAGTCCAGCTTCCCAGTAGATTGGGCCTTTTTAATAACAAAAACCAAAGTATTAGTGGCAAAGGGTCGGGGTGGATTTCTACCCCGATTTACAGAAGCATTCTGTTGATCGTGATTTTTCCTCAGTCTCTCAGAAGCCCGCTGTCTCGTCAGCTCCCGTAAAGCCTCTCGATTTGGAGATGTACCTTCAATAGCCACGTCTCTTATTACGCTTCTTAAAATTGGCGTCATGGCCTCAGCCCCAATGAGAAGATTTATAGGCGAGCACTGAGTAGTCTTCTGCTTGGTCAAATTGAGCACCAGTTGCAACCTCCACATCACGCTCGACCATTCTTCTCCACGATAATTAGCTTGAATCCTAACCATATTCAACAAAGTTCGACAATATCTTTCTACCTGTCCGTTAGATTGGTGCATTTCAGGGGTAATTAAATGAATGTCGCTTCCTAATTCGGTGACCCAGTTCAAGAATTCTGTACTTTGAAACATACGCCCTCGGTCGGCAACTATAAGTTTAGGAGCACCGAATAAGGAAACGACATTTTTGAAATGCCGTTTTAATTCATCTGCATCTTGCCTTAACATGGGATACAGTAAACAGTATTTTGTGAATGCATCAACTACGATAAGAACATAACGATGACCATTGGACTCTGGAAGAGGGCCCAATGCATCTGCGTGTATTGTCTCAAAAGGATTATCGGGTTTCTGCCAAGAATTAATAGGCTGGAGCGGGGCCCGAGGCTGCTTTTTATGAGACAAGCATACAATACAATGCGAAATATATTTTTGAACAAAGTTGCGCAAGCCAGGGAACCAAAAATGCTTCAAAATTAGATCAGTAGTTTTTTCAACGCCATTGTGGTTGTGCTCGTCATGGAAAATGCGCAAAAGGCTTAGTCGATGACCTTTCGGAATAAAACATAACAAACGAGTTGGCTCCCCAATCGGTGAGTATTTGTAGTACAAAAGATCGTTTTTGGAGACATATTGATTCTGATCTAATTGACCATCTCGAAGCTTTTGTAAAAGAGTTTGTGTTTCTTCGTCAGCTGTTTGCGCTATCTGAGCCCAATTTTGAGGCTTTTGTAGCCGAGTAACATTAACAGGGTTTCTACTCAAATAGTCAACATGAGAAATAGCCGTACCCTTGCGATACTCAAGGCTGAAATCAAAGTCCTGCAGATACATCCACCATCTGGCTATTCTAGGTAACAGGTCCTTTTTCTTTTGAGTAAGCTTTAAAGCATTGCAGTCAGTGACTACAGTGAAATTAACTCCGACCAGATAGTGCCTGAAATGCTGCAGTGCTTTGACTACCGCAAGGGTCTCAAGCTCGTACGAGTGGTAATGAGGTTCAGCTCCCTGAGTCAGTTTGCTAAAATATTCCACCACTCGTTTATGACCAGATTCGTGTATTTGAATGAGTACTGCCCCATAACCTATAGCACTAGCATCAGTGTGGACTTCGATCGGTAACTTCGGATCATAGGTAGCGAGGACTGGTTCACTTATCAAATGGTCAATAATTTGTTTTCTAGCAACCTCCTGCTCCGTACCCCAATGAAATGGTACGCCTTTCTTTGTGAGGTGTGCAATACAAGCGATTTTCGAAGCGAAACCTGCAATGTATCGGCGAAAATAGCCAGCTAAGCCTAAGAATTGGCGCACCTGTTTCACATTTGTAGGTACAGGAGATTCGACTAAAGCTTTGACATTCTGTGCACTTGGTTGTACCTGACCTTGACTTATTGTCCTACCAAGATATTCAATTTTGGTTGACATAAAAGAACATTTTTTTAAATTGATTGAAAATCCGGCGTTCGTAAGCGTTTTCAAAACGTCACCTAATAAAGTGAGGCCTTCATCCACACTATTACTCAAAATAAGTACGTCGTCTATGTAAACTAAGACTTTACCAGAATCAATGAAGGAGCGCAGCGTATTTGAAATAATACGCTGATATACCACGGGAGCGTTAGCCAACCCGTAGGGCATTTTTAAATACTCGAAATGACCTTCAGGTGTCACAAAACCAGTCAAGGGGATTGATTTCTCCTCCATTGGTATCTGGTGAAAGCCAGTTGCCATGTCCAGGCTCGTAAAATATTTGTGTCGTCCTAAACGATCCATACAGTCGTCGATTAACGGAAGGGGAAATCGGTCCTTCTCAGTGATTTCATTTAATTTGCGATAATCGACGCACATACGGTCGGTACCATTTTTCTTTTTCACAAGCAGAATCGGACTTGAATATGCAGACTCAGAATTCCGGATAATATTTTTCTCCTTTAAGTCACGAACAATTTCACGTACACGTTCCGTTTCGGCTTGTGATAAGCGGTATGGCCTATAGTTTATAGGTGTATCATTCTTTAATTTAATAGACATGGCCCCGGTGGTCACAGTAGAAGTAGCTGTGCCCGAAATAAAATGCTCAGAAAACTCATTAATTACAGATTGCAATTTATCTAATTCTTCTCCAATAAGGGATGTGTTAAACGAAAGAGCCTGATCAGAAGCAACCGTCATTACTTGAGACTTAATAGGAGGTGAATCATCACGAATTATCGACTGACGGTCACGAGTACGCACATAAGTGACTCCTTCACGATTCAAAACATCAGTGCCCAGAATAATGGGGGTGTTCATAAATTCCGATGCTACTACGAATAAGTCAACTTCTAGGGTAATGCCGTCAAATTCAATCGGTAACGTTACAAAACTTGTGGACTCTATTTCTTGACTGCCAAGACCTTTTAATAATCGGAATGTTGGTTTTCGGGAACAATTAAAATGTTTAAGCAAAGAAGAGGATATGAGAGATATCGTTGAACCGCTGTCAATTAAAGTATCGACAGGTACACCCTGTATAACCGCTACAACAACATCATTCGCCCGGTTACCCTCTATTCCACGACAAAAATTAACATTGTGCTTATTTCGTGTTTCAGCTTTAGCCTTCGCAAAACATTTTTCTGCATTATGCCCTGTCTTTTTGCAAAATGAACATGTTTCAGTTTTGACGGAAGTTGTAGTGGTAGTCGTAGTGAAATTACCGCTTGACGGTGCATTTGAAGGATTCGAACCTTCAATTCTTGGCTTTTTATTACAATACGCCTGCTGGTGACCACTTTGACCGCATGAAAAACATTGACCAGCTTCATAGCGACGTTTCCTAGTCACGTCAACAGATTTTATTACGGATTTTGTGGGTACATTGATCGCATTTGACGTGTTTTTTACATCTTTTTTACCAGTAGTCAGTTTAACTTGTGGTTTGACGTAAATTGAGAAAAATTCTACTAAGTCAGTTGGTTTCAATTTGGCATTTGTAGCTGCTGCTCGAATTTGCGGGTCCGAGATGCCGCGAATTACAATAGCGGAAATCAAATCATCACTTAAACCAGTAACGATGCGTAAACGCAGTAAAGAGCGGCGAGCATAGTCGGCGTAGGTGGAATAGTGATCAGAGTTAGTTTTCATCACTTCAAACAAAATATTTGCAATATCGGGTTTTTGTGGACATAAAGGCATGAATTCTGCTTTAAAATTTGTCCAACTACGATCCGACGTAACCCACTCATTAAGCCACGTCTTCGCATCGCCCTTTAAGCAATTGCCTATCCGAGATAAACATTCACTGTCATTCCAATTATTTGTAATTTTGGCCCTGTCTACTTCTTCGCACCAAACACGTATATTATGCAAGTTTGGGTCGAAATTTGAGATATAGTATGGTTGGGTAGATCTCACCGCGTTGTTGATGGATCGTAGCGCTTTGACAATGACATCAGAATTCTGCTCTGATTGCACGCCGCTCGTTGAGGGCTCGGCTTGATGCAACGAGGTCTTGGTGGTAGATGTGGATCCATTTTGTCCAACAGAACAGGCACGTGGCATCGATGGTGGCGTACCACGCGGCGTAGTAGATGCCTGTTCTGCCTCCGAACGTGGCTCCTGCGGCTGACCTGAAAGGGCTGGCAGCGACGCACGCGGTGCAGGGTGTCTTTCCAATGAACGAAGTCTTGCCAAAATTCTTTCTATCCGACTATTTAGATCCTCATCTAATGTCGTAGTACGACGGCGATCCCTGCTCGCACTACGAGACCGGTTTCTACTATATCTGCTGGATCTGGACCGTGAACGCTTTCTACTATTTCTACTCGATCTAGTACGTGAACGTGATCGACGCATTTTACACAATGGAACACGTAAAACAAAAACGCGAAAGGAAACTTGCACAGAACACGCGAATAAAATCTAAGGAAAACTTTTAAATGTCGGTACCGCCCGCAACAAGAAAAAAAAAACTATTAACACGTACTTATGTACAAAAGACTTCACTAACAAAAATCAAATGGAAAAAGATCACGGCTATGAACAAAAACGATAAGATGGCAATTTAAACGGAAATAAGACGCGTAAAATGGTTTTTAAAATCCCACGCACTGATTTAAGACAAGTGGGTCTTAATGAGAAATAAACAAACTTGAAACACTTATGATTTTAATGTTTAAACGAATAATTACAAAGGCACAAAATAACCGTTAGGTAACCTAAACGCAAGACCTAGGAAGCTAGATAGGTAACTAGATATGACACCACCGTATCGCACCGAGCGCCGAGCCAAAAGTGGCGGAAAACCGAAAAAGTTACCCGAGCTACCGTCATGGAACGAAGTTGGTTGCTGATCCATTTGAACGAAGTTAGCTACTTAGTACGATGCGGTGTTACCATACGAAAATCTCTATTTCCCTAATAATAGATGATATTGTTGCAAACATAATCCGCTATCATTTAGTACAGTGTCAATCATACAGGCACACAATATGGTACAATGATTAAGAGGCCTCCCCCTCTTGTGGTTGTAGCTAGTGAGTTCTAACACAATGTACTGTCACGTCAAATAGTTGTACGTAATGTATGTAAATGGTTAGTTAGCTGTTACCTTACCTGCTAATAAATTTAACTGGTACTTGACAACCGTACTAATTACTAAGTTGTTGGACTTGAAATTAGGAGTTTGTGTGTCTCCTTTCATTTGTGTTTCTTTATTTTTAGCTGTATTAGTGAAAATACTCATACAATAATTGTACATATTGTTTCCACGCAGCGTCAGTAGCTCAGTGGTTAAGGAGTCGGCCTTACGATCAAGAGATTCCGGGTTCAAGTCCTGATCATTCCACTATCGACCTACTTCTAACACAAGCACTTTAGCTTAGCTGGAGAGGTCAGAGCGAATATTATTGATTTCAGTCACTAATATTCTCATTTAAAAGAAAAAAAAGCAAGTAATACTTAACGTTAGTTTTTTATCCGAGCGTCTTTACCGGTTGCATTTAAAGCTTGCACTGTTGAACCAGGGGTCCGTTCTTTTACTTCTCCATAGTTTTTGTGTTACGAGAGTGATGGTTTCAGGTGAGTCTGACTTACTCGGCCCCCATAAACCCAAGAGACTGACCACCGTAACATATTACTTTTCGTTGTGTATAAAAAAATGTTCTAGTAGGTATAGAGAAAGACTAAATAGAAACAAAAATTAACCTAAATCAAAATCTAAATATGTTGAGCTATCATCCTTATGTCCTTGTGTATATCGGTGGGGTTTTCAATGGTATAGTTTTTCTTGATATTCGATAATCACTACATCATCAACATAAACATGTGATGCTGATCCTCGATTATAAATAGAAGCTCTGATTCCTCATTTCTTACATAATGTTGCGTACATAATCGTCTAATGCGGTCTTTGTTAATATTAATAAGTCTGCTCCATCTGGGTGAGCGCAGTTTCGTGCGGTCGCCGGAAATGAGTGAGACGCATATTATAAGCAATCTTATTATGTTTGTAGGTTGTCAAAGCGAGCGGGAAAGGAAGCTTGAATACTGAGTAGCCTCGTTGGGAGTTTGGAGGAAGTTACAAATGTTGGGAAATTACTTGTTTGCCAAACATTTGTTTGTGACTGGATACATTGTTTTAATAGAACATTTTGTTATGCTATATGTTTGTTCTGATAATATGACAGTACATAATAATATCCTCAACATAAGAGATTTTGGTCAGTCTACTTTGTTGAACTTTAAAATACACTGTTTTCCTCGTCTCCTGCCGATCCCGTTATCTTATGCCGACAATAGTGAGTCCAAAACAATGACTTTATTGTTACGAATCGTTGACCCTCCAGCAACGCTACTGTGCGTTGCGTTCAGACATCGCTCGGCTAAAACGGTGGTCCTGACGTTCGATAATGCGCATAGCATAAATTAAGAGACCTTTAAGTTGGTAAGAAGGCCTAATATTTTCACCTCTATTTTCTAATTCGTATATAAACATAGGTATATCATATACTTACAAAAATGAAATCCAGAATCCACATTTGAATAGTAAAGAAACGTGATAAGTAAATACCTTGTAGTAGTTATGCCAATAGCCTGAAACACCACGTGCAAATTTCGCTTTGCAGATGAGTAAACGCACTTGGACGAAATGGCGCACATTGGGAGAGGCTTATGTCCGGCATTGGACTGCGAAGGGTAACTGATTGATTTATTGAATCGCACATGGCGGTCACTCCTATAAAAGCCATATAGACCAAACCAAGAGGAAGCAACGTAGGCCCCTAAGCTTCGAAGTGATGTTTACAGTTTTATAGGAGGTAGGACACGACGGTATTTCCGTCCAATTGAGCAGTCCGACTGGGGAAGTACTTCCGCCCTACATAATACCGCGGTCATAATAACCTTGTGTTGTGTTCCCGGAGGTGAGTAGGGTAGCCAGAGCTCACTGGTGAGTTTTTGTGCTGTTAGTGGGAAGACCAAAGGTTTGTCCTGCTTAATCTCCTACACTGACGGCACAGAAACTCTCTGTTCTAACAGGGTCGGCAGCGCGAGTGTGACGCCCCTGGTGCTGCACACGTCCAAAGGCCACGGTAACCACTTTCCATCGGGTGGGCCGTGTGCTTGTCTGCCTCCTAAGTAGTATAAAAAAAATATCAGCTCGGTACGCCTATTGCCGAAAATAGCCGTGGGTGCTCGCAAAATTTAATAAGTCATCACAGGCACTAACGCCTTGTCTCGACTTAGGGAGACTCGGGGAGAAACATGACTCGGGATGGCTCCAATTACTTTATCGAAACCTACTACTATTATATAATTGTAAAGTGGTAGTGTTTATACAGTCAGCATCATTAAAATTTTGCTTTTACTCAAAATAATCCAAATACCAAACTTCCAATTTTATTTTGGTCATTAGATACTCAAATAGTTATAAGTATCCAGAGTGGTCCAACTATCTTAACAATCGGTCTTACAGAATTATGTAAGTTAGTAGAGTATTCATATTAATATACACAATCACGCCGGTAGATGGTATCCAGTCAAGTATAATTTCCAAAAATTACTAAACAAAAAAAATTACAAAATTGGAATTTTAGTATTTGGAGTATTTTGAGTACTTTTGTTAGCAACATTTTAATGATGCTGACTGTACATAAAAAATACTTATGCTTTTGCTATTGATTGGGTGAGGAACGGAGATTCTCTAGAACCGAAATGCACGCGGGCGAAGCCGTCAGTATGAGCTAGTAATACATAAAAACCATCGGATTCCAAATGTCTTCTCGAGTTTAGTCCTTTAAATTTGTTGCACATTATAAAACCAACCCATAAGTTTTTATTATTCATCACGAGCTTCCGTAGTTTCGTTGTTATAGCTTCACTTTGCGAAACTTTCATCTACAGCTAGTGATATAATTTGATGCGACACTTCTGGTCATTAGAGCGCCCCATAAGGATAAGGTATTTTATTTATATTCTCGTAGGAATAAAGATGACCTTAGTTTAATTAAATGCATAGTTCGAGCAAGAAAGGTCGTTAAGTCTCTATTGCCTTCGGGCTTCGAACGAAAGTCATTAACTGCAGGTTATCTATTGTTTTAACATTCGAGAAATTATGCAACAGCTTCAAAGTAAGTGTTATTTTTCTATATGTTACAGCTGGTTTATCAAAATCATCAACATCATCATGCTCCTTGCGTTAACCCTAGTTGCATCCCAGGCCTTCACCTCGGAGTCCCTGCCCCTCTAGACAAGTGGCAATTCGTTGGCCGGTGTTTGACAGAATAGAATGACGAATGTATGTGATTTATTGTTTATGACTAGCTGTCAGACTTGAATTGCCTAGAGGGGCAGGAGTCCGCTTTTTCTAGTCTTACTCCGACGCGGTAGAACTTTGATATCTGTGGTGTTGTATTTAGTTATCATATGGTTATAAGCTGTGTGATGTTCTGTTTAGTTCAGATCAAGCTGATTAATTGTAGTTTAATTTCAAATTCAGAATAACACATTTACTTTAATCAAACTTTGAACTTCAACGTATTTATTGGCTGTGAAGTTGGAAGTGACTTCCAGCACTGTAACTATGTTGAAAATAACGTCCAACTAGCTTCTAAAAAGTTCGATGTGTTGAATGGAGCGAAGCCGAACTTACTTCCATGTATAGTTAGTTGTATTTTACTGTTGATGTTATTGTTGCTTGTAAAAGTTTGTGCTCTGAGAAATAGTTTGGCCCTGTTTGGCCACTGCTTATTTCAGGCTCAAACTATGGAATGATTATGAGGAAAAGAGACTTGTATTGTTTGCTACCTTAGTGGTATATCGGTTACTCTCTCTCTCTCTCTCTGTTTTGTCACCTTATAAACTCCCATTAAAAACTATAAACTTCATTTCGATTCCGATTTATCGACTCTGTCTAATATATCTATAGGCATAGAGGTGTATCAATGACATAAATTCGTTTTATTGTCATTTTAAATCAATAAAGTCCCTCATTTTAGTGTCAGTGGTACGTAGATTTATACTATGAATCAAAACACCTCTTGCACTGCAGGAATTTATTCATAGTACAAAAAGAAATGAAAAAGAAGTGCCTGGAATAATATTCGTTAAATGCGAATTGTTTTATGACTATAGAAATTTGCCAGTTCAAAAATACCATTCGTTTTCCTGGAGCTGGCATTTATTTGAATAAAAATCCTTCACAGAACTCATTACCAGTTGTTTGGATTGTTGAAATCTTGAATATTATTGAACTTGTTTTGTATTTTATGAGGATAAAAGATTTTCTAGGGGTAACTCTTTTTCCTTGTCGATTTTGGGAGTATCTGCTATTAATTTTATAAAAGTTTGTGAAAGTTACTGTTTGTTATGTACAGTTGGTAATTCATTAATTCACCGATTCGAAGTAATAGACTAATTTGTAAAGTTATGTTGTAGTTGGCAGAGTTATAATTTTCCCATCAAGAATGGATCACTTCGCGAAAGAAAGTTGAATTTTGAGGACCACCTTTTTCCTTTATTTTACTTCATTTCCCACCAACAGATAGAAATACCATCTGTCTGTGTGTTAGGATTCCATTGCCAATCCAATGATTTTCGAAGCCCTATATAATTGTATTCATAAGTAAAGCGACGCCACATCATCCAATGGTCTCATTCGAATCCTAAAACTTCACTAAACTATGAAATTTTAAGTCCATCAACACAAGTGCACTAAAATATAACAAGGAAAGTTTAAGTACTTACAAACTTGGCTATGGAAAGGATTTTTATACGCGGTTGCCAGATTAGAATAGATTCGCTCTTAAGCTAATTTAACAAGTAGATGTGGCTATTATTTGAAAACGTACTAAACTTATCAACAAATTCTACGTATTCGTCAGATACATAATGAATCGAAATAACCAAATCCAGTCACTACTAGGCTTATTAACAAAACCACAAAAAAAGTTAGCAGAAGCACGGTGAAGTTTAAAAAGAGAGGTTCAGTTGATAGCCTAACGTTTGATTCACAAAGGCTTTCCTGGAGCTTTGTGCACCAAACTCTAAAGTTTCCTTTTTTATCCAACACTCGTATGTGAGACCAGTAACTATGCCATAAATGGCCAGCTTTGTCACGAGTGTGACAATGAACATAGCTACACATCTCACACAGACACGAAACTCTTAAAACTGTGTGCCGATTATAATTATGAGATTAGTTTAAAAAGCTAACTAAAAACATTACGTTTGAGCATAATACTTATTAGCGAATCCTGCGTGCAGTCTGATAGTAAAGGCTGACCATCCTCCATGGATTGTATAAAAAACTTAATTTATATCAAGTATGTAGTGCATTATTTATTTAAATTTTCTATTAAGTTAAATAATAATTATAGAGACGCAAACTAAGTGCAGCGTGTAAACTGTATTTAATTTGCCATTTAGTGATGATGAACATGCTTGTTTGAAAGTAACATTGTGTATTATTCACCCCGGTCTTGAAAATTCCCAGCTTACCGTAAACAGGCTCAGGCAGAGAAGCAGGCTTTAACTCTGTAGCTGTACGAACGGGGACACGTAATGTTTTACTGTTGGTAAAATGTTAAGTATTCTTGCAAGACGTATAAAAATTAAAAAGATAATTCTAGTAGCGTAATTAATGTTGTCCTGTCCACTGTACAGTGTACAGTTATTTTCTTTAAAGTTTCATTTAAAGCAGGAAATGTCGTAGTACTAGAGAACAGTTACTTTTGCAAAAAATCAACAATGTTCTACTACCCAATTACGAAGAATTCACTGTTAGTAAAAGTAAATTAAATGCAGATCCGCAGTATCTCCTTCCACTTGTTTTAATACTGAAAGCTTTATATAATTTGATCTCGTACTAAATTTTGTCTTGGAAGGTTACAGATTACGGCGTCAGTTGCAAGTTTGTATAAACATTGTCACATCATAAGTTTTTTACTGTGAGTACTTGTATTTTACCGTTGCAATACATTTTCTTTTCTTTGAGGCGACCGTGGAGACTTCTGCCGCCACCCTTAGGAACTACCGGAACAATTGAATGATTTTGCAATCATTTTTAAATAATAGAGTGAAATTTTAAAGCATTTAGCATGCTAACTATTCAAATCGATTAAGATAGGAAAAATATTGAATTGGTTCAGGCGGTATTCGAACCCGCGATACTCCTCTTACTTTAAATAGTTAGGATGCTAAATCCTTTAAAATTTCATTCAAATGAAATAAACTGTGCTTAACTGTGTAACTTAAATGCTTGATAGTTACTCTTCAATGTTCTTTTTAGTATTCATTTTCTTCATTTATTTCAACATAAATTATATTCAAAAATTGCATTAATTTATGTCGTCAATAAAACATCTCTATTGACCAGAAAAAAGTGCACATTTATTATTCACATGAATAAATATTCATTGAACTTTATGCATTGGTTGAATAGCTTTTAAAAACATATGAGGACAACCTGCCAATGTAAAAAGTTCAATAAATATTTAGGTATGTTACATTTTTACAAACGTGGTAACGGGTGGACAAAACTATTTAAATATTTAAAATCAAAATGGACAGTAGTACCTACATTTTTAATTAACTGGGTGGTTTTATACCAATTCTTATTAAAAGATACAAATTGTATTGGTCGTTCCAATATAGAAAGTTGATTTTAGTGCCCACCATCCTGTAATCCAATATATTATTTATTTATAAGTTACGGAGAGCAGACAGATACTGCTAGCTAGACAATATTGAATCGCGTGTAAAACCGAAGTTCTGAGACAAATATTCTGTAAGGTGTAAATATTACATTAAAATTGAACCAAAAACTTCTGTAAAAGGGGTTCCATAAGAATCTTCCCTATTGAAAATTAAGATCATTTATAAATGGGTAAGCGAAAAAGCTGAGATTATTATGAAGTATATAGTGAAATAAACACCTTTAAAATAAACTGTAAGCAGCAAATATGTAACTTAATGAGCCAATTACAAAATGCAGTTCTAATCAGCTTCATTTTTAATTGGCTATTCGGTAAGATCTAAGAAAGACTGCAGGCAGATGCTGGATGCGGCATGCTGAAGACAGGGCGCTATGGCGCTCATTGGGGGAGGGCTATGTCCAGCAGTGGACTAATATAGCCTGATGATGATGATGATGATTCGGTAAGTATCAATATCATTTTCAATCGATCAATTCGGTCGGTTCAATTCGGTCAATATCATTCCCATCAAAAAAATCGAGACACTTCTATAGTTTGACTGTAAATGAGTTTTATTTACTTATATTTCTTTGACCAACGAAAAAAAAAATAATTACAGTTATTTGTAGATATTATTAAGGTATCTTTTAAAGAAAATTAATGTGTCTAACTAAATATAAATTTCCTCAAATAGCCTATTTGTTCACATCATGTAATTAACCTTCTTAGAAGGATTGTAAAATGTTAAAAGTAAAGACATAATTAAGAAAAATGTTTAAAAATGGTTTATTCAGTATATTGCATTTCCTCCCTTGGCTCTAGTAATAGCTTCCATGCTGTTTCTCATGGTACAGATGAGAGTCACAATCTTGTGCTGCGGAATGTCGTCTCACTCTTATTGTATAGCTGTTTTGGGTTGGCTAAGCATCTCTTAAGCAGGATCTCTCGCCCTGACACGTCTTATCCACTCATCTCAAAGGTGTTCTATTGTATTCATATCTGGGCCTCTTGCCGGCCTGGCCATAACAGTAATACCGGCTTCACTTAGATAATCAGTTACAATGCCTGCGTTATGAGAACTGGCATTATCTCGCATAAAAATGAATTCCCTGCGTGTTTAGCCGTAATTCGCCGTGCGTAGAGTACTACATGAGGTTTCAGACACTCTTCGATGTATGGCATGACCCATTCAGTGATGGCAAGCGAGGCCTAGATACAAAAACATGTTTGTTTTTTCCTTTCGCAGTTATGCCTCTCCAAACTGTCCCTGAACCGCCACCGTAGTTGACCTTTTCATCAATGCAGCACTGTGCAAAATGTTCTCCCTTTCCTCGATACACCTTCTTTTTCCCGTCGTTACCGTAAAGTACGATTTACTTTCGTCAGTAAAGAGAGCTTTGCTCTCTTAAAGATCAGACCAATTTAAGTGTTCCTGTGGTCTGCCATCGATTTTGGGCCATTAGCTGGCTTATGAGGTTTCAGGCCACGTTCTGCTAACCTTCTTCTAATGGTAGAATTGCTTACAGTCGATCCTCGAAATTCACGGAGCCACTGCTGTAATTGGATAGCGTTGTGGTGACCAGCCATTTAATAACGGCTAGGCAAATAGCTTGGATCGATGACGTTTAACTACTTGTCTAGCCATTTAATTAAACAGTTAGAAAAATTACTTGATTCTGCATGGTTATAAAAAAAATAACCACGAAGGCTTAATGCGGGAGCTACGCTCCGCTCTGCTCCCGCATTAGCCTTCTAACCTAACCTAATCAAGTCGGATTGCGCAGCTATCACAATAAACCTATCACTAATTTTCTGTGAATACACCTCTGTCTACCCCCTCGGGGATTTACAAGTGTAAGTATATGTATGTATGTATGTAATTTTCTATCCTATTTCGAGGCAGTGCCCCATCTTATTATTGGCCTAAGCATTAGCCAGCCAGGTTATTAAATGATGTAATAAACAAGACGGCTGAATATCATTCAGGCCGTTAATTGAATGGCGGCGTTTAGTTAACTGCCTAGGCAGTTAATTGGACGGCTGATTAAGCTAGTTGGCGGCGACATATATACGTCTATATGCGCGATAGAGCACTCCATTTTCCCATATAAAATCGAGCGACGGCTAACGTCGTTGTCCAAATAACTAAAGATAATGTATTAGAATATATAACTCTGACGTCCAGAGACGTCGACGTTCGTATGGCGAAGCGACGAACCATCACGTTGGGTACGCTCACAGAGTAGGTTGGTACTTAGATTCGAAACGGAATGCCACCGAAGATGGCAATAATTCGATACGGTGTAGCACTAGAATTTTAAAAGCTGGATGTGATGCAGCACATTAAACGAATTTCTAAATAAAAATTACGTAAAATTACGTAATACGTATGGCCACCGTCGCGTAGTACGTTGTGGTTGTGCTCTATAAAGCGAGTTTTTGACGTAAATACACGTTGTTCCCATGAACGTGTTAACTACGCGAGCCTTCACTAAGCTCAGCTTTTACTCGTAGCTAGTAAAATAGTAAGAAGATTACACCTCGGTGTAGCATTCAGTCCCATATAAGAAAACGTGCAATAAGCAACAACAGCACCAATTGGTACCTGATGTAAAATGCATCGCCAATACAGAGTTGTATTTGCTTTGGGTATGCTTTAGGGAATCTTTGTTTTGTTTGGAGTATGATAATATTCGCCGAACCTTGTACAAGTTAGGATTTCTTATAAAAGAAATAATTTGCTGTCCTAGTTCTATCAGCTTGGTTTTATACTAATTAAATATTAAGCAATTTAGTAGTAAGCAGATGTTTTTGCGGTTGCACCGAAATCTGCAAAGCTGTTGTTCTCAGAAATCTAAGAAGAGACTCTAGACTGCGCAATCTAAACAAAAACGGAAAAATAGGCAAAGTGTAAATTTGTTCTAATATAACGGTCATAATACCAATACTCCACGTTAGGTACCTACTAACCTAAAGGTAAATAATCTTGTAGATACTTTTCAAAAACGCATAGAAACAAATAAACTAGGCTAAATAATGGTTCAATTTCGGGTTCTAGCCTTTCAAATGTGTTTCTAGACAGAAAAATGCTAAAAAACGATGTTTTTAAATGAAACATGTAAAAGACACATCAAGATTGTTTACGTTCAATCAAGTACCTAACCGAATGGAGTATATTATATTAAAAACTAATTGACGCGGCGAACTTCGTACCGCCAATATTTTTCCGCCCGCGTGGCGACAGATCCCGTTCCCACTGCATCCTCAACTATATTAAACATGTATTATACATATAAACGTTCCTCTTGAATTACTCTATCTTTTAGAAAAAACCGCATCAGAATCCGTTGTGTAGTTTTAAAGATTTCAGCATACAAAGGGATATAGGGACAGAGAAAGCGACTTTGTTTTATACATGTGGTGATAAGGCGTGCACGTAGTGTTCACTATTATATTAAAATGCTACATCAAATAGCAAATCTTCTATTAAAAGTAATGTCTATACGGGCGTGTTTAATTTTGGCCAGCGATTATTTTAAGTTATACACTTGTGGCCACAAAATAAGTCGCACTTAAAATGTTTTATATTTGTTTGTTTTGCCACAAAATTTAGACTTGAAGTCTTTCTTAAACCCATTTATTTATATTGTTCTCCAACCCCGGATTCTTTTAGTGATGCGTGAAAAAGTATTTATTGAGCCCGACACTTTGGATAGTCAACCGCAGGCTGCTGCTACAGATACAAAATACCGTGAAATAGACTTGAATGCACACTTGAATCTAATAATATGGTTTATTGTTCCTGCTTCTCAATGGTGCCGTTTACCCCTATCGAAGTTTAACAAGTTATGCATGTGAAGAGACTATATCCGTTCATTGGTCTATAACTACCCATTTTAATTTTTTACATACATTGCTCGTTAAACTTCGATACGGGTAAATGGCACCATTAAGAAGCTGCGGTGAATTTAAATCAATAATCAATATCAAACGTATAGAATAAAAACCATTAGCTTCATTATATACGATTCTTTTCCTGCACTACTTATTGCATAGTAACTAAACCTCTCAATTCTGCTAGAACTCTATAGAGTTATTGAGAAAGTAAATTAGTATTTCTTCAATGAAAACACTTGTACTGTTCCACATTATTTATTGCATGATTTCCTGACCGGTTTCGCCTTACGGTCAGGAAATCAATAAATAATGTGGAACAGTACAAGTGTTTTCATTGAAGATGTGTAGCAAGTTCCACCAAGTGCCATCAATCAACAGTATAAGCAATTAGTATTTCCTTTGTTTTTCCCTAAGGTTATAGGCCACTTTTGACCGACTTAAAAATTCTTATCATATTATTTGTGTATATTTTTTTAAATTTAAATAAAGTAAGAAGAATTTTCGACAGGTTGTTGTTATTTTAAAAAAGTGGACTGAATTGTAAAATGTACTCTACTAATCTCTATAGATTAAAGTTTTTGGAGTAGACTCATCAATATTATCAAAAACCTGGTGCAATGTTATCCTCATGAAGTCTCTAGATTACGATATTATTTCACAATTTTTCAGTTTGTGTTCAGGGAGACCTAGGCCACCATTGTCTACATAACATATTGTGCTTTTCAATTTATTGCAATCAATAGTAATAACGACGCATATTCTGTTGGGAGAAATTCGTTTTAATCATGTACAAGCGGCCGGTAATTAATATTCGGAATTCGGATAAATTATTCTATTAGCTTGATTACCGTTGTCCATACATAATTTTTATTTATTCAATTTTGTCAGTATAATGATGCTAATTCTGTTGTTGACATCTCTAAACTTAAATTTCTCTAAAATTTTATTATTTTAACTTAGTGTTTGACATAAAGCTATTCTGTTGTTTAGTCCAACTAAAATTAGTGTTCACTAAGACAGCGCTAAATTCGAATATGACATCGCTTAAAGTTGAAACTGGAAGTGTTGCCGCTCCTCAAAAATTAAGAATGAATAATAAAGGGTCTCTTCATAAAATCTTTAAAAACTGTATTTATAGGTTGTTTTGTTAGAATGCCTTAAAATTAATGCATAAAATTGATAAAATAGTAAAAACCCTGTGATTTTTTTTTTAAATCAAACCTAAGTAAATACAGTTTTACTCGGTTCACGTACCTGGCATCCCGCGGTACATGTCTTTATTATCTATGTAAATAAAGTAATTTATCTTTGAATCTGTGCAAGTAAATTTGGCACTACGATTTGACATCAGATTCTCGGTAGGGATGTGCTCCGGAGTTGAAAATCATCACTGTGAAACTTTCTCCGGTTATCCAAAATTTCCAGTGATTCTTCGGTAAGCCTTCTTTAATCAAAATACAGCTCATATTCCTCAATAACCTAATGCTCAATAGACGATATATATAAAATGACAGGCTCTGTGATGTGGTGGTAGTGAACGCGGCCGTCACGCAGGAGGGGCAGGTTCGATTCCCGCTCTGTGCAAATATTTGTATGCATGAATATGGGTATTTGGATTGGTCTGGTCCATACCTCGGAGAGTTCCCGGTTGCCACACGAACATCTAAGGCAATTGTTACGCATAGCTAGAGTCATCGCAAGCGTAAAAGCTCTTGCGGCTTTTCAGCCTTTGTGACACGCCAGCATGATTAACCAAACAACCACCACACAGGCCGATGTGATGAATTACCGTGCGGCTTTAGTTGGTTCGAGTCTGACATAGCCATTTGATCATTAGCTCCGATGAGGTGAAGCCAGATGTTCGGTTAACCAGTCTAGCACATGCAGCAGGCATCCACAGTGCCCTCTGCATGTCAGAGGGATACTGGGAAAATCTCCGAGCAATCTTCTGCAGAGTCGCTCCGCCTCGGTCGGAATTTGTCGTAAGCGGCAGCATTAGCCCTACGGGAGAGTGGCGCTGCCGTCTCTGTAGCCTAGGGTGCAACGTGTGGAGGTTCTGGACCGAGTACCACATAGAACTACACCTATCACTAACTTAGTCGGCATCATTTAGGTGGCGTCTAATTTTAGTGTGACATTTCTAATTATAGTGAATCTTTGACATTTAAAACGTACAACAGAATACCGATTCTCTAAAAAAGGACTAAATGAAGTAACTTAGTGAATTTTGGATGTGTCAAACTAATTTTAGGTAAATCGTGTGTTCTCAGAATACGAAACGACGTTTGACAGGACTAATCTAAATTTTAGAGATTTTTAGCTTATTTTAGTTTAGTTATGTCACAACAGAATTAGCATCAATGATCAGTTTGGCTACAGCTTCTTCTACATCTGTTTGTTATTAGGTTTTCTAAGCACTACCCTGTATTTATGAAGCAAACAAGCTTTTTGTACATGTCTTTTTATGATGATAGTATAAAATAATCTAGATACTTACAAAGCTGGAAACACCTGGTACGGGTATATACTAGGTCCTTTTTAAACTTCTTGATTAATATTCTTTTCGCAGTAAATTATTGTATAGGTTGCCTTACCTATCCTTTAATTTATATCTAATAATAATAATTCCTAGACTTTCACCTCGGACAATCACATGTCGGAGTGTCGACGCCAAACTCCGAATACGCTTCACAGCTCTGAATGTCATCGAGATCATCATTCAGATGATGATGCTGATCTAAAAACGACATATCACGTTTGAGATTTCAAAGTTTTCTACACTGTCATAAACACCATGGTGAAAGTATCTCTCACTGTTGTAATTACGGGTGAATGTTTATGAGCTGACAAACGACCTAGTTAGCAGTTTTAGCAGTGTTGATAATGCGCTGTGGTTTAATTGGTGTGTCAGGTATCCACGGGTTACGGTAGCACACCTTTGGTCAGCGAATAAATGATGATTACTGTAGTAATGTCCCTGTTAACTTGGGTATTATCCTTAATAGTGAGAAGATACCGGGTCTTCTGGGTGAAGTACAAAGATGGATGGACTTTATGAAATATTGAAAATATGTTGAGCAATGCAACTCCGGTTTTATTATTCTGAGTGAAGACCTGGAGCTGGTTTTCCGTATTTATCCCCTCGAAAATGTCACGCTACATCTAAGCACTAAGAAAACATGAGAATGGCAAATAAAACAGCCCGTTAAGCTATTCCGAATGAACGGAATGATTTCTGGTGCTCTAGAAGTTCTACTCGTACTTCCCGTTAGTCAATAATGAAGTTTAACTGGCCGACGATGTCCAGAAACTCCGAGTTAAATCCACGTTGATGTATCCATACATTCTGTTCACTTGAGCTACCCTGTGTTTTTATGTTTTACATTGGCCCTGTTTGTTGTTGATATCAGAATATTGTTTATTTTTATAAGCACTATCATGATACGAAAATTGATTCTATCGGTAGCCAATCCTATCGTGCGTTAAAAAACTTTCCATTATCAGTCATTATTAATCGCAGCGATAAAATACATATAATGGATAATGAAAGATTTTACCAGTCATTGTATTTTTTGTCAACTATCTCTTACGATATGAATAAGATGAAATTACCAGTGAAACAATGTTTCAGCATACATTACGGAATGAGGTAACACAAGGTTAACAGGATTGTGAATGTAAGTAGCATGAAATAAATTTCGAAAATACGAAACGGGATTTTATTTGGGACGTTAATGCTATCTGGCTGTTTATGAATATTGTGGTTATTGTTATATAGTAAATTTATCCTACTAATATTGTAAACGCGAAAGTTTGTAAGTATGGATGGATGGCCCGAGGAGGGCCAGACCGAGAGGGATGGCCCTGGGTCAGCCGGGGTGCGAGGGATATGTCGCATGACAACCTCACCTTCGGCCTAGCACTACGACCCGGAGACGGCGTGCGGTTTAGTCGGTTCGAGTCCGACATAACCTCCCCCTCCGGCTCCGGAGGGATGGGTATCCGTGGGGATTTCCCGCACGTAAAAAAAAAAATAGTATAGATGGATGGATGGATGTCTGTTACTCTTTCACGTAAAAACTAGATAGTGGATTTTAATGAAACTTCATATTAATATAGCTTATATATCAGAATAACGCAGACTACAATTTATAACGATAACCGATATAAAAGCGATAACTGACATCCACGCGGGCCTAGCCGCGGGCACAAGCTAGTCATAGATAAAGCAACACGATTTATATTTAAACTAATTGTTGCACGCGGTTTCGCCTGCGTGGAGACCTTGTCGTGATCGCAAGGGAGCATGGCATCGTAGCGGCGCGGGTGGGGGAGATTGCGGTCGTGGCCGTTTATTTCACGCCGAGGTCACACCGACTCATAGGGCAGTATCGGCGGTCGCTGGAGCGGCTGACCGACGTCGTCAATGCCTGTACGCTTCGTCCGGTTCTTGTGCTCGGGGACTTCAACGCCTGGTCCCAGCGCGAGGCAGGGCTCTGGAGAGCTGGGCCGATTCTCTCGGCTTAGTTCTCCAGAATCGCGGGGCCGAAGCCACGTATATGGCCACGTTTGTGGCGGGGGAGCGCAGTTCGATCGTAGATCTTTCGTTCGCGAGCGCTTCCCTGTCACTCCGCGTGCGGGACTGGCGTGTTGCCGTGGAGGTGGAGACACTATCGGATCACCGATACGTTCGGTTTGATGTCTCTCCTCCCCCGAGCGATGCGCCAGTCATTTCGGCCCAACGCGAGCCACGCTGGGTGTTGGGGCGATTGAATCGGGAGGACCTCCTGGAGGCTGCCATCGTACAGGCCTGGGCCATTGCGCCGGACAGGCCTGTCGACATAAACGATGAAGCGGCGTGGTTCTGGGAGGCCATGACACGGGTCTGCGATGCGAGTATGCCTAGGGCTCCAGCCTATAATCCGAGGCGTCGGGTCTACTGGTGGAATGCGGAGATCGCGAGGCTGCGTCAAGCCTGCGTGATCACGCACCGCCGGTGGGCCCGATTCCGTAGGAGGCGTACTCGTCCCGCAGACTCGGAGCCCCGATTGGCGGAGCTTCATGAGGGATACAGGGAGGCCCGGAATACCCTCCGAGCGGAGATCAAGCGGTCTAAAGCCGCTTGCTACCGGGAGCTCCTGGAGACGCTGGAGCGGGACCCATGGGGGCGGCCTTACCTTATGGTAAGAGAAAAGCTGCGCCCCCGGGCCCCTCCGCTGACCCAGGTGCTCGAACCGGCTCTGCTCGGAGGAGTGGTGGAATCCCTGTTCCCGGCGCGAGCGGAACATGTTCCGCCGCAGATGACTCCGCCGCCTCGGTCGCCTACGGCGCCCAGTGCGGTGATTGACGACGACGTTCCCGAGGTCACTTGGGTAGAACTAGAGCTGGCGGTGCGAAGGCTTAGGGCCAAGAAAGGCACCGCCCAGGGACCCGACGGCATTCCAGGCCGCGCGTGGGTCCTAGCTCTAGGGGAAGACGGCCTCGAACCCCGACTGAGAGGGTTCCTCAGCGCATGCTTGGAGCGGGGCCAGTTACCGAAGATGTGGAGGACGGGGAAACTGGTCCTCATCCGCAAGCAGGGACGCCCGGCGGACGAGCCGTCCGGGTACCGGCCCATAGTGCTGCTCGACGAGGTGGGCAAACTCTTTGAAAGAGTTATTGCCAAGCGCCTCGTCGAGCATCTCTCTAGAGTGGGGCCGGACCTGGCGAACACCCAGTTTGGGTTCCGCCGGTGGCGTTCCACTGTGGATGCCATCATGCGTGTGAGGACTCTGGCGGGGGGATGCGGTTACCCGGGGCGAGGTGATGTTGGCGGTGTCCTGGACATCTCCAACGCCTTCAACACCTTGCCCTGGAGTTGCATCAGGGAGGCACTCGTGTACCACGATGTGCCTCTCTACCTCCGCCGCATAGTCGGGGCGTACCTGACGGAGAGAGCCGTCATCTACCCAAGTTCGACGGGATTCGGTAGGCGTGAGATGTCGTGCGGTGTTCCTCAGGGGTCGGTCCTGAGGCCGCTCCTGTGGAACATCGGTTACGACTGGGTGCTTCGCGGTGACTTCGCGTACGGTGCCACCGTCACGTGTTATGCGGACGACACGCTGGTGACGGTGAGCGGGGCTACGCACCGCGAAGCGACCCTGAGGGCCACGACCGCGGTTGCTCAGGTCGTCGACAGGATCCGGCGGCTGGGTCTCGAGGTGGCTCTGCACAAGTCCGAGGCCATGTTCTTTCATGGCCCTCGGCGCAGGCCAGACCCGGGAGCCAGCCTAACAGTGGGAGGCACTCCCATCGACATCAAGCCCCGGTTGAAATACCTGGGGCTCGTGCTTGATGGTCGATGGGACTTTGGACAGCATTTCCGAAGTCTGCGCCCCAAGTTGGTGCTCACGGCGAATGCCTTGGGCCGGTTGTTGCCCAACTTGAAGGGCCCAGAGTCCTCCTGCAGGAGACTTTACGCGGGTGTCGTGCGGTCCATGGCCCTATACGGGTGCCCCGTGTGGGCGGACACCCTGGAGGCCAGATTCGTGCCTCTACTCCGTACGGCGCAGAGCACGATGGCCTCCAGGGCCATCAGGGGATACCGCACGATATCCTTCGAAGCGGCGAGTCTCCTGGCCGGATCGCCACCGTGGATCCTGGAAGCGAGGGCCCTTTCGGCACTATATAAGTTCTGAAAGGAGGCGCGGGAGCGGGGATTCGATCCCGAGCCCGAGGATATTCGGGCCGAGAAATCCCGGCTCCATCAGGTCATGGTGGCCGAGTGGGAGCGACGACTTGGGCAACCACGCGCAGGGCACGCCGTCATTACGGCGGTAAGGCTCATCATGGGGGAGTGGCTAGAGAGGCCACACGGTAGCCAACGCCCGAGTGCCATCACTGCGACGCGAGCGTGGACTCGGGGCTGCACACGCTTTGAGACGCCGAGGCGGGAGCTTGTGGCGGCCCTGGGGGTGAGAGTGCTCACGCTCTCCACCCTGCTCGCGGCGATGGTCCGCTGCGCGGATGCGTGGGCGGCCAGCGTCTCCTTCTGCGAGCAGGTCATGCTCGCGAAGGAGACAGCAGAGCGGGCGCGGCGCGATGAGCGAGAAAGGCTCGCTGACATCGCTGCACGCGCCCGAAGGCGGCTCGGGCGTCAGAGGACGCAAACTGACCTCCGCCCCCCATGAGCGCGGGCCTGAAGGTGACGGGTGGAGCCGCCCGTCACCCTAGCAGAAGCAGGCCACGGCGGCGGCGCGCATCGTAGGACGATGCGCGTCCCCACCTCCCGAGGAAGGCCAGACCGAGAGGGATGGCCCTGGGTCAGCCGGGGTGCGAGGGGATTGACAGTCGCATGACAACCTCACCTTCGGCCTAGCACTACGACCCAGAGACGGCGTGCGGTTTAGTCGGTTCGAGTCCGACATAACCTACCCCTCCGGCTCCGGAGGGGTGGGTATCCGTGGGGATTTCCCGCACGTGAAAAAAAAAAGCGTGGAAAAATTATCCTGTACCCTTACTCACCATCTTCCAGTGGTAGGAGTAGCTAATGTTGTGTTTGAGTAACAACACCCTCACAAACTTTCTTATATATCATATTACTAGCTGTTGCCCGCGGCTCCGCCCGCGTGGATGTTGGATGTTTTCCTGAATTTTCTTTGCTATAAACCTCACGGAGCCCGAGACCTTTCCAACGATTGCAAAACCGTGGAAATCGGTTCGTGCGTTCTGGAGTTATAGCGTCAGGAAGGAAAACCCGACTTATTTTTATATAGTAGATTAGGACAGCTGGAAGTCGGATCAGATAAAGAAGAGCTTTTCGTAAGTAATCTTAATAACAATTGCACTAAATGTAATGATTGGTATTGATGGATTAAGTCTATTAGGTACTTTTTAAAATTTACATACAAGAAGTCGGTTAAAATATTCTCCTATGACGTCTTACTATATTCTGTTAAGCTATTTCATCTAAATAGAATAATATTTTTAAAGCGCAGTGTAGAATTTATTCTGAAGTTGGTACGTGCACGTACACTGGATAGTTCTGATACTATATTCCAGCCTGAATCCATAAAGTTAATCTCAAATGAATATTTTAGACATTTAACAACGATGAGAATGTTCAAGTTAGAGAACATACTATTTACTCGTATACTGTTGACTGATAGCACTTGGTGGAACTTGTACATATTGAATAAACCACTTGTACTTTCCAGCCAGTTGAAAATTGTGAAAATAACAGAGCGGAAAAGTACAAGTGGTTTAATAAATTTGAGAATACAAGGCTCACAATAATTAAATGTACCTAAATAGACAGATAGGAAGAAATTAGCGTAGCTTTTTCTCTTGTTACGGTTTTCTTTTTATTTCTTAAAAACTAATTGTAAGATAATTTGCAGTTTTTTTTAAAGTATCCGAGGATGATCTTTAAAATCAGATAATACTATTCCAACAAGCTCTACGTATTATGACTTGATTTTTTTGTTGAAAATTTTTGTACCAAGATAACACGACACTTATATAAACAGCAGAAACAAAAAATAAAAACATAAATATGTAGGTTTACGATACAAAAATGACTAGCGCTATACAAATACGTGCTTATTATCCGTATATACTTTATTCGATATAAGGTTTTTTTTACTGCGTCATGATACGTGGTCGTAAGTGTACAACGTGTCAGACTGGGTATTGTACTTATACAGATAAAGGTCGAGGTATATTAAAGGACGTAGCCTTCTTAATTACACAGATAGGGCTACGGAATTTATTTGCCTGCCGATAGCCATCTACACAGTACATAAGTGTTACTGTCACATTTCACAAGATTACTACTGTAAAGTACTTAATTACGAAAATTATTGCGATCCTTTTAGCCTACGGCTCACGTTTTGATATCTTGTTTGGGAGTTTCAGTAAATTTTCTGTATATTATAACGTTCAAATGATAATATTTAAGCTTTATAACGGTACGGTATATTAAAATGAGAATTGAATATGTTATTGTAGCGAGTAGATGTGGGAATGGTCCGTTGAATTTAATGTTGGGTACTAAAGCACGTTTTAAGTGTTTCATATTTTATTTTTAAGGGTGTGTTAACATTTTAATAAGTACTATTGTGGTATATCTATTATTCAGACCTACTATTTTAGATATTTGTATAACGCTGTGTAGTAAAGGAATATGAGAATTGTATTACTGAATTTAAAAAATAAATACAGGGTTTGTTTTACGAAATAGAGCAAACGATATATGGAATGTTAAGCGGTAGCGGGTATGGGTAATGGACTGCTGAGACGAGGTCTCGGGTTCGATCCCATGTTTTCCATAGCACACACCAATGACTTTTTGATGCTTTTCGAAGTTATGTGTGTATTTATCGCAGGTTTATAAGTGCCCGGTTAATGGCAATAAGCTCGCCGCCTATTACATTGGGACCTAAACATAAACTGGCGAAATGTGGGTGCTAGCACCTCTGCCTACCCCTTCGGGTTTATAGGCGTGAGTTTATGTTATGTTATGATATATAGAAAAGGTACCCTTGTAAGACCGGAAGTGATGGATTGCGAATGATTGGATTTTGTGAAGTAAATTACAAGAGGCATAATGACCGGTATAGTCGAATGCGTGGATAAATGATTGATACCTATATATTCCCACACCTTAGCAGAGGTTTATTGTACAATAAACACCCATCTATGATATCTTTAAAAGGAGCAAGATTATCCCTGCTAACTCGGGTACTTTAGAGATTAAAAGGATGGAGACATTGATGGTTGGTGGTAGTGAAATACAAATCATAATATGGATGTCTTGGTATAACGGTTGATCTTATCGAAGTCTGCGATTTCTTCCACACAACCAAACAAATACTACTTACTATACAAGCCGAATTAAAGTGGCCCTTAGTTTGCTATAGGTTCTTAAGTTTGTAGTATTAAAATCAAATGAGAGAATAAAGCCGAACATGTGTGTGCGTGACAATCCGCAGTGGCTATGTAGAAACATGTATCGCCGCAGTTGCAGATGGAACCTCCGTGTCGAGTACCGCGACCTCTGTGCTATTTTTTTCGAGCTCAGTACCGTGCTCATAGAGTCGTGAATCCGAATATCCTGCCAATTCAGGATTAAAGCCGGATCGGACGAGGTCTGCAATAAACCGGGTCAGTCCGCCCGTGGGTGTATTTTTTTTTATTGAGGTTGTCTTCCTCGTAGCCCTCAAGCAGCCACAATTCCTGACAGGGTCGGGCTTACGGTTTGACCGAATAGTGGTCTGTATCAGACCATGTCTCCTACCTCTGGACGAAGCCAGAAGCGAAACACCCATACAACCCAGTCTACCACTACTACTCACTACGCCCTCTTCAATCAGAAGACACTTGTAGGGCCTACTAGCGACCGGCAGCTGGACCGCTTCCACTTTGTCAGGAGGGATCCTACGAAACCCTCCTCACCGAGCTTGCGGGCCCGCCATCCCATGACTTATCGCATATCGCATGCAATAGGGTCAGCTATTAGCTTTTTCGTCAACGGGTAGGTAACAGAGTTCCAAGAAGTGGGAGTGCATTAACCGCTGTCCAGGGTGCACTAGCCCCCTTGCTTCCGTTGCCCAGGATCGAGGTCCAACGGGGAAATCAACGTAGAAATTACGCGACCTCGCGCCCCATAATGGGCCTGGCACCAAGAATTATAAGTCACCCTGCATTATCCTTGACACAAATATATGAGGTAACGATGATGATGATTAAAAGCGTCAATAATAATGTTTATTAATACTTTTTGTATGTAATAATTCGTAATCAGCGATAATAGCTATTATTAATAAGTTATAAGTTTAATCATATTTATTATATTCATGTCAGTAAATGACATTCATGATACTTAGAAAGAGCTATTTGAGCTAATTTGCCTAAGGTCAGTTAGTCGATTGGTGTTTAGAGTTGAACCATGAGAGAGTTTTATAGTCAGACAGGAGTTGGTGTGCGGGGCCCCCCTGTTCGCGGGGCCCCTCTATTCACGGGGCCCTTAGCTTACTCTTGCTACGTGGCTAATCCGGCACTGCTACTATAATGGGCGGTCTTATCGCTGTTGCGATTTGGCCGCTAGTTGATGAATGTACTATTGGTGTTTACGTTGGATAAGTGAACTCGAAAAATGAAGTCAAAAGCCAAAAATTATCAATGCCGAAGTGGCGGTCTTCACACGAAGTGATTCTAAAACAAATCCTATTTCCTTTTGAGATACGGAATCCTAAATCTGAACTTAGGAGGTGATATTTCCCCGTTCAATCCAACTTATCCGTACTTGAAAAAGCTTATCGCAATTTTAATTCAAGTGAACGTAGCAGTCTAAAGTGGGTTTAAAGAAATGCGAGATTTGTACTATTCATAGTAGATGTAAAAGAAAACTTCTGCTTTGAACTTCGACGTCTAATTATAACTCCTTGGAGAACTGCAAATAGTCACTGGAAATATGGTCTGTCCCCACTACCGACGTTGACTAATTTCTTTCAAAGTTAAACTTTATGGCGAAACTTCAACTTGTCTTCATAGGTATGCTTGGACCAACACATATATTGTGTTTGCCACTTTTAACACAACAGTAGTTTTGTTTATTTGACAGCATCAGACTCACCCCTATTATGTGGAGCCTAAAATCATAGTTGGCCAAATATGGGTGTTAAGACATCTCTGCCTACCCCTTTCGGGGATTTACAGGCGCGAGTATATATAATTATGTATGTAGTTTTGTCTTCATCCGAGCGCTAAACGCTTTTTTTTTCGTATATATCTTTCTTTAAGTCCGAAATGAATCATTTAGCGGTAGTTATTTTATGTGGAGAATTATTTAGTTTTTATGTATGAAAAGTAAGAAGTTCAATTATTATTTTAAAGCGTTCATGGTACGGGCTTTGAACGAGGGCCAAATTTCTTAGCATTTTCATAAACGTCAAAAGCTATAAAAAAATAAAACGTTCTTAAATGTATGTCAAGGAAAATTTGTAATTCAATTAATGCCATGTTGAGGCTTATTAAGGTTAGATCCTATTAAGTTACTGTTAGTGTTAGCGATGGTTTAAGCTATATTTTTATTATTTTTATTTTATATTATGTTTCATGTAAAAAGATTGTTTCAGTTTTTGAAACTCATATAGTATTATTTGCGGATGAATTCCACGACTCATTTTAACTTTTAGTTTTCTTTTTTAGTATTGTGTAATTATTTAGAAATGTAGTTTCAATCTCAAAACCATTTTTATGTAAGTATTATTTCAAAATGCAAGTAATATTAACGAAAGAGACCAACAACAATAATGTTTTAATTGAAATAAATCATACTTATTTAAGATAGCTATTATTAATAGAATGCAATTTAAATAAACCTTAAGTTATAAAAAGAAATATGTGGCACTTATGGCTCTTTATATAAACCCATTGAAATGAGTTATACGACATTAAATGAAACCCTTGTTGAAAACGCGGATTATATAGCTCAAGTAACCCCATTTCACCCAGTGGTATGCCAGAGGCAATTATTTTTCGTTATCCATACATGGTTCGTTTGCGAAGTTTTACTTTTCACCAGCCGATCCAAGTGCATTTGCATTTTCAATAATCTGACCATTACTGTAAATCTTAATATATTATACTGTAAACTCTTATTTTCTGTTCATCCTATAGTTGCCTGAAAGAATTCAAGTTTAGTGATAGGTTATGCTACTTATTGTGTTATTGATGTTCCAAGTGTCAAGTATCTCTACTAGTTTTGGTGTACCTGCAATAAAGAATTAGCTATCTATCAAATATAGTTTAAATAATTCAAAAGTACAAGTAGAGTATATTTACGGAAATATAATTAAGAAAATCTGTGGACGCGTAAAAATATTATGTGCTGTGTGTACTATGTATTGCCAAAAATGCCCATAGACTGATCAGTAGAATTTTCTTATCGGATCATAAAGTCTAACTATTTCACCGATAGCATTATACATTTATTGAGTATCATTAACCATACGACGTGATGTATGAAACCAACAACGACGTAAGATGTGAAGCTAAATTGCCAATACATACTTAATGTTCATACAAAACGTGTACACAAATTAAATAAACTCATTGATAATAGTGTTAAAGTGCTAAACAGACAATAATGACCTTGATGCGTAGTGACTTCAGTGTATTTCTATTATAATCTTTGTTGTGAATAATATAAATAGTAACTTTAGTTTATGGTACTTGACCACACGTGCGTGTCGTGTGTCGTCGCAAAGACGACCTCAACAACCAGTAGGTACTGTACAGTCAGCATCATTAAAATGTTGCTAACAAAAGTACTCAAAATAATCCAAATACCAAAATCCCAATTTTATATTGGTTATTAGAGTACTCAAATAGTTGTAAGTATCCAGAGTGGTCAAACTATCTTAACAATCGGTCTTCCAGTATTATCTAAGTTAGTAGAGTACTCATATCATATACACAATCACGCCGGTCGATGGTATCTAGTCAACAATAATTTCAAAAAATCTAGACATTCATACTTTTCTCACTAATGGAAGTTGATAGTTCATGGCTTATGCAACTGTCAACTATAAAAAAATAACTTATATACCCATCCCTTATTATCCCGCCATTGTGTGAAAGAAATGGCTTTACAAGTAAGAAAGGGATACAAAATACGATTAAATGACAATGTCTAGATTTTTTGAAATTATGCTTGACTGGATACCATCGACCGGCGTGATTGTGTATATGAATATGAACACACTACTAACTGACATAATACTGGAATACCGATTGTTAAGATAGTTAGACCACTCTGGATACTTACAACTATTTGAGTACTCTAATAACCAATTTTAAATTGGGATTATGGAATTTGGATTATTTTGAGTACTTTTGTTAGTGACATTTTAATGATGCTGACTGTACATCACATCATTGGCATATGATATGCGCCGCTCAAGCTGAGATAGCCATGTGTCGAGGTTTACACAACTAATATATTTTGTTAAATGCCATAATACTAATATGCCCGTATTCTTATTAAACTTTTTTCTAAATGTATTTTATCTCATTGCATCCTCCCTCCAGCACCGTATCCTGAAATTTACTATAATCTAAATCCTGTACAGAAGATAACTTTTGATTCACTTTAATGGGTGCTATATTATGTGTTAATTGACAGGAAGAAAGGCATAATGGGATTAACTGTTCAAATTTGCAGCCACCGTCTAAGAAATCCCTTCACCTTTACGAAAACCGTAATTAATTTGTGTTTCTACAAGCAAAGAGGCTCACCAGGACTCCTAAGGGAGTCAAATACATCGATGTAGCTAAACGTGTTTATAGATATAGCATTCGCTACTGAAACAAATGTTCGATAAAGATAATGTTAGATGTAGTAAATTTCGATAAAAGGAAGCTAAGAATAAGAACGGATTCAACGCTTATAAGTCCAACTAAAATTGCGTTATCACGTTTTACTCAATGAACGTGACTACCCAGGTTAGCTCAACTTCACCAGTAGAACTAATTAATATCAAGTTATAGCAATATTATTTTGAACTAGCTGTTACCCGCGGCTCCGCCCGCGTGGATTTCAGTTATAGCTTAGTGTTGAGTCAATGTTATTTTTTCTAAAATAAAAGTAGCCTAAGTTAGCTACCTGCCAATAAAAGACCCGTCAAAATCGATTCAGCCATTTCAAAGATTAGCCGGAACAAACAGACAGATAGACAGACAACTTGTTAAAAAAATGACATTTTTGCCGTATTCATATGCATGTAGTAAAAAACGGTTATTTTAATATTACAAACAGACACTCTAATTTTATTTATATGTATGTATGTATGTATATGTATGTATAGAAGATTTATAGATTTCTCATGAAATGGAGGCATTAACCGTGTCTTATTTTATAGGTTTCAGCCTCCTTGTCTATTTATGTTTAATTTCGAAATTAAAGTTCGTCCACTATATTATTGTATTTTAGACAGCTCACACACAGTGGTCGATTTAACGTAGTTCTAGCATCAATGCCTAAAACTCCAAACAAAAATTAGGCGCCAATACATCATATGTCATTGACAGCGTCACGTCAGCCAGAACGCAATTTTAGGCATGGAGTTAGTCGATCGACTGTACATAACTTGAAAATGTCACAATTGAAATCGACTACAGAGCATTATTTTTTTTTTAATTATCTTACTGGTGGTATTTAACCGACTTCTGAACTAGGAAGAGGTTTTCAATTCCGATGTTTATAATTTTTTTATGTTTGTACGCGCATACCTCCGTTATCTGTAGACGGATTTACAAAACTATTTTTTTGTTCGAAAGAAGTTTATGCCGAAATAGTTAAAATTTCGTAAAGATCTGATGATGGGTTTCAGAGACAGACCTCGGAACTCTTCAATAAATACCAGGAAATCAGCCACGTTTTGTTAGATATAGAGAAAATGAAAATGAAAATTTCATCACAATAGTCTCGCCCGAGTTCATTAGCAATTTTAAAAATGGTTTATTTATTCAATGGTATATTTAGCTGAAATTGAAAATTCAAATAAAAAAATATTGGGCCATCTGTCGGTATAAGGCGAAATCATTTAGGGGGCCTAAATGATTTTGCTATAATTCGAAAGATGGCCTTATTTGTAAAAAAAAATCTGCCTTATTATAGATTATTATTGCCCCCGGGTCTCCCTTCCAACCCGCATTTGGTCACGCATTTTTCTTAACAGAAATTTGACAGTGGCATCTCCGCTACTTAAACCAAAAACCGAGATTGATGCGGGCAACAGACGTCGACGCGGGCGGAGCCGCCGGCTTGGGCCAGTACGTCAATGTCAAAAGATTACCAAGTTAGTTACATGAAGTTAGGCATAATATGATGAACTCATCGTTGTGTCCACTCTGTACCTTTTTTACCAACATCATTTCCCATATTTTTTATAATATAATCACTTTATTGACGTGTGTGCGGGGTAATACTTTATAATGAATTGACGAAATCTGAAATAAAAATAATTCTATTCTATTCTAATAAATTTATGAAATAAGTACAGACACGCAATATCTACTGCTTCATTATTATGAGTAGATAGATATTAAATAATAATTACACATAAAATAATGATACCTATATATATTAATTTAACGATTAAAGTATTTTTAATCGATCGATTTTATTGATTTAAATTTTTATGCAATCACTACTTCAATATGTCTAAAATACAATAATATATTGGACAGGGCAGTACTTATCTAGAAGATTGCCAAACTGGTGAAACTGTTATGTCAATAGCGATCTTGAATTGGATATCCTAGAATTAAGCATTTTTTTATGTTTATTAGAATTAACATCAAAGTCGACATTTAGAATACTAAGCAAAATGGATATTTATTTACATAAGGTATAAGAATAGATAGTACTGAAAGGGTTCTACGATCCATTTTTTATAACTTAAAATTTTGTTGTGCATAAAAAAGGTCGTCTATTATAAATAACAAATTCGTAGGCACAGTGTAACATAATTTGTTGCGTTGACAAGAGTTTTATACACCTAATTTTAGTACTGCGTACTTTTTGGCGTCAACGTTAAGTCTATGTAGGTATGTTCCATTCATCAGCTATCATACCTGGATCATAGAAACTACATACCCAAATGCATTATTTATTTTCTACCCAAAATATATGTAGTACCATTTAATGGAATTGAGCCCAATCCAAACACGATGCACGACACAAAAATCTTTCATCAGCTTTTACAGCTATCTCAACATTTGCTTACATCCTGGCTCTATCTTCTGTGCCTTCTGTACAATGATACTTACGCCTGCGCAATGCATGTACAAACTATGACAAGCGATTACTTCTTAACTGGCGCTACTTTCAAACTTCCTCTTATGTCTACATTGCTAATATTGTCATATCCTGGGTAACTGCTATCGTAAATGTTAAATTACACTTTGTAGTTTGTCAATTTAATTTAGTCATGCAGTATTCATATGTGTGACACATTTGTACGATAAAGTTTCTATGAGAATCACAAACAGAGGCGGTTGAGCGTTCCCAGTTAGATCGTTAAATCGTTATGTGCCATTATTTTGAAACACAAACTTTTCTTCTCTTAATGCCAAGCTTCAACTGTCGAAGTTTTAATGATGTTAGTATAATTTTATGACAATAGCTAGCTCATTTTGTTTTTTGGCCTTGGGCTAAGCCTATACGAATGATAGTAAAATGTTATAGGAATTAGGGGTTGAGAAATTGGATGATCTTGTGTTAACCCCGTTAATAATAGACTTTCTTAGGTTACTTGTTCCTATAAACGCTCTTATCAACTAAGGTCGTGATCTCTACATATTTGCCGCCCGAATCTTCTTCTCCAGGGAGATCAGGCAGCCAAAAACATAAATCAAATCAAACGTGTTTTAGTCTTACTCGTATTATTACAGTGTCTAGTACATCGGTTTTCAGTGGGACAAAATCAGCACGCAACCGATTAAAACCCAAATAGAGTATAGGTATATAAATAGATTAAGTACGTCAATTAAACCAAGTCAAGTTGATGATGCCTTACAACAACAAGTAGTGATATATTTGAAGATTTTTATGAAAATAAAAATTGTTATTATTATATATGTTTGTTACTTTCTTCATTATTTTACACTATTATATAAGATTATTTTTAAAGTTAAACTAAAACTAAAACGTGTAAACTAAATTCCTTCAATGAAAACGCTTGTACTATTCCACATTATTTTTTGAATTCCTGACCGGTTTTACCTTACGGCATTATCAAAGGTTTACTCAATACATAATAATGGTTGTAAGCAATTATATTTCTAAACACCACATTTTTTATATGTGGGTAGTTTTAAAAATGTGTATACCAGGTTCAATTTTTTTCCCAAAATTTGGGGAAAATAATTTTTTGAATTTGCTTAAAAGTTATTTGGTTTAAAATTAATGAATACATTATAGGTACAACGCTAGTTGTATTAAAGTTAAATGTCAGATGATTAAATGTCAAAATAATAATTGAATTAAATTAAAGGAATTTTCAAATTAAAGATGTCAAATGGTTATAATGCTTATTGGTACTACATAACATGAATTATAATACATAAAATGTCAGTCAAATTAATAAATAATTAATTAGTTAGTGTAGATGTCACTATTCATTGCAACAGAGGTGAGCGGCTCAGATCCAACTGTTGATTTATTATATTATTTCTATCCGAATTTAATTCAGTAAACCTTCGATAATGCCGTAAGGTGAAACCGGTCAGGAATTCAATAAATAATGTGGAATAGTACAAGTGTTTTCATTGAAGATGTGTAGCAAGTTCCACCAAGTGCCATCAATCAATAGTATAAGCAGTGTAAACTAAATATTTACAAGAATATAACAAAATAGAGAATATAAAAGAGGCTAAAGAGTTTAGGTGTCGAAGAATTGCTACCCATCGATGTCGACTAGTAACGTGCCCAAAAGGCTGGCGGCATTGCCCCGTTGGATGGCAATGTCAAGACCTTGAGCAAAAAACAGTCCAGCCCTTTGGTTACCAGCAGCACAAGCGCAGAACGTCGTACTTGGAAGATGGTAAGGCGCAAAGGTGTTGATGCAAGTTGCATCCCACAACAGAGGCTTACCCATCTTCCAAGGCATCAAAGACATACCGTCCGGTCTCTTGCCATTGTTGCGTACTAAACCAACTGGTTATGACTGGGATTTTAACATCGACATGCGTCCTGCACTCCTGCCGCATGATAGACCGTGATGCCCGAGGCTGTCGATCGCTTCTCCACAGTGACAGCGATGAGGAGTAACACAGATAGCCAAAAGAAGACAGGCTGCAATTCTGAATGTCGTATCATCCAACAGCAAATATCAAAATCAAAAAGCCTGAAGCCACACACTAGACTTCCACTCTCCCACAGCCAGTAGGCGAGCACGCTCTGCAACATTAGAGGATGTGTTAAGTAACTGTTGACTTCAATTAATCAATTAATCAATTAGCCCACTGCAGCCCACTGCTGGACATAGGCCTCTCCCAATGTGTGCCATTTCGTACGATCCGTCTGTCCGCCCCAGCCACCTCTTTCAGGTCATCGGTCCATCTGGCCAGGGGGCGTCGTACCCTTCGTTTGCCTTCTCGCGGTCTCCACTCTAAGACTCGTCTGCTCCAACGGCCATCGGTCCTTCGACAGACGTGGCCAGCCCAACTGTTGACTTAATATGCTGCAAAGCGGCTCATCCTACTGTCTCTGGGAGAATAGGTTAGCGGGCATAGCAGTGTTTGGGCAAAAAAAAATTAAGCATTTATAGCATCGGCTTTATCTGGCACTTCGGAATAAACAGGTGTAGAGGTATTAAAATGTTCCTGGTTAATTCATGTGTGCTATGAACCGAAGCTAAAAAAGCTGGTAAACTTACGTCTGCAATTTTACGAACTCCGTACCCACCCCCTCGAACCGGGAGAGATGCTTGGAGCCAGGCTCGATCATTTAAATCTGCATGCAAAATATTGCATAGGGTATTTTGAATAACTTTATGTTATCTACGGAATAGACATATGAATTAGTGGTATTTAGATAAAAGAGAATGAAGAAAGACGATAGGCCCTTGTATTCTTCTTCACCAGGAAATCGAAATTATGAGACAAAGTACATAATATAGAACATCTCAATCAGAAAAAACCTGTCAATAATGGTTTTATGTTTACTTCATCAATTCGACACCAAAGCTAATCATCAGGCAACCTGCCTGATGATTAGCTTTGGTGGAGTTCAAAAGTAAAAGCACATCGGTATTGGATGTTGGTGATTAAATATTTGTAATAGGTGTGTGGGGTACACATTAGTATTCACACACCGTACACCATACGTGCTACGCACATAATACATATACACAATAGATTACATATTATACATTTACAATCACACCAATAATACACAAACCGATATACAATAATAACATAAATCTTTACTACCTATAATATATACATTCGTTATTTATTTATCACACTAACATTCCTACACAAAAGTTTGCCTCCGTAGTAGCGAGCTTTTGTGTCGACAATGTCGTGCTATGGAAACGCGCACTGAATGAACGAGGGAACTATTTCGTTCGGCCGGCGGCGCTGCGCCAGCGCCACATAGTGGCCGCCCCCGAGCATCAGTCTAGCCGCACCCATCTACTCGGTACACTGTGTCGCTCGATGCAAATTTCTTTTACCGCCTACCGCGTATCGCTAATTGTAACTGTGGCGATACCACATGTACCCAGCGCCATCTAGCGACATCAAGCAGAACTACTACGATAATACAAATCATGCATCGCGAAAGTGAAGTTCCTGCGCTGGTACAATACATATACAACATCCCAACGACAATCGTTGGGCCGCGGCCCGCCAGGTGTGATCACCTTGCCTGGTCGGAGGATCCTCCCTTTGTGTTGGAGGAACATCACATCTCGTTCCTCCACAGTGGTGACCCCGACGTGATCTGATCACGTAACCTTCGCTGAGCATATCAGCAGCATTCTCATCGTCACATCCTATTCACTTCTTCCGCATGAGCGGTAATCAAGTCTTCGCCATCCAGCACCTTCGGCCCTTACAAGGCTACCACAGCATGCAGCGATCGCTGCAGCCTGGTTACCCTTCGGCCACGCCTGCATCTACGGCACACAGTACACGTTCATACGGTCACGTAAGAAGAGGACATCTCTCCCGTCTACGTAGTAACTCAGCCATTTCGCCCCAATACACGGGGGACTACCTCGCCTTATCGAGGATTCGCCCCGTGACTGCGGAGGACTCACCTCAACTCACCGAGGATTCGCCTCGCCTCACTAGCGGCTCGCCGAGGTTTCATCTCGACGCTTCGAGCCCCAACTCGCTGGGCATTCAACGCAGGACCGCAGCACCGCAACACCGCACTTGCCCCGCATCTTCGGGACCAGCGGTAGTCCCGACTCACTGGGACTAGCGTGGATGACTGTTCCGTCAATGGAATAAGCGGCGTCCAGATCCGACGAAACGGAACTACTCAAGACTGGCAGTGGCACGCTCCTCAAGAGAGCTAAGACAGCTGACTCATCGCAATCAACCTCTGGTCTTGGAGGGGAGTGATGTGGCGATACCACATGTACCCAGCGCCATCTAGCGGCATCAAGCAGAACTACTACGATAATACAAATCATGCATCGCGAAAGTGAAGTTCCTGCGCTGGTACAATACATATACAACATCCCAACGACAATCGTTGGGCCGCGGCCCGCCAGGCATGATCACCTTGCCTGGTCGGAGGATCCTCCCTTTGTGTTGGAGGAACATCACACCTCGTTCCTCCACAGGTGCTTGTAGTCATGTGTTCCTTTATTATAATAATATAATTATCATTATAATAATAACCCACATGTACTATTTAAAATGTCAATCATATTAGTAAGTCCACCTGAACTGATTATCAGATTCAAACCTTCATTAGAATTTAAATAGCTTCGATTACTAGAAAAAATTGCAGAAACAGAAAGTTAAACTTACGGAGAGGTAATCTAGTCTTATCAATAAAATGGGCAATGTAAGTCGCAAGCTTGCCAGCTCCCGTGCAATCAACGTTGGAAGTTTCCATCATGCATCTAAATGTCTTTTAGGTTTGAAACTTTCCAAGATGATTTAAATCTAAATGGATCTGTAGAACCGTAAGATAACCTGATACATTATGATTGGATTATACTTTTGTTAGGATAGAAAATGGTATAACATTTAAAGCAACATAATGATTTATAGTTCATTCAATCACGTGACATATTGTGTTCAATAAAGTAAATGAAAACATCATTCCTTGTTATATTTAAGAATTTGAGAAAAAAATAAACGAACCATTTGCGATCAAGATATTGGTTGCTTTTCTGCAGGTACGGTCACGGGAAGACTAAAGAGAACGTCTGTCTCATAGTTTGAAGTTCAATTTATTTCAAAGCACCATGTGACTATTATTAATATATTATATATACTATTCGTACTACTCAAATCGATTAAGATAGGAAAAAGTGAATCGCTCAGGTGGGACTCGAACCCACGATCTTTCCCTTACAGGGGTAATGCTCTGACTACTGAGCCACCGAGCCACACCTGAAGTTATCCAAATTCTCCTATACCGTCTTAAGGCGACGGTGGGAGCCATCTACCGACATTCATACGAAATATCGGAAACAATGAATGATGTTGCAATCATTTTTAAACATTGTTTTTTAATGACTCCGCCCAAATAGCTACTGGTACTACTGCCCCTCTAGACAAGTGGGAATTCGCTTGCCAGCGTTTGATGGAATAGAAAGACGAATGTATGGGATTTGACGTTTCTGACATGCGTTAACGACTGTCACAAACGTCAAATCCAATACATTCGTCATTCAATTCCATAATACGCTGGCAAGCCAATTTTCACTTGTCTAGAGGGGCTGTTTACTTTACGCAAAATGAGTTCACAATGTCATTGTGTCTTGTTGTATTTCGATATTTCTTAATTATTAAGTGAATGATCAGTGTTAATAAAAAATAGCAAATAAATTGCTGTGAAATACGTTAAAAATAGTTTTAAGCCAGCAATATTACGTTATCGGTTGCGGAATTTTTAGAGATTTCATTAGTTCAAAATGGATTAGCCATGTTGCTATCATAAACAAAATGTCTTACCCTTCTCTGTCTTAGCGAGTACATTATAGCCTCAGGGCTACCTGTCATAAACACTTCTTACACTAGTCATTTCGTGTAGGCATAATTTTCTAACATGTAGATAACACTGATTTAGCTGTGGAATATCGTTTTCTCTTTACTGACCTGCTCTGGTACCGTTGTTGAGAAATAGATAATCTAATTTATCATACAGAAATTGGGAATATACTGTTGTGTAGTTTGAGATATAAATAAGGCAGTGATCTGGTTAAATAGTGCTCTGTAATTATGCCATTATTATTAACAAGTATCTTTATTTTTATTTCGAATAAAAGCTAAAACTTTAATTTTTCTTTTGTCTCGAAATATTGTGCATTGACAGGATGACATCACAATGATTCTGGAACTCTAAAATCGGCTACCGATTTTAGAGTTCCTTTCTAGTTTTAGGAGCGAACTACTCACATTGCTACTCATTTGCAAATACGTTCTTCACATGTTACGTGATTACTTGAAAAACAAATTGAAGAAGAACTAAATATGTCATTTATCTACTTCCCAGTCCTAAAAATTCCCGCAATCCATGTACCCATTTCCAGGGTAAAAAGTATTTGTAATATTCTAGACTACAATCTTTTCCTGTATGTAATTTCAACTAGATCCAATCAGCCGTTTGAGCAGTGATTTATAGATTTTCAGAGATTATACTTTTTGCATATACTTGCTCTCGCAGTTAGCTATTATATTTCATCTAATATACACCAACCGTTTATAGGTTAACGGCGTGGTTTTTTTTGTTCAATCTATTATATACCTTTCTTTTTGTTCCAGCTTAATTGGAAACTGACGTAACTGTATTGATTGATTACAAAGCAGTGACTTGACATTTCACGTGCTAATGTTCACCACTTATTATTACAAGAAAATAATTATTATAAATAACAAATTATGAGTCCAAATCAATTGTTTTTTCAGGTACATATGTTCTGTCGAATGGCAAAATTATAACATGCTCTAGATGATCATACGAAGAGGCCCTTCTGTTTTGTCCGTAGAATTCACGTCTAATAATGATGCCCATTTTTATACACAGTCTGTAAATCCCCAAAGGGATAGGCAGAGGTATATCAACACCCACATTTCGCCAACTATGCCATCCTATTGCCGTCTTGCGGGCATTTAGTCGTGGTCTATATGTTTATTATCTGATAGAGAAAAGCTCTATCCCTAAGTCACCTTCTTTAATAACCACAGGAAGAAATGGGGTGGCCTTCTACTGCACCGGGAATCAATATGGAATTTGACTAATTTTAAAACATTAATCTGAAATGAAATTAGCCCACACAGATAATTAAAAAGATAATTTAGTTGCTGTCGCATATAAATTCGCCCATTATAGATCTGTGCCCCGAGCACGAATAACATTCGAATTCGTAACGTAAACGTATCGAAAGAATGAGGCTTTGTGATAGGTTCACAGTATGCAGGCGGCCAATCGCACTGCTTCGTTCTCTGGATACGTTGGCGTTACGAATTCGATTATTATTCGTGCTCGGGGCACAGGACATTTAAGCGTTGCAGGTGAACAGTCCTCTGGTACCCTTATAATCGATACATCATCTCTATACAAAACCCTAACGTCAGGAGATAAAATCTAAATAATCAGATTTAAACTGAATTTTTATTGTGGTCATGTTGAGGGAATTCATTGAAAGGTACGTAACATGATTTTGCCTCCTTTTTTCTTTCGGTGTCAGAGTTTCTTTGATCCACTTTTACAACTTTTAGATTAGGGTTAGCAGGTTTGGGTACACAAATTATCATTTTAGTTTGGAAAATATAGTTATTCAACCTAAGTAAAAAGTTTGAGTGTTTAAATTGATTAGTCTAGAATTTCTATTTTTATGATTGAAAATTGGCACTGAAAACGAGCAATCTTTTGAATATTGTTACTGGGGCAGCCTCCTAGGGTGGTTAGTCCTGGGTGGGTCCCTGTACTATGTCGCGAGCGGCCTGCGGCACCATCGTTTCTACAGGTCTCTCTGTTCTGACTAAGCCAAGAGCGACTGGTCCCACTAGTGCTGCGGCCACAATCACTCCTGCCCGGCTATGTACTTGATTTTTTGCAATAGTGCACGGTGATATGGCCGATTTTATGGGATATATGTGAAAACAGCACATGGTGTAGGCTATCGGAGGTCGGCTATGGGCGTCCGACAACCGATATCGGATATCGGATGAATGTGGAAACGCTCTTAGTGTGTAAACTCATTACCAATACAAGAAACATGATGTATGACAACCTTATTTACTTACTTCAATCTTGTTTCCATTTATATATAAAACTCGGTCGAACTTTATTTCAACTCGTAGCTTTGCGGAAGGGCTTTTTTAAGTAAAGGATTGAAAGAAATTGGATCGGATACGAATGGAAACGAAAACCTAAAGTAGGAAGTTCTAAGCTGTTTATCTTATTACTCAAAAGGATGGTACTGAGTTATCACAAGTTTTTATGGATCAATATTATAAAAAATACATCAATCAGTATTCTGTTGTAAACATAGGTTTTATAAATATTTTTTAGCATTTGAACACAAACATTAATAAAAAAGTAAGGAGAACACGAGGCAAGGCAGAAAAAAATACCTTGCCAATTTTTTAGGAATAAAAGTACTAGACAAAAAGAGATAATGATATTGAAGACTAAGAACCACCACAAACACTGAGGACAACCTAAAATGTTGTCACCGAATTTATTTCTAATAGTTATTTCAAGCAGGATCTAACTCGATAAGTGGTGTATCGAGATATTCTGAGAAAAAATAAATAAACTGAAAACATTGGGCTTCGTAGCTGCCTAAATTACTCACTGCTTAGGTTTTAGATTAGTCGATAGTACGTAGGTATATAGAATAGGTGCACCATTTTCTCCTTTGGAATATTTTGCTAAGGTTGGAGATTAAGTAACATCTTCTGCATACTTTAATGTTTGAAATGTCTGAATATATAACAATATAGTAAAGGGCGCCTCTTATACTGACTGTGCCAATATAAGAGGCGCCCTTACTATATTTTCTACATAAATTGTTCACTGTTTATATTAAAACCAATCTAAAGTTAATCAAACTTTTAACTTCAGTATTTGCATTTGCAAATCTAAAAATTACCATCTTTATCTTTTGTTAATTGTTTAACGAGTACTTAGTGTTCAAGTTTGAGTATTATTTAGGCCATCACATAGCAATAAGCAATGTAATCTTTTATTATTTGTTAAAGTATAGTTGTTTGGTTTTTCAGACAAGTTATTGTGATGACTTTGTCATTATTGCCCATGGCTTTGGGTTCACTGGTTACGCTCAACAAGCTAAAGTGCGAATTCCTTAACAAATTCAATTATTTATTTACCATTTAAAATTATCGGAATCTTTCAGAAAGTGTAATGTTGTTGTCCTTTATTTTTATAACTAAGGTAATAAATAAGAACGCACTTTTTTAGCAAGAGATTTTACTAGCACTTTACTGTTTGCATAAAGAAAAAATGGCAGGAGCAAGAACGTGAAAGAAAAAAAAAGAGTACCAAAACGCTTTGAATAATTTAAAAACCGTCAGCATAAAGCATACATTTACTTAATAACTATTTAAGGGAGAGTATGATACGATAAATGACAGTGTGGTTATTAAAAAAGTGTCAAAATTCATAAATTTACTGATTAATCGGTTATGTTAGCCTAATATCAGTACCAACAAACCAATATCAGTCATGTTATTTATCATATTGAAATGAAGCAGTCATAAGTATATCGGTGTACATAATAAATATTAAAATAATGGTCTGAGAACGTTATCCCTTAAACTTAACAACAAAACAACAACTGTCGCGTAAATTTTAAACACGAACGAACCGGAATAACTCAAAGTACATAATTAGAAATTAGTTGGTAAGTTCCAAATTGTCAAAGGAGTGTTGATCGTTTAACTTCATTTAGTGTATCGTGTTCAACATTGAATACTGTCATTATACATTAAATTAAAGGAGAAACAGTGGGATGGGTTGAATATCACACTTAATTGTTTAGTACATTAATTTATGCTAAGAGTGAATTTCAGTATCTTGAGTCGACACTGAGCTGTTATCTACGACTCCACCTGTATATAATGCTTATACCGATCCAACAATTCAAGGTAATCTTTCAAGGGGTAAAAGTAACCTATGCGTTATGTTAGACTGTAATCTATCTCTCTAACAAATTTTACCCAGAGCCGTTCAGCAATTTGACGGGAATTGAGTAACAAATATCCAAACATACACATATTCATAAGCTTTTACGTTTATAATATTAGTAGGATAAATATTTTTGAGAGATATTGTGTATGTTGTCTCAACTCAAGTCCTTACTAAGTAGGTAATGTATGAACCTAATCTATGCTAAAGACTAAATCACTATAAATGGAGCACGATCTAAGATTGAGCGACTAGTCAGTCTATCATGCCATGAGTATTGGATAGACGTGACCGACAATAATATGAGTCCGATGTCTATCTAGAGACGTGAGGCTTTTACAAAGACGTGGCAACAGCTTCAAGATCTTTCAAGGCCATCTGATTCCTCTAGAGACACGGCTTCGACTCTCAGACCTATAATAATATTTTATCTGTTGGCTACTTTCAACTTCTATAAGAGGTATAAGTTTCATTCAATCAAATTACTGCGTTAATAGTTGATAAATGAAACCTTTAAATTTCGTTTTGTGCAATTATAAATAACTAGTAACTGGGTGTATAGGACCCGGCCAAGATTTTTCAGACCCATGCCAACCTCACCCGCAAGCTTTGGGGTATCAGCCAGCAGTTGCTCCTTAAAGTTTAAATAAACGACATTCTGGAATAAAGGAGTAGGAGAGCGGTCCCCAGATTTGCAAGCTTCGGATGCAACTGAGATTGGTCCCAGATTGATCGCGTCACAATTTTGCTTCGATCCCAATTTGGCAGCGCGTTGATTAACGCCGAAAGATGTATACGCTCTGTGATTCAGAGGTTTTGTGAGCAATTATTATTTTTAATCAATTTGTATTTATCTTATTTTGTAGAAGATAAATACATATTATAAAGATAGAAATGAACAAAGAAAAGAAAATATGAATTTGCACTCGGCTTATGGTTGACAGCTCAAAGCGTGCCAGACGCTAAAATAATCCCCAAGCCAATAATTAATTAAATGAACATCATTTTGCACTTAGTATTCTTATTACAGAAGATAAATTACGTGGTATCCAACAAGTATTTCTACCTAACAGTGAAATTATCCTTGTTCAATCAATCAAATAATTTTCAAAGGAGAACAAAATTGAATAGGATTAATACATTTACAGGTTTGCTATTAATGCTCAAAATAAACGTACGATAGATAGTGCAATAAATGAAAAGGATTCCACAACAGAACATTAGACGTGACGCCTCGACATATTAATAATCTAAAGACGCCTCATACTGAACAAATTGTCATTCTAATATACTGTGAAATGTCACATGAATTCAGTACCTATACTAAAAACATATGTGCACATCAAGTAGGTACTTCGAATGAATTACGAGAGTTATAATCTCCAAAGACACTGTTTTTACTATGTATGATATCTATTTTTACACAATTTCTGGTCTCTACAGACACAGATACAAAACTTTGAATCCGACTTATGTCACGGAGAATAAGGTCACAAGCTACTTTTTATCTCAATAGCCTGTGCTTTAGGGACCTCATATGAAATATTACTACCGTCGTAGCTCAATCAAATCTGAGCGCAAAAATAATATAAGACATCTCGACAAGCAAAACGTAAGAAACCAATTTTGCAATGTGTTTTATATTGTCCAATATTTCTCAACCAATATTTGAATAATCCAAGAAGAAAGCAAAACATAACCAGACTTCACAACAGACTATAGAAATAGAAAGAGAGCTATGGAGACACAAAAGCACTTGCGAATATGTAAATTTTGGTTGTTGCACAAAATTGCTACGTTGAATACCAATTTGCACATGTTTTCAGTTAATCAATAATAATACGGATTGACCGTAGTGTTGTACGAGTTCAGATGGGTCAACTTTAATCTAAAGTTAGTCTGTTGTTCATTGCGACAGCACTCACCACTGTCCATCTGAATCTGATGAAACAACTTAACTTGCGCTCTAGGATACAGAACTTTTGATTGTGATTCATTTTGAAAACGTGGATAGCATAATAGCGAGCCTTAAAATGAAAAATATGTAAAAGGAATAGCGTGTAGGTATTTGCGCTTCAGAGGATTTTTCGTTATAAGAAGAAGATTTGTTGGAGGAAGAAAAGGATCAGCCAGGTTACGGAAAGTGATATGTCCTACCATCATATGCAATGATAAATACTTCTTGTTTCCAAGGTCTCGGCATACCGAACCGTAACCAAACATATTCTAAAGTGTGTTTGTTCTCATTTACTTTTAAGATTTTTTTTTCTTATTTATTATTTTATTTAACTCTTTCAGGAAACAAACAGGCAAAAACACAGAAAATAAAAAAGTTTATTGTATTGTCTTCTGATTGGTACTTTATTTATTGAAATTTCAAGACAACAACTCGTTTACAGTTAAACTTCGAAATATTTCAATATAATAGAAAGTAAAAAGAGTTTAGCAGGAATACTTCGACTAAAAAATATTTAGATTTGTCAAGAGCGATATTTCTCTTGAAAGGAGAGACTCCCAGATGAGTAAAACAATACGTTTGTAATTCAGGTTATCGCTGCTTTCCGCTTCAATAATGAAAATACGGTGCATATTTAGAGCGACTGACAAATCCAAACGTTCGTAACCCCAAAAATCATTAACTATATTCGATAACGCTTTTGTGGTCGAACAGAATTGGGTCCATTAGTCCTGCATTTGTTCAATGGACGAAAAACCTCTCTGTCAATACAATTGTATTGATTTGGCAGTTATTGTGTAACAATTGAATAGGCTATCTGACTATTGTCAGGTCAAACGGATATTTCTTCTGACCGGGTGATCAGAATATCTGAATGCGTCGCGGGTGGAAATTTGTAGAAGAATTATAAAGTTGTCTTAAAAAAATATATCAACAGTCCATTCCCATAGAAATAGTTTCCAAGGTATCTCATGGCCATTGTCTTTTTGTACACCGATTTAAGTCAAATCTGAGAAGTAATTTTTGCAGAATTAAGAAACAAACAAACTTTCATGTGATACACCGACAGATGGCGCTGTCAAGTAAAGACGTAAACGAAAGAAGCTCCGTATTTATAATAAGATAAAAAATAGTTCGAAGTGCAAATTAAATAAAAAAACGATTAAAAACTATCAATAACGTATACTAGGAGAAGTGTGAACGTTAACCAAACATTAATATGCACAGTGAAAAAAACTAAAGAATAATAATGTGTGAATCCTAATTATCTAATAGAACTTTCGAAGAGCAGTTTGAAAACAGTGATTATCATAAATAAAGTACATAAAGAATTATGAAATTGTACATAAAGTGATAAAATAGTCTGAATTAGTGAAGTGTTAAGTGATTCAACGCACGTTACATACTTGGAATGTTGTAAAAAATTCCAATGTAATGAGTCACATTTACAGAAAACTATAGTTCAAAATTTCTAATACTGTCATATGATCACAAATTTTCATTTATTTAATTAATGTCACTGTGGCGAGATACGCTACATAAGGGACTTGTGATCAAGAGGCGGCAGTTCGAGCCTTAGCCACCGCGTACTTTTTGTGCTATTTCTATGATTTAATTGTACATTGGGAACGCCCCGCCCGTGCATTTATAAGGAGTAGCGAGTGTAGCAACCTCTCTTCGATTATCTGTCTTGTGTTGTAGTGAACGTCTTAAAACTACACCATGGAAAGTACTCGTAGTAATATTACAATGAGGAGAGGAACAAAAACAAAAACAAAAAGTGTGGAATCAATTGACATTTCTTTCACATCAATCCAATCTGATACAGAAGCTACAAGTTTACCGGACCTATCGACTCAATACAACGAAAGTTATGAGCTTCACGAGGAAATTAAAAATTGGCTTAGAAAGTGCACATAAAGAAATAGAAGAATTATTCCTCAAAAATATAGAACTGCAAAAAAAATTAGCTGAAAAAGAACTAACAATCAAACACTTCAAAACTATTTGCACGGGTACAGTAGGCAGTAGTACGAAAAAGTCCCACAAGAAAATGAAATCAAAACATCGTGGACAGCGAATATTAAATACTAGTACTACCGATCTTGGCTTATCGAATGAAATACAGTCATCAGCTGTTGACACACTAGTTTCCCAGTCCCAGACATCACAAAATATGTTGATCGAATCTTTGGGGGATGGCGCTATTGTCGAGAGATCTACTATACAAAAAACAAATAGCAACACCTCGTCAAACGGAGATCATCGTTGTAAACAATCCCATCTCTTGTTGACAAAGCCCCGATTGTTGATCTTGGGTAGTCAGCAACTTACCGGATTGTCAAAGAAATTAATAGAATCACGAAGAAAAAATGGCGATTTTGAGCAATATAACGTTTCTGCTTGGATAAAACCATATGCTCTAGCGGACGAAGTTCTTAAATCGTGTTATGTTTTGGATTTTACTAGCAACGATTACATCATCATATGTATAGGAGAAAACGACTCGAACCCTACGCGGCTGCTTCATGAACTATCGGGGGCATTGAAATGCTTAGAAAAGTGTAATATAATCATAGTTAATGTTAATAAAAATAGATATATCAACGAAAATAGATTAAATAGTGGCTTGAAGATATTATGCAACGAGCTGAACAATTGTAAGTTTTTAAATATATCTCAATCACAATATCTGACGCATAATCACTATTTGACATGTTTATGTAGGGAGCTTAATTGCATAATTGACTCACGTTACTATAATAAGAACTATCTTCGTATAAATCGTAATATTTTATCAAAAACAAGCAGCATACAGCAAAATACAGTACATAATAAGAACAATAGTGCAGTAAAAAAGGGATCTATATTGTATTATTTTAGAAAAGTAAATAATGAACGCTTGGCTGCAGAGCAAAACTTAAAGCACAAATTTGAGGCTCAAAAGGGCACGATTCCTTATTATTTTCCGTTTGTTAAAGACAGGAGCACTGATGTAACCGTTACTGGAAACTGTTCGTTTTTTCGTTAAAAACGAGGAATGTCAAACCCAGTTTTTCATCAGAATATTGCTGGCTTGCTGAATAAATTGGATAAGCTGGAAATATGTATTGATAATTTTGATCGTAAAAATATGGAATTGGATATTATTTGCCTATCTGAAACATTTGTACAATCGGGTAGTCAAGCCAATATATGTCTTAAAGGGTTTGTACTGGCTAATTCTTATAATAGAACTCGTAAGAAACGGGGGGGTGTGTGCATTCTTGTAAGGGAAGCTATTGAATACCGGGTTTTAGATATTTGTAACGTATACTCTACAGATAACGTGTTTGAGGTCTGTGGTATAATGATTCCATCAATTAATTGTGTTATTTTATGTTTATATAGAACCCCTGACAGTGACGTTGACATCTTTTTGAATAGACTTGACATTTTATTATATAAATTACTAAATAAAAATAGAAAGAAAATCATCATCGCCGGTGATTTTAATATCAATACATTAAAATCAGGCGTCTCAATTTCACACTATAACGACCTTATTGTAAACCATGGGCTTGAATTGCATATTACAGACCCTACCCGTCAAAAAAGCTGTATAGATCATATAGCTAGTAACCTTGATGAAGTGAAAGGCTGTACGCATAACCTAGGTCTGTCGGATCATGATACTGGTCAGACAATAACATTTCCTGTTCTAAAAAAACCCTTACGCTTGGAATATTGGTACATTAAAAAAAGGAATTATGGTCCAGAGAATATTCGAAAATTCATGGATCATATTTCGGCTTTGTCATGGTCTAGCGTTATGTGCGAAAGAAATTTAAACATAGCCTTCAATGACTTTCACGACACTTTATGCTTGTTTTATAACTTGTGCTTCCCCATTGAGAGATGCAAAGTTCGTAGCAACCTAGGCTCAGCCAAATGGATAACACGGGGTATCAGAAACTCCACTAAAAGGAAGAGACATCACATAACAAAAGCACTTATCAGAAATACACAGTAATGTTGAAAAGATGCAAAGTGAAAGCAAAATCGAATATGAATTTCAAATATATTAGTAAGTCTAAAAATAAATGCAAAGCAACATGGGACATCATCAAGAATAAAGTTGATTGCACTCATTTTCAAGACAACATAGACGAAATTGAAACTAGCAGTGGCCTCATCAAGGATCCACAAGTAATGGCTGAAACTTTTAATAATTTTTTTATTGACTCAACAAATAAAGAAGGAAATAAACAAATAAGCAATGTTTATTTTTCAATGACACAACATAATAGCGGTAGTCTGTTTCTAAAACCTGTAACTGATGTGGAAATGATACAGACTATACTTTCTCTGAACAACACTAAGTCCGTTGATTTGATGGCATCTCCACACATATACTGAAACAATGCGCAGGTTTAATCTATCACGTACTGAGATACCTTCTAAACTTGTCCCTCACAGAAGGAATTTTTCCAGATAGACTTAAACTATCTTTAGTCAAGCCAATTTTTAAGAAGAAAAGCAAAAAGGATGTTAACAACTACCGGCCCATAACACTCATTCCGATCATCGCAAAAATATTTGAGAAAATAATGCATAAACGTATTAGTGATTATCTGGATAAATTTAAGATAATTAAAGAGGAACAGCACGGTTTTCAGAAAAATAAGTCCACTACTCTAGCAGCTTATAAATTAGTTAAAAATGTGGTGGATAGTATTGATAAGCGAGTGCCTGTATCTATAGTCTTTTTCGATATGACCAAGGCCTTTGATTTTGTGGACCACAGCTTGTTAATGAAAAAGTGTGAAGCATATGGCATCAGAGGCCCGGCCTTGAACTGGCTGAGGAGCTATCTAAATAATAGAGAGCAGTTTGTAGAAATGAAACGGTTAAACGAAGCTCTCGTATGTACTTCGTATAAATCTGAACATCGAGTTAATAAGTCTGGTGTGCCACAAGGTAGCATATTGGGACCGTTATTGTTTTTGATCTACATTAATGTTCTACCATCCATTACGAAACATCAATGCATCTTGTTCGCCGATGATATTTCCCTTATAATTGATGATAATGATAACGAAACAAATGAGAAATATGAAGACATACTTAATAATGAAATAGAATCTATTTTAAAATGGTTAGATAATAATAATCTCAATGCAAACATTTCTAAGACAAAATACATTCAATTTACCAATTCTAATAATAATACTAATAACTTTACATTGACATGTCGTAATGAAATAATAGAATCAGTAGACGATACAATTTTTTTGGGTATTGCAATCGATAAACACTGTAACTGGAAAGCACATGTCGATAGAACTTGTAAAAGGCTTAACCGATTTGTATTTGCGCTTAAGAAGCTTAGACAGGTATCAGGTCAGAAAACAGCTATGACTGCCTATTATGGATACGTTGCCTCAGTTTTGAGATATGGCCTTATCCTCTGGGGAAATTCCACTAACGTAAGCGCAGCATTCATTATCCAAAAGAAATGTATAAGGGCGGTTTGTGGCGTGAGTCCTCTTACATCATGTAAACCTCTGTTTAGGAGACTGAAGGTGCTGACATTGACGTGTATGTATATATACCAGGCTGGATGTTTCGTTAGAGATCATGGCTCATTATTTAAAAAATTTAGTGACGAAGTTAAATCTGGACTAAAATGCAGAGATCCATCCAGATTGATTCTTCCTAACCGAAAAACAGCGCTGTGTCATAAAAATTGCCACGTTATGACGATAAAAATTTACAACAATCTACCTAAATATATAAGGGAGTTACCTACACGACAGTTTAAGTCAACGCTGTATGGGTGGCTCATTGACAAGTGTTTTTATAGTGTGAATGAGTTTTTTGAAAGATGATAAAATTAATATAAATGTTTAACAATCAACGTCCTTATCTTGCAATTACAAGGTAGAATTTAGTAGGTACTTATATATAGTAATTGATTAATAATTTCATTGTAGACTTACCATTATGTGTTTAGGTTAATGTAAAATTTTGCATGCCGGGCATCATTCCAGCGGAGTATGTGGAACAAACTACTGATTTATACCAACACACTAAATGTAATACCATACTTCAAGCAAATAAATCCCATTTCATTTCATTTCATTTCATTTCATTTCTCCATTTCAATACTAACAGCTTAGTAATATTTATAATATGAATTGAAAGTAGGAAGTCTATATAATTGAACTTATTTTTGGATTATGAATGCCTATCACTAAATTAATAAGTGACTGCTTATTCACCTAAGCTACGACAGACTTACAATCTTTGCGTAAGATCAACAAAAGGGAAACTGGTCGTAAAAGTTAGTGTGGCCGTAAACTTTCGGATGAACTTTGATGTTATTATGCAATGCGGTTCGTACTATTGCAAAAAATGTAGCAAGGCATTTATCAAAACACAGCATTTGATATATTTACTACATCTTTCATTATATCAGAAGATTCTTCTCACTTGGAACTAGTATTGCTGAACCTCGCAATGCGAATTCATTCGGTTACTAATTAGACACAAACCTGTGTGTACTAGGCTACAAATTACAAATCAATGCACAGACAAACATGCGCTGTCGCCGTATTGTCAATATTTATAAACCATAAAATGTTCCAAGATTAATTCACACTGAAGTCCTGATTTAATACACGAATTTCACTCGCAATGTGAAGTCCAATTAAATTAATGGGTTTCAAAAGAGTCACCAGATCATTAATTGTGATGTATAAGGGTCCTTGACCTATTCTATGGGGCCGAATTGATAGATATAATTGATTAATGATCTACATTATTGTAATTGTTTACTTATTATTATTATTAATACAGTTAATTTATTTTTTCGGCTGGTTTTTTGATCTATGTTACATAATATTAATTTAGCGAGGTCCTATTCGGTCAACGGTAAGTGAGAAATCTATTGGATACTTGTCGGACTGTAGGTATTATATCGAGATAGAGAATCAGAACCGGTGGCTGTTCAGGGCAGCGTAGAAACACTATACTAGATATAATGAAAAAGCACTCCCAGTAGGTGCAGATTGATTCGGCCTTACACAGTTCATCATTGACCAGCCCAGCCGTAGTCCTGACCTTCAACGGAAAGGAACGGTGGATTTTCGAAGTTAACATACTTCCCGTCACTGTGTATGCCTCCTGTCGATCCTTTTTTATTTTCACTCAATACTCTATTCTCAGACATCGAATATTATTTGGCTCTATGAGTAGTTTTCTATAAATCTGCCTTTTTCATTGGTAATCTGTCTTTTGTAATGTGACGTGACCAAATAATTGAAACTTTCTGTATATTATATAAAAATTTGATGGCACAATTTTGTCACAAATTTCGGTCGAGCAATAAATCCTCCATAGTAATCCAATCTCGTTTGGATTACGTTCAGGGGTCAACAAGTGCATATCCGGGCAGGGAGGATTGTGGTCGCAGTAATAGTGGGACCGGTAGGTGTAAGGCGGTGCTGCGATGACAATCCTCTTTTGATGAGGCCGTCAAGCTGAGTGACGCCATTGTTAACATGGTACGTGTATGTAATGGAGACCCTCTTTTCTGAGGCTTTGCTTGCAGCTTACCATCAGGCGAGTTGAAGCCGAAATGACGTTTCATTTATATGTATATAAATAATTTACGAATTGTTTTATTGAAATTAAAAGGTTTTATTGGCATCTCCTGTCCGTTTAATACGTCATTCACACTCATGATTCATAAAACTGAATATGTCAAACACCATTGTTCAAGTTTATCTATTCAAGACCACATGCAATTTCCCTTATAATATAAAATTTTACACAACAACACTTTTCGACATAGGAAGATGGCTACCTTTACTCCAAAGAGAAGGCGTCACCAATAATATTGCATAAGAGCAGTCCCTTGACTAACTTGTTAATCGGCACGGTCGGTGACGAGGTCTGTTCACCCGCACGCAAATTAGGATGTCAGCCAACGTACGTGTACCGGTCAAACTTACCATTCACCGTGATTCGCAGTTCGTGCGTTATTTGACTCACAAATCAGTCGCTCATCTATCATTCCATGCCTATTCCATATCAATTCAAGACTTTTTCAAGTAAAGTTTGGAAAGCCAGGGCACCTGGCAAGCAGCCAAGTAACAAATGGTTCCGTCCAAAGCTGTGGCTATTTCTTAACATAACAGTTGTGATCCAATTATCGAGTAAACATTTTTTGGCTATTTGGGAAAAGTATTACCACACTGCAGAGCAGGTGGCTTTCTGGATTTGAATAGGGGTGATATTATCTGTATTTAATTATCCACGTATGCAACATTTTCAGTCGCAGCATTATGCCATGTCGCCTCTGCTTCATTCCTTGTAGAACAAGTACCTACCGTATTTTCAACTATTTATTCGGGTGTCAATAAGGCAGAGTAACTTGTAATTAAACAATAATTCTTCCACTCAATGGCATCGAAATTTCAATCGGTTGATCATCAAACAAGTAGTACTAAATTAGGTGGAAGTAGTGCGGTAATAGAATGTGTTCTCAACTATGTTATCTCATTACCAGCTGTACTATTCTCGTACACATTATCCTGGTATTAACCGATAGCTATAACATGTGGTTTAATTTGTCCATTTGTCGTGTAATGGATCGTGTATCTCACTAGTTTGATGTTTGAATTCCATATCTATAATTTCTGTAAGTTTATAATACCTTCTGCTTTTTTTATAATTTTGATAAAGTATGTATCTTCTTTGTAACGACGAGTTTTCGATTTATAAAAAAAACAGTCGTTCTTTTGTCAAATATTAATATTAAGTCGAAAAATTTGTTTGAATATTATTATAATATTATGACCCATTAAAACTACCACACTTAAAGGTCTAAACCTCCAGGTACCACAAATACTTGCAGAAAACTTTTAAAAGAAGTAATTTTCTCTGAAGATTTGTCGAAAATAAAAATCTAAGAGAAATATCCATTTCCAAATTAGTTCGCAAAGAACCAGCTACTTTAGATGTTGGTGTGGGTCGCTCGGTAATCGCAACGCAATTGCAGTAATGCACCCACCGTCTTCGTGGTTCTGATTTTGACAGAACTTGGTGCATTTATGATGAATACTATCCAGGTGTAGTACAGAAGTATTATTTTGTTGGATTTGAATTCCCCCTTTTTTCTTTTTGCCAGCTTTTCTTACGCCAACTGACATTTACGGTAGAGAGTTAGGTGGAGCACATGTTCAGCAAAATTTTGCGCCTGCCACAGCCAGCATTAGATCGATATTGAGGAACAAAGTACTCCAAATATGGGTTTTACCCATATGCTTGGTATGAATCTAAATAGCCTGTGTCCGTGAATCAGGAAAATTATAGAACAGGTTTGGGGTAATGGGTGCAGCAGCCTGTTATCCTAGGAGAAGCAAGCAGCGGCGGTGTGTGCCTCTCCAAACCCAGGGGCTAGATGGGGACTTCGTGATTCACGGTTCTATGCCGACATAACTACCACTTAGTTATGTTAGTTATTCGTGGGGATTCTGCCCCCCATAAAAAAGGGATCAAGGGCATTGCATATATATTACGATTTGAATATTCAATTCACCTTCGTGAAACAATATATATGTTAAAGGCAATATATAATCCAGTATTAAATGCCTAGGCAATGCACCTGTGCTATTATATAGAATGCCTGCTGTTCCACCGGCAATGTGTGAAATAAATAGAACTTGGTCTATATTTGCGGATGGCTTTTAGAGAGCATCCTATTTCTGGATCTTTATATAAAACATAGAGATCGTAGTACAAATTGCGAAAATAATATTTTTTTTCTAATAACGTTACATTTAAGGCTGATTTTTACGAAATGATTTTTAAACGCTTGGAAACGTCGAGATTTAAAGTGAGAATGAAGAGTCGCAGACGATATCTTATTTAATCTAAGTGGACAAAATCCTCTATGCGACATGAAATGCACATGCACAAGTGAAATGCAATGATAGTTGAATCCAATTAACATATTCTTTATATTAGACGAATAAATAAAAATGTTATCTTAGAATTGGAATATAAATAAGTTCTAGTACTGGGTTATTTTTGCGAGGAGATAATGGTTATCTTCAAAATTTGTATTTTAATGATGAAACTAAGTCTAAATTGCCATATTTAACAATTTTCATTTCATTTCATTTCATTTATTCGATGATTACAATCTAATGAACACATTACAAACTTGTGTTTAGGGTACCAGGGCTCCTGAAACTTATCTTAGGCAACAAATAATTATGAATTAGGACACTATAGTTCGGTGTTCATGAGTCTCTGTACAAGCCAACAAGTACCTCGTCAAGTAAGCATTACATTAAACGGAAAAAATCTTATCAATGAGACAATAGCATATAATAACATAATAATAGAGAAAATCATCAATTACATGCGCCTAGTGTGTGTGTGTGTGTGTGTGTGTGTGTGTGTGTGTGTGTGTTTGTGTACATAGATTTCCTTAATTATAGTACTGACAGTTTTAACGTTTTCAGTTTCCGAATAGGATTTTTTCAAGACCCATTCTGTCACTACCCTTCTGCAGTGTAATCTGAGAAGTGGATAAATGTTGCAATGTTTATTTCATACATTATAGAGGTGACCACCCAGAACTTTAAAATGCCTTTCGGCTTGAGTAGTTCTAAATTTTTGCTCTGGGCATATAGTGTTCTGAGAAGTTTGTATAAGGATATAAACAATCTCAGAACGCTATCGTTGCATGCACAAACAAGCAACATCTAAAAAAATTGGTTATAGACTAATATCACTACAAGTTTCATATAGAAAATATCTTATCGTACGATGTAGGTATCTCAACAATTGTCTTATTTTGCAGATTTAAATTCATCTTATGACTTCCGCACTAGAGAAATTGTCTATCCGTGTCTCGTGACTCAAACATCTAATAAACAGATACCAAAATAGTTCAGTTCAGATCTAGATACTCGTAGTAGCAATCCTCGTTCTAATTGAAGTCTCCGAGTCGTAAGCCTGTATCTTGTAATTAGGATATATTCTGTACTTATTTTTTTTAAACATTCTGAAATATTTAGAACATCAATAGCCGAATCGTTCGTGCCATTTTCGAGCTAGCGTCCATTTTAATTAAGTAGATTTTGAAAGCTATAATTTGAATTAGACTGTGTTTTAATTAATGCAATGGGTTAGCATTCTTGAAAAAGTCACACAGTCAACATCTAAAGAACTAATAGATCTGTTAAATTATCTTAATCGTTCTAATAAATTGAATTTAACTATTTAGTTTGAATCTTCTCAAATAAAACTTGCTTAAAATGAGCAATCGAGATATATAGATATAGATGTTGAGCAATAAAGCGAAATAAAGTGCTTTTCCGGCAAAGTATTTCACTCTAACAGAAGGAGTCTAGGTTAAGCAATTTTGGAATTAAATGTAGCGGAAAATGCTGAAGGATTTAAATACACGAGATACAACCGTCCTTTAGATTTTTTGTCGCTCAATGAGAAGAATTTTGCTAGTTTCTTGCAGGTCAAAAGTTTAAGAGGCACGAACTTGAAGTGTCCATATAATTATTAAAACACGAAAATACAAATAGAAAATTAGAATAAAACCGTTTTGTCATATTATACCTAACCTTTTAAAATTTTAATCTGTCACCAAATACATTTGAAAAAAATCATACATTTTCTATATTCAAAAATACAGATGCGCAGGTGCCAACATTGATAATCCAATTTTATTCAAAATATCCCTAGAGAGCATCAGCCAGTGTAGCAAATCTGTAGCATATATTGACAGTATTTATGTAACTATATTAGAATCTATTCCTTGTATAGTGTAATCTATACTCATGTAATACATACATGCACTCACGTCTGTAAATCCCCGAAGGGATAGGCAAAGGTGTATTAACAACCACATTTCGCCAACTATATATAAGCCAGTTGCCGTCACGCGGGCACTAGTTATGTGCTGTATTTTTACTGTCGGATGGACACCAATGCTATCCCTTATATAATATTTATTCTCTATTATAATCAAATCAAAGATTCCATTTAGTTAGACACCGACAAAAGCCAGAGACGAAAAAATTCATATTATTCAAAGCTTGTTAGTTATGTAAAGATGAATTGGTTTAAGCGAATAGTTTACTGTATTTTGTTTGTGTTTATCGGAAAATATTATGGTCACGTTTTTGAAAAAATTAACAAAGAAATATTATTACAGATTAGAATTTATATTACTGTTAGTGCTTCTGCAAACACGCCCATTAGTAATAAATGACCAACTGATCTTTTTGAAAATGATAAAGTGACATAAAATAAAAGAACGCATACTACTCTAGCCCGCAGTTATATAAAACTGTAAAAATGTACGAAATGATTTGTGACATCGACAGATCATCCAGAGGAATATTTCGATAGAAGTTCAAATGATCTTAAACCTTTTGCACTCAAAAATAAAGTTAATATTATTACAATGGGTTTATATGGTGCAGGGATTCATCGGAATTATGACGATGTAACTATTATTAGTAATATTATTTAGCATAGACAGAAAGCATCTAATCGAGAGGAAATTCCTGAGGCACTATGAAGTGTGATCAGTGATCATACCCATACAGTATGTACTCAGAAGTTCAATTAGTTCATACATATTCAAAACTAGCTGACACCTGCGGCTTTGCCCGCGTGGAATTCCGTTCCAGTTCTCGTGACCCAAGAGACCGTTTTTTAAACCTTTCATGGAACTTAAGGAACATAAAACACAACTAGGAAAAAAAAAATTATACCAGCTATTCTCGAGTTATGTGCTTGGCAACATTAATTTTTATTTTATAAGAAGAAAGAATATTTTACACCTTTCGCTAACTGATTTCCCACATGATCATGGTACTTGTATCAGATAAAGCTTTGGATGAAATTATAAATCTGTATAACTTTTTTTATAATGGTACATATGGTACAGTTGTAACAAACAGATTTAATACCGTCCACGAAGGTATTAAAACAATGCAGATGAAACCAACATTGTGTCCGTATTTATCACGCTGCTGATTATTAAAGAGAAAAGGGATGGTAATCTTCAAAAGATTAAAGAAGCTTAGCCAGATTTCGAACCCATAAAATTCACATTAGCTATTAAAAATATCAACCATAGACGTGAAAGTAACGAATTTATGACTGCTGAAATCCTTGGATGTTTTGTACGTTTCCAAAATGTCATGTATAGGAAGAGAAGATCTCTGGGATCATTTGAACATGAGGATACACAGTACGTAAAACTGTGTGCCTGCTTAGCATATCATCCTAAAAAGGAATCTGAAGACAGTTGACCTTCGACAATGAAAACGGTTATTCGAGTTTTTTTACAATTTTTTAAGCTTAATAACTAATACCAGGAGCACCATCCGTGTATCAAATACCAACTAAATCTGCATAGCTGTTTTTGCTCTATTAAATAATAAAATTAACTAAAATTAAAAATTGATTAATAATAAGAAACTTAAAAACTTATACGTGAATATATAATATTAATAGGTAAGGTTTACCATTCGTTAACACGATAGGTATATTTCATAAGAATGTTCAAAAAGATGACAATTTTCTCAGACACGTCAGATCTAAAGATCAACATAGATATAAATATGAATTCAATATTTTTGCTCAACTTCAATCATATTGTAATTATTTATTTCGTTTGAAGTCTGGTACATTTATGTAAATAAAATCTTTCATCTATTCTAAAGCTATAATCAATCTTAGTTTGCATATCGATATCAAAGGTATCAAATGATGTTTTTCTCAATATTTGAAGAGATAAAATATTAAAGATTCCCATTTTGAATCGGCAACTGTCTATTGTTTTCTTATTCATTGATTTTAGCACTTTGTTTTTGCGTATAACTAAGGACTAAATTTGATACAAAAATGTTCTTATGCTATAAACAAATCGTACCATACCATATCAATCGATCAATCAATTAGCCCACTGCATAGGCCTGCATAGGCCTCTTCCAGTGTGCGCCATTTCATACGATTCTCCGCCTTCCGCATCCAGTCCGTCCTAGCTACCTTTTTCAGGTCATCGGTCCATCTGGCCAGGGGGCGCCCTACCCTTCGTTTGCCTTCTCGCGGTCTCCACTCTAGGACTCGTCTGTTCCAACGGCCATCGGTCCTTCGACAGACGTGGCCAGCCCATTGCCACTTCAGCTTGTTTATTCTGCGAGCTATGTCGGTAACTTTGGTCGAGCTATGTCGGTAACTCGCTCTATAGCCCGCTGCGCGACTTTTAATTTATGGACTAGCTCTATCGTTAGTGTCCACGTTTCGGCACCGTAAGTCATAACAGGTAGGACGCACTGGTCAAAGACCTTTGTTTTCAGGCATTGCGGTAGGGGGGAAGAGAAGACTCGACGTAGTTTGCGAAATGCTGCCCAGCCCAGCCGGATTCTTCTGGCTAGTTCTTGTTCGAAGTTGTTTTTACCGAGCTGGATAACCTGGCCCAGGTATACATATTTTTGGACAACTTCGTCATCGCAGTCGCCCCATCGATAGCAATCGGTCTCGGTGCAACATGTTCGTTGAACATGATCTTGGTTTTATCCAAGTTTACACCGAGGCCGACGCTATAGGCTGTGCACCATACCATAACTGTACCATAACGTATAATCGTACCGTACCATCAGACAGTGAAGTTAATTTTACACAAATTTATATGATCCTTAAATTTGAAAATGGCGTTTTATATGTTTTATAGGCAGTTCATTGATTGCCTTGCTGAAAAAATTGCGAAAGCGAGAATCAACAAAATCTTTGGAGTCTTTTGGACTGCCTCATCTGAATTGAATCTTTTTCCAATTATAATTATCCAAATTCCGAAAAAGTGGAAATCGGTTGGAGCAAGGTACGGGTAGTATGGTGGATGACGGAGGATTCGAAATCTTAGCTCCTCTAATTTCGCCATCGTCTGATGTGATCGTATGTGGTCTAGTGTTGTCCTGAAACAGCAGTGGGCTAGAGCAGATGACCAATCTCGGCTGTTTAACGCCTAGCTTTTCCATCATGGTTTCCAATTGTTGGCAATACAGATCTGCCGTAATCATTTGACCAGATCTTAGGAAGGTGTAGTGAATGATTCCAACGCTGGTCCACCAGACACTAACCAGTACCTGTTTTTCGAGTCATTCGCTTGGGGCGGGATTTGACCGGTTCTCCAAGGTTTAACCACTGTGATTTACTTTCCAATTATAGTATAGGATCCATTTTTACGCAAGAAATGATACCATTCAAAAAGCCCTCGTTATTGTAACGGTCGAGTGCGTAGCAATCGACGCGCGTTTGTTGATTTGCTTGACTTAGCTATTTTTCAAGCTTTTTCACTTAGCAATTTGTTTCAAATGATTCAAAATGGTTTTATCACTCACAGCGAAGCCTGCAGCTAACTCTGACGTGGTTTAAGATGGATCCACTTCCACGATCACTTTCAAATCCTCATTGACAACTAGTTTCTTTGGTCGTCCACGAGGTTCATTCTGGAGGTCCAAATTTCCAGAACGTAAGCGTTGGAACCGAAAAGTACTGTGTTTTCTTTACAAGTGGCTTCTCCGTACACATAATTAATCCTTGGAGCTGTTTCTGAAACGCTGGTGTCTTCCGATACGAAAATAATGCGATATTTTATGTTTTCCATATTGTGCAGACAAGGATGTCAAAGCAAAATTAAATAGTACGAAAATTAATGAATTATCACTATCGAAACACAAAAAGACAAGCTTAAAATTAAAATGAATTTGAATTTGGAATGCCTCAACAACGCTAGATTTTTTAGATTAAAATGGCTAGTTCGATTAAACGCTACTTCCATAATGTAAAGATTTAATATTTATGTTATAAAATTCTGTTGCAAATATAATATTGGACGAAAAGAAATAAATTTACAAAAATGTCATTTATGTACAACCCTATTCCACACTGAAGATAAGATGTAATCGAGATTCTGATATAACTTTGTAATCATCGCCCGAGTCACGTTGAAAAACATTATATTTTTATGAAACACTAATGCCAATTTGTATGTTTATTTATATAATAGTATTATAGTAGTATATTACGAGTATACCTTATCAACCGGACTGCTAAGTGAGCGAGGGTTATGTTGTACGTGCGAATTTTGTACGTATGTTATTTTTGAATTTCATTTTCTTTATAAAAGACACGTCAATTTGACTTCACCTCGCCCGATGGTAAGCTGAAGGCAGTCTCAGGAAAAGGGGTCACCATTACACACACGTACCATGTTAACAATGGTGGCACTCAGCTTTACGGCCTCATCAAAAGAAGATTTTCGTTGCAGCACCTCGTGACACCCACCGGTCCCACTAGTGCTGCAACCTTAATCCCCTCTGCCCGGCTATGCACTTGCTGACCCCTGAACGCAATCCAACTGAGATTGGATTACTATGGAGTGGTACCCATCCGGACGAAATTTGTGACAAATTTGTGCAATCAAATTTGTTACAAATTTCGTTCCATTTTGTTAGAGATTTTGGCTAAGCATGAACAACTACTTTTTAACCAAATCTGATATGGAACTTGTACCTCACACTAACAACTAACAGATTTTACTACTAAAGTTCTATCCAGGTTCAAACATCACCTTTTATTGACAAGTACATTTAGCGGGTCACGTAAACAAAACATTCATTTTAATTATTATTTTTTGTAAATCTGAGTCTTATGTTAACAGAATGTATTCTAAAAACTGTGCTAAACTAATATTGGTGATAATCTTGTCCAGGTCATGAACCAAATAATTAACATTACATGAGCACAGCAACCCTCCGTCCTTTTGCCTACAATACAGCTGCAGTATATGTACAAATAAAAGAAGCCATATAGCTTCTCTGCCATGGTTATTATAGTATATTCTTTTATTTATATGTCTACTATCAATTTTGGCTCATAGAAACTTTAAGTTGGCTTAAGGATATCTAGGTATCCTGCCGGGGCTATCTTTAGGCAAGTAAAAGTAAAGAAATCTTGAGGCTAATATATAGATAGCACATTATTTTTAGGTGGTGATGGACGGGATGTTGTCTTGATAATATTATTTGGTGTGCTCCTCATAACTGCAAGTAAAAACACACCTCATTAATATTCAATAGTAGTTTATATTCATATCGCCTTAATTATTGTCGCCAACAACCACACATTTAATGACATTAATAAAAAATAGCATGTTAACCCTATGTTATAAAATGACACCGAACAGTCTTGTCACCGGCAGGACCACTATGTATTACTATACAATTACAATCTATAAAACAAACTAACTTGTCGAGGCTCCATCCATCCATTGAAATTAATTGAAATACTACTTATTCAACGAAATAAGCTGATACAAAAACCAAACACCAATATCTTTTTAAAAATGAAATTTAATTAATGGCGCTAATAACTATTTGCAAGCATCTTGTTCACGATAGCCGATGAACAATGTTCTTTCTACCTTATTATCTGAAAAACTGTTAGTCGGTGTTTCAGCCGCATGAAATTTTGGTCTCATTCCTGCACGCCATGTAAATGGTCTTAGTTACGTTTCTTTATGGTCTTGGTTACATTCACAACGTCTTGGACATGCTGCTTGTGACGGATAAATAAAATAGAATTTAATTAGGTAAGAAGAGAGCATATTTTACTTTTTACACTTTGAAAAGTTAAAATACCAAAATTATATTGCCGTTGTAGGAGAGAAATAGAATTCCCATGTGACGTCAGCGTTATTCAACTTAAGGGAGGGTGATAAACTGCGAAGGTTCCGTAATTAAAAGTACATAAATTTGTTTCGCTGCTTGTAAATTATTTGTTTGCTTATTTTCTATTACATTCAAAAATATATCCACTTTCGGTGCTACCCGTTTTGGTAAGAATAGATTTCTTTAGACTTATAAATGAAGTACAAAAATAAAATAAGAGAAGCTTCAAGAATAGTGTTCAATTCAATGAGACCATCCTTGACATATTCCAAGAATATAAAAGAAATGTATTACAAGATTCATATAAGTCCATTCATAATCGCATAACAAACAAACAAAACATGTCGAATTGAGGACTTCCTCCTTTTTGAAGTCGCTTAAAAAATCAGGCGAGATTTACTTTACTATTTTAATTAGTCGATTCTACGATTAAAGTTCTTCTTCTTCGTCTTAGCGTTAATCCCAGTTGCATCCGAAGCTTGAGTCTGGGGACCGCTTTACTAGTAGTATAGTCTGTTCAAGGAATAAGATTACTAAGGATGATGTCAAGTCGAATAGGCAAATAGTCGAATAACGTTACCTATTCGATTTCAAGTAACAATCGACTATGTTTATGAGGAAGGTTCAATCGATTTAACACGTATGTCACACACTGTAAAAAGACAATGGACACAAAAAAAGAACGATAAATGTATCGTTCTTTTTTTTGTGTTATCGTGTTAGTTACACTGATCCTAACATTCCAGATGGTTACATAAATGATATGATCCGTTAAAATAGTTATTTAGTACTACAAATGTACAATATTTTGACAACTTTCAATCCGTACACAACACAACTTTCACGATTTGATGTTAGATAAATGCAGCTAAGTTTGAACCATTATTTGCGATTCGATTATTTGTAAGGAATACATTAATTCCCAACAATATAAAGTATGTAGGATTTTGACATCAATAGTGTTGGGATCGAATTAATTCGTAAGTATACGATGTAAATTATCGAATCGGATATAACCATTCACACTCGCTTGCATTCACGTCAACTATAATAACCTGGTTTTTATAATCGAGGATTATTTTACCTACTTTCAATGAACAACAACAAAATGTGAAATTCTGTTGCGTAGGATTTAAAAATTATCAATATATTGCACTTTAATAGTCTTTTGTGTGTAGGTATAATATATTTGTGGCGTAGGAATAGAGAACCTTAAAAAAAGTTTTATTTCAATGTGTAAAATTCGCGTTAACTTTCGACAAAATCAAAAATATTGAACCGTATAACCAATTGAAACTTCTTTCTAAACAAAGTTAATCGAACAGGATGCTATATGGAACTTTTTTTTATACCACTTAGGTAGCAGACAAGCACACGGCCCACCTGATTGTGAAATTGGAAAACCACTGAAAGTGGTTACCGTGGCCTATGGATGTGTGCAACACCAGGAGCGTCACAATCGCGCTGCAGAGAGAGTTTCTGTGCCGTGAATGTAGAAGATAAAGCAGGACAAACCTTTAGTTTTCCCACTGACGTAACAAAATTTCTCCAGTGAGCTTTGGCTACCCTCCTCATCGCCGAGAACACAACACGAGGTTATTATGGCCGAGGTTTTCTGTAGGGCGGAGGAACTTCCGCAGTCGGACTGCTCAATTGGACGGAAATACATTCATATCCTATCTCCTACAAACTGTCATAACTTATTTGTTGGACAGGGTGTAAATAACTACAAATATTTGCACTGAGCGATCGACCTCGCGTCTTCTACGTAGCGGCGGCGTTCACTACCGTTACGCCACAGAGAATTATATGATTACGGTTGCTAGATGTTATTGATGATATTATTAAATTGATGTTTATTAACTTCCTTTGATTTCCGTCCTTTTATTGCGTATATTCGAAAGATCCATAATTTCAATTCATTAGGTAGAATTATTTTAAGTATAAAATTTGAGCTTATATTCATAAAGCTAATTAAATAACGGACTCATTTAGTTTTGAACAGATCCTGTTAATTTATTAATTAAATATCTTAAAAATTGGACTTAATAAAAGCATATTTAAGTCAATAATTGAAACGCACTACATTAATGTGGTTGGTACAAGCTGAAATTTTCCTTATAAAAAATTGTACAGATTTTCATATCCATACTAATATTATAAATGCGAAAGTAACTCTGTCTGTCTGTCTGTCTGTCTGTCTGTCTGTCTGTATGTTACGCTTTCACGCCTTAGCCACTGAACCGATCTTGATGAAATTTGGTACAGAGGTATATTAGAGCTTGAGAATGGACATAGGCTACCTTTTATCACGAGAAAGAGGGTTTAAGGGGGGGAAATAGGGGATGAAAGGTTTTATGAAAGTTTGTCATTTCTGAAGATATCGTAATGAAATTTGGTACAGAGGTAGATTAGAGCTTGGGAACGGACATAGGCTACCTTTTATAGCGAAAAGGGGGGTAGAAGGGGGGGGACTAGGGCATTGGGATGAAAGTTTGTCATTTTTGAAGATTTCTTGATGAAATTTGGTACAGAGATAGTTTAGAGCTTGGAACCAGATATATGCTACCTTTTATCGCGAAAAGGGGGGTAGAAGGGGGGTGGACTAGGGCCTTGGTATGAAAGTGTGTCATTTTTGAAGATTTCTTGATGGAATTTGGTACAGAGATAGTTTAGAGCTTGGGAACGGTATGTCCGTTCCTAAGCTACCTTTTATCGCGAAAAAGGGGGAAGAAGGGGGGGGGGGCAGGGCCTTGAGATAAAAGTTTATCGTTTTAGAAGATTTCCTGATGAAATTTGGTACTTACAGAGATAGTTAAGAGCTTGGGAACGGACATAGACTATCTTTTATAGCAAAAAGGGGGGTAGAAGAGGGGGACTAGGGCCTTGGGATGGCAGTTAGTCATTTTTGAAGATTTCCTGATGAAATTTGGTACAGAGATAGTTCAGAGCTTGGGAAAGGACATAGAAAAGGGGGGTAGAAGGGGGGGACTAGGGCCTTGGGATGAAAGTTTGTCATTTTTGAAGATTTCCTGATGAATTTTGGTAAAGAGATAGTTTAGAGCTTGGAAACGGACATAGGCTACCTTTTATCGCAAGAAGGGGGGGGGGGGGATATGGCTATGGGATGACAGTTTGTCTTTTATGAAGATATCCTGATGAAACTTGGTACAGATACAGATTAAAGCTTGGGAACAAACATAGGCTACCTTTTGTCGCGAAAGACGAGGACAAAGGGGGTAGGGGGTTATAGGGGATGAAAGTTTTCCAGTTTTGAAGACATCCTGATGATATATTTGGTACAGAGATAGATTGAAGCTTGGGAACGAACATAGGCTATCTATTGACGCGAAAATGGAGGCATGGGGAGGGGGGGTAATAAGGTTTGAAAGTTTGACAGTTTTGAAGATATCCTGATGAAATTTGGTACAGGGATTAATTAGAGCTCGGTAACGGACATATGCTAACTTTTATCGCGAATAATGTGGTAAAAGGGTGGGGGAGGGATAAGGACTGGATAGTTAGTATGCAATGGTGAAATTTGGTACAGAGATGGATTAGAGCTCGAAAATGGACATAGGTTACCTTTTATTGCGAAAAAGGGAGTTGAAGGGGTGGAATAGGGCAAGGGTATGTAAGTTTGACAATTTTGAAGATATCTTGATGACATTGGTATAGAGATGGATTAGAGTTTGAAAATGGACATAGGCTACCCCTTATCGCGAAAAAAGGGATGGAAGGGGGAGGGGGGAAGGGAAATAGGGCTATGGGATTAAAGTTTCTAATTTTTCATTGGCACAAAAAAGAGCGTGAATATGGCATAAATAGTAAGAATTTCTTTTAAGATGTCCTCATGAAATTTGGTACAAAGGTGAATTAGAGCTTCGGAACGGACATAGTCGAGTAACGAACTAAATATAGAAGCGAGAGGAGAGGCGAGTAGAGATTGTTATACGGACGAGTGGACAGGCGTGTAAAGATCGAAAGTCGAGTAGAGTCGACTACAGGGGCGAGTAGATATGCGACTAGAGAGCCAAATAGGATGCAGTAAAGGGTTGAGTAGAGAGGCGAATAGGGAGGCGAGTGGAAAGATGAATGTAGTGGCGAGTAGAGATCGAATAGAGAGTTGAGTAGAGGTGCGAGTAGATATGCGAGTGGGGAGAGTCAAGTAGAGAAGCGTCGAAAAGAGAATCGAATGGATGGGCAAGTAGAGAGGCCAATGGAAAGGCGAGTTTAGAGAAGAGTACAAAGTCGAGTAGAGAGGGGAACAGAGAAGACAATAGAGAGTCGAGTATAAATTCAAGTATAGAGGCGAGTAGAAAGTCGAGTAGAGAGTCGAATATAGAGGCAAGTAGAAAGTCGAGAACGGTGAGTACATAGTCGAGGACAAAGTTGAGTAGAGTGGCGAATTTAATGCTCAATAGCGTCGGATCAACACTAAGCGATAACCGACATCCACGCGGGCGGAGCCGCGGGCAACAGCTAGTATGTTTATATTTTTATCTAAATTATTATTAATTAAAAAGTCCAAATAAATGGACTGTACTCCGAATTTAAATAAAATAAAACTGTAGCAATTGGAACTGTACGTGTATTATGCTTTTTTAGCTCAGATCGAAGGCAAGTGAAGACGATTAACGAATTAATTAATTAATCTACCTACGATGCGGCAGCCCCGCACTAGAAATAATTGCACTTAATGCACCGGAAAGTTGCTATCTCTAATCATTCAGGCACTTGTCCTGAACATGCCCCCGCGGTCGTTGGAAGTAACGCTTTCAACCGCCAAATGAAGTATCCACGGGAAATGGGCAAATTCAGTTAAAGGCTCTTCGTAGAACTTCAGCAGATGACCGAATGTCAGCAACGCCAGCAACGCCACCAACGCCATCAGATCCGGGATGCAATGCGACGATTCTCCCAAGCCGCCAATTGAGAGGAGGTAGATGATCATCCTTGATGACTACCAAAGTGTTCAGCTTCAATTCCTCCTTGAAGGAACGCCACTTCGTTCTCTGCTGTAGTTCAGCGACGTATTCCTTACTCCACCGAGTCCAAAAATATTAGCGAAGCTGCTCGATGCGCTGAAACCATGTCAATTGGCTGACGGAGTAGTCCAGATAATTTGACTGTGCAATGGAAGTCAACGGACGACCCACAAAAAATGTCCTGGAGTGAGCGGTGTATAGTCGGCAGGATTGGATGACAGCGGCATTTATCTTTATTAATTAAATATCTTAAAAATTGGACTTAATAGAAGCATATTTCATCAATAATCGAAATGCACTCCATTAATGCTGCAGTGGATACTTATACGGTACCATACTAATGCAGCTACCGCGTTTCTTTATTAAAAATTGTACAGATTGTCATATATGGTTATATTTTTATCTGAATTCTAGTACTTTGAATAATTAATGCTGCTCACTGAACAAAAAATTCAACACCCCTTTCGGACCTATAAAAGCTTTCAAGGTACAAAATATGCATACGTTGTTCACTGTATTATATTAGATAATTTATTATTCTGAAATTTCTGCTCTCCTAAAATAACGCAGGTCTGGCGGCTTTGGGATTTACTCTATAACTTTATGTCATCAGATCTTGTAGCTCTGATGTAGGTCGAGAGAAAATTTAATTATAAATTTGCTTACTAGATACACGAATTTTTAAATTTATTACAGGTTTAATTCAAAGAATTTTCGTGAGCCATTTCAAACTATACTATAAGGATCGATTATGAGTAATCGGAGTAATTATTCTTCAAGATTGTGTACACAGAGCAGATACCACATCGAGGACAACACTTGAGCCACCGGCGCCTTTTATACTCATATCATCAGAGCAGTTCTGTACTTCAGCATTGTTATGGCATTTATTCCCCAATAAGTCAATGCGAAGGCCTTCAATATGGTCTAAGTAGCATCTTAATATTAGATGTACACGACAGCGTTTGATTTACACAAGTAGGCTTACAGGTTAGCTCCTGTGGCGGAAGGCCTATGATTGCTATTACCGTTTGTGGTTAGCTTTGAAGAGAAGAGAGGTTAAAGCGGTTAGACGGGTCAAACATCATCTATTTTGGCAATTGTACCTAGTTGCTCGGGGCGGAAGACATCTTTCAAGGGACAGAACTTATTTCGTGAGATACTTAAAGTGCGACTAGAGTGTATACCGCTTTAATGCAAACACTGGTATCTTGTTGGACTCGCTTAATGTATGGTCATCTAAGGACATTAGTTCCCGTTCCCGCTAGTAATCCGGTTGAGCGATGTGAATTTCGGGCATTTTCATTTCTAGACTACGGAATGGTTGTTGTACTAAGTACTTACAAGTAGTTGAACTAAAAATTTATGTGATAATCCTCTTCTACTTCGAAGCAAAGGTCCATTTGTACTAAATGAATCAAGCCAAAAAATATACGACTGACGTGATAGTAAGAATTATTCAGCAATAATGTTCTTAGCGAAAGGCTTGAGTTTCATTTCACTTAATAAATCATCCTTATCAATAAAAAAGTTACGACTAAAGAATTTCTGGGAAGTAGAATTTGGAATATCTATTGCCGCCCTAGATTCTCCGCTGGACAGTTTCCAAAAACTTATTCCCAAATATATTTTCTCACGTGGCTGGATCGTTTGAAGATCGTTTGTGAACTTTTGTGACTTAAGGAACTGTAACAAAGAAGACTTACAATTTGTTCGATGTTCGTTGACCTTACTACTACTACAACTATTACTGTTATATCGAACTATTTTCTACGTATTTGTACAACAAAATAAAACATGTTCAGTTTAGCGATTGAGATTTATAACATCTTGCATAAACGTTTAGATATATATTTTTGAAATAATTACGTAAAATATACCTAGACAAAAAATTATAAGACATTGATAAGAATTAAATTATGAAGCGAACTACAATTTGTTTCTTATTCATTCAATTTAAAATGCAGTTATCTCAGAAGTGTCTCAAATCCATGACAGTCCATTAGGCTTATAGGAGCTGCTTACTAAGCTGTCTGAGATACTTCTTTTTGAAGTTTGTCATTTTGAATAATGTATCTTTGCTGATGAAGTAAAAACGTCTCGAAGAAACCTGCATACAACCATAGATCATATAATATAAGTTTGTAAAATTTGACAAGCTGGGCTATTCCAATGAACTGAAATCATGAGTATTATGGCCCATCTATAAAATTCACAAGATATTAACTTGATAATATGCAGGTGCCTGGTAAAACTAATCAAAATATAAACAAAATGGCGTACATAGGAGTCTACCTAATGTCTATGTTAATGTTAACGAACCGCAGCTCTCTATAAAGAGTGTCCAAAACTTAAAACCATATGCGCAATAACTTTTATACTGTATTGTGTTCAACTTTTTTAATCTCATTTATATTCATAGAACGTAAGCTCATCGTAGAATTATAATGTAGTCATATACCTATATGAAAAACTGAACAGTATTTTTGTACTTTTTTGGTAATGCCACAAGCATTTTTAATATTGTAGAGTACTAATATGCTCCGTAAGCGCAGAAAATGATGATAGGAGCAGGTGTTTCGGTACCATCGCAAGAATGAAAATGACTCATGTTTTTAAGCTAAATGGGTCTTACTTTTAGTAAATGTAAAATAGTAAACTAAGTAGAAATTCCATGTTGTAAGTACTAAGCATTGTGGTGTTGTTAGTTCAGGTAGAAATAACTTAGTGAATGCAAATACACACTTCCCTTTAGTATTTTATCTTCCATTGTAGGTTTTATACGTAACTCGTGGCTAACAAGCGAATACTTTAAGCTTGAAAATATTTAATATATGACGTTACACAAAACATTATGAAATACCTTTTTATTAATCGATTCAGATAGGAAAAAGTAAATGCTCAGGTGGGACTCAAACCCATGATCTTTCCCTTACAGGGGGAATGCTCTGACCACTTAGCCACCGAGCCACACCTGAAGCTATCCAAATTCTCCAATACTACCGTCTTAGGGCGAGAAGCTCAGTGGTCAGAGCATTCCCCCCGTAAGGGAAAGACCGTGGGTTCGAGTCCCACCTGAGCATTCACTTTTTCCTATCTTAATCGATTTGAAAAGTTAGCATAGTAAATGCTTCAAAATTTCATTCAATTACCTATTTATTTATCGCGAATAACATTGAACGGATTTGGACAGAAATAGACCATTTTTCGCAATTAGTAGACCATCGAATAAATTAACCATTTTCTAGAATTATACATGGGATAGTTTTCATCGAACAGATTCGTTAGAGGAAAAGGAACGGTAAAATTACTATATGCGTGTATCTAGTTATTACACACTGCTTAACGCCTTTCGCACAGATTTGTGCCCAGCTAAATCGTAATCCTGGTCAAAAATGGACAAAAATCATAAGGATTTCTATAGACGTAGTTAGATGTCTTATATATTTTGTGTCATCGGATGTTGTGTCTAGTGTAAGCTATATCCGCGACTGATTACTTGTACAGTAGCGCCAAGCAGTGTGTGTGTGTGTGTGTGTGTGTGTGTGTGTGTGTTTGTGTGTGTGTGTGTGTGTGTGTGTGTGTGTGTGTGTGTGTATGTGTGGGTGTGTGTGTGTATGTGTGTGTGTGTGGTATATAACTACGTCTACTTCTATATTGTGCTTCGGGCAGGTAGCAGGAAAGGAAATCTGCAGCTTGAGTAACCAAAAACGTCGAGAAGGGGAACAGCACAAATAATCATCAAGACACATGACGTGATATGTATATCTGTCTCCTAGGTAGGCATTTTATTTTTGTTACAATGTATGTTTCAAAGAATTTTGATAGTTACAGTGGAGTCAAAAGTTGAGATACGAGCGGAAGTTAGAAAGGTTCTTGGTTTGACTGTGAAAGCTTTAGAAACAGAGACCGACCTAATAATGGATGGATTGCTTGAGAACAGGATACGGAAAAGAGTAACTGAGAAAATAACTTCTGGAAAAAATTACATGTTATGTCGAAGCCAAAAAAATCCTAAAAGATTAGTAGATGATTTAAATAGTAATGAAACCAGTGGGCGAAATGGATATCCTTTACAGTTGAGAAATGTCTATTTCAGAGAGGATTCTCATAGCTACCACTTTCATCCAAGTTTATATAGCTCGAAAGATATAATTTATGTGTGCATTTTTCAAATTCAAATTTATTTTATTTGCTTAAATGTGGTTATACAGGTGTTATTATTAACTTTTTTGCTGCACGTTCACCATTTTATGGCATGCAAACATTATATTATACATGAGGTATCAATATAAGTTTAGGAGCACTACAATATTTTTATAATTTCAGTACATGCAAGAAAATTGTACAGTCACAAAGAATACAATAAATTAAATAGAATGTCAGAACATAAAATGCATAAAAACAAGTCATTAATAAACATTTGTAAAAATTATTAGCATGTCAATATTATTTATTTATTATTTTTTATAAGTTTATTATAAACTTTATGGACATAGGTTGCCTCAATATTTCAGTCATAATTTATTCTTACACTTTTCCAATTCATCTATCGTATAAAAGCATTTTTTTATGAGCCATGCTTTCAACTTTCTTAGAAATTTAGAGGTTGGAAGTTGCTTCAAACTTTTATTTATTAATTATTATACATAATTTATGTTGAAAGATATTATCCATTTGCATCTAGTATTAAAATCAACAGGCGCCTTTTATATTTCGTCACACCTCGGAAGCTCTCGGAAAAATGTATGAAACGATCGCGTTGTAATTACTACAAACATAGCTCGTGTACATGCACGGTAGTGTTGATGTGTGAGAAAATTAAAAATGTCATGGATGGCACTATTAGAAATTTGAGCTAATTTTCGAGTGAGATAGCGTGATTTTTCTCTGTTGTTACACAAATTCATATTAATGATTTTTACATTAAAACGTATATCTATCTTTATCTTCGCTTCGGAAGAAAAGAATATGGCGATACATTTTGGTCCTGTCAATCAACAGAATTGGCACAAATAACAAAATAATACTACATCACGACTTTGATATGTTTATAGAGTAATTAAAACCGATTGTGTTTATGAAAACTAGCTGTTGCTCACGGTTTCGCCCGCGTGAAATTTTTCATTAATTATAAATAGTCTCCGTTCCGTTCGGTCTATAGGGCACATTTCTTAACCGATTGTCACCAAACATGGCATACATGTTCTTTGATTTAAAACATCATTTTTGCCTAGAGCTTTTTAATCGGAGGAGAAAAGAGGTGCCTTTTCTGTCGCGTTATTTATGAACGGATATTGATGATTTTTGGCTGAAATAACATGATTCCTTACAGGTAGTTGTGGAAAAAAAAACACGAGAAAAGGCGGAGACGTTTGTTGTGGCTTTTTTGAGAACGGATTGACAATGTTTATTGATGAAATATCCAGGGAGCTATAAAATAAAGATACGTATCGTATAAAAGAAATATAAGTGAGGATACCAGATTTGATCTCCAGATGCCTAAAAATGATCTGGAACTCTTTACAAAACTACTAGTATTTATCCCTTAGTAATTAATGCTCCATTGCCAAGGGTGAGGTAGAACATTTTTTATGGTATTTTATAAATGGTGTTTTTATTACGTACCAAGGTTTCTGAACCTCAACTGAATGACACGGATTTTATGCCCGGTTTTTTGTAATAACTATTCTTATTTAGAATTGTCAACGGCGAGTAGGAAATTAGAAAAATGGCAGTTGAGCACACTTTAATTTAAAAGTGTTAATTTATTTAAGTATCAATTATAATTTATACTAAACGAAAGTTCACGGAAAGATATCTATTTATATTTTTTAGAAACAAATGGTTTTAACCACTCTATACTTTATACAATTTAAGAATCAATATTTTGACAGCTCACGCCTATGAAGTGTGGCATTTTTTTCAATTTGAATGTATCACAATTAATGTCGTCCATCATGGATTCCGTCATTGCCAGGTACCGCCCATTTTTAACCCTAGAATGTTTACTAATGTAAATCTGCATCATATGCTTTTGAGTTATAATCTTTATAATGTTAAAAAAATAATACACCTATAATCAATATCGGTCCACCATAATGTCACTTAAGATGCTAGTTCTAGAGTTATTTTCTAAAATACCCGGACTATATGAAAATTATTATAATTGATAAGATTTTTACGAATTTATTACTGGGCGAACCTGACATCCAGTTCATTAGTTTTTTTTATACTGTTCATTGATGACCCTTGGTGGAACTTGTTGTTACACATATTGAGAACACTTGTACTTTTTCTACAGTATTTATTATTGAACCTGACCAGTTTCGCAATGTTTATGAACATTTCTAGTCGTAAACACCTCTAGTGTTTAAGATTAGAAACATTTCAAAAACATCAATGTAAACTTTTGAAGTTACCATAAGGCGAAACCGGTCAGGTTCAATAATAAATACTGTGGAAAAAGTACAAATGTTCTTACTATGTGTAGTTCATTAGTTATTTATAAAAAAAAGCTAGATGCTTTTCAGGGTTAAATTTCACTACAGTCATGTGTGAAAGAGAGGACGCCTTAAAAACCGAAGCTAGCCGAACTTTTCATTTTTCTTCCCGAAGTGCCGTTACTACACATTTTACTAGCGACAACCTTTGTTTTAGGCGCCCATGAAAGCGCCCATGATTTTGACGTGCGGGGAGAGGAAATGAAATCGGTGGGAGGGGGTGAGCTTCCATTCTGTACGCTAGTACTATTATCTATTCTGTGATTTCGTTTATCATGATCATTTATATTCATAGTAATACATTTTATTGTTTGTATGTAACTATTGAAATTTTATAATCATTAAAAATATTAATCTAACCTTTTAACATAATGTTTCATTAAACTCGTATAGCTCTTATAAACTTAACTTCTTTTAACAATAAAGGTATGACAGTTCTAAACGTTACCATATTTATAAGAAAAGTTGCTATATCTTTAGGAAACGTTTGCAATTTTCAGTTCCAGCAATCGTTGAGCTAGGATATAAATGTTTTGCAGCCAGTAAATAAGAGGGCTACTATTTATTTTATTCATATTATATTTTAATATTTTTAATAGTATATAAAAGACTAAAAGATCAATTCTAAAACAGTGAATTGAATAGACTATTTACTAGAATTTCGTAATTTATTTTCTTTTTAACAAAAGCTGTTGTATTTTATTTTGTATTTTGTTGTTAACATAACTTGACTTGCAATTCGCTTTTAGAACAGTTCGTAGCAAAATTTATCTCGATAAAATACATGTATTTAATCCCTGTTGTATCCATAGCTAACAAGAAAGCCAATCTGTGTCTTTCAATATCTTCTCGGCGCGCCGTCTTCGCAATTTTCCAAGACTGTTGACACCTATAATATAGTTTACAACGTCAAACTACCCACAATTTCTTGGACCTTTCCCGTGAGTGTACTACGTGAGTTCGACAGATGGAAGTGCGATTAACGTTTGTGTGACAAAACTGTACTGCGACTCACCTTAGTTCGAATGCACGCTAGTGCGACACACTGTAGGTCGACATTACTCTAGTGCGACAAACGTTTGTGTATGTTGTTACTTGTTGTCAAGCCTAGCATCCTTATTAGCAGGAAGATTTATTAATAAATCAATTAATATAAGTTAATAATAAAAATATCAAAAATTCAATTAAACTACCTACTTGAATTAAACTAATAAATATTGTGCTAACGGAATTCCATCTTATGTCATAATAGTTTTTGTCCTAATTGGTTTTTTAGCATACTATATGTGTTATTAAGCATATATTGTATATCCTAATGTTTTTATTCATAACATTGATATGCATAAAGTTGTTAAGCATATTGTTTATTTGTCTAATAGTTATTTGGTATAATGATAAACGCCTGCTAACATGGTGCTAGCAAGCTGGCAAGGATCTGGATGCAATCTGGACTTTAGGGCACCCCGACTCGGATAGGTTAGGTTAGAAGGCTAATGCGGGAGCGGAGCGTAGCGAAGCTCTCGCGTTAGGCCTTCGTGGTTATTTTTTTATAAACCACCCAGAAGTAGGAGCCCCGCGTATCGGGGCTCCGTCGACCAATTAGGTCAAAAGAACATTAGGTTAAATGAACTTTGATGCGCCTACAAGTTTGACGAGAGCAATGTATAAAATAGTGTAATATTGTTAATAAAATTTTGTAGAGTTTTTTTCGGAATAGTTATGGTTATGCGTCGTTATGCTTAAGTAAACTTATGCTTTGGCATATTATGCTTATAGTAAATCAATCAATCAATCAGTCAATTAGCCCACTGGTTATAGCCCACTGTCGACAGTATAGTAAATAGGAGTAAAAAAATTATGCTTAAAAAGTTATGGCAAATGAGTATTATGCGTAAATAATGTTATGACAAGTAACATTTTGCAATGTTAAATTATGACATAAAATTTTAAGAATAAAAATAGAGAACCAAAGCAGGATTTCATCTTTTGTCATAATAGTTTTCTTTTTTTGTCTTTTTTTTAGTTACGGACACAATAGAAAAGATTTTAGGTCAAGCAGTGAGTGAACCAAAAAGAACAAAAAACAACAAGATAAAGAAGAACTAATTAAAAATATTCTTACGTGGTCTGTCCTATATTTGTTATTTAAAAAAGACCTAACAAGTAACTCAGTTATGTTAAATCAAACCATTGTTGTTAAGTAATATCTTTTGTTTACTACGGTAATATCAAATGTAAAAAAAACCTCGTCACATTAAATTCATATTAAATCAAATTAAACCATTGTTGTTACTCCTACGGTAATGCGACAATGATTTGTCGCACTACCGTAGTGTCGAACTACCATGATGTCGAACTAGTGTCGCACAAACGTTTGTCGCACTAGAGTAATGTCGACCTACAATGTGTCGCACTAGCGTGCATTCGAACTAAGGAGAGTCGCCGTACAGTTTTGTCACACAAACGTTAATCGCACTTCCATCTGTCGAACTCACGTAGTACACTCCTTTCCCGTCTACTGATTTTTTTTTCATACCAATCAGGTGGCTGACATGCACGCGGTCCACCTGATGGAAAGTGATTACCTTGGCGTATGGACGTGTGCAGCAGAGTTTCTGTACTGTCAGGGTAGAAGACAAAGCAGGAATAGCCTTTGGTCTCCCCACTGACAGCACAAAAACTTTATAGTGAGCTCTGGCTACCCTACTCAACGCCGGGAACACAACACGAGGTTATTATGGCCGTGGTAGTCTGTAGGGCGGATGTACTTCCCCAGTCGGACTTCTCAATTGAATGGAAATACCGTCATATCTTACCTCCTTAAAAACTAAAACTAAAGGTTGGTAAAAGCGGTATGATTAGACATATGTTACTTAGGTAACCAGTGAGTACCGTAAAATGTTCCCGCACCAACGGAGGCGAGTGTTCTGTAGTTTACCTGCAATATCATGGCTATGAAAGGTGCTACGGATGTCATAGTTCCTGATGTAATATTTCCGCAGCATACTCTCTAACTATTTTTACTCTCAATGTTTAGGGCGATATTTATTTGTATTTGTCTTAATAAATTTGTCCACGTTTGGTGTAGATCAGAAACAGCCTTCAAAAGATCTCAGGATATGAAGCCTAATGGTGAAGTAAAAGAAACGTGTACTAACCATGTACATACTTAATGTAAACACGAAATTCAAGCCGTATTTATAGCAATGAGCTTATATCTGTTACATCAACCAAGTTTTCGGCCGTGTTTGGTCGGAAGAAACTTAGATAGAATAAGAAAGTATGTACGTTCAATTTGTGGTAAATCCTAATAACACAACTGCTAAAAAAGTGGTTAGTTTAATATTTTCTGGGTTCATGTATTGTACATTATATGAACTTTGAAAACATCAAACGCTACGCTTCTTTATTTCACCATGGCGTTTTAATGCTTGAACGTTACGGGTCATAAATGTGTGATTTGAAATGAAAATTTGAAATGAATTGTAATTACTTACTTACTTACAAAATCGTAAGAAATTAAAATTTCTAAATCTAATTGTAAGCGGATCAAACTATGAGTGATTCTGAAGATTTAATAATGAAAGGAATCAAGGAAAGGATAAAGTAGGTTTGTTTTGACAGATCATACGGATTAGGTACCAAGGTTTTCTTTGAAATATTCCTAGGTCCGTAAAATGCCAAACATCCACAACGGCAGGACAGTTTACATTTTGTTTACTACTCTGATAGTTCACATTAACTTTCACAGCAATTAAAAAAGATAATCCGCTTGTTCTTTGGCTGCACTCCAGTTGCAAGTTCTTCACTAAAGTAAATTCAATTAAGAACTGTATCAAGTGAAGAAGGCTTCCTAGAAATTTTGTTACCAGCTCAGTAATTTTTTTGCTAGGTTGTTTCTTTATTAAAGAAAATCTCTAGGCACAAAGTATTAAAGAAATTTTCTAGTGGTTTCTTGGTTAGTTATATTTCTTGCTTATGTTTTTGCGAATCTTTCAAAGTGAAGTTGCTTATCGCTTTATTGAAAGGAATCTACTATTTTACTACGCCAGACTATTTGCTATGATTCAGCAGGTGCACTCACTAGCAGTTAAAGTTGGTTTGGGCCTCAACTATTTTGATAGGTTCGTTTTCACACTCATCCAATATATGATTTCCGACATCCGATATCGGAGGAACTGAAATGTATGAGATATGTATCTGTTTTTCACATTGTCCGGCCTGATATCGGTTATCGTAGCCAACACAACTGTGATGCCCCGATATCGGATAACAAAGATACTAAAACAGTTTTGCTGCAAGCAATTTTCCAATTTAAAGACATTTTCTTAGTTACGTGTCTTTTCGCGGCAATTGATGACGCTGATTACGAATATAAAAAAAAACTCGATATTATGTTATGTCAATGAGGTCAAAAATTTCTTGCATAGATTTTGGTTTTAGCCCTAGCATTTCTAACTAGTCTTTGGAGCAAAGTGCCGCATCGGGCCGATTTTATCGGAAAAAGGATTCTATCGGAGGTCGGCTATCGGCGTCCGACACCGATAGCGATCGGATATCGTATGAGTATGAAAACGCTCTTACGATCGTCAAGGCGTCATCGTTAGGGTATATGTGGCCTATCAAAACTTATTCTTTTTCTTGTTTGGGAGGTCAAGCGAGAGGTTAGTTGCAGATTTTGTAATCGAATAAACCAAGAACAAGATACCCTAAAAGCCATCGAATTGCTCGCAACAAAATGTTATTCCCTACACGGAACCGATAAATCATACACTAAATAGCAAAAGAAATTGGGAACTTTTGTGTAAATAATAACTTGTTTTACTACAGTTTTATTTGTTCTTTGGAAACTCGAGAGGCATATCCGATAACTGAATATAAAATGATTGAAGTTTGCCTCTGAACGTTCAGTGTAAGAAGTTGTGTTTTACAACCGCACGTCTGATTTTTGTTTATAACTGTTATATCCGACGTATCGGAAAACATAAACAACAGAAGTTGGTGAGTTTTTAAGTCCATTGGCTTTTAATTAAAACGTTAACTGAGACTTGTGGTCCAGTTGCAATATAGTTTAAAAAAAAAAATGTATATAATTACTCTTTTTCTTCCTTAGTCGTCCACTGATTTTACAAAGTTTCTTTATGTAAAACTTGAACTTTGAGATATTTCACTGCTTTTTTGTTCTACCTACGATTTTTCTAATAAAATGAGAACTGCTTTTGTTTCTTCGACTGAATTAAAATAGCAGCTTGGTTTTGGTGGGTTCACACATTGATATTCAACGCCAGAACCCACAGCCGTCACATAGGTACAAATGGCGCAACAGAACTCCTAGTTTTTTGAACTAATTAATCGCAAAACTAGTTAATACCTTGAGAACTTACGCGACTTTCCAACATTCTCTTTCCCATGTTCGCTTTGTTAAAATAACGTTTCATGTCTGACTACCTCGCTACAAAGTAACGTTCAAAGCGCACACGAAGGTTAAACCTATACGTTCACGGCTAGTAATAAAATGTTCTGTGGGTTGGAAAAGGTAGATGTGGTATAATTGATAACGAATGACGGTGATGATGAAAAAAGATCACGTGCAATTGAAAAGTTTAAAAGGGTCTAAGAAATAGGTGGTGTTAAGTTTAAAAGGGTCTAAGAAATAGGTGGTGTTAGGTTTAGTATTAAGATAAACATTAAACACTTTCTTTCTCAATCTCTCAATCTCTCTCTCTCTCTCTCTCTCTCTCTCTCTCTCTCTCTCTCTCTCTCTCTCTCTCTCTCTCTCACACACACACACACACACACACACACACACATACACGCACACGTACAAACACACTCACATACACACACACACACACACATACACACACAAACACACACACTGACACAAACTCACAAATATCACTCTTATTTTAATTATTTTTAAGGTTCTGATCAGGATGTAAGCATTTTACTGAATCTTTTTAGCTTAGCATTTTACTTAAATTGGTTAAATAGTTGGAATAGTTTAATCTATGTAGTATATAATCGTACATAATGGAAAAAATATTGATTCGTTAATATTAATAGAATAGACCGAATGCGCAAGCCAAGGATCGGGTGGTAATGCGCACATTAGAAGAGCATCTACACTACAACTGGATAGTTAGTTCCACGAACTAGCCTACTAATACGGCATGATTTGATATTTTACTTTTGCCCAGTGTAACCGCGAGGCGTCGACTAGCCGAACAACACATATTTTTGGTGAGATGCGATGACGGTAGTGACTCATGCGAAAAGACGTGAATAAGCAGAAAATTGGTGAACGAAACTCAAATGATGATTGATTTCTGTATTCATAATTCTGAAAACACTGTAAGCACGTAAAGTTAAAATGTATTTTAGGATAATTGAAAAGAAAATTGTTTGCATGAAGTACAAAACTTTCAAGTTTGGTGGCTGTCAGGACAGCGGTATGTTTCTATTCATTTTAGATCTGAGAAAAAAACCGTAGGTACCTAATTTAATTTAAAAAAATGATAATTTTATATTTTTGGAGATAGTATTTCTAAATTGTTGGAGATAAGTCTAATATCAGAACCCTAGTACATTTCATTCAAATATAAAGATTATTCGACACTCGAAGAGGTAATGAAGAGGTAATATGATTGATCATCTGAAGGTAAAAGGAAAGACAGGAAGAGGCAGGCCAAGAGGAACGATTATGGTATAGATAAAGGAAAAGCTACAGGTCGCGTCGTATCAGGAGTCAAAGAGAGGTCGAAGGATTGGCCGAGGAGAGAGAAGAGTGGCGATTACTCTATTGAGAAGAGCGCATCTCTTAATTTTAGAGAGAGATAAAGATTACTTTCATAAAAAACGTATTAAACTAATTCAACGATTTATAAGTTCGGTTTATTATCATTTGAAATAAATAGAAATGAGTTATTGCTAAATTTTGGTAGCCAGGTAAAACCATAACTTTTACAATAAGTGCACGGACAAATAAATACAGTAGAAATAATGTTTATACAATGCCTAAATGTTGGCACTGATCCAAAAACTAGTTACTATTGTAATGTTGCTAAAATATACTGACTTTTCAACAATTTAGTTAAACTGAACTTATTAATATTTATGCAATGCTTTCTGTATAAAACAATTACATAACTTACATTATTTCAAGCAGAATGATCAATGTTTTTGGTTGATTTTATTTAGTTATCGAAATATACAATAAAATATATTAATAACTTCGTTGAAATATACTCCATCATTCAAAGAAATTCAAATTTATTATATGAGTAGGATTTTTTAAACTTATCAAACATATTTTTAGTAAATATTTTCATATGTTATGATTGATGGACGTGATGATTGATAGTTTTGCTCTTCTATGTCTTGAAAACTGACCTCCAAATGAACCTTGAGTATAATACACTCATTTCGTATTTATATCTCTATGAAGTTCTATCTGTCTGTGTATAATAAGATTTCGTCGTAAGTTGAAAATGGATATATGGTTATACATTGCTTGCAGATGAACACACTAGGCAAATAGTTTGCCGGGCCTGAGGGTGACGGGTGGAGCCGCTCGTCACCCTAGCAGAAGCAGGCCACGGCGGCGGCGCGCAACGACCTACGATGCGCGCCTCCCCACACCGAGTTTGAGTCGGGGACCCCGAAGGGGGTGCAAGGGATATGTCGCATGACAACCTCACCTTCGGCCTAGCACTACGAACCAGAGACGGCGTGCGGTTTAGTCGGTTCGAGTCCGACATAGCCTCCCCCTGCGGCTCCGGAGGGGTGGGTATCCGTGGGAATTTCCCGCACGTAAAAACAAAAAAAGGGCAAATAGTTTGCACCGAACTATTATCTTTATAGCATAACAGAGGTAGAAATTTTGTATTGCGATCTTTGTCGTTGTAAAAAGTATAATATTGGATACCATACTTCCATAATTTTTTTATAGTGCTATGGCGGTGTGCTTTTAAATATATAATCAACAAAAAGACCTTTCCACCGCTACTATTTATTGGCGACACGACAATTTCAAGCCAATATTACATACATACATACCTGCAAATAAATACAACGTGAAGCAAATCTTATTTCAATAACTTGAGTGTTTCTACAAGTTATGTTAAAAGTTCGCAGAAGTTTTAATACAAGTTTAGCGTTTTGAATATCTAGTCAAGTATTTATTTCCATATTTTCAGATGGAGCGCAACGTGGAACGCAGCATCGAATGGTAACGCGAAATTGTACTTTTTTTGCGCGCGGAAACTCCAACCGCCACAAAATACATTACTCATGAAATAAACATTTGTAGTGTAACTAGTTTTAGCAGTTTTTCTCTTGGAAATGGATAGCCTCATGAATGAAGCGTTCGAAAAGAAACATTACACAGAAGTTCAGAACAAGCAAGTCATTAGCGTTTAATAGAAAAGAAATGGCATTGCTAGTTAGTTCTCTGAATTCTTCTAGTAGATAGGTATCATTTCTTATAATGACCACAGCAATTCAATAAATATTGCTTGGCATGAGTTAAATACTGTAGAGGCACATACAGTCCACTGCTGAACATAGGACTCTCCCATAGACTTCCAGAATGATCGATCTAAAGCAGCCCGCATCAAGCACTTCAGAGACTGAATACTTTACAATATTGGTACGTTATGTTTATAATTAGTGAAAGTTAAGTGCCTTGTGTATTGCCTTTGTTTATTGTCCCCTCTGTCAATTTGTTTGAGTATTGTTTGTGTGTGTATGTGTGTGTGTATATGTGTATGTGTACAACCAACTAAAATCCACAACCGTATAACAATTGGCCTATACACACGGTCCACAATAGATCGAGTACTCACTCGAATCAAGATGATCTTTCCTGCACTGTTAGTCTAATTCCTGACCTACCAAAAGCCAGATATTGTAGAAATCTTTAAAAAATGTAAAATTCAAGCACACCCATGAACACACGCTTGTACAGAAATACAGACGTGTGGAAGCTGGTAAGTTGCCAGGGCTAAATACATCCATATCGACATAATAGCTATATGGGCATACGGGTCACAGATTGCAGTCCCGTAAGTCCTCTACAGCATGTGTCAAGTGCCGGCCAAGGCAGAAAAATCGGCTTTAATGTCTTAATTTTCCCCCGGTATTTCAAAAGCAATTTATATTAGTTCTTTTTTAACCTTTACTGCAACTTTTGTGATCTGTAAATGACTTCTTAGCGAGAATACATAAAAGGAAAAAGGCATATAGTATGTATAGTTTAGAGAACTAACTCATCGATTTAATATTACTTTTAAAATAGACTCGTCAGACGATTTTATTATATTTTTGTTCATTTAACCCTAACAAGACACAAGTTTGCGCGTTTACGGCAAAAAAGTTAGAATTTGTCGTGTCACCACGTTTTGAAAGCACTTCCCTGACTGCCACAGCTTGTCTAGAAATACTTGGAGTCGACATCTCGAGCGAAGTCCAGTTTCGCGGCCATTTGCCAAATTAGCCTCAAAGAAGCTCGGTGTGCTCAACAGATCGAGACAGTATTTCACACCGGCCCACCGCCTTCAGCTCTATAAGGTACAGGTTCGCCCTCACATGGAATGCTGTTCTCATCTATGGGCAGGGGCACCTCAGTACCAGCTTGCCCCTCTGGACCGTATCCAACGACGAGCGACTCGAATTGTCGACTGCCATATTTCGGATCGGCTTGATCCCTTGGCGCTGTGTAGAGATGTAGCCTCGCTCTGCATTTTCTATCACATGTACAACGGGGAGTGCTCTGAGGAATTGTTCGGATTAATCCCTGCCGCATCTTTCCGCCATCGCCCTATACGAAAGCATTTTCATCTTCACCACTTAGATGGTTGACAGTCCTCAACTGTGCGTTTCTCCAGAAACTTCCTGCCTCGCACAACTAAACTGTGGAATGAACTGTCGCCTGCGGTATTTCTGGACCGATACGACCTTCAAACCTTCAAGAAGAGAGCGTACTCCCACCTTAAGGCCGGCAACGCACCTAGAACCCTTCTGGTATTTCAGAGATGTCCATGGGCGGCGGTGATCGCTTACTATCAGGCGACCCGTCTGCTCGTTTTCCCCCTATGTCATAAAAAAAGTCAAGGTTCATACACAAGTAATCAAATTAAATGAAGGCACAAACTAATCCAAACCAACAAGGGTAAAGAACAAACAACATCATGAACATTACCTGATTATGTCCAAAACTTGAAATAATACGCAATACAAAAACAAAATAACAATACCTTCCTTAAAACATAACCTTGAATGAGACCCACAACGTCTCAAATGAAGATCCATTATTTCTTTACATCACCATATCATAAATTTCTTTTTTATACGTCGTAACTGTGCATTGGTTGAACAATAGGGCGCTCAACCTCCATAGTTTTCGATCTTACATAAAAATGTCTATCTGATAACTTATTGGGTTATAGCATAACGCGAGGTAGTTATATGTGGATAGGTTAGAAAGTTTATGGCAGTAATATAAAGGCTACTACCGTAAACTGTGTTTTGAAGAAGTTTTTAAGTTTTGATTTATCTCCACCTAACTCCACCTGTTGGAAAGTGGTTATCGTGACTTATGTGCAATACCAGGGGAGTCACACTCGTGCTGCCGACCCTGTAAACACAGAGAATTTCTGTACTGTCAGCGTAGAGGACAAAGCAGGAATAGCCTTTGGTCTTCCCACTGATAGCACAAAAACTCTCCAGTGAGCTCTGGCTACCCTATTCACCGTCGGGAACACAACACGAGGTTATTATGGCTGCAGTATTCTTAAGGGCGGAGGTACTTACCCAGTTGGATTGCTCAATTGGACGAAAATATCGTCGTGTCCTACCTCCTACAATTTTAATGAACGATGAATATGATAAAGAAGTAATGACAACGGATGATTGCTCATCATCCGTCGTCATTACTTCTATGTTTTATCAATGCTCATCATGCGCGTATTTATTCTGGTAGCATCCAAAGCTTGTCCTTTTGAGTTCGGAATCCGATCCAAAATTTGGTTTACCTCGATTTTAATAGAAGGCATCACTTGAACCGCCAACTATGGGAAAAAATTCTATAACAGAGCCATTTCCATCAATTAACAACCTTTACTTCGTTTGGTTAGGTAATTAATTAAAGGTAAACTAGTTTGATGTGTCTTTTAACATTTAATTTTTTTAGAATCTTTCTTTATTCATAAATTAAATCAAACCTCTGAAACCGAAATCAAACCTCTAGTTTAAACATTTATTTATTTGTTTAATTGTGTTTGTGTACAGTCGACAAAATCGATAGTATCCCACCTTTACATATAAAGTTGTATGTAAAGGTGAGATACAATCGTTTTTGTTGACTGTACATCAAGATTGTTTACCTATAGTTAAGTAAATAACCAAATGAAGTATAGATAGTTATGAATTTGACATCAAAACCTATTTGTGAGCAAATAAAATTAACCTAACAATAAAAGCGTACCAAAATATTATTATTGCATACATCAAACAAACAAAGAATAAAAAAGCTACGTCATGAAAACGATACATCACGTTTATTGTATTGAAATCCGGATTGCGTACATGTGTAGAAAGCCTTAAGGCTCATAAAATAGACGCTCATGTAAATAGTACCTTCATATAGTTTCTCAATATCATGTAAAGGAATGAACGAATCCGTACGTTATTGCAGCGTTTTATCTCCATGTTTTTATAGTTCATCTTGCTCAGCTGTTTCAACTGTTTTTATATAGAGATAGGTAATTTATCTGCTATGTGTTATCCTAAAAATATATGGATGGTTAATATGTCCCACGGAACTTTATACTTTTAATTATTTAATTATTTGAATATGATATTTATACCATACAATAATCAAACAAGCAGTGCAGTCTTTGAGCACTGCTGAAAGAAGTGAAAACTAAATAACTTGTAACAAAAAGAGTTTTCCTGTTTTTTTTGTCATAAATATGTAAGTATATTGCTAAATTTCTTGTTGAATAAATCTTCGGGACACTGTTGTTACACATAATAATATATCTGCAATAAACGGCAACCAATTTTTAATATCTCAAAAATGTTCTTTTTTTAATGTTTTTACTACAGTACCTAACAGTTACCATATTAATGTTACCTGCAAAAATCCCACTTTAATTTTAGTATTAATTTCAGGTCAAAGAGTTATTATTTAATAAAAATACGAAATATAGCAGAGTTCGTTGGAAAAGTAAAACTAAACGACGATTTAAACCAGAATATCTTTGTATGCTTATAAAGGACCTGTTTTGATCCCTAAATCCGTCATACCAAAATAGTTTCTTACGGATAAAAGTATTAGTAATTGTAAATGCTTATTCGAGATACTATAATTCATCATTTTAACTTTAATAACTAACACAGAAAAATTATATAAACTTTTTAAAAGTTGCTTTCACAGAGAGCGCAGAAATAAATCGTGCATAAATGCTAATAGTTACATAAGTTTCAACAGTCCCTGCACGCGTGTGGTATGGGTATGGATGGAAATGAGGCTGAATTAATGTTCATAGACTTGTCCACTTATTCTTGGAAGGCACCTCTTAAATTATATTGCAATTTAAGAATTTTGACCTTTGCCAGCTAATTTCCTAACTCCGGCCTATGTGCGATGTTATAGAAACGTCTACGAAATGCCAGCTATTCAGATCTCACCGAAGACCAACTAAATAAACTTGAGAGACTCCAGAATCTCAGTATCCGGTTCATATTTGGACTTCGTAAATATGACCACATCTCCGAATATCGTGAAAAACTCAAGTGGTTACCTATACGCCTTCGCCGAAATGTTCATATTCTTTCACTTCTCTATAACATCCTTTTTCATCCTCTTACTCCTGTCTACTTAAAAGAACGCTTCACTTTCCTTTGTGATTCTCATTCAAGGACCCTGAGATCGTCAGTGAATCTGAAACTGAAAATGCCTAGGCACTCCACAATGTTCATGGACAAATCTTTTACTGTTCAAGCTGTCCGATTGTGGAATGCCTTACCTGTCACTATAAGACGTGCACAATCAATGCCACAGAATAGATAATAGTACTAGCGTACAGAATGGAAGCTCACCCCCTCCCACCGATTTCATTTCCTCTCCCTGCACGTCAAAATCATGGGCGCTTTCATGGGCGCCTAAAACAAAGGTTGTCGCTAGTAAAATGTGTAGTAACGGCACTTCGGGAAGAAGAGTGAAAAGTTCGGCTAGCTTCGGTTTTTAGGGCGTCCTCTCTTTCACACATGACTATAGTGAAATTTAACCCTCAAAAGCATCTTGCTTTTTTGTATAAATAACTAATGAACTACACATAGTAAGAACATTTGTACTTTTTCCACAGTATTTATTATTGAACCTGACCGGTTTCGCCTTATGGTAACTTCAAAAGTTTACATTGATGTTTTTGAAATGTTTCTAATCTTAAACACACAGAGGTGTTTACGACTAGAAATGTTCATAAACGTTGCAAACTGGTCAGGTTAAAGTACAAAAGTACAAGTGGTCATCAATGAACAGTATAAAAAAAGCTAATGAACTGGATGTCAGGTTCGCCCAGTAATAAATTCGTGAAAAATCTTATCACAATTATAATAATTTTCACATAGTCCGGGTTTTTTAGAAAATAACTCTAGAACTAGCATGTTAAGTGACATTATGGTGGACCGATATTGATTATAGGTGTATTATTTTTTTAACATTATAAAGATTATAACTCAAGATTTAGATTAGTAAACATTCTAGGGTTAAAAAATGGGCGGTACCTGGCAATGACGGAATCCATGATGGACGACATTAATTGTGATACATTCAAAATGAAAAAAATGCCACACTTCATAGGCGTGAGTTGTCAAAATATTGATTCATAAATTTTATAAAGTAAAGAGTGGTTAAAACCATTTGTTTCTAAAAAATATAAATAGATATCTTTCCGTGAACTTTCCTTTAGTATAAATTATAATTGATACTTAAATAAATTAACACTTTTAAATTAAAGTGTGCTCAACTGCCATTTTTCTAATTTAATACTCGCCGTTGACAATTCTAAATAAGTATTAGGATAGTTATTACAAAAACTGGGCATAAAATCCGTGTCATTCAGTTGAGGTTCAGAAACCTTGGTACGTAATAAAAACACCATTTATAAAAAAAATCTACCTCACCCTTGGCAATGAAGCATTAATTACTAAGGGATAAATACTAGTAGTTTTGTAAAGAGTTCCAGATCATTTTTTGGCATCTGAAGATCAAATCTGGTATCCTCACTTATATTTCTTTTATACGATACGTATCTTTATTTTATAGCTCCCTGGATATTTCACCAATAAATATTGTCAATCCGTTCTCAAAAAAGCCACAACAAACGTCTCCGCCTTTTCTCATGTTTTTTTTTCCACAACTACCTACTTAAGAAATCATGTTATTTCAGCCAAAAATCATCAATATCCGTTCATAAATAACGCGACAGAAAAGGCACCCCTTTTCTCCTCCGATTAAAAAGCTCTAGGCAAAAATGATGTTTTAAATCAAAGAACATTGCCATGTTTGGTAACAATCGGTTAAGAAATGTGCCCTATAGACCGAACGCAACGGAGACTATTTATAATTAATGAAAAATTTCACGCGAGCGAAACCGTGAGCAACAGCTAGTTTTTATAAACACAATTCGGTTTTAATTACTCTATAAACATATCAACGACGTGTTGTAGTATTGTTTTATTTGTGCCAATTCTGTTGATTGACAGCACCAAAATGTATCGCCATATTCTTTTCTTCAGAAGCGAAGAAAAAGATAGAAATACGTTTTAATGTAAAAATCATTAATATGAATTTTTGTAACAACAGAATTGTCGCCTCCGTCAGATGTGACGTAAATCATGACACTAAGGGATAGAGTGAGAAAAATCACGCTATCTCACTCGAAAATTTGCTCAAATTTCAAATAGTGCCATCCATGACATTTCTAATTTTCTAACACATCAACACTACCGTGTATGTACACGAGCTATGTTTGTAGTAATTACAACGCGATTGTTTCATACATTTTTCCGAGAGCTTCCGAGGTGTGTCAATGCCTGTATTCAAAAGATTGGTTACGGCCCACTATCTGCAAGAGAAATGATGTCCATTTATATATTAACATACTTTTCCCGTTCTCTCTCTGTCTTGCCTAACTATGTCCTTATTATGTCCAATAGCATGTAATATTTATGTACTACTCTACTAATTATTATATGTATGTTTATAAATGTGTACCTAAGTCTATGTAAATATTTACTACTCTGTATATTTCCGATGTCTTGTATAATATTATTAGTATGTATGTTTTATTATGTAATGTACCTTTATCTTTGTACCTTCAATACCGATTTATATATAATCACTTCCACTCATAATTTTAATAAAAGTACACCAAACTGCCCCAAATCTCTACGCCTATTTCTTTCTCCATCCTATGGTTGCCTGTAAGAGATTGCCTCAGTGCGATAAGGCCGCCAATTGTGTATCACGTGAATTGTACCTGTAAGTTGTAATTTATGTTTTTTTGGTGAACAATAAAGAGTCAATTACAATTACAATTACGATATACGAAAAAAGAAACAATACTTTTACGCTACATATACCTAAACTTTTCAGCATCTATGATAACGCTATTATTTTGGCATCCGATTAAATCTCGCCCTATGATTATTTCTCAGAATTGTGACAGTAAATAACTGATGATGAGTCAATAATAACTTTAAAGAGTTAAGCCCAGTTATTACTCCCATTTACTCACTTTTTGGTTATACAACAATTTTGTGACTACATTTTTCACTTCCACTAGCTAATATCAAACCGAGTCACTAGAAAACGTAGGCTGTTCTAAATTGGTACATTTTAAAAGCCAGCTGCATGTGACATAGTAATAATTCAGCGAGGGTTGTACAATGTCCCAAAAGGTAATAACATTCAAAATGGGTCTCCAGCATCAGTTATTCAAACAGGTTTTTACAAATTAATGTTCGCTTGCATTTGGTCATTTTATGATCCAAAGAGGTGAATGTAACATTTGAGATTGAAATTGAACCTATTGTTAGTCTAACCATTGACATATTTTTAAGTAGATACTGCTTAATGCCTGCGGCTCCGTCCACGTGGATGTCGGTTTTCACGACTTTCAGTCATATCTTCGGTTCTCTCTACTGCGATAAAAGAAACCTACAGTTTTAAGTCTGACCAAGTCCTTTTTAACAAAAAAAAGCCACATCAAAATTGTCACGGTTAAACGGACAAGAATTTATAAAAATGTTTTCGTATCGTTAGTGTAACATAACGCCAGTATTTTTTTTAATATCTCTAAAATACAGAAATGGCCGCTTTAATAATAGTAACGACGAAGATATTTGAACTGTGTTGAATACATCATTTATTGTTGTGCAGAAACTACTGTAACAATGGTGTTGTCAATTACAATATACAGTTATAATATGCATGCAAAATTTTGTAAATTGGATACAATTGTGTTACCAAAAAATTTGCAATTTACTTATTAATGTTTTTCTTTTTAAGAAGTAAATACTTTTTATTTATTTTTTCACAAATTATTCAGTTTTCACTTCTATCAGCAGTGCTCAAAGGCTGCTGTCAGGATCAGGATTATTTCTTGCATAAAACCCAATTCTTCGCAGATTATTCTTTCAATAGAACTTGAAGGTCCTTACAAATTTCTTCTAATATTGTTCCAAATTGTATCCGAAACTGTACTGAATTCCGAACGTAACAGACGTGATTGAATAATACTTTTTTCATTAGGCCGCATAGGGAATCAAGAAGCATCCTAAGTACATAATTTTATTTACTATAAAATCCTATTACAAACGTATTTTCTTATCCTCAATATACACTTATCTATCCTATATTCTTATCCTATGCATTTTCTTTATTTTCTTTATTTTCTTATATCTATTACAATTTAGATATTACTTACTGACTTAAGACTACACTATCTACACATTATAGACCGTTTTTCAGGCGTCGTGGCTCGGCATACTGGACAACTGCACTGCTGTTTTTGCATTGTCATTGCATCTGATGGAGTTTGAACGATTAATGAGATTATTAAAACTAGTAACTAACAACAAAATTTTATAGTTCATCTATCACCAATTCTGAACATTATTTGTCCATCCATAAAGTCTACTGCCTTGTACATATTGCTTTTAATAATACCGCATTCTAAGTCGAGCAACTGAATATGATTGTACATAATGTTGACATAAACATCTCAATGTTTTCTGCAATCATATTCATAGTATTATGTTGTTACTGTGAATGTCCGAAATGCAGCGTATTATATATTCGTTAAGATACCTGTTAACAGTTACCGGTGGATCTTAAAGAAGAAATTCTGACTTACCATCAATTCTAGTGATTGTCAACGTACACCGGTGCATTTTAGCATTCACTAATGTCGGACATTCACAGTAACGTAGACATGCATAAAGAACAAAAAACGAATAAACATTCCATTTTAGTATTTGTGTATAGAAAATATAACCAAACAGTATGAAATAACAGTATAAACAAAATTTGATATGAGTTTTCAACTTAAAGGATGTTTTTTTAATACGCATGCTTAGGGAATTCGTTCAATAGTATAAAATACGAAGTTGGTAGAATTTCCATGTGATACCTGAATAAGTGTTCAGTTCGTGCATACTAAATATTTGTACTTTAAATTATTTTCTAATGCAAACAATGAAAATGTAAGCAGTTAGTCCTTTGTTATCAAAAGTAACAAATAAGATAGAATTACATTGGTTGGTTAACGATTACATTGGTGTTTGGACGAAATGGTGCACATTGAAAGATGCCTATGTCCAGTTGTGGACTGCGGTGGGCTTATTAATTGATTGATTGACATTGGCGTTACGCTTGTAACATAAGAGGTGGTACTTGCGTGTTACTGACCCTAAACCCCTGTGAAAAGTATTCATGCATATCATATTTAGGAGAATTAAATCCTAATAGTTAGCGGTTAAATTGGTGTTATGCTTTGAACATAAGCGATGGCACTCGAGTTTTACTGACCCTAAGAGTGTTTTCACACTCACCCGATATCCGATATCCGATATCGGTGTCGGACGCCGATAGCCGACACCTTGTGCTGTTTTCACATTTATCCGATAAAATCGGCCCGATACGGTCATTTGTTCGATAGCACAGACTAGTTAGGGATGCTAGGAGTAAAAAAAAAGACGACCTTATTGGCATGACTTGGTATCGAGTTTTTTTTTCTTATATTCGTGATCAGCGTCATCAATTAAAGCGAAAAGACATGTAACTCAGAAAATGTCATTAAAGTCGAAAATTGCTTGCAGTCGCTGTTTTAGTTTCTTTGTGTTACGATATCGAGCCAAAACATTGGTGTTGGCTCCGATAACCGATATCGGGCCGGAAAATGTGAAAGAGAGATACATATCTCATACATTTGACTTCCTCCGATATCGGATGTCGGATATCGGATATCGGATATCAGATGAGTGTGAAAACGCTCTTACTCCTGTGAAAAGAATTTCTGCAGATCATATTTAAGAGAATTTACATCTAGAGTCATTGTCATAGAGTACTGGCAATTTATCATTATTAAAACTTGAAGTAGTTAGTTCATAAAACTAGAACTTGGGGCCGAAGGCTTTAATAGGAGCACGAAGCCCATGGTGCGGCATCGAAATCTTTTATTAATAATTTTACTGTGATATCCTATTTATTGTTCTAGAATAAGTGAAGCATCTTGTGTCTATTTGACAATAATACTGCTTGTCCATTCTACAAAGACCAATGGCGATGACGATGTATTCGTAGAAGAAGAAGGTGTCACTGACATTTCAGTTATATTTTACCCTCAAAACAAAACCTTTTTTAACAGAACAGTTGGCATATCTTTATTCGACGACGGAATGATTACGAATATTGCTATCGGAGTAGCAATTGATGGATATCGCGTTTTAACTTCTTACAATCCATTCAGAGATCTCACAAGCAATAGAGACACAATGGAGAAAATTAAACTCACTTTTCTGTCAAGCACTAAAAAATTACTTGCTCGTAAAATTATTTGTGCCCGATCGCTTATTCCTATGGAAGACAAACAGATACTGCCTGAGCAGTGGCACGGTCTAGATAAAAAACACTGCCCTCTTCATGATTTATTGGTTATAAGAGTTGATAGTAGCGTAATGACCGTAGTACCAGACCCAACAACTACAGAGCCGCCACCATCCGACGTGACAGAAACAGGTGAGACAACAACCGAGGGGACAACAACAGAAGTGACAACAACCGAAAAGATAATAAAAATTGTAGGACCATTAATGACAGAAGTTGGGACTCGTGCAAGTAATCTGAAGAAGAAATTGAGGTTTGTTTCTTTAGGTCTAACAATTAATGATCCTCTTTCTGAATATAGAACGTTAGATGTGGCAGAATACGACGTAAGTGATCGCGAGGACTGTGACAGTTGGTTACCAAAGAACTGGGGAATCTTCATTTGTTTCAGAAATGATCCTTCATTTATAGGATTTGCATCTAGTGCTATGCTGTTTTCAGGTCATGACCTCATCGGTGTAGGTAGTTTTACATTCTACAGAGGAGCATCTAGTATAATAGTGTTTACCGACGTTAGGCCCTATAGTGATTTAATATCTGACACATGTACCCATGAAGATTTAGATTTGCTTCGTAGAGTACATGGTTGAATTTTGTCAAGTGTTTAATTTAATATAGATTCACTACATTTTGTTATAATGATGTATTTTAATTATGTTGATACATACATTTTAATGATCATACATCCTACCATACCTACATACCATACCATATATGATATTATACATGATTCAAGCGTTTTCATATCAGGTAACGGTTAAGTACTCCGAGCTGTTATCGGCAGCGATCCGACGTCTGCCGACATTATAATGCTAATTAAGATATTACTAGGTATACATAGTAGTAGTCAGTGGCGTAGGGTGCCAATTTTCAAAAGGCAAGCCCGTGGAATTGTTGGATTATAAATGTAAAATTCTCTACCACGGTTTCCCTTTGCAGAGCAAGCCGGTAGGAATTGCATTGAAGTGATCCTCGCCACTGTAGTAGTATCAAAATAGTCTTTTTAAACTTGATATACCTACGAGCACTACGATTAGCATTTGTACCTATAATTTTTTTCTCTCTCATTGAGAACATGCTGATGTGCCCAAAAGCCCAAAAGTTGCTGGCAATAGGCGGCAGACCACATGATGCTGCGGAATCAAGTCAAGGTTACCATGTATTAATAACGCTCCCAAAGTACACCAAATATGAAATCCATCGAACCTGTTGTAATAAGTAAGATTCTCTCATCAAATAGAAAAGAGCTGAAGGTTCTCAAATACCTGAATAGATTGCTTATACTGTTGATTGATGGCACTTGGTGGAACTTGCTACATATCTTCAATGAAAAACACTTGTACTATTCCACATTATTTATTAAATTCCTGACCGGTTTCGACTTAGGGCATTATCAAAGGTCGATACATGTTTTTTTTTTAAACTATGTACGGTAAAAGAACATGTATCCACCTTTGATAATGCCGTAAGGCGAAACCGGTCAGGAATTTAATAAATAATGTGGAATAGTACAAGTGTTTTTCATTGAATACCTGAATAGTTCTTTATAATCTAGATCAAGACACTCTTGATCATATCAGTTTTCAAACAAAAAAATGCATTGAAATCGGTCCTTCCGTTCTACATACAGGGTGGAAGATTTTAACCTTACCTGGAGGGGAAGTACCTACTCTTAATACTGGAGATAGCAAAATCCACTCAAAGGAAAAAATTCTTATTTTTATAAAGAAACAAAGCTGTATTATAGATTATCGAAAACTCGTTTCACACATCCGGTAATGAACCGACTACAACCCGAAAAAATTACATTATTCATATTTATGGAATCAATCGATAGTGTCAATCATAAGTATCAAATCTCTTTAACAAACATGGTAAATTAAAAGAAAGGAAATTTCTAAAATCTAAACTTTATAAATTCAGTTATCAACAATAAAGTTATCTTAGAAGACAAATAATTCTTAAATGTAGTACCTATTGAATGACTAAACTTTGTTTCCGGTTTAAAATATAACTTTTTTATGTAAATGGCGAAATGTGGGTGTTCATACACTTCTGCTTACCCCCGCGGGAATTTATAGGTGAGTGTATGTATGTATTTATAATTATTTTTGTCTTATTTCGGGGTGGTGCTCTATCGTACGAATGGCCTAAGCATTAGCCAGCCAGAAACCAATAGTGACGGTTTTAGCTATTAAAATTTTAACAGTGCCTGGAATACGGCATGGACTCACTACCTATTAAGTGGGACCAAATACAATGATTAGTGAAATGTGGGTGTTAATTCACCTCTGCCTAAACCTCTGAGGATAAGGTGTGATTATACTATGCATTATAGTTATAAACTTAAAAATAAGATTAAAATGATAAATATCTATACCTACAGTACAGATAATAGGTTTCATGATATATATATATATACAATTCTTAGAATTATTTATATGTGGTGTAGTTTTTCACTTAAATCTCTTTTCATCGTAATTAACATTCACTGTTTACGATGTTAATCTCGTCCGGCGCTCACTAATTATATTAGATTCTTTTTAGAACAGACGAGACCTTGACGTTGTCGTAACTTTGTACCAGTTTGGCGAGATGAAGGTACGTAAATTTATGGCCACGCTACCACTCCTGTGGACATTTCCAACTGTCTTCATAGAACACTTGCAGCTGGTCGACATCAATGTCTCGCTCGCATGATACGATTCTCGAAAGAACATATTACAGTTGCGTCGTCTAAACATTCGCAGAAACAATTGCCGCAAGCTCATCCCCGCCTGCCTAGAATTGCCTCGCAATTGAATATTGATAGTATTCGTCTAAACAGAATTTTACAGCAATAAAACAAGGCATAAGGGGCTATGTCACTTAAAAATATCGTATGATATAATCATAGGCGAGAATTAAGTCTTTGCATGTGTGTAAACATTTTGATACGATAATGTTAGGGCGATTATTGCTAGCGATAGTTGCACACAATTATCGAACCAAAACGTGCGAGATACTCGCCGCGATTAAATATCGCCTAAAAGTCGAGATCTTTTATGGCTTTCAATAAAGGAGTTCCAAGAGACGTCAGTCGTCAGTTTTTGACTAGTAATTTCGTAATTCATTCATTAATTTCAATCCACATTTGTTAGTGCTGCTATCGGACGATATAGCGGCTGCTGTATAATTTCCAGGTTTAATAGCTGTAAGTGGTTTTTTTTGTGTTTTTTTGCCACGTTTTGATTACTAAAATCCGTCGATTTGTAACGAGTTTCCATGCCGGTACTTACAACAAAAGTCCTGCTTCGGTCCACGAGACTAAATCTTGAGACAAACCCTGTTTTCAGTCAATATATTTTTTCTGCTCTGTCAGACGTTTGTGCCCTATGTAGCTTTTCTTAGGCCGAGCTGTTTTTCACCTTGTCCAATGTTAATTATGGTCTAAGTAACGAGGTTTGTACAGTTAAATTTAGACTGTTTCCACCCAATATTTTGTATGGGTCTTTCTATATTAGGCGCATTGTCACTGTCGGCAAATTTATTCTGTCCTGAAGACCCCAGGGATGTGGACTATTTTTGGGGACGTATTTAAAAAAAAGCATTAGTACCAAATATAGCCCAATCTATTTTTTTTTAAATACAACTTATACCTTTAAAATACGTTATTTGAAATTCCATTTAAAATTTCGCGCCAAAACGTGGATACCTGTCAAACGCCCGCTGTGACGTCACTTGTTCCTAAACATTGTCGAAGTTGTATGTAATAGAGCGTTATTACGTAGTTTTGCGTTGATAAGATAGATTCTACATGTTATAAATGTTGTGCGGTGGCGGAGCCGCAGTGTAAAAGTACTATATTAAAACACCTGAAAAACTTTATTCACGTTCGACGTACAAAAACGATGTGGAAAATGCGGCTTCAACTAGCCCGTCGGGATCCGGCACTTATATAATATATATTTGATAATATTTGTTAGATTTCCTTATATTAAAAGAACTTTTCTCTTCAAGTTTTCAAAGATAAGAACTGGAATTTTGAGGTTAGAAATGAAGTAAACAATGTTTTGTACTTTCATTTTAGTTACCGAATGATCTGGAGAATTATCCAGAATATCATTTGATGGGCACAGTATCACATATCTGATTGAGAGCAGGTTGTTTGCCAAGAAAGTTTGCATGTCAACCCGATAGAAAAAGACGAACCGAAGACATAACAACTCGACCATTAGCAGTCAAAAGGCAAAGATTGGAAACAATAGCGGAATGTGCAAGAGAAATAGAACAGACTCACTCTTCACAAAGTATTTCCATGGCTCGAGGAACTAAAATGAAATGAAACAATTTGTTAAAAAGATAAAACATAACCTCAAAATCATTATTTTATTTTATTATATTCAATTTCATTTTTCGAGTTTATAAATACCTACGATATTTTCATTTACAATATATATATATATAATATAATAATATTCATTATTATAATGTATCCTGAGTATTTTACTTACATGGAAGTCTTCACATTTCTAAATTCCGCAGAGCAGAAGTTACTATTTGTTGCGAAGAAATTAGCCATCGTAAAGCAATCAATTCTTGGCAAATTTTAATTTTCTGCCTTAATATATCCACTTTCCAGTATGGGAAAACCTTTTTTTAATTGATTCGAAAAGATAATTGGGCAAATTTCGAAGAAATTTCACGGGAATCACAGTAATAATATTATCCAAATTTCAACAAACACCACTTTTAGTATGCAGGCACATGGGGTTTACTTCGGGTCTGGGGCCTCTTAGTAGCCCATTGTAAGCTTGCACTTACAATCCGCGTGGATATGCGGGCAAGGAGATAGGACAACCTAATACACGAATCACCATATTTCAATCACATCAATCACTGACTACACATTTTACAGACACACTCGCGATCTATAACCAAGTATATTCAACCGAACTAGGAGCGTTTTGCTAGACACGTAGTGCTCGGTCGAGGTTCACGGCGATACTGATCACGATTCGCCGCGCGCCCCACCAAAGTCAATGATCTGTCAAACTCAAATTGACCGAATGAACGAATGACGTCACACTCGACCATAGAGCACTAGAGTCTTGCATTACGCCAGAGTGAATTTCATTCACCCTAATCACACAATAATTATAACGCGCCGTCACGGCCAGACTGACATGTCGCTCGTCCTCGTGCGACCAATGCCAGAGATCCGTCTGTGAACAAATGTACGAGGCTTTAATTCTTCTCGCACTGACACGCTCGTCCATCACTGACTTCCATCGCCGCACAGGCCTAACATCTCTCGTTGGTGTTCTTCGGCCACAACGAGCAGAACCGGGCAGCCACTCATTGGTGCCCCTACGACTATGAACTAGTCGGACCGGGCGACCACTCATTGGTGCCCCTGCGACCATAAACCGGTCGGAACCTGGGCGACCACTCATTGGTGCCCCTGCGACCATAAACCAGTCGGAACCCGGGCGACCACTCATTGGTGCCCCTGCGACCATAAACCGGTCGGAACCCGGGCGACCACTCATTGGTGCCCCCGCGACCATAAACCGGTCGGAACCCGGGCGACCACTCATTGGTGCCCCTGCGACCATAAACCGGTCGGAACCCGGGCGACCACTCATTGGTGCCCCTGCGACCATAAACCGGTCGGACCCCGGGCGACCACTCATTGGTGCCCCTCCGACCATAAACAAGTCGGACTCCGGGCAACCACTCATTGGTGCCCCTACGACTGCAAACCAGTCGGGCCGGGCAACCACTCCTTGGTGCGCCTACAACCACCTACACTGTCCTCCAAAGCTAGCAACATTACATAGTTCGAACATCGACCCTCGTGGAGCCAGTCCAAACATGAATGTGAGTCTAGACCTACGTACAACCACTCGGTGCCCCTACAAACACCTACACTATCCTGCAAGGCTAGCAACAATACATAGTTCGAACATCGACCCTCGAGGAGCCAGTCCGAACATGAAAGTGAGTCTGGACCTACCTACTTACAATATGCATCAAGATCTGTGGAAGGTGGACTAGTAGTAATGATGTGAGAATTAATCGCTGAGAATGTGTCGTTGTCGTGAATTCTTCCTTCGTTCTGATTATAGACCGCCGTCTCGGCCAGCTCGTTGTCAATTTCTACTACAGTGGTATGACTAATCTCTCGAGATCGGATTGAGGCATTGGGGTTCGAAGCTAGGAGATGAAATGTACTGAAGTCTGCCCAAACACGATGTGTCCCAGCTCTATCCGCCATATTGGAAGCGAGTAGCGTCTACATCCTAGCCCAAGCCGCGGCCAGGCTTTATTTGAATAGGTTTCCAAAGGTAGTAGTAGCAATTAAAGCAAGACTGGAAACCAATAAACCAACACTGACTATACTCCATTTAGTGCTCTATCCGCATACACTCGAAACCGATTAATTAGAACAAACTTATGGTTCAGAATTAGTTAGGAGCCAATTTTGTTACACTTCGCTTTCCTGTACCAAACTACCATACGCGCTTCGTTTCAAAAGAATATTAGCAACCAAAATCATCGAAATTACTAATATTCCCTCTAACCCCTCCAACCAAGCCAAACTACCCGTGCCAGGAGTGGGCTCACGTCGGCTGTGCAACGGCCAGGACTCGAACCAGGGACCCCTCGATCGCAAGGCCGACCCCCCAACCACCAAGCCACCGACGCTTCTCTCGCAGAGGCTCTCGTAACCGCTCCATTACCCTGTCTATTAACGAGGGCACGAATCACGACTACGCTTCCCCGGACCATTGGCGGAGTCGCACGGATTGCACATCTACGCTGTTACTTTACATCACTCAATCATTAATATGGAGCGAAATAAGACGCATGGAGGAGCACACCGCCCTCCCACATAGAACGGTTTCATTACCACCCTGGCCATCATCCGTGTGTTGATCCATCGAAGTCACTATTAGATCAACACGATCGGCTGTGGAGCGAACATATCTATCACACTTACGGGGAAGCTGTCATTTTCATCTAGCTCATTGATTGCCTATTAAACAGAGTAGCCCTATGACACCGATACTACCCTGTAAAGTAAGAGAAGTCACCCAAGCACGCGTCTGTTTGAAGTAGTAATCCTCAACCTGGATGTCTCTGCCAATGCTTGTCAGTATCTGGAACTTTAGGTCTTCTCCTGTTCTAATCATATAACATAGATAACCCATATCCATGTAGTATTTCGAAATGGCGCACATTGGGAGAGGCCCACGTCGAGCAGTTGACCATGGTGGCCTAGTTGGTTGATTGATTGATCGATGTAGAATTTCGTCTATGTGACCACGTACGACGAGAAACCGTTACTTGAGATAACAATGAAACATTACTTGCTAATAGAACATCTTTCCCTAAATCTTAGGTACGCGAGGGTATTGAAATCAAAGACGTCCTAATTTCACCAAATGAGACATCTCAAAGCAAAGGCACACAGCTTGTGACGACTTTATCACTCATACCCGAGAACACAGTACCAAAGCACTTTATTTTCACTCTTTGTACACCACTTACTGATGTGACGGATTACAGCCCCCTTCATCTGATTATAGTCTGTACGTCAACTTCTGACATCTGAGCAATGATTCGTACTTAGACCCAATTTAGACTGAAATTTCGTAACAGTTTGAAATTTACGTGTTAACGCTTCAGAACGCATCCCGAGCGGCATACCATCTTGTATCCGCTTCCGGAATGAGTCCGCCATACTGCTCTTACATGTCAGCCACACAAGTCACAAGCCCTAGCTAGTTACCTTAAGATTATTGTAAAATATTGCAAACACTGTCCCAACCTTAGAATAAAAGACAGTTAACTAAAGAATCTTGTCTAACTAAAAAAACCCAAACAACACGAAATCCTCAACATTACGCACCTCACCTTGTGCCCGTGATTGCAGTGAGTCGGGTTCAGTTTTCCTACCACCAGAAACCTTCTACAGTTAATAACCTAGTGTCAATTTGTTAGCACTCAGATAACGCGGAATCAGCTGGTAGCCATTCTGGTGGTGGTGGACCCGTAATTACACACTTTACTCCACTTCATCATAATGGAGGGTATATGACAAATAAATAGCAGCAACCGCCGCTCCTAGCAATCAACTCCAACTCATTCTATCGTCAATCTCCGAACCCTTTTCTCGACCTAGTCGGTCTCGGCTCTCCAGTACAAACGCGGCGCGACTGGATCTCTAAACACCCCGAAGCGAAGCGACCGCCATCCGATCCCCACAACCAAGCGGCACACCGTTGTTCCGCAGCTACACCAGTCGGACCCCTGTGGGCTCTAATCACCCGTAGCGGCCGCCACAGACGCTCGCATGACCACCGGGATATATGACGCAACAGGCCCTCCGTAGCACGTAGACCAGACCAATGCCAGCAGACCCATACGAGCACACAAACACCCGCACCGACCGGGGACCGAAACCGAGGCCTCGCGTAGCAGCCGCATCGACCACCGCTATGCCACAGAGGCTTTCACCAGAATGTAGATCATATAATCGCCCAGTAAAGACGAGAGACTACTCGGGGCAGTTTATCGGCCTCAATCTGCCAATTTGGCGACGAGAACTATTCCTTTAGTCGACCCGAAATATTTGGTTACCAAACTGTTGGTTCGTGTGTTCTTGCTAAGAATCCGCCACGCCTTTTCTACCTAGGTACACAATAGTGTGACCTCAAAGTGAAGTACACCACGGTGAGTCTACCCACTACCCACTTGAGAAATATTTCACGAACAAAACCCGTCAGAGCCGATACTGCATGGCTCCTTCGCTACTCAGCATCATAGAAAATTAGACTGACAATCCAGTACGCGATTATTAACAGAGTTCAACCTTCGTCATAGGAAGCTATATCTTACACTGTACAGCTACATTCACCTATCTGTCCACCAACAATTAAACACAGTTCGAGCACTCCGAGGGACCTATACATCTCAAGACAAGACACACCGGGTCAGTACCTGCTACCGAAAAGATATGGAAACCAAAAAAGCAAACGCAAAAACCAACACGTAATACATCGTGATATAATCGAAATCGTCCTTCGTTAGTTTTTTCTGCAAACTACTCACTTTTACGTAAATTATGTCACTTAAATAAAAAGATTAAATCGAGAACTGGTTCCTTTTGTCTCACTACCCTCCCACTCAATGGAAGACGATTTAACACGAGCCTTTGCACTATGGTGACATGGCATCTGCGTACTGACAATAAAGAACTCACTGATGTTAATATAGGGTAGTTCGTTAAAAATTATCGTTCTCACTTCTTGTACGTACTGATTGCGTCACCGCATTCCAAGCTAATCTAAGCAATCACAGTAACCTTTTGCAGCGTACCCTACTCAATTCGAATAAGTCTTCTCACCGTATTAACAGCTACAGATAGTATAAAAATTAGCATAGTTAGATATTAGGGATATTTCGAAACTTTCTCGTGTAATGACAATATGACTTAGCCACTATATATAATTAGGTGCAAACTCCGATACCTCATAAACCTCTGCTCACGGATTGCCAGAACTGCTATCGTCTCTTCTGGCACTACATGGAATAGTAGAAATAGGACGAGACTTTTTATTCAAACACGAATTTGTACCCACGAGTAATACCTTTACAACAATATCTTTACCTGGAGGGTGGAATGCGATATTCCGCTACCAGGAAATTATTTGGCTATACCACTTGTTTTTAAAAATAAGCAAGCACACACTGTCTACGAAATAAAAAGGAACGGGCTCACCGGGTCTTGTAATCGGGATGCAGCCGACAATCAGGACAGTCACAGTTTCACGTTATTTCATGTAAACCCGACTAGCGAGTCTTTTGGTTGCCACTGCTATTCTCCTCAGCTTGTTGCCCTGGTATCCCACTTCTGATGCAGGCACATGGGGTTTACTTCGGGTCTGGGGCCTCTTAGTAGCCCATTGTAAGCTTGCACTTACAATCCGCGTGGATATGCGGGCAAGGAGATAAGACAACCTAATACACGAATCACCATATTTCAATCACATCAATCACTGACTACACATTTTACAGACACACTCGCGATCTATAACCAAGTATATTCAACCGAACTAGGAGCGTTTTGCTAGACACGTAGTGCTCGGTCGAGGTTCACGGCGATACTGATCACGATTCGCCGCGCGCCCCACCAAAGTCAATGATCTGTCAAACTCAAATTGACCGAATGAACGAATGACGTCACACTCGACCATAGAGCACTAGAGTCTTGCATTACGCCAGAGTGAATTTCATTCACCCTAATCACACAATAATTATAACGCGCCGTCAAGTATTTGACAACGAAAATTCTTGTTTGGCAACAAGTGACGTCACGCATTTTGATTGGTGTTCATTGTCACGTGACTTGAGGATGAATATTTAATTGCATTTTATTGAATAAAAAATTAATCCCTTGTTTATTGAAGAAAATATTGTGTTTTTTGATTATTTTTATTAGGTATAGAAACTACCTTTTTGTGGTAAAATTATATACCTACATATTTGAGTACAGTCCACATCCCTATTCCGCAGTTAGACTGGAAAAATCGAAACTTAGACAGACGAGGCTAAGGATTAGCGCTAGAATGAAGAAGACAGAGGTCCAGGATTCTGTTTTTCCCTTTTTGATACGAAACCTTAAAAAAAGGATAAATGTGAATATATGTGTTCCTTTGTTTTATCGAAATTTAGTACCAACGGTATTCGAATACCGATTGCATCCATGAGCGCCTTTTGTGTTTTATTTTGATACGATGTCCTTTGAGCAAAATACGATTTTCCGGTGTAAACCGGATTGTCGGCCTCATGATCCAACATTGAAATTTAATCTGTGATGAGCCGATCACGTTACTTTTAAGTAAGTAAAAGTTGTGAGTAAATAACGTTTTTTTTATACTACTGGGGTGGCAGACATGCACATGGTCCACCTGGTGGAAAGTGGTTACCAGGGCCTACAATACCAGAGGAGTCACACTCGTGCTCTGACCCTGTAAACGCAGAGAGTTTCTGTGCCGTCAGTGTAGAAAATTATCTTTAGTCTTCCCACAGACATCACACAAAACTGTGTCAGCTCTGGCTACCCTACTCACCACGGGGAGCACAATACGAAGTTATTATGGCCACGGTATTTTGTAGCGAGGAGGTACTTCCCCAGTCGGACTGCTCAATGGTACGGAAACACCATCGTGTCCTACATCCTGTCCGAATGTTCTTGTAGATTGATGAAATGGCATTCAATCCAATTTCAATTTTAATTTTTCAGAAAAACATCATATTACTTAGGAATAATTACCTATGATTTGTATGTAATTAAACTAACTGCTCACTAACTACCTACGACTCCGAGCACGTGGAATTCTAATCTCGTTCCGGCAATACATTTTTATCCCTTTTCAATGGATAACAACTAGCTTATGCCAATACATATGGAAATTCTATATTATATATATATTATATATATATATATTATATATTATATATATTATATATATATATAATTCTTCCACTTTTCATGACCGTATCAGCGTGATTAACAAATATTCAAACATCTTGACATCTTCAGACATAATGTCATAGTAGTAGAAAAGTAGGACTAGCAGGAAGGATTTACCAGTGTTGAAGAATGAAAATTTTCAAAACGTAAGCTGGTGGAAATGTTGGTGTATAAAAATTCAAACATCTCTACTACGCAGAGCAAGTCGGCAGGAATCGTGTTGTAGGGATCACCACTGGTAATTACACAGTCAAAGTAGTGCTACAATTTTAAATATTCCTGAGCGAGAGCGATAGATTCTGAAATAATTAAAATAAATCAATTAACGTTTTTCAGCTCACAGTGTAATTGAACAAAGTTATAAATAGTTTCATATCTCTTATTTTAGTAAATTAGCAGTAGTTTAGATTGGAACAGTCTTGGAGAACGTAATGTATTAGCATTGCTGCTTTGAATCAGCTTGTTAGCCGTTTGTGGCTCGTTTGTTTAGTATAGCAGTCAACGGGTTCGAGTCGAAATACGTCCTCTTATAGGTATTTTAATTTAATTTATTAATTTATATACTTCTCACCAACAACCAAATTACATACAGAGTTTATGTCTTTAAGTTAGTTACTGTGGTTACTATAGTTGCCTGAACGTGTTTCACATACGGCCATAAGTATATAAACATAATATGTTTAAGTTTCGACTCGCATTTCCTTATCTGCTTATTAAATATATTACACGAAACTCAAAAATCATTAAATTTTGTTCAGTAAAATTCAATGTATAGGTACTGAATTATTTTTTATTAGTTTCACAGTAACCCAAATTAGTCCCGCAGGGAGGTCACCAGGTGTTGGCGGCTTGTAAATTGTTGTAAATTGTTCTATCATCATGTTAGACATCAATAATTTTTCAGAACCTTTAAATGTGAGTTTTATCGGTTTTTTTCTGCTTTCGTTCTAGTCCGTTGCCGTAACTTGGAATGCTTATTCAAGAACACGTATTTCCAAGAACACTTTTTATGAAATTTCTTCTCGACCGGGAAGCACCTTATTAAGATATACATATAGTCAGAGTAATATAATGTACTGTGTACGTAATTTACCTTCATTAAATACGCATTTGCATCTCTCACTACATAATAAAACAGGTCAAACGGACTGACTTGGATCGTGTCATGGGTAATTAGCATAATATTGGTCATGATTTGAGGTCATTAATATTGAATGTCCTACACTGCTCACGTTTAATGCGTATAGAGAAATGAAGCTGTTAAATAAGAGAAAAATAAATTTGAAAAATATTACGTGATGAAATGAAATGAAGTAAAATTTATTCGTAAGAGACATGGAGAAGATTGAATGTAATAGATGTTTTAGTTTTAGATTATACTGTTAAAGTTCCCCTCTTTTATCTGAGTCCCAATCCGGGTTATATCCAAAACCAGCATTTGCAAGCCTCCCCCTCGCGAAAAGTGGCATTTCATTGACTGCATTTGGTAAAATAGAATGACGAATGGATGGGATTTAACGTTTATGATATTATGCGTTAACGACTGTCAGATACGTGATATCCCATATATTTGTCATTCTATTCTTTCAAACGCCGGCCAACGAATTGCCACTTGTCTACGGGGGCTGGGGTCCGCTCTCCAACAACTATATTGTATGTAGAATATACTGCTTCCGGGCTGTTTGGCCGTGGTCTATGTGAAACTTGCGTTCCAGACGTTTCGTCGATCACTGCGGTCGACATCTTCAGTGGCTATATTACTATATAGTAATATATAGTATATAGTAACTATATTGTAGTCGCTACCATTCGAACCCACACCCCGAGAGCCTCATCGGGTACTCAGCTTGATTTGGGTCTCAAATATCGTGAATCTCTATATTTACTGAGTAATATATCTATCTATAGTCTATATTTACTAATACTTTGAATGATAAAATTCTTTTATTTATATACTTTCGCACTTTTGAGTTGTGAAGAAAGCTTGGGCGGTTGTGCAGAGCTTATTGATGTTCCGTACAAATATAATTTGGGCTAGTAATTATAGTACAGTTAGTATCAGACCGATCTATTTAAGGTCAATTTGAAGCTAACTGTACCTAAAATATTTCATTTCACTTCAAAGTAGTTGAAACAACACAAATAACATTGTAATACTAATTAGAAGCTCTCTGTCACGTACCGTCTATTGCTAATATACACACAATTATGTATCTCTGTATGCCGAGCCTTCCAATATTGTCTGAATTAATTACTCTGACATTAAACATAAGTAATTGAAGGTCAACGTTTATAAGGTTTTATCAATCAATTAGCCTGTGACGGTCTACGGCTGGATATAGATCTGCTGATGTGGTCGTTAGTCTGCGTAGCAACATTCTAGAGGATTCATTCTGGCTGAGAACACCGTCTGACAAATCCATAAGCAGACCGAGGGGGGAACGGCCACAGGGGGCGGGATGACTCGTGACAAGCAAGCTGTTAGCTGATAGTAGTATACTCTTCTCATAACATTTAAGATATCACAGAAAACTTTTTTAGTTTATTCAATCAAAAGATTCGGTATCTAACTACTTTTCGTTTCAGTAATGTTAAGAACTTCACTTACGTTAATTTCTCTTTCGAGACTCAATTCCCGTAATGGATCAATTATCTACTTAAAAGTTTGTAATGCACCCTCAGTCCAGTTTTTTTTTTGTGTAGCAGATGGTAGTTATGAGAAATTGAACTTTTATTTTACTTTGTATATCTTCAAGTTGATAGCTTCGGATGCGACTGGGTTTAACGACAGGATGAAGAAGAAATTATACTTTTTATGTATAGGTATGTCTGCACTGTGGGTAGGACGACGTATATCTGAAAGTCATTAGGTACTATATATAGTCACAACATAAAAGTGAGAGCCTTTATACGCTTATCCATATTGAAGGTTATCAGAGTCTATTACACGTAATTTGACGCATTATGTGGTGGATCGGGATAAAATATAGAATCATATATTTTATGATCCGTTATGGAGCCGAAAGTGCGTCTGGAATATTATCTTTGATACTTTTCCGCTGCATTTCTATGGGAGAGTAACAAAGGAAGGGAATCTTCTCCTTCTCAGAAATCGAAACAGGACCTCACTACGAACGCATGAAAATAATTAGTAAAATTTAACATTTGCTTCCCAAAAATAATCGACACTGCTATCACGCATGATGACTAAAGTCCTAAACAACATATTTACGTGAAATGGTGCAGATTCTCATAAACATTCCACCCAGTACACCGTTCCGCAACGTGACTGTGCGATGAACCTTGCCGTTACGAGAAAACACGATGGACACTCGAAGATCGCAGTGTACAGAATGGCAAGCACACGTGTACAGAATAGAGAATAGGCACAGACCGTATCAACATATGGCTACACATTTCCAGTATTGATACTGACAACACTGAAAAATTATGTAATTATAATTGATGTAGTCAGTTTCACTATCAAAATCTACAAGTTATAGTAACAATTTTTTTTCCAACACGCTAATAAATGGCCTTTAATTTCATAGAAATTAGGAACATAATGACGGCTGTTATCGAACGGTGGCTTTTTCGAAGCTATTAATTATAGTTTTATTTAATTAGTTATAGTTTTTTTTTAATATAATGGTTGAGTTGCTTTGTTTAAAAAAAATCGATACAAAAAAGGTCGTGTTCAATAGTTCAAATAAATTAATATGCTATTACTTACTCATTTCATGCAACTGCGTATTTAAATAGAAAAAAATCAACTTGTACGTGTTGTTTAGTTACGTACTTAACTGAATAAAGTATAGATAGATAGATAGATAATTCTTTATTGTACACCAATAAATTTACACTAGGCCAAGTAGTAGTAGTATACCTAGTGTTTTTTTTGTCTTAGTTGTTCCATGGGGTTTACTAATTGAACTTTTTATAATTATAAATTATAATCTTTCTTTTGTACAAAAGACAGATCGTCAAAATTAGAAAGTCAAGTTAAAGTTACTTAGTCGTTCACATGAAAGCATTCAAGCTACTGGGTCAGTTAGACTGCTTCCGATTTTCCATCCGATTGGATATATTTTCTACGTCACCGCAAGCCATTTAAGTATTAGAAATGCAAACTGAAGAAGTATTTTCATGTGATGAGATGTGGCAATCATATTCTGATTTTCAATTGGAGAGTAGTAACTATCAATCTGCAATAAATACTCAATTTGAGCAAAAAAAAAAGAAACACTTAACTTTTGTATTAGAAAACACAGATTCAGAGGAAATTGAGACGACTATAAATTCATTAAGGACATACGCCGCAACTGGATGGGATGGTATCTCGTCTTACTTCATAAAACGATACTCTAGCATCTTGACACCTACAATTAGCTACATATTTTTAACCTCTGCTTAGAAACAGCAGTATTTCCGACATCCCTCAAAAAGGCTGTTATCTACCCCATCTTCAAGAATGGCAATAGAGGTGCAGTTAGTAACTATCGTCCGTAATGTGTACTCGGCGCTATGTCGTTCTCTGGTTACCTACTCTATTACTTCTTGGGGTGGAGCTTCCGAGTCAGCGGTGAAGCCTGTGGAGATTGCCCACCGAGCTATACTTAAAGTTGCCACGTTTCGTCCAATCTTATTCCCAACCACTGAACTCTAAAAAACCTGTAATGTTCAAAATGTGCGTCAACTATACATACTACATACTTGTCTTCTTCAACACTCTAGAACATCATATCACCTTATTACTAAACGTTGCAAAGACAAAATCTGCACCAAACTACACCCACGCACCTCTTTCTTCAAGAAATTTTCACTATATCTTGCACCGGCCCTGTCTACAGATTATCACACTTTAATGCCAAAGAGACTTTGCGAATTTTTCTCTCGAATCAAACCTATGGCCAGACTGAAAAATATATACCCTCCTAAACACACACAAACACACACACTCACACACACACACACACACACACATACACACATACATACTTATATTAGGGGTTAAAGTATGAAATTGCCGATTTGTACTGACAAATTGAAATTCGTTTTTTTTTTAATTTAACGTATTTATTTAATCAAAATAATTACCATTATTATCTATACATTGCTGCCATCTAGTAGGAAGGTCATTTATGCCTTTGCGATAGAACTCTGGTGATCTAGATTCGACAAACTGTGTGAAAGCATTTTGTACTGCCTCCTGAGAAGAAAACTTTTTATCACATAGAAAATTGTCCAAATCACGAAAAAAATGGTAGTCTGTTGGAGCAAGGTCTGGCGAATACGGAGGGTGACGAATAGTTTCTAATTGCAGTTCCTGTAGAGTTAAAACGGTTTCTCGTGCTGTATGAGGTCTTGCGTTATCATGGAGCAATAATGGTGAAGATCGATTCATGAGTCGGGGCTGTTTCACTGCTAGTTTTGCTATCATTGTTCGGAGTTTGGCACAGTAGACATCTGCCGTTATTGCTTGACCAGATCGTAGAAAGCTATAGTGAATAACACCATGCTGAGACCACCAAACAGTTACCATTACCTTTTTATTGGTAAGCTTTGCTTTAGGACACTGTTGTGGCGTTTCACCTGGGGTCAGCCATTGCATTTTTCGCTTACGGTTATCGTAAAGAATCCACTTTTCATCACATGTCACAATTCGATCCAATATTCCTTCATTTCTGTATCGATTCAACAAGGCAACACAAGTTTCAACACGCATTTCTTTCTGCAGATCAGTCAAATCATGAGGTACCCATTTTTCACATTTTTTTATTTTATTGATTTGACGCAAATGAGTCAATATTGTTGGTAAGGTAACGTTAAACCATGCAGCTAATTCCTGGGTAGTTTGGCTCGGATCGGCTTCCACCATGTCTTTCAATTCATTGTTATTCACCTGTGTGGACGGCCTTCCTCGTAGTTCGTTCTTCAAATCAAAGTTTCCATCACGAAAGCGTTTAAACCAAAATCGCACGGTGCGTTCATTAGCAGTCCCCTCTCCAAACGCAAAATTGATATTGCGAGCTGTTTCTGCCGCGTTAGTTCCGCGTCGGAACTCGTATTCAAAAATCACTCGAATTTTCGAAGTATCCATCTTTCTTGTCTAAGCTGAATAAAAAAAACAACTGAAAGTCGATAATTGAATGTTGCACATTTTTAAATGAAGAACTACATAGGTACCATGTGGAAAAAGTTTCACTCAAAAATCTCAAACCATGAAGGTTCTATGTCAATTCGAAGTACCTATTACAATGAAACGGCAATTTCATACTTTAACCCCTATTATTTATGCACACACATGCACACACACCTTCACGTACACGGGCACTCACATACACACATATTATAATTTATGCACCGTGTATTTATAATTTTAATGTTTAATGTTAATATATAAAATTTTATCATTGGCTAAAATAATCTTTTTAAATGTTAAAACTATTTATTGGAATGCTTACCGTATTAGGAGGATGGACCTGTATCTCTTTAACACAGGTTAATTATAGCCTATTTAGGAGAGCAGTAACGCAAACCAACCTATTGTATCTGGAAGACCCAATAAAATTAAAAAAATATATATACTAGGTAAAAGCAGGAAGAGAATCCTACTTATATTAAAAACGTGAAAGTTTTTAAGTATGGATGGATGTTTGTTACTCTTTCAAGTAAAAACTACTGAATGCATTTTAACGAAACTTTACAATAATATAGCTAATACATCAAAATAACACATAGGCTAAAATTTATAACGGGCAACTGATATTATAGCGATAACCAACATCCACACGGGCAAAAGCTACTAAAATATATTTTCTCTTGGACAGTAATGTTAGGATAAGATAAGATAAGATAAATTATTATTGTACACCAATAAATTATATTATAGTACATGAACGGACAATATTATGAAAAATGTACAAATGGCGGTGTAGTCCACTTAGAGCACCCAGCCGAATAGCACCTGAGCGAATAGCACCTAGACATGTCCATGAACAGCACCTATCAAAAATTTTGGCAGGTGCTATTCGTGGATACTAATTTATTTGTACAATGTTGTCCACGAAGAGCACCTATGACGAAGCGAGCTAGTGCTGGGATGTAGAGGGGGCATGCTGTCTCCTGACACGTGTTGTAGTGACCCCGATTTAGAATATAACTGATATTATTAGTCGCTATAGCTGTTAGCAAACCTAATGTTAAGGTTTATACCTTTCCAGTAACTTCCAAGAAATAACACTGTTACTAGTTAAGGGAAAAAAACAGTCATTGAAAACACCCTCACCGGGCATGGCTGCTTTGGGTGCATGGTTACTGCATCATATAGTGCGCGAGCCAAAGCCGAGTGCCACCATTATCAGGATCGTACCATGGATACACCGCGTCATACACTGGTAGAATACCCAGTGGATGGAGCGGACGACTGAACTCGAAACGACCTCGGATCCGCAAGCTTCACGCTCTAAGTCTAGAGGCTCTCCATGAATATTAATAGCTTATGAAAGTATATGTATTTACGAGACGAGTCTGGTGGCCCAACTTGGAGTACTGTTGTCATCTCTCAGAAGGGGCACGTGAAAATGAACTGGAATCCGTTTGATTTGACTCGGTGCAAAAACGGATACTGTGGACACGGACACGCTCAGCTGGGCACTGATCGCCCTGCTGTAATTTTCTCAAGTGACAACAATATGGGCGACTTCAAGTAGGTAAAAGGTTATTACAGGGATGGCAGCGTGAGTATGACGCTCCTAGTTTATAGACTACGGTAACCGTTTCCCATAAGGTGAACCGTAAGTATTTGGATTTTTTTTAACGTGCGGGAATTCCCCACGAATACCACCCCCGTCGGAGCCGGGGGGGAGGTTATGTCGGACTCAAACCGACTAAACCGCACACCGACTGTGGGTGGCAGTGCAAGGCCGAAAGTGAGGTAACTATAGAGCATATCCCTCGCACCCCGGCTGACTCAGGACCCTTTCTCTCGATCTGGCCCTCTTCGGGTGGGGGGACCACGGGGTCCCCAATTCGTCTCCGGTATTAGGGAGGAGGGGCGAAGGGCGCCGCTGCCGCGGCCTACTTCTGCTGGGCTGACAGGCGGCTCCACCTGTCACCGCCAGGCCCGCGCTCATGGGGGACGGAGGTCAGTCATCGACCTCCGACGCTCGAGTTGCCTCAGTTGGCAAGCAGCTAGGGCCGTGAGTCTTCTTCGTTCCCGGTCCGGCTCCCAACCCACCGCCTCCTTCACGAGCATAACTTGCTCGCAGAAAGAGGTGCCGGCCGCCCAAGCAGCGGACCATTGCCGTGAGCAAGGTGACGAGCAGGAGAGCTCTCGCTCCCGCTCCCATTAGCTCCCGCCTCCCACGCCGGACACTAAGTGAGTGTGTGCAGCTCCGACCTCCTCCTCGCTCCCGTCGCAGTGATGGCACTCGGGCGTTGGCTCTTTCCTCTTCTGACACAGATACCGCCCGAAGCTCCCGTGCTCGGTGATCATCTGTGTCGTAGGTATATGGCTTGCCACCTAAACACCTCTACAATATTGGGGATTCTAAACAATACAGAACATTCTGAGTTAGAATTTCGAATGTGCTGGTCTATCAAAAGAATATTTTTTGTATAGGACACTAAATTTGAATTCACCTCGCCTGATGGTAAGCTGAAGGCAAGAGAGTCGCCATTACATACACGTACCATGTTAACAATGGTGGCACTCAGCTTGACGGCCTTATCAAATATTGTGGGCCGAAATTTGGAACGCTATTCATTTCATTCTGTCGGACCGATGTAAGAAATTCTGATTCTGATTTATTCTCAACTAGCTGTTGTTCTCGGCTACGCCCGTGTGGATGTCGGTTATCGCGACCAAACAGCCAATGTTCATTCTCAAGGTCTAATATACCCCTATACTAAATTTCATCAAAATCGGTCTAGTGATTTATGTATGAACTTACAGACACAGTTGCACAGCTTATCATACAGACAGAGTTACATTCTCATTTATAATATTACTAGCTTTTACCCGCGGCTCCGCCCGCGTGGATGTCGGTTATCACGACCAAACAGCCTATTAGTATTACTAGTATGGAGTATATGGATGTGTGAGGACCGGTAACCTATTGAAATATCGAATTTCTGTTACCCGAATCTTAAAACCCCGAAAACGGTTGGTAGAACTTTTAAAAGACAGATGTAATGAATGACAACTTTCTATAATTCCGTTTTTCATTTCCCAGATGAATCAATTTCCAGGTGCACTAAAACCAAATTTTCAAATAGTATTTTTTTGTTTCCCATATTGTCATAATCCAAATATAGTTATACCAGATTCTCAGAATATTTTTTTTTGTTTCCCATCGTACCATTTTCCAAATAAACTATTACCAAATTTTCATAATCTTTTTATTTGGTTCCCATACAAATCGTGTACCAGCTAAACTAATTACAGGTATAGTAAAAATCAGTAAATTTATACGATTTATTTAGGGTGTGTAACGGTTGATATAATAATAAAAATTCTAACGTTCACTTAAGACATAAATAATTTCACTTAATATAATGAAAGCCTGTAGACTTATAATATAATTTTGTTTAAATTATTGTTTTCCATGTCATGCATGAACAGTTTTGTATGCAGGTATAATCAATGAATCAGGAAAGCGAGCTCGTGAACACTGCGTACCACACCCGACCCGACTCGCCGTGGTACTTGTCTGCCCTACACTAGAGACGGAGCGGGGACGGGAGCCCCTTATTTCGTAGAAAGAAATTTCATAGAATTTCGTTTCACAGAAAATGCTTCATATAATATTTGGTTCTTATATTTTTATTTCGAATATTATTGTTTCAAAAACAATTTCCTAAAATGAAACATATTTCACAGAAACACAATTGAACGAATTTTTAATCACATTTTTTTTGTTTAACAAACTTATCAAACTGTAGAATTAATTTTTAAAGAATATTAAACCACCTTTATAATGTTCCAAATCACATTTATTTTTAACTGTAACATTTACAATTTTAACACCCCGACTCAGATAGGTTAGGTTAGAAGGCTAATGCGGGAGCGGAGCGTAGCGGAGCTCCCGCATTAGGCCTTCGTGGTTATTTTTTTATAAACCACCCAGAAGTAGGAGCCCCGCGTAGCGGGGCTCCGTCGACCTTGCAGACGCATCAATTGTTTAGTTCATAAAAACCATATATATGATAATATGTTATTCTTTGTAATAAGTTTCTATTAAATAAACAATATAATTATTAAGAATAGTTCATTTGATATTCTATGAAATGATTATTCTAATGTTTAACTTTATATGAAACAAAATTCAATGATTTAAAATTATATTGATTATATATAATGATTATATTGATTATTCTATGAAACGAAATTATGCGAAACATTTTCTGTTATACGAAATTATATTAAACAATTGTCTATAAAACAACGCACACCCGCGGAGGGAGGGCAGTCCTCGCCCGCACCGGCAAGCATGCTTGCCGGTTTGATTGCCAGCTTGCCTGTATGGATGCTTGTTTGCTTACATGCATACATATATTTTTTAAGGCAACGTGTGTTTTGTTCAGTGGGTCTCCAATTGTAATTAGTAGACGCCATATGAGGTTTAGTTTTAGGTTTATAAATCTGGATATTGTTTGTCTGGATATCAATTAACTGGATATCAATTAATTGCATTTCAAAAATTTGTGTTTTAAAAATTGGGCTTTCGTGCATATGGATTACGGTCATCTGGATTTTGTGCATTTAGATTTCGTGTGTCTGGAACTCGTTCGTCTGGATTATAAAACGTCTTACAAATGAATAAATGGGCAAATGAAATTCGGAGTTGCGATTATATGGCAAATAAAACTTCGGAATTTGAAAAACCGGGATTATGAAAAATTGGCCAAACGTTTTCTGGATTATGATATTCGGAATATTAAAATTCGGGATTAAGATAGGTAACCGTGAGGACCATTGTGATTATTTATTATTAAATAGTATTCTGGGCATTCCAATTTTAGAGTATGAAATTTTATGGTACAAATCCAAAGCTTATGCCATATTATATCATCCAACATTCACTTCCATACATAAGTGTGGAGTCCAGTACTTCCTTATATACAGCCAGTCCTGTTTTTGAGAGATTCGGGCTTTTCACAAAGTCATGCAAACCGTAGGACTGGTGCACGACATTCACGACCGATGTTCAGGAGCACAATTGTAGGGAAATCACGAATGTTTGAAGTACGCCATTAGTTTTTGAAAAAATAAAATTCGATGTCTTTGACGACAAAATCTAGTGTGACGATTTAAATAATTAGTTATTTGATTAAATTCTCCATAAAAATCATAATGGTAGACCCATAGAGCGCACTATGGCATGTCAGTAAAATGTAATGTCAATGTCATCTTGTTTATTCTGCTGAAGAGACACGTCAAAAATATATTTTCGTACATATTTCGTATGTATTTTCGTACGTAGCTATATACTAGTATGAGAGTAAATTTATGCTGCTGTATATTATTTTCTGTGCTTAGTTTTCTCTGTGAATACCGGACTCAGAAAGTCATTGCTTGGCTATTGAACACTTTATCAATTTCGGCTGAAAACGTTACTGTAATATATATACCTCTAGATCAATGACCTACACCATGAATTTAATAATGTACTTCGGACTGGTGGGTATATTACATTACCAGCTGCACAATTTTTCGATTACATAATATGATCTTTACATGATATTAATGTTGTATGTATAATAAGAATAACAATAAAACAGTATGATATTGAAATTGATTTTAATTTCTTTGTGTTGCATAGATTCCTTTCCTTCATCAACACAATGCGGAGGCATGCGGTGGCAAGCGATTTTATATCGTGTCACACGTTTACTACTTATTGTTTGTTCTATGGGATAAGCGGTTGTATGGTAAGTTCGCCACTTTCACGTTATGAAGAATGGCTACTGAGGTGCCATACTAGCCTCTCCAGGATACAGGAACTCACCGGGCATGGCTGCTTTGGCTGCATAACCTTGCATCATATAACGCCACGCCTTGTAACGACGTATACCACACTGTCAGGGTTGAGTACGGAACCCTCAGTGCACAAGAAACACGCCATTTAGTTCCGTGCATCTCAATAAAATATTCCGTTATTATAATCATCCTTATACAACCTTTAAACAGGGATATGAGCCTGTTTAAGCGCTTTACCTACTCAAACCTTGTGTCATAATGACGTTTAGTTTTTTTGTGCGTGCGGGAAATCCCCATGGTTAGCGGATACCGGAGCTGGAGGGAGAGGTTATGTCGGACTCGAACCGACTAAACCGCACACCGTCTATGGGTCGTTGTGCTAGGCCGAAGGTGAGGTTGTCTTCGACATATTCCTCGCACCTCGGCTGGCCCAGGGCCATCTCTCTCTGTCTGGCCCTCCTCGGGAGGGGGGACCACGCAGTCCCCAACTCGCCCCGGAATGGGGAGGCGCGTATCGCGCGATGCACGCGATGTCGTGGTTTGCTTTTGCTAGGGTGACAGGCGGCTCCACCTGTCAGCCTCAGACCCGCGCCCATGGGTGGCAGAGGTCGTCCGATGCCGTAACTAAATGGGGATGTGATGGATCCTCCGGGCAAAGTGAGTTTAAACAAACTCTACCGGAAGAAAACGAACAAATATCGGATGCCCATTTGTTTATAGTGTCTCTATTTCAATATTACAAACAGACACTCCAATTTTATTTATATCTATAGATAGATGTATGTAAAGGGGTCTTCGATACAGATATTACTTGTAAATTATTAAAGAAGTGAGTGCATGAAGGGGGTAACTAACATTATTATGATTTAAGAGTTTTTACGTTATGATGATTACAGGTATGTATTGTATGATGGTTAGTATATAAACTATATAACACTATAAAACAAGAAACATGAAACATGAAGGACATAACTGTAACAAAAAGCAAAAGTGTCATAGAAGAAGGATTCAATGCGGTCAACTGAACGCATTTCTTATATTCTTCTTCTTTTTCTTATTTCTTATATTTTACAAGTGAAACGTTCAAACTTAAAGTCAATTCTCTCAATATTCAGAAATTGTTAGTTACCTCCTTCTTCCATTTACGTCTTCAATTATATTATTATTATTTGGGGTATGTATTTGAGGCCCTACCAAGATCTTCGTGACTAGCGTACTGGCAGCAGACCGTTGCCGCGTTGTAAGTGCTCGATTTCAGCGTAGCGTAGTACTACGTTAAGATCATTTGTCACTTAACCAACATTTAGTTCGCGGAAAGCAGTATTAATAAGCAATACACATTCTATTGATTATTACAAATATTAACTGTTTACAGTAATTAATAGTTGTATAGTTCATCGTCATAATTACTGAGACACTGAATCATAATTCACCAACTCACAAACGTGACTTGGTGAATTATGAGAGGAGTGGCAGTGAGGGAGATGGCAGACGGTAATATCTGGATCTACTGAACCGACTTTGAATATATTTTCACCAGTAGAAAGCCGGTTTATTTTTGAGTATGATAGGCTAGGTATGTACTATCACGTTATTCATGCGAGCAGACAGTAATCATAAATATCAAAAAACGCTGTAGATTAAAACGAGTAAATTACGGGTTTTTTATATGGGTTAAAGAAAGTCATGAGGTCAAAATAAGGACAAAAAAGCCCCAGGCTACATTTATTACTTCATAGAATTGCTAGGACCTGTGTTCTATACGATGTAATATATCAACGCTTGTTCAAAATAGCAGCGTGACCATTGATAGAATACTCCTTTTTGAAGTACATAGTTTTGTAGAGGAAATTTAAAACGTGGTTGAATTCTCTTTGCTTTATATTATAATGTCATCAATGTTATTCTGTCATTGTTTTATGACGACTTTATAGTAAAAAAATATTATCAGAGGGCCCCCTGAAATCCAACCACACGACCTGATCTTCCACCTGAATCTCGTGAGGGGCGGACACACGGAAACAAATTTACTGGCGTGGCTAACGTAGCTCTGGTACACTTGACATTGGCAAAATAGTGATTTGCTGCAGAGGCCAGTTTGAAGAAGTTGAAGTTATTATAGGAGGCCTCAGTTATATTCTGCGCGTTTTTTTTTATAATCTCAATTAACTTCATTGCAAGTAAAGTGGAACAGTTTCTGAGACCGGATCGCTTCGCTGGATCAGACGACAGTTGGAGACAACAAACTCTAGTTGCTGACAAGTCATATTCCACAACGTGTATATAGCTCAGTGACTGCACGACATTATTGCCAGGGTGATGATAGCTGTATGCTGAGGTTAAAAACCATATCACAGCAAATAACGATGTCTATCCAAGTGCAACCATCGATTCTTACTTAAAAGCATTTAAATGTCTATCGATGACGAAACAAATATGAAAAGTTGGAATCTTTTCACCACAAATTAGCTAACACCTAGAAAACCTCACACTCTCTCGACGTGGCATACAATAAGGGGTCGCAGAAAACAATTCACAATACTTCAACTTACCAGCACACAGCAAGCACAGTGCGCCTCTGAATCGGACTAAAAACGACTACCGACTGCGGCTGCGACTACAGTTGCATATGTTCATAGTATATATAATTATGAATTATTATTATTTTAGGTGATGTAATTATAAGAGAAGACAATAAATATATGTAAATACTATGTATTGGAATAATGTTCTTTTATTTTCATTTTTGGCTTATCACATAGTTATTTACCACTAAATTACTTAATAATTTTAAGCACTGTATATTTAATTGGCACCCCCTCACGCTTCTCCTTACCAGGGCTAACGATTAGGTGGTCATGCCATGTTGGACTCGAACCGATCGGATCGGATTGGAGGTGTTTCCTTACATCGGCATGTGACCGAGGTATCTAGTATGCCCTAGAAAGAATATCCCAGATACTTCGATCAGCCTCAGTTCAATAAAAATGCACGCCCGGGAATCTGACGTGAAACACTGCCATCCTGGGTACCAGGGCACGCCGTGATTGCGGCGGTAAGACCCATCATGGGGGAGTACCTAGAGGGGCTACACGGTAGCCCCTCGTACCGTCAGACGCAGATAATTACCGGACACCGTAGTTTCGGGCGGTATCTACATCTGATGGGCATAGAGCCCGAGTGCCATCACTGCGACGCCAACGTGGACTCGGGGCTGCACACACTCGCCGAGTGTCCGGCGTTTGAGACGCCGAGGCGGGAACTTGTGGCGGCTCTGGGGGTGAGAGTGCTCACGCTCTCTACTCTGCTCGCGGCGATGGCCCGCTGCGCGGATGCGTGGGGGCCAACGCTTCGTTCTGCGATCATGTTCGTGAAGGAGACAGCAGAGCGGGCGCGGCGCGATGAACGAGACAGACTCGCGGACATCGCTGCCCGCGTTCGTAAGCGGCTCGGGCGTCGGAGAGCGCAGACCGACCTCCGCCCCCCATGAGCGCGGGCATGAGGGTGACGGGTGGAGCCACGCGTCACCCTTGTAGAAGCAGGCTATAGCGGCGCGCACATCATCCCTCCCCAAACCGGGGGCGAGTCGGGGACTGCGTGGTCCCCCCTACCGAGGAGGGCCAGACCGAGAGACAGACCCTGGGTCGGCCGGAGTGCGAGGGATATGTCGCCTGACAATCTCACCTTCGGCCTAACACAATGACCCACAGACGGCGTGCGGTTTAGTCGGTTCGAGTTCGACATAACCTCCCACTCTGGCTCCGGAGGAGGTATCCGTTTGGATTTCCCGCAAGTAAAAAAAAGCCACCCTCGGTACGCAAGCACTATTATCTGTTCTTCTGTTGCTTCTGCTAGGCCCTAGCAGCCTTGCTTTAGCCAAAACTTTCACTTTAAGGCTTGGACTCAGCACTAACAATCGTCTTTTCCATGATTTGGTTTGATTAGGAAGGGGTGTCATATCAGTTATATTCTAAATCGGGGTCACTACAACACGTGTCAGGAGTCAGCATGCCCCCTCTACATCCCAGCACTAGCTCGCTGCGTCATAGGTGCTCTTCGTGGACAACATTGTCCAAATAAATTAGTATCCACGAATAGCACCTGCCAAAAATTTTGATAGGTGCTGTTCATGGACATGGCTAGGTGCTATTCGCGCAGGTGCTATTCGGCTGGGTGCTCTAAGTGGACTACACCCAAATGGCGGCCTTATCGCTACAAGTGATCTCTTACAGGCAACCTTTGGATAGACATAATTATCTTCACAAAAATAACTTATGGGCAATTATTAATGTAGTCACAAACTTGAAAGCACACACATATATACATATTTAATCCTGTAGTAATTTACATAAACCTAAGTACATACTATAAATAATAATAATATAATAAATATTCCACAACATTTCACACAACGCTATCTAGACCCATGGCAAGCATAGCGTAACTAGCTTGTGTTATGGAATCTAGAATGCGGATAAAAACATACTTAGATACTTTTTTTTGTAAATACATACATAATATACATAGAAACACCCAGACCAATGCAAATATACATATTCATACATACAAGTATTTGCACTGGGCGGGGATCGAACCCGCGCCTCCTGCGTAGCAGCCGCGTTCACTACCGCTACGCCACAGAAGCTGTCTACTATAATATATATAATAAATATAAAGCTGTCTAATATAAATACTATAATACTTACATTCAATTTCTATAATTTTTACAGAAATATACACATATGTTACTTCTACACAAATATTTAATATACACACAGCAAGTGCACAAGGCTTCATAGCAAATACACAAGGAACTCAGATAATGTTCCTTTATCATTTTTTTGAAAGTGGCCAAGGATTGTGTGCGTCTACTGCTAACAGGTAGCGCATTCTACAACCGTACAGCCTAGACAGTGAATGACTAGTCATAAAACGTTGTGGAATGAGAGGGCGTGGACAATTGCAATGCTACTGACGACCTCAACGACTTCGAATGTGTGTCATTGAGGAACGTTATTTTAAAAAAGTAGGCGTACGAAGAGAACTCTGTAAAGCATAGAAAGAATATGAGCATTCTGTCGAAGACGAATTGGGAGCCACTTGAGCAAGTTGCGAAACTTTGATACGTGATCATATTTGCGAAGACCAAATATGAATCTAATACAGAAATTTTGAAGGCGCTCAAGCTTATCAAGTTGCTCCTTAGTGAGATTAAGATAGCTGACATCAGCATAGTCAAGTAGTGGAAGAAGAAGCGAAACAGCAAGTGCAAGTTTAGTGGCTGTTGGTAGGAAGTTACGCAGTTTACGCAAGGAACCCGCTGCCGCATGACCATATACCAAGATTTTTTACCTCATTCCTTATTTCAACGGCGACACCGTTAAAAAACTACGTCTGGTAATTGTGACCAGTCTATTCGGTTTATCATTCCGGAGCTGCCCAGAACTACCTGAGTCTTAGATGGGTTTACTTCAAATCCATATTGTTTACTCCACTCGCATACTTGCGTCAAATCTGCGTTTATAGTAGAGATGGCAGCCGGCAATTGTAAGAAGGCTTGTGTGTAGATTTGAAGATCATCTACCTAAAGGTGGTAGGAATAACATAAAGATGGAATTTATAATAATTGAAAAAAGCAAAAGAGAGATGCCACCCTGTGGCATACCGACAGTTGTACTACACCAAGAATAGAAGGAATCTTCAAGAGGCACCCGCTGTCGGCACTCAAACAGGCAACAATGAAACCAATCAATCACTGTTGGAGATATGTTCCCCTTTTATCAGACTTAAACTGACTAAAACTACTTACAGTTATTCGTCACATCGGCCTATGTGTCCTGGGATTCTATTCTAATATATTTTATGTCAAGAGTTTATATAATATTAGTTATAAACTTCACTATTTTAAGCCAATACCCCATTTACCCCAACAATAGTTGGGTTCCAACAGAGCGGACATCATTACAATCACAGGTTTTCCTTTGATCCCTTTTAGTATAATAACCCTAAAAACCCGAGCTCTCCGAGATGTATGTAAAATGATTTTATAATACGATTTTTAGTTAGAATAGCTACTTTTATATTCCATTTTTAGAATCATCCCACCTGTCGTGCAGTACGTGTCGTGGAGTCCCTTTTGTGGACTGCCTGTGTAACGAAATAATAACGAGGTTGTATTCAGATAGAATGAAGCGAGTATTTTTGAGAGGAAAAATTTAGTATGTAGGTAAATGTAAAGTGTAATGTCCGGTGTAGGTAAAGTGGCAAGTATAATGGTTGTTTAACATGTTACCTTAAAATTAACTGATTCTATTTTTCGAGGTTAGTCGTAAAACAAATATGGGCAACAGCTGGTATCCAGCTGTAGCCCATTGTAGACATTGAGCGGGAACGCAGGGTGCTGGCGGTGTGCTGTAATATGTTGATACGAAGATTTGCGCGCTGTAGTAGGCCAGTAAGACTGACACTATTCAGAGCATACTGCCAAGTTTTCTATACGTGTAGCCTCTGGATCTATTTCAGACAGGCGGCAATCAGTGCACTGCGTGTTCAATACAACAACGCCTTCAGGATGTTGATGCGGCTGCCTCGATTTTGTAGCGCATCAGGCATGTTCGCCCAGGCTTGCGTAGATAGTTTTCAAAGCCACAATGAGAAAGAAAACTGTCTCATTGCTCTGCAGATTGCGGGGCAGCTCCAACACTATTTTGAAAACTATAGCAGATCGGTGGGACTCGCCTATTATTTCAATGTGGATCCGTGAATGTATCTCGGACACAAAAATAGTGTCTAAATAGGGACGGTGGAAGTAGTGACACTGATAGTCAAGTGCAATAGTTCAGAAACCATAACATACAGATTCTTTTAAATTTAATATCAATTGTATTAACTTAATTACAAATTTGAAATATATTTATATTTTTTGACATATTATTAATAAATTCAATACTACTACACTACTACAATTACATATTTGACATATTTTTTACATTAAATAATTTAATTACAAATTTCACAAATCTTTTACATTCAATATTAATTAAAGTACAAATTTGTATTAGGCACCTACTAAAAAATTACTATGTGACATTGCTTGTATTGCCCTATTTTGACATTAAATAATACATAATGGATTACGAACAATAACTGTCAATTTTACTGACATAATATGTTTTAAGTATACTATAATCCGCACGCTGAATCATGATCCCTATGACAGTTCGTTAGCGCTTAACATTGTACTGACGTCCTATCACATCAAATCCTTTAGAGGTCCATTAAAAAGACGAAAAAATCATAATTGTGTACAATTGTAAATTATAAAAATGAATATTAAGAAATTATTACGTAATGTTCGGCAATAATAGAAAAAAACTCAATGCAAATGTACATGGTACGTGCTGCAAAAGTTACGTGGTCAAGCTGTTATCGACTAAGAAGGGACACATCGATACAAAATATCGATAATTTGTTGGAAATATAAAACAAATGCTTTGAGTTTGTATTTTATTTATATCAATCTGAATCTGATACAGGGTCAATCGGATCTTCAAAATCTGAGTCTGAACTGCAGCTATCCGTGACGTTTATTATTAACGGTTGGTCAATGATATTGTCGTATTGTACATCTCGATCCCAGTCTTGTAAGCAAATTTTTTTCGTTCTTTCGACCACTTTCAGCTGTCACTTGAGCGCAAGCTTCTTCCAATAAAACCATCATTTTATTTGCCGCAACAAACAGCGAAACAGAAACAAAACTCAGCTAACAAAGAAAGACGTGGCGCATACGAGGCGTTAGAGCACTCGTATGACGCGATGTGATGCGGTGTGACAAGAAGACAAAACAGACTGACAAGACATGACATGACTGAATTAAAAAAATACGGTAGGTCTATGGCCTCCTTTTAAATACTTTTCCATGTAATCCATAATTGCCAGCTAATTATGAATTCTTTAAAATTCAATTCAAAAAGAATTTTAAATTCTTTAAATTATGCAATTTGAATAAAAATTAAAGTATAGTAAAATAAAATATAATAAGGCTGTTACTTTTTTATCTAGTGTTTTATGTCCATCAATGCGCGTAGTCTTTTTTTCAAAATAAATAAATATTGCTTATTATGTTGAATGACCTGGCTGAATGACATGACATTTGCCTGAAAAAACAGTATTTTATCGAAATTGTTTCGCATAACTAATACAACTGTCAGTTGAAACGTCATACGGATCATCATTCGGCGTGCGGAGTATAATACTAACAAAATATGGATTCCTTACTGTCCGAAATAAATGATTATTATTTTATTTATTATTAAAGCTGATATCAAGGGATGTAATAAAAGATCAGCCTATGGCCGTCATCCGAGCATTTTTGCAAATACCGACAAGGGAAATAAAACAAATATTAAAGTAAAATAAAACACTATTAACGACGAATTTGTGTAAATTTTTTGCTAAAACATATTTCTACTGAAGTAGGTACTTAATAATGCACTTTCTGCCTTATTTTTGAAAAGTATAAGGGTACTTTCGAAATACTAGGTGTAGTATAATAACAATGTAGTGTCCTGAGTCAACGGGTCATCTCCAATACTGCTTGATGTCGCAGTTTTTACTCAACAAATATATACATGCTAAGCTATTGCTAAAAAAACTTGAAACTTACTTTTCATTATTATTAATTCCCAAAATAGGTCAAAATATAAACAATCGAAATAAGTTAAAATTAATCACTTTTTAGATTCCTTATTAAATATGAAAAAAAGAACAATCTTATTAGACATTGTACATGTGGAAATGCAACGTGGAATGAGATAAATGCGATATTCTCTGGCCCTCCATACATTTACACTACGCGCCAGCATACTGTGACGTCACAGAGTGTTGCTATTGTAGGTATGGAGCGTTTTGGGGTGGCTTGAAAATTTCAATTTCTAAAATCAAATGGAAAAAATCAGGGAGTTCCCTTTATTTAATTTAGGTTTGTCATCATAAGGACCCTGTCTATCGATTAATGCAATAAAAATACAGGATGTTCTTTTTCCAATTTTACACTAATTCCTATTTACTATACGTTATTTAAGTGCGACGTTTTGGTACATGAAAGGTTTCCTAATACCTATAACTCGAAATATATTAACATATTAAAGCTTTCGTTTTGCAAATGAGGCTAAGTCGTGTTTCCTTAACCATGGCAACGTTTCTTAATGCCTGTCAATGTGTCTTAAGTATAGATTATGGGTGTAATCTGACTGTTTTGAATGTTGATAAAATTAAGCACTCGTATTTTGAAAGGTAAATCTATTTAAATAAGATATAATTACTCTTATCCCCACTGGCTGATTCATCAAAGTAGAGTCTAAGCCGCTGGCTTGAAATTTTGGCAGTTGATGCCTTTTATGTAGCAAGCATCCAGTATGGAAGGATTTTTGGATTAATAGGGGATAAAATAAGGGATGTACGGTTGTATGGAAATCTGTTATTTTCAAACTTAGAGTCATAAAAATTGCGTATTTATGTTTATGGTTAAATATAAACTGTACACGTATAACAGCGGTTTCAAAACTTCACATTAAATGGGGGTAACATAGACGTGAAAGTTTGTATGGAAAGTTCATTATATCCGAAGTAACAAACATGAAAAATCTGCTTCTACATAGAAATAAATGTAAGCCACGGACCTAGCGTTTTGACACCAAACGGTCAAATATATAACTATCCATATAATTTGCACCGTTTGAGTCTTCGCGGATGTTGCAGTAGCCCATGCGTAGTCAGCCGTACTTCAAAGATGGTATAGTATTAACAACGCACCATCGTTGTGTACCAAGCTTATAAGTTAAATATACTTTTTGTAACTACCAGCTGGGAATTTCATTCTAAAGTAATTTTAAAAAAGGTTCCTCGTACACAAACTCTAACATTAAATATTATCCGTACATAACTGCGGTAAAGATATACAGCTATTATTTATCGGGAGGTCCGTTTGACCCTCGATCTAGTACCCTGATAGGACTCCTAAATCACTTTGTACGCCTCTTTTATTTGTTCTCCAAGCATTCCTCATTCGTCTGAGCATAGCAATTGAATACTAAGTCGCTATATACATAATTTTCTTGTGTACAGGTACTGTTTAGTGTGATTTATGCTACGTTATTGTGTATTTTTGTTGTGTGAGATTCGTTTTGCTGTTATTTTCGTTTATTTTTTTTCATGTTTCTTGATCGAAGGTGACGATAATAATGGCAGGTTTTCTTTTATATAGGTTCTCATTTCATATTCTAAGCGAGGGCCTTCCTATAATGCCATATCGGGGCGCACGGTGTCATATTAGGCGAAGAATAATCGATGTATTTGGGGACAGAACTACCATATCTGGTAGTAGATCTACCATTTTGTCTACCTAAAATATATATCTTCCTTTCTAAATTAATATTTTTAAATACATAGCAAATACTGTGATATTATGAATACCATCTAAATTCTGCAACTCTTGATGGAAGCTTAACACCAACATTAGACCTACACGCATCCAAGTCTACAGCATTCTTTTAACTTCTATTTTAAGATTACTGTGGCGTGTCTGGTGGTACATTTGGGCATCTATTATGCGACCAGGACCACATATTAGTTGCCGTCTAGTGACTTAATGGTACATTTAAATGTCAGGTCACGTCCGCTGAGTCGGCTTCCGACCCTCGAATGGTCTTATAGACCAGTATTATATCACCTTCGTAAGCCACGATGATGCAAAGGGGAAGGTGATGTTGGATTTCAGATGGAAAAAGAAGTGATGTTTGATGGCACTATTAACAAATTTAAGCTATATTATATTGATATATAATATAGCTTAAATTTGTTAATAGTGCCATCAAAGTACCTAATAAATTTATAAGTCGAAGTTTTATTTCGAAAACGTGTTAATGCTTGACCGATTTTTGTAGATTCATGGTTTTAGAAAATGCCGTACTTAGTGATAATGGTGACTAAACCAAATTCATTAAAAACAAATGATTTTAAATTACATTACAATCTTTAATGTACAGCCTTTCACTACCAACCCATATTTCTGCCTATAATGTTGAGTTCTTTTAGCGGAGCAAGTATCCGTAAAGTCCGGACCATTTTAGAATTACCTAGTAGCGCCTCTTTTACTTTTCGATTGTACGGATCAAACACAAAAGAGTAGGTTATTACCGGCCATTTACATGTTTGCTTTGACCTTAAAAATCGAGTACCATGACTCTGTCATTATGTTATATTGCTCGATAAGAAATCCTGAGAACTCACTAAGTTCGCACAGGGAACATTCATTAAGGGGAAGTGAGATATTTTAATTTAGCGTTGTGAGCCGCTTATCTTTGCTCGGACGAGTTGGGCGAATTTCTCAAAGATACAAGGGTGCGGTGAATAGGGCGAATTTCTCACGAGCAGCGCTCCTGCGGGTAGGTGATAATTCATGAGGTCGTTAGAGTCATTATCGTGATAGCCAGAGATACTCAAAAGAATTAAAAGTCATTAAACGAGATCGTGAAATTCTGTCACATTTAACCTGTCAAGTGAGTAAATAATAGACACAATAGGTAAACAATAGACTCGCGGTGCGATCGCACCGCTTGGGATCTTAGACTTTAATGTATCCGAATGGGCTAAGGCAGCTAACTTGTACTGAGTTAATGGCATTCACATATTTGTCAGTTGCTCTGTGTGCTCGTGCGGGGGCTTTCCAAATGTTCTTTGCGAAACTTTGTATAAAGGATGAATTTTTTGTTACAAATTAGGCTACGCGACATAATTTTGGAAGAATGTTACAATTATATAGAGTTAAATATATGAGTAACTAATCTAACCATACAATGACCGAACCGACGACAACTGAAATAATGAATGTATAGAAAAAGTAAGCAACAAATAAATGACCGTTAAACATATTCATCTTCTCTCAGTTCCAAACTAACCAACAACAGAACTGCACAAAAGCTGCCCTATATTACCATCTAGCGATGCAGACAACACGGTAACCGGTCTTGTAACTTCATATGTCAGGCCCAGTTCCACTAGCCGTACATATTTCACAGGACCAATTTGTCGCGGTGCTACCAAATTGTCGCCTACCCCATATATCTAGCAACAATAAAAGTGTTTCTGCAGTTTTTGTCGACGCCAACTGTTACTGTTAACATGTTTTTTGTAACAAATTGGAGGTGTCGTATATGGCAAGTTAAGGAAATGTACGAAACGGTGTTTCAAATTGGACCATTTATGGAGTAAATTTTGCATGTAAAGTGAGGCGAATAATAATATTTCTTTTGGCCTTTGAAGCATAAGAGGTAATTTTAGATACTTTCTTTTTTTTCTTAGTATTTAAGTTAAGGAATGTTATATATTGAAGTAAACACGGAGCTGAAATATTTTAATTCAATTGTGCTATGCAGTTATGTACCTACTTTTAACGTAGATTTTCCTTGCATTTATTTTATTATTTATTTCATTTTTTTTTTCAGTCTAATTACGTCACGGCTGAACTTCAAATTTTCCGTGAAGCGACTGCCATAAGACTTATAGTAAAGAAAAAAAGTCGGGTTGTACTTCGGGAGTGCCGGCAGAAGTTTCTTTCTTTCTTCTTTGTATACAGAGAAAAAGATAAAAAAGAACATGCCATACCATACCATACCATATCTATAATATAGCGCCAATCATAGAACCTATCACTAATTTTCTGCTAATTTTCTGTCAGTAGAAATTAATAAATTACAAATAGAAAAAATAATCACAAAAAGTGTCAGAAGCCCAGGTTCGAACCCGGTACTATCTGAAACCATAAAGACTTACAGTCTACGAAGCTTCTTAGCGTACCTAGCAAAATAAACACTCTGTAGCTACGAATGTTGTATGACGTCATGTCGTCCTACAAAGTCATCGGTTACGGGTCAAAGGTTAAGTGATCCTGACGCGCAAGTTTAAAAATTTTTACCCATCCAACGCGGCTAAAGAAGTTTTCACTTCAAAAATTATCGAGGTCTTTCATTGGTTGGTAAAAAATTGTGGTTTATAGCTGACTGTACGTATCCATTATTTACACCAAATATTAAATTACCTACAAAGATAGTTAAGGCATCAAATAATATGTTACGTTGAGTTATGACGATCATTATCTCCGCCATATTTTATTAAATTCACGGCCATGTTTATGGGGTTAATCTCATAATTTCGACTACTCAAGATCGATTTTATGCTGACGGTACAGTCATCATCAATACGATTTCAACGAGCAGTCTTAAAATTATCTTTTATCTACTAATGATGTTAAAATCAATCTGTTTTATTGATTTAAATTGTATTATCGTCTGAAATACAGGTGAGTATCAAATCAAAACTATCAGTCAACAGGAAGGGGGACTATCAAGTTATTATGACCATTTTGAGAATTTGCTTGTCAAGATCGTCTGATGCTAACTGTACATGGTTTATAAACTATCTGCATAATATCTCAAGTTTTCATAGTACGCTAAGCACATCATGTATTTGATGTATGAACATGAAATCCAATAGACGTATCGGTTCACAAACTTTTAATAGGGTCATGTTTCATGGCGACGTTTGTATATGTCAGATTAACGGCCAATCCCCTTCTAATCCTCTGCAATATTATATGCCAATCCTGTTCAATTCACAAAAAACATCACTCACAAAATTTGTGTGATGATAACCTTTCAGGAATATAATGTAAGTATAATATTTCTTGGTAGTCGATTTACACACACGTAATAAGTTAGTGTGCGAAACGATATTATGTATTATTTTAGTTTAGTATTTTTCTGTATCTTATAATATAATATAAAAATGAATCGCTGAATGTGTTGCTAAGCGCAAATCTCGAGAACAGCTGAACCGATTTCACTAATTCTTTTTTTTTTATATTACTTGCAGTACGAGTATGGTTCTTACGCAGAGAAAATTTCAAAGAAAATGCTTTAGAACGTCTAAAAACGACACTTTTATATACTCCTATACAAACGATTGGTAATATTATTTAAAAGTCAATTTGAACTTTAATACCATATCATAAAGTTCAAGTGTTAATGAAGAGGTTCCAGAAGGCAAAACAATTGAGTGACGCATAATGAATTAGGGTTGCTACGGGGTTGAAGAATGCTACGGGCGAAGCTGAGGCGGGTCCGCTAGTATATATGTGTATATATAATATTGTTACGAGCGTGGGGCTCGGTTTAAATAGAAAATACGAGAACAACCGTTGAAGACAGATTTTATTCAGCTGCACTTAAATTACAGCAAAGCGCGTAAAAATTCGAAAACTCTTCCTTACACAATACACAGTCACTTGTATAATCGCACTGTATCGCTTCGCACACCTGATGGCTATGATCGCTTCGAATACGAGTCTTAGACTGACTGAGCGGATGCTGCCAGCTCGCCTCATATATCTAGTAGTATCCAGTTCTAAGTATCAGTATCCAGAGTAGCGAATGTTCTCAAAAAGACGGCAATATTCCGGAATGTTAGATTGGGTCTTGTGTCTTTTTCTAGTCTGACGTCTCGTTCTATTCATTCGATTCCTTCAAGGCATGCTGTCTCTTTCTATAGTGCCGTCTCGCTCACTCCTATGGGAATATGGCCATATATTGATGTTGACTGAAAAGGCCGGTAAGGGGTCCTGAAAATGCCTGAAAAAGGGTTCCCAGGGTAATGTCGCGGATCGACGGGGAGTGATCGGAAACGGCCTGCAAACTGTTTTCAGGTGCCTGAAAATATGGCAACTTGGTCAATATTTAGATTCTTCGGGAGGTGAAAGTGCACCTTCTGAAACGTGCCGAAATGTGGTTTCAGGAAAAAATAAAAAGCTCCCGGCGTAGCAATATATATCACGCAAAAACCACGCAATGACGTGGAGTTGCAGATACCAGTCCGTTATGCCATACCATATACATACATTTGTTACTTTTACAGTGTGTTAGTTTCATACATAAATATAAAACAATTTAAAATATAAAAAGCTTATTCGAATTGGTCTCCATTGGCTGCAATACAGTCCTTTAAACGTAGATGCCAGTTATCGATAGAAGCACGCACTCTTTCCATGGGAAAATTCTTCACTGCCAATAGTATGGATTGTTTTAAGGACTCCAAATTATCATGGCGTTTAGAGTAAGCCGTACTCTATAAAACTAATCATAAATCATAATCGAGCGGATTAAGATCATCTTTTAAAATACGTGACATGGTTCTGCTATCTTCATCTTCCAAGATAAAATCTTTTGTTTTCGGACAGGATTTCTTCGAATTCTTTCCCTTCCTTCTTTGGCCACCTTTTTCGTGCGAACACTACGTGGACAGCCAGATCTTTTTCTGTCACAATAGGAGGTCTCATTGTACCTATTAATAGCCTGCCCGGTACACAAAACGTTGACTAATACCAAGCGTATGGAGAGTTTTAAATATTGCATTTGGCTCCATACCAACTTTTACAATGCAATCACAGTGATTCGGTTCTCTTTATCACCCCACTTCATTTTAATATCGCAAAATATTGTACAATGTTTTGGCGCAAAAATTGGAAAACTCAATGAACAATCGTATAAAAATAACAGTATCCAAATTCAAACATAGTATATTTCTTATTTTTAATTGTAACAGTAATTATGGCCTGACTGTGTATATACCGGATGTAACGGGAACGCTCCCGAAGCCCAGGTTCCGTGGTAGTACTCCAGGTATACTACATATTGGCATAATTTTTTTCTCGACTTAGCGAATAATATTTTTTCCTTTTTTTAGCATTATTTATTCTCCATTGTATTACGAAAGCTCAAAAAAAAGATAATTTCATAAAAAACACCTAGCCACAACCTACTAAGAAAAATGAAGTGCAGAAAGAATGTCTCGAGTGTAAATAAAGTTAATTTACTTATTTCCTCGACTTCCTCATCTCCTCATTTACTTTTAAACAAACTTCCATCAAAACAAAACGGGTCTGAATTTCTTTGGCCGAAATTTTACGAAAATAACTCATAAAGTGGAGTACTGAAGTATTGACACAAACTTTCTTATGAGCCATAAATTGTAACGGTCCACGTGACTATAATAGTTTTATTTATTTTATATTTTGACGTTTAATAAAATAATGTTGTTCTTAGCTATAAAGCGTTTATCGGCAGTAAGCCTCCATTTGTTAGATTGACAGTTTATGATACTTCAGTTGTTATTCTCTGACCTTTCGTCTACTGGTGTTGCAGAAAATTTTGTACGTTTGTTTATATTTTGATTTTGTATGGAAGTAAACTGTTTGAGTTAAATTTTTTAAGCACTTTTCATGCTATGTATTCAAATCGATTTAAATTGAAAAACTTTGAATTGGTCTAGCCGGGGATCGAACCCGCGTTTTTTGTCTTATAGATGTAATGTTTTGACCACTAAGCTACCAGACCTAGCCCTAAACAATTTTTTTTTAATTCAAATTTTTCCTTCTATATCTGTCTTTGAAGCGACAGTGGAGCGTGTGTTCCAATATTCTTATTATTCCAATATTCAATTGAAATCGATTAATAGTAAACAAGCTCTAACTAGCTTTTTTTATAGAAAGCTGATTATTATTATTGACTTACATATAAGCTATAGCAAGCATAACTGGTATTTATGGATGTTTCAAATCTATGCCGACGTGTGTAGACATACACTTGAAACTGTAAGTAGATTATATTGTAACATATTTGATAGATTAAGAATTCTGTGAAGACGATATTCCAAGTGGCCTACAAATATTACCATTTGTAAGTTGAGGCAGTAAATGCGCAAATATTCCAGAATTTCATATCAAAAGACCTTCTCTTTCCTCATAATTAACTAAGATGAAATGAACGTGTAATAAGATGGACTGGTGAAATGAATGAAATTAATACATTGAAATTAAAATTAGTACTTGTTAATTTTATAGTAATTTTAGCAATGCAGGATCTAGCTGGATTAAAATAAAAGTTCTTTGAGTTTTTTTTCTATACCACTTAGGTGTAAGGACAAGCACACGGCCCACCGTGGCCTATGGACGTGTGCAACACCAGGGGCGCGTACTCGCATACTCGCGCTGCCGACCCTGTTAGAACAAAGAGTTTCTGTGCCGTCAGTGTAGAAGATAAAGCAAGACAAGCCATAAGTCTTCCCACTGACAGCACTAAAACTCTTCAGTGAGCTCTGGCTACCCTACTTTAACTTAACTGTATGAATGTCCACCAGGAAAATCCGAGAATCTTAACACGTTCTATGTAGACTTATACGACAAAATGTTATGAATGGTCATAAAAAATTATTGCAAAATACGTTTTGTATGACCCTCGTATCCGTATGTTGGTTGACATCAATCTTCTAATATCACCAGGATCATTGCAGTTGTTCAAGGTACGAGTCGTAAATTGTTAGTGGTAAACTCCTTTGAGACATACTCTCATAATTTTGATAGTAAAGTAATGTCGAACTTGTTTTGGAGATGGGGACAATGGTACTTTTTAAGCGGTTTGTCAATTTGTAGTAGATGTTGGATTATTTAATTTCTATGTTATCTCTTGGAATATTGAACATCAATTGTCGCAACTGTATGAATTGGACTGTTAATACTGGAGATTGATGGCACTTGGTGGATTCTAATACACGTAAACCTTTGATAATGCCGTGAGATGAAACCGGTCAGGTTAAAAATAAAAATAAAATAAAGTGTGGAAAAGTACAAGTGCTATCATTATTCAATATTTATGAATTGGGTTTTCAATTCAGTTTACGAACAACGGAAAGTGAATAATACGTATGTATAATAATGTATATATTTACAAAAAAAAAAGAAGTACCTAAGTATGTTTATCCGCATTCTAGATTCCATAACACAAGCTAGTTAAGGTATACTTACAATGGGTATAGATAGCGTTGTTTAAATTGTTTTGGAATATTTGTTTATTTATTTATTTTCACATATCTACATTTATCAGCCCGTTTTACTGCGTCATAGTTATTTGAACACTAGCTGTCGAGCTCGGTTCCGCCCACGAGAACTATAATTCCAAACTTTAATCTAGGTATCCCATTGAATTCTTGACATGAAAATAGGAGAAAAGGTTTTTATTCTCTATAGTACTGTTATGTAAAATATTCTTAGTCAGACTGACCGGCATTCGTTTGCTAACGCGTAACACATCCCACGGCTGGTGCAGATAATGGCAGATTCACCTATATATATATTAACATCTATTATGTAACTGTAAATTGTAAATGGTTAGTTCGCTTTGGACATAAAAACTAGTGAATGGACTTTGTTGCGGTTTATATGTCAGAAAGGTCTTGGTCAGAATAAACAATGTTACGTTTGTTTAATTACAATCGTTTAAGTAGAACCGGAGGTAAGAAATTCACGCGGGTGGAGCCGCGGGCGGAAGGTTGATGCTATTATATAATTGTACATTGGAGATGGTTATTCGCCTCTTCCCACCAGCCAGTTGCCTGAAGACAATACAAACATTTATACGCCACCTCAGAATCCCACATGTGGTGGAGTACTCTAATTTAAATGAGAATGGCTGCGCAGCTGACTGTACTGCACTTTATATCATATGCGTGGTTCTGCTAGGTACAACCATCTTTTTAATTCAAGCAGGCATTCATTAGTTTATTTTGTTATGTTTATTATTCTGTATTTGCTATGCATTGCTGGCATTATACCTTTAACCATATTGACTAAATAACTGTTAAATTAATTCAACGAATTTCACATTCATTTAAATTCATTTCATATTCAAGTCAATCACTACACTTCACATGACATAATAGTATGTACATATATAGTTATATGCACTTCTATCTAGATTATCTGTTAGTTTAAATACCTTGACACCTGTAACGACATACCTTCCGACCGTTTTAAATGTATGCTGGTCTGTGTCTCTGCTGAGATGTGCCTACTGTACTCATCGGAGACTTACAGCCGTTTTCTGAAACGTTTGTCAAATCAATAATCAACTAACATAGCTGTTAACTTAACATCCCTGTCAAGTCAATTTCTGTTTCTGAAACGTTGAACACGAAAAAATTAACAAATCTATGATTAGTTTGATTTGACATACGGTTTATATTTTAATATGGCCACATTGTTTAATCTGTCAATTTCATAGCTAAATCATTCATTCTCAACTGTCTAGCCAAAAGCCCTTGAGTAAGAGGAACTTAAAAAAGTTAAGAAACGTCATCCTATTCGAAAATTGAGCGAAATTTCAAATAGTTACCATATTAATTTACTTTTGTGAATTAATTTCTTATATCTTAAAATTTGACCACATTGCGTGACGCCCGTTTAGTGAAGGATGGTTGTGATCCGTACATGGGGCGGGAAGTGGCAAGACACAGCATAATGGCATCATTCTGCACTATTACTTTAGTTTAGTAACTTTCTAAATTCAAGTTTAAATCGAATATGTCGTCCATTTTTTTTTTGTGTTATGGCGATCCCAACGATTCCGCCAAATGTCGTCCATTAGCATCACTTCAATCGGACGCGGGAAGAATTTGGCATGTGTTTTGTGTTGCCAACATGGCGCGCACAGATATATAAAAAAAAAGTCTGTGTATTGCCGGTTCTTGTTTTCCCCTTGTTTTTTATTCTTATTTTTTGTGTGTACTTAATTAATGTTACTTAATTGCATTTATGACATAATTTGGTGTTGTACTATTTGTGTTTTGTTTATTTATTTATTCACGTCATACTCGTGGTCGTCTCTGAAAATCAGCGCTGTTCGCCTGCACTACAAAGCGGACAGCATTAAGCTGAGAAGCGGCCATTATTCTGCACAAAAAAAAACTACTGAACAGATTTCGATGCTGTTCTTTTGTTAGAAAGGTCTTGGTTAGACTTAAAATTTTACGTTTGATTGATAGCAATCGGTTGAGTAGATCCGAAAATAAAATATCCACGCGGACGGTAGGCTAATAATTAATATATCGTCCTCTTGATATCGCTTGAATATAATTTTGTGCTAGAAATTTGATGGCACAAATTTGTCACAAATTTTGGCTGGATGGGCACCACCCTGAACTATTGCGAAAAACTCTACGTAGTAATCTAATCTCAGTTGGATTGCGTTCAGAGGTCAGCAAGTGCATAGCCGGGCAAGGGGATTGTGGTTGCAGCACTGGTGGGATTGGTGGTTGTTGCGCGGTGCTGCGACGACATTCCTTTTTTGATGAGGCCGTCTAGATGATTGCCACCATTGTTAATATGGTACATGTATGTAATAGCACTCCTATTAGGTTTTGGGGTGGTGACCCCCTTTCCTGAGACTGCCTTCAGTTTACCATCAGGCGAGGTGTAGTTAAATGGACGTGTCCTATATATGTATATAAAAAATAAAATAAAACACGGCAAAGTTGTCCTTGTTACTGGAGCCAGTTCTGGTGACGCCACTGTCATTAAATTGCCAGAAGAAAAAGCACATGTTAGCTTAGTGGTAAGAAATCAAGAATAGGTACTAATTTACACTTACACTATTTCCACAGTATTTATGGTTGAACCTACTATAAAGCACTGCGCCTATGCGACAAAGGTAGAAAAATGAATGTCCTGGAAACTTTAGAAATAAACAGAGTACTGCAAATAGACAGAAACATTATATATATATTGAATTTAAGTCGTTCACTTCTCTTGCAATAATGACATCTACATAGCTAATTAATTTATTTTATTTCGTAATTTGATTCATTTTATGTAATTTATTTCTCTTAATTGAGTACACCGCTAACATTTTTAATTTTTATTTGACATTATTCATTTGCTTTTGACATTAATTTTTTATTCAACACAAAATTATTTTCATATGGCATTGTTAATTTGGCATTAAAATTATTGCTTGACATTGTGATTCAAATTCAAATTCATATACATAATATTTTAATTATTTTAATACTAAAAATCTTTTAAGCAAACCTATAATTATTTCCCCACATTTTAGGGAAAAGTTTTCAACTGGTATACTAAAAAATGTTTAAGACTGGAAATGTTCATAAACATCAATGTAAACCTTTGAAGATGCCGTTAAGCGAAACCGGTCAGGTTCAACAATAAACACTGTGGAAAAAGTATAAGTGTTCTCAATATGTGAAATCGAGAATGGCTCAACAACGTTGCAAATAAATGTGCGAATGCTTTAGTTATAGTAGCCGATATCAGCAAAGATGAAGATGCTTATAGAATAGTGAGCGAAACAGTCAGTCATTTAAGAAAACTGAATTTCTTGGATAATAATGCTGGTATTGGTGGTATGTATAGAGTTGGGCAAGATGACGACATGTCAGTTTTTGACCAGATAATAAAGACGAAGCGCCTGTACTCATTACAAAAGACGCGATGATCCATCTTGAGAAAACCAAATGCAATATAATCAATATCTCAAGAGTCGCTGCAGTACATACGATGCCTATTTTTTTTCTCTTATAGTACATTAAAAGCTGGCTTGGATTGGCAGTTGCTTTGGAGATGGCACCAAAAGGTGGACGTGTGAATACGGTAAGTCTTGGCCTAGCAATTACAGAAATTGTACGCAATATTGGTGGCACTGACGATCACACCAAAAACTTCATTGAAACAAGTAAGAAGGTAACACCTTTTATTAGAATATCTGAACCAGAATAAGTAGCTGATGTTGTTTTGTTCTTAGCTAGTGACAAAGCTAAAGCTATCACTGGTGCAGCATATTTCACAGATAATGGAGCGAAAGTAAAAGGTAACATGGAAAAATATAATGTATAAGTATTAAATAACTGTTTTCGATAAGATCGATGCGCTATTTGATCTGGATGATAATGATGATGCCATGCATCTTGATGATAAAAAACTAAATAAACATTGAATTATTTTGTTCATCTCAGCTATGATTTATCTCTACTGTATATTCAGTGATAATTATCTATAGTAATTAATTAATATAATTTGTCAATGACTGTGCTATTACATATCAATGCTGCATTGTTATGATAATCATCTTTAAAAAATAATTTATTATTATTATTCTTTGATAAGATAATTATGTAACCTGTAATAGTATTTTATATTAATCCACTTTACAACCTGATTTTCATTTTCAACATATTTTTTTTTAAGTTAATTAATAAGGTCCATATAAAGGAAATAGTTTTATTAACACCAGTGCATCTGTACATTTTATGTAGTCCAAGTCCAAGTGTGCCGACTGAAGTGAAAACAGACTGCATAAAAAGTATTTACTAGATAAAGAACTTTAACGACTATCGTAGACTTTCATCGAACCTTTACGTTTTTTTTATATCACTTATGTGGCAGACAAGGACATAACCCACCTTATGGAAAGTGGTTACCGTGGCCTATGGCCGTGTGCAATACCAGGGGCCTAACGTAACACTCGCGCTGCCGAACCTGTTAGAACAAAGTTTCTGTACCGTAAGTGTAGGAGATAAAGCAGGACAAGCCTTAGGTCTTCACACAGCACAAAAACTCTCCAGTGAGATCTGGCTACCCTACTCACCGCCGGGAATACAACACGAGGTTATTTTGGCCGCGGTATTCTGTAGGGCGGAGGCGGAGGAGGAGGTATTTCTCCAGTCGGACTGCTCAATTGGACGGAAATAACGTTATTTCCTACTTCCTACTAAAACGTAACGTTCTCCTAGGTTATTGTTTAAATCAGTAGCCAAACATAAATAAATGACTACTGATATTATATTGTACTAGCTGATGCACGCAGCTCCGCCCACCTTGAATATTGATTCCTGCAACCCATGGGAACCTATTCCCTCGATGAAAAGTAACCTATATGTTTATGGCAGACAGGAACGTGATTACTACAAAGAAATTAGAATGCAAAAATAATAATGATATAAATTATGAAATCTCGTCTTCTGCCTTAACAGGAATAATGCAAGCACGATCCATAGGACGTGACCACAAGCATCGCCCCCACTCCACAAATAGTGGAAAACTATTATTTAATATGTAAGATTGCTAGAATACTAAATCGAGTCGAAATAAATACAGTATAATCAGACTGTGGAAAGTCACTTATCCTCCGCAATAATGGTGACGCCGACGTGATTTCTTAACTTAAAACATCGTTATTTAATACATTCTAATTTCTTTGTAGAAATTACGTTCCTATCTGCCATTATGTTATTCTAGACTCCGTAAAATAATAATAATCTATATATGTACAAAAGTTCAGCGAGATCCGTTCAACCATTGAATAAAAAACATTCAAACAACCAAACATTTTCACAAATCTTCACATTTATAATATTATAAGTAGAAAGCAGGAAAGTAGGATGTGAATGAATTAAAATATTATAGTCATCCAAAATTTTAGTAAATGTGCGTGAGACTTCATTTATATTACGATCGAGAGGTTCCAGGTTCGGAAAATAGAATCCTGGATATTACAGTAACGATGTAAACGAAAACGTAATAGGAGTGCTATTACGAGCAATTAAGTTTAGCTGAAGGGGTTGTAGGAATATTAGTTATTTTGTTTTCTAATATTTCTATTTTGTAACATTCTTTTAATATGTTCAAAATTGTGTCATGCTCAGAGAACAGCAAGGGGTTGTAGGAATATTAGTAATTTTGTTTTCTAATATTTCTATTTTGTAACATTGTTTTAATATGTTCATAATTGTGTCATGCTCAGAGAACAGCAAAATTTAATTTGATTAAATTGGAATCCATCTAGAAGAATATCGTGGCCATAATAAGCTCATGTTATGTTCCCGGCAGTGATTAGGGTAGCTAGAGCTTACTGGAGAGTTTTTATGCTGTCAGTGGGAAGACCAAGGGCCTTTGGTCTTCCCACTGACAGCACAAACTTTGTCTTCTATACTGACGGCAAAGAAACTCTCTGTTTAGTTGTAAAATAAAAATTGTGAGTTTCTTATCTTAGCTTTGATATAATATCTTGTCAACACAAGATATTCGACTCGGTATAAAAATGAACGTAAACCGTACATTAAATAAACAAGTGAACTATTATTTGATAGCAACATGGCGTTCCAAGGGAAAGTAGTCCTCGTGACTGGTGCCAGTTCAGGAATTGGTGCTGCTTTTGCCATCATATTTGCAGAAGAATAAGCTTTAGTGAGTTTAGTCGGAAGAAATCAGGAAAAACTGAGTAAAGTAGTAAAAAAATAAATGTGGAAATCCTTTAGTCTTAGTTGCCGATATTAGCAAAGATAAAGATGCTAATAGAATTGTGAATGAAACAGTCCGTCATTTTGGAAAACTTGATGTTTTGGTAAACAATGCCGGTATTGCTGATCCGGCAAATATTGAGCAAGACACTGCAATGACTGTTTTTGACCGAGTGATTACTACGAATCTTCGTGCACCTGTGCTTATTACAAACCTTGCCATATTTCATCTCGTGAAGATTAAAGGTAATATTATCAATATCTCTAGTGTAGCTGCAATACGTGTGTTTTCTAAAGATTGTTTTGCTTATTGTATATCAAAAGCCGGTTTAGACCATTTTACGAGGTCTATTGCTTTGTTATGGCAACAAAAGGTGTTCGTGTAAATACTGTGAATTCTGGTCCAGTAACTACAGATATTGCAGTTAACATGGGTGCGACTGAAGAGCAGGTAGCGGGTTTATATGGAAATGCAAAGAAAATAATGCCATTGCAAAGAGTATCTGCACCAGAAGAAGTAGCTGATGTGGTTTTGATTCTGGCTAGTGATAAAGCCGTTGCTATTACTGGCTTAGCATACTTCACCGATAATGGAATGATTTCGACTGGCGTCAAGTCATAATAAAAAAGACGACTAAAAATACCTCTAAAAATGTTTGCTGCAGCGCCCTCTAAGAAATTGTCACCTTAACAACTATCTAAGAACATGCACGAACTAGTAGTTTGGAGAAAAGTGGTAATATTGATTTGAATAGAAAAGTTGACTGCAGCACCCTCTAATGAATTGTTACCACAACACCTATTATAGAGTCGGTCGTACGATAGAGCGATCCCGGGTTAGAAAACTAGAATTCTGGATATAACACTAATGATTTAAATGAAAACCTAATAGGAGTGCTTTTACAAGTAATTTAGTTAAACTGGAGGGTTTATAGGAATATTAATAAATTTGTTTACTAATTTTTCTTTTTTTTAGCATGCTTTTGATCTATTCAAAATTGTGTCATTCCTCAGAGATCGTCAAAATTTAATTTTGATTAATATGGAATCAATCTAGAAGAAATAATAAAATAGTGAGTTTCTTATCTTAGCTTCGGGAGTCGATAAGATATTTGACTTGGTATATAAATGAACGTATATCGTAAATTAAATTAACAAGTAAAGTATTAACTGATAGCAACATGGCATTTCAAGGGAAAGTAATCCTTGTGACTGGTGCCAGTTCAGGAATTGGTGCTGCTACTGCTATCAAATTTTCAGAAGAAGGAGCTTTGGTGAGTTTAGTTGAAAGAAACCAAGACAAACTTAGCAAAGTTGCAAAAGAATGTGGAAATCCTTTAGTCTTAGTTGCAGATATTAGCAAAGATGAAGATGCTAATAGAATTGTGAATGAAACAGTAAGTCATTTTGGAAAACTCGATGTTTTGATAAACAATGCCGGTATTGCTGATCCGGCAAGTATTGAGCAAGACACTGCAATGACTGTTTTTGACCGAGTGATTGCTACGAATCTTCGTGCACCTGTGCTTATTACAAACCTTGCCATATCTCATCTCGTGAAAACTAAAGGTAATATTATCAATATCTCTAGTGTCGCTGCAGTACGTGCGTTGACTAAAGATTGTTTTGCGTATTGTACATCAAAAGCCGGTTTAGACCATTTTACGAGGTCTATTGCTTTGGAATTGGCACCAAAAGGTGTTCGTGTAAATACTGTGAATCCTGGTCCAGTAATTACAGATATTGCAGTTAACATGGGTGCAACTGAAGAGCAGATAGCGGGTTTATTAGAAACTGTAAAAAAAAGAATGCCATTGCAAAGAGTATCTGTACCAGAAGAAGTAGCTGACGTGGTTTTGTTTCTGGCTAGTGACAAAGCCGTTGCCATTACTGGCTCAGCATACTTTACCGATAATGGAATGCTTTTCAGTGACGTCGTGTCATAATAAAATAAAATTAAATAAAAAAATTAAAAAGCGACTAAAGCATACGTCAATAAAATGTTTGCTGCAGCGCCCCCTGGTGAATGGAATCTAAGAACATGCACCAATCAAACCTGAACCGTTAATTGAAAACTGCATCAATACTAGTAGTTTTGGAGAAAAATGGCAACATTGATTTGAAGTCTGAACAAACATCACCGTGTGAGATGATGTTATTTGTGATGATGCAGATACCGTCACCGTCCGCACTATAGGAAGTTACGTCAATCATTTTGTTAAAAAATTTACTACACGATTCATTATTTATTTTTGATTTAATGTGTATTTGAAGGATATTATTAAATATAAACTCTCACTGTTTAGTACCTACTTGTATGTTTGTATTTTTTTAATTATTTTATATTATATTATTTTAATTATAATACACTTCTGGCATATCATATAATAGGAAATATTTTTGTCATTAAGGTCAGTAAGAAGTGAATATATAAAAAGTAATTTACTGATTAAACAGCAGTGTGTTTTACAAAAGTACAGAACATTAAAAACTTGCAGAGTCCTTAATTACATAAACTAATACCGTCTTCCTCTATTCTTAGTTAATGGCTGCTATACAACAATCACCACAATTTCATCAGTTCTAAGTAAAAATACAGTAAATGTTTCTAAAATTAATAATTGTGAAGACGCCAATGTGAACTTTACCAAGAAATACTACCATGCAGTGCTACGTTAGCCACCTCCATTAAATATATTTCCTTGCGTCCAATCCCTCTGTTAAATCTGGTGGTCGATCTGGACGTGTAGTTAGATTTTAGAAGGCCACTAATATCTTGTTTGGACTATTCTATATGTCAACTATCGTATTGTAATTAGCAGTGAAGGCTTTCTGAGGTAAGTTGATGTAATAGTACAACAGAGATCGACTTATATGCTGTAACGTTTTTATTAATAAGTGTATTCAGAATCTACACACAATCTATCAAGAATCCATCGGTAGCTTGCTGGTTTAAAAGTCAGCTTAACAATCGAAAGGTCCCGATTTTGAACCTGGCCATAACAATTCCTACGTGAACCCACTCATATGACTAGCAATTTATTTTAGCTTAATCAGGTGATATATAAGGAATGTCGGTTACAATATCTTTAAAAAGCTTTGTCTGAGGATATTATTTGCATCATTCTACTCATCTGGTGTTATGTTGCCACCAAGGACTGATATTAAGAGATAGTGTACTAAAGCGATGTTTTATGCAACTAATAAATGCATGTTATGTGTTGTTCATTATTATCTTTGCTCTTTGCTATACAGTAAAAGATAAGATAATCGGCGCGATATTATATATATACCTGTTTATCGTTTATTTAATGACAAAGTCAACTACGCACTAAGAGCTCTATGGCTTTTCAAGGGAAAGTAATCCTCGTGACTGGTGCCAGTTCAGGAATTGGTGCCGCCACTGCTATTAAATTTGCGAGAGAAGGGGCACACGTTAGCTTAGTAGGCCGAAACAAAAAAAAAACTTAACAAAGTTGCTAAAAAATGGGGGAAATCTTTAGTTTTAACTGCTGATATTAGCAAAGATGAAGATGCTAATAGAATTGTGAGTGCAACAGTTAGTCATTTTGGGAAATTAGATGTTTTGGTTAATAACGCTGGTATTGCTGACTGGGCAAATATTGAGCAAAAAGATGCGATAACAATTTTTGATCGGGTAATGGCAACGAATCTACGTGCACCTGTGCTCATAACAAACTTTGCGGTGGCACATCTCGTGAAAACCAAAGGTAATATTGTTAATATCTCGAGTATCGCTGCAGTACTCTCGATTCCTAGTTGCTTTTCTTACTGTAAATCAAAGGCCGGCCTGGATCACTTCACGAGATCAATCGCTTTGGAATTGGCACCTAAAGGTGTACGTGTAAATACGGTTAATCCTGGACCAGTAATCACAGATATAATGCAGAATACCGGCGGCACTGTGGCTCAAGCCAATGAATTTATTTAAAGTAACAAGAAATCAACACCTTTGAAGAGAATATCTGAGCCAGAAGAAGTAGCTGATGTAGTTTTGTTTTTGGCTAGCGATAAAGCTAAAGCCATCACTGGTTCAGCATACTTTACAGATAATGGAATGAGTTTAAAAGGTACTATGGACTAAGGAAACCTTGATAAGATGCGTAACTTTTTAAATATTTTAGTTTCATATCCCTACGTGAGCGTAATTCATGGGAGATAATTAAGTAGTTTTATCACTGTAAATAAAATAATATTTATTTATCGTTGACTGTGCTATTTCTTTATCTATGCTTCTAGTCTAGTATTTTATCTGTATTTGTAGTAAATAATTTATCATTATCCTTTTCTTTGGTAAGATAACTACGTAGCATGTAATAAAGTCAAGTCATTTTCATAATGTGAAATTACTTTTGAATTAAATTTTAAAGCATTTAGTGTGCTAATTATTCAAATCGATTAAAATACAAAACTCAATATAGAAAATAATATACATTTGATTTAGTATTTAGTTCATTAGTCCTCTATTTTTTATTTAATAGTATTATGTTATCTGTGATAACACTAAAGAGATTTGTAAGACATGAAAGAAAATCAGCTTGGTAATAATCACTTGTAAAATGCGCCAGAGCACCGGTACCGACCTAATAGCAAAGTAGATTGTATTGTAAAACATAACATTGTATTGTAAAATAAAACATAGTGCCTTGCTATATGTTTGTAATTTTGTTCGATACAATATCTAAATCAAGAATAAAATTAAAATGATCAAATTAAGAATACTAGATACAATCGGTTAACTGGTTGCCTGAAACAAACAAACAAACTTGACCCTATTACGTGGGATTGAAAACCATTGCTCTATGTAAGCGCACACATAATGACTACATGAAGGTATTGCAATTGATAGGTGTAGGGGACAGGTCTATAAGACTATCATCAGGCTGTAAAACGTGGCTAGTCCTGAACTGATACAAACAGGGTCTATCAAAAACTTTTTATAAAAAATGAAACCGCCGAAATATGGGACCAACATTGGGGTAATATAACCCAATGTTGGTCCCATATATCGGCTATATACTATCCAATATTTTTTTTTAATGAAAATCAGACTACTCTGTAAAAAGTTATGCGTGGCAATACATAAAAAAACTCGCGTCGACTTGAGAACCTCCTCCTTGTTTTGTTTTTTCGTCGGTTGATAACGGTAACTGCAGGAGCGTCACCTTATGAGGTAATGCCACTTTCAGCGGCTATATTAGTAACTAATATCTGTTATGTTAATAAGAAGAGTACAAAGAAATATAAGGTCAAAAATACAAAAAACCAAAGGCAGGGTGAAGTAGAGGGCGAATGCTCGGGTAGTGAATCGGCGAATGAAATCAACGCTTTGAAATATCTCGATTATTAAAAAAATCAAGTCATTTTATGAGTGTGATACCTATTAGGTTAGTATTGCATGTAAACTGTAATAAGATGTTACATTTAAAATGGTTTTATAGTTAAACATCAATAAATATGATAAAATAATGTATATCTAATCTCCGCTTTTGTATAGCGATAAGATAATTCTACGCGATATAATATTATATAAATCATTGTTCATAGTTCACTTAATGATAGAACGAAACAGTCATTAAGACTAATATGGCTTTTCAAAATAAAGTAGTCCTCGTGACTGGTGCCAGCTCTGGAATTGGTGCAGCAACTGCCATTAAATTTGCAGAGGAAGGAGCTCTTGTTAGCTTAGTAGGAAGAAATCAAGAAAAACTCAACAATGTGGCGAAAAAATGTGGGTTGTCCGCCTTAGTTCTAGTTGCCGATATTAGCAAAGATGAAGATGCTAATAGAATTGTGAGCGAAACAGTCAATCACTTTGGAAAACTCGATATTTTGATTAATAATGCCGGTATTGCTGATCCGTCTAGTATTGAACAAGACAATGCAATGACTGTTTTTGATCGAGTGATTGCGACAAATCTTCGTGCACCCGTGCTCATAACAAACCGTGCGGTATCTCATCTCGTAGAGACCAAAGGTAATATTATCAATATTTCGAGTGTTGCTGCAGTAAATGTGTTTTCTAAAGATTGTTTCGCTTATTGTACATCCAAAGCTGGTTTAGATCATTTCACGAGGTCTATTGCGTTGGAGTTGGCACCAAAAGGAGTTCGTGTTAACACGGTCAATCCTGGCCCGGTGCGCACAGATATTGCGAGGAATATGGGTGCAACTGAAGAGCAAATAGAAGCATTTTACGAAATGGGAAAGATGATGCCTCTGCAGAGAGTATCGGAATCAGAGGAGGTTGCAGATCTAGTTTTATTTTTGGCTAGTGATAAAGCTATAGCTGTCACTGGCTCAGCATACTTCACTGATAACGGAATGGCTCTAATCGGTAGCTTGAGCTAAGTAAATTTATTTTAATTTAATCTATTAAGCTGCTTTTATTTCATTGTAGGAATTGAAATGAAAACAATAGTATTGGTCTTGGTTTTATTATGTGGGTAAATATTTTATCTTTAAGTCATTTAGATCCGTATCATACAGTTGCTGTGTGTGAGGCTTAATGTACGAAAGAAATTTTTTTACATAAAATATGTGAGGTGCGGGTTATTATGTTATGGGAACTATGTAACTTTGACTTTGTTGTACGTATAAATTTGATGAATAAAACAAATTAATTTCAATATTTTTGTTTTTCTTATTTATTTACCCATGTATAAAGTAATGTGTGTCACTTAATAATATTTTATTTGTATTATAGTATAAATTTATCAATTAAATTGTCACAGATTATAAATTCATTTAGGTACAGATTATATAATTTTAACTGAAAGCTGTATGAAGACTGCTTACCATTTTAAACGTTAAGAGATTCTTAAGTATGTCTAATCTGTATTTTAACAACATTTAACTTGATTAATTTAATATCTTAATTTTACTGGAAGCTTTATTAATAAAGGTGTAAATATCACAGCAAAAAATATTGTATTTGGCATAGTTATTAAAGTAAGCCTCTGCGTAACAGTAAGCTTCTGTGGCGTGATGGGATGGAATGTGACTGCTTCACTTTTGTACGCATGAGTATGTCTTCTTTGCATGGGTCTAGGTAACTCGGAGAGCACGTTAAGTCGTCGGTTCCGATTGCCATAGGAACATCTTTGGTAGTCGTTACAGGTAGTTGGAGCCCTCAAAACTCCAATTACTCTAAGTGTCCGGTGTCCAGTTAGTCTGACGGAGAATATCGAAGTTCAGCCACGTCACAGTTAGACTGGAAAAACGACCCCAACTCTCCGCCCAAGGAATGCCGATTACGGTATCCAATCATTTGACAAAAAACGAATGACAAATCTTCATTTGACAAATAACGTATGACAAAATTATTGTTGATAAACTTATTATCATTTTACAAACTATTGTATAATAAACTACTCATTAGACAAAATATTTATTCGGAAAACTTTCATTATGCCATAACATCATTTCACAAATTGATTATTTTTTAAACATGTTATTTGACAAAATAAGTTTTACCATTCAATTAGTCTTAATTAGTCAAAACTTATTGAATCTCTGCCAATCCGACTTCACGTGGTCTTGTTTGCCCTACCCCTAGATTGTTATTTAAGCCCGCGCAGGCGCGTAGGGGTGAGGCGGCCCACGAGCTGAGGAGCAGGCAGTTATAAAGCCCGCCGCCACGGCTGAGGCTGGCTGGCCAAGCCGGCCAGCAAGCCGAAGCTGCGGTGGTGGATGTTACAACCATCTGCGACGTAAAGCTCGTGCGGGAACGCCGGAGCCCCACAGCGCCGGAGCAGTGACAGATACGATGTTTGTTATATGCCACTAGCCTACTGTATGCTACACGCGTAGTTTATGCTTGCTTGTTTGACTGTTTGTTAACAAACTTTATTTGTCAAACGAACATCTTTTATATACAATTTTAACAATTGAAATATCTTCTAAGTGATGCATTTGCAAAACCTTTATTTATCTCATGACTCTTTTTAAAGTAATATGTTTGCGAAATTCAAATTCAATTCAAATTCAAAAAATCATTTATTCCATAAAAATATTAAATTTGTTTGGAATCGTCATTATTTTTTTCCCCTACCGTGCAGTGCGTGACATGGCAACTACTGAGAAACACTGCAAAAAAACTCAGTAGGAATCCTTTTTTAAAAAAAACGTCGTCTTTATGTACAATCATTTTCTTGTGTTGACTTAGAGCTACTTAATCCCAAGCATTTTTGTCATTCAAATAGTCTGAAATGTTATAATATGCTCTGCTACACAATTTGGCCTTAATCGTTGTTTTAAATTTATTTATGGACAATGTTCTAATTTCATTGGGAAGTTTATTGTAGAATCTAATACATTGACCCATAAAAGAGTTGCTTATTTTTTGGAGACGAGTGGTATGTAACACAAGATTACCTTTATGTCTAGTATTTATACCATGTATATCACTCTTTTTAGTAAAGGAGTCTATATTTTTATGCACATAAAGTAAATTTTCATAAATAAATTGCGAAATAACCGTAAGAATGCTTATTTCTTTGAACTTTTCTCTTAGAGACATTCTAGGACCAAGTTGGTATATTGCTCTTACAGCTCTCTTTTAGAATATAAAAATGGTATTAATGTCCGCAGAATTACCCCAGAGAAGAATTCCATAAATAACTAAAATAAACTATTCTAGCTGTCTCAACATCAGTAAGCCGTCTAATTGTTTTTACTGCATATACTGCAGAACTTAATTTGCCTGATAATTTTTCAATCTGCGGTCCCCACTGCAGTTTTGAGTCAATAGTGATACCCAAAAATACAGCAGTCCCCACAGGGTCCAACCCAGATCCATTAAGTTGTACATTGGTAGCTACTTGCCTTACATTAGGTGTCGAGAATTTGATTACTTTAGTTTTTTTATCATTCAAAAGAAGATTATTAACATTAAACCAATGAACAACCTTTGAGAGTGCACTGTTAACTTTGTCATAATTGTGTAATTGTCTATTAATTTTAAACGTCAAGGAAGTATCATCTGCAAACAATACAATCTCATGCTTATCCCCTACATAGTAAGGTAAGTCATTTATGTATATTAAAAACAGAAATGGACCAAGGATTGACCCCTGCGGAACGCCCATTACAACTGGGCTTCCTGCAGATCGTTTACCTTTTACTTCGACCCTCTGAACTCTATTACTCAAGTAAGAAGTCAGAAGATCGAGAGCCCTGTTTCTGATACCATAGTGGTGTAGTTTTCTGACAAGAGTCTCATGGTGAACACAATCGAATGCCTTGGATAAGTCGCAGAAAACACCCAAAGCATCCTGCGAATCCTCCCAAGCCTCAAAAATACTTTTTAGTAAAGTAACCCCCGCATCTATGGTTGAACAACCCCTCGTGAATCCAAACTGTTTCCTGTGAAGTAAATTATGTACATTAAAGTGACTAAGCAACTGGCCAAGCATAAGCTTTTCAAAGATCTTACTTAGAGTAGGTAGAACGGAAACAGGCCGAAAGTTAGAGGGGTCTCCAGTATCACCAGTTTTAAATAATGGAATTATCTTACCATGTTTCATCAAGTCAGGAAACACACCAGATGCGACACAGCAATTGAACACAGCTGCCAGGTATGGAGCTATTACAGTAATAATATGTCAAATAGTTTTAACAGATAAACCCCATAAATCTTTTGTGTTCTTCATATTAATTGATTTAAAGGCATTTAAAACATCTCTAGGGCTAACAGCTGAAAATTCAAAATCTGTGCCGCACTCATTCACGCAGTGCTTAAGAAGCTGCTCGGCAGTTTTAGAACAAGACGAAAGGTTTTTTGTAACGACAATTGGAATGTTGGAAAAAATTTTTTCAAATTCAGTTGCAACCTCAAAGTCTTCTTTAATATCAATATTATTTATTTTTAGGTGAAAATCGTGACCACGTCCTTTCGTTCTACCGGTCTCACTATTTATGACATTCCAAGTTGTCTTAATAACATTATTTGAACATTTTATTTTATTTTTTAAATACATTGATTTTGCTCCGAGACAGGCTTGTCTAAATATTCTTGAATATTTTTTTACAAACTCTTGTGAGTTGGGACTGTGATTGTAAGATTTCTCTTCATAGAGTTCATATAATTTATTACGGCTTTTAAAAATTCCAGGAGTTGCCCAATCACTAAAAGTTAGCTTTTCACTTATAGAACAGTGTCTAGGAGTAAAAACTGAACTAAACTCGCCATTAATCAGGTTGAATAATGAGTTGTACATGTGATCCGCATTTCCGTGACAGGGCAACAATTGGACTCTTTTTGCAATATTACATTTAAAATTTTCTATACGGCTTTCGCTGAATGGTATAATACTTATTTGTTTTCTTACAATACTTTGGGTACTCGGAAAGGAAACCAACTGCCCTGTGTGATCAGATTTAACCTTATTGATTATTGATTTATGTATAGGTTTTACATTACTAAATATGTTATCAATGGACCTTGCACTAGTGCTCGTTATTCTGGTTGGTTCCATAAAAATATTAATTATGTTAAATGATTTAAATAAATTCAGAAAGTTATAACTATCAGAATTTTTGTCCAATATATTTATGTTAAAATCTCCACAAACAACAACTGTTTTATGGTTATTACAAACTTTATTTAAGGCAGCCTCAGCTATGTCTAAAAAAGCATTAATAGATGCGCATGGCGGTTTGTAAAGATTCAGTACAATGAATCGCTCCAATTCAACACAAGAGATCTCTAGAACTCGCTCAACAGTAAGGCTCACAACATCACATCTTTCTTTGAATTTTAACAATTTATTCACTAATATTAAGGAGCCACCACGTTTATAGGTTTTCCTATTGAACGAGCTTGCAACCTGATGATTATTGAAGCTGAAAATGAATTGATGGTTAGTTAGCCAGTGCTCATTTAAACATATTATATGAAAGTTTGTCAAATGATTAGTCTTTCAAACGTTGTTTGTAAATTGATCGTTTAACATATGTTTTTGGTCAAACAATAATAAACCGATGATTTAGAGAGATTTAGAGCAAGAAACCATAAGTAACCCAACATACTGATAGCTGTATCTAACACACTATCACAGTACACTAATTATGGTCTGCTTGACAACAAAATCTACTATTACTATACTTTGAACGATTTCAAAACAATTGCGTAATGCAAATAATCGTACGCACTGCCTTTACGGCTCATCGTATAATTTAAGCGTTAATACTTAATCTGATTTGTTTGATTAGATACTATCTTAATAGTCAAACACTCGCCGGGATATTTATCATGTTTTTTTAGTTATATCGAGATTATTACTACACCATTTATCAGGCCGCTTTCGACAGCACCGAAATATCGGATACTCGATATAACTAAAAACATAGTAAATATCCCGGCGAGTGTTTTACTATTAATGTAAATAACCATGTGAATCTCAAATCATACAGATACTATCTTGACAGTCCCACGGCGGTGGCGCTTCTTCCTATACCGGGGGCGAGTCGAGGACCGCCCAGTCATCCCTTCCGTGCAGGTCCAGACCGAGAGGGATGATGAGATATGTCGTCGACGATCTCACCTTCGGCCTAGCACAACGACCCACAGACTGCGTGCGGTTTAGTCGCTTCGAGTCCGACATAACCTCCCCCTCCGGTTCCGATGGGAGGGGGTGGGGGTGTCCGTGGGTATTTTCCGCACGTAAAAAAGAAAACGGTTTTTCATCATCATCCTTACGTTACGCCTCCATAGCTTTCAGAGTTTCTGTAGAGTCCAGAGATAGCAATTTGCAGTCTGTTTGGCTGAACTTCGTCATTTCCTTGAAGCAAATGTCATCGGACTCTTTCAATCCAACAGCGATTTTGAATATTTAACTGGTGGTAGAAATTTTCGGCCGGATACAATCGTGCACGATTGCGAAAAACCCTCCATAGTAATCCAATCTCGGTTGGATTGCGTTCAGGGGTCAGCAAGTGCATAGCCGGGCAGGAGAGATTGTGGTCCCAGCACTTGAGGGACCGGTGGATGTCACGCGATGCTTTGAGGACAATGCTCTTTTGATGAGGCCGTCAAGCTGAGCGCCACCATTGTTAACATGATACGTGTGTGTAATGGTGACCCTCTTTCTTGAGACTGCCTTCAGCTTACCACCAGGCGAGGTGAAGTCAAATTGACGTATCCTATATAATTTTGTTTTTTGATATATTGTTAGAATATGTTAGAATATAGAGCTCGTCTACCCGTAACGACTGACATAAACCGACGGCTTAAAGTGCTCTCAGAGGCATGAAAATGGTTTGTATGACACTTTAGTATAATATTTTCTCTAAGCTAATTAGCTTACCAGATATTAATTTAGTATCAAAAAATATTCATAATTAGGGTTATGCCCAGTTAGCGTTCTCGTATATTACTCTTGTATTAAATTCCAAGGCAGAGTGTTGGCATAGTTTATTGACGTAGATATTGCATTTAACATACAAGATTCGTCTGGCTTGCCATTGTGGCATCGCTACAATATTAAACTTATTTTAATTCACCGAATACTAATATGAACATAAAGCACAGTCGTAATTACTGAGTTCCAACGGAATATCGTTATACAGGGTTACTGATAACTCAACATACTCCTGTCAGGTGTTAGAGGACCCAAAATGCTTTGACTTTTTGAGTTTCTCCGTACCTAGAATGAATATAAGCCTTCAAATGTAAATTTATAAAAAAGTTTTTACCGAGTGGGAATCATTCTAATTTATTCTTGTATGTGATAAATTTGCTTCATTCGGCCCCTACAATTTGCCTATTCTATATAGTGTACAGGGCTTTAACAATCTTCGGGGCCCATGCTGACTTTACCTGCTAGTTGGTGTACCTGCTAAATTTCTGGTGCATACTTACCTCTCAGGGTAGGACTTCTGACGGTAGTCGGTGCCGTATAAACCGACATATCAATCAAGAAATAAAACGACTCCAGGCTCCAAAGTGCAAACTTAACCCTACAACTTGCCTTGGTTCCTCACACCAATAATGTGTCTCTGAGTTTCCGCGTTAGAAGGAAAACAAGTAAAAGTAAACGTATTTAATTTATATTTTAGTTATTTTTATACCATTTTTACAATAATTAGGAACAATCAGTACACATTTTGCACTTCAACATTATTTCTTTAATGCCACTCCATTATCAGTTAAGAATGTTGATCCGGTTATAGCTTGAGCCTTGTCACTAGCTAGAAACAATACTAAATCAGCTACTTCTTCAGGTTCAGATATCCTATTAAGTGCTGTCCCCTGTTTAAAAGCTTCAAATATGGCTTTTGCCTGAGCTTCATTTGCACCAGAGTTTTCAATTATATCTGTCTTCACAGGACCAGGATTTACTGTGTTTACACGAACGCCTTTCGGCGCTAACTCCAAAGCAATTGATCTCGAAAAATGATCCAATGCAGCCTTCGATGTACAATAGGCAAAAGATAAAACTGCACGAATTGCGACGACACTTGATATATTAATGATGTTTCCTTTGGTCTTGATAAGATGAGGCACTGCAGTTTGTGTTATAAGTACAGCTGCTCGAAGGTTGGTCGCCATTACTTTATCAAAGACTTTTATGGCGTTTTCTTGCGCAATACCTGCTTTTTCAACAATACCAGCGTTGTTTACCAAAATATCTAATTGACCGAAGTGCTTGACTGTTTCATTCACGATTCTTTTACCGTCCTCATCTTTGCTAATATCAGCTATTAAAACCAAAGGATTCCCACATATTTTAGCAACATTGTTGAGTTTTTCTTTATTTCTACCAACTATAGCAACTTGAGCTCCTTCTTTTGCAAACTTGATAGCAATGGCAGCTCCAATCCCTGAGCTAGCGCCAGTCACGAGAACAACTTTTCCTTCAAAACTCATATTATTACCAGTTAATAAAACACTACTACTATAATATATCTACTTCTGTGGATTAATAAATATAAATATTTCGGTAATCTAATCAACCGATATAATACAATCTCTACGATTTACTGATAAATAAATGAAAGGTATAAGTGATAAGGACGCATTTGCAATGTAGATGGCAGTGATGATGAAGTTGTGTAATGTGTAAATTTTAATAAAAACTGCACACTCAATTTTTTCCACCATGAATAAATTCTATAGTAACCTACCATTTTTAATTTTTTGTATAATACAGGATGTTAAACAACAGCGATAAGATTTATAACGATAGGCATATCTGAAAACCAAAAACATTTTTATCTTTATAGACCGAAATCGAATTTTTTTTTACTGTTGTGTTTAAAGACATATTGTAGACAAATAAAGTAATTTGATTTGTGTATTCTACAAACTAGATTTCAGGGATTCGTTAGATAGAAAGGGAAAGAAAAAAGGGAAACAGAACCAGCTAAGTTCCGCACCGTTCCATTTTTAGTATTTATTGTTATAGCGGAAACAGAAATACACCATTCAACTGAATTGCTATCACGGCTCATGATACAATCTAGTGTCAGACAGACAGATGGACAGTGAAGTTTCTTATAGGCTCCATTTTGGGTAAGGTACCTATAAAGAAAGGAAGAGTGATACTGTCCGGCCACCCTTGGTTTGCTGATGGAGTTTTCGGAAAAAACTTCAGTGCACTGAAATATGCAGCCATGTATTTCTTCAAAAAGATCAGACATTCGTCTGCCGCGTCTTTACCGCGTGAAATAGTATACCCCTAGTTTATCTACATAGATAGCTAACGTTTTTCTCGTTGCCTATAGCACTTACTTGTTAGACCCATGTGATACTTTAGTGTCAAGTATATCCAGCTGTTTAAACCCATAAAAGTTTACATGTGCAATGAAAGTGAGCAAGGTGGCTACTGAATCTAAGCACGTTCCATCCTGCCTATTCAGAAACATCAAAACTATAATTTCACATTAAATAACCCATAATATACCTATCAAATATGATAAAAACACTCCTTATAAACATGTGTACAAGAAATATCTGTGATTTATTTATTGTGACGATACACAGAATTCATCAAAAGATATCTGACAAGCACTTATTTTTCTCCTACCCAAATCTCTTTCTGAATACATATGTATTGTACTTAATACGTTACATCAAATATTCTTTATTCTTGGTGTACATTAAATAACATTATGATATATTCTATCCTATAACTACGTGTAGACACACTAACGATTCTTTTAGCTGTGATATTATTTGTATGTAGGTATTGTGTATGTCACAGTCATTTACTTGAATTATTCAGCTCATTAGGCCGTTCACTAGGATAAACTTTGTGTTAGGTTATGTCATGGTTACTTATGCTGCACAGTAGCTCTTTGGAAATCTAAAAATCATCACCTAGTTCATTTACGACTAGCCACTGTCAAAGACTGATCTGAAAAACTGATGCAAAGTCGCATAATGAAAATGCTGAATCATAAATATGACGAAAACAACTCGGTCTACATAAGATATTATCAGTTCTTATATCGACCCTTTTATCAAAATTGAAGTACTTATTCAGAAGTAGATTGGATTTCATATATAGGAGGTAGGACACGACGGTGTTTCCGTCTAATTGAGCAGTCCCACTGGGGAAGTACCTCCGCCCTACAGAATACCGCGATCATAATAACCCCGTGTTGTGTTCCTGGCGGTAAGTAAGATAGCCAGAGCTCACTGGAGAGTTTTTGTGCTGTCAGTGGGAAGACCAAGGCTATTTATTCCTGCTTTGTCTTGTACACTGACTTCACAGAAACTCTCTGTGTTTACACGCTCGGCAGCACGAGTGTGACTCCCCTGGTGTAGCACATGTCCATAGGTCACGGTAACCACTTTCCATCAAGTGGACCGTGTGCTAGTCTGACACCTCAGTACTATTAAAAATAAATTTGCAATATCAACATAATATTCCTGCGTTCAACAATTCATTGTGGGTACGTGCATTGAACAATGTGTATTCTAAGCGTATCATGTATAATTTAAAGAATGTTAAATAGATATAGCGTATTTTGTTATTAAAGGCACGTGAAATTGAAGAATACCTGATTATTTTTATATTTCATCATCAATCAGCCAATCAATCAATTAGGCTATTGCAGTCCACTGCTGGATATAGACCTCTCCCAATAACTAATAATAAATTTATAACATCTTATTAATCAAACTGTTATAGAATAAAAAATCTACTTATTAAACTCGCTTAGCTGCAAAATCTATAATAACCTCACCGATCATCTTAACGTTTATCGAATCTTGGACACCCACTCACTAACAGTTTACCAGACGAAGGCCAGACGATATAAATCTGTCAGTTACCCACACACTAATAGTTTCGTTATTGATTTTGGACTGACGACTAATACGATCCGATAGTGTGTGGCCACCGAGTGATTCCATCCAGCGCCGACAGTTCTCGGCCGGACAGTCCAAGGCCGGCAGGGCGAACGAACACTCATTAGCAGGCAGTCGGCCGGCGGCGGCCTGTCAACCGACGTCTCGTCTCAACATTTTTTACGTAATAACCTCAGAATAAAATAATGTTATTTTTTTAGTCTGAGGTGATAACATCATGATGACATGTACCTACACACAGCCTCTGTGCTGTGGCGGTAGTGAACGCGGCCGCTACGTTAGAGGTTCGATCTCCGCTCAGTGCAAATATTTTATGCATGAATTGGCCTGGGTGTTTTGTACGTATAATATCTATGTATTTACAAAAAAAAGTATCTAAGTATGTTTATCCGCACACAAGCTTGTTAAGTGCTTACCATGGGTCTAGATAGTGTTGTGTGAAATGTTGTTGAATATTTATTTATTTATTTATTACCTACGTCACTAGTTTTTAGTACTCAGATTTTATTCATTTTATATACATAATCGTCAATATTTCTTATGTACATAGTCCATAAGGTCCAAAATAGCTAACACCTATTTCTAACAGTGATTTTCACGTACTAATATAAGAATAACGTGCAAATCGCTTGCACTGTTTTTCGGAGTCTCTGTGTAACCGTGTGCCGGCAGGCCAAAATCGCTTCAGTGCTTGGGCGCCATCGGCTTAAGACTGCAAGCGGACTGCTAGGGAGTAGGCGACACCGACACTGTCAAGGAGTTTTCAAAACTCTAATGAATCTTATGATATCAGAAGCGGCACAAAATACATTGCCAGTGGCTTACAACTATTTCCGACAGCCATTTCGCGTTCAGAGGAAAATTTAATAATTTTCTCGGTAAAAGTTGTCAGAGTCACATTAAAAAGTAATATAAAACGGATAATAAAGCTAAATGCAAGTTGTCGCCTCCTGCCGTCTGCGTCTATCCGAACCACTTAACTTGTTAAAGTTTAATAGAATTTATGCCATGGTGATTCATTCATGAGATAGCGCCCCTCTAGCATGCAGTATTAAACGTGAAATTCTTCAACTGCTACTATAACTACTTATTTATCTAACTAAGTGCTGCGTGTACTTACATGGTTAACCTTAATCATAGACAAATGTTATGTAATCTCCATATAAAAAATTCACTATTTTTAATGTCACTAAAAATAATCTGTATAATATGCATAATATTTAAAAAATATATTCTAGTAAAAGGAATTAAAATCACAATTCATGATAACCGACTGTGGAGACAAAGGCATAGAATTTAACAAAACGTATAAATTCTGCTTATTCCGGGTTTAGTACAAAGCTTATGATATTAGAATACCGTTATGGCAGTTTATTATCATTTGTAGCAGGTGCATTAGTATTTAAATGGGATATTGTGGATGATAGTAGTATTTGTCTACTACTCTTGTTTCGTAGTAGTTCTATGCTACCTAAGAATCTAAAAATAAGGGGGTACTCGTCGCGGCATATTGACTGACTGATTCATCATTGCCGTACCAAAATAACTTGTATTACAAATTTGTAATTTTGATGACTAATGGTAGTGATTGCAGCATATTGGCCGCAATATGATGGCAAACGAAGGGTTGAGATCGGTATGACAGACAATGATTTGACTGTGTGCTATAAAGAAACCTGTGATTTATCCTCCTTCAAAATTTAGTTTAAACAGAGATTTATCGTCGTTTAGCATCAATGAGGAATTTAACTTTGAACTTACAGTTTGATATTAACAATGGAAAGGACTGCAAAAATGTACCCGCTTAGCGCCTACTCTTTTATTTTAGTTAATATAATAGTAAATGTCGTGTTGCTTTAAGGTGCTATCGTGTTTCCTTGTTTCATTAATCTCACTATCGTCGGTAATAAAGCATCAGAAATAATTCAAGCTTGACCCACTTTCATTGTAATATATAAAAGGTTCGTTAGTGTCTCATTATTTGAAAAAATAAAAATCACGCTTTATTTTATTTTGCTTTTAGTTTCTCTTTCACACAAATGAGTCTGGTAATTAAAAAGCATTATCTTTTTCTTCTACATCCTAGCGTTAATCCCAATTAACGCTAGGAATCATATATTTGTAATAAAAAATGATATTATGTATTACATAAATATAATTTATGCTCACGCCTGTTTTACTCCAGTGTAGGCAGAGACAACAGCCCGCCGCGCCGTCTGCTTCCATCCTTACATAGTCTACGAACTTCCTCTTCTTATCATAAATTTTTGCGAACTCACCGCTTAAAAATATATATTAAGTTTACTTTTATATTTTTTCAATTATAACGTCATTGCAGTCGATATCTAAATAGGTACCTATTTTCAATAACCGTACTCATTTATATGAGAGAAATTTAAAATCCAAATACACCACAAATAAGTTCCAGGGATAATTAATTTAACCTAAAAGCTTTATTTCTATTTTTTTACGTTGTCGCATCCGAATCCTTTCAACTTGGAGTCTGGGGTCCGTTTTACCAGTCTAACTTAACTTTCCGTTCCGACTTCCATCTGACCTCCACAATCCAAAGGCGATATTAAAGAATTGCAGTTAGACCAGTTGTTGGATTTTTGGGGGCTCCAAGTTCCCGTAACGACTGCTATAGATGTTCGTTTGGCAACCGGAACCGACGGCTTAACGTGTTCTCCGAGGCACGACCAGACCAGTACAAATATCCATATTCATGCATACAAGTATTTACGTTGAGCGGGGATCAAACACGCGCCTCCTGCGTAGCGGCCGCGTTTTCTATCGCTACGCCACAGAAGCTGTCCTAAAACATTTATTTTTATATCGTGATTGAAAATGTATTATCTTAATTTCAAAATCAAACAACTCAAGTGCTCTAGTGAATTTATTTGTACTTTAATTTAAAGTAAAGGAGCGGAACATAACAGTGTTAACTATTAGTGGTAACTTAGGGTTTAACAGCTCAAACAAGAAAGTTACGAAATGGATAAAGTTACCCAGTAAGTGTAACCTCATCCATTTGACAACTCTCTTCTTTGAACTGTTTAAGTTAGCTACGCTTAATGAATATCGTCTGTTGTATAAATATTCATATATTATTCTTATTTATCTGCTCTCATACTTTAATGTCAACATTAAAACATCAAAAATACAACTTTATTGACGATCTTTACGCACAGAATTTCATAATAAATTTAAAATATTGCATAAAATTACAGGTATTTTATCTACAACTGTATTCTAACATAACTTTGTTCCATTACGGGATAGCATCGGCACAAGGAGGTGTCAATGCATTTTTTGATATATAATCTGTGGACGCGGCGTAACGCGCACGTGCGGATCAGCGAATGGATTATGGCGGTCAACTTTTCGTCATTTTAAGCAAATTATATTAATTATTTCATGAGATTTGATAAAGTAGTTTATGAAACTGCAAATAATTTGGTCTTAAAACATTCGTGTGATATGATAAAAAATTACTCTTAAAAATAAACTCTTATTATGCAACAATTTCATAAACTACTATTCTGATATCCTAACGTAATTAAAAATGATAATGATTAAAAACATTACAACAAAACAATATGCATGCACCGACAAATTTCGCCATTTTTTTTTGGTAAAACACACTCTTCTTTCTAGTATATCATCTTTTCATTATTTATTTTTATTTTTAATTTCAAATATTTATTGCTTTTAAGTAAACTTACCTCCTTGTGAAAATATTATTAGGCGAGTTTCTGTTGATTTTTTCCTTTTGAATCATTAGATCTCCTCAGTAGGAAAATATCCAAATAACTTATAATATAAAATACGCCCAAATTCAGAAACTAGGACAGATATAAATAGAAAATCATGTTTTCCTCTTTATAAATGGGTTGTCTTAGCCAGAGGAGTTCTTCGCTGTCCCGTAATATTATCACTCAGGCTCGAAAACATAGTAGTCATAATAGTATTAAGTACCTACTATTGTACGCTTCCATTTCGTTTTGCAGCTTCGCTAAGACAGCAATGTACTCAAGTGGTCGCATTATGCAGCCACACGAAGATCCAACAGCGATTTTCTCAAATACTCCATTTCCTCTCTCTTGAAACTCTCTAGAAAATGGCAGTCAGACATCAAGGCTTACTATAGAATGGAGATATACAGGACTGTAATAATGCGGTAATTACATCTACAATATGAATTTTAACGGATATTATCCCATCTGAAATGGATGGAGTTTACAGACACTTATAATAAAATTTATTTGCTTATATGCAATGCGATGATTTTTAAATTTACCATTTCACGATGCAATGCTTTTTTAAATTGATGACGTAATGAGGATAGATAACGGCAAATGAAATCCTGTTAGTAATAATGCTGTACTTTTGAATTCAATGCTGCTCACAAAGCCTCAGGGAGATTTGTGGAATGAAATTGAGTAGTAGAGGAAGTAATACATGAAAAATGTAGCGTAGATGAGGACATAGGTAGAAAGAAATATAGTAATTATGATGCATTATGTATGGTTCAAACAATTAATAGCCAGGCTTATCAGAATATATCTCATTAACGTTTTTTGCAAATTGTGGAAGCTTTTCAACTTCTTGACATCAAGCAAAGATTTACCAAATGTGACGAGCCGAGTAATTGAATTATTAATTACTTTGCACAAGATGCGCAATCCATTGAGTGAATCGTTAAAATTTATATTACAGCTAGAGGAATATGTTTGTATATACACATTTTACAAGAAAAGAATAAAAAGGAAATAACCACGGGTTATAACTAAGATTTTTGTAGCTCAAATGAACCAAACCGGTACACTATTTTAGGCAGTCAATTCAGTAAAAAAAACATATTCTAGCAAATAAACTATTTGATTGATTGATTGGGATTGCCAACCGGGTTTGGCAATATAATAAAAAGAATAAAGACGTTTCAAACTACTTTGTCTCGAATAATTCGACTGCAGCTATTAACAAAGTCGGAACTACATTTTGGCGATTTTCGTTTTATTGCTCCTGAGGTCTTCAAACGTCTATAACTATGTTCTCGCAAAGTTTCAAATTTGAAACTAAATGCTATCATAGTATTTCTAGATTAACAAAGTCGGATTTTATAGGAGCGTACGAATAATAATGTAGGTACGTATGTTACTACAAAGTTCGTGGAGCTAAGAAGGGGAAGGGGCGCGCGCGCAACGGGCGGTTCTGCCAGTTCGCTCATTGTTAGCGGGGCGACTGCGCGTGCGTGTTTTATATTTTTATATTATTGTTTTACGTAAATGTGCAGTATATAGTATAAAATAACAATGTCTCGATCTAGACGTACTTTAACGGTTAAGATTGTAATATGTGTCAAATCCCACATTGTTAACGGATTATTATTTTATTACCTGTGTCGAATGTACCACATTCTACATTATTGTGCGCTTTGAGTTCGTTCATTTTTGTTGGATATGGCACTACCGACTTTGTTTCTTGTACCTAACATTCCCGTTTTTGTCGGTTATGGTACTGTCGACTTTGTTACTCGTTCTTCTATTAAACGTTTTTGTCGGATATGGCACTACCGACTTTGTTATTCGTTCTTATAATGAAAGTATTTGTCATATATGGTACTACCACCATTTTTAATTGTACATTACTAAATTTAGATGTTGGATGTGTTAGTATCGACTTTATTTCTAAAACAGTTATACAATAATGTAGGTTGGATATGGTATATAGTGCTAAAATTAGGAAGAGTTGACTGGTTTTCTATTGCCTCATGTGACATTTTTAATTATAGGTATGTTATTTTAGAAGGTAGGACACGATGGTACCTCCCGTTACAACTGATAGGTATGTTATTTTAGAAGGTAGAACACGACGGTACCTCCCGTTACAACTGAGCAGTCCGACTGGGAAAGTACCTTCGTCCTACAGAATACCGCGGTTATAGTAACCTTGTGTTGTGTTCCAGACGGTGAGCAGGGTAGCCAGAGCTCACTGGAGAGGCTCTGTTTCGTCAGTGGGAAGACCAAAGGCTTTGGATGTCACCACTGACTAGTGCGGGAGTGAAATGTTGGCGCGGCGGTCAGGGAGACCCGGTGAAACGGTTAACCGCTGGGCGGCCAGCGGTTAACCGTTTAACCGCAGGCTGTACGGTTCCCGAACCCGGGGATCACAATCTCCGTTCCAGGAGGTTGAACCAGCAGCCGGTTGTCGTGCCGGAGAAGGAAACCGGAGTAGATTTGGCAGTATCTGGGAGAGGACCCGGGGCCCGTCCGCCCACCGCACCAGCCAATCACACAACCCTAGCTCGTTTGCGGTGGCGAGAAACCTTACTTTGTCTTCTACACTGACGGCATAGAGCCTCTCTATACCTCCCCTTCCCATTTTTATTATGGCCAAGAAAAATAAGAATAGACGTTCTACAGCGGCACCTTCATCCACAATGAAAGTTGACTTCTGTAACATCAGGGGCCTCCACACCAATCTTAACGAGGTCCATCACCATCTTGAGACAGCAAAGCCGACCTTATTCTTTCTGAAGGAGACCCAAATATCATGTCAGGCCAATACAGCCTACCTTATGTACCCCGGGTACAAACCCGAGCATAACTTCCTGAGTAAAGCCGGGTTATGCATGTACGTCCGGGATGGCGTTTGCTGTCGCTGTCTAAACGGCCTTGAAGACAGGGACCTGGCCACTCTATGGGTACGTATGGATCACGGTGGCCCTACCCGTATCTATGTGTGCGTCTACAGGTCTCATAGCGGTGACCTGGGCACGGCTCAACTGTTTGAGCACTTACAGCGGTCGCTGGACAGAGTAATTGAGCAGTACCCTGCTGCGGACTTGGTATTCTTGGGTAACTTTCATGCTCACCATGTGGAGTGGTTGGGTCGCACAGAACTGATTTTACGGGAAGGGCTGCTCACTACGCCCTGACCTATGGGTTCTCGCAACTGGTGCATTCTATCACTAGAAAACCAGATATCGAGACCCACAGAGAGTCTTTATTGGACCCTCTGCTGACTACGTACCGAGTGGAGGCACCACTCGGTACTTCGGACCACAGCGTCGTCTGGGCGCAAGTGACTCTCGCGTGGCCAGAACCACCGCGGCCACCTCAGTGGTGGCATGTCGGGCACTACAAGTCGGTAGACTGGAACGGACTGCGAGAATTCTTCTCGTCGTACCCGTGGAGGCGGTTTTGCGTCACTTCAAACGATTCAAGCTCTTGTGCAAGAGCAGTCGCTGAAGCGATTCTAACGGGTATGGAATGCTATATTCCCAACCGCTGGATCGCATCAGGAGCGAGCAAACGGCCAAACTTCTGCCACTCTTGCCTTCCGCCGCCACAGAAACTCGACGGTAGCCTTGCCCATGGCGCTAAGGAGAAAGCCGATCTTTTGGGTAACCTCTTTGCGTCAAATTCGACAATGAATGACGGGAATGCCGAGCCAACCATTCTCCCCAGCTGTGGTGTTTCCATCCCTGAAGTTAAAATCACGCAACGGGTGGTCCGGCGGGAACTCAAGTCCTTAGATGTTTGGAAGTCGAGTGGGCCGGATGGTATATATGGCGATGGTGCTCAGGCGCTGTGCCCCTAATTGTGCCCAGTACTTACGCAGCTTTTCGCGCTCTCTTGCTCTGCCTCGTGGAAGACTGAGTTCGTGCATCCTGTGCTAAAGAAAGGAGACAGGACAGACCCGTCCAATTACAGGCCTATTGCTATAACATCCCTTCTCTCGAAGGTTATGGAGTGTGTGATTAATACACAGTTCCTGAGAAACATTGAAGGAAGCGATCTACTGAGCGACCGACAGTATCCAAGCCGTCGTCGATGGCAGCTGCTCGGACCCCATGGACACAAATGCTGGTGTGCCACAGGGCTCCGTGCTGTCTCCGACCCTGTTTCTGCTGCACATAAATGATATGCTGTCTGATGACTCCATCCATTGCTATGCGGAAGACAGTACCGGGGACACGTGATACACGGGCCGTGCAAATATCTCTCAGTCTAAGGTGAAGGAGAGTCGCTAACAACTTGCGACCAAAATCGGGAGTATCCGATTGGGGTCGACTAAACCTATTCCAATTCAATCCCACTAAGACGCAAGTGTGTATTCACCTCTAAGAAAACCCCATTTGTTGTAGTGCCGCAATTCCTGGGTACACCGCGTACCATTTCCTCGAGTATCGGGATCCTAGGCGTCGACATCTCAAGCGATGTCCAGTACCGCAGCCATTTGGAGGATAAGGCCTAGCTGGCATTGAAGAAACTTGGAGTGTTTAACAGGGCGAAGCAGTACTTCACTGCGGGGCAACGACTCCTTCTTTATAAGGCAAAAGTCCGGCCCCATATGGAGTACTGCTGTCACCTTTTGCCGGAGCATCTGCATACCAGCTTGACCCCTTCGAATCGATACAAAAACGTGCGTTGAGGCTCGCCGACAATCCCATACTCGCAGGCGCTGTGGAGCCTCTCAGCCACAGGAGGGACTGGCATCCCACACGGCAATAGAAATAGCACATAACCCCTTCGTCGTCAGTGGTTCTGGACTGTAATTACTTGTACTTTGAATTTTTAACCTGTTCGATGTACTAACCGTACACTATCTTGATTTAATTTACATTTAATTGGATAATAATAAAACATATTATCAGTTTTAAAACCTTCTTTTAATACATAAGGCCTGTGAACACCCCCACATCCGACATAACCTTGTAATTACGTACCGTGAAAAATTGTTGGATGTGACACTTCCGACTTCCCTAGTACGTGAAATATTGTAGGATGTGCCACTTGCGACTTTCATAGTACGTGAAACATTGTAGGATATGTCACTTACGACAAGTGTGCTAGTATCGGTTTCGGTTAACAATGTAACAACTGCTTTTTCTAGAATTTCCTAGATTTATTTTTGTTATTCAAATTATGACCTTCATTATCTTTCAAAACTGTAGCACTACGCGAAATTTGGTTTCAATATATGGGCATTTGTGAATTTGGTGCAAGTTCATAACTTTATTTGGCCGTACTGAAAAGTAGGGTTTTTGTAGTTCCGACTTTGTTAATAGCTACGGTCGAATTATGTGATTATATTTCTTAGGCGTGCTTATTACCGAACATTTTGTATAAATACATTGAAATTTCTAACCGCACACTAATTATTATCTTCCTTTAAGTTACTACTAAAGCCTCCATTGTGGGTAAAGGCGCCCACTCACTAACAGTCCGCCTGCAGTTCCTGATCTGTCCGGCGGCCTGCAGTCCTTAGCCGATGGCGCCCACACACTAAAGCGATTTTGGCCCGCTGGCAATTCCCTGTTGTCAGTTTTGCGACCACACACTAGCAGTTGTGAGTCGTCAGTTTTAGGTCGTACGATCGCCTGCCGGTAATGGTCTAATATCAGTTACATAGAGAGTACGAAACAGTGCAAGCGATTTTCGACCTTATTGACATTTTCTTAATTACATGTTTTTTCGCATAAATAAATGCTGCTGATCACGAATATAAGAAAAAAAACTAGATTTGTAGTGATGTCAATAAGGTTGAAAATAGCTTGCACTACGTTATTCTTATATAAGTACGTGCTAATCATTGTGGGAAATAGGTGTTAGCTATTTTGAATCTTATCGACTATGTGCATAAGAAATATAGCCGAGTTGTACAAAAAATGAATAAAATCTTAGTAAAAACTGACACGAAACGATCGACGTGCCCGTTGTGCTCGTTCGCCCTGACGGCCTAGGACTGTCCGGCTTAGAACTGTCCGGAATCGTTTGGCGGCCACACACTATCGGATCGTATTAGTCGTCAGTCCAAAATCGTTAACGAAACTGTGAGTGTGTGGGTTAATGCAATAACTGACAGATTTATATCGTCCGGCCGTCGTCCGGTAAACTGTTAGTGAGTGGTCGCCTTAAGAAATATAATATTAAGTAAGAACTTTAAATTAACGTTGTAGAGGCTCATAAATATTGCTATTTCAATATGTGTTACAGCAAGAATAACATTTACATGATCCTAACAGAAATGAAAATTAACTACAGCTGTAGATAATATAGAAAGTTATACAATAATTTTGAAGGGAATTAACGCGATCAATGTTATAATTTGTCGCAGCCACCTAGCTTTATCAGCCGTTCAATTAACTGCCTAGGCTGTTACCTAAACGGCGCCGTTCCATTAGCGGCCTAAATAGTGTTCAGCGATTTAATTAAACGGCTAGATATATAGCTTGGATTGATGACGTTTAATTACTTACCTAGCCATTTAATCAAACAACTAGGAAAATATGTAGAATATACTGCTTCCGGGCTGATTGGCCGTGGTCGATGTGAAACTTGCGTTCCAGACGTTTCGTCGATCACTGCGGTCGACATCTTCAGTGTTGCAGGGCCGGGCGACGACAACCGGAGACCTTGCCTCGCCGGCGGCTGACGTACGACTGATGCGAAGCCTTGAATCACGGCCGTATTTATAGGCACGGTCGGAGCGGGGCATCGACTCACTCGATTCTGATTGGTCGAGCGCTGTGGCGCGGACGTACTCGATCCTGATTGGTTGTTTGCACTGTGATACCGAGTGGCTCTCAGTGCTGGGTACTAATCTTTTTGAAGCTGAAATCCCTCGTTTTTTCGGTTGAAGTTGTTGGGATGCTTGAATATTTCGATGGCTTCTCGAAGTATACGTGGGAAAAAATGTGTTGTGGTAGCTAGAACTTTCGTGTTCTGAAATTCGATGGTATGATTCCCATCCTCTTGGGTGTGTTCTGCAACCGCTGAGTTGTCGAAGTGGCAGAGGCGGCAATTACGTTCATGTTCCGACAGGCGGGTCTTGATGCTTCTTTGGGTGATGCCCACGTATACCGAGCCACATGAGCAGGGGATTCTGTAAACTCCAGCTGACGATAGTGGATCACGTGGGTCCTTGACCGAACGGTGAAAATTCCGTAGCTGCGTCGTGGGCTTGAAGATGAAAGCCTGAAGAACTAGGAAAATAATTTATTTCTGCATGGTTATTAAAATAAACCACGAAGATCCCGCATTAGCCCTCTAACCTAGTCGGATTATGCAGCTTTCTCAATAAACCCATCACTAATTTTCTGTGAAAACTCCTCTGCCTACCCCCTAGGAGGTAGACGCGAGAGTAAAAAGTTAATATTATAGTAAGTTATCGAAATTATTCCGTGCCTTTCTTTGAGGTTTTCAATTTGGCTCAGTTTTTCATGAAATTATATTTTGCATGATATTATATTCTATACTAATATTGTAAATCTGAAGAGTTTGTTTGGTTAAACGCGCTAACCTCAGGGACTACTGGTTTGCCTTGAAAAATTATTTTGGTTTGAATAGTCATTCAATAGAGGTAATACATTATCATGCTACTACTCTAGAGGATGGACCTGTATACATAAAAATTACGAAATCCGGCAGATTACCATACATTATTTGCAAATAGGGTTTCGAGTAGGTATGCCACGGGAGAAGCCAGACGGATCACCTAGTATTGAATAAATTACCTTATCAACTGAAAAAGGATAGGTACTCTCAAAGATGACCTCATAGTACAGTCTAACTATAGGCAGTTTATTACAAAGATTTGTCAAACAACATAAAAATAGGTTTTATTTAGATTAATTTTGTCATCCAACGAATTCCATGCTACTCTTTGTTACACTATTTGGATTTATAAAAATATTCATAGTTCCCAATACTGTATGAGGTCGCTAACATCTCTACAATCAAAATAACCTATAACAGTCCACTGTCAAATATAAGCCTCTCTAAATGTCAACTTCTTCTAATAAATACCTATCTTTCTTCTTCCAGTACCTTTCCCAAGTCAGCTTAGGTCATCAATTGTTTTTTTTAAAGGGACATTTTCCTCTGTGGACGCTTTTGTGAATTACTGGGCAGTCTAATCGGTTACTGGAAAAGTAGGGGCATAAAAAAGAAAAATTACAAAACTGAATTATATATGGATTCATTAACCCTATTGTTCCGTAAATTACGAGTACTGGCGTAGGTTGTATAAAATATCTTTGTCTTTTCATACTTCGTACTTAATATACGTCCCAAAAATTTACTACCTCATTGCCTACAATAGATGAGAGGAGTTATTATTTGTGGCGTAGTTCATTAGACCTGGACAATAGGTAGCCTTTTAATACCTATCGTTTTTATTTGTCTACTCTGAAATATAAGGTCATTGACTCTGGTGCTGTTGTTTAGTAATATTAGATTGTCTTCTACACGAGATTTATTGCTTATATTTTTGCTTTTTCCAACCTACAGTTTAACAAAGCGACTGTTGTAATTACGGGATATAAAACGAAAATATTGAGGATTAGCCAAAACTCGTAGTTAGACTGGAAAAGCGGATCCCAGACTCCAAAGTGAAAGTTTCTGGTAGGACTGGTTTTAACGCTAGGATGAAGAAGACACAGAGCCAAAATTGTGTTTATGAAAGGTAAATTTAATAAGTAATGGTAGTTCCGTAGAAAAGTTTGAAATGAAAAGGAAAATGTATGAGATGTATTTCACACATGCGTCCATTTAGTTTTTATTAACTTGCATAACAGTTATTAGCTAAGCTTGTTCGTTCATTCGGTAGAATGTAATAAAATTACATGGCCTGAGCAGCAGAAAAGACTCCTACTTCGTTATATATTATTACTCAGGGTGGATGTAGCTTTTCAACGGAGAAAGAATTTTTGTAATCGGCATAGTAGTTTTGAAGTTTTTTCATTACAAATATACAAAAATACAAATCTTTCCTCTTTATAATAGTAGTGTAGATGATTCACTAACTTGCTTATTAATATGCCACTTGGGTCTTGAGGAATGGTTGCTAGCTTCCTGTATTGCTGGGTGCTGCAGACACCCAGCAATACAATAGCAGGTAACCCTGCTAATTGGCTGCTGCAGACAATTAGCAGGTAACCCTGCTAATTGTCTGATAAGGTTCTGATGCAAGCTTTTCTTTCAGGGTCTTCCAGGTCAGATAGCAGGTCAGTCGTATCATATCGTAATCAAAAGGAGGAGAAGTAGATAACTGACACCAGGCTCCAAACCTTAGATGCAACAACGCTAAATAAATATGTTTTGTAATTATGGTATTATATTTGCACGCAGTATATGTTGTGCAGTTATTTATATGTATATAGTTATACATATATGTAGTTATTGTATATCTGTATATAGTATTAGATATACATATATTATTACAGAATTTGTATATTACGTTTATTTTATGTAAGTATGTCGGTATGTAAGAGTATGTACGTATTTATTTATTGAAGTAATCACATTTTCATTTACTTCTGTTATTTTTATACGATTTATTAAGTAGTAATAATTTAGGTTTACGTGTTGGTAATGGTGATCCTCTTTTCCGAGACTTTGCCTTCAGCTTACCATCAGGCTAGGTGAAGTAAAATTGACGTGTCCTATAATAAAAAAATATGTGGGGCGGCCTATGTCATACGCACCGTCGTCGTTGATAGAAACAAATAATTTACTATACGTTATGAATTTATCTCTGCTATTTTGGTTCAAGGCTAAATTGATATTTTGTATCAATAAACTGAACTAAAACATAAGAAAAAATCAATATGTAATCATATTGCAGTTGTCTTTATTATATTGCCAGCGTTCAGGCCGCTTAGACATTTGTACTCCTCTACCTACAATAGATTATTAATTTCTTCAAAATGGTGCATGTCGTAGATTTGAGATCAGATACTTTTACAAAACCTACTAAGGCAATGAAACATGCAATGGTGAACTCTGAACTGGGTGACGATGTGTACGGCGAGGATCCCACGATGAATGCTTTGGAAAAAAAATTAGCTGCCCTGCTGGGCAAGGAAGCAGCCTTATTCGTGCCTTCGGGTATTATGGGAAATTTAATTGCAAGTGAGTTCGAATTTTCTCTTTATAATTATTATTTGTGTTTATTGTATATAGTAAAAACGTTTGAACGCCAGAGTATTTAACACGATACTTTTTACCCGACTATCAAGAAGGGTTATGTTTTTCGCGCGTATCTTGTATGTTTGTAAGTATGTTTGTAATATTCTTTAGTACCTCATATCTTCCGATCCACCGTACGGATTTCAATGATTCATGTCTCGAATGAAAAGTATTTATTGCCCAAGTGTTCTTGGGTACATAAAATATGAACAAAAGTTATATATTAGGATTTTAACGAAAAAATGATGTGATAAATATTTACTCAAATTTATCAAGTGAGGCATCAAAATGAAGGCAATTAGAAGACGATTACAAATAAATATATATAGGTATATATATCATAAGAAAAAGTATAAAATAAAATAAGTTATTAAAAAAGCTAAAGATATCGAATCAAGCTTTATAGCAGGCGGATCCCATTTGCAGATCTCAAACCAGATGAAAATTAATGTTTTGATCTTTTTAGCATCAGTCAGGTTTTTGTTTTTAATTTATTCATTTATTACATTTGATGCTGCGATGAAATAAACTAATTTTGTTAACTACTCTCTGTTATTTAGCAGGATCTATTTCGATCCAGTGCCACATTTCTACATGAGCAGTTTGCACTAAATGAGTGCAAGCTGCTGGAATAGTAAAGCACCGTTCACATTTCAGTCTAGTTCATTAACTGTACTCTACTTTAGACTATGGGATCTTAAGAGCGTTTTCACACTCATCCGATATCAGAGAAGGTCAAATGTATGAGATATGTATCTCTCTTTCACATTGTCCGGCCCGATATCGGTTATCGGAGCCAACATCACTGTTTTAGCCCGATATCGGAAAATTTTCGATCTAAAGGACATTTTTTGAGTTACATGTCTTTTCGCTTTCATTGATGACGCTGATCATGAATATAAGAAAAACAAATTCGATACCATGTCATGTCAATAAGGTCGAAAATGGCATGCCATTTTTTCTCTTTTTTTTACTTCTAGCATCCCTAACTAGTCTGTGCTTTCGAGCAAATAGCCGCATCGGGCCGATTTTATCGGATAAATGTTAAAACAGCACTAGGTGTCGGCTATCGGTGTCATTCATCATTATTATTTTTATTAACAGACAAATTAGAACGAATGATGATAAAAGATGTAAATGCCATCTATCAAATGATTGTATATAAGATTGCCAAAATTCATGGGCGCTTTTATTGATGTTGAGCAATATTTCATTGTTTTCCTCAAGATTTGACAGAAATCTGTTCGCGGTATGATACTTATCAATTACTGATTGATAATCTACCTTCTCAAATAAACAAGACACTGAGTAGTGATAAAAAGTTTTGTGTCTCACGATCCGATTCTGTTTGCTTGACAACTAGCTAATATGACGCCGGAATCAGAATATCGGAAAAGCGAGTACTGGGCATGCTTAATTTTTTTTTTTTTAATCGGTACTAACAGTTTAACAAATATGAGATTCTAAGTATTTTAACTTTATGGAACTAGTGGATCGTGTCTAGTGCAATAGCTGGCCACCGCCATCTAAAGAGACAATGGAGCTAGTGAAATGGGCACTTATGCACCGGATAAAGGTTTACACGCAACTTTTTTAAGATGAGCACAGAGGTCTATAATTATATTATACTAAACTAATATTCTAATGAACATTTCAGTTTTAAAAATAGTCAAGAGAATCTTAAAGTGAAAATAAACAGGAGTGTAATAAATTGTTGTAAGAAAGAAGTTTTCGTTGCAAAAAATAAGATCAAATCTACAGAATAGATTGCCTACTATTGATAGTATTGTATTCCCTAGTGGTAACCTAAATCATTAATCTTAGTAGTCAAATTAACAGCCGGATACTTTTAGTTTAGATTTTATCAACTTATCAACATAAGATTGAAAGATATCAGTTTCATTACAGTCAGATAAACTCAGATCCTTGTATATGATGGTTACTATCTAACAATATCCAGATCACGTATAATATTTTGTTTAAAAAAAACTTAAAATCATTCATAAATGATCATCCAATTAAATTATATCATCATTTACCCCATTAGAGGGTGTACGTGTTACTTTATGGGATCGCAAAAACAATGAATGATAGCAATAGTTGCTGTTGATTTGTTGGTATTTATTGAAGAATTCCATTTTCTATCTGCCAAACTCATTCGTTTATACACTTATGACTTCGTGAATATGACGGAGTTATACCTCAGCAGCCATAAAAATATAAACAACTGAATCCCATTCAACTTCAACTTTCAGACTTTTTTAGAAGTCTCTTTAAAAAGTATCGATTGCTCTTCTACAGGTAGAGCTAACGATACTACATACATAGACATACATACATAAACTCACGCCTTTATCCCCGAAGGGGTAGGCAGAGGTGCTAGCGCACCCACATTTCGCCAGATTATGTTTTTAGGTCCCAATGTAATAGGTGGCGAGCCTATTGCCAATAACCGGGCACTTATAAACCTGCGATAAATACACACATAACTTCGAAAAGCATCGAAAGGTCATTGGTGTGTGCCATGGTAAAACCTGGGATAGGACCCGAGACCTCGTCTCAGCAGTCCATTACCCATACCACTAAGCTACTATACTCTTTTTATGATGGGTAGGGACTAGAAAGCGTAAGTTGTTCAGTCCAAAGATGGACATAGGACGTGATTGAAGCTGTAAAGAGTTTGAAGGAATGATTGGTGAATAAACTCTTGATGTGAAAGAATTTTAATAAGTGAATGGATGTTTGCATCGTAGAAGTGTATTAGTTGCAATGATGTCGATAGCATACGAAATTACTTCCTTTATTTTTGTTTCAGTTATGGTGCATTGCACTAAACGTGGTACAGAAGTTTTCACCGGGGATAAGAGCCACATATATAAATACGAACAAGGTACGAAATAGCTTTTCATGATTCTTGGTTACAATATGTTTCAAAGTCGCGGACATCTTTTATGCAAGTGTCACCTAATATACTTTCTTACATGTATTGCAATGGATAGCGAGGACGCAAGAACAGAGAAGCTGAAACATTTTTAAAACTATGCTGATCGATTTAAGAAGATACTTATCTGAAGAAACTTAACTTATTTTGACTATTCTACTGCTGTTGTAGGTTCAATAGAAATGAGCTATTTACTTATAATTACATAAAAATCGCGATAAAAATGAGTAATCTAGTTTTTAAGTACTCTTAGTAATAACATCCTTGGCAACCAATCCATCTGACCACCAATGACGATATGAACTGATAATTTTTAATACTTTGCAATTATTATGCACATTTCGATTAATTTTATTTTTTAGGATAGTCTCTTTATATTCGAGACAACGAAGTGGCTTGTTTCTGAGAAAAAGAAGTCACTATAGTTATAATATAACATTGCAGTTCGTCTGTGACCTTGACATTGTTAATGTTTATGAACACAAGTTTCATCTTATTATATCGTACGATATTATCATAGTATTATATTAATCAGACATATATATAAATAATGGAGATTTTTGTTTTTATTTATATACTAAATTACTGCTAATTATAGCTATTTTGTTACTTAAAGGTAAAAGTTACCCTAATTAAGTGGAAAGGTTTACTAAAACTGATTAAACTTCTCAGATTTATCATTAATAGTCTTTTAATATTTAATCCAATAATGCATCCTATAACTTTATTAACAACTAGCTTTTGCCCGCGGCTCCGCCCGCGTGGAAGTCAGATATCGCGACCAAACATAGCCTACGTCCTTTCTTAATGTCTAATCTACGCCGATACGAAATTTTATCAAAATCGGTTCAGTGGTTTAGGCGTGAAAGCGTAACATACAAAAAGACAGATAGAGTTACTTTCGCATTTATAATATTAGTATGGAGTATGTTCATACAGGGTGGAAGATGTCGACCTTACCTGGATTGAAAGTATTCCAAATACTGGAGATAGCGAATTTCACTCAAAAGAAACGTTTCATTAAAAGAAACAAACCGCATTCAATTATTTTTGAAAACTCGCTTGTCACACCTGGTAATCGAACCGACTAAATTCCGAAAAAAATATACATTTTATCGCATCAATCGATAGTGTCAATTATAAGGATCAAATCTCTCTCACAAACATGGTGAATTAAACAAAAGGAAGTCACATAATAAAGCACTTTAATTCGAAGGTCCATCTGATATCATATTACCAAAAAAAATCTATATTTAATTACTTGTCCTGATGATGATTATTAGTTCCACAACAGAGATTACAACTCCATTCAACGAATGTGTATTGTATGGCAATAAGAATTTATAACAATTTGCCTACTTCACAGCATTGACAGTCACAAAATTTAAAAGACAAGTGTTTATATGCAGTCAATGATTTTCTTGACTACAAGTTTAAGGATGTATGTGTTATTTCGATCAAGATAGGAAAAATATTAAATCAAGGTGGGGTTTGAACCTTTGTCTTAAAGTAGCAATGTTTTGGCCACTAAGCTGCCAGACCCAAATACTAATAAAATTGATGTGACAAAAACATCTTATTTGTATTATTATTATTTGACATGATATTATTGTATTATTTTTATTCTTTCTATATTTTGCACTCTGACAATTTATTCTTTTATTTATTTATGCTGTAATTTAATTAACTCTTATAATAAATAATTTATTGACTTATAATCACCTGTATGCACATACCATATTCTAAGACATACATTATTATTTTAGTCTATTCTGTTGTTAGGTGGGGCTGCACATCTTGCTGGAGTTCTCCTTTCTACTTTGGAAAACAAGCCCGATGGTACTTTTGACTTGAAAGAGCTCGAAAGGCGGCTCAGATCCACGGATATCCATGAACCTCTTCATGGACTGGTGACTGTGGAGAATACGCACAATGTTTGTGGTGGAAAGGTTGGTAGACTTAGATAATTTTTTATCTAGTCTTATGAAAAGTTCAAGGAACCACCTTTTAAAATAGAATATTTAGGTCGTCAAATTGACTGCCGTGTGGCATTAACTGTATTAATAAAATCAATTGTAGCCTATGATCACCTCAAGATCTATTTGAATAAAGACTAGCAAGAATAGTTAAATATTTTTCGTGTCTCAAGTTACCTTAGTACATAACATAGAAACCGCTATTCCTAAAGGTTGCGGTTACGATGTCACCAAGAAGAAAAGAAGTTTTGTAAGCCTGACTTTTCATTTTTTTAGGTTCTGCCGCTTAAATTCCTGGATGACCTATCAGCTTTTTGCAAGAAACATTCGCTTCTCCTGCATATGGATGGTGCCCGACTTTTTAATGCTGCAACGGCTTGTGAAGAGACTCCTGCGAGGATTGTGCGGGATTGCGACAGTGTATCTGTGTGCTTTAGTAAAGGGTTGTCCGCTCCGGTCGGTTCAGCCCTATCTGGATCTCGCGAGTTTATTGCTCAGTTAGTATTCTACCTATGTTTTCACTCAGAATTTAAATATTGTGAGTGGTTATGTACCCTTTCTTTCTTGCACCATACCAATTTGTAGCGTTCAGTTATAATGTTAGAACAATGTTAACCTCGCAGTCACCCTTATGTTAGTCTCATGTTAATAGAAGTATGTTGTATTTCGGGTTTTGAGATTGTCAGACGTTCTTTTTCTATTACTTCTGAGCCATCTGTAATGTTGCAACCGTCTTGAGGCTTGAGGCCCTAATGATTCTAATTATCCCTAAATTAATCATTTACCAGTGTGTGGTGTCACAATACTACGAAAACCGCACTAAAGCGTGCCATTATGATATCATGAATAAAATTATTAAGAATATGCAACTCCACAGACGTTTCTTTCTTTCAGAGCTCGTCGCATGCGTGTAATGTTGGGAGGTGCCATGCGTCAATCAGGAGTGCTAGCAGCTGCCGCTATCGTGGCCTTAGATGAAGTTGTGCCTTTACTAAGCTTAGACCATAAACGTACTAAAATTCTTGCTGAAGGTAAATTGCGGTACAAATATACTACTTTTGAAATGATTACACAAAAAAGTAATCAATATCACCACGACTAGGATACCACATTTCAGTTGTAGTGACAATTGATTGGTTTTGTTCAATGGGGTATTTGACAACATTAAAAAAATACTACAAATAATGGTCATCCTATTAGATAATAGCGTAAAAAGATAAATTAAACTAAAATAAGCATATTTTTTGAGAATTTCGCCTAAAAATATCTAATATTTTTTCGAATTTTTATCTGTGACGAAAACGCTTTGTGATCGATCACAGCACTACTGACGTCACACGCAAGTAAACACGGCTTTGTGAGAGAACAGAACACAACAGAAACTAACAGTTTTTGTGGATTATTTATAGACGTATTTGTACATTGTGCAACTACATACCATTTATACACCATTTTTTTCACAAAGTTTGAAGAAAAACTTTATTATTTACTTTGACTTCACTGCTTTAAGGTTATACAAAATGTGTGACGTCACGTAATCGGCTCCATACAAGGTGACAGCGTTTTTCGCGCGTTTTTGAAAATTTAAACTTTAACATCGATTTTTTGTTAAAATCCGTTGATTTTTTTTTGAAATATCGATGTAGTGTGCATATTATATGCTAAGGAATAATTTAAAATGGTTTTCCAAAATTTGTCAAATACCCTATTGGTATCTCGTTTAGTTTCACTCAACGATTTTAATAACCTAATTAATTGCAATTAAACATTTTTTACAGATGTTTTAAGTAAACCACTTTTTGGTCTTCCGTTTATTCCGTTACATACTGTATTATATTTATTTCCTTATCTTACATTTGTTATTATGGTCTCCAGCGATCCACGGATTATCCCTGAATACGTTCACAGTAGATGTGGCAAACGTCCATAGTAACATGATCCTTCTTAAGATATCTGAGGACAGCGACATAACCGCTGATCAGCTGCTCGAGCGGCTAGTGCAAGTTACCCAAGCAGAGATGCAGGTACGACCTCTGATATCATCAAAACTTTAGTTATAACGCAATACTGGTCCAATGACCAAGAATCCTCCTTTCTCCATCTGATAGTTCAGTTTCGATAACTTGTTATTGTATATTGGTACCTAGGTACTACAAGCATTTATAGGTTACGATAAATACGGTATTAAGAAGACTGTGTCACCCTGATGTGTTGTTTGCCAACTAAGTCAATTAAGATCAAGAATTTAGATCACGTTTATGATTAAGTATACGAAAGTATTCGTACCTTTTGTTTTATATTATGAAAGTAAAATATAATATATACTAACGAATCTGAAACACCACTTAGATGTATATGTATAGTTATAGAAAAATACATTGACTGTGACACCATTATTGTCATCAGGGCGATTGCAAGACTTCGAACGGTGAAGGAGTAACAGTAAAAGCGATAAACTTCAACAGTAAGACAGTTCGCCTCACGTTTCATCGAGAAATCAACGATGAAGACTTGGAACTCGCTATCAAGAAAATCACTTTTGTGTTAAAGGAGCTGGCTAAAAGTGTGTAGGTGTCCTTTAAATGTACATATGTCTACAAACAATTGCTGTTCAAAAATAAACCAATCCTTATTAATACTAAGATTTTATTTCTAAATACAACTTATGTCTTACCGCCAATATTTTTCCGCCCGCGTGGCGTAATCCGTTCCCGCTGCACCTTCTACTATATTAAACATGTATTATACATATAAAACTTCCTCTTGAATCACTCTATCTATTAAAAAAACCACATCAAAATCCGTTGCGTAGTTTTAAAGATTTAAGCATACAAAGGGATATAGAGACCGAGAATACGACTTTGCTATATACTATGTAGTGAAGGGAACTGTTATAATCTCTCTTGTTTCTGCCACTGAGCATATTGTACTATCATTATTTATATATATATTATAATTATATACACCTATATCAAATTATAAGTCCAAACTAATTTAACTTGAGTTTTATTTTAGAAAACGAATGTTACTAATTGACTTATATCAAAAGGTTCTATTCTATATCCTAAGCCCAGTCGATAATAATATTATAGCACTATAAATAGCCTATTCAGTGTCAACAGTAAACACCTCTTCATTGTGCAAATAGCGATTTGCATATAAATCAATCACATATTGAGCATAATTTATCACGTAGGAATACCACATAGTGTGATTTAGATAATTTCAACTGCAACATAATCGTCGACATACCCTCGACGAGTACGCGGGGCTCCTACTTCTGGGTGGTTTATAAAAAAATTACAATAATAAAAAAAAATATTCTGAGAATCTGGTATAACTATATTTGGATTATGACAATATGGAAAAAAAAAAATACTATTTGAAAATTTGGTTTTAGTGCACCTGGAAATTGATTCATCTGGGAAATGAAAAACGGAATTATAGAAAGTTGTCATTCATTACATCTGTCTTTTAAAAGTTCTACCAACCGTTTTCGGGGTTTTAAGATTCGGGTAACAGAAATTCGATATTTCAATAGGTTACCGTTTTCATCGGTAATGAATGACAACTTTCTATAATTCCGTTTTTCATTTCCCAGATAAATCAATTTCCAGGTGCACTAAAACCAAATTTTCAAATAGTATTTTTTTGTTTCCCATAATGTCATAATCCAAATATAGTTATATCAGATTCTCAGAATATTTTTTTTTGTTTACCATCGTATCATTTTCCAAATAAACTATTGCCAAATTTTCATAATCTTTTTATTTGGTTCCCACACAAATCGTGTTCCAGCTATACTATATACAGGTATAGTAAAAATCAGTAAATTTATAGGATTCATTTAGGGTGTGTAACGGTTGATATAATAATAAAAAATCTAACGTTCACTTAAGACATAAATAATTTCACTTAATATAATTTTGTTTAAATGATTGTTTTCCATGTCATGCATGAACAGTTTTGTATGCAGGTATAATCAATGAATCAGGAAAGCGAGCTCGTGAACACTGCGTACCACGCCCGACCCGACTCGCCGTGGTACTTGTCTGAGTGTTATTTAAGAACCGGAGGCGCGGAGGGAGGGCAGTCCTCGCCCGCAGTAGCGAACTTTGTTACGCAAGGGCGGAAGGACTGCACTTCCCGCAGCGCCGGAGAAGAGCAACACTAATGCTTGCCTGCTTGCCTGCATGCTTGCCTGCTTGCCTGCTTGCCTGCATGCATGCATGCCTGCATGCCTGCATGCTTGCCAGTTGGATTGCCAGCTTGCCTGCATGCATGCTTGTTTGCTTACATGCATACATATTTTTTTTAAGGCAACGTGTGTTTTGTTCAGTTTGTCTCCAGTTGTAGTTAGTAGACGCCATATGAGGTTTAGTTTTAGGTTTAAAAATCTGGATATTGTTTGTCTGGATATCAATTAACTGGATATCAATTAATTGCATTTCAAAAATTTGTGTTTTAAAAATTGGGCTTTCATGCATATGGATTACGGTCATCTGGATTTTGTGCATTTAGATTTCGTGTGTCTGGAAATCGTTCGTCTGGATTATAAAACGTCGTACAAATGAATAAATGAAAAAATAAAACTTCGGAACTTGAAAAACCGGGATTATGAAAAATTGGCCAAACGTTTTCTGGATTATGATATTCGGAATATTAAAATTCGGGATTAAGATAGGTAACCCGTTTTCATCACTTAGTTAAAACTGCATTTGTTAAAACTAGAAATATCTACTACACTAGCTAGTTCTTAGTATTGTATGCAGTGTAGTAGTGTAGTCACTACTACACTGCATACAATACTAAGAATTTTCATGATTTATAGTTAATGTTGATTTACATAAGTTCGGTTCTGATTAATTATGTCCGAAATTGGCAGTCGCATTGGGAATTTTTATTCTTTATACTTGTTATTCTTTTGCCATAAATCTGAATTGAACGAACACTTGAGGCAGCATTATGTAAAAAACAACAACTTGGAAACCAGAAAAAACTCATTTCCAAGTTTCTAAAAATAAAATATGAATCAGTCCATATATTACCCTAAGCCGTCGTCAAAAAAGAATCCGAAGTTACAAATAAATAAAGGAGCTACCATATTTTACACTAAGTCTACGTCGAAATCTGAAGGCTTCGAAATTTACGTTGGTTTGACAAATTGTCTGATTGCGGAGCAAGCCGTATTTCAAAGTTTCAGTTTACTTTGGCATACATATGTTATGTCATTATGCGTGCTTACAATATTCATGTAACGAATTTTAATGTTGATTTTCGAGAGAATAGGCTTGGAATAATTAGAATTGATAACATACAGATCGTGTTAATTAAATCAGCCTGAAATGTAAGATATTCAAGTACTAACATTGCGGATCTATGTCGCGTGTCTAAAATTAACGTAACTTCAAGTGATATCAGACTAACTTAAACACAAGCAGTAGAGAACGTTTGTAAGCTAATATTATTTTTACAAAATTGCCAATTTTGAGTTTTAACACAAACAAAAATAGGATGTTCGTACTTCTGCACTAAGTAAAAAATTAACGCTAAATTAAAATAATTTCTATTCATTTTCATGAAAACAAAAGCCAATAGTCACATAGCTATCAAACAAGAGACCATTATTTTGATATTTTTGAAATTTATGATGAAATCGTTTTAACAAACCAATACTACAATAAACAATAGTCGTACTAATGTAAATATTGTCACAAAAAGGTTTCAATTTAAAATTAATGCCAAGCTTCAGCGGATGTTTAATTTAACCGGCAACCTTTGGCCCTAATTCTGCTATTATTTTTATTTAAGACTACTCTTATACTGTTAAACTCTTTCTGTTTTCATTTTGAACTTTAAAACTCAGCTATAAAGTCTAAAATTAAATGACATTTTATGCAATGCCAGCGGTATGACAGTGGTTTTGTTATGTCATTAAATTAGCAGAGTTAGGGTCCTGATCGTTGTAATATATAGACACAATTTGGTTGATATTTTTTTACATGACTATAACATGTGGGACAGGCATACATGGTCAACTTATCAATAACATCGCAGATGGTAGGGTTATATTAATAATAATTCTAAATAAAATTCCTTTCATGTTCATTATTCTTATCTCTCCCTATCCCTGAGGGAAAACGACGTGAGCGTATACGTGTAAATGATTTGAATTTTTCAGGGCCATTATCCCATTTTGTGGGTCAAAGTATAATTAGTACGATCTAAGATTGTAACCATTTCAGTGAATTACTGTTAATTTGCCAATGAAAATGTTTACTATGCTTGTATGGATCGTATTTGTCGTAATACGAAAGTGTTTCTTCTGAAAAGAAACGTAAATTACTTAAGTGGAGTTTTAAAAACTTAACAATATACAAATATTTAAACTATTTTCCACTAACAGCACAATCTTATTATAGTATAAATAGCACTTGATAAGTACGTAGTTGAAGTCTGCAAACGCTTTAAAATCCAATCCCTCTAAATCTCATTTCGCTGACGAACAGTGTTTCGACAACTGTTCAAATATCTTTTATGTAAATTTTTGCATAAACACACCGTTCAACTAACGACTAGTCCATTAACATAGTACTGGAAACAAAACGCTGACGTGATAATGGTAAGGTTCAACAAAAATGACATGGAGTGGAGTTCAAAATATGAAATTTAGTTTCATAATATTTAAGAAGGAACATTGCACAGCAGTGTTGTTACACAAGAAAATCTTTATACTTAGAGCGTTTTCACATTCGTCCGATATCGGTCGCCGATAGCCGACATCCGATATCCGACACCTTGTGCTGTTTTCACATTCATCCGATAATATCGGCCCGATTCGGCTATTTGCTCGAAAGCACAGACTAGTTAGGGATGCTACGGATGAAAAAAAATGAAATTAAGGTGCAAGCAATTTTCGTCCTTATTGACAAGACATGGTATGAGCTTTTTTTTTGCTTATAATCGTGATAGGTCGAAAATTGCTTGCAACATTATTCTCTTTAGAATCCGATATCGGGCCAAAATAGTGGTGTTGGCTCCGATAACCGATATCGGGCAGGACAATGTGAAAGAGAAATACATATCTCATACACATGACTTCCTCCGATATCAGATGTCGGATATCGGATATCGGATGAGTGTGAAAACGCTCTTAGACGTATTCCGATAATACAAGCAACTCTTCAGTTTCTTGTTCAGTTAGTGATTTGTTATCATTTGATAGATAGAACAATTCTTTATTGTATGTACACCAATATATTTACAGCAGGACAGTAGGTAGCATGTATACAGTTCAACTTACAAAGACCATATACAACATTTACAAGAACAAAATATATGGTGTTATTATCGGATAAACTAGATACAAGGTGAGTTAAAAACATAGAGAGAGAGAGAGAGGTACAATTAAAAATAAAAGCAATATACGGTTTTACATAAAGTACTATAAATATGTACTATAACACATAATTAGATATATAAAGTAGATAGTACATACTAATATGAAGTAATATAAACGGAAAACAGTGATTGAATATGTATACTATTGCTGTTCTATTTCTTTTGATTATATGTGTAAGCAAAGAGTATTCAAATTAGTACACTGAGAGAAAAAAAGGCCAACAAAGCGACAATAAAAACTTTGTTAAGATTTTATTGTGATAGCATTAAAGTACTTTGCTACTTCAACGAGCTGTGCATAGCGGAACCAACAATCTTTTTGTTGTTGATTTTTTATTGTGCGTCGAGCTATAGACACCTGAATGCTATGACAAAGTTCAAAATGCTTTGATAAGTTGGCAATGTCATTTTGTTAGCTTACCAACATATGAGTTGATATAATAGCAAAGTTAAAGGTTGTTGGAATGTAAAAATTTTACTTTGTTGAGAGATCCAAACAACATTGTCATGTTAACTACTTCATATTTTGCTAAAGTCATACATTGTATTCCCATCAAATTCAACATAAGCGTTCCAACAACTCTTATTTTGATAAATACAACTTTGTTGTAGAATCTCGGCATACTTAGTTGGGTCAAAAAAGTGCGGGAGAAGGGCGGGTAGCAGGGGACGGGGAACTATTGCGTGGTAACTGGTGTCCTCCACGTGGCTCGTTCATTTGTGTGTCGGCGACTGGACGACGCGCTAGTTCAAATAGGTATTATTTTGTTCGTCGTATTTTGTGTGCGTGACAGTATTTGTAATTTTAAACATACCAATATCGTGGATCGTTTTTGTTATGTAAGTGACGTCCAATTATTTATTAATCTCTGTGTGCAAAATAATTGTGCATGTTAACGGACAGTGCGTGTAAAGTTCAGCATGGAGGAAAATATTACCAGTTTAAAAGATTGTCATTCCTGTAAATAAGCCGTTGACATCATATATATGTATAGATAGTGCTTAATTTGATATGAATGTAAAATAAAGTACTTATCAAAAATTGTTATACCTAATCATTGATTTTGTTGTTGAAAATATAAACTCATTAAATTACATTGCATTTTATTCATTTCACCATAACCTTCTAGGTAAGAACGTCACCTGCAGGTTTTTTACGTTTACTTAATTAAAGTGTTTGTCTCATTTCATATATATTTTGTTCAACATAAGCTGTAGAAGAGTTGATATTTACTCGCAAGGTTTAAATATCAACTCTTCTAACTCTTCTACAGCTTATGTTGAACAAAATATATATGAAATGAGACAAACACTATATATAGAACAACAAAGAAACTTTGTTAGAGTAGCAAAGGCTACTTTGTTGTAGGATCAAAGTGAAGTTATAGGCCCTAAGCAACGTTGCTAGCGTAGCTAAACGAGCGTAAGTACAGAGACAATGTGCATTGATTTTATAGCAAAGGACTTTGTCACGCTAACAAAGGTACTTTGTTATAGAAACAAAATGAGCATTGTAGATGCATCAATTTGTACATTGTTAGACCTACAGATATTGTTCAGTCAACAAAGTTTGCAGTTTTGAAACACTTTGTTGACTTAACAATGTATTATTTAACAATAAAAACTTTGTTAATTCAACTATTTACTATGAACGGCTCCCCAGCGTTAAAGTTTTTTTGTTGGCGCAACAATATTTTTTTCTCAGTGTACCTAAATTAAACAGAGGGCGAGTATTTTAGTAAGAAATTGTTTAGTTTTTGATTGTTTCCTTCTATGAAAAACCTTTGATCTTTTAACGATAAATTTAAAAACGATATATCTCGGTACGCTCAAAAATTCAGTTACTGAGAAAGAATATTGCCAAAGGGATGTGTACATACATTTACAAATTTCTGCGAAATACGAAATCTTACAATGGGCTTTATCCGGTTTTTTGCTGCCATCTGCCAAAAATGTTTATTATCACATTTATGAAAGATGAGAAAATATTCTGACACAAAAGTCTCCGGTCCAAAGGCTTCAGACCCCAATTTCGCTTAATACCTATCGTGAGTATCATTCAAATCTTCATTTATTCGTAGATACCTAATGCTTTTATTCATAAAATCAAGAGTAGGTACATAGCGTGCTTTGTCAAGCGTTTTCTTATTAAATATGTTATTATTGGGGTTTTATGTTCGGACTGTTATTTAAGTTTTAGGAATATTTTCTTCTTAAAAAAAACCGCTTATTGCAACTAACAATTTGTTTACATAAATATGTCGTGTCAATGTATGTTCCTACAAAAAAGAAATGTTATTCTATATTTGCATCCTAGAAAAATTTTAGAAACTATTTATGACAAGTTCTGTATAGTCTGCTTGGGTCTAGATAGTGCTGCGTAATGTCACTAGATTTTAGGACCCAGAGTATCTGGGGGCATGGCAGTGCCCCCGCCAAGTTGAGCAAAGAGAAGCGGCATGGCCGTACCATTCTTTTCGCGAATCAATTCAGGCCATTTTCAACCCTATAACTTCATTGTGGATATAACTAGAACTAAAAAAAGCGTAAATTTTCAGCAACCAGTACTAAGAATTATATAGAGTCGAAGTTTTAATTTTGTGAATTAAAGGCTTCTAGCAGACACAGAAGCTTTAAATTTAGAAAATAATTAGTGTTTAGTGTACTAATCAAGGAAAAACTAAAATATTTTCCAATTTTGGTCCATTTTTCTACATAAATTAACTGCATAAATAACTTTGTAGTCCCATATAAATATATATGATTACAAAGTTACATTTGCAGTTAACTAATCAGTGTACCTGTGTATATGTATAATAGAATCGAAGAATAGGTGTATCAAAGTTAACTTGTAAAATGGTCAACGCGTGCGTGTTCATATATGTGCGTAAGGTTGTAAATAACCGATTTGGTCACTATAAGATGTTATTACCTTAGGTAATTAGGTAACAACTTGCGACAGAACTTTTCTTAAGTAGGGATTGAATAAATTAATAACCGACTTAGTATTACATGGATCTCACAACTTTTTACGGTAGAACAACTAACACAAGACTTTGTATTTTTGACAAGTATTGTTATTTTTATGGAATTTATTTTATTATGACAAAGAGGCTGTTATGCAACCAGAAAGTCATTGGTCAGAAAATTAGATCCCTTACCGCTTAATTCAAATCTCACCTTGAAGTAAACATTAAAAAAAAAGACGGGTTGCACTCTGGGAGTGCTAGCAGAAGTGAAAACTTTTTCTTTCTTTCTTTCTTCGTTATATACAGAGAAAAAGATAAAAGAACATACCATACCATACCATATCTATAATATAGCAATCATAGAACCTGTCACTAATTTTCTGTCAGAAATAATTAATAAATTACATAAAGAAAAAAATAATCACAAAAAGTGTCAAAAGCCCAGATTCGAACCCGGTACTATCTGAAACAATAAGAACTTACAGACGAAGCGCTTACCGTTAAGCTACGAAGCTTCTTAGCGTTCCTAGCAAAATAAACACTCTGTAGCTAGGAATGTTGTATGACGTCATGTCGTCCTACAAAGTCGTCGTTTACGGGTCAAAGGTCACGTGATCCTGACGCGAGTTTAACACTTTTTAGCTATCCAACGCCGCTAAAGAAGGTTTCACTTTAAAAAAAATATCCTTGTCTTACAAGAAGGTGGAAAAACTACTACAATATTATGGAGGTACATTAGGTACCGCCTCACAGCCAAACAGGAGTAGGAATGTAATAAGCCCGTGGGGAGCAAAGAAAACGTCCCTGGCATACCATCTTATATATGCGCTGGTAATTTTTTATAGGGCCCTGTCCAGTTGTCTTACTGTTAGAAATTCCTTTTGCATTTATCCCTTGTTTTTGTATTATTCGTTTAGTAGTTTTGTTCACTATTGTGGTGTTTACTATGAAATGTTATAGTAAATGGCGTAGGTGCGTAGCTGGCACAGAGGATTGCAAAATTTCATACAAACCTCAATCATCTGCTATTAAAGTTGAAAATAAAAATTCAAATAAAAAGCACACGTTACATCGACATCACTCACAGTCGACATCGATGAGGAGGAATTTTATGATGCCTCAACTAACTCAATCTTTTAATTTCTGTAAATATTTCAGTTTACTTAGTTAGTTTTATTTTAATATTGAATTAATCTCTGAATAAATCAATAACTGTCTGCAGGAAAGTTATTCATTTATTCAGCAGTAAAAGTGTCAGGACAGTGCAAAACCACATGTGTAGTATAGCGTACATGGCTTTATATCAAACTTATTGAGTTCAATATAATGCCGTGTTGGTTCCCGGTGGAGTAGAATAGAGTCACCCCATCTTATTGATGCTCAAGTGCCCACCGGACGGCAATAGGCTCACCCCCTATTACGTGGGACCGAATCTCATAGTAGGCGATATGTGGGTGTTAATAAATAATCCAGTCAAAATAATCGTAATAACATTGTAAGTTTGCATAGATTCGCATAAAGCTGGAAATTGATGGCGGGCTTAAATACCATAATGAAAGAAATATCAAAAAAACTTGTAGACCAATATTGTAGGTAATTACATAGTCTTCAACTTTGTCCAGCCTACTTTTTGCGCTAAGACTTGCTGTTTACGAGAAAGAATCCAATATTTTTGACCTTGAATAAATAAAAATGCAGAAGTCTAATTAGCTAAATTTAGCTCTATGCGAATTCATGCTAGCTCAAATGTTCAATTTGTCTGCATTAAAAATTCTGCATACCCCATCAGGGATTCACAGGCGAGAGTATATGTTTGTATGTAGAAATAAATAAGCTATATTACCATGAGAGTAGGCCCAGTAGGGATTGAGAATTGATCAGCCTAACACGCGGACAGTGCCTATGACAACAACTGGTTTTATTCGATTGAAACGGACTTTACTATAAAGCAGGCAATTTTAAATTTAAACGGATTAGAACGTACTCAACTAGGCAACCAGAATGATTTCATTTTAGAACTACATTTTCATTACTCGCTCTCTCTGGTAGAAAGTTAGTAATTCATTTTACAATCCCTTCCTGTTGAGCTAGAGTTTTGGAATTTTAAATGCAGGAAATAAAAAAGTATACTTCGTTGGGACATGATATTATAGTCACGACTCTTTCCTAATGGGATAGGTAGATACAATATCCCTCTACTAGCTATGTAGTCGACAAAAATTATTTTTTTATTAAAAATTACACCTATTTGAATACGACTCAAAACTCAAAAGTAATGGTGTATACTTTCAATATCGAATGTAATATGTAAATAAGAAATAACTGAGATAACCTTACCTTGTACCAACCATACAAATATGAACTTAACCATATAAACAAGAAAAGATACAGATCTGAAAATTAAACAGTAATTAGAGTACTTAGAAAGTTCTCTGGATTTTGCTTTTAATTGATTTTATGTTTAAATTAATATTTTAAGAGTTAAGAAATTTCAAATCTTATTGCATTTTATAGCAAAATAAGGAAATACCATACAGGTATTTAGTAATTTTTGGCTATATATAATGGATGATATTATTAAAAGTGTGCTCTAGAATTGCACATTTCACTTCAGGTTTAAAGCAGGTTCAGAAAGATGGAAGTAATACAACGTAGGTAAGTCATGCAAGTATCCGCAGCTAACGAGACCCACTTACCAAACGGGCGATATTACATCAACGTTTACATAGTGATACGACTATAAAAGAAAAGTCTAGTTCAATTTAATAAAGGCTCTTTGGGCAGGGTTAAGCTTTGAACATCTCTCTTGGTTTATAGATGTACCTATCTGTTAGTCAAGAATCAAAGAATCAATTTCGTTTATTCAGCTTAGGCACATAAAGAGTACATATGAGCGTCAAAAAATTTACACTCATGTCAAGAAATTACTAATATAATATTAAATAAAGTAAATAAATCATTTGTAAACGATTCCTTCGCTGGTTCGTTAATTGGTTCTACTGACAAGATACCAGCAAGAAACACAGTGAAAAATATTATCATTTCTTTTCTAAAACAATTTGGTATTTTATTTTCAAATAGTATTATATTGTGCGAGCAAGCAAAAAGATTAGGATGACCATGCATTTTTATCATTGAAGTATTCGTTTACTTTGTAATATCCTTTTTTCATTAAAGACTTTCTTTAGTGCCATGTCAACCAAATCTTGAGAAATGTTATTAAACATTTTAATACTGTTATCTACAAATGAAATACCAACCTTATGAAGTCTGAGTTTTGGCACAACAAGTTTATTTTTATTTCTCGTATTATAACTGTGTACGTCAGAGTTTTTTTTTTGAAGAGATCTAGGTTCTTGCGTAGGTACATATAAAACATTGTCGAATATGTATTGGCAAGCAACTGTTAAAATATTAATTTCGTGAAATAGTTCTCTCAGCGAGTCACGGGGTCTGAGGCTATAGATTGCTCGCATCGCTCGTTTCTGTAATATGAAAATAGTCTCAATATCAGCAGCTGAGCCCCACAGCATCAGACCATACGATATAAGGCTATGAAAGTAGCTAAAATAAACTAATCGTGCCGGTTCCTCATCAGTCAGTGACCTTATTTTTCTAACCGCATAGGCAGCTCAGCTAAGTCTTCCTGCCAAGGCTGTGATATGAGAGTAACATACGAGTAATTTATGTAAAATTTGCCGTGGCTTCCTTGTGAGTTCTAATTTTTAAAAAAAGCTGGTCAAATCCGAGTCGAATTCGCGGATGAAGGCTTTCACAGCCGTTGCGCCCTAGGATCTAGCCCCTTTTAAAATAAAATTAAAAATAAATATTTATTTTATTCTGATTTTAGTCTCGGTTTAGTTTTTTTTACACCTTAGGTGGCAGACAAGCACACGGTCCACCTGATGGTAAGTGGTTACCGTGGTCTATAGACGTGTGCAACACCAGGGGAGTCACTTTCGTGCTGCCGACTCTGTAAACGCTGAGAGTATATGTGCCGTCAGAGTAGAAAACAAAGTAGAAACAGCCTTTGGTTTTCCCTTTGACAACATAAAATCTCTCTGGCTACCATACTCACCGCCGGGAACACAACACGGAGTTATTATGGCCGCGGTATTCTGTAGGGCGGAGGTACTTCCCTAGTAGGACTGCTCAATTGGACGGAAATACCGTCGTGTCCTACCTCCTACTATCATAGTCCTATTATCATACCTTTACTAAACGGCTTTACTTTACAGCAACAGAAATACATAATCTTTGGAAATTTCTATTGTCTAGCCATTACGGTTCATGAGATACAGACGGACAGTGAAGTCCTAGTAATAGGGTTCCGATTTACCCTTTGAGAACGAAACCCTAAGAAAGTATTACGTAGTAGGTATATAAATAATCGCGTAGAGCAGAATCCAGGTTTCAAGGCTCGTTGGAAATAAAAAAGACGAAAGCGATATCCACCAGAGGCTCCCTCCCGAGGAGGGCCAGACCGAGAGGAATGGCCCTGGGTCAGCCGGGGTGCGAGGGATATGTCACAAGACAACCTAAGCTTCGGCCTAGCACATCGACCCACAGACGGCGTGCGGTTTAGTCGGTTCCAGTCCGACATAACCTCCCCTTCGACTCCGAAGGGGGGGGGGGGGTATCCGTGGGGACTTCACGCACGTAAAAAAAAAATTACCAGAAGCTGATTGGTTAGCCGTGTCACCGACAATAGGTCTGATGTTGTAAACATCGCGTGGATGGAGTTTGTTGACATGTCATTCTAAACTCAAAAATAAAAAAGACAAAAGCGAAGATCCACCATCTATTTAATCAGCCGTTCCGTTAGCCACCTAGCCTTTTAACTAGACGGTGCCTTTCAATTAACGGCCTGAATGATACTCAGAACGGTACGGTTTGCTGCAACATTTAATAAACTGGAACTTATAAAAGAAATAAGACAGAAAGTGATAAGTATATTAAGAAAAGCAGCTCAATCCGACTTGGATAGGTTATAGGTTAGAAGGCCAACGCATTAGCCTACGTGGTTATTATTTATAACACGTGGTTATTAGTTATTATATATTATATATATATATATATATATATATGCAGAAACAAGTGCTTTACCTAGCTTTTTGATCAAATTGGCTGTTTAAATTACAATTTAAATGACATGCTTATAAATTTGACCCTCTTTTCTGAGACATTGCGTTCAGTGTACCACCGAGCGAGGTGAAATCAAACTAGGGTGCCCTATATTATAGTATTAAAAAAGAAATGAAAACTAATAATAACTTGACAATGACAAATTCTATTAAATTTGTACGAATTGTATGTATACTACGAATAATGTATCCTATAGAAGTGTAACTCCCATAGAGTTATCGCTGAAATTTTGGAGTAACTTACGCATACTAAAAAAACAGCAATAAAACAAAACACTCACACATCCATTGTTGAACACTTGCACGCGATTGGTCGCGCCAAAGTCATGCTGTCTCGGCGCCCCAAACGTCATAGTGGCAAAGCGACGAACGTGATGAGCGTGGATGGTGTTATACAATAATAAGACAGCTTGTTTGTGTTTATTTTTATTGAATAAGTTCAATCAAAGTTCAATCAATAAAAAAAGTCGGGTTGCACTCCGGGAGTGCCGGCAGAAGTGAAAACTTGTTCTCTCTTTCTTTCTTCGTTATATACAGAGAAAAAGATAAAAAGAACATACCATACCATACAATACCTATAATATAGCGCCAATCATAGAACCTATCACTAATTTTCTGTCAGAACAAATTAATGAATTACAAAAGAAAAATAATCACAAAAAGTAATAGATTACAAAAAGAAAAAATAATCACAAAAAATGTCAGAAGCCCAGTTTCGAACCCGTTACTAACTGAAACCATAAGGACTTACAGTCGAAGCGCTTACCGCTAAGCTACGAAGCTTCTTGGCGTACCTAACAAAATAAACAATTTTTAGCTAATGTTGTATGACGTCAGTCGTCAGTTACGGTTCAAAGGTCAAGTAATCCTGACGCGAGTTTAACACTTTTTACCCATCCAACGCCGTTAAAAAAGATTTCACTTCAAAAAATAATAACTGGATTGTTATTATTTTTCTATTGATTGAACTATATACGCATACAAATCAAAATACGTTGTTATTTTTCACAATTATGTACCTCTGAAAATAATTAGTTTATTTAATTTATGGCGGTTGGAATTTAGTAAAGACTCGTTTTTAACAATATAATGCAAACGAAATATAAGAAACTATTCGATTCTAGCTTTTAACAACATAACGTCGTGATTGCTTTTTATAGGATGGCTTTCTTTAAGGGGTTATACACTTATTTACCATTATTTTAAAATTGTTAATTTCAATTGTCGACCAGATGATTCTACATTTGAATGTAATGGACTAACCATCTGAAAAATAGTAAAATACTTTTTAAAAATAAATAATTTAAGTAATGAACTAAATAAGAACAGTTTAACTTTTTCATTAAATTTAGAAATTGCAAATAGGTATATAAAATATCTCACAGTGCAAATAGGCATCGCAGTTTTTCTTAATCGCTTAACCTTTCCATTATTTGGTGTGTACATGTCATCAGTTAGAAAGTGTATGCTGCATATTTAACTGTACTGACTAGGCATCCAATCACGTTCATTTCTTTCCAAACGAAGCGCACTCACCCATTTTCGTGCTGGACTTCATTTGTTGAGAATCTGTGACATTTAAATTATAATTTAATTTTTATGCATAATATCGTCCTACTAATATAATATCATAGTAACAATATTTTTTATTACCTTTGCGCTTAACATACTATGAACTATGACCACTGCATAAAAAATAATTTTATTTAGGAATTGCGTTCGTGTTGCATACTACTTTTCAACTTCGCCAAGTACGTGTTTTTATAATGAATATTTACTCACCTATGGAAGGTGATTCCAGCGTTTTTCTTATCAGTATGGTTTCTGCACCACTTCACAACACACGAAGGCATATTTGAAATGTAATTAACGCGAAAACTCACAAAAAACTAACACAATTAAAATCACTGACAGATTGATTCCAGTGACACAACCGTATGATACCTACGCGTGACAGCGCGGACTGACAGCGCCGCGCGGTACACTTTTTGAGCCCCGCCTTCCGCGGTCCCCATTATGTGGTGCCATTTTTTGAGCCGAGTTACACTTCTATAGGATACATTATTCGTAGTATGTATATAACGAAATTTTAAAGCAATTAGTCGCGTCCAGACAAATGTATAGGAGAATTTCTAATATCCAAGACTAAATAGTTCTGTTCATATAGCTCAGTTGGCCAGAGCACTCCTCCTCTAAGGGACTAGTTGCGAGTTCGTCTTGTCCTGGATGTTCAGTTTTTCGATCTAAATTTATAGAATTGTATGTAATGTTCAATAATCGAGAAAATCATAATCACATCGCACATAACCGTTCGTTACCAACCAGGTTTCACAAATAAGGTCGTGAGTACCATCTGTTACGTCATCAAGTTGAATGGCTGCAATTTGTGTCGCTCTTGATACGAGATTAAACTGCTTTGTTAACGAACTCTACAAGACTTTGAAGGATGCAGGTTTCCAAACCGTAAAGAAATCATTACATTCAAAATTATGTTTACAATTTGAATTTAATTTTTAAGCATTTTCCATGCTAATTATTCAAATCGATTTAAATAGAAAAAAATGAATCAGACTAGGCAGGGTTTGAACCCGCGATCTTTACCTTACAGGGGCAATGCTTTGACCACTAAGCTATTAGACCTCGCCATAACCAATTCACTGTCGCCTCAAAGACAATTTACAGCTCTATGCAAATGATTGTAGACTACCACTACTATTTTGTTTTAACTTTGTATGTACTGTCAACTGTCTTCAGATGCTACTTGACTACTTCATCAATTGTCAAAAACTGATTAGTGTCAATATTAAACTCTAACAATAGCTCTTATAGCGGCTCGACTCACGTAGAATTCTGTTCTCGATCCCGCTGCTGTCTTCTCTTGTTGACTGCTGCTGGCCCCAAATAATGTACTGTATTGACCGGTATTATTGACATTTATGATTACTTTTAGACTCGTGTTTCATGATTGTCTGACGTTTCGACCAGGTTACACCGGCCGTGGTCACAGGCTGACTGGCTCAGCGGTGCACGCCCGCCGTCTTCGAGTCCGTGAGGTAGTAGGTTCTTTATCTACCCGCACATTTTCAATATTTTCTTTTCGCCTTGTGCTGTCACTTACCATACTTACAGTGTCCCTATTCTGTGAGCAAACTGTCCGGTGTCTATCCAGCAATCAAATGTATGTAAGTACCTCTACTGAGATCGTGATAATGCCCGTTTTCTTTATTATATACCAGCTTTTGCACGCGGCTGCGCCCGCGTGGCTGTAACCGCTCGACCGATTTTGTGCAAAGTTCACATAAATCATCTACTAAATAGTCCAAACAAAGCTTAAACATTTGGTTTGGATAGGTGAGCCCGTTCTTAAGTTATAAAATTACAACGAAAAGTGGCATTGATTTTTATATATTACTAGCTGTCGCCCGCGGCTCCGCCCGCGTGGATGTCGGTTATCGCGAATCGGGGTATGAAAAATAGATGTTGGCCGATTCTCAGACCTACCCGATATGCCCACAAAATTTCATCAAAATCGGTCGAGCCGTTTCGGAGGAGTATGGCAACGAAAACTGTGACACGAGAATTTTATATATTAGATTATATATTATGATTACCACCTCGCTGCCTTCCATAGTATCGTAATGACCTTATAGCCTATGACACTTACAAATAATGTGCCTTCACCCTTTCAATCTTACAAAGTCACAAACTTTGCCTCGTTATAATATTAGTATAGATTTCATCATTAGTGCTTTATATTTGTGCCTTGAACATAATTTAGAAATCCAAGATAACTATCTATTCTTCATTGACCAAACTTGTGAGAGATATGTTTCCAGCAATCTAACCTCGGTGACGGGGAAAGAATAGAAATACCATCACCCCATCTTATCCGATGGGTATCGTAAGGGTTCTGACGGACAAAATTTACAGGAAGGAAGGAAAACTTAGAAGGAAGCAAAACTTGAAAATAAAGCTTGTTCCAACCCCTTAGGCCTATGTAGTATCAGTAAGAAACACCTCCCGACATTGTGAGAGGTCTATGTTCAGCTATGAACTGTGATAAGCTTAATGCTCAATTTATACCTGTTTTAGCTGGTACAGTCTGACTTAGCTGCGGCTTAAATCCGCGGGGGTTTAAACCAAAAAAAATATTTCATTTTTTTTCATTTCATTTCTTAGTCATCAAAAATATACATATTAACACAGTTTGTGATTGAGAATGTTACAGTAAGTTTAGACAAATTTGTGTTTGGTTTTAGCATCTACTTCTAAACTAGGCTTTGGACCTGTATTTTAGCTAACAGCGCCTCCACCCCACATTGGATACATGCAAACTCTTTTCAAAACACATAATATGCATGTACTATTTATCCAAGTACTCACCGTAGATATTCCTATTTCTGTACATACGTACCTAAGAGATATAAACCATTCCAATTTACTCTCAAAGTGCTCCAAGCATATTTTCGCACCCATCGTATTTTACATCAAGTCTTGCTTAAAATCTCCCTGTATAATATTGTCTTGCGCAAATTATAGCACCTGTCTGTTCTTACCAAAATTCTTCACGGGCTGTCTTGCTGCGTAATATGTCTCGAATGCAGACACTTATAATATACTAGTAACTAGCTAATGCACGCGGCTCTGCCCACAGAAATGTCTGTTTTCGAGACTTTTGGGCATTTCTCTGGTTTTACTGGTGGAAAGCTGCTAACAACTACGTAGCTACGTTCATCATCCGGACTGCATCTAATCTGTATCTGAACGTACAAATATGTACCTATATCTCTTTTTGTTTATGTCCTGATAGATACGTGGAGCTGTCTCCTCTGGTACCTATATAACAGAAGCACGCAAAATTCTAGAATGTCACTCAGATGAATTGCGATTTATTCGAGGAAAAATTGTATACACATTCTGCCAGACAACCTGTCAAATTTGCCAATGTGTATACAATCTTTTCCCACGAAAATCGAGGTTCAGTTGAATGGCATTCTAGAATACGGACCTAAATCTATTCTGGGGTTCTAAATCTCGATTTATCTGAGGGACAGATTCTATAGACAATCTATTTACACAATCTGTCCTCAGATAAATCGAGATTCAGGTCCGAGTGCCGTTCCAGAATACGAGCCTAAATCGTATTATTGTTCTTAGCTGTGAAATTTGTTTCATGTAACATGAAATGGTAATTACAATCGTAATTCGATGCTAGTCAATGTAATTTAGCGAACTAATATAGTAATATATTAGTTCACTCAATTAAATTGACTGGCATTGAATTGTAGGTGCCGTAAAACATTATTTCCAGGCTGCGTGACTCGCTTCTATAAATTTATAATTTATTATCTTTAAAGTGATACAAGAAAATCTTTTAGTCCAATTGGATTAGAAAGTTGTAGCAAATTATCTACATAAAATCAATTATTTATTGAGATGTTGCATGTGGACGTGAAATTAAACCAAATTTGTTATCGTTTAGCTTTTCATATATAGGGCTAGATTAGACCTCGAGAAAGGACATAGGCTATGTTTGGTCGCGATAACCGACATCCACGCGAGCAGAACCGCCGGCAAAACCTAGTTTCATATACATATTCATAAATTTAATATTAATAGCTCGGAGAGTACGATAGGCCATACGAACATCTATGCTAATCGTTACGGGTAGCCCTCAAAAGTTCGACTAATCTAACTACAGAACTTCGATATCGCCAATTGGTTATAGAGGTCAGATGGCAGTCACTTCACGGAAAATATCGAAATTCAACCGCATCACAGTTAGATTGGAAAGCCGCCCTTTTGTTTTTTACGTGCGGGAAATCCCCACGTATACCGCCCCCCCGGTAACCTATTGAAATATCGAATTTCTGTTACCCGAATCTTAAAACCCCGAAAACGGTTGGTAGAACTTTTAAAAGACAGATGTAATGAATGACAACTTTCTATAATTCCGTTTTTCATTTCCCAGATGAATCAATTTCCAGGTGCAATAAACCAAATTTTCAAATAGTATTTTTTTGTTTCCCATATTGTCATAATCCAAATATAGTTATACCAGATTCTCAGAATATTTTTTTTTGTTTCCCATCGTACCATTTTCCAAATAAACTATTACCAAATTTTCATAATCTTTTTATTTGGTTCCCATCCAAATCGTGTTCCAGCTAAACTATATACAGGTATAGTAAAAATCAGTAAATTTATACGATTCATTTAGGGTGTGTAACGGTTGATATAACAACAAAAAGTCTAACGTTCACTTAAGACATAATTTCACTTAATATTATATAATGAGATGTAGCTACCTCCTTTTTCTAAATAATTTTAATAAACAAACAGTTTTATGTTGCCAGATGACTAAAAAGGTATTCTCTCGTTTTCCTTAAATTACATTAATTTCCATAAAATAAATAAATAATTGTTTTCCATATCATGCATGAACAGTTTTGTATGCAGGTATAATCACTGAATCAGGAAAGCGAGCTCGTGAACACTGCGTACCACACCCGACCCGACTCGCCGTGGTACTTGTCTGCCCTACACTAGAGTGTTATTTAAGAACCGGAGGCGCGGAGGGAGGGCAGTCCTGCACTGGACTGCACTTCCCGCAGCGCCGGAGAAGAGCAACACTAATGCTTGCCTGCATGCTTGCCTGCTTGCCTGCATGCTTGCCTGCTTGCCTGCATGCTTGCCTACTTGCCTGCATGCTTGCCTGCTTGCCTGCATGCTTGCCTGCTTACCTACATGCTTGCCTGCTTGCCTGCATGCATGCATGCCTGCATGCTTGCCGGTTTGATTGCCAGCTTGCTTGCATGCATGCTTGTTTGCTTACATGCATACATATATTTTTTAAGGCAACGTGTGTTTTGTTCAGTAGGTCTCCAGTTGTAGTTAGTAGACGCCATATGAGGTTTAGTTTTAGGTTTAAAAATCTGGATATTGTTTGTCTGGATATCAATTAACTGGATATCAATTAATTGCATTTCAAATATTTGTGTTTTAAAAATTGGGCTTTCGTGCATATGGATTACGGTCATCTGGATTTTGTGCATTTAGATTTCGTGTGTCTGGAACTTGTTCGTCTGAATTATAAAAGGTCGTACAAATGAATAAATGGGCAAATGAAATTCGGAGTTGCGATTATATGGCAAATAAAACTTCGGAATTTGAAAAACCGGGATTATGAAAAATTGGCCAAACGTTTTCTGGATTATGATATTCGGAATATTAAAATTCGGGATTAAGATAGGTAACCCCCTCCCCCGTCCCCGGAGGGGAAGGTTATGTCGGACTCCAACCGACTAAGCCGATCGCCGTTTGTGGGTCGTTGTGCTGGGCCGAAGGTGAGGTTGTCAACGACATATCCCTCGCATCCCGGCTGACCCAGGGCCATCCCTCTCAGTCTGGCCCTTCGAAAGCTGACCCCAACTAAATTGCTAAAAGGCTGAGAGAATGATACTAGCCGAAACGCCCTGGTTTTACCCGTGGCATACTTCAACCCCGTATCATCCCTTTAAGCCATAAACGTCTACTCCCAATTTATTGATTTTCAAGGAAGGTATGCGAATCTGCTGCATTTTTGATATTTATGTCACAGATAACATAATACTTACTGCTCTGCTCCTTTAAGTAGTGGCTTAATGAAATGCCTGTTATATAGCCTATAACTTTCCTCGATAAACAGATTATTCAACACAAAAAATCCAATTCGAAATAGTAGGTAGTTCCGGAGATTAGCGCGTTTAACATAACTATAAATCTTCAACTTTAACAATAGTACAGATAATATCTTACTAACGCCATAAAATTTAGGATTTCAATGTTACTCGATATAGTGTAATAATAGTAGTTTATGATACTGTTGCATAATAAGGGTTCTTATAACACGAGTGTGTTTTAAAAAAACGAGCCGTAGGCGAGTTTTTTTATATTATCACACGAGTGTTATAAGACCAAGTTATGTACAGTGTCATACACTACTTTATCTACTCTCATACTATAATACATAAACTAATTTATTTTACAAACCAAACCAAACTTTGTTTAATTTAAATGTGTAGAACAAAAAAAAAATATTCGCGCCAAGGCACAAACTTCGATTGCGCATGCGTGTTTCTTTTTTTTTTCCGAAATGGCGGATTCTTTTTTTAAAGTAGAGGTTCAGTCCAGATGGGGATTGTATAGGTGTATCGTTATGATTAAAAAGTTATTTTATGATATAGGTGTCCATACAAGACCTGTATCGTAATAAAACTTTTTTTTTGGCCTGTGCGTAATGTTTGTCATAAGAGTTCTAATTTCAATTTTATAATCTTTGTATTATAGTATCAGAGTAGATAAAAGTATTAACGATTGTGCCACCTTGATAAGGTGGCACAATCGTTAATAGAATAGAATAATAAATGTATTTAAACGACATGTATTTTTGACGTTGATGGCAGTTTTTTCTAGTCTATTCTACTCTTTTATTCTACTATCGAATTACATCTTGTTCAGGGGGGCTGGCACATTATTTTTCTAATTATGATTTTGTGCCACTGATGCGCTTAAGTTTATCCTAGTAATATTATAAATGCAAAAGTTTGTGAATATGGATGGATGTATGTATGGATGTTTGTTAGCTATATTATTGTAAAGTTTCATTAAAATCCATTCAGTAGTTTTACGTGAGAATAACACATAAGTTATATATCATCACGGTACTACTCAAGGGAGCGGAGCAGTGATCATTAATGTCAACAAATCCGACATCCACGCGTTCGTAACCGCGGGCAACAGCTAGTACATACATATTATCACGCATGTAAATTGCCGAAGGGGTAGGCAGAGGTGTATTAAGACCCACATTTCGTTAACTATGATTTTCGGTCTCGCGTAATACGGGGTGAGCTTATTACCGCCGAGCAGGCTTTTAGTTATGGCTGTATATTTATTGTCGGATCTATCCGTAGGGATAGAGCTGTTCTATAGAATAGCCCTATCCTTTTGTAGCCTTCTTCGACACCCACAGGAAGAGTTGGGGTAGCCCTATTCTACTCCACCGGGAACCAATCCGCCTTATCTTTACAATGTTTGTCCCAGTTGTATTTAATCAGAAAAAGAACAAAAGAAATAATCAAAATAATAGAAATAATAAAGCAATGTATATGTATAATGACAGCCTCCGTGGTAGTGAACGCGGCCGCTACGCAGGAGGCGCGGGTTCGATCCCCACTCAGTGCTAATATTTGTATGCATGAATATGGGTATTTGCATTGGTCTGGGTGTTTATATGTATAATATGTATGCATTTACAAAAAAAAGTATCTAAGTATGTTTATCCGCATTCTAGATTTCTTAATACAAGCTAGTTAAGCTATGCTTACCATGGATCTAGATAGCGTTGTGTGAAATGTTGTGGAATATTAATTTATTTATTTATTCTTTCCTCTATGAAACCTACAGCATCCAGCATCCGTGATTTTTTTCATATAGGACACCTCGATTTGTCTTCACCGCGCCTGATGATAAGCTGAACGCAAAGTCTCAGGAAGGAAGGTCACCATTACAGACACCTACGATATTACAATGGTGGCACTCAGCTTGACGGGTTCATGATGATTTTTCACGCCCTGCTTAAAGGACCCGGGACTGTAGTAAGGAAGAAACACGTGACTTGGTAATTAATTCCGGATCTTAATGATATGGCAAAGGAAAGAGTCACTGAACTGCTTGATTGACCTGTTATTGATCTGTGCCCATAGCAAGAATAATATTCGAACTCGTAACGAAAACGTATTCAAAGAATGAGACATTGCGATTGGGCACCTGCCTACTGTGCTCCATTCTTTCGATACGTTTACGTTACGAATTCGAATGTTATTCGTGCTCTTGACACAGATCTATAATGGGCGATTTTATATGGGACAGCAACTTAATTATCTTTTTATTTATCTGTGTGGACTAATTTCATTTCAGATTAATATTTTAAAATTAGTCAAATTCCATATTGATTCCCGGTGCAGTAGAAGGCCACCCCATCTCTTCCTGTGGTTATTATAGAAGGTGACTTAGGGATAGAGCTTTTCTCTATCAGATAGTAAACATATAGACCACGACTAAATGCCCGCAAGACGGCAATAGGATGGCAGTACGAATTGGCAGTACCCCGAGTTCAAAAAAACATTTGTTTTTTTGTACTCGGGGTACTGTTCATTAACAGTACCCCGAGTACAATCTGATGTCATTACATCAGACTTATACGAATGTTATAAAAATGTTACAGAAGGTAACAAATTTAGTATAATATGAACAGGAAAATGTTGTGGTCCTTTCCTTTTAATTTATTACATAAACCTGATGGAATCACTTTCTAAGGAACGAATGATTGGGGTTGGCGTGAGATTAAAAGTAAGTCTGTCAGTTAGAGTGAGATTACATGGGGTGAAATTTTGAGCAAATTGTGACGGTGCCGAGGTGACAAACACAGTGTAATGCTTCAATTATGGTTGAGTGTATAATTTTGTTTCGAGTATCTCTTGCATTCTGGCAGGGAGAAGAACAAATCGAGAATGGTCAGAATAATGTTTATTGTAGGTATATTATATAAAACTAAAATAAAAAAGTTTTGCTTCTTTGCATGTATGGTATGTATTTATGTATAGAAATATGAATATAACTTACACTAGAATATTCAGCTTAATTTGAATCCGTACAACATAAAACTATGACGAAATATAGTTTATAATACCAATAGTTGTAAGCATAGTTTAAAGGATGAATGCCATCGTTAAATATGCCAATTGGGTCTTAATTTAACAGCCCGTGATTGTAGGAAGATGAAAACATGTGGGTTGGTAAAAACATTCATGTCTTTATAGTACAGCAAAGAAAATATTTGAGATATAAATTTGATCAAAATTCACAGCCTAGAAATGGCTTGTGTACATAAAAATTATTCGAACGGAGTTACGGCCGACGATCAATATATAAAAGAAGTTAGTGGATCACATCCTGATCTCAGGAGTATCGTAAAGGCTATGTTGTAATCACCTTGGCTCGTAAAATGCTTTGCCGGACCACCGCAAACAAATTAAACGGTTTTACTGCTAATAAATGAACGCTATACAGGCACATAATGTTCGAAAATAGAATTAGTGTTGCACTTAATTCCATTTTCAAATCGTGGCCATTGTTACATTGCTAATCTGAAAATACTTTTATTTCATTGCCAAAATATTTGCAGTGAAAAGAAACGCTCAGGAGAATTGGTGAGCGGCTTACTCAGTTCTCATCCGGTAGTCCTGCATTTTGGTCGCTCGCCAAGGTTGCTGAAGAAAATTTCTTGTTGACCACCACTGCAAATACCCGACGGTAGTCTGGCCTAAGGAGAAACCCGATCTTTTAGATAATCTCTTTACGTCATTCTAGATTATAAACAATGGAGATTCCGAGGTACCGGGGTTGTGGTGGCAAAATCAAACTATGATAGTTTTACCTACCAGTATTATAAGTTACGTATTGAGCGTTGTATTGCTTTAATCCCAGATCTGTCGCTTTGATTAGGTAGAATTTTATCCGATGTCATTGTGTTCTTGTAAAATCGACAGAACAACCAAAAAAATTGCATGGTTTATTATATTGGCAGACTTACGAAACGGACTAAATTGAAGATTTACGTACCTTATAAAGTTTCAAAACATTTTCTTCGAAAGTAAATTTAAATCGCAATAACGCGCTTCCAAATCATTCTGTTGTATTCAAGCCGCATTTTTGAAGTAGGATTGCAAATCAAATCGAGTTCAACCTATCCCTATAGCGACCTCATTTTTTATTCATTACATAAAATAAAATTATGCGCCACGTCATTTCATTAGAGGATTAACATAAAGGATAACAGCGTTTTTGCTGCTCGAGTTACGGTTTTGCTTCAATTTACTTCCTCCAAGTAAATACATGTGTTTTCGTATTGAATTTTGAGGGTCATATTATTATTTACTTCTTACCCGCAAATAAAACAGTCTGTCTCTTGAAGTATATATAATATAATATATCATACTTCAGAATCTGTTTGTATTCTATCACAATCAATTAGAGCATTGCAGTTCCCTGCTGTACATATACGTCTTATTACACCTTCCACATTTATCCCAATCCGGCTACTTCTTTTCCATGTCTTCAATCCACCTGGCTGAAGGATATTTTGCCGTCTGTATTTTTATTTCTCTAACACATATACCTTCTGTAAAAATCTCATGTTACGATGTTTGTGGTCGCACAAATTGCGCAATTAATTTTAATGAATAACAAATTTATTTATTTGACAGGTAAAGTATTTTTAAACGTATTACTATCCTCATTTTCTATTCGCGATTTTAGTATTTGCGTATTCCTCGTTCTTCATTCTACATATTATATTAACTGTATTTAATCTTACCTTATAACTCTGAATCAAGTAAATTCATCTATTATCTCGTACAAAGCTGTTTTGACACTTCAAAATTTATATACGAACTTACTAAGTAAGGGATTTTAGTCTGCCACATATTCGAATATATTAGCGCATTTCCCACACCAAAGCAATTTACTCCTTCCCTGTCTCGCGTTTATAAATTTTAATTGTCGTGCGTTTCCGAATCTAAATTATTAAGAAGTTAAAAAGTTACATAGTCATGAACTTGACGCGTTAGTGATAGCACATACTAATAAGACTGCAGTCTTATTGAGCGGATAAATATAAAGCTATTAATATTGTGATCATAGCCTAAGTGATACCTAAATAAAGTGGTTTAAAAAAATCTGATTTTCTATCCTTATATGTCATCTACTATGATCCCTGTTGTCATATTGACTGTAAATCCCCAAAGGGATAAGCAAAGGTATGTTAACACCCAAATTTGTGCAATCTGCCAGATTTGTTGACATTAATGTTAACTGCTCCAGCCCTTGGGTAGCAGCGTGATGATATAGCCTTCCTCGATAAACTGACTATTTAATTCAAAAATAATTTATCCTTGAGATTAGAGCGTACAACTCACAGAGGACAAAATATGATGTGCAACAAAACACACAAACAAACAAACTCTTCAACTTTATAATATAACTAGTAGTAATTTGAACAGTAGACCTCGCGAGAACCCCACTTTACCACATTTATTGGTACCCTGATCTGGTATAAAAAAAAAACGATTCTTTAATGTTTCAGCTAAAATTTATCAAGATCCGTTGACAAATAAAGCGACAGAAAACTCCCCTACTTTTCTCACCCATTTTGACTCCTATGAAAAAAAGCTCTCGGCAAAAGTTTTCCTTTAAATCACAGAACATGTGCCAAGTATGGTGAAAATCGGTTAAGATATGAGCCCTCTATACCAGAACAAATAAACCGATATAGATACGGACAAAAGCAAAATCGGCTACTTTGTCGAAACAAGCCACAACATTCGCTCGCTCCGTCAATCATTTTTTTTATTTATGGAGCTTAGTCACAATGCTGACTACGACGGTCAATCATTAATTGAATACATTCCATTGGTCACTTATGTCACTCAACACAATCTTGTGAATATGACTCATATAACTTTTCTAACTTAATTAACTGTGATCTACCCCCCTTGCCCACTTATTGCCTCAGGAGGAGGCGAATTGTTTCGCGGCCTGGACCCACGCCCTATTTCTGACAAGATCTTTTCTCATTCGTCTTATTTTATTTTAGCTTACGCTAGCTTTTATGGGGGAGACTTCCATCTATGTACCCAATCAAAGTCGAAAGGGGGCCCATTTTAATTATTATTTCCATAATATTGTCACTACTCAGGTAAAGAATAATAACCACATCTTTAATGGCTGTTCTTGAATAAGACAGACTCTCATAAATTATTCAAAATTAAAAAAAGAACACGAGAGCTTTCAGCGTCTTAGTCTAAGATCCCACTGCAGGATTGGTGCGCTCATCGACTATTTGTTTAAAACCAAATTTTTATGTTTATTTATAATTAAGAGAATATATATTTACTCGGGTGCCTATCAAAATTTGGCCGCCATTATTTTTAATTAAATTATTTTTAATTGATTTTTGGTAAAAAATTTCGTTTATTTATTTTTTAAATAAAATAACGTCTACATCACGGTAATTAATATGAAGATTCTAAAAAATCACGGTTGCCGTTGCGCACCTGGCCGCACCTCTTTGCAGCCAGGTGTAAACAGGTATGATTTCGATAAATTTATACGTTTATAACCTATATTTATTAATTATATGTCAAATTGAAGCTAATTTTTTTCTATTAATTATCATATATAGTTGCTTAATTAAATCTGGCCGCAAATAAGGGTTACTGGCTGTTAAAGATAATAAATATTTAACCTGTCAAGTCCGGCAAGGGGCAAGGGCGGGTAATGACATCGTAGGGCGGGTGATGACATCGTGACGCTGTCTTACTATCTTGTAGAAAAAAAGGAATTACTCTACAACGAAACCATATTTTATGATTCTATAAACGGCAATAGATTTATTGATTATTTTTTTATGATCAAGCCATAAAAGATGAATAATAATGGAAACAAATTATATACTCAAATAGTCCAAAATTTGGAAACCACGTTGTTAGCTAAATTTCAAGGAATGAATGAAAATTCAAATGAATATCAAAGAACAAGGACCTGTGCTATATAATAACGTAAACAGTTTGATAAAAGACCTCAAGATGTTTATGCAAGATGTTTATGTTATGTAATTCAGCCCAGAAAATAATGGCTGGCTGGTACTAGATGGTTTTTTAAAACCAACATGGTTCCTGGGAGACTCAACTCCAACGCAAGTTAATAGTGTGCTATGTGAATCCACGAACAAAGCTTCCGATAACGACGATTCTGATATTTGTAGCGATGAAAGTGATAGCTCCGATGATAGTACAACTGAAAGCTCCGATGATTCAGATTTTTAAATAAGAGTTACGGAAATATAAGAATTATAAGATTTTTTTTTTTTTTATTTGCTTAAATGTTTAATTAATATGTAACAGACAATTAAATACTTGAATAAAATCTAATAAAATTTTCAAATAATACTTTCGCAATAAAACTTTCTTTTACTTAAGTCACCTTGGTTTTATTTTTTTATTTTTTAAATCAATATTAAATATCGACGTTTTAATTAGCAAATTGTCTAACTCCATTTTAGAGAATCTTTTATTTGTACGAAAAAAACAATTACTTCAAAATTTATTATCATTTTAAAAAACCATTTAATATCATTAATATCTAATAAAGATATAATATTTAAGTTTGAATCATTCAAATAATTTGTAATTGGATTATTGCTTCATCAAAATGTTAAAAAAATCACCCTCTAAAAATATGGAGTTAGACAAATTGCTAAATAGACCGTCGATATATCAAATCAATATTAATTTTCTGTTGCAATTTTTAAATTTGTCATATTGAAAAAAAATACATACTTTTTGGAGTATTTATTATAAGTCGTCTCTATTACTCCCCGGTGGTTGAGAACACTAACGTTCGACGCATGCGCAATGGCTTAAAAGCGTCGCACAGCCGGCAATCGCTGTCCTCGTCTGACAAATGATGTTACACGCTAACTCTCTTTCACTCTACCTTAAATATTTAGTATCTTTAACAGCCATTAACCCTTATTTGCGGCCAGATTTAATTAAGCAACTATATATGATAATTAATAGAAAAAAATTAGCTTCAATTTGACATATAATTAATAAATATAGGTCACAAACGTATAAATTTATCGAAATCATACCTGTTTACACCTGGCTGCAAAGAGGTGCGGCCAGGTGCGCAACGGCAACCGTGATTTTTTAGAATCTTCATATTAATTACCGTAATGTAGACGTTATTTTATTTAAAAAATAAATAAACGAAATTTTTTACCAAAAATCAATTAAAAATAATTTAATTAAAAATAATGGCGGCCAAATTTTGATAGGCACCCGAGTAAATATATATTCTCTTAATTATAAATAAACATAAAAATTTGGTTTTAAACAAAAGTCGATGAGCGCACCAATCCTGCAGTGGGATCTCGTACTATCTGTATTTACGACCGATAGTAACTATTTTCATACATAATGCAAAGGCTACACGGAGCTCTCATCATTCGCATACGCTAGTGTTCTAGTTTTAAAATAGACTGGTTAGTGCTCCTTGATTTTGCCCGTGGCATACCTCGGAACATACTTAACCATGCCTTTAATCTATTGGTGTACAATAAAGAATTATCTATCTAGCTAGCCCGCAATTTATTATTTGTCACATAATCTTATGTTCCCGGGGGACCCATATCTAAACCCGAAGGGGCGTCTTCTTCTGTCGCGTCGACGGCATGTGGCGTCATATTTTTTGTGCACAGTGTACAGCCACCCCGATAGCGTTCTCAGAGTTCCCCCGGTGCATACGTGTTAGACCAAATAGAACATGTCAGTAGATGGGTCATGGTCTGCGGTGTAGGGGGAACGATCTAGAACCCAGATATGGCCCTGGGTTTGTTTCTGGCTCGTTCATCTACAGCAACTGAAGACCCTAGACAGTTTAACCATACCATAACAACCAACACGATTGAAAAAAGTATTATTTCGGTTACAATCATTTAAAATTGGCAATTAATTTGGTAATTAAATGTAAATAAATGTAATTAAAGGCTTCGTTAGCTAATTGTGTGACAAAATAGAATAATTTATTTAAAGCTAAGAAAACCTTATCTTAAATATTATTTTATGTGGGTTATACATTTTCTATAATATAACTTTTGTATGCTATTAAAAAAATGAAAAGAAATCTTATAAATTCTGTAAATATTTCTTTAGTTTGATCTCAAAAGCATTTTTTATGTATTAATAAACTTATGGTAAAATCAATTATGCTTGAAAATAACTTCAGTTTATGAAGCCAAAGAATTATCCTTATAGGTATAAGAAAAATTTGTTCAATAATATGTTTAGGTAGCTACCTAGACAGCGTTGTATAGCATATTGTAAAATATTTATCAGGTATATTATTAACTGTCTAAGATTTATTATCATTTGAACATTATTTGTTATTGGCTTCATTCATAATAAGCAAATAAATATCTAAACTAAAGTTCAATCCCAGTACAGTAAATGCTTAAACATAAAATTCGTGTTATATCTCAAAAGAAAAATTACATGTCTATGAAACATAAAGAACCTACCATTTAGTACAGCCTTTACTGCACCTGCATCTAAAGTTTCCTTCATTAATTATACCTCAAAATGTTTGCAAACTGAAATATAGAGAGTGAGATATGCATGCACAACTGTACTAATTTAAAGTAAACGTCGTTTCTAGAACGTTAAATCATCAATTATATCAGTTATAAAGTTAGTATAGTTATATATTATATATTATATAGTTATAAATATATCAGTTAGACAGTCTATCCTACTAATAATTTAAAAGTGAAAATTTGTAAGTATGGATGGATTTATGGATGTTTATTACTCTTTTAGGCAAAAACTACTGGATGAATTTTAATGAAACCTTACAATAATATAGCTTTTACATCAGAATAAACACATAGGCTACAATTTATAACGATCACCGATATTATAGCGATAACCGACATCCACGTGGGCGAAGCCGCGGGCAAAAGCTAGTATTTTTAAAAAATTCATTATTAAAATAATTATTACCTTTACGTTAGTCCCAGTAATTACCGCAGAACCGACTCGTTTGGGTACTACGTATCTACGTCCCTGGGTCAGTCGCAGCGTGAGGTATATACCAGAGGCTACCTCAATCTCGGCAGCTGATGACCCGGGACGGCGTGCGGTTTTAGTCGGTTGGAGTAAGACATTACCACCCTCACTGGCTCCCGTGCGTAAAAAAGTACCATCTGCGAAAATCTTACATGATTTTCGCAGATGGTACTGTTGTGATGCCTGTAATTTTATAGTACGACTCAAAATATTTAGTTCAGAATTTAACAGAGAGATAACAAAGTTAGCAGTTGGTTTTGGGAACTCCATTTATCGTCATAAATACAATCCTGTCATTTACATCAGCTGGGATCTACCTGAAAATTATAAAACAAGTTAATGTAAATTTTAACATGTTTTCGTGAAAGCGTAACAGATATAAATACTTAACTTCACATTTAAAATATTCGTATACCGAGGTAGTTATTCTAATTTAAATACAGTGGGTATCAGTCAATGTCAGGCAACTATAATTCTACCACCATATTAAATACATCTTCCTACAATTACAAATAGTTGCACTATTATGGCGTTATATCTTCGCTCACTGATTAATTAAATCGCATACATTCGGGTAAACGCAGATAAATCGGTTATAGTTTATATAAAACAAATGCTTTGAGTTTGTATTTTATTTATATCAATCTGAATCTGATACAGGGTCAATCGGATCTTCAAAATCTGAGTCTGAACTGCAGCTATCCGTGACGTTTATTATTAACGGTTGGTCAATGATATTGTCGTATTGTACATCTCAATCCCAGTCTTGTAAGCCTCCTTTTAAATACTTTTCCATGTAATCCATAATTGCCAGCTAATTATGAATTCTTTAAAATTCAATTCAAAAAGAATTTTAAATTCTTTAAATTATGCAATTTGAATAAAAATTAAAGTATAGTAAAATAAAATATAATAAGGCTGTTACTTTTTTATCTAGTGTTTTATGTCCATCAACGCGCGTAGTCTTTTTTTCAAAATAAATAAATATTGCTTATTATGTTGAATGACCTGGCTGAATGACATGACATTTGCCTGAAAAAACAGTATTTTATCGAAATTGTTTCGCATAACTAATACAACTGTCAGTTGAAACGTCATAGGGATCATGATTCGGCGTGCGGAGTATAGTGTACATACCGCTTAATAATAATAATAACATGTTCTTATGATTAACTTCAATTAAGAGATAAGATAATAATATAAGGATTTAGGTGAATTGTGTAATAAGAATAATATTTTTAATACATTTATTAATATTGGATTGCACCTTCATCATCATAGCGTTAATCCCAGTCGCATTAGTCGGAGTCTGGAGTCCGTTTTTTCCAGTGTAACTGCGGGTTTGGCTAAACTTCGATATTTCCACAAGCCATTGCAATTAGATCTGTTGTTGGACTTTTTAGGGTTCCAACTACCCGTAACGGCTGCTATAAATGTTTGTATGGCAACCAGAATCGACAGCTTAACGTGCTCTCCGGGGCACGACCAGATCAATGCATGCATACTAATTTTTGCACTAAACGGGGATTGTACCTACTCCTCCTGCGTAGCAGCCGCGTTCACTACCGCTAAGCCATAGAGGCTGTCTGCTGATTGCTTCTCCATCGTAGCGTTAAACCCGGTCAAAACTTTCACTTTGGAGTCTGGGGTCCTCTTTTTCGGTCTAGCTGTGGGTTTAGCTGAACTTTGATTGCACCTAAGACGACTTAACTCTTAGCTATTAAATACATAATAGTTACTTCTTACTGTTTTCACACATTGCAAGGGGTTTCAATACACAGACTTATGTTATGCAAATAAAATGGTTTGATTTGATATTTGCAAAGTCGGCCTTTTATATGATATTAAATACTAAATATACACAGATAGAAAAGATTAGACGGATAATTCACATAAAATGTTATCGTGCAATAGCATGTTATGTGAATTATTCGTCTAATAAACACTTTCAATGACCGTCGCACCTTCTTTCACCTCGGCCATATCAAGTTGGGTCAGATTAGTTTCGTTTTGATAGTGTAATAATAGCCTTATTTCATACGTACAGTCGACAAAAGAGATGCGGTCACACTTCTAAATATATACAACTCAAAGGTGACTGACTGACATAGTGATCTATCAACGCACAGACCAAACCACTGAACGAATCGGGCTGCAATTTGGCATGCAGGTAGATGTTATGACGTAGGCATCCGCTTAGAAAGGATTTTTATTAACTCTACCCCTAAGGGGATAAAATATTGGATGCAAGTTTGTATTAAACTTCGTCAATTTTAAACCGATCTCCGACCGAACTCCGAACCGACTTTGCATGCATAAGGCTCCTATGTTGACTCAACACTAAGCGATAACCGACATCCACGCGGGCGGAGCCGCGGTCAACCGCTAGTTTCCATATAAAGTTGCATGTAAAGTTGCAACCATATCTTCTTTGTCGACACTTTTAAAATAAGACATGAAATTCAAAAATAAACTAGTTTAAACCAACTTTTATAGTTCAGTTACTAAATTAAAACGCCTCCGAAACGGTTAGACCTATTTTCGACCGATCGGATGTATGGCTGCAGTCATATATTATTGTGAATAAAAAACCGTATTTTACTGAAATGTTACTATTAATCATACAACATATTTATCAACATTCGATAGATTAGTGGTTAAAGAGTCGGCTTTACGATCGAAAGGTCCCGGGTTCGTATCCTGGCCATTACACTACCGGCGTGAACCCTTAGCTGGAGAGGTTAAAAGGGATTTTAGTAATTTCGGTTTAATATTCTTTAAAAAATGAAAAATGAGAGAAATTATTATTGCCAGTGCTATAAACTACAAACTGCAGATCAATCAGAATGCAACACGCGAAAAGCGCCGGCTCTGGAGCTTAAAACCAAAACAATACGGGTCGGATTCGGAAAACAAGTAACATCAAAATTTATATTCTCGATGCCAGATTGTAGTCGCATTGACTGCAATCGGCGATGGAGGCGAATCTCTCAGATACCTACCTACTTCTTTTTGATGAAGTTTCATTGAAAGAAATGATGACATAAAGACTACCATCTATGTAGTTCTGTAAATGAATATAATTTAAGACAATATAATTTCTCGGTTTCTCGTTGACAGATTTTCCTACATCTATGTTTTAGAGGCATTGAAGTAAAATATTGTCAGGATTGATAATTGCATTGGTACAGTCAACGTCAGTAAAATCTTGAATACAGTGTCAAAGTTATCTTGAAACTAAGGTATTAAGGGCAAATCAGACTGTTTTATTGATTTAAATTGAATTATTGTCCGAGCTAAAGGTGGGTACGAAATATTAGAACAATCAGTCATCAGGAAGAGAGAGAAAGCAAAGAATTAAGATCATTTTGAGCACTCTGTTCATCAAGACCGATCTGAAGCAGACTGTACAAGCAAAAATATCGACCTCAAGTTGACGAACAGTTTTTTTATACCACTGAGGTGGCAGACAAGCACACGGCCCACCTGATGGAAAGTGGTTACCGTGGCCTATGGACGTGTGCAACACCAAGGAAGTCACACTCGTGCTGCCGACCCTGTAAATACAGAGAGTTTCTATGCCGTGAGTTTGAAAGACAAAACACTGTATCAAAGACTGTATCTATTAAACAACAAAATTGGGTAAATAAACAGAAGAGATACTGAATTGTTTAGTCTACACCTAATTACAAATAGATGTAATAATACACCAATAACATAATCGTGTGCGTAGCTCAGGGAAGTCTTGGGAACAAAATCTTCGCAGGAAAGTAACTTAAATTTGCCTAGCGCATCCACCACTGTAATGTACCCGATGGGAGCATTTGGGGAGTGAGATACGAGTACCAACCATAAAAGAAAGGGAAATAAATGCTTTCGTTTAATGAAACGTATGGCTTACACAAGACTCTTAAAGACGCGTCTCTTCTGTTTTGTAAAAGGCAATTAAAACACAATTCTAAAGTATATCAGAATATTACGTTAAAAGTCAATAATTTATCATTACTCTAAAAAATCTAACCTTCCGCATATACCTAATATCAAATTTTGCCATAAATTATAATAAAATTCTGAATGAGAAACGGTCATTTATAGCATTAGTGTTGTTTGCCGAAGTATACTTAAATATACGAAAGTTATCTAAATAACATAATGTAGGGTATCTGCTTACCCCAATGGAAAGCAATTGTGCAATTGTTAAAAAATTATCGTTGGTGAAAATTAATATTAATCTCCAGCCAGTGTTAATAATAAAATCCACTTCAAGGGTAACTATTGAAATCCTGATAAAAAATGCAGGAACAAAATTTGTTATTGAGACCAAGGCTTTTATATTGAAGACATCTCCTTTGATGTCGAATTAATATGAAAATATTCGTCTTTTCAGCTTCAGATAATAGACGTGTATTAAAAATCTGAAGGTATACTTTAAATCAAGTGGCTTTTGACTTTGAAATGCTCTTGATGATATCCTATTAAACCATTTCTGAGATGAAAGAACGAAGTTTATTACGTTAATGATTAGATTTGAAATTTCGTGTTTAGTAAGCAATAAAGTTTGATAAATATGTTAAGCACCATAGTAACTAAGCCATCCAATTACTAACTTAAGTACACATTCTGAGCACTGAATTTTTAAATATTCATTAACTACTATTTTATATTTAACAATTTTTTAAATTGAAATATTTTAAAATCATAGATGTCTTAGTTTCACCGTGGACCGTTTTATCATATATTATGACGAAGTGACTTGCTGTTAACTTTTCTGGATTTATTTGGCTTTCGTCTCTTTCTTTTCTCGGTTTGATCTATTCTGTTTGTTCATCAGCGTTTTCAGTTCAGTTAAGAGATGGTTCTCGTTGCTCTTGAGGATGGAAAGCGTAAAAGGCAAATTCCTATGAAATCAATAAGAGGAAATCGTCGGAGAATACCATGGAGAGGAGCAGACAGAGGATACTCTTTACCTGGAGAATCTGCCAGAGCCATAGGAACTCCTAGTTGTATTATGGAGAGGATTCAATAACCAAACAGACCATTTGCTACCTATGAATAGACCACTTAGGGCAAGTTGTTTCATACGATTGGTTAACGTAACATACTCTTTCCTTTGTCGCACCATTAAGGCCTGGAATTCCTTGCCAGTTCACATGTTTCCCTCTTCCTACAGTCCCGGGTCCTTTAAGCGGGGCGTGAAAAAGCATCTGATGAGGCAGTCAAGCTGAGTGCAACCATTGTTAACATGGCACGTGTATATAATAGTGGCCCTCTTTCCTGAGACTTTGCCTTCAGCTTACCATCAGGCGAGGTAAAGTCAAATTGACGTGTCTTATATTTATATTAAAAAAAAAACATCACGTTGACTTTTCGTTGAATTGACGTTGACGCGTGCAGTGAGTGATGCTTAAACAACCCGAACTTAGTCAAATGCATATGTCGTGAAAGTTAATCTTGAGATAAATAGTCAAAAGTTAAGCAAGCTAACAATAGCGATTTTGGTAGCAAAGTTTTGGGCCGATACCATCTAGGTTTGCTGACGACACGATAAGAAGAATAGCTTCAAAGCTATTGCGCAACAATTTGAGCGTATTCCGAAACTTTCAAGTTCGGTTAGCCCCGTAGTGTAAGAACCGAAAAGTCGAGGCTTTGCCGGCCGCAAGCAGTACAATGGCACGTCGTAACAATGGCCGTACATTAATAAACGAGGTACAAGTTGGTGTCAAGATCTGGTAAACAGGAGCTTCTCTACGTGCGTATCTGTGATCAGTGTGTGGGTAGTAAGGCTTAGCATTGTTTGAGAATCAGCATGACAACGGGATTATAGAACCTGGCAATGAAAGATTTTTTTTGTTTTGTATACTTGATCTTATGTTTGCGGTGGACGCATAAAATAATTGAACTAAATTTATTATTATAGGTAAACAGGCGCCTGTTGGCCTAACCTGCCTAGACGTGGACAATAACTGACAGTGCCTGTATCCAGTTTTGGATACGGTTTTTTTATTGGAAATGTCTTGAATTGACTTAAAGTAGTCATATGTTTGATTCAATTGAATCGTAAATATATAAGTAAGAAGAAAGAAGAATCTAGAAGAAATAACATAACTTGAACTACGGGCATCACCTCATATGGTAAAAATTCGGATTTTTCCATCAAATCCACTAATAACACTAATTATTTTGTTCCCGTTACGTATTTATTCTTTACGCTTACATAACAGTTCTCAGTCACCTTTGTTATACCTTCATAACTTGTCACAAATTTTGATCAATATCAATAACAGGTATTAATATTAAGATAGATAGGGATATTTAATATGTCATCCCTGAAATCGACACGAAATATCATCAATATATATTTTGATAAATGGCCTCTCATTGTTTATGTATATAAGCAGGGCGCGAGTCAGTAGCCCACTTATATGTTGGTTTACTGAATACAATTTGCCCTTCAGATTCTGACACTACATTCGATATTAAATAATTATGTACCTATAATTGCACGAAATAGTAATTGAGACGAAACTAATTGACCGAGCGAGCGAAGCGAATAAAAGTTTCTGTTTCAACAAGGCGGTCGATTTTGCTTTTATCCGTATTTATGTTGGTTTGTGAGTTCCGGTCTAGAGAGATAATTCAATCATCGTGTAATTTTATCAAAAAAGGTTAATTCTATATAATGATTAACAGTAAAGTTATTTTCTCATCAAACAGTTAAACTAATTAAAATTTCTCTTATAAGCAATTCAAACTCAAGAAACAATTCACCGTTGAATTTATAAGTTGTAAATTGTATGAGTTCACTGATCTATTTTATTGATTCCTCTTAAACAAAAAATAAAAGTGGAAAGTTAGAAATCTTGTAAGTAAATATTACACCGAATATAATGAGTCGACTGTGAAGCCAACGATATTCCGATATTCTAAACAGATTTTATCTGTGTTATTATTATAAATAGGTAAAGTTTGTGTGTTTGTGACATTTTAAGGATAATCTCTGAATCTACTGAACAGATTTTGAAAATTATATCACCAATAGAAAGCCACAACATTTGTAAATGTCATAGGTTATATATCATCACCCAAATGGAGAGGGGCAGCAGCGGAAATGTAGTCAGAAATCCACGTAGGTGGATCCGCGGTCAACAGCTAAAGCAACGTTAAAACCGTAGTCAGTGGTGGTAAACTTTTCTTTGAATTTCTGAACAAGGATAAATGCTATCCGTTCCGCGCAAACTGTTCACCCTTGTCATTCCATAATATACATACAATAGAAGCCGATAACAAATCATTGGGTATTTTGAATGTGAGAAAACTCAACCTTGACACAGGATTTTTATCGGTGACCATTGGAATACCACCCAAATCAGAAAAGATTACTGAGTAGTTGACATTCTTTTCTATGTTTGGTGAAGGTGTCACTTTGTACATTATCTAATACCTACCCCTTTGTAATACCCCTTTGTAGCCCACTTATATGTTGGTTTACTGAATACAATTTGCCCTTCAGATTCTGACACTACATTCGATATTAAATAATTATGTACCTATAATTGCACGAAATAGTAATTGAGACGAAACTAATTGACCGAGCGAGCGAAGCGAATAAAAGTTTCTGTTTCAACAAGGCGGTCGATTTTGCTTTTATCCGTATTTATGTTGGTTTGTGAGTTCCGGTCTAGAGAGATAATTCAATCATCGTGTAATTTTATCAAAAAAGGTTAATTCTATATAATGATTAACAGTAAAGTTATTTTCTCATCAAACAGTTAAACTAATTAAAATTTCTCTTATAAGCAATTCAAACTCAAGAAACAATTCACCGTTGAATTTATAAGTTGTAAATTGTATGAGTTCACTGATCTATTTTATTGATTCCTCTTAAACAAAAAATAAAAGTGGAAAGTTAGAAATCTTGTAAGTAAATATTACACCGAATATAATGAGTCGACTGTGAAGCCAACGATATTCCGATATTCTAAACAGATTTTATCTGTGTTATTATTATAAATAGGTAAAGTTTGTGTGTTTGTGACATTTTAAGGATAATCTCTGAATCTACTGAACAGATTTTGAAAATTATATCACCAATAGAAAGCCACAACATTTGTGAATGTCATAGGTTATATATCATCACCCAAATGGAGAGGGGCAGCAGCGGAAATGTAGTCAGAAATCCACGTAGGTGGATCCGCGGTCAACAGCTAAAGCAACGTTAAAACCGTAGTCAGTGGTGGTAAACTTTTCTTTGAATTTCTGAACAAGGATAAATGCTATCCGTTCCGCGCAAACTGTTCACCCTTGTCATTCCATAATATACATACAATAGAAGCCGATAACAAATCATTGGGTATTTTGAATGTGAGAAAACTCAACCTTGACACAGGATTTTTATCGGTGACCATTGGAATACCACCCAAATCAGAAAAGATTACTGAGTAGTTGACATTCTTTTCTATGTTTGGTGAAGGTGTCACTTTGTACATTATCTAATACCTACCCCTTTGTAAATTTTTTTTCGGCTATTTTACATAGTGGTTGATATAGACCGAATCCAATATGCGCTTTGTATCCTAAATGCCTTTAAAATCGTGGCGTATACGTGCTGTTTTTGACCATCTATTTTATCATTCTCTATTATAATAATTCAATATGTGATAAAGAAAGAAAATATTGGTGGTAGAAATTTATGGTATAAATTTGTCACCACCCTGATCGATTGCGAAAAACCCTACATTGTAATCCAATCTCGGTTTGATTGTGTTCAGGGGTCAGCAAGTGCATAGCCGGGCAGGGGGATTGTGGTCGCAGCACTATTGGGATCGGTGGGTGTCACGCGGTGCTACGAAGATAATCCTCTTTCGATAAAGCCGTCAAGCTGAGTACCACCATTGTTAACATGGTACGTGTATGTAATGGTGACCCTCTCTCCTGAGACTTTGCCTTCAGCTTACCATCAGGCGAGGTGAATACAAATTGATGTGTCCTAAATATATAAAATAAAACAATAGTAATATTTGCGCTCATAATTGAAAATATGCCAATACTTATGAAATCAGGGCGTAGTAACCTGACCCACATATTATAATATTATGTTTATAGGTACTTTACACGGAAAATGTGTCGTTAGCAACTGCATAACGACCATAAAGGGTGGAACTGAGGTTATTGTGACTACATTACTGTCTGCAAATGACACCTTACAGATACGCGTTTGCTTAATATGTAAAATATCATTCTGTTAAATATTATCAATATTTGGAACAGTAGGTTATGTTGGACTCGAACCGACTAAACCGCACGCCGTCTGTGGGTCGTTGCGCTAGGCCGAAGTTGAGGTTGTCTCGCTACATATCCCTCGCACCTCGGCTGACCCAGGGCCATCCCTCTCAGTCTGACCCTCCTCGGGAGTGGGGACCACGAGGTCCCCGACTTACCCCCGTTGTGGGTAGCCGGGCATCGCGCGATGCGCGCCGCCGACGTGACAGGCGGCACCGCCCGTCACCCTCAGGCCCGCGCTCATTAGGGGCGGAATTCGTTCCGCGCCCTCCGCCCGCGTTAATAGGCGGCTACAAACGCGGAGAACGATGTCCGCGAATCTGCCTCGGAAAAGTATGTAGATCACAAAACTTAAATAAACTTTCACTTCAAAATGGTGTCACAATTATAAATCGTCACATTCATAATTTTTTAAATAGGTACTACTGGCCGTATATGATTTAAAAAAGAAACCAAGCAACTCGTGAATTGTGTCGTCAAAAAAATTAAGATACCTGCAAAACGCGCCAAAAGTAATGTCACTTAAAAAAATGTTAAGAATTTTCAGTATATTATATACACATTAAATCCCTAACTTATATCAAAAGGTACTCAGCGTCAAAAGCGCCTACAGTAACGGTAGAACCACTCACCCCAACAAAATATCCCGGTGGTATTGTTAAACCTCGAGATTGTATACTCAGCTACAAACAATAGATTGCATACGTCGTTACAGATCTCTCTCTTGTTTATCTACTAACCTGAAATGCAAATAAGGGTCAATATTGCTTTTAAACTGTTACGAGTTGAAATTATTTTATTCAATTATGAGTACACACAGATAATAATAACTATTAACTGTTCCACCAAATTTCGAAGTTCCAAATCGCGTTGAACGGTAGTTGGAAAGTTCGTTTATAGCTGTATGACTTTTTGGTTTTGAAACAGGCTTTTCGTGCTAAAGTTGTAAGGTTTAAATTAGAATTAGTAAAGTTAAAAGTAGAAAGCACGATTTTAAATTGTTTCCTTAATATGTGTGAATAGTAGGTATCCAATTTGACAAAAAAATACGTACAAGTTTCGCTCGGTTAAAAAAAGCGCTGCGACTAGTTTATGCAATGACAGAAAGTGTATTACACACTGATTTGTTTGTACTAGTAAAAAGAATGGACTAAAATTCTGTTGATTAAACTGTTTATTATGTATCAATCTTATATTTTAAAATTTTTATTAATTCTTCACTTTCAGTACTTGCATAGAGTCAACACTAAAAAAGCCTTCGCCACCAGACATGTTTGTTGATTGGTTGAGGCCATGACAGAGTTGCCAGCACATTTTTTGTGTCGCACTAGTGGGAATTATGCTTATCGGCAAATTAATCTAAGATCCCCACAGCATGTAGGTACTCTAAATGCACCGTACGTGTATTTTTTGGTGTCTTTTGAGGACATTCAAATATAAATAACATAAACAGCATCATAGTAAAATGAAATGGTATATAACATATTTTCATCAATAAAGAGGAGTTACTGTAGCTATTTTAAGTGTCACATATTAGGGGTTAAAGTATGAAATTGCCGATTTGTACTGAAAAATTGAAATTCGTTTTTTTTTTAAATTTAACGTATTTATTTAATCAAAATAATTACCATTATTATCTATACATTGCTGCCATCTAGTAGGAAGGTCATTTATGCCTTTGCGATAGAACTCTGGTGATCTAGATTCGACAAACTGTGTGAAAGCATTTTGTACTGCCTCCTGAGAAGAAAACTTTTTATCACATAGAAAATTGTCCAAATCACGAAAAAAATGGTAGTCTGTTGGAGCAAGGTCTGGCGAATACGGAGGGTGACGAATAGTTTCTAATTGCAGTTCCTGTAGAGTTAAAACGGTTTCTCGTGCTGTATGAGGTCTCGCGTTATCATGGAGCAATCATGGTGAAGATCGATTCATGAGTCGGGGCTGTTTCACTGCTAGTTTTGCTATCATTGTTCGGAGTTCGGCACAGTAGACATCTATGCCGTTATTGCTTGACCAGATCGTAGAAAGCTATAGTGAATAACACCATGCTGAGACCACCAAACAGTTACCATTACCTTTTTATTGGTAAGCTTTGCTTTAGGACACTGTTGTGGCGTTTCACCTGGGGTCAGCCATTGCATTTTTCGCTTACGGTTATCGTAAAGAATCCACTTTTCATCACATGTCACAATTCGATCCAATATTCCTTCATTTCTGTATCGATTCAACAAGGCAACACAAGTTTCAACTCGCATTTCTTTCTGCAGATCAGTCAAATCATGAGGTACCCATTTTTCACATTTTTTATTCTATTGATTTGACGCAAATGAGTCAATATTGTTGGTAAGGTAACGTTAAACCATGCAGCTAATTCCTGGGTAGTTTGGCTCGGATCGGCTTCCACCATGTCTTTCAATTCATTGTTATTCACCTGTGTGGACGGCTTTCCTCGTGGTTCGTTCTTCAAATCAAAGTTTCCATCACGAAAGCGTTTAAACCAAAATCGCACGGTGCGTTCATTAGCAGTCCCCTCTTTGCGAGCTGTTTCTGCCGCGTTAGTTCCGCGTCGGAACTCGTATTCAAAAATCACTCGAATTTTCGAAGTATCCATCTTTCTTGTCTAAGCTGAATAAAAAAAACAACTGAAAGTCGATAATCGAATGTTGCACATTTTTAAATGAAGAACTACATAGGTACCATGTGGAAAAAGTTTCACTCAAAAATCTCAAACCATGAAGGTTCTATGTCAATTCGAAGTACCTATTACAATGAAAGGGCAATTTCATACTTTAACCCCTATTAATTAATCAGATTGTGTCACTATCACTCTCTGTTGATATGTTGTTGCATCTATTAATCCATCTTTTTTAAAACAATCATCTTCTAGGGTTTTAGATGATCACATTTGAACGGTGTAGACGCGCGAATACAACTTCTTAAGTTTTGTGATTCAACTACTACTTTAGTCCAACCTACACAATAAAATATCTGGGAAAATAAAAAGATGATACTGACAACACTACATTTTGCGACAGCCACGCCGCGGCCAAAGGACTTATTTCGTGGCGCGTACTGTTCCTACTGTTTTTTATGTCAACAGTACAGCGTTATAAAGCTCAGAAAAATTCATCAAACGCAAGGTTGTCTCTTCTCTATAATTTGAAATATTCGTTTTATTGTAATGATTTTCAAAGCTTTAATATCTGAATAAATAGTTTATAAACTCATAACTAAAATCCCCTCACTATTTAAGGCAGAGTTTTCAAACTTATATTCAGATCTCAAAACCGGTATAGTCGACTAAACATATCCTGGCGCAAACACCAATAACTCACTCTAATGATATGACGAACTTGTTTTACATAATTATAAGCAGGAAAGGTTCGTCTAAAAGCAAAGGTTTACGGATTCATTACGCTAATGAATTTGTGTTGTCACCGCTTGCACTATCAAAAGAACTAATCCTCTCGCTACACGTGACTTTATAAGCCAAGTTGCCTCAGGAGATGAAATCAGAGAAAAGAAAATTTTCATTAAGCGTGAGCCACCCCTAAAATACATTCCTCAGTTTCGAAAATATGATCGAGTTCAATTTGAAGAAATCTGTTTGCATGTTGTGCATCTAGAGACTGTTTTCTTCAAACGAAGTTCTTAAAGCGAATTCTCGAGCGTATAACTTTATCGAATCCTAACTAAACTGATAGCATAAAAAGCAAAGATGGAAACCCTAATAGGTACCGACATCATAATTTATCACTTAAATAAGTAGTTCTTTTAATAGAATTGTACAATAAAAGAGCTCTGAACACTTTCTTTTAACCGTGTTACTAATGAGGGTCTTGTCTAAGTTATAACCGCTCTGCATTGTTTTAATCATCCGAGACTACCATTCAACTACTCCGGGAGACGAAGATAAATCATTTATTTTATGACCGGAATGGAAGTCAATTGGAGTTAGAAACTTCATTAATATTAAAACGTGATGGTGGAAATCGATTCAAGATATAAAATTGATGAATGTTGATTTTGTCCCTGAAAGAACCCTCTGTGTGCTCTTAGAAATCAAATCTTCATATAAATAATATCAGTTTAAATAGCAATAGCTAAACTGATATGTATACTGTCTCGATAGCTATATAGATAGTTAAAAGGTGGTTTTATTTTAATGAGTGATATTGACAGAAACATCAGACAGTGTCATACTACTATTTTGTATACGAATTATAATAATTTATGTCATCATCATCATCATCATCATATCAAATATGTTATGTTATATATTAAAAATTAAATGTTAAAAATTGGTTCTTTAAAACATAATTATTAATTTCTTACCCCAAACAAAATAACTGTCAATATTATTTTTAGAAGTTAAATTCAATAGTATACCGTTCAATCTTATTTTATCATCTGACAGTAACTAATCAACAATAATATCCATTTATTAATATATAGCCATCAGAACTGTTCGCAAATATACAAAAAACTTGCGAATAAATAATTTTAATAATAGAAGAACTGTAAATTATCTCGGCAAAACTTAAAGTGAATACTTTCAACTTTAAACAGTTTATTGATCATTATAGAAATTGACGCTATTATGGTATATGGATGAACTTTCACCATTATTATTTACCATTTATAGAATGCTTAGCTGCTCACAACTCGCTAAGCTACTATTAAAATTGAAAAGTTTGATTACTGCTTTTGATACACTCTCGAGAGGTTAATCATCATAAACCATCTATCGAGATTTTTAAAATTTTTAAAGTTTTAAAATATTTTTCTAACATCAAAACATGCTATCCATTACAGACCAAATATGCCATCACCGTCGGGGTCACCAAGGGTCCATATTTAGTCCTTATTTCAAGCTGTACCTTGATATTTGCACGTCATGTCGGACAGCATCAGAAACTGACAAGAGCAGCTTCCATGCTCATGGTTGCTCATGTAGATGATATTGCGTTGATGGACGCGGACAGGAGTAGATTGGTGCAACATTTGAACATATGGAAGGAGGCGCTTGAGAACGGCGGTCTGAAGCTAAACTCAACACATCCCACGCCAGTCCGCATAGGCGATGACTTGGTCGAGCGCATGGACCAGGTTAAATACCTGGGATCTGTACTTCACGGAACTGGTGTTATTCACCACGACGTCAACGCATGTATTGCCGCCACCTGGGCCAAGTGGCAGAAAATGACTGGTATCACAAGCGATCCCTAAATGCCAGTCAAGGTTCAGGTCTTAAAACCCTGTATTTTTACACAGAGAGTTGAGTTGCAAGAGAGTCGCCTTCGCTGATGTAGCCATGTCTTGCGGTAATAGCCAGGCTACGTGGGTAACACATTCCTGGCAATGGCGCCCCCGCCGGGTCCAGGTAGAAGGGGTAGGCCCAAGAAGTCCTGGCTTGACGTAGTGGAGGGCGATATGCGTGCAGATGGTCTCACTATCATGGACGCCCAAGAGCGTGCGAAGTGGAGGAGGAAGAGCTGGAAGGCGGACCCTGAACTCCGAGGGCATGACGACCTCGGATGCAAGTAAGATAACGTCTAAATGTAGATGATGATGATGATGCTTAAATCTAGAAGCGTTACGAAAGCTAAAGATTTTTATTTAATCAATTTTCAGGCCACAATTCCACTTCCGCAGACGTTACACGAATCCACTTTGAAATATCGTTCCTGTTTTATATACTTCATGCATTCTTCTCCGTCCTGCGGCGTAATTTGCATTTAAGAGTAAATTATAAAACTCCTACTGGGGAACCGGATTACCAATGCCCACCTCCTCAAGTCTGTTTTGCGTATGTGTCAGAGTGTAAATTGGATGTACTTCTAGTCCTTGCATTTTTATTGATTCGTCTGTAGCTCCACATGTATAGCACAACAGCCAAAAAATAATAAAATTGCTACACTTTGGAGCTCGGGGTCCGTTCACCTTAATAAAAATAAATAGAAAGTACGGGTTTTCTATTTATCCTGGCTTTTAAACTGATTTATTTTGACTTTTATGGCAGAAATTGCCTACTAACCTCCAATCTCGGGAATAGTGTCCCCCGCAGAGCCTCGGCCGAAGATCTTAGTGCAGTTTAGTACAATATTTCTACAGGTAAAACTCAAATCTTAAAAACTGATTTGAGCTGAAATTCCAGTCGAAATGATAATTGTGTAAGTACATTTTCAGCTATCTGCGTTTTGAACATTGCAATCGACGATAAATTTATCGTTTACAAACTTTTGACTGTGCATTTGGTTCAAATGTACTAATTGGAACGCCGAGAGTTTTAGACTTTATTTAAAAGTTTTCGGTAAACTGCACAGTCGAAGTCAGCCAGTCAAGTGCTTCGACTGGCTTTTAACGTAGTCAAATTTGAATAGCTGATTAGTTTTGTTACCATATCGATAGACTAGTTATGAGTATAAGTTAAGCCATCATTCATCCCAGGTGCATTTTTTTTTTTTTTTTAACGTTAGGGAAAATCCTTCATGGATGCTATGCCGGACTCCTACCGACTAAAAACCCTCACGTACCGCCTTATGGCCTGCGGTTGGTAGCCCCGGGTAAGCCCTCGGAAGGATGTCCCAGGACTACCAACAGACCTAAGGCTGCGGCCTCACCTGGGTGGTTCGGGTGTTATCCCGCGTCTATGGGGGGGGGGGGATCGGGTGTAACCCCGTTTCTGGGGGGGGGGGCGTGCGTGATCTCTCACGTCACGCTGCCGTCATGGGCCTGCTTCTGTAAGGACGGTGAGCAGCCCACTCACCGTCCTCAGGACCCCGGTCATGGAGGCCGATGGTCTTCGGCGAAGACACGTCGGCGGCGCCAGCGCCGCCGACTGCGGAATTCGGGTGGGAGAGTTCTCTCCCGCTCCCGCCCCGCCGCCTCTTTCGCGAGCATGACCTGTTCGCAGAAAGAGACGGCGCAGTCCCACTTACTCCCGCTGGAGACCATGGCTCGCACCATGGTCTCGAGCGAGAGAGTGTCCACGTCCAGACCCACCACGAGGACCTGGCGCTGCTCCGCCCACGCTGTGCACTCCACCAGCGTGTGGAGCGATGTGTCGTCGCTGCGGTCCTCGCAGTGCTGACACTCGGCCGTGGTTTCCCGGTGTCTTCGCCACAGATATCTACCGAAGCTACCATGCCCGGTAAGTATCTGTGACAACCGGTAGGAGAGAGCACCATGTCTCCTCTCCAGCCACTCGTCCATGACCGGTCTGACGGCCGCGATTGTGGCGAATCCCCCCTTTGGTTGCTCAAGTCGCACCTTCCATGTCTCCACGGTTTCCTGGTGAAGCTGGGACCGCTGGGCCTCGATTTCTCGAGACGCAGGCCTTTGGCCCCTCTCCAGCGCCTCCTTGTGCCATTTAAATAGAGACGCAAGGGCTCTCGCTTCCAGGTCCCATGGAGGGGTCCCGGCTAGGAGACATGCCGCTTCACCTGAGATCGTGCGGTATCCCCTTATCACCCTGACGGCCATCGCCCTCTGCGGGCTCAGCAATCTAGCCAGATTGGTGGCCGTCAGAGTTTCGCCCATACGGGGGCCCCGTATAGGGCCATACTTCGCACGATCCCCAGGTACAGTCTCCTGTAGGGAGCGTTGGGTCCCTTGATGTTGGGCATCAGTCGCGCGAGTGCGGCTGATGCTCCCCTCAGTTTTGGGACCAAACTTCGGAAGTGATGTCCGAAGTTCCACCGGCCATCGAGTACGAGTCCCAGATACTTCAGCGAGGGCTCGATGCCGATGCTGACGCCCCCTACCTCTAGCCTGGATCCCGCAGGTGGCCCCATCCGAGGTCCGTGGAAGCACAGAGCCTCGGATTTGTGAAGGGCGACCTCGAGACACAGCCGCCGTATCCGACCCACGACTTGAGCAGCCCCTGCCGTGGCCTTTAGTGCTGCGTCTCGGTGCGTTGCTCCCCGCGCCGTAACGAGGGTGTCGTCGGCGTAGCACGTTACGCGGACCCCTCTGAGCAACGGAGCGCGCAGCACCCAATCGTAACCGATGTTCCACAGGAGCGGTCCTAATAGAGAGATAGGCCCCGACAATTCGACGGAGGTAGGGAGGCACTCCATGGTAGATAAGCGCCTCCCTAACGCAGCTCCAGGGCAAGGTGTTGAAGGCGTTAGCGATGTCAAGAGACACCGCCACCACCACCTCACCCTGTGAGATTGCTTCCTCCGACAGGTCTCTAATACGCATGATCGCGTCCACGGTGGAGCGCCCTTGCCGGAAGCCAAACTGGCTATCCGCCAGATCAGGCCCCACGCGTGTGAGGTGCTTGCCGAGGCGTTGTGCAATAATACGCTCGAAGAGCTTGCACACCTCGTCAAGCAACACGATCGGCCGGTATCCTGATGGAGAATTTGCCGGCCGCCCCGCCTTTCGGATCAAGACCAGTTTTCCTGTCTTCCAGACCTTGGGAAACTGGCCTTTTTCGAGGCATGCGCTAAAGAGCCCTGTAAGTCGAGGTCCAAGCTCCTCGAGAGCCAGGACCCACGCTCGGCCTGGAATGCCGTCGGGTCCAGGGGCGGTGTTTCTGCGGGATTTAAGCCGCAGTACAGCCGCCCCTAACTCACCCTCCGTGACTACGGGCACGTCGTTCTCGCTGCCTTCCGCGTTGGGCACCTGAGACGGAGCCATGCGCGGCGGAATGTGTTCCTCCGCTCGTGATGGGAACAAGGAGTCCAGGACCCCCTCCAGCCGCTCCGGCTGGAGGCTCTGGGTCAGTGGGGGCGCCTTAGGGCGTAATTTACCCCGTACCATAAGGTACGGGCGCCCCCACGGGTTCCGCTCCAGGGCCTCCATCAGCTCCTCGCGGCCTAGCTTTTTGGACCGCTTGATGGCCGCCTGAAGGGCCCTCTTGGCCTCTCTGTACCCATCATAGAGCTCCGTCTCTCGGGCTGCCGCATCGTCTGGGCGGCGACGCCTCCGGCGGAACCTGGTGTACCGACGGCGCGCGGTAACGCACTCCACGCGCAACTGCGCGATTTCCGGCGTCCACCAGTACACCTGTCTCCTCGCCGGTCTGGGCCTAGCCCTGGGCATCGCCGCATCGCAGATATGCGACATGGCCCTCCCGAACCACTCCACCTCGGCATCAACATCGGCAGGTCTGTCCGCTATCGGGATCCAGGCCTGCACAATGGCCGCCTCTAAGAGAGCCTCCGGATCCAGGCGATGGAGTGCCCAACGCGGTTCCGGGGGATTCGCGATAGCTGGCGGCAGATTAGGTGGGGGGGAAACGTCGAACCGAATATATCGGTGATCTGACGACGTCTCCTCCTCCTCCACAACACGCCATCCCTGGACTCGGCGGGCGAGCTCAGGGGTCGCAAACGAGACGTCTATGACCGAGCTGAGCCCCCGCCGCGTCCAGGTTGCGACATTCCCCCGGTTCAGAATGACTAGGCCACGTGTAGTGACCCAGTGCTGAAGTATCCTCCCCCTGTCTCTGGTCTCCCGTGAGCCCCAAGCCTGTGACCCGGCATTGAAGTCTCCCAGGACCAGGACGGGGCGAGGCCGGCATGCAGCGAGAACGATCATTTATAGATTTGGTTAGTCTTATGGTCTGAATAACGTATTCAAACTATTTGGTTTATTAATACTGCCTTTTATTATATCTATAGAGTGGCTTCTGGGTGTTTTGTATTTTTTAAACAGTTTCTTTGCTAATTGGTTCTTAATAGACATAGCGACAAAGGCAAAATAAATCCTAGCAATTTCTAGTTGACGGTTAAACAATGTTATACTAAAGTTTTGCCTGCTGTTTTGTTTTTAATTCTATAATTAAAATGACTTGTATTCCATTTGATAGAAGAACACTAAAAACTTCGCCATCATTCTTAGGTATGTTGTTTCCGGTTGCTTTTTCAATGGAAAAACGCGTGACCTGTTGAATATTTCCTATTAATTAACTTATGTAATTTTCAAATAGGTTACTGGTTAATAACAGAGATTACTAAGTCTTCTTCGAATCAGGTATAACTTCTTGATCGATAATATTACTTACTGCGCCATTCATTTCGTAAATTAGTTCCAAATTGAAAGTAATATGTGTACTTGTATGGCTTCATTATGTATCGAACACGTAAACAGAGATTTTCCGTATATTGACAAATATTGACTCCAGATTCCATTCAAAGCATCAAATAGATTTTATGTAAATCATGGGGTAAATTTGACATAGATATGACAACATACACAAAATCCTTTCAAAGATATTTCTATTTTCCTTTTTATATCATTATAGACCCAACGTTAACCATTTATGATATATATTTCGCTGTATTTTGAAATAAATCTATACAAATAAAATATGTCGTATCATGCGTACCGCCAAGAAGTGGAATGCCTTGCCTGAAATTGCATTTTCATATAGCTATATCTTGGATGTGATCAAGACTAAAGGTAATAGATTACTTCTAGACAAGCGTGCTTCAACGTCGTTCACAATGACACCTTCCAATAGGTGAGTTAGTGCTCAAACGCGAGCATATCAGCCATAAAAAGACTGTTGGTTATACTAAAATAAGTTTATTAGTGATTGCATACAAATATTAACATATAAAATTTTGCTTGTCCGTTTGTTCTAACTCATCTTTACGGCTGGGCCCTAATCTTTTAACAGTATCCTCACTGGTATATTTTAAATCTATTTTCTCAAGTTTTTGTCTAAAATCTCTCTCCCCGTCACAATTTAAAAAATCACATTAAAACGCATTTAAATATAAATAAAATAAGTTGCCCTCATTTTGTTTTAAACAATATATAACGAGGTGGTTAGTGTATAACAGTGAAGTTTATCAAACCATTAAGTCCCAAAAACTGTTCTGCGGTTTTAGTGCTTGAGAATAATTATTGTTGTAACACTATTTTCATTTTATAGGACATATTAATAAATTTATTTGATATCATAAGTAATTATGTACTATAATTGCCATTGAATTCTGAAAACTATGTGATATACCTAGTGATACAGCTGTTATACCTAATATTGTAAAATTGGTTATAGTGATTGTAAATAATTGCCACTTAATTGTACCGCTACTGAAGTTTCAATTTGTAGAACATATTGATATTCGACATAAGTAATTAAGTACTATACTTAATTGCAATTCTGTGTTATTTATTATTGTAATTGAATTTGTTATTTTGACGTTTTTATAAGTTGATATTTTACATTAATTATTATAATCAGTAGGCAGATCAGTAGTAAGTAAAGCTCGCGAATACTCATATTTAAACGTCTTCATTGACAAAACATGTTGAAACTTCCAACGCCGCCAAGACAACAACATCTGTACACATGTTTCTACAAATAAATTTATCTTTATCTCTTTATCTTTTATCTTCAACTATTTACTATCTAACTATTTATTATATTTATTATAAAATAAAAGTAATAAAAATATATTCGTATAAGTTCTAAATAATATTATTAATTAAACCTTTTAAATAGGAACTACTCAATGTAGCTTTTTTAACGTCATTTTTTTATGTCTTCAGCTCGCCTGATGGTAAGCTGACGTTGCTAACTGGCTTACGTTGCGATGGTTACGTTAACTATGTGGTTTACTACTGTGTTACTTACATATATTTATATCTCCACACCTGTAAATCCCCGAAGATTTAGGCATAGGTAACATCCACGTGTCGCCGTAAAGAATGTGGCGAAGACAGAATACTTGGCGTTAAACTCAACAGATCCCACACCCGTCCGCATAGGCGAGACTTGGTCGAGCGCACGGACCAGGTTAAGTACCTGGAATCAGTACTTTACGTGACTGGTGACATCGACCACGACGTCAAGGCACGTATACAAATGCCAGTCAGGTTGAAGGGACAGGTCTATAAGACGATCATTAGGCCTGTACTTTTACACGGCTGTGAGGCGTGGCCGCTGTTAGAGCGTCACAAGCAGGAGCTGCGTGTTACGGAGATGAAAATGCTGCGGATCGCGTAAGGAACTCCCGCATTCGCGGCAGCCTTCATGTCCGTGACATAATCCATACTAATATTATAAATGCGAAAGTAACTCTGTCTGTCTGTCTGTCCGTATGTTACGCTTTCACGCCTAAACTACTGAACCGATCTTGATGAAATTTGGTACAGAGGTATATTGGAGCTTGAGAACGGACATAGGCTACCTTTTATTGTGAGAAAGGGGGTTTAAGGGGGGGGGGGGGGGGAAATAGGAGATGAAAGTTTGTCAGTTTTGAAGATATCCTGATGAAATTTGGTACAGGGATGAATTAGAGCTTGAGAACGAACATAGGCTACCTTTTGTCTCGAAAAAGGGGGGTAGAAGGGGGGGAGTACGGCCATGGTATGAAAGTTTATATGAAAGTTTGTCATTTTTGAAGATATCCTGATGAAATTTGGTACAGAGATAGATTAAAGCTTGGAAACGATCATAGGCTACCTTTTGTCGTGAAAAAGGGGGCTTAAGGCCTCCCCCTTGGTTGAATAGGGGATGAAAGTTAGTCAGTTTCTAAGATATTCTGATGAAATTTGGTACAGGGATGAATTAGAGCTTGGGAACGAACATAGGCTACCTTTTGTTGCGTAACAGGGTTTCTAAGGGGGGGGGGGGGATAGGGGATGACAGTTTGTCAGTTTTGAAGATATCCTGATGAAATTTGGTACAGGGATGCATTAGACCTTGAGAACGGATATATGCTACCTATGCGAAAAGGGGGGTTGAAGGGGGGAGTGGGGCCATGAATGTCATTATTTGTGAAATTTGGTACAAAGATAGGTTATAGCTTGGGAACGGACATAGGCTACCTTTGATCGCATAAAAGAGGGTAGAAGGGGGGGAATATGGTTTTGGGATGAAAATTTGTCATTCTTGACGATATCCTGATGAAATTTGATACAGAGATAGATTAAAGCTTGGGAACGAACATAAGTAACCTTTTATCGCAAAAAAGAAGTTAAGGGGGGGGGGGATAAGGGATGAAAGTTTCTGATTTTTGAAGATACCCCGATGAAATTTGGTACCGAGATGGATATGAGCTAGAGAACGGACATAGGCTACATTTTATGCTGAAAAAGGGAGATATTTTTTATTATTATTATAGAGGTCGAGTAGAGTAGAAAGTCGAAAACAAAGGCGAGGACAAAGTTAAGTAGACAGGCGAATTTAATACTCAATAGTGTCGGCTCAACACTAAGCGATAACCGACATCCATGTGGGCGGAGCCGCGGGCAAAAGCTAGTCGTAGATAAAATGCAAGAGAGTTGCCTTCACTGGTGTGGCCTCGTCTTGCGGCAACAGCCAGGCTACGTGGGTAACAAATGCCTGGCAATGGCGCCCCCGCCGGGTTCAGGTAGAAGGCGTAGGCCCATAAAGTCCTGACTTGACGTCGTGCAGGGTGACATGCGTGCAAGTGGTCTCACTAGCATGGACGCCCCAGATCGTGCGAAGTGGAGCAGGAAGAGCCGGAAAGCGGACCCTGAGCTCCGAGGGTGTCTCGGCCTCGGATGCAATCAGGATAACGTCTAAATGTCGATGATGATAATGATGACTAAGATAAACAAAAGAACTCACTACTCAAAAGTTTAACATGGTCCCTGAACAACTCTGTACACAATCTTTGATTAAAACAGTCGCTTTCAAACCATTCTATTCACTTTCAATGACTTCGAACTAGTTTAAAAGTTTTATGTAACTGACAATCCCTGATAGCATTCTGAACTTTATCTTCGCTTCGTGAAATTATTAAACTTACATTACAATAGATAGAATGCAATTTCGTTCAAGCGAAGGGAGTTTTCGATTAAAACAACAATTCAATTGTAGTTTGAATGATTGTTGTGGGTTTGCATATTCCGGCTGATCGAGGTTTACATATTTTTGAGTGCTTACAGGGTTTCGAAATATGTCACGAAAGAAGCCGGGGTGGGCGGTAAGTCAAAAAAATAATCCTAAGCAAGTATTTGCATAGACGAGTAGAGTGGGTTTGAGTGAAAGGTATCCACTTCTCTAGTGGGTCGTTCTAAATTCGAATGAAAGGTACTTTCTTGTGGTCATTCAGGGCATCCATCTTATGCGTATAATTTTTGGTATAAGAAAAATTGTTAATAATGCCAATTGTTTATCATTGAAAACGTTTCATCTACCTATTTCTTTGCACCCATTTTTGTAGAAATTTGTATTTTCTTCATTATCTCTGAGAAAAATCCAGTTGGAACCAAAGTAGTTTCTATGATTTGTTTTCCTGATGTTAAATGTATATGTAAAAAAAACTTGCAATTTCTTGTCTGTTAATCAGCAGGTAATAATATAATAATAATAATAATTTATTTCTCACAAACGACCAAATTATATAATAGTGTTTACACAGCCTAGGGTTTATAGAATCTGGTTGTGGATCGCTGATGCCTGTTATATGGAAAAGATTACCTGTATTACTGGTCACCAGGTGTATAAATGGCTTCGGCCCCAAGAATCTCGATAGAGCCCCACACTCCCAGAGACATGTAACTAGTCAAATCGTACTCGCAAACGCCGATGTAGCTGTAGAAGCCAAGCCACCTGAATTATTAATACCTTCTTTGTTATTGCTTCTAAATTAAAAGATTACAATTTTATCGATCATTGTGAAGTTATTTTTAAATTCCCATAAACGGTGAGCCAATAGGCTTTTGTTATGCTGATGTTGTTCAACAATATTTTGAGTGAAAAAGGAAATCATATAAAGGCCCATGAAGTCTTATATTTGTCGTGGAGGCAAAAAATCCTTTTAATATCAACTTGAGATGGAAGCCTTTTCAATATAAATTTACCCGAATTATTGCTAATAATAAATGTTTTCAATAATCTTCTATACCTACAGTGCTGTTTTGAGTGGATTATAGTACGACGCTTCGTTGCGCATTTGGGGCAGGATTTTTGACGGACAACCAGTTTGTTGGTCTTCCCTGTCTCATGGGAGAAACATACGTCAGGGTAGCGATAGAGCATCGGAGGACCAGCCTCTTTTGACCCTTCAAGACATATAATTTTATATATTGGAATTGGAATAATTCCAACACAGTATTCATACTTGCTTATTGCTTCTCTGTATAACTATCAGAATCTGGTTTATTACAATTTTGTATATTATTAGAGTTCAATTATTACCTACTGTTTATTTTACCAGAGTTAACAGATGGGTGTATATTGTGGTATCCAATCATTTGACAAAAAACGAATAACAAATCTTCATTTGACTAATAATAACATATTTATTTCAGACGTAAGTCCATAACGTTGTTAGTAACAAATTCTCTTACAATCTAATGTTAGTAATCAAAAATAAAAAATCAATAGTATATAAAATTAAAACAAAAAATAAAAAATCTTAAAATAAACGAAAGAAGGCAGCTACAGATTCATACCTTTATGGCATGAATCTGTATCCACCTTCTTAGCAAAGGTGAGTCCCACCTCGCCGCAAATACTTTCAGGAGCGTGTTTGGGCTGCCGCGGAGGCGCTCGAGGGCCGACGTGCAGCGCTTGCGCATAATGCACTCGAAGCTGTCCACGTTGTGGTTCGCAAACATGCCAGATGCGCTACACCGCCACGGCAGCCCCATCACTGCCCTGAAGCCATTATTGTACTGGACCCGGAGGTCGCCATATGCCCGCTGCGTAAAATGCACCCACAGACCGCAACTATAAAATGATTGGCAGTATGCCTTGTATAGTGTTATTTTGACTGCCTGTGAGCAACGCGCGAACCTGCGGGCAAGCATGTTTGCACGAGCAGCTAGCGACCTCCGTTCCCTATCAATGTCACAGCCATCTTTCGAATCCTCGGTGACCCAGTGACCCAAGTATTTAAACTTGTCTACTTTGCACAGTGGTGTTCCGCATAGTGAGATCACAGGTGGCTGCATACGCGTTCTTGCACCGGCTTTAAACACCATATAGACACTTGTTTTAACATTGTACTTGAGTCCATGAGCCACCGCATAGGATTCACATACAGTGATCAGGTTCCTCAATGCACCGATAGAGGGACTCAGCAGCACCATGTCGTCGGCGTAACTGATGTTATTGAGGCAAACTCCATCGACATGACAACCAACCATGGCGCCGCTGAGTTTCCGAATCAGATCGTTTATATACAGGCTGAAAAGACGGGGGGAACTCAGTCCACCCTGTCGCACCCCGCACCTCAGCCTATATGGTCCAGAAAACGCCCCTGCCCACCTGACGCTATTTGTTTGGTGTGCATACCAGTACTTGAGAACCCTTATCAATTCTACGGGCAAGGACGTTTGACTCTGCAATTTATGCCACAAAACCTCATAGGACACTAAATCGAATGCCTTTGACAGGTCCAGAAAACAGGCATATACTGGCGTTTTCCTGTCTGTGTAGTACTGGACCGTTTGCTTGAGGCAGAAAATGGCACTTTCAGTAGATAGCCCAGGTCGGAATCCAAACTGGGCGTCGTGCAAATGGATGTGCTCAGCCAGGTGTTTGTCAAGCAGACTGTCCAGCACCTTGGCCACAATTTTAGCCAAAGATATCGGCCTGTAATTGGACATGTCAGAGGCGTCTCCAGTTTTATTTTTAATTACAGGAATAACCACCGTATGCATTAAGTTACTTGGTAGATAGCTGTGATTCATACATAAGTTAAAAAACATTGCCAGCACTCTAGGTAAGTGGGGCCCAGCATGGCGCAGGTGCTCGACACTAAGGCCGTCGTGTCCGGAAGATTTACCTATTACCATTTTATTTATAATGTTAAGGATTTCCTTTGCTTTAAAAGTAAGCGAGAGTGAGTCCGGCACCACGGCATCAGTGCCAGTCAACCGCGACGTACTTTGCAGAGACGATTCCACTTTGAAATTCTGACAGAAAGCATTGGCTATATCCACAGGCTCGTGTACACCCGCCACACTCACATGGAGACTCTGCTTGTGGTTCAACTTATTAGTTGATTTATCATATCCATTTTGATTTGTTCTTCATTAGTTTTACAGTACTTTAACTTTGCCTTAAATAACCTTCTTGTTTCACACATTCGATCATGAATATAACCACAAGTAGGCTTTCTGCATAGCAACCAAGTTTCATAGCATATACGTGCCTCCCTGTGAGCATTGCCGACATACTTATTCCAGCCTGGCACATACTTCCTTTTAGTTCTAGCCGGAGACCCACAGTGTGTTTCCTCTGCACTCTCTTGCAGTATGTTGACGATACTGTTGTACATATTGTCAAGTATCGTCCTATGCCTGACATCATGACAAAAATTATAAGAACACTTACGAAACTCAACTGGAAAGTCCAGTTCCTTTAATTTGGAATTACACAATAATGCATATGCTTTTATTTGTTCTTGGTCTCTATCTCCCCAAATCACTCTATTTGCTGATAATGGCCCATGGTATACAATTTTAGGTTTAATCATATATGCATATTACAACTCACCACCAATGGTAGGTGATCAGACGGGTACACACCATACAATACAGATGCACTAGTTACTAAATCTCTGGCTGCCGTACTGACTAAACAGTGGTCCAGCCAGCTCAAGCCACCATTTTGATTGCTCTTAAATGTATGAGTGTCCTTCGGTAGTAGCTCCATGTCCACACAGCACCACGATTGTTCCTCACATACAGAGAGCATCTCACTCGCGAAACGTCTACCAGGATGAGCATTAAAATCCCCGATCACAAAAACAGTCTCAACATTATTACTCTCAATAACGGCTATGATTTCACCTAAACACTCAGTAAACTCAACACGGTTAGCTGCACAGTCTATTGGCATATAGACCGAGAAAATTAGCATTGAGCGGTCACTGATTACGATTTTTATAGCTGCTAGTCGATCACTATTACACGATAGGACAGTCACAGAAGGAAACGTAGACTTCTTCCACAGCAGGGCTATTCCTCCGTACGGTCTTCCCTTAAGGATTCTGCTGGTGTCCACTGCAGATTTAGCTGTGTAGGCAAAATCTTGGTCTAAGGTTCCGAGAAAACCTAGGTCATGAGGCATGAGCCAAGTTTCCTGGAGTGCGATAACATCCATACCCCTACAGAGCTGGCGTACGCACTCAACCGATGTCCGGATGTTTTGACAATTGAATGATGTAATATTGACACTCAGTTGTGGGCTAGTCATTGTTTGTCTGTGTGATGATAGATCCCATCGCAGGTCCCATCCCGGGAGTCCTGACTGATTTCGCCGCATTTTCTGAGTGTTGGTGCTTAAAATTAATGAAACGCCTATATATTACCCCTTCCGGCCAGAAATTCTCACTCATAAATAAATTTAATTTATTCTGAGGCACGAACACCTTATATGCATCATAAGGTTTTGGATTCTTCATCATAATTTTCTCTAGTTTAACCGTCGCATCTGATTTACTCTGGATGTACTTAGTAATATCACCTTCGGTCACCTCCTTTGCCACTTTAGATATGTACAAAGGGATTTCAACCATCGCCGCTTTGAAATTTACACCAGGTGACGTTGTGGCTGCACCCATTCTTCCTATAAATCTGTTTTTAATCTTTCGTGACCGCACAGTAATCCATTCGGCGTCTTTGTTTGCTTTTTTCCATTCACCTTCCCGCGTTATCTCTGCTAGTGTTTTCCGATTGGAGCAAACTGTAATCAACACTGCCTTAACCATAGTAATCCTGGTGAGTGGCAGCAAATTGTACCGTGATCCTGCGTCACAGCACCAATACGTAATAAAGCGGTGGTCATACCCGCCGCATTTCACCACACTAAATAAATCGTCTATATTGTTAATTCTACTTTGGCCAATGATCGTATAATGGTCAGAGGAGACCCTAGATGAGCCCGCATATCCCGGATCCTATAGAGTTCTAGGAATGCTGGTATTTATATAATGAAACATTACTATACAATTACTTAATTCTACCCCCACTTACTTTAACTGATTTATGTTAAGGTACAACAATTTCTCAATGAATGAGTCTCTCACAAATAATTTTCTCACAAGCAACCTACAACCGTACTAGATCCTAACACTGCCCTAATTACTACTACTGTGGCAAACAATCCGAATAACTTTATTGATCTAACCTTTTACATTGTCGACTTAGTGTTGCAAGCCTAACACTGCCCAAATTACTACTACTGTGGCAAACAATCCGAATAACTTTATTGATCTAACCTTTTACATTGTCGACTTAGTGTTGCAAGCCTAACACTGCCCAAATTACTACTACTGTGGCAAACAATCCGAATAACTTTATTGATCTAACCTTTTACATTGTCGACTTAGTGTTGCAAGCCTAACACTGCCCTAATCACTACTACTGTGGCAAACAACCCGAATAACTTTTGCTCCCCATAGGCATATACTTTGAATTTGTTAGTTTTTGTTTCCCCGTTGGCGTATACTTTGAATTTGTTAGTTTTTGTTTCCCCGTTGGCACATACTTTGAATTTGTTAGTTTTTGTTTCCCCGTTGACACATACTTTGAATTTGTTAGTTTTTGTTTCCCCGTTGGCACATACTTTGAATTTGTTAGTTTTTGTTTCCCCGTTGGCGTATACTTTGAATTTGTTAGTTTTTGTTTCCCCGTTGACACAGGCTCCACCAATCGCCGTGTGCAGTGGGATACTACCAACTTTAAATATCCCCCCTCTATCCTTTTGTAAGCACGTAGCCCCAAATGGAACTTACGCGCCTTTAGAGAGTAGGATAGCTGACTCGTATTTTCCCTCCCCCAATATCTGAATCCAGACAAATGTATACGTCTAATTAGACTTGAATTAGAAAGGCGTTGCCAATTAATTCTAATTCAAAATAAGATTATTTCTTTCACAATATTGTCAAAACATAGTATGACTAGTACAGATTCAATGAATAGTTTCATGTCGTAGCGCGGTCTGATGACCAATCCATCAAATGAGATTCTGTGTCCAAAATAGGATCCTTAACATGTCAGAACTGACTCATACTTGTCACGTGCATAAACGAGATCGATATAGTGTCCCTGGTGTAGAAGACAGCCATATCTAGGGTCAATTGCCCAAATCAATTAAGGTTCGATACAAGTTCCAAATTAGGAAAGCGCTCTGCTAAGGTGAGCTAGATGTACCTCGCCAAAATGATTCCTCGGCTACGACGCTCCGAGTAATAAGTATTATTTATAGCATAGTATTTTATTCAAAGTCAATTGGTAGATCAGTCAAACAAACTTCTCATTTCGGAATAATTTCCATTACGAATTTGATTAATTATGATGTGGGTGGATTTAAAATATGTTATGCCACCAATCCAAGTTTCATTGAGACCATACTAAGTCAGTTGCTAGGCAAGTAGAACATTAGCAACGCGGTCCAACGACGGCTCGCTTATAGGTCTAATCCGAATACAACGAACGCCTACTAAAATATACAACACGATAGCTCGTATACAATTTACTCAAATCACGATTTCACCACGGCATTAACGCACGAAAAACCTTAACTAAATCAATCACAAGCATCACCAAGGAATGATATGTCACATCACCAAGCAAAGGCCCGATTAGCTCAGAACCGTTACAATACTAGTCCTTACTAATACACTTCCTAACCTATTCCCATTGTGTGAGTGCCTACTCTACCCCCAACTTAGAACTTCTGTTCAACCAAAACTAGGTGTAACGTCACCTTATTTACATTTAAACGTGTGGTGTGTTGTGAGCCTATCATGTATTGATGGTATTCCATCAACACTCCTGCTCTGCTATGGGTGCAAGCTAGTTAGGCTTGACTGGCCTATCCTCATAACTGTGTGCTTGCTCCAGTCCACGAGCCGAAGCTCAGGGATGTGAACTGAAACCCTAACGAGATAATAGTTAGTGTATATATAAATAGATATATAAGACTGAACTGCGAGCTCTGTAAGTTCTGATCCAGGCCCAATTGGACGGTTCCACTTCGACGGTACCTACCCATCACAGAACAAACAGTCACCCACATTCAGGAAGCTTTTCCGATCCCGTTTCCACAGGTAAAATCGGAATGCCGCCCGCTTCAAAGGTTACCGGCCCCTAGCTATTCAGATAAATATGGAGTTGTTGCCACCGTTAGGTATCCCTCCATAACCAGGCACATCGCCATGGGTTTCCTACGGGAGAACTAGCTAAAACACCGCAGTGCTACCCTCAACTACTAACATAACAAAAGATGATAAAACGACAGCAATGACTTTACGAATGCACTGCCAGACTCAACAGCACAAGACAGTAATAATACGCATACATTTACACGTACTATCCCTGCCCAATGTAAGGTGTCTTCATTTTCGTAAAGGCCCTAAGTCCTGCTCCGATCGCGACCCATCCCAATATTCGACGCGAGAACTAGCCTACCCCACGCCCTAGTCGTAACAAATCTTAATCGCGCACCCTTGTACGTATCACGCCCAACCACACACAAAATCAAGATTTACAATTAATTTCAACAATTTCAACATAATAAAGATGATAAAACGACCGTAAGGACTTTACGAATGCACTGCCAGACTCAACAGCACAAGACAGTAATAATACGCATACATTTACACGTACTATCCCTGCCCAATGTAAGGTGTCTTCATTTTCGCAAAGGCCCCAGGTCCTGCTCCGATCGCGACCCATCCCAATATTCGACGCGAGAACTACCCCACACCCCAAGGTTTACAATAAATTTCGACAATTTATAATTTTTACAGAATTATAAAACTCTCGGCGGTACATTGGAAAAACTCTAAACTGTTCGCGTTAAACAAAGATAGCTAGTAATTCGTTTATTACACAACACCGGCAACAATTTCATATAATTCACAAAAGGAATTTAACACTATTTCTTTACAACGATAGAAATATATAACTTACAAAGACAGTCCGCCGAGCCGTACCCCTTTTAGCTATCTGGATCGAATGAATGACGAAAAAAAAGTGAAGTCCCGCCTCCAGAAAACCCATCTTTTAAAGGCGAGGTCTCCCTTCTCTAAACTAACCTCGCCGTTTCTAGAACTACACATCATCCTTCATCCAATCGTGAGCTATTTCCGGCAAGCCGCCTCAGCGAATTTGCTCCTTTTTTATAAAAACTCCTTAATTCATATGATTGGAATAAGAATAATCCAAGATAATGTCTAACTAATTTTCCAGTTAATTATTCGTATACTAATATTTAGAATTCGCGACTAGTGCAATATCACAGAAAATGCAGCCAATAGAGATTCCTGGTTACATCAACCGCAGGATCAGTAGCAGTTGATGTTAAATCTTATTTCAATTTTTTAACGGATAATCTTACGTTATTTCGCTACCAATAAGACAAACATGGAATTTAATTTATTTACAATAAAGGAAATGGCTCAATCGCAGCGCCATCTAACAACCCTCTTAAATACCACACCCATTTTTTTGAATTTTGAATTTTAGCTCCATCTACCCATCTAATTGTGAACTACTTCCACTTACCAACTGCAGTCCGTTACATCCCGACCCCCGAATCTTTATGAAGGTACATTCTTTTTTTTTTTTTTTTTTTTTTTATGACCGGAATAAAGATTCTACTAATTTTAATACAGAACAATAAAAGACAACCTGATTTAAACCTCACACGGGCTGCAAATCGAGGTGAAGATACTTCTTTACCCACAGGCCCCCCTTTTTTTTGTATATTTCCCCCTTAGCTAGAATCCAGTCATCCCACACATTAAGTGTCTGTGCAGTTTAACCATATCAAGACAAACCACTTCTCAGTCCCGATACCAAGCTTGATAGTAGTCCCGCAACACAAACTATCTCCTCGAACCAGGACATGACAGTCTAAAGCAAGGAAAGCCTGGTTGTGAGGCAAGCTCAGTCCTAGCGACTCAGAGTAAAAGTTTGTGGAGCGAACCTATCTTACGTTCTTCCACAACCAATTACCCCATCCCCCAATAATAAAGTCACCCCTTAACAGCCGTCAAACATAGTAGGTGCAAACGGTCCACCCCACTTGGCTCGAAACCCAAAAGCATTTGCCCCGAAAATGGCGCATGTACAGTGTAGCTCGTTATAACCTAACTGTATAGTTGAGGAAGTGTGAAGGTACCTTAACGGTATGCTTAGACCTCGGATTCATCAATCTCGAGCCCGTCTATTATCCTAACTCTTAGCAATCCTTCATAATTCCGATTGAGGTGCATGCAGAATGACTAGACTATAACCAAGCCTCGCGATTCTACTCCCCATAGTGCTGGTTGGGAAGGCCCTTCACACTGAATTTAAACAAGTACTCATTCAACATACAACCTTTCCATGACCATTCCTTAACGTGAATATTCCTTTCGCTCTAACATAACCAACTTCCATGGTCATTCAGACTACCAACCAATCAGCACCCGATACAAACGCATGGTTATTGTTTCGTAATTTTAGGAATGCTCCAGCTTTTGCAAGGAAAAGCGGATTTCAGTATCCCCCTCTATTGCACACCCCGCGTGGCAAATTGATAAATTTTGATTAAGTCTTAAAGTCGAACTATAACGAACCTTACTACAATTTTTTCCTTTTGTAATATTTAATTAATTTTTTTTTTTTTTTTTTTTTTGGTAAAGCCACCCTGCTCCCCACCATCTGACGGGATGAGAATATATTTCGTTAACAATTTAGGGTGAAAGTGACTAATGTGAAACTAAGTGAAAATTACTATGATCAACTCATTCACATGATGGACTACTGCTCATACTATCAGATGGGCTTCACCCTATCCACCAAATTTATTGATCACATTTTTTTTTTTTTTTTTTTTTTTTTTTTTTTTTTTTTTTTTTTTATATATATCCTCAGAACAGATCTAAATTATTAATTGAATATAATTTTAAATCAATCCTACTTACTAGTTCTACTTAACTAACTACATTACTTAAATCTACAAATTCTTACATACTAAGTAAAGTAATTGCAAAATCTAATCAACAATTCAAGCTTAAGTTCACGAACCTTCTCTTCTCTTCCCGATCCAGCCCCAGCCTACTGCGTATAATATCTAGACAGATGTATAGTATTGAACTTCCCCCGAACCTCATTAGTTTGGGGGTCTAACAAAATGTACACATTTTGGTAAGGATTTCCCGCCACTACGTATGGACCTTCATACAACGCCTCAAACTTCTTGGTTACCTTTAATTTCGCGCTAGATTTATTTAACTTCCTAATTTTTACTAAATCGCCGACCTGATATTCAATCAACCGATATCTACCATTAAACTTCGCCTTCCGTTTTTCCCCAGCCTCTTGTAGATTCTTACGCGCTATCTCCCTGACTTTCTGTACGTCTAGCTCTCCATTACTCCTACCTATAATTTCGTCAAACGACAACCTCGTAGAAGTTCCGTACATTATCTCACAAGGGGTAAATCCTGTGCTTTCATGATAAGTGTTATTATATAGCTCCTCCAACTTGGGAAGAGTCTTTACCCATCCTTTGTGATTCGTGCTATTATATGTCCTAAACAAACGCCCTAATTCCCTGTTGACTCGCTCTACTGTATTTGGTCGTGGGTTCCTAACCGTAGTGTATACCACTCTAACCCCCAACGTTTCCATGCCCTCTTTCCACACTCGACTAGTGAACTGGGTCCCATTATCCGACATTATCGCCTTCGGCTTTATTATGTCGAAGAACCTCTTTGCCTTATTAAACACTGCCACCGCCGTTGCCTTCTTAAGCTCAAAAAATTTGACAAACTTACTAAACGAATCCTGTAGAACGAGTATATAATTCATTCCAAATTTACCCGTAGGGAGAGGCCCGTATATATCTACCATCACTAAATCGCCAATATCTCTTGTAATTATTGAACAGCATGGGCCTACTTTGTTTGAATTAGAATGCTTTGTTAACTGACATACGTCACAAGTCCTCACTAAACGTTTCACACTCTTAGTTAATCCTTTCCAATAAAACCGATCCCTTATATACTTTATCACCTTGTAACCTCCCTGATGACCCATTTCGAGATGTACTTGCCTAACTAATCCTTCCCTAAGGACATTTGGTAAGAAAATGACTTGTCCCCTTTCACCCCCCTTATCTATATACAAAACGTCATTAATCAATCTACACCTACTCGCCAAACCCGCTAACTCTCCTCTTGTGCTGGCCGTACTTATCTGATTAATTAACCTACTTATCTCTACATCAGCCCTTTGTAATTCAGGTAGTAGTTTTAATTGGTTCAGTAATTCTTTATTTCGTTGCGCTTCCATATATAGGATGCTCGGTGACCTAACCTTTTCTTCCTGCAAAAGTTCCCCTTTAGGAGGATAGCGCGACAATACGTCCGCGACCACATTATCTCTCCCTTTAATATGTTGTATTTCATACTGAAAATTCTCTAAATAGTTAATCCACCGAGTTACCTTAGCGTTATATAACCTCCACGTCTTGACAAATGCCAAAGCCTTATGATCCGTCCTAATAACTACCCTAGCTCCCCTCAGATACGTTTCGAATTTCTCTAAACAACAGATTACTGAATAGAACTCCTGTTCAGTCACTGTCCAATTTAATTGAGCCCCCCTTAATGCCTTACTATAAAACCCCAGCACCCTCTGCTGATCATCATCGCCTACCTGATATAAAACCCCTGCTAATCCCACCTTAGAACAATCCGTTTGCAAATAGAAAGGTTTAGTAAAATCCGGATGATGCAATTGGATAGTTTCTAAGAACAAAGCTTTAATTTGTTCGAACGCCCTTTGTTCGAGTTGACCCCAACCCCAGCCTTTACCCTTCTTCAACAAATTATATAATGGTTGCGCTTGAATATTAAAGTTAGGTATAAACTTCCTATAAAAATTACATAACCCCAAAAATGCCCTCACATGCTTTATCCTTCTAGGTATCGGAAACTCTTGTATAGCTTTAACCTTATCTGGGTCAGTGTGTAATCCCTGAGTAGAGATGATGTAACCCAACATCCTCACTTCCTTACAACAAAACTCACATTTCTTTAAATTACACGTTAAACCTGCCTTTTGCAATTTACCTAAGACTATGTCCAAATGTTCCAAATGTTGTGTGAATGACCCTGTCGTTATTATCGCTAGGTCATCTAAATAATTAACACAAAATTCCCTGACCTCATGTCCTAATATTATATCCATGGCCCTACTAAAACTTCCCACGGACGTTTTCAACCCTTGGGGCAACACATTATAAACGTAGGACTTCCCATTGAAGGTGAACCCCGTATATTTTTTACTATTCTGCGTAATAGGTATTTGGAAATAAGCATTATTCAAATCTACTACACTTATATAGTTAGCCCCATGGAAGGAATTCATGACATCAATCTGTAGTGGTGGTTTCTCCGTTTCTGCCACCATATATTTATTTATCTCTCTAGCGTCTAATAACACTCTAATCGAATCATCTCGCTTAATCGTAAAAGTCAATGGACTACAATAAGGAGTTGCAGATCGACTAACTATCCCCAAATCTTCCATTTCCCTTAGCTTTTCTTCTACTCTCCCCCTATAAGCATATGGCACCGGATAATTTTTCTTAACAATAGGTACATCTGAACACATCACTATCTCGTGCTGATAGCAGTTCGCTCTCCCTAAACGCGAAGTGAACACACCCTTATATTTATGTAACAATTTTAGCAAGCTATTCCTCTGTTCTGTCTCTATAGCAACTCCGGTCTCTAGACTTGTCCAGACTAGATCATTAAACTCGCTACAACTATCCATGGCTGATATTAATTCCTCACTCTCCCTTAGGTCGGCTCCCTTTACTTGCTCTAAAAACGGTATTACCTCTCTTTGCCCTGCCTGATCCAGAACTAAACCTCTTTCTATTTTTCCCGTGTTGATAGTTACTTCATTCCCCTTTAACCAATCAAATCCTAAAATCAACGAATTAACTAGGCCTGGAACTACTACAAACCCCATATTTTGTACACACTCTCCTAGCTTTAAAGGCAATAGAACTATTTTCTTAATCTCTCCGCTCCTATGACCCACAGCTGTCTTAATTTTAAAGGGTCTAATCGGCATCCACGGTATTTCGCGACTCCTATCCGACCTCAGTACATCCCAGAATTCCTCTGAGATGCTGGTTATATCACAACCAGTATCCACTAATCCTATAACCTCATGATCAAAAATATGCACTATTACTTCTGAACTAAAGGTTCCCTCATCGCGTTCTGTAGACCTTTCATCAAATACCGCCTCTATCGACACAGGATCGCCTTGTCTCAAAAGTTTCTGTTCAATATTTAATTTAATCACATCAACTATTTGTTTATCGATAAAGAGACTCTTTGGTTCTACTGTTCCAAAACCCAATCCCTCACGTATACCACGAGTAGTCATCTTGGCCACTAGCGGCGCCCTAATACCGTTTCCTACCTTACCTAAAGCTAGCCCTGGATTCCAACCCATTTTGATCATCATATCTAACGCTGCGCTCCCTGTGACTGAGGCTAGATCGGGAACAGAACTTCCAGCCTCTACTAGTTTAAACCTGCGGGTGACGCTAACGCCGATGTATCACTCTGCACTACCGTTGCCACCTGCTCACCAGACGGTCGAGTTTTGCTTGGCTTAGGCCAACTGCGATAGTCCTGACGAGAATCCTTAGCCCTTTTCTCTGGTATCCTCTTCTCGCCGCCAGAGGTTGGAGTTGATACAGCCTCTTGCCGAGCTATATCGTCCATCCCTCTCAAAAACTCCGCTGTTTCAATGATGTTATTCAGCTTGGACGTATACCATCCCTGTTGCACATACTTCGGAAACTGCCTAATTATGTCCCCAATCAGTTGTTTCTCGGAAAACTTATAAGTTAGCATCTGAGCCTTCCCGGTCAATCTTAGGAAATGGCCTAACATAGTAGGCGACTCCGCTTTATTCCAAACTCCATGCACTATAGACCGGCGTAATTCGTTCTGTTCGCTTTCTCCCCAGAAGGTAGCCAAAAAGTCCGCCTTGAAGTCTTGCAATACGCTCCAACGACATTTGTAAACTCTTGCCCATTCTCTGGCTTCACCCACTAGACATTCTTGTATCAAGTCTAATTGATTGCCGTCCCGACCGACCTTTCCCAAATATGTTGTTAGGTCTTCCAAAAACGTCACCGGATGCACATCGACTTTGTCTCCGAACTTGGGCTTCTCGAACGTTACATTTCTCACATGGTAGTTTATGTTTCTAGGTAACTCCGAGTTGACACACTCTACGGTGAACGAGGGTTCCCCATTTTCCCTTAATCTAGGAGAGTCTGTATGTAGTTGTTGATTCAATTCCGGATTAGCCTGTTCCCTAACCACAGACAACGCTTCTGTGGGCACTGACCCCCATTCGCGACTACTTCCGCTTCTGTCTGCTGGGGAAGCTCTTCTCTCACTCATCTCAGCCCTTAACGTCTCCAATTTCGCAGCTAAATCTTCTATAGTACGATTCAACTTCCTATACCGAAGGTTAGCTAAAGAAGTGTTCACATTCACACTTCTCCCCTCCGGTCTCCTTCTAGCTTCAATTGTCCGTCTCACACGCCTAGATGTGGTAGGTACAGGTTCATTGGGCGTCGTAGTTTGCCTTACAGGACTAGTCGTCCCTTGCTCACTTGTCCTGTTTTCCCCATAACGGGCAGGCGCCCGCCTTTTCCTGCTCGGCTTATCCATACTATATTTATCACTGATCGAACACTCAAAGAACACTACACGTAACGATTCGTCAATACAATCACTATAAACTCCCTTTTAACTTATAAATTTGAACACCACTTTCAGCTAAGACTCACGGCTCATAACCGGAACTATATATACACGATAAGTTAACAAATAATACATTATAGTGTTAACTGTTGGTTGAGATGCCTCACTGTCATACAATGTTGCACTCCAACGATATGTGTAGGTATTTCAATTCAATAAATGTTTCTCCCGAGTTCGACCTACTCAAGTCTATAAGATACTTAATATCGACCCCCCAACAATTCGACTGATAACATCCTAACCCAGACTTTACGACCCCCCATTGTTTATTATTCTCACCATTTTTCATTTTACACTAAATTCACCCCAGCATAATTTCCTAGAGACCCTTACCTATAATACAGCAACAAATTGTACGGTATGCAACATACCGTACTCCTACCTCAACTAACCCACAACAAACAAACACAATGCCAACGACCGATGGTCAGAATATAGTGTCTATCCCGAACACTGCAACGAAATTGTCTCAGACTCTGATCTCAGGTCTCGGCTCCAAATCGTACTGGCGCCTGACCTTCCAACCTATCCCCGGGCAGACAAAATGTTACCATCCTGGTTACCGACACCAAATTGTGGTGTCGTCCTGGCCACCAGGCATTAACTTGTAGTGTGTAGTCTTGATCCACGTCATCAAATTTTAACGTGTAATCCTGGCTTACGGCCCCAAATTGTAATCACCCCGGTCCTACATCACGTCACCAAGATGTAATGTCCTGGTCACGCGGGACCAAATTGTAATAAACACTGCCTTAACCATAGTAATCCTGGTGAGTGGCAGCAAATTGTACCGTGATCCTGCGTCACAGCACCAATACGTAATAAAGCGGTGGTCATACCCGCCGCATTTCACCACACTAAATAAATCGTCTATATTGTTAATTCTACTTTGGCCAATGATCGTATAATGGTCAGAGGAGACCCTAGATGAGCCCGCATATCCCGGATCCTATAGAGTTCTAGGAATGCTGGTATTTATATAATGAAACATTACTATACAATTACTTAATTCTACCCCCACTTACTTTAACTGATTTATGTTAAGGTACAACAATTTCTCAATGAATGAGTCTCTCACAAATAATTTTCTCACAAGCAACCTACAACCGTACTAGATCCTAACACTGCCCTAATTACTACTACTGTGGCAAACAATCCGAATAACTTTATTGATCTAACCTTTTACATTGTCGACTTAGTGTTGCAAGCCTAACACTGCCCAAATTACTACTACTGTGGCAAACAATCCGAATAACTTTATTGATCTAACCTTTTACATTGTCGACTTAGTGTTGCAAGCCTAACACTGCCCAAATTACTACTACTGTGGCAAACAATCCGAATAACTTTATTGATCTAACCTTTTACATTGTCGACTTAGTGTTGCAAGCCTAACACTGCCCTAATCACTACTACTGTGGCAAACAACCCGAATAACTTTTGCTCCCCATAGGCATATACTTTGAATTTGTTAGTTTTTGTTTCCCCGTTGGCGTATACTTTGAATTTGTTAGTTTTTGTTTCCCCGTTGGCACATACTTTGAATTTGTTAGTTTTTGTTTCCCCGTTGACACATACTTTGAATTTGTTAGTTTTTGTTTCCCCGTTGGCACATACTTTGAATTTGTTAGTTTTTGTTTCCCCGTTGGCGTATACTTTGAATTTGTTAGTTTTTGTTTCCCCGTTGACACAGGCTCCACCAATCGCCGTGTGCAGTGGGATACTACCAACTTTAAATATCCCCCCTCTATCCTTTTGTAAGCACGTAGCCCCAAATGGAACTTACGCGCCTTTAGAGAGTAGGATAGCTGACTCGTATTTTCCCTCCCCCAATATCTGAATCCAGACAAATGTATACGTCTAATTAGACTTGAATTAGAAAGGCGTTGCCAATTAATTCTAATTCAAAATAAGATTATTTCTTTCACAATATTGTCAAAACATAGTATGACTAGTACAGATTCAATGAATAGTTTCATGTCGTAGCGCGGTCTGATGACCAATCCATCAAATGAGATTCTGTGTCCAAAATAGGATCCTTAACATGTCAGAACTGACTCATACTTGTCACGTGCATAAACGAGATCGATATAGTGTCCCTGGTGTAGAAGACAGCCATATCTAGGGTCAATTGCCCAAATCAATTAAGGTTCGATACAAGTTCCAAATTAGGAAAGCGCTCTGCTAAGGTGAGCTAGATGTACCTCGCCAAAATGATTCCTCGGCTACGACGCTCCGAGTAATAAGTATTATTTATAGCATAGTATTTTATTCAAAGTCAATTGGTAGATCAGTCAAACAAACTTCTCATTTCGGAATAATTTCCATTACGAATTTGATTAATTATGATGTGGGTGGATTTAAAATATGTTATGCCACCAATCCAAGTTTCATTGAGACCATACTAAGTCAGTTGCTAGGCAAGTAGAACATTAGCAACGCGGTCCAACGACGGCTCGCTTATAGGTCTAATCCGAATACAACGAACGCCTACTAAAATATACAACACGATAGCTCGTATACAATTTACTCAAATCACGATTTCACCACGGCATTAACGCACGAAAAACCTTAACTAAATCAATCACAAGCATCACCAAGGAATGATATGTCACATCACCAAGCAAAGGCCCGATTAGCTCAGAACCGTTACAATACTAGTCCTTACTAATACACTTCCTAACCTATTCCCATTGTGTGAGTGCCTACTCTACCCCCAACTTAGAACTTCTGTTCAACCAAAACTAGGTGTAACGTCACCTTATTTACATTTAAACGTGTGGTGTGTTGTGAGCCTATCATGTATTGATGGTATTCCATCAACACTCCTGCTCTGCTATGGGTGCAAGCTAGTTAGGCTTGACTGGCCTATCCTCATAACTGTGTGCTTGCTCCAGTCCACGAGCCGAAGCTCAGGGATGTGAACTGAAACCCTAACGAGATAATAGTTAGTGTATATATAAATAGATATATAAGACTGAACTGCGAGCTCTGTAAGTTCTGATCCAGGCCCAATTGGACGGTTCCACTTCGACGGTACCTACCCATCACAGAACAAACAGTCACCCACATTCAGGAAGCTTTTCCGATCCCGTTTCCACAGGTAAAATCGGAATGCCGCCCGCTTCAAAGGTTACCGGCCCCTAGCTATTCAGATAAATATGGAGTTGTTGCCACCGTTAGGTATCCCTCCATAACCAGGCACATCGCCATGGGTTTCCTACGGGAGAACTAGCTAAAACACCGCAGTGCTACCCTCAACTACTAACATAACAAAAGATGATAAAACGACAGCAATGACTTTACGAATGCACTGCCAGACTCAACAGCACAAGACAGTAATAATACGCATACATTTACACGTACTATCCCTGCCCAATGTAAGGTGTCTTCATTTTCGTAAAGGCCCTAAGTCCTGCTCCGATCGCGACCCATCCCAATATTCGACGCGAGAACTAGCCTACCCCACGCCCTAGTCGTAACAAATCTTAATCGCGCACCCTTGTACGTATCACGCCCAACCACACACAAAATCAAGATTTACAATTAATTTCAACAATTTCAACATAATAAAGATGATAAAACGACCGTAAGGACTTTACGAATGCACTGCCAGACTCAACAGCACAAGACAGTAATAATACGCATACATTTACACGTACTATCCCTGCCCAATGTAAGGTGTCTTCATTTTCGCAAAGGCCCCAGGTCCTGCTCCGATCGCGACCCATCCCAATATTCGACGCGAGAACTACCCCACACCCCAAGGTTTACAATAAATTTCGACAATTTATAATTTTTACAGAATTATAAAACTCTCGGCGGTACATTGGAAAAACTCTAAACTGTTCGCGTTAAACAAAGATAGCTAGTAATTCGTTTATTACACAACACCGGCAACAATTTCATATAATTCACAAAAGGAATTTAACACTATTTCTTTACAACGATAGAAATATATAACTTACAAAGACAGTCCGCCGAGCCGTACCCCTTTTAGCTATCTGGATCGAATGAATGACGAAAAAAAAGTGAAGTCCCGCCTCCAGAAAACCCATCTTTTAAAGGCGAGGTCTCCCTTCTCTAAACTAACCTCGCCGTTTCTAGAACTACACATCATCCTTCATCCAATCGTGAGCTATTTCCGGCAAGCCGCCTCAGCGAATTTGCTCCTTTTTTATAAAAACTCCTTAATTCATATGATTGGAATAAGAATAATCCAAGATAATGTCTAACTAATTTTCCAGTTAATTATTCGTATACTAATATTTAGAATTCGCGACTAGTGCAATATCACAGAAAATGCAGCCAATAGAGATTCCTGGTTACATCAACCGCAGGATCAGTAGCAGTTGATGTTAAATCTTATTTCAATTTTTTAACGGATAATCTTACGTTATTTCGCTACCAATAAGACAAACATGGAATTTAATTTATTTACAATAAAGGAAATGGCTCAATCGCAGCGCCATCTAACAACCCTCTTAAATACCACACCCATTTTTTTGAATTTTGAATTTTAGCTCCATCTACCCATCTAATTGTGAACTACTTCCACTTACCAACTGCAGTCCGTTACAAAACACTGTCCGTTTCAGTGTCATTAGGTATTAAACTTGACGCGACCAGTTTCCGCGGCCTAGGTATTGACTCGGGCACATGACCCTTCTTAGCTGCATTTTCGGAGCTATACTGTTTATCACCTATCAGCTGTAGACATGACGACATCAGCATTTGAAAGGGGAGAAAATTGAAGGGATCTATATATCCTCGACCCCGTCCTGTCCTTGTCTACATTTGATAATAACCCCATCGGACCACTATCACATGCGAACGTGGATTTCCTCAAAAAAGCGCCTCGCTTTTTATTCACGTTACTCTCATCTCTGAGGCTATTAACTAACGATGCATTCTTCATAAAATCCAATTCTTTTTGTACTGAATCCAATCTTTCCATAGTTATCTTCTGATCTTGTTGTAGTCTGAGGATGTCTTTAAGCAGTCTGGTCACATCCACATGGTCAAACAAGACGGGTGGCAGCTTATGTAGTTCCCTTGCCACAAAAATAGGGATTCGATCAGGGTCTATTTCCTTGAGTAAGCTAATAACATCATCAATATCGCGATGTTTCTTGCCTTGACCCCTCCGCTTCTTCACGCTCTGAGCAGTAGACTCTAATAGTAGCTGTTTAGCAATAGAAATATCATCTTCCGTGAACGTACTGGTACATATTTGACTAATACTCTCTTCTGTCATAACATCAATACGGTTACTTACGAACGCAAGGACCTCATTTATGACAATGTTGCATGTAGAACATTTTACCCGATTTGAGGACATTATCGCTTGTATGTTAAAACTCAGTACATTTTTTTATATTTAATATCTATTTCTGAGTAGCTGGAACGTGCCCAGGTTGAAAATAGTTATGTCGGGTTACTTTAGCTCGTTATGCTACATATTGTGCAGAAATATCCGTGAGACCTGGAACGCGCCCAAATCAAATATTCTTAGATTGGCAGAACTGTTACCGTGCGTGAATTTGGAACAAACTATTATTGTTCATAATAAGTAGGTAGGTAGTTTATGATCTCACAATAGGAAACAAGTTTTTTATTTGACAAAATTATAGTTGATAAACTTATCATTTTACAAACTATTGTTCAATAAACTACTCATTAGATAAAAAATTTATTTGGAAGAATTCATTGCACTAATTGATTATTTTTTAAACATGCTAGGTGGCAAAACAAGTTTTACTGCGAAGGTGGGCGTTGTAACCACCTGCGACGATAAGCTCGTGTGGGGCCGTAGGAGCTGTGACAGAAACGATGTTTGCTACATGCCACTTGCCTACTGTATGCTACACACGTGGTTTATGCTTGCTTGTTTGACTGTTTGTTAACAGACTTTATTTTGTCAAATGAATATTTTAAAAATAAAATTTTAGCTATTGAAATATTTTATAAGAGATACATTTACAAAACCTTTATTTATCAAACGATTTTTCTTGAAGTAATATGTTTGCGAAATGACAATTTGTCAAATGATTCGTTTTTCAAACGCAAATTCTTATTTTTTCTTTCCGTAAGAATTTCTACAAAGTATTGGAAAAAATAAGAAATAATAGTCTTTCTTAAGCAAAATTAAAATTTAGTTTATTTTATTTATGTTTTATTCTTCTATAGTTAGGTATATCGTGACTAAAGAGAAAAGGAATTTACTTATAAGTCAAGGTACATAGAATCAAGTTCATTTATAGTAGTTTATGATACTGTTGCATAATAAGGGTTCTTATAACACGAGTGTGTTTTAAAAAAACGAGCCGTAGGCGAGTTTTTTTATATTATCACACGAGTGTTATAAGACCAAGTTATGTACAGTGTCATACACTACTTTATCTACTCTCATACTATAATACATAAACTAATTTATTTTACAAACCAAACCAAACTTTGTTTAATTTAAATGTATAGAACAAAAAAAAAAAAATGTTCGCGCCAAGGCGCAAACGTCGATTGCGCATGCGTGTTTCTTTTTTTTTCCGAATCGGCGGATTCTTTTTTTAAAGTAGAGGTTTAGTCCAGATGGAGTTTGTATAGGTGTATCGTTATGATTAAAAAGTTATTTTATGATATAGGTGTCCATACAAGACCTGTATCGTAATAAAACTTTTTTTTGGCCTGTGCGTAATGTGTGTCATAAGAGTTTTGATTTCAATTTTATAATCTTTGTATTATAGTATCAGAGTAGATAAAATGTATTATTATCCGACTTTGCTTTCATTTCTTAACAAGCTATGAATTGCATAACTATTTTAATGAGCAGCCAACAAGTACTAAAGCTGGAGGTTTGTACCGTTTCTGCAATGTATTTCTCTTTTCGGTTCCTCAAGTTACAATGACAAAGAGAGGTAATTTAAATTCAACTGAATTACCAAGTTAATTTTCAGGTACATGACATATGATTTATTATGCGATGACATTGTTAAGGAAAAAACAACTTCAAATTTAACTAGGGATTTTGAGGATTGCGTAACTTTGGAAAATCTCACCGACAAGATGATGATCTTAAGGGAGAGGAATATAAAAATAAAATGAAATAACCGATCAGTATTTAAAATAACTCGATAGTAAAAAATAACAATCTGAGTTTATATCCTGATGATGATATTGTGAATTAAGTTTCTTGTACTGTTCCACAAAACTTATTTATTAAAGCTGATTTCCAAAGGTTTTTATGACAGTTAATGAGCATTAGATTAGAACTTTAGAAATAATAATATTTATAAGATACAGAGATAGATCTAGAGTATTATCAATATTATATTGTATAAGGATAATGTACGGATTCCGCAGTTGTACCGGGAGTTCCTAAAGACAAATATAACAAGACAGTTTTACAAGTAAAAAGAAAAACACAAAGGCGAAAATAAAAGACGAGGATGTAAACATACTCTTATTTGACCGCCTGCAATTTTATTATAAGCGACACAATCGATAACTTATGTAAATAATTTGATAATAAACCAGTATTACTGTCCAGCAATCACATTATCTATAGCTATAATAAACTAGAATAATAGAGGAATTAATTCGATTAAGCAGCTCACGATTATAAAGAACACCTGTTGTAGAGAATATTGCGGTGCTCGAGGATTGCTGAGACACAGGTCTATAGCTTAAATAAATTGTACCTAATCGCAGTCTAGTGATACAGAAGATCTATCGTTTGTACGTGTCGATCTGTGTCGGCTTGATTGAGCTTTGTTGACGATACTATTCAAATAGCATACTCATCACCGGGCTAGTTCTAAATTTGCCTAGCAATTCGGTTACGCCTTCATCTATTCTGATAGAAATGTGAACAAATTACGCTTATTCTCAGCTATAACCTTTAGATACTGACATAACTATTTTACTTAACTCAAGTACCGAGGTAATATTGAGTTTATATAAAAAAAATTACTATTTTATTACCTGTTATATACAATCAGAGTATACTAACCAAAAAAAACTTTATGTATGCTATTATAATAAAAGTAGCTAGGTATAAAATATTTTTTTTTTAATATTATAAATATACATATAATTCTACCGATTATAAACCTCAAAATAAAAAAATAACATAGACAGAACGTATGGAACTAGTGAGTGAAGCCGCATCGCATTAAGTAATACTAAAGTAGTACTGTACCCTAATAGCGTTGCAACATCTAAATTTGCAGCTACCAGGGCGCGTGTATCTAATGCTCTAGTGACTCGACATCCTATCGGGTTTCACAGGCCTCACAGTACTTAAAGATTAGATAATAGCGGATATATGTACTACTCCTGAACGAAACAGTGTAAATCTGGAACGACAATTTATCCAATTTGGATTAAAGTGAATTCTAGGTTACCATACAAACATTAAGCAGTAAAATAACATAATATATTTAATAGTTTTGCCGAAGATTGAGAAGTTCGGTTTAGAAGTGAGTCTTCTGAGTGGTAATTGCAAATTAGTCCCACAGTCGATATGTTTATCGACTGTGGGACTAATTGTTAATGGTAGATTGCCCCCGATCAGATGACAACTGAGGTCTGAAAAACTGAGGTCTATCTCAAAGTATAACAGACTTAAGTTTTTGATTACAATTTCAACCTGCACGCGTTCCTAAGAAAAATGTCTTGACAACTAAATCTAAACAAATTAATTTTGTTTATGCGGTTCGTTTTTTTTCTTGGAAGCATTAAACAATTAAAGCCTGTACAGTTGTTATTAAGTTATTTAGATGTCGTTCTTCTTGTCATTTATATTGTTAACCAAAAAGTCTGGCCTCTCATAAGGCTAATAGTGTAACACACCTAACCTATTGCAAATAATCTTTACAATGTTTTAGTACAATGCAAGCGGGTTTCTGTTACGTTGTGCGAGATGATAGCCTCCCTATTGTGTCCATTGACATGACGGGCTCTTTACTATAGGTAATACGATCGGTACTGCAATTGCATGGGCAATGGTTCTAGCGAAATTTCTATCCTAATGTTAAATGTAATTTTATATTAAAATCGTATATTATTTTACATTCAAGATACTGAACCTGTAAGCCGTTAGAGCGTTTTCACACTCATCCGATATCCGATATCGGTGTAGGACGCCGATAGCCGACATCCAATAGCCGACACCTTGTGCTGTTTTCACATTTATCGTAAAAAATCGGCCCGATACGGCCATTTGCTCGAAAGCACAGACTAGCTAGGGATGCTAGAAGTAAAAAAAAAAGAAAAATATAACATGGTATCGAGTTTTTTTTCTCTTATATTCGTGATCAGCGTCATCAATTAAAGCGAAAAGACATATTGTAACTCAGAAAATGTCCTTAAGGCGGAAAATTGCTTGCAGTCGCTGTTTTAGTCTCTTTGTGTTCCGACATCGGGCCAAAACAATGGTGTTGGGACCGATAACCGATATCAGGCCGGCAAATGTGAAAGAGAAATACATATCTCATACATTTGACTTCCTCCGATATTGGATGAGTGCAAACGCTCTTATACCATCTGATTGACGGATCAGACATTTATATACTTTGAAATTTTAATAGGACTTCAATTAGGAACCAAATTAATTCTTATCAAACTATACCATTACACGAATTATGTATTCTCTTCTTAGTAGTAAATAAAAATGATATATTTACTTTCAAAAAAATTCTAGCACTTTTTAAATAACCCAGCATTGAAGAAAAAGTACAGCCTAAATCCCTACTATGGGAATATTTGCCAACAGCACCAAAGCTCGCGACAAGTAGAACATCATTGGCTCTTATAATGTTTACTTTCCCACAAAATATTTCTAAGCAACATTAGCATGACAAAAGCCTATTATGTCGCCCACCGTTTCTGGAAATATAACAAGTAACGTTTAACGTACGATTACATTTATAATTTTAGTAACGATGGTAAGATTTATCTTAATATTTCGTTTTTAACATTAACTCGACGGATAAATTAAAGGTCTTAAAGCTTCTTAAGCTTCTAACATAAAAACGTAACGTGTCAGAAACTAAACTTAGAAATAATAATGTTTTTACTTTCTTTTGTACTCTTCTTCTAAATTGTATTTTGAAAACAGATACAGATCAGTTTACACGAGTTTTTATCCTATATGTAGCTATCTTATATACCCAAATATATCCAGTTCTTAAATATATTTTTTTATTTTAGTTTCAATTACCTTGAATAGGTATTATGTAAAAAACATAGTTAATTTTAATAGTAAAATGGAATATGCCAACTTATTTTTGTCGTAAATTTATATTCTGAAGTCGCGGTAATCTTTATCAGTCGGGTTGAATAGATCACAGTTTATGATTGTACATTAAGAACTTCATAAGGTCAGACCAACTCCAGACAGACATCGTTCTTCGATAGTTTTATCTTATGCAACCTCTTGCACCTCGATTATCGCAACGAACACAAAACTTATTTAAATTCAAAACAAACTTGTTGAAATACAAAACACGTTCTGCTTGAATAAAATTGCAAACTCTTTAATGCGATACAAGTTTTATAATATTAAAGTTATCGAAATGAAGGCAAAGTTGAGTTAAAATGTTGTATGAGTTAAAAATGTTTGTTAGCCATACAAATGTCAAAGTCATTAAGAGTGAGACGAAAGGATTGAAAGTATGGATTTGAATTATTAACTCAAAACATGATACTTATCATGTGTAGAGTATTTTAGAATGACCATGTATAATACAAGGTTTTACTGTACTGTGGAGTCGGGGGTTTGATCTTTACAGTTTCACGATATTATTTTAAGACTCTACCCCCAGCGAAACGCTGTTGAAAGCGTATTTTGGTACATTTTAAACGGCTATCTACTCGTTAATTGTAAGATATATAGAAAAACAAACACGGTCCATATTTCTACAATATCATAACCTTTCCATTATACGACTCCAATTATTTATCAATGCAATAAATGTTCAGTAAATTCATTAAAAAGTGAATGATAAAATAGAAATGTTACAATTAATAACATGCGTTACCTCTTAAAGCACACACAATTTTAACTTGTGAAACTAATACTAATGGATAGATAATTTCATAAAGAACAACTACTAAGAAAAAAAAATTCAATAAGAGCCAAAATTGATTAGTTTAATAAAGATAATCATAAATCTATGCTTGCAAGGAACACTCTGGCGCCGCCGCGCGCCGGGTCGAGAATTCAGTGCGTTGCAAGCTCTCAGACGAGAAGCCTGTGTCGCTTGTCATCGCGCTCGCCTAGCGCACATTTATTGCTAACGTCACGGTATATTTGTTTTAGCAGTATTATAAGTTCGCACTGTTTTTGGCTGCTTACTAACTTTTTTTCTTTACTGCGAAAGGACGCTTTGTGTATATATTTTCTTGTTTGTTTATGTTTTGCAAAAAGACGCAAACAGACAGACAACAAAATCACAAAATTATTTTGTAAATCCATACTAATATTCCAAAAATAATAAATAAATAATTTAAAAAAAATTAAAAAATAAATATCCATACTCTGTCTGTCTGTCTGTCTGTATGTTACGCTTTCACGCCTAAACCACAGAACCGATCTTGATGAAATTTGGTATAGGGGTATATTAGAGCTTGGGAACGGATATAGGCTACCTTTTATCGCGAGAAAAGGGGTTTAAGGGGGGGAAATAGGGGATGCAAGTTTGTCATTGTTATAAATATCCTAATGAAATTTGATACAGAGGTGGATTAGAGCTTGGGAATGAACATAGGGTACCATTTATTGCAAAAAGGGGGGGAGTAGGGCCATGGGATGAAAGTTTGACATTTTTGAAGATATCCTGATGATTTTTGGTACAGAGACAGAATAAAGCCTGGAAACGAACATAGGCTACCTTTTGTCATGAGAAAGAGGTTTGGGGGGAGGGGATATGGGATGAAAGTTTGACAGTTTTGAAGATATCCTGATGAAATTTGGTACATAGATGAATACCTTTTATCGCGACACTACGCCTTTGAAAGGGGGGAGTGGGGCTATGAATGACATTATTTGTGAAATTTGGTACAGAGATATGTTAAAGCTTGGGACCAGACATAGGCAACCTTTGATCGCATGAAAGACAACGGGCATGGCAAGAGAAATACCGTGTTAGTTGTTTCATTGTTAGTATGATATCAGATGTGCCTTTGAAATAAAGTGCTTTATTTAGTCAAATCCATACTAATATTATAAATGTGAAAGTAACTCTGTCTGTCTGTCTGTCTGTCTGTATGTTACGCTTTCACGCCTAAACCACTGAACCGATCTTGATGAAATTTGGTACAGAGGTATATTAGACCTTGAGAACTGACATAGGCTACCTTTTCTCACGAGAAAGGGGGTTTAAGGAGGGGAAATAGGGGATGAAAGTTTATATGAAAGTTTGTCATTTCTGAAGATATTTTAATGAAATTTGGTACAGAGGTAGATTAGAGCTTCGGAACGGACATAGGCTACCTTTTATCGCGAAAATGGGGGTAGAAGGGGGGGAACTAGGGCCTTGGGGTGAAAGTTTGTCATTTTTGAAGATTTCTTGATGAAATTTAGTACAGAGATAGTTTAGAGCTTGGAAACGAATATAGGCTACCTTTAATCGCAAAAATGGGGGGTAGAAGGGGGCGGTCTAGGGCCTTGGTATGGAAGTTGTTTATAGGATATGATGTTTTTATAGGATATGAAAGTTTGCCAGTTTTGAAGACATCCTGATGATATATTTGGTACAGAGATGGATTGAAGCTTGGGAACGAACATAGGCTATCTATTGACGCGAAAATGGAGGCATAGGGGGGAGGGAGGGGAGGGTAATAAGGTATGAAAGTTTGACAGTTTTGAAGATATCCTGATGAAATTTGGTACAGGCATTAATTAGAGCTTGATAACGGACATATGCTACCTTTTACCGCGAATAATGTAGTAAAAGGGTGGGGAGGGATAAGGACTGGATAGTTAGTATGAAAGTTTGTCATTTTTGATGATATCCTGGTGAAATTTGGTACAGAGATGGATTAGAGCTCGAAAATGGACATAGGCTACCTTTTATTGCGAAAAGGGAGGAAGGGGTGGAATAGGGCAAGGGTATGTAAGATTGACGATTTTGAAGATATCTTGATGAAATTGGTATAGAGATGGATTAGAGGTTGGAAATGGATATATGTTACCCTTTATCGCGAAAAAAGGGATAGAAGGGGGAGGGGGAAGGGGAATAGGGCTATGGTATTAAAGTTTCTAATTTTTCATTAGCACAAAAAGGGGGTGAATATGGCATAAATAGTAAGAATTTGTTTTAAGATGTGCTCCTGAAATTTGGTACAAAGGTGAATTAGAGCTTCGGAACGGACATAGTCGATTAGCGAACCAAATATAGAAGCGAGTGGAGAGGCGAGTAGAGATTGTTATAGGGACGAGTGGATAGGCGAAAGTCGAGTAGAGTCGACTACAGGGGCGAGTAGATATGCGACTAGAGAGCCAAATAGAATGCAGTAAAGGGTTGAGTAGAGAGGCGAATAGGGAGGCGAGTGGAAAGATGAATGTAGTGGCGGGTAGAGGTCGAATAGAGAGTTGAGTAGAACAGCGAGTAGATATGCGAGAGTTCGAATATAGAGGCGAGTAGAAAGTCTAGAACAGAGGTGAGTACATAGTCGAGGACAAAGTTGAGTAGAGAGGCGAATTTAATTGTCAATAGCGTCGGATCAATACTAAGCGATAACCGACATCCACGCGGGCGGAGCCGCGGGCAACAGCTAGTATAATTTATAAGTTAGATTTCAAGGATTTCTTTTCATTTAATGTAACATGTTTGTTAGAGACATTTGATCCATATGATTGACCCTGTCGATGGATGACACAAAAATAGAAATTGTTATTTTTTCAGATTTTAGTCGGTTCGATTACCGGGTGTGGCAAGCGAATTTTTGATATTTTTGAATGCTATTTTATTTCTTTTTAAAAATAAAGGAATGTTTTTTGAGCGAAATTAGCTATCTCCAGTATTTACAGTACTTCCCCTCCAGGTTAAGGTTAAAATCTTCCACCCTGTTTCTCAACCAAAATAGAAAAAAAATGATAAAAAATTAAAAAAAAATTTAAGTTGCCCATACCTAGAACTGAAACTCTAAAAATTTTTTTTCATCACTCCCATACGTGTTTCCTTCTATTCAAATCTTGAGCTTCCGGAGCCTTGCTGGCTTTTTCAGAAGACCTCTCGTCAACTGTCAAGAACTGTTCCACACGTTCAGTCTTTTTCTAACTTCTAAATTCAATATTCGTAAAAAAAGATGTTTAATATAAGGTACGATAATATGACTTTACCTTACCTAATGATGAGCTAAATGGAAGGTTTCAGGTTTAAAGAACGCCATTATATATATAATAATGCTACAGCTTAGAGTAAGTTAGTCAGCTTACGTAAATTTGTACGATTCAGGAATTCGCGCATTAAAATAATTTGTAAGACTTTTTTAGATAAGCTCCATTTCTCTTTCTAATGATATCCTAAAGCTGCGTCTATGCGCCTCGGAGCCTTTTCAATACCTGTCTTTTTATTTGCATCCAACTTATTTTCTTAAAACATGTCTCTTATGTTCTTCTGCGTCTTTTTTTTAGGTCTACTTTGAATATTGAGGTCTCACATAAAGAAATAAATAATTGGTCAGACGTCATAAGAGCATGTCTATAGTTATTTTATGTGCTGTAACTTGAATTCCTTCTTTTAAAATTTTAAGCGTGCCCTAATCATCTCTAAGTTGATAGCAATATACATAAATTTAATAAATAGTTATCGGCAGTTGAAAAACAGATGAAAGAAGAAGAAATTTCATAAAAGTTTTTACGTTATTTACGTTTCGTTACGTTTCGTAAGTAGTTAGAGTAGTCTGGAATATTTATACAATGTGAAGGTTTATACAATGTGAAGGTTTCTACAATGTGAAGGTTTATACAATGTGTATGTTGTAAAATGTTAGGAAATTTCCTAAAATTTTAAAGTCGCCTTCAAAACGACGACGAACACCAACAAATTTAAAATACCGCGAGGGTTTTTTTTATTTTTCTTACGTGCGGGAAATCCCCACGGATACCCCCCCTCCGGAGCCGGAGAGGGGGGTTATGGCGGACTCGAACCGACTAAACCGCACGCCGTCTGTGGGTCGTAGTTCTAGGCCGAAGGTGAGGTTGTCTCGCGACATATCCCTCGCACCCCGGCTGACCCAGGGCCATTCCTCTGGCTCTCCTCGAGACTGGCCCTCCTAGGGGCGGGTGACGGTACCGGTCAAAAAAAAAACGATTAGTTCTGTTCAAGTACTTACTGTACTGGCACTGCTAAATTCATTTCCTTTGATAATATAAAGATATAACGTAAATGCTGCACTTTAATTTAATACGGCAGGACATAACTATCTGACTAAAAATATTACCTACAGCTGCAGTTTATTTTAAACGTTGCCTGTTTTGAATAATGATATCGCAGACACAGTGCCGTTATCTCACCTTAAGTTCTAGAGAAAATTTCGTTGCATTAATAAAGTTGGGAAGAAGAATTCATTGCATATTATAGTTATGTGCCATGAATTCTTTTTTATGGTTTTGTCGAATTAAAAACTACACTACCAGTGTTGGCTCCCCATAAAGCAGTTTACATAATATGAAAAAAAAAAATGTATGTGTACGCCTGAAATAACTATTTTAGCATAAAACCGATTTCGAAACAAGTCAATATCACCGTTCAATCGAACGACAGTACAAACAAACAACCCAACAATCAAGCTAATTAGGAATTGTTACCAATCTCTCTAAGCATATAAATTACACTGACAGCTAACCAAATTATTTGCTTATACAATTGCAGAAACAAGAACACCTACGCCAGACAAATAGACGCCTGTTCAAAGTATACAGCATTATGCTGATTGATCTCTTGCATAACTATTTTTATTATTGTTCTTCCCCGCTCAAGAGAATCTCCGTTGAATATGTATATCTGAATAAAATACTGTGAATCTGTATTTGTTCCAAAAATAGATTTTAATTTTATCTTCTGATTTGTTGACTTTTCTGAAGACACTTTGTAGTCAACGTAGAGCATCCAGCCCAATAAATAGCGCTTGAGCGAATAGCAAAGTTCTTTAAAAAATATTGTGAACTTGAAACGCTAATATTTTTGCATTTATGTCCTTTTCGCAGCCATATCACCACTGTAGAGGATCAGTATGTGGTGTTCCTTCACTGTAGTCCAGACCAGATGGTCGAAACGGGCTCTATAATATTATATTGTCTTTGAATCAGTCGCAGTCAACTAACCATTCATTACTATTTTATTTTATTTTATTTTATAAGGTACAAAAACAGATAACAGATCACATGATATCAGTATAGAATTTCCAAATACACTTTTTGAACCTGCTATCCAATTACATTTGCACACAACATTCAGATGTTAAATAGCTTCGTTAAGACAGTTTATAAATAGGTACGTAAATCAGAAAATTGTAGGTAGGTACATTGTTATAAATAAATCCTTATCAGGAAGAGATAAGCAAAACGCACGCACTAAAGTTGTTTTTTAAAATTACTGAAGCTTTCAAAGAAAATGTCCAGTTTGGTACATACCTTATTATATTGGGTACACATTCTATGGAGCGGGTTATTTTGTGAAACATTGTTTTTGCACAGTGGGATAGTAAATAGTTGCAGAATGCGTACAGACCGAGTAGGTACCTTAAAGTTTATGTAGGCGACAAGATTACAGTCCAGCAAGCCATTCACGATCTTGTATAGAGTACATAGGTCGCCAATCCTTCTCCTCTCCCCCAAACTTATTATCTCGAAGGTTTTAAGCCTTTCTTCATATTCGGGTATTTTACGCCTAAGCCCATACTTTACACACAAAGCCCTGACGAAGCGTTTTTGAATTGTCTCGATTCTATCAATATGTACTGCATATATTGGAGCCCAAACGGAAGCGCAGTATTCGGTTATACTCCTCACTAAAGCACAATACAAGGTGATTAAGGTCTCAGCATACTTGAAAGGTTTGGCATTACGTAGCACAAATGAAAGCATGCGATTAGCTTTGCTGCAGATGTGCTCATAATGTGACCTGAAGGACATCTCAGTATCAAAAATTACGCCTAGGTCACGTACTACTTTAACTCTATCAATAATAATTCCTTTAATATTGTAGTTGTCTATAAATAAATTTCTATTTGTAGTAAACGTGATAACCTGACATTTATTTGTGTTTAATGACATAGAATTCTCATCACACCATTGCACAATAGTGTCCATATCAGCCTGTAGACCCTCACAGTCTTGGTGGCCAGAGATTCTCCTATAAATCTTGATATCATCCGCATAAGCTAAACATTCGCTATTAATTTTACCAAGTAAATCGTTAACGAATAATAGGAACAGTAATGGGCCCAAATTCGAGCCTTGCGGCACACCTGACGTCGCAAGGAATGGAACAGATTCATATCCGCTAAGAGTAACAATCTGACTGCGATTTGATAAGTATGATGTAAGCCACCTGTACAGATCCCCATGTATTCCCAGATGCTGGGCCTTCGAGAGCAATATGTAATGATCCACACGGTCAAACGCTTTTGAAAAGTCAGTATATATGGAATCTACCTGTTGTTTATCGTTAAAGGCGGAACATATGTAATTAGTATAGCAGAGAAGGTTAGAGTTTGTCGACCTACCAGTCACAAAACCGTGCTGGCGCGGACTTAGTACATGCTTGAGATGATTGTACTAATTTTCTATGTATTCACCTCTGCCTACCCCTCTCGGAGATTACCAGGCATTTTTCAAGGTGGTTATTAAGTGGTGGGAGTTATCAAGCTAATTGGCTGCGACATATATACTATGTCGCCGCCAACTGGCTTAATCAGCCGTCCAATTAACTGCTTAGGCAGTTAACTTTTTTTTTTTAATTTATTTATCAATATAAACAATTTGTATACAACAAAAGATACGTAAGCATTACAGAAAACCTATGCGGTTTATAATTGATGCCTTAGGTGTTTAATTACATTAAACAAGTGAGTTTAGGTAATATGATTTGAGTCTGTTTTTGACACTATGAGGCTCAATGTTATCTACAGTGCGTAATTCCGGGGGCAGTGCGTTAATAAGTCGAGGAACTAGGTAAGCAGTCGTTCGTTCGCCGTAGGTATTATTCGCGCCACTCGGCTCACACAACATTCCCCGAGCCACCGCCCGCGTGTATACAGGATGGTTTATTGTATGCCGAAATTGGCACCATTCAATTAACGGCCTGAATGATATTCAGCCGTCCCGTTTATTACATCATTTATTAACCTGGCTGGCTAATGCTTAGGCCAATCGTAAGATGGGGCACTACCTCGAAATAAGATAGAAAATTACATACATACATATATACACTTACACCTGTAAATCCCCGAGGGGGTAGACAGAGGTGTATTCACAGAAAATTAGTGATAGGTTTATTGTGATAGCTGCGCAATCCGACTTGGTTAGGCTAGAATACATTTTTTAAAACTATGAAGAAATAAGTAATTTTTCTATCTGTTTAATTAAATGGCTAGGCAAGTTGTTAAACGTCATCGATCAAAGCAATTTTTTTTTAGCCGTTAAATTAAATGGCTGAACACCATTCAGGCCGTTAATTGAATGGCACCGTTTAGTTAACTGCCCAGGCAGTTAGTTGGACGGCTGATTAAGCTAGTTGGCGGCGACATATATATTGTAAGTGGATTTCTTAAATGTTGAGTCAGGAGTATTCCAAATCAACTATAAAAACATGCAAAATAAGCTATAAAATGCGTCACAATCCCTTTCGCATAAAAAACACATTTAATTCGTATGACATGCCACAGATTATGTCTGGTGTGAACATTTTTGTTATTTAATACTTTATACTTTAATAACATACCTAACTACTCGTATGTGGCTTTTTTTTTGGCTCGAACTTAGGTCGGTAGCGGGCAAGTTACACTTTTAGCATTGTGAATGGTTATAGATACCGGTAACCTCTCACCAAATTAGGCACGTGATCGTTAGCTACTTTACTTCTACAAAAAACATAAGTCAGACGCCACCGAGTTTTAAATAAAGATTTAAAATTCATTACCTATTTCATCGACGGCAGGCGGTTATGACGAATGTTGTGAATTGATTTCCAAAAATCAATTCATTATAGTTTTATTTAGTAGGTATAGTAAAGAGTACTAGGCTAAATCACAAAAAATTATGTGATTTTATCTAAAAACTACCTATTGTTACAGCTTCAAACAGTCTTCCATGGAATTAATTCAATTCGTTACGTATGGACGGATTTTGTACGGACTGAAAAAAGAACGAATTTAATAAATTTTCCAATGAAATATAATGGGCGTGTATTCAAGCCAAAAATGTGAGTCATCACCCAAGTTCAGCGTTAAACGTTTCACAAAGCTATGAAAAAATTGCAAACGCGTCCATTCGTGGCGTCATTCGTGGATTATTAAAATTGTTCATCCATATTGTTCCGCTATATTGACAAAGTTCAAGCGGTTGCGGCAACTGAAGTTTATGTCGTTAATTTAAATGTTGGGTATAATGAAAAATTTGAGAGTTTTCTTTTAAAAGATTGACGCAAAAAGCACCTATACATACGCTTTTGGAATTTAATTATGTTACCAGCCGTAAAATGTTAGGACTTGCCCGCTCTGCGCCCGTATGCATAATTCAATGAGTACATTCAGCGTATAACAGAACCCTTTTAAAAGCAATTTAATATGTCCGAAGGTACCTTCTTGATCCTTATACTACTAGTTTTTGTATTAAGGCTCTAATTTATATTTGTGGTTCTAATGCGTGGTTATTGTGTTATAAAAATATTATTTGTATAAATGGATAGATACGTACCTAACTTTAACCACTGCTGTTTTAATTTCATTCTTATGAAATGAATTCTACGTATTGGAGTGTAAGTATTCATTATTGATAGTATTGAGTATTCTTTAACTACAATTTTATTTTTGCTTGACTAAATTAACATTAATGGCCATTTTATTTATATTCTATTGTAAAACTAGTATAAAATACCGTGTTTTGAGCAAAAAAGTATAATATATACCAAAGTTAATGTTGCTAGTAGAAAGTCACTGTACTAGAATGACGAAATAACCCCCTACTGGAAAATTAATCCCACTAATATTATAAATACGAAAGTTTGTGAAGCCTAACATAGACTACTAGTCGGGAAAAGCACATAGTCTACTTTTTATCACGGGAATAGGTTCCCCTGGGTTACGGGACCGGGAACAAAATTCTACACAAACAAAACCGTGGAAATACCTAGTGTTTTTTTTTATACCACATAGGGGGGCAGACAAGCATACCACTCACCTAATATAAAGTGGTTATTGTAGCCTATGGACGTGTGCAACAGGGAGTCACACACGTGCTGCCGACCCAGTACGAACAGAGAGTTTCTGTGCCATCATTGCAGAAGACAAACTACTTTGGCTTTCCCACTGACAGCAAACGAAAAAACTCTCCAGTGAGTTCTGGCTACCTTACTTACCTCCGGGAACACAACAGGGGGTTATTATAGCCACGGTATTCTGTAGGGTGGAGGCACTTCTCCAGTCGGACTGCTCAATTGGGACGGAAAAACCGTTGTGGTAGGACAGGACCTCCGTTATATACACTTCATATTTTGATACTAGTACTAACGGCTCGAAAGAAGCAGTATGTCGCACGAAATTTCATATACATGCTTCTGCCGCCAACTAGTTTAATCAGGCTTTCAATTAACTGCCTAGGCAGTTAACTAAACGGCGCCATTCAATGAACGGCCGGAATGATATTCAGCCGTAACGTTTAATAACCTGGCTGGCTAATGCATAGGGTAAGATGGGGCACCACCCCGAAATAAAACCGATAATATACTCACACCTGTAAATCCGCGAGAGGGTAGCCAGAGGTATATTCACAAAAATTAGTGATAGGTTTATTGAGAAAGCTACGCAATCCGACTTGGATAAGTTAGGTTAGAATATAAATAGAAGCCTTCGTGGTTTTTTTATAACCATGCTGAAACAAGTCATTTTTCTAGCTGTTTGATTAAATGACCAGGCAAGTAATTAAACGTCATCGAGCCAAGCTACTTGCCAAGCCGTTTAATCAAATGGCTGAACACCATTCAGGCCACTAATTGATCGGCGCCGTTCACTAAAGAGGCAGTAGACACCCGGTTTATGTGTGTGTGGCAAGCGAGTTTCCAAAAACTTTGAATGAAGTTTTGTTTCTCTTTAAAAATAAAGGAATGTTTTTTTTGAGTGAAATTCTCTATAAAAAACATTCTAATGTTATGAAGTTTACAACAATAGTGCAGTTTAAAAACATAGGTACATTGTAATGTGAAACGTAAACATCTTTACTATTTAACTTAAACATTGTATCACAGGTGCCAACTTACTTTATAAAACAAAAGAAGCAAAAACAACAAGAGCAGACAAACAATTCTTTTCAGTGCAAGTAACAAATATTTGTATTAAATGTGAATAGATCAGACAAGTTTTTTTTTCGTGTATGTGTAAGCGAATGTGAGTGAGTGTGATGTGTGTGTACAAAATGTATAAACGAGGGTTAGTTTGTGTGCTCGCGTACGTACGATTTGTAGAAAATGAAGAGAAGACATTCTTTACTCTTTCTAATTAACTCTTCTAACAACTTAAAGTGAAACATAATTAGTTTAATAATACAATAAAATAAACATAAACCTGTTTTCCCAAAATCTAATCATCAACACAGGGTCCTCAAGCATAATCAAATAAAAAAACATTTACATATTCTACCGTATCGAGGCGAGATCTCTTTTTCATGAGCCCATTTGGCAACCCAGTGAATGTACGTCGTAAAAGTCCCAATGAGTGTTACACAAACAAGCATATAGGCCGTTGTGCATACATATCTTTACCCTATGTGATAAGATTTATGAATCGCCATATTTAACTATTTAAATTATAATTTATAATTATGTTGATGGACTACCATTTAATTGTAATAATGAATAGAATAGAATAGAGCAATGATGCGATACATTTCTTCTCTTATTTTTATCTTCTCTTTATTCATAAGAAAAAAAAACTATTGACAAAATCTGTATTAGCAGCCACTATTCTTTGGGCATTAAAGTTTTTCTTTGGAATGCACCTCAGCTTGCTATCGAGTGCGGTGCAGTCAGTTTGACGACCTAAATATTATATAAGTATAAAAAAACCATCAGAGTCACTGCAGTTGCAGAGCAAATACTAGTTAACTCCTCTTTTGCGACTTACGAGAATTTATTTCGAAGATGAAAATTAAATTTTTATCCTCAAAACAATCATGATAATTATTTGAAAATATAAGTCTAAGAATAAATTTATCAATAAACAATTTATTTTAACCACGAAATGGTGATAGTCATACATATACATGATCAGTAATAGATACTTAAAAGAACATTAAGATAATATAGAAAAATGAATAAACAATTAAACAAATTATCCTAACAATTAGTGAAGTTATTAGAAATATATATTGCTATGGGTACGTAAATTAAAAGTTACTGACTAAAATATTCCAGTTAGTATTAGAAGAAGAAAGAAAAATCTTTTATTTCACACAGTACACAATTATACTAACTATATTAGGTATATATTCTCAGTAGTATAACAAATAATTACTATATTAGGTATATATTCTCAGTAGTATAACAAATAATTACTATATTAGGTATATATTCTCAGTAGTATAACAAATTATTACTACATGAGGTATATATTCTCAGTAGTATTACGAATCATTATTTATGACCATAACAGTAACTTGTTCGTTACTGTTGTTAACGTCACTCCAGACCCTTCATACAATTAACCTATTTTCTTAATGTAACACTTCAGATACTTTAACTCCGTACGTTCCTTTAAACTGTAAGCTCAGAAATAACAGTCACCGTTACACCGTCACCTTGCTTAATGACTTCGAGATGCTGAGGTCAGACAGATAGGTAGAAGCCCGGACAGGTAGAAGCCCTGGGTATAAAAAATTAAACTAAAAATAACTTAGTCATTTAATATTAATTAGAAAACGAAGATAGAAGATAGGATTAAGAAATCAAATAAATTATAAATGTTATGTTATGTTACATTAACGTTCAAAGTATCAAAAGTTTAAAGGAATGGTCAAGGAGCACTACTTGTCCAGTAATCACGTGTAACATAGTTTATCATCATATTTGTTTAATTATGTATATATTATGTAAATGTCTTATTAAGTGTAAGTATTTTTAAGTTATTTATATTGTTAGGTTAGGTTATAAAAAATGAATCTAAAAATAACTTAGTCATTTAATATTAATTAGAAAACGAAGATAGAAGATAGGATTAAGAAATCAAATAAATTATAAATGTTATGTTATGTTACATTAACGTTCAAAAGTATCAAAAGTTTAAAGGAATGGTCAAGGAGCACTACTTGTCCAGTATATCACGTGTAACATAGTTTATCATCATATTTGTTTAAATATGTATATATTATGTAAATGTCTTATTAAGTGTAAGTATTTTTAAGTTATTTATATTGTTAGGTAGCACCAATATTGTAATTGGCGTACAATATAATATATAATAAATAAACAACTTCGATAACATTTGAGTTAACGAGATTTTTCCGATCTAAATCTATAGGAAAAATTAGCAAAAATATATTCAATTGATTGGGCGGAGTAATCAAAAACAATGTTTAAAAAGATTGTAACATCGTTCACTGCTGTTTCAAGGGCTCCATTGTCACCCCAAAATGATTTTATAGGAAAATTTTGAACGATGTCAGAGCATTTCCCCTGTAAAGGATTGCTCGCGGGTTCCTGTCCTGGATGCTCCCTTTTAATACGAGATACAATTATTGTAACATAGGCATTTTCGCTTCATCATTTGCGAAACTTATAATTTTGGTAGGTATGTCAAAGGATTCATCTCAAAATGTGATATTACTTACTTTAAATCATTTTTTCGCGATATTCATTGGATTTAATGTAAGAGAGCTTTACCTCTTGATTATTTATCTTAGTAAATATTTCTCCAAATAGCATTACTACTTTTTCTTCTTCTAAAATGTTAGTTAGTTGAACATTTCTCTTTTTGATGGAGTAATCGCCATCTGCTTTTTCATCTGCCACCTTTTAATTAAAACAAATCTGAATTTTATAGCAGTTATCATCAACCGAATGAGATGGGATTTTACATGTATGATTATTTTGAATTATAATTTATTGTTGCCATGGAGCTAGTCTAACGATCGAGTGGAAAGGTAGCATATATATTAAGCCCTTGGATTAGGCACACATCACGTTTTTCGAACGGCACTCATCTACATGTCATATAGTTAGTTTCTTTGCACATCTCATTTTACTTTTTATTTTAATTATGTTATGAACAAAAAAAATAATTTCGACAAAATAAAGAAATAAACTTTAATGTTTTCCAATAAAAGGTTTAAAGTAAATTTATATGGTCATTAGTTCATCTGGCTGAGGTAAAACCATGCATTTCCCAATCCAAGTGTAGGTCTCGTTTGTAGCCACCAGTCCATCAGCAGATGTGACCTAATTTTTTATACTGTTGATTGAGACCAATGAAAACATTTGAGAATGCCATAAGGCGAAACCGGTCAGGTTGAATGATAAATATCGTAGAAAACTGCAAGTTTCAGTTAGTTCCATTCTGTTCTGATCATGACCGAACTTTTTAGGTCTTCAAATACCCATAACCAATGCCACAAATATTCTTGTGGCAACTAGGATCGACGGATTAACGTGCTCTCCAAGGTACGGTAAAGTTTTCCTGCATCGATCATGTCTTAAGACTAACCTTGCAAGATTTTGACACAGTTTTAAGCTTAATTTTGTTCTATATGGGACCCTCAGTAGGTACGTAAAACCGACTCGCACTTGACCAGTTTTATACTCACTATAAGTCGTACTGTAATTTCAAGTCAAACGAAATTAGTAACTTTGTGTCAATTTCCCCTATTTAAGCATTGTGACCCATAAAATAAAAAAGAAACAAGATTACTCTAATCATAGGTATTGATGACAAACTTGACTGACAGTTTTACGTATTTACTGAGTCATGAAGATAAACCCTTCGTGACTCGTTAAATTGGTACTTATTATTTGGGCTCAAGGCCACACTTAAAATTTTGCTTGCAGCGTTTGAATGATTTAGTTTTTATTTTTTATTTTATTTTATTCTTTATTGTACACTTACATAGTATTGAAACAAATAAAAGAGATAATATGTACAAAGGCGAGTTTAACTCAAGGTTGAGTTCTCTTCCAGCAAACCCGGGAGTGCACAGAGGAATTGCAGTTCAATGAGAGGCAGTCTTGTGTACATTATTAATGGAGTCTAATAATATGAGGAGACATACCAAATGTATACTCCTGATAAAAGGCATAACAAATACATGAATATATTACCATCATAAACCTACATACACATACTTAGATTACCATCGTAAACCTACATACACATACATAAAATGCACATAAGCGTATATAAACGTTCATACATTACATATAGGCATACATACAAATACAAAGATACAGTACAATACAAAGATACAAAGATACAAAGATACAGTTATTGTTCAGAGAGAAAATAGTCTCTCGTTTGATTTTTAAAGACATTTAGAGAAGGGCTGTCGCGTATGAAATGAGGAAGAGAATTCCACAGCCGCACAGCAGAGACAGTAAAGGAATTGTCATAGTAAGAAGAACTGTGAGGGGGAGTTCGAAGTAGTAGAGAAGATAAAGTGCGACAAGGTTTGCCCCTGGGGACAAGAAATTCAAAACGCTCACGAAGATATATAGGAGAGTCAGGATTATGAAGAATGGAAAAGAGTAGGGAAAGAATGTGAACATCTCGACGCCTCCGAATTGGTAACCATTTCAGTTGCTTTCGGAACTCTGAAACATGATCGTACTTTCGTAGACCAAATATGAATCGGATACATAGATTTTGCAACCGCTCCAGCTTGTTCCATAGTTCTTCGGTTGCGTCGAGAAAGGTGACATCAGCATAGTCTAAAAGAGGAAGGAGAAGAGATTGAGCAAGACAGATTCTGGTCTTAAGAGGAAGAAAATTCTGAAGACGCTTAAGAGCGTGGTGGGTACCAAAAACCTTTCTGCTGACCTCGGTGATATGACTGGTCCACGACAGATTGCAGTCAATATAAACCCTAGATAGTTATTTTTCTTAAAGTATCATTTTTAACATAATTGGAAAGGAAGATGAAAATCAGTGCCGATTCAATTCACGTGTTCAGGATATAAGCAATCATAACTTTTACTATAATTCTAGTACTAATTTTAATATCAATAATTGGAGAAGTCATATTATCAAAATTTAATCTTTGCCAGTCGTGTGATTCCCGGTGGAGTACAATAGGGGCATCTTACTCGTATCTTTTCCTGTGGTTGTTGTGGTTAGGGCTGTTCTCAATCCTTAGCGACAATAGACTCGCCCCTTATTACGTGGGACTGAAAATCATAGTTGGCGAAATGTGGGTGTTAATACACCTCTGCCTACCCCTTTGAAGAATTTCAGGCGTGAATATATGTGTGTATACGTAAACTGAAACACTTGTTACTAAAAAGCAAATTAGGCTTATTTATGCCTGGTTATGTCAGGTTTTTTTTTAGTAGTAACAAAATTGTGAAACCATACCAGTAGAAAAAGAAACTACTCCTAACACAAGCAATCTAGCTTAACTGAATGGTTTACTAGGAATACTAATAACGTCGCCTGTTAGTACTCTTTAAAAATTGATTTCCATCTTGCTGAGAAAAAGTAGGATGTACAGAAATGAAGAAGGTAGATACTCCAACCTCGTTAGAATCTCTTATTATTATACTATGTAATGTTTTTCAGTTTATTTTTCATATTGTGTTCCTATCTTTTCTTATTATCTTTGATTAGAAACCCCTGCAGGGGGTATACCGCCGTTTGCCCGAATTTTATTTGCCATAATATTCACATGCTAGAAGCTTTGATTCACATAAAGTCACTTACCATAACATCATTTGTCATAATCATTGTAAGCCCAAATTATCATATGCCCGAATTATCACATGCACGAATTATCACATGCCATAACATCATTTGCCATCGACATTGGGTGTGTAACTGAAACTGGATGCAATCGGGACTTTAGGGCACCCCGACGCGGATAGGTTAGGTTAGAAGGTTAATAATAATAGTTATATAATAATATAACAATAAGTTAGGTTAGAAGGGTAATATATAATAGACTCCGCCATACCCTTCATGGTTATTTTTTTTTTAAACCACCCAGAAGCAGTTTGGTTCGGTGCCATTTAAGTTAGGTTAGCATGGTGTCTATTGTTAGCGGGCGCGGCGCGATGAGCGAGAAAGGCTTGCTGACATCGCTGCACGTGCCCGAAGGCGGCTCGGGCGTCGGAGGTCGCAAACTGACCTCCGCCCCCCATGAGCGCGGGCCTGAGGGTGACGGGTGGAGCCGCCCGTCACCCTAGCAGAAGCAGGCCACGGCGGCGGCGCGCATCGTAGGACGATGCGCGCCTCACCACACCGGGGTTGAGTCGGGGACCGCGTGGTCCCCCCCTTCCCGGGGAGGGCCAGACCGAGAGGGATGGCCCTGGGTCAGCCGGGGTGCGAGGGATATGTCGCATGACAAATATTATAAATTCACCGCGGTAGCCTAGTGGTATGGGTAATGGACGGCTGAGACGAGGTCTCGGGTTCGATCCCAGGTTTTACCATGGCACACACCAATGACTTTTCGATGCTTTTTGAAGTTATGTGTGTATTTATCGCAGGTTTATAAGTGCCCGGTTATTGGCAATAGGCTCGCCACCTATTACATTGGGACCTAAAAACATAAACTGGCGAAATGTGGGTGCGCTAGCACCTCTGCCTACCCCTTCGGGGATAAAGGCTTGAGTTTATGTATGTATGTATGTTAAATATTATGTCTAATAAACATTATGGCGTTTACATATTATGTCTAATAATTTCATTCGTATATTATGGTATCTAAGTTTCGGGCAATCGAAAGTATGTCATATGTCTTTTCGGGCAAACAAAACATTCGGGCAAATAATGATTATGATTGAAAGATTATGGCATATAATTTTCGGGTAACAATAGACAACCCCTGCAGGGGGGTTACCTATCTTAATCCCGAATTTTAATATTCCGAATTTCATAATCCAGAAAACGTTTGGCCAATTTTTCATAATCCCGGTTTTTCAAATTCCGAAGTTTTATTTGCCATATAATCGCAACTCCGAATTTCATTTGCCCATTTATTCATTTGTACGACGTTTTATAATCCAGACGAACGAGTTCCAGACACATGAATTCTAAATGCACAAAATCCAGATTGACCGTAATCCATATGCACGTAAGCCCAATTTTTAAACCACAAGTTTTTGAAATGCAATTAATTGATATCCAGACAAACAATATCCAGATTTTTATACCTAAAACTAAACCTCATATGGCGTCTACTAACTACAACTGGAGACCTACTGAACAAAACACACGTTGCCTTAAAAAATATATGTATGCATGTAAGCAAACAAGCATGCATGCAGGCAAGCTGGCAATCAAACCGGCAAGCATGCAGGCGTGCAGGCATGCATGTATGCAGGCAAGCATGCAGGCAAGCAGGCAAGCAGGCAAGCAGGTAAGCATGCAGGCAAGCAGGCAAGCATTAGTGTTGCTCTTCTCCGGCGCTGCGGGAAGTGCAGTCCTTCCGCCCATGCGTAACAAAGTTCGGGCACCCATTCTCGACTGCCCTCGTTCCGCGCCTCCGGTTCTTAAATAACACTCTAGTGTTGGGCAGACAAGTACCACGTCGAGTCGGGTCGGGCGTGGTACGCAGTGTTCACGAGCTCGCTTTCCTGATTCATTGATTATACCTGCATACAAAACTGTTCACGCATGAAATGGAAAACAATCATTTAAACAAAATTATATTAAGTGAAATTATTTTTGTCTTAAGTGAACGTTAGATTTTTTGTTATTATATCAACCGTTACACACCCTAAATTAATCGTATGAATTTACTGATTTTTACTATACCTATATATAGTTTAGCTGGAACACGATTTGTATGGAAACCAAATAAAAAGATTATGAAAATTTGGTAATGGTTTATTTGGAAAATGGTACGATGGGAAACAAAAAAAAATATTCTGAGAATCTGGTATAACTATATTTGTATAGTGACAATATGGGAAACAAAAAAATACTATTTGAAAATTTGGTTTTAGTACACCTGGCAATTGATTCGTCTGGGAAATGAAAAACGGAATTATAGAAAGTTGTCATTCAATAAGTCTGTCTTTTAAAAGTTCTACCAACCATTTTCGGGGTTTTAAGATTCGGGTAACAGAAATTCGATATTTCAATAGGTTACCCTGCAGGGGCTTATTCTTTACACAGACTTCATTTCTATAAAATCCGTTACTATTATTTTAAAGACTTGAAGATAAAGTTCATCGACCTCCTCAAACGAAGCTCTTAAGGGAATGTATTTTAGATAAGTAATGCTAATCTTTAAAGCTTATTTGCAAAACAAAAATTAAGCGGTAATTTGCCCAATGCGTATACTTTATATACGTATTACTGGGGTAATGTTTTCCGTGTACGGTAATATCCTATCCTGTGTGAAATTGTTGCACACGTCCATAAGCTACTTTCTATCAGATGGACCGTGTTTGTCAGTAAGTGGCATAAGAAAAACATTTATAGCCATAATTATTAAGTCACTCATTTTTATTTTCACAATGCTTTGTGTAGGCATTTTTTTTTTAATAATAGAAATAAAAATTGAATTTATTTGCTCATTAGTATGGTTACAGAGACCCCTGGTAAGTAAGAATTATAACGGCACAACATGTTTGGCCGCAGTATGTGGCATGTAAATTTTAATTTTACTCACGACTAAAGTATAGAAGTTGCAGAGAGTGATAATATATTTCGTTACAGCGAAACAATCACTTTAGTTGTCTAAAGAAGTCAGCAGTACAATTGCAAACTAACTCATCACTTTACAATTAAATAAATGAAAATATTTATAATTTTTAAAGTAGTTAATTTGCCTTACAAAAGACAAGAGAACATTAGTAAATTGGAAGAGATTTTTAATTGGTTAAGAATTTCATGTTTTCATTGCTTATATTGTGCTAGGAAGTCACATACAAGTTACTATAGGCATTCGAAATTTTCCAAGCTACTATCGGATCGTGGCGGTTATACTAAAAGGCATGTTATGTAGGTTATAGACGGCTATCAACTAAAAAATAAACATGATAAGTTTTTTTTAAGTATTTTTCATGTGATGTGTGTGTGTGAATGGTGATGAAGTTTGATCCTGAAATTCTTTCAATCAATCAATCAATTAGCCCACTGCAGTCCACTGCTGGACATAGGCCTCCCCCAATGTGCGCCATGATATTCTTCATTTAATTTAAATATACATCATGTTTTTACAAACCTATTCAAAGTCAAAGATTTTTTATTCAATACTAGCTGACCTGGCAAACTTCGTACCGTCTCAGAATCAATAAAAAAAGTTGCAATTTCCCATATTCTCTCACCGTTTTAACCTTCCCTGGACATCCACAAATATTTCAAGAATAAATTAGCCAAATCGGTTGAGATGTCCGCGAGAGAAGATACATTGTGTTGTCTTATTGACATAAATAATAATAATACTTAAGCTAAGTTTACAATTTAAATATACTGATTAAATTAAACAATGAAATTAACTTGTATTTAACAAAATCCGGTTTCGATAAACGTGGAAGGTTTGTCAAGACTTGAACTTCCTTGAACCTAAATTTTTCACATTTAAAGACATCGCTGTAAAGGAAACGTTGCTGTATACATACTTATATGTGTTGCGGTTCAATCAAAAAAGAGTCAATAACTTACAGTTTCTAGTTAAGTTTGTTTTAGTTTGTAGTTTTAAATTTAATTTATTATTATTTATGTTTTATTGTATATATTTTAATAATAAAAACAGTTTCATTTCTAGATTGTCATCTATAATATTTTTACGGTTAGTTGTAGCTCTAAAGAGTGAGACAAACAAGTCTAAATACAGAATTTGTAAAACGCAATGAAAACCATTTTATAGGAAACATATATACAATACCAATCGTAACATTGATGAATGATATGAAATCTTTCCCCGATGGACAAACCACTCTACTAGCAGGAAGTTCCTACAATATTCTATCTATCAATATGGATTTATTAATAGTGACAACTCGGCGCTTGCGACGCTTAAGTACGCATCTATGAACGATAGACAAACCACTCTATTTGCAGAAAGTTCCTACAATATTCTATCTGTCAATTTGTATTTATTAATAGTGACGACTCGGCGCTCGCGATGCTTAAGTACGCATGTATGAACGATGGACAAACCAATTTATTTGCAGAAAGTTCCTACAATATTCTATCTGTCAATATATATTTATTAATAGTGACGACTTGGCGTTCGCGACGCTCAACACACCTGCCCCTTTAGACAAGTGGCAATTCGTTGTTCAGCGTTTGATGGAATAGAATGACGAATGTGTAGGATTTGGCGTTTATGACATGCGTTAACGACTGTCAAATACGTCAAATCCCATACATTCGTCTTTCTATTCTATGAAACGCCGACCAACGAATTGCCACTGGTCTAGAGGGGCTGTACACCTAACAACAAACATCGGACATCGGACACTCTGTTCGTGAAACAAGTTTGCGGCGATCCCATTTCTTTGTTCGGTATGGACGGTATTCGAATAGCTTAAAGTTAAAGGCACATTTCTATGTAGTCATCTTACTGGTTTACTGTGCTTATACCACGGCATATTTAATAACAGAAGTTACTTTATCTTCTAATTGTCTATAAAAAATTGCCTTCATTGATATATATTTAGCAAAAGATCTGATTTTTTTATTTGTCTGTAACAATTTATCTTTGTTTTATGCGTTATAAAATAATAATAGTGCTTAATTGCCACCGTAACGTCGATTGTAAAGTATATTTGTCATTACGGTGTGGTGCATCGTTAGGTTTAAACAGATTATAAGTAAAAATGTCGTGGTGAGTATTTTATTAATTATAACAGTTATTGCTAACGTTTGGGGCATCAAATGCATAAAATAAAAACAATAAACCTCCGATTGGATTCAAATTTACAAAATTATGTCAATGTCTTAGTGTCTCCTTTTACTCCTTAGAATAAGAATAAGGATCTTTATTTCCAAGAATATGGTTAGTTACAGATGTTGGGGTATATTCTAAAGGAAGATTTGGCTTTTATGGGTGTGACTGCGGTTTAACCTCCGTAATGCGATGCAAAAACCTGCACCAAAGTCTAGTTTGACTATCACCAGATATAACGGCTTGCAGGTGAAATTAAATTTTTATCCCGCGGTTCATAGCCGACACCCATACACAACAATAAATATAAATAACAAAAAATAACAAAATTCAGTATGTAAAATTAGTTATATAGGATTGGGACTGCGTATTATACGATATAATAAACAAATTATTTGCTTGACAGGATAATCGAGTGATGAAGTAATGTTTATGAGAATCAGTTTTTGGATTATTAAAAAATATAGTAGATCTTAAATTTGACACCCCTGGATATTTCACGAAAAAATAATGACGATCCGTTCTAAAAAACGCTACAGCAAACTTCTCCCCTTTTCCCTCACCTTTTTTTTACGAAGTTTTCCTTAATGAGGTTTGATTTCTCACAATAATCTTTCAGGTATTATGTACTAGATGTTTCAACTAAAAAACATCAAGATCCATTCATAAATAATGTGTCAGAAAACTTCGTACCTTTTTTCCCCCATTTTCTCACCGCTCAAAAAGATGGGTTTTATCAATTCATACTAATCTTATTCTTCCATTTACTTACAATATAGTTATAATGCATCGTGTGGAACAGCAACTACGGGAGCATTTCCAGATGCCTTCGCCTCTGCAGTACGGTTTTTCGCAGCAAGTCAATGCTTACTGTCTGAAGGAGTTTTGAAAGATGCTGATGTTCCTAGTAAGTATTATAGCAATATATGCTTACTTCGAATCTAAGTAATGCTGTCTAGAATATTCTAAAATGTATTTTATCATTCGATTCTTTCGCGAACGACTTCACACTTTCTAACGTTTCTGATACTTATACTCTTTAATGCTTAACACTTGTTTATAATTTTTTATTAAAATTAGCATTTGAATTTGTAATAAGTTGTTTTGTTTTTTTACCTAAAAATACTGACCAACAATTTACTAACATTACACAATACCTAACGTAAAACTATTTTTGTGTTACAGATTATTCAAAGTTCGATTTCATAATAGTAGGAGCTGGGTCAGCAGGAAGCGTTTTGGCTAATAGACTGAGTGAAATAGGACAATGGACTGTTCTACTTTTGGAAGCAGGAGACGATCCTCCTATTGAAGCTAATGTGAGTATTATCAAAAAATACCTCTTGTGACTTGTCAAAAAGAAAAATAATACGTCTGCTCGTTTAAAACCTGCTTAAAAATATTTTACAGGATTGTTACGGTTTATAATCAATGTGGTTGTTTTAGGTTCCAGCACTAAGTAAATCCACGAGGGGAACAAAATATGATTGGAATTACTTAACTACAAATGATGGCAGAGTAGATCAGGCTATTATAGACGGCTCTATATATTGGCCAAGAGGTAAAGTTATAGGAGGCTCTAGTAATCTAAACGCAATGATTTATATAGAAGGAAATAAGAAGGACTTCGAAACTTGGTATAATGCTGGCAATTTAGAATGGAATATAACGGATGTTCGACGGTGCTATAAAAAATGTCAAAGTTATCAGAATATGCGTTTATTGAAAGACCCAAAAATTTATGAACACTATGGTCATAACGGACCACTACCAATAAATACCTTTAATAGCACATACAGAAGTATAACTGAAAAAATTCTTTCAGCTTGGCAGGAAATTGATATTAATAATGTGCCTGACTTGAATGTTGCAAACGTGTTAGGTTCGGGAATATTATCAGCAACGGCGTCTAATGGAGAAAGACAAAGTACAAACAAGGCATATTTAAATCCTGCACAAAATAGGAATAATTTAAAAATTTTGAAAAATAGTTTTGTCACAAAAATTTTGATAAGGCGCTTATCAAAAATAAGCTATGGTGTAAAAGTACAGCGTAATTCAAAAATATTTACATATTTTGCCACCAAAGAAGTGATAGTGAGTGCGGGTTCGATAAATTCACCTCAATTATTAATGTTGTCTGGAATAGGATGCAAAAATCATCTCGCCGCAAATAACATTCAGTATATCGTTGATTCCCCGATGGTAGGACAAAACCTACAGGATCATATTTTACTGCCAGTTATTATTGGCAACAATGAATCTAATCCGGAAACAAATTTGGACCAAAATTTCGACGTTATAAAATATCTTTATAACCGTACTGGTTATCTAGCAGAGGGCCCCATTGCTGATATTTTAGCATTTTTTTCTAATAACAAAAATGCCTCGTATCCTTTTTATCAAAGTCATTTAATAGTTATGTGGAAAAATAGTTCAGTCTTCCAAGAATTGATAAAAAAATTGTACAGATTCAAAGATTATGTTGCAAAGCCACTACTAGAACTTAATAAACATCACACAATATTTATATTTTGTTTTAACTTATTACATCCGAAATCAAGAGGAAATATTAAATTACATTCAAATAATCCTGGAGACCATCCCTATATTTATCCAAATTATTTTAAAAACTCTTATGATTTGGAATCAGCAGCAACTGGTATTAAAATCTTGACACAAATATTGTACACTAAATACTTCCGTTCTGTTGGTGCATTTTTAGTCAGAATGAATGTGCCAGCTTGTAATGTCTATGAACTAGATAGCCGAGATTATTGGAAATGTGTTTGTTTAAATACAGTACAAACCATATATCATCCAGTAGGAACATGTGCCATGGGAAATGATCCAATCACTTCAGTTGTTGATAGTCGGTTAAGAGTACATGGTGTTGGTAACCTACGTGTCATCGATGCCAGTATAATGCCTAATATTACGAGTGGTAATACAAATGCACCAACAATAATGATTGGAGAAAGAGGTGCAGAATTAATAAAAGAAGATCACCATATGCTAGAAAAATATGAAAATTAAAAACCTACATATAAATACTTAAGGTACAAGTTATTTCAACAGACAAGAACTACACAAAAAATCAAACACATGATAATTTATTAGGTTTATAAAAAGAAATAAAAAAAATCGTTAAACAATGTTATTGAATATGAAATTATAAAAGACTACTTATGAGAGATACCTAATACTCGTAGTTAATTGAAATTAATTAATCAATGCCTATTGCAGTCCACTTCTGGACTCATTCCTCTTATAATGTTGGGAGCCTTAAGCCTACTGTTTCCAACCTGGCCAGACGGGTTTCATTTCGAGTTTTCCTTCTCTCGCAGTAATATTTCTGCATATTTCTCCGTTTTAGAAACTGTAGTTATGATCAATTGATGAATTCCAAAGTCAGAATTGATTGATCACTACAATGATTACTATATACGATATGATCACTATATTTAGTAAATTGAGTTTTACTAATGATTTTAAAGTTAATCTAACACATACAGAACTAATACATACTTTTTTAGTTTGCTTGGTATCTGTTTAGAATTCATAATTTATATTTGTACAGTTATCTACAGGTACATCAATAACTCAACATATAGCAACCCGAAAACCAAGAAAAAAGCTATTCGCTCACAAAATCCTCTCAAACATGAAACATATCCCATAATAACAGCCTGCGAGTGCGATTTGTACGTTTATTTGCCAAATCCCATCGCTTATCTTGGAAAATTATTTGCAGTATTGAGGGAAAAATGCGTAATAGCATTACTTGTGTTGAAGTGGGAGTTCGTAATACAAAATTTTATTCATTCGCAGTTTAAAAATTGAATATTTTAGGTGTGATAATATATTTTCTTATATGTCGTAATATGTTTTTACAAAAAAAATGTATCTGTTGTAAGACAACGTGTTTATTTGCCATTTGGGACCTATAGAAGACGTTAGTTAAGCTATGCTCACTTTAAGCTCAGATGGCATTGAATAGAATATCCTAAAATGGTTAAATGACGATGCAAAACTAAGTAACACCCATAAAACTTTGCTTAAACCTTATGCCATTTCTTTGGACAAGTTCGTCCACAATCTTCTCTCGGAGAAAACTTTAATCGGTGCGTGTGAGAAATGTGACTATTTGTTCACGTCACGGCAGAGCCCATAGCCTAATTTTTTACAACATACCGAACCATAAATTTTTTCCTGATGTCATGAATTGTTTAGGCAGTAAGTGTTATAAAAGTGAGCAGTTCATATAATTTTTGTTTAACGATTAAACTAAGAACTCGGTATTAAAAATAAGTAGAAGAGTGCAATATGTCCTGCATGACCTTCGAATATAAAATTGTGTTTTTTATTTATTTTTACACTGTATTTCAGGTGCTACTCACTGAATTACATTGAGTAAAATGGAAACCTTTGTTAGATTAAAGCAGCCTAACGTTATCCATTGCAGGGACATAGGACTCTCCCAATGTTGCACCATGCACAGCTTTCTGCATCCAGGCATCAGTCTATTCTTAAATTAAGGATGAATCTTGAGGACGACCAAGGTCGACGCATTGAGTTGATTCTCTTGGCACATTTTATTTTCAAAGATTTTTTACAAAAAGCCGTAAAGCATTAAGCTTTACTTAATTACCCGACTGCGCCAGAAGGAGGGTTATATAAACTTTTTTTAAATAGGCATCTTTTCCGTAGGTACTAGTTATTTAGAAGTTAAATCAATATAATTTTTTTGTGGACCAAACTACGAATAATGTATCCTAGAAAAGAATCAACTGAATACGGCGACTTGCAAGATTCACTCTTAAAATATTTAAACGATTGACATTTAAAATCATTTCTATGTTGTACTAGCACATCACGTCCGTCAGGGCACGTTATAATGGTGTAAATGATTTGCATCTTGAGGATAACATTATAGGCTCGAATTAATTCAATCCTAATTCACACTCTTGGTCATCTCAGCTAAAGACCTTCCATTGCTTAAGATTAGTCTCTTCGAAACCCTTTCACAATAAACACTTAAAATTAAAGAAGTTTGAAAATATAGGCAATATCCGTTTTCTTATTTTAAAGACCGTGTGACATATTAAGATTAATAATGAATAATGATTGTTGATTGATGTTCTTTTTCTCTTCTTTAGTTACAGTATCAAAAATAACTAGTAAAAATTGGCATTTGTGTGTAGTGTGGTAGGTACATGTGAGTATTTAGACACTGCAAATTTTAGGTCATAAAGTTACTAAATTCTTAAGTAGTGAATAGATATTTGCACCAATAACCGAAATTGATGAAATTTATATATGGCGGTATCGCCTGGCACTCTCTTGGTTACCACTCGCCGACTTTCCTGGGCAGTTACGATTGATTCAAGTCGATTAAGCGTGCATGCAGTCTTGGGTCAATGCAGCTCAATATTCTGACTACAATTATAGAATTTTCACAATTTATCGACTTAACGTTTTGTGGCACCATCAGCAAAAAAATCATTTGGTTCCAAGAATAATAACAGCGTTCAAAGTTACAATAACTGCCTTCATACAATATGCTGTTTGAATCTGTGAAACATACCTCAGTTTCGGTAGCATTGTAGCTCGCTTTAATCAAGGTATAATACGCGAGCTGCAACGTGAACGTTTTTATGTACTTTTTATGCATGTACAATTATTGCGATATTATGCAGTGGAATACTGTATTTCAGATTTACGTTTGTGGTTTCACAAGTCTTTTTCAAAGTTTATAAAGTAAAGACTAGTTATATTAATAGTTTATTAATATTTTTATTAAACATATTTACATGTTAGAGTTATAGATATTATTGGTTGAGGGTTTTGTAAGTTTGAATTCTAATTCAATGTAAGTGCAAGTCACTTACATTGGAGTTGATTGATGATGTCATAACATTATGCAAATTTGTACTAAATTAGTTTTAGTTAATTTTAAGCAAGTGTTTCGAGAAAAGCTGATAAGAATACGTGTTACATTGTTGATGTTGAATGATAATTCGCGTAAACTTCAGACACTGCCACTAAATTTTTATTCTTTTTTATTTTTTATCATTTTGTTGATTCAATACTAACAAAAACCTCTAATTTATCAGTTTTGCTGCTTAGCTGTTAATTCAGAGAGTGATGATTAATGTAAGAACCGCTTATTTTCTTTAAATAAATCTAATATCTAAAAAGAACAATATAAGACACACAGGAATATAAGTTATTAAGAGTATTACCACGCCAAAAAATCTAGAAGCATGCAATAATTGATACGGATGAACGAAATTTGTATGTTTGTAATGAATAAACTCAAAAACTACGGTGCCGATTACAAAAATTCTTTCACCATTGAAAAGCTACATTCACCCTGAGTAACATAGGCTATATTGGATTTCCATGGAAACGTTTAACCACCCGTGCGAAGCCGGGGCGGATCGCTAGTAATTTATAAAACAGGTCACCGTTGAACTATCTGTCGTTGTGACTTATGATAACGTATAATAACAGTTTCACAATTAAGATTAGGTAAATACGAGTATCATCTATATATGTGGCGTAGTGGCAGAGCCTCTGCTACGCAGGGTGTGCAGGTATGATTCCCTCTCAGTGCAAATATTTGTCTGCATAAATATGTATATTTGATTTGAGGAAGAGCCGGAACCCAGAGCTACGAGATCACTTTCACATCGGATGCAATGAAGAAATGGTAAAAATGATGATAAGCACTGAATATAATGTTGTACGTAAAATATTGTGCAACTATATTGACAATGTCCGAATTTTATGTCGTTAAATTAAACGTCAGAATGCCATCAAAATGTTCGAGCTATCGTTTAGCTATGGAATGCTTCAGGCGTAGCTCGGTGGCTCAGTGGTCAGAGCATTCCCCCTGTAAGGGAAAGATCGCAAGTTCTAGTCCCGCCTGAGCGATTCACATTTTCCTATCTTAATCGATTTGAAAATTTTGACCATATTTGTGTTGTGAAAAGAAGTCACGCTTTTGAGGTAGAACTCAATTTCATTCAACATACTCGTACTTTCTTTGCACATATGACTACAAATTTAACGAAGAACTCGGTATAAGGAAATTTCATTTCGAATTCTAAGCAATTTTTATTACACATAGAACACTTATACTTTTTCCACAGTATTTATTAATGAACCTGACCGGTTTTGCCTTACGGCATCTTAATAGGTCAGGCGAAACTGGTCAGATTCAATAGTATAAATACTGTAGAAAATGTACAAGCGTTCTCAATATGTGTAACAACAAGTTCCACCAAGTGCCATCAATCAACAGTATAAATAGACTTTTTAATTAATTCAACATCTGTTATGATTCAGTGCATCTGCCAAAACAAACATCACATCAAACATTTGGTGTAGTCCACTTAGAGCACCCAGCCGAATAGCACCCAGCCGAATAGCACCTGAACGAATAGCACCTGGCCATGTCCATGAACAGCACCTTAACAGCTAGCTACAGAGCATAGATAACGAATGGCATTCCAGAAAACACCTGATATGCAGTCCTGATAGGCTCGGTTTACAGAATGATTTGAATAAATGTTAGTTACAGAATAGTTAATGTATGATTGATATAATAATATATTCTACTTACAGAGAGAATGTTTTGAGTTTGTGAGAATGTTTGTAACTGCTCAATCCAAAAACGACATAATGGATCTGGATTGAAATTGGCAAAACAAATGTTTCCTGTTCCAGTGAGAAAGGGTCAGTATCTGGACCTGAGGGTTATACATACCAATGAAGCTAATCAGGCCACGGCCAGTGTAAGTATAACCTCAGTGAAAGGTCAGGTAATTCATAAGCTGGGTGCATTTGCATTACCTGAAAAAAAGGGGAATTGGTAATTTTTTATTTGTGATATGAATAACACATCCCAATTCAGTATAGTAATAAAATGATCATAAAACGGAAACAAGTTATTATTGAATTCAATTTTATTATATTTGTGTAGGTAAAATGAACATCAAAACTCTACGTGCTATAAAAAGTGTTGTGTTTTTTGTAACGGTAAAAATCTATTTTTTTTTTAAATCTAGGAACTGAATGTGGTGCATTCCAAACATCGCACAATATGCATAGATTATATATCTGTAGTATTTCACTATTCCCATTTTGCAGGAAGAACATAAATCATAAGGATACACAAGGCTATAATCCAAGCAAAATCTACTGCTGGTCTTCATCTTATTGTTTAACCCAACCATTTTTTTTTGTTTACTACTGAGCTGGCAGACAAGCACATGGCTCACCTAATGGAAAGTGATTACCGTGATTTATGAGCATGTGCAACAGTAGGGGAGCCACTTGTGCTGCCGACAGATAGAGAGTTCTTGTGCAGTCAGTGTAGAAGACAAAACAGAAAAGCCTTTGGTCTTCTCACTGACAGCGCAAATACTCTCCAGTGAACTCTGGCTACCATAATCACCGCCGGGAACACAACACGAGGTTGTTCTGTAGGGCGGAGGTATTTCCCTAGTTGGACTGCGCAACTGGGACGGAAATACTGTCATACTCCATTTCATAATATGAACTCGATTTAGCTTTATGTCCTACCCCTTTTACCTTTTCTGTATAATACCCCCTATCACGCTAATGTCATCCTATGATGCTTTGTCTATTTGGGGAGTTATTCAATTCATACACGAAAACGTTCTAATCTAATCCACTTCACATAAAAAAATATCTATCTTGTTCTCGTTTTGTTATTGCCCATTCTTACGAGTTGTAATTAGCTTCTGCATCAAGAATATGAATTGGAAGATGGAAGTAAGGGTAAAACATGTGATGTACAGTCGACAAAATCGATAGAATTGGGATACGATATAGTAAAGTTGGTCCTTTACATATAAAGTTGTATGTCAAGGTGGGATACTATCGATTTTGTCGATTGTACCTACTACAGGGATAGGTCATATAATGTTCATTCATGATTTAAATATTACATAAATACTTATGTAAGAATTTATTGTTGATTTATTGTTCTTTTTTCTTCAAAAATCACATGTAGTAAAGGATTAAGTAGAATGGAGAGATAAAGTTTTGTCTGTTAAATCTCACAAACATTTTGGAACTCACTTATACTCTTAGGTATGTCAAATATATTTTTATTTTTATTTTTCAGATCGGATTACCAATGTTATTCGCTGCCAAAGGATCTGACAGTTTGGATTTTATGCTGAATATGCATATGGTAGAAATAAGGTTCGCGAAAGTTATTAAAACCAAAATAGCCTTCCTCCTTGTACTGAGAATAATAAAGTTATTATAATTAATAATCTTCATCCTCAAACCATCCTCCATGATTAGGGTCAGGGGGTTAAAGCTAAACGTCACCATAGCAGAGCAAGCCCAGGGTAAAAAATAGTCGTGTTCTCTCACCTTTCCATAGTGCACCTAAATCATGTTATGGTCTTCAATGTCGGGGACCAAGGCCATTGTAACAAAAACAAATGAGGCAAAACACTGTATGGTTTTATTGGTTCGAGTCCGTCTTACTTATGTTATCATATGCAATTTTTGCGTTGTGTTAAACAAACTGTCAATAAGGACCAATCTACAGTATGAGTGTATATCTAATCATTTATATCAACTGATTCATCACTCATCAGTACTCATCACTTGTAATGAGTTCCGATCTTATATCATCTATAGGTAATATCAGCAAATTGTGTTGGCGACTATGAAACGTAAGTGCTCACTTAACACACGTGTGCTGAATTGGCAATTAAAACTTTTTAATATTGCCCCTTTTTTCGCGTCCCAAATGTAAACTACCGTCAAACTTTTTAATTTAATTTAACAAAGTTGGACACTTTCACTATAAATACATGATACGTTGTGGTGCTAAATAAATTTCAAATGTGGAAAAACAACGGCAGATAATGTCAAGTACCTGCTACATTTTGAAATATCTATTTATTTTATTTAAATTAACAGACCTTTCTTTTTTTAGTCCTTCAACAGATCGGCATGCGACATTACTAAGAGCATCAGTAATTAAACACAGAAAAACTGGTGACAGAGTAACGAAAAGATATTTTGATTCCTATTCAACACCCTTCTATACGCAAGAGCCGATTAGGAGAAAAAAAGCGGAATTAATGTAAAAAATTAAAAATAAAATTGTCTTGTTTGTTCGTATTTTATGCATTGCCGTACCATTCATTTAATCACAACAGACCTTAGTTAACTTATTCAAAGAAACAAAGAATCAATTTCGTTTATTCTGTTTAGGCACATAAAAAGCACATATTTAATCAACGTCAAAATATTACAGTCGTGTCAAGAAATAGGTAAAATAATGTAAAGTAAATAAATCATTTGAAAATTATTCTTTCGCTGGTTCGGTAAGTTGGTTCTATTGAGAAGATACCAACAAGAAAGTCACTGAACAATGTCATCGATTCTTTTTTAAAACAATGTAGCTTTTAAAAAAAGATAAATTGGGCGAACAAGCAAAAAGATTAGGATGACCAATGACCATGCATTTTTATCATTGAGGTATTCGTCTACTTTATAATATCTATTTTTCATTGAATTTTTTTTTATTGCTATTTTAAACTTAATTAGTGGCATGTCAATCAGATGCTGGGGATCTTTTTTAAACATTTTTACACTATTACCTACAAACGTATTACCAAATGTATCAAGTTTGAGTTTTGGCACTACAAGTTTATTTTTATTTCTCGTATTATAATTGTGTATCTACGTCAGAGTTTTTTTTTATAGAGATCTAGGTTATTGCGTAGATATAAGACATATTCGTAAATGTATTGGCAAGCGTATCGTCTCGAAAGGAGAAACAGGGAAAGGCGTTTCAGGTAAATATAATTTAATATCTTTGGTATTAATCGCGCAGTAATGAGAGTGATATGGGGTAGCGACTGTAGTGAGTACGAACGAAAGTCATACAGGAAGAGCCGGTGGCTTTACAGTGAGTGAGCACACGGCCCACCTTATGGAAAGTAGTTACCGTGGCATATGTAAGTGTGCAATACCAGGGGCGTCAAACTCGTGCTGCCGACCGTGTAAACATAGAGAGTATCTGTGACGTGAGTGCAGAAGACAAAGCACGAATAGCCGTTGTTCTTCCCTTCGACGACACTAAAACTCTTAGTGAAGTTGCTAGAAACAAGCTGATATTTGACAAAGATTAGCCTGGTCAACCAATAACCTTGATTGCCAACGAATTCATCTACAAATTACTCTGATGGCAGACTGTGTAAGTAAGCTATACTAGCTAAAGAAACAAGAGGAATTCAATCCAAAATAAATAGTTGTAAAAACAGTCGTTCCACAGTTTACGCTCTATAGTCCGTTCAATCAAAGTAGGTAATATGCAAATTTATGCGAAGTGATACTCATTTCCAATTTCACAGTACAATATTACGAGTGTAAATTATGGATACTGATATTGATGTCTTTTAAAATCGATCAATATTAAGAAACAATATAAAAGAGTTCTTTTTTTAATTTTACAATCTATACGTGAATTACGTGCAAAAGTTCTATTATAATTTATATTTCGTTTTTCTGTGAGATTATTTAATCTTTTTGATGTCATATTTTGGACCCGCATGTCGAGAAGTGAAGGACTTATTCGCTTCAAAAAGGACAGTACAAATTTGGAAGAGTCAACTTACTGGTTTGGACTCTGGGGTACATTACTAGGTACTTGGTATTTTAACTATAACGAAGATTATCACTGTGCACGCGGTAACTTAACAAAATCACGAATTTCGAAAAGTTCGGTCTTTCGTCTATCGGCGTAATGAACATCGGTACTTATTATGAAGTTCAGGATATTAATACGTAATCAATATATCCATGCACGAACATTCTAAATTATATTAAACTATAAATTTAACGTTGGCGGTGCTCCTCGTTCTCGTCTCTATTATCAGTTATATTTATGAGATCATAACAACTCGGGAAATTAAGTACCTACAGCTTATATTGTGAGGAACAATAGAAAAAATATAGTGACACGAAATTGCTTCCAGCCCGAGTGACTCGCGTGTGGACGGGTTCATTTGTCAGTGTTGACACGATGAAATAAATAAGTTTGTGTTGTTACGAGCTATGGGGATGTAGATATTATTAAAAAGGATCATGGTGGTTTTCTTCTACAGTAACGCAGTTAAAAAAAAAACAAATGAAAAAGCAGTTGTTCTTTTTTTAAATGTAGGACTCGTTAATTTGACTTCAGCTTGCCTGCGATATTCGATATACGCACCGCGGGTAAAAAATATAATGGATGAGGCTCTGGCGAAGGCTTTCTTCTTGAGATTATAGACTAATTCAATTTTATTGAGCCACTTATCAGAGGGGCAGCACAGGCAGAAATCGCTTCCGTAAAAGCCGTATAACACAAACCAAGGAGGATGCTAAGTAAGCGAACTTCTGGTGAAGTATAAGCTTCGTAAGTAAATAGGCACAATGACTTCTTTAGAACACGTCTCTATTGATCATTGCTAATCTTTTATAATAGCCTTGTTTATAATTTATAACGTGTAGTACAAATCTTTCAGAAAGCTGAGCTAGATTGCATGTGTTAAAAGTGGGTTAACGTCAGTGAATGATTATGGTGTCTTTACTAGGTGTGGTTTGAACATCCAATGTCATTATTTCAGTGCAAGTCCGACGCCTCAGTCATTATGCCATCTATATAAATGAATGCCGCTTTAAGAAATATAAAGACATAAATGTTTTGCGACTTTTTAAAAAGAAAAGGATAACTGCAAGAATTCTATTTAATCACGATTACTTTCTGGCAAAATATGCTTTCTATTCAATTGTATTATTATTATATTATAATGATTTAGTGACCTAAGGTATAAATTAATAGGGGTGTTAGGTAGGACAACCTCCACGTGGTGCACCCTGGTAACGTGGACGACGGTGCAGGTCTGGACGTGGACACTCTCTCGCTCGAGACCATGGTGCGAGCCATGGTCTCCAGCGGGAGTAAGTGGGACTGCGCCGTCTCTTTCTGTGAACAGGTCATGCTCGCGAAAGAGGCGGCGGGGCGGGAGCGGGAGAGAACTCTCCCACCCGAGTTCCGCAGTCGGCGGCTTGGGCGCCGCCGACGTGTCTTCGCCGAAGACCATCGGCCGCCATGACCGGGGTCCTGAGGACGGTGAGTGGGCTGCTCACCGTCCTTACAGAAGCAGGCCCATGACGGCAGCGTGAAGTGAGAGATCACGAACGCCCCCCCTCCCCCAAGAAGCGGGGTGACACCCGTTATCAAGGAGAATGGAGAGTCTCAAGCACCCTCCGACTTTGTGGATCGTGAATTTCTTTACTTTGTAGTTGTATTTATATGTATTAATATTTTCTATATATAAATGTCAAACGTCATCTATCATAATGTCCTTATGAAAAAAGTCCACTATAAATGTCGTGACTTACATGGAACGTAATAAGTCACGGAACGAATTTCCTTGCGTGGTATATAATTTATGCTACAACTATACGCACTCAAAATGCCACTAAGTTCGTGAAAACCTTTAATTTCTCGACATTTCAATCGACTACACTTATAGGCCATGGGTTGACCGGTGATCGTAATCTCGATCGGTGTCGGGGAAATCAAAACTGTTTGTTCACTTAAGGTAAATACACCGCTTTTATTTACCAACTTTTTGTACTAGTACCTATCTAAGACACAGAATAAATATAATTATCATTATGAGTAGCAGGGCTTGTACAGACGAAAAGTAAGGGGAAGTACCCTACAGGTTTTTATTCTCTTGCCTTTGGTTAATTTTTTACATAAACGGTTAAATCTTTAAAGATTTTAAATTAAATATTTTTATTAAATATACTCGTATAATTATAACTCTCAAACAACAATATATAAAATTAAAAAGTTCAAACTCTGTACTAATTTAATGCCAACTAATTTTCTCATAATGTCGTGAAACAATACTACATTATTACAAATCAGGTTGTTTCTGAAGGCTCATTCCAATTACTACACTAATGACTGACGCAATCAATAAAGCCCAGGGAAGTAATTCACATAACACTACCATCTTATCAAAACAAGTTTGATCCGATCAAAGGAAGAGGGTTGAACTTCCGAACTATTGAGGATCTGTTTTCACTACACTTAAAGTTAGTGTCAGATTTTCAACTAATAACCTTCAGCTGCTAAATCGATACATTTATAACAACATCACTAGTGGCTTTTGAAATGGTACCTCTCACGTACGTGGATGGTAGCAGGCCCTCTTTAGAAGAGGAGGCATCTGATCCGCAAAACTGGTTGCTGGTGTTGCTAGCGCTGGTGGTTGAGCTGGACGAAGTTGCTAAACCCGCTGGCTGGGCAAGTCGGGATCGATACTACTTACGTGGCAGTTACCGTGGCCTATGGACGTATGCAACACTAGGGGCGTTACACATCTAATACGCTTCTTGAAGAACCCCATTTGTAGTAGCTTAGGAAAACCATAGTAGCAAGTTCATACCACAGCTTGAACGTGCGTGGGATGAAGTTCCCCCTTCTTCCTCGTAGTCAAACTTTTTGGTGAAACTGGTTTGACTATATGAGGAATTACATTTCCTCGTGGTCAAACTTCATTAATTAAGTGCACCAAAAAGTTAAAGAAACATTTTTCCGTTTTACCAGTGTTTAAAGTATTATTCCTTTACCTACAAAGACGACTGATTCATTGAGACAATTCTGAGACAAGCGTAGGATTAGGACCTTTGATTTATTTCCTCAGGAATCTTACCATGAATTTCAGCAGTAAATCAAATTAAAATGTTTTCAGTTTTCAAGAATCATATTAGGTAAATGCAACTATTGAGTACACTAGTTTATAAGAATTTTATTTAAGAGGTCTAAGTTACTAATTTATTGCAGCTTTCAGAAATACAAACAAGCAATATTATGATAGCATCACATGAGACTATGCTGCATTGTTATATTCATTATGCTTTGATATCTAATCTAAATACCGTTTAAAGATATAATTCCTGATTTTTGCACTAAGGCACTATATTTTGAGTTGCATTACTCCACAGAGAAATTAGTTCGTGAAAAAAGTACTAATACGGTTAATAAATGCGATTTTTTGGCTATATACTATGTTTGTATTTACCATCGATCGAATATTGATAGTGATTATGTTGTACTACTGTGCCATTTTACTAAAGTCGACTTTAGTGAGTTAAAAGAGTAGAGGCGCTGGATCTTGGCATAGTTGGAAAACTGTAGTTCCACTGTGTTCCAATTACAGTGACACAGAAACTTAATGTTACGAAATTTGAGACTAATTCCATAGTTGAAGTTTATTTTATTTGTGTGTATATAAGTATACAGGTTAGCAGTGTTGATTGTATAACATTATTTTCTCAGGAAATTTGAACATTATTTTGACAACCTTCTTCGAGATAAATCGAAATTGCTGTACATGCGAGCAGCGGCCGGCAAAAGATGTATGAAAATCCTTAACTGTTGTTTTAGCGGCCAAATAAATTACTATGGAAACTCATATCTGTCGTGTAATTTAAAAATGGAACCATCCTTTACCCCGAACCATGGCAACCAAGGAGGTAATCCAAAGTATTATTTAAATATAGAACTGCTTGCAAATAGAAAGTTGTTTATTAAGAAAAATAAAAAACAAATGAACATTTTGCCATGTGGAAAATTACTGTTGTTCGTTGTTCGTCATTAATTTTGAAAAGTAGGTATCTAACTGTATTTTAATTTCCGTGCATTGTTTGAGAAAAACACTATACAAGCCTCGGCCACAAATGAGCGTTGCCGGACTCCGTAATGCGTGCCAGCGGCGATCTTCCGGCAACACTACACTTGGCGGCTGTGGCAGTAATGTACTATAAACTTACTACAAAGTACTTCCTGCTTCTTTTTTAAATATTTGTCACAAACATCTAAATATCTTCTCAAATTATCACATTTATAATATTATATTACCTAGTAGGGTAAAAAATTATATGTACGCCTGTTAATCTCCTAAAATATTGTGGCCGAATTTAATCTAGGTGATAATACAAATATACACCATACCTTCATTGCAAGGCCGAATTTAGATCTGTTTACCGTAATTTATTCTGGATACCCATTTCAGTGGCGATATTAAACATAATTTTCAATGCGAACAAATATTTTAGGGTTTATAACAACTTATGTGGCAATATCACAACAATTAATAAATGCTGAAACGTGTTAGTAGACATTCTGTCTGTTACAAAGATTTATAATTAAGATAAGAAGTGGGAGTGCTTGTAAGGATACCCTTCTGACTAACCTTTAGAGTAAAAATGACAGATTGTCTTATACTTTTTTATAAATAATGCTCGATGTTTTTTGCAATCAGACAATAAGTGATATTTTAAATATATTCATAGTTATACTAGTAGTGCTGTGAACAGTAGACTTCACGAACACTCGTTGCCACATTTTTCTAGTACGCTACGTAAATCTGGGATATTAGTAGCATTTCAAACAGCCCTGGATGTTACATAAAAATTATGACTATTCGTTCTTAAAAAAAAAAACGCTACAGAAAACTTCACCCTTTTTTCTCATCTGTGTTTTTTTGTAACGAAGTTCACCTTTACGAAGCATGATATTTTTTCAAAACAACCTGAGGGGAATCATGTCCCTGAAGTTTCAGCCAAAAATCAACAAGATCAGTTTATAAGGCGACAGCAAACTTTATATCCCCCGTTTTCCATCCTATCCAATAAAAACTCTTGACAAAAGTTGAGTTTTAAATTAAAACAATATGTGTGCTAAGTTTGGTGAAAATCGGTTAATAAATACACCTGGATCTGACAAATCGACATAGATACGGACAAAAGCAAAATCTGCCACCTCGTCGAAACGAAGACTCTGGCTCGCTTCACTCGCTCGGTCAATAAAGAACACTAGTATAAAGTAATATAACTCTATATTACATTATATATGTTACTGTTAGAGTGCGAAATCCGTTATGTAATGTGCACATTAGCTAGGCAATCTGCAAATTGCCTAATACGATCAGTTAAAGTGCAAAATTTTAGCTTAAAAAGCTCATTTTCGCACTTTACCTAGGTAGTCTGCAGATTAACGCATGGTACATCGTTAAAATACGGAATATAGTTCGGTTATTTTAGACAATTGAAATAAAGAAAATTCCGACAGAGCCAAATCTTCGTAGGGACCTTAGCTTTACCACAAGGAATAAAGTGTCAAAAGTCCCCATCAGTCCCATGTGAGCTTAGGGACTCATTCGGGGCCCAGTGTCAAAATTTTAGGTTTTTTGGATTTTTCGCGAAAACGGTAAGTTTTATCGAAAAAGTACCTCAGAGCAAAGTTGTAGATTTTAAAATTCTCTATAAAAATGATCCGTATGATTTTTCTCTAAGACCCACTATTTCCCAGATATTGCGCTTGTAAGAATCACGTTCTACATAATATGCACACATTTCCACACCACCTGTAAGGTAGTGTACTCGGCGCGTTTTTTTTAACGTGGTATCCCCGGTAGGCCTATTCCACGAACCTTTATGACGTTATTTTCAGGAACAATAATTATTTAATAGTATGAAGATTATTGATATGGGTTACTGAGTTAACTGTCGTTCTAACTTTTTTTTATTACTTTAATCTGACTCATACTCTTCATATTACACACAACTTGCGTTCCAGACGTTTCGTCGATCACTGCGGTCGACATCTTCAGTGGCGCAGGGCCGGGCGACGACGACTTCGGTGGCGAGGCAAGGTCTCCGAAGTCGTCGTCGCCCGGCCCTGCGCCACTGAAGATGTCGACCGCAGTGATCGACGAAACGTCTGGAACGCAAGTTTCACATCGACCACGGCCAAACAGCCCGGAAGCAGTATATTCTACATAAATATAAATAACTGATTTTCGCACATTAATGGTAACATATGCATAAGTATAGTATTATATATTATATATATTAAATACACATATGGAAATTTCATACCACGTACACCACTTTTTCTTTTCTAACAAATTCATTTTAACAATTTTATATAGATAAACAGACAAAAAATATTAATTATTTTATATTTTTACTTAGAAATATTAGTTCAATAGGGCTAAGTCTGAGAGTAAAAGTAATCATTTCAGTTAGAACAACTTCGGTGAATGTATTTTGAACATATTTTGCTCTAAAACAGTATGAAAATTGAATATAATAGTAGTTACTGTTTAATATTGTTATGTTTTATTCTTTGGATTTGTAAACAGTATTACAATATACCTATTTTATGAAATTATATTTAGATATTAAGCTTAAACTAAAGTTAAAACTAAAATATTTACAAAATTATTAATCAAACGTTTTGCAATAATCATTGACGTTATGACATACCCTTTAGGCATTATGAGGAGCCGGTCAGATATTAATCATCTCGTGGCCACGCATCACTGAGGCCGTTGAAAGGATATCGTAGAATAAATAATACCTCCATATTATGTTTCAGGGAAGGGCTGGGTCGAGGAATTGAATGTTGAATGGAGTTTTTGCATTTCGAATTGTTTTTATAACATTTAAGATTATTTCTGAACAGTTTTTACATGCAAGGTGATGTGAAATGTACAGTCGAAACTCATATCTTTGACTTTAGATAAAACAGTCGTTTGATGTCAAATACAAATAGAACATCTCATTTAACTTCTTTGAAAATAAATACTAAACGCTTTAAATGCTAAGTAGCTTAAAGAAAATAAAAAAATATGAATGTGACACAGAATAGTCGGGTATTCAGCTTCATTCTGAAACTGTCGCGTGTCGCCTTGAATTTAAAATTATGAATTGAATATAAAGAATTGAACTTGAATTTAATATAAAGACTCGGGGAATTTGATTTACACATAAAATGTAAATGTGTGACTCTTAACTATTAGATTTCTGCTTCGCCAAAACAAGTGGTACAGTCAGCATCATTAAAATGTTGCTAACAAGAGTAGTCAAAATAATCCAAATACCAAAATTCCAATTTTATATTGGTTATTAGAGTACTCAAATAGTTGTAAGTGTCCAGAGTGGTCCAACTATCTTAACAATCGGTCTACCAGAATTATGTAAGTTAGTAGAGTATTCATATTCATATACACAATCACGCCGGTCGATGGTATCCAGACAAGTATAATTTCAAAAAATCTTGACATTCATACTTTTCTCACTAACGCAAGTTGATAGTTCATGGATTATTCAACTGTCAACTTAAAAAAAATATAAAAGACATTGTCAATTGACACATTTTGTATCTTTTTCTTACTCATATACCCATCCCTTATCATCCCGCCATTGTGTGTAAGGGATGGCTTTACAAGTAAGAAAAGGATACAAAATGCGATTAAATGACAATGTCTAGATTTTTTGAAATTATACTTGACTGGATACCATCGACCGGCGTCATTGTGAATATGAATAAGAATACTCTACTAACTGACATAATTCTGGAAGACCGATTGTTAAGATAGTTGGACCACTCTGGACACTTACAACTATTTGAGTACTCTAATAACCAATATAAAATTGGAATTTTGGTATTTGGATTATTTTGAATACTTTTGTTAGCAACATTTTAATGATGCTGACTGTACAAACTTAAGAAGATATTTATTTTTTCTGTGGCGATCCCAACGATTCCGCCAACAACTCAGTCTTTAAACTGATCGAAATAACCTGTGAAAGTAAGTGTATTAAGAAGATAAAATAATCAAATTATGGTAATGACACGTACTTTGACGCTTATGACGTTTATGGCAGTCTCAAACGTATGTCTATTCTAATCTAGTCTATTAACAAATTATCAGTTGTCTACTGGAAAAGGAATCACGTACAAAATACAATTTGATACTTAGCCTTCGCAAATCGCCATAAATAAACGTAACCAACATGGTACACTGCCATAAATCTTCACCTCACTAACTTAATGCAATAAAAGCGACGTGATTATAAGTTGAATGAAAGCAATTAATATGCTTAATTTTTATTTCGATTAAGATTGGAAAATTAAAATGCTTCCGTCAGAGAATTTCCATTTTTCCAATCGTCGTAACAAGTGTTAATGTAGAAAAAATAATAATAATTTCGTGTATATATACATACAAATGAAGAAATCGCAGGTTAGTGGAATAAAATGATAACCAATATTTTGTTAAGGTATTAGGTATTTACCTGCCACGTTTATTTTCTGGCCTTTACTATGTGAAGAAAAGGGCAGAGCTTGTCTGGCCCTCGTCATATCCGCATAGTTACACCATTATGTTAATGGATGTCACAGCTAAGAGTTCTGGAAAAATCTCGAAAGTCCATTATCCCGCTTAGTTGGTACTCTCTCGAATGGGAGGTGTAGATTCAATGTTATCTTAGAACTTCACATTACTTATTGTAGTTGCTACATTAGTAACAGTTTAGTTGCATAGAGTTACTGAGTTCTTGACACACTGGTCAAAAATATACTCTTTTGGATCATCATCCTCTGAACTTTTTTCCAACTTAGTCTACCAGTCTAAAACTGTTCAATCACTTTTCCCATAGAAGATCATAATCATAGGGATTTCCGTGTTGCTTCCACTTTAGGACTTCGCTATTTTTGATTGGTTTGTCGACTTTTTTAGGAACCCTTATTTTTGAACAGGAAGAGGAAAGCCTACACATTCAATCATTCTATTGCCGATCGGAAATCAATTTAATTTAAAAAATTCAACCAATTACTTACCAATGTTTTGCCACCATTTCACACCTAATTAATTTTGTTACCTTGTAAAATAACACACTCACAAAAATAACAATAACAGGTGAATTGATAAAACTATCATACTGTGAGCCGTTTCCTAACTTAGCTGGGATTGGCTCTCAGTCTAACTATGAAACGGCTGAACTTCAGAATATTTCGTGAAAGGATGGTCGTCTCATTACCATAACATATACGTGATCATGAAGTTCTATAGTCTGACCAGTTTGCTATTTTTTAAATCCAACCCACTGCCGTAACAAATGCCATAGATATACGTATTATGACAACACGACAGTTTGTGAGTATGAATGGATGTTTGTTGATCTTTCACCTAAAAACTACTGAATGGATTTTAATGCAACTTTACAATAATATAGCTTATAGATCAGAATAATACATAGGCTATATCATTATGCTACTACTCAAGGGAGCGGAGCAGTGATCATTATAATCGACGACAAAGTTAAGTAGAGAGGTGAATTAAATTTAATGCTCAATAGCGTCGGCTCAACGCTAACGATAACCGACATCTACGCGGGCGGAGCCGCGGGAAACAGCTAGTAACTATATAAACCGCTAATACGTACATTCTATCTGTTTTTAACAGCTAGTAACTATAACAGCTAGTAACTATATAAACCGCTAATACGTACATTCTATCTGTTTCTTTATTTGCAATTATGTCAATGAATGTTAGGATTTTACCTCAGTTTGAATTCCGCTGACACATTTTTTTAAGATAAGTTATATATAAGTTATTGGAGCACTTTTGGGATTGATGGTCAGATAGGGACTCCTATCTGACCATCAATCCCAAAAGTGCTCCAATCCTATCGCCAGAAACTTGGGCCCGCTTATGTCAGTTGGACCCAATGGGTTCATCTTCAAACCAATTAATGTTCCAAGATGTAAATACTTTAACGAAATTGACGTGCATTCTTATTTAGCTTCTTTACTTGTCACCTGGTAAAGCAATTATTTGTTTTAATACTAATTTTCTCTTCATATTTTACACACCTACTAGAAACATTAGTTTTAGATTTTATGACTAACAAACTTAATTGTCTACATTTTAGTAGTTATTAAACACGCGTATATCTACCCATTAAAATAATATATATTTTACCATTGTGTTTTGGTAGTCAAAATGCAATGGTGGTATGAGTATTTTTTTAAAAGTTCTTTATTATTTTTTTGAGAGTTAATTTTCATTGCAAAGGGTATATTTTGTAAGTCCACACCAATATAATCCTATTAATTGATCAGTAAATTTAATGATACCTAATAATGCTGTCAGTTGCAGCTCGTCTTCACTGAATTCTAACCGAGGATTCCTTCCTTGCTTAAAATTACAATATTCATAACCTAAGAAGTGGAAATTAAGTGATGCTCGTATAAAATTCTGCTGAATTGCTATTATTTTTGTTACTTCTTCTTATTAATTTCTTTCACGGAACAGTTACAGTACATCAGGTTGTGGAATATCGACTACGGGAGGTTTTCGTAATGTCTTCGCCTCTGCGGTACAGTTTTTTGCGGCGAGTCAGTGCTTTCTCTCCCAAGGACACTTAAAATATGCTGATGCCAGGTATGATGCATATCTTTTATTTTGAATTTCCATTTTGATATGATAATTGAGTGAAGTCTTTTTTTATACCACTGAGGTGGCAGACAAGCTCACGGCCCACCTGATGGAAAGTGGTTACCGTGACCTATGCCGACGGACGTGTGCAACACCTGGGGAGATACATTCGTGCTGCCGACTCTGTAAACACAGAGAGTTTACAAGGTCGTTTAGTTTCTTCCTTCGTAACTCCTGTGTGGTAAATTTAGTTTTGTGTTGTCCGATTTTTAGTCTAGACTGCAGCAATCATAATAATGTATTAAATAAACATAGCCAAACTAGCTTTTAACAAATTAATCTGATATGTAGAGGACGTACTTATGAATGGTGATGTGAGCTGCAATAGAATAAGTTTGCCAAGAGCATCGGAGAAACCGATGGATAGGGAGACGGATGAGTGGGGTGTTTAAACAGCTTACTTCGTATCGAAAATTGCTCAATGTCCACCGGTCTTCGTGAAGTTGGCAATCATTGAAGCAGCAGAAGCCAGCTTAGGGAAACTAGAACAAAGACGTTTGAGTGACTTAACTTGAAGTCGCAAGCAAAGATAGCTAAATCCTCTGTAATTTGATAGCAACTATTTTATATAGGTACCTTATACACCCACAAATTGGTCACAGATCCCTATGATATAACATGTACCTATTGAATTTTCTACTGCTATTCGCAATAATGCTGCATCTTCAATCCTAACAACGTCAAGTTTTTCTGAATAGAAATCTTTACAGTTTTGTCTCCCAAATTATAAGTATAAAAACTTAATAAGGCGGTCTAAAAGTAAATAATAACAAATAAATCGTGTTAAAAAGTCTATATATTTCAATATAAGAACTAAATTGATTAAAAACGTACCTCCTAATGCAACGAAACATATTTTTTGGTAAGATTATTGATCTGCGTTTTTTTTAGTAATAGGTAATATTACTGTGAACACAGTACCTACAGTGCATTAAACATACACCCCATGGCGAGGTGCTCCCTTGACGGTTGTAGGCTCGCTGCCTTTACCTACATGGGTATGGGTACGTGAATATAAATGTATGTTAGTATGTGATATTACTGTTATAGATGGCGCAAAATTTGATTTCATAATAGTGGGAGCTGGGTTAGCGGGATGTGTTTTAGCTAATAGGTTAAGTGAAACAAGAAAATCGAAAATATTACTTTTGGCAGCAGGTGACGCTCCACCTATTGAAGCAAAAGTAAGTCTACTGTCTAACATTTGTAGTTCTTTCCAGCATGGAAGTCAGCAGAGTGTGCACCTTTACAGGTTAAAATATGTGCGACAAAATCATTTTTACCATTATAATAATATTATTACAGAAAAATCAAATATTTACCATCACCTATGACTTTCTGTATGATTTTATTTTAGATCCCAGCACTAGAAGTAACCCTGTGGGGAACGCGATAAGATTGGCAATATTTTACTGACAATGATCATATAGTTGATCAAGCTATTGTAAATGGATCAATTAGTTGGCCAAGAGGTAAATTTATCGGGGGCTGTGGTAACCATAATGCAATGATTTTTATAGAAGGCAACAATCACGATTATCAAACTTGGTATGATGCTGGTAATTCTGAATGAAGTGTACACGATTTTCGACGATGCTTTAAAAAAGGGCAAAGTTACCATAATATGATTTCACTAATAAACTCAAAATTAAGGAACACTATGGTCATAATAGTCCACTTGTAATAAATATTTTTAATAGCACTTACGCAAATATTATAAATAAAGTCCTCATATCTTGGAATTCTCTTGGTGTAAAGAACGTACCTGCCTTGAATACAGCGAACGTCTTAGGTCAGGAAAACTATCAGCATCAGCTGCTAATGGAGAAAGAACAAGCCCAAATACTGCATATCTAAATCCTGCTCAAAATAGAACAAATTTAAAAAAAGACGGGTTGCACTCTGGGAGTGCCGGCAGAAGTGAAAACATTTTCTTTTTTCTTTATATACATAGAAAAAGATTTAAAAAAACATACCATACCATACATATATATACCTATACCCATTATTTTCTGCTAATTTTCTGTCAGACGAAATTAATAAATTATAAAAAGAAAAAATAATCACAAAGAATAATAAATTACAAAAAGAAAAAATTATCATAAAAAGTAATAAATTACAAAAAGAAAAAGTAATCACCAAAAGTAATAAATTATAATAAGAAAAAACAATCACAAAAAATCCCTGAAGGCCCGGTGGTTTGAACCCGATACTATCTGAAACTATAAGGACTTACACCACCTCCCGAGGAGGGCCAGACCGAAAGGGATGGCCCTGGGTCAGCCGGGGTGCGAGGGATATGTCGCAAGACAACCTCACCTTCGGCCTAGCACCACGACCCACAGACGGCGTGCGGTTTAGTCGGTTCGAGTCCGACATAACCTACCCCTCCGGCTCCGGAGGGGCGGGTATCCGTGGGGATTTCCCGCACGTAAAAAAAAAAAAAAAAAAAAAAGGACTTACAGTCGACTTGCTTACCGTTTAAGCTACGACGTTATCCATAGTAAATTGCAAAATACATAGTCTTTACCTAATTTTGTATGACGTCAGTCGTCGGTTACGGTGCAAAGGTCAACTAATCCTGACGCTTCCTTAACATTTTACACCCATCCAACGCCGCTAAAGAAGTTTTCACTTCAAAAATTCAATGAACAGTTTTGTCACGAAGGTTTTAATACGACGCTCATCGAAGGTCGCATATGGTGTCAAAGTAAAGCGTGGTACTAAAGCATATACGTGTTACGCTAACAAAGAAGTCATTCTAAGTGGGGGGTCAATTAATTCAGCTCAGTTATTGATGTTATCTGGAATAGGCCCTAAAAGTAGTATATTATTGGGCATTCTAGACCACTCTCAGTCGCCTCGGCTCCTGCGAGCGGTCTAGTAATGCCCAATAACAAAGAGAACCAACAGGCATTTATATAGTTTGCATTTGCTGGTCCACAACTGTAAAACAGTTTAGTGGCTCATCGCAATAGCAAAGAGAACCAACAGGCATTTATATAGTTTGCATTTGCTGGTCCACAACTGTAAAACAGTTTAGTGGCTCATCGCAATAGCAAAGAGAACCAACAGGCATTTATATAGTTTGCATTTGCTGGTCCACAACTGTAAAACAGTTTAGTGGCTCATCGCAATAGCAAAGAGAACCAACAGGCATTTATATAGTTTGCATTTGCTGGTCCACAACTGTAAAACAGTTTAGTGGCTCATCGCAATAGCAAAGAGAACCAACAGGCATTTATATAGTTTGCATTTGCTGGTCCACAACTGTAAAACAGTTTAGTGGCTCATCGCAATAGCAAAGAGAACCAACAGGCATTTATATAGTTTGCATTTGCTGGTCCACAACTGTAAAACAGTTTAGTGGCTCATTGCAATAGCAAAGAGAACCAACAGGCATTTATATAGTTTGCATTTGCTGGTCCACAACTGTAAAACAGTTTAGTGGCTCATCGCAATAGCAAAGAGAACCAACAGGCATTTATATAGTTTGCGTTTGCTCGTCCACAACTGTAAAACAGTTTAGTGGCTCATCGCAATAGCAAAGAGAACCAACAGGCATTTATATTTTGCGTTTGCTCGTCCACAACTGTAAAACAGTTTAGTGGCTCATCGCAATAGCAAAGAGAACCAACAGGCATTTATATAGTTTGCATTTGCTGGTCCACAACTGTAAAACAGTTTAGTGGCTCATCGCAATAGCAAAGAGAACCAACAGGCATTTATATAGTTTGCATTTGCTGGTCCACAACTGTAAAACAGTTTAGTGGCTCATCGCAATAGCAAAGAGAACCAACAGGCATTTATATAGTTTGCATTTGCTCGTCCACAACTGTAAAACAGTTTAGTGGCTCATCGCAATAGCAAAGAGAACCAACAGGCATTTATATAGTTTGCATTTGCTGGTCCACAACTGTAAAACAGTTTAGTGGCTCATCGCAATAGCAAAGAGAACCAACAGGCATTTATATAGTTTGCATTTGCTGGTCCACAACTGTAAAACAGTTTAGTGGCTCATCGCAATAGCAAAGAGAACCAACAGGCATTTATATAGTTTGCATTTGCTGGTCCACAACTGTAAAACAGTTTAGTGGCTCATTGCAATAGCAAAGAGAACCAACAGGCATTTATATAGTTTGCATTTGCTGGTCCACAACTGTAAAACAGTTTAGTGGCTCATCGCAATAGCAAAGAGAACCAACAGGCATTTATATAGTTTGCGTTTGCTCGTCCACAACTGTAAAACAGTTTAGTGGCTCATCGCAATAGCAAAGAGAACCAACAGGCATTTATATTTTGCGTTTGCTCGTCCACAACTGTAAAACAGTTTAGTGGCTCATCGCAATAGCAAAGAGAACCAACAGGCATTTATATTTTGCATTTGCTCGTCCACAACTGTAAAACAGTTTAGTGGCTCATCGCAATAGCAAAGAGAACCAACAGGCATTTATATTTTGCATTTGCTCGTCCACAACTGTAAAACAGTTTAGTGGCTCATCGCAATAGCAAAGAGAACCAACAGGCATTTATATATTTTGCATTTGCTCGTCCACAACTGTAAAACAGTTTAGTGGCTCATCGCAATAGCAAAGAGAACCAACAGGCATTTATATTTTGCGTTTGCTCGTCCACAACTGTAAAACAGTTTAGTGGCTCATCGCAATAGCAAAGAGAACCAACAGGCATTTATATTTTGCATTTGCTCGTCCACAACTGTAAAACAGTTTAATGGCTCATCGCAATAGCAAAGAGAACCAACAGGCATTTATATAGTTTGCGTTTGCTCGTCCACAACTGTACAACAGTTTAGTGGCTCATCGCAATAGCAAAGAGAACCAACAGGCATTTATATAGTTTGCATTTGCTCGTCCACAACTGTAAAACAGTTTAGTGGCTCATCGCAATAGCAAAGAGAACCAACAGGCATTTATATAGTTTGCATTTGCTGGTCCACAACTGTAAAACAGTTTAGTGGCTCATCGCAATAGCAAAGAGAACCAACAGGCATTTATATAGTTTGCATTTGCTCGTCCACAACTGTAAAACAGTTTAGTGGCTCATCGCAATAGCAAAGAGAACCAACAGGCATTTATATAGTTTGCATTTGCTGGTCCACAACTGTAAAACAGTTTAGTGGCTCATCGCAATAGCAAAGAGAACCAACAGGCATTTATATAGTTTGCATTTGCTGGTCCACAACTGTAAAACAGTTTAGTGGCTCATCGCAATAGCAAAGAGAACCAACAGGCATTTATATAGTTTGCATTTGCTGGTCCACAACTGTAAAACAGTTTAGTGGCTCATTGCAATAGCAAAGAGAACCAACAGGCATTTATATAGTTTGCATTTGCTGGTCCACAACTGTAAAACAGTTTAGTGGCTCATCGCAATAGCAAAGAGAACCAACAGGCATTTATATAGTTTGCGTTTGCTCGTCCACAACTGTAAAACAGTTTAGTGGCTCATCGCAATAGCAAAGAGAACCAACAGGCATTTATATTTTGCGTTTGCTCGTCCACAACTGTAAAACAGTTTAGTGGCTCATCGCAATAGCAAAGAGAACCAACAGGCATTTATATTTTGCATTTGCTCGTCCACAACTGTAAAACAGTTTAGTGGCTCATCGCAATAGCAAAGAGAACCAACAGGCATTTATATTTTGCATTTGCTCGTCCACAACTGTAAAACAGTTTAGTGGCTCATCGCAATAGCAAAGAGAACCAACAGGCATTTATATATTTTGCGTTTGCTCGTCCACAACTGTAAAACAGTTTAGTGGCTCATCGCAATAGCAAAGAGAACCAACAGGCATTTATATTTTGCGTTTGCTCGTCCACAACTGTAAAACAGTTTAGTGGCTCATCGCAATAGCAAAGAGAACCAACAGGCATTTATATTTTGCATTTGCTCGTCCACAACTGTAAAACAGTTTAATGGCTCATCGCAATAGCAAAGAGAACCAACAGGCATTTATATAGTTTGCGTTTGCTCGTCCACAACTGTACAACAGTTTAGTGGCTCATCGCAATAGCAAAGAGAACCAACAGGCATTTATATTTTGCATTTGCTCGTCCACAACTGTAAAACAGTTTAGTGGCTCATCGCAATAGCAAAGAGAACCAACAGGCATTTATATAGTTTGCGTTTGCTCATCCACAACTGTAAAACAGTTTAGTGGCTCATCGCAATAGCAAAGAGAACCAACAGGCATTTATATTTTGCGTTTGCTCGTCCACAACTGTAAAACAGCTTAGTGGCTCATCGCAATAGCAAAGAGAACCAACAGGCATTTATATTTTGCATTTGCTCGTCCACAACTGTAAAACAGTTTAGTGGCTCATCGCAATAGCAAAGAGAACCAACAGGCATTTATATTTTGCGTTTGCTCGTCCACAACTGTAAAACAGTTTAGTGGCTCATCGCAATAGCAAAGAGAACCAACAGGCATTTATATTTTGCGTTTGCTCGTCCACAACTGTAAAACAGTTTAGTGGCTCATCGCAATAGCAAAGAGAACCAACAGGCATTTATATTTTGCGTTTGCTCGTTCACAACTGTAAAACAGTTTAGTGGCTCATCGCAATAGCAAAGAGAACCAACAGGCATTTATATTTTGCGTTTGCTCGTCCACAACTGTAAAACAGTTTAGTGGCTCATCGCAATAGCAAAGAGAACCAACAGGCATTTATATTTTGCGTTTGCTCGTCCACAACTGTAAAACAGTTTAGTGGCTCATCGCAATAGCAAAGAGAACCAACAGGCATTTATATTTTGCGTTTGCTCGTCCACAACTGTAAAACAGCTTAGTGGCTCATCGCAATAGCAAAGAGAACCAACAGGCATTTATATTTTGCATTTGCTCGTCCACAACTGTAAAACAGTTTAGTGGCTCATCGCAATAGCAAAGAGAACCAACAGGCATTTATATTTTGCGTTTGCTCGTCCACAACTGTAAAACAGTTTAGTGGCTCATCGCAATAGCAAAGAGAACCAACAGGCATTTATATTTTGCGTTTGCTCGTCCACAACTGTAAAACAGTTTAGTGGCTCATCGCAATAGCAAAGAGAACCAACAGGCATTTATATAGTTTGCGTTTGCTCGTCCACAACTGTAAAACAGTTTAGTGGCTCATCGCAATAGCAAAGAGAACCAACAGGCATTTATATAGTTTGCGTTTGCTCGTCCACAACTGACAACTGAAACACACAATAGGTACATTTAACTGTAATACATTTATTTAATAAGTAAGTAATTTAACAAATTATTTATCTGACATAAACTTTGGGGGATCAGAAAATAATCCGTCTACAGACTGCACCAATGACTGTAGCTTTCGCCATTGGTGGGAATCCTCATCAGTCTGAAATTTTATACGCACTAAAGCCTTCTTCCAGAGCTCTGTGTTTTCTGTGACTCGAACATCGTTCGCGTGGTACACCTTCAAGTCTATGAGAAAATCACCGCGTGTGTCTGTGGACCGACGTTCGTTCCCGTTGGCTACGCGGTTCACGAAGAACGATGATATCGTATTTGTTTCTTCGTTCGGTTCAATTCCTTCTCTACAAATGCCGAAGATGTCAGCCGTGTTCGGTTTTTTTCTGGAACAAACATAGGGACATTTATTTTAATCAGTTATTATTCATTTAAATATCTATGAATACATAGTAAGGATTTTGCCAAATAGATCAATAGTTAATATATTATGCAAATAAGATACAAACAGTTACAAAAAAAAAAAAACATCTTACTAATTGACTTGGTTACTTGGTATGGAATAAGTAGTTCCTGTTGACACGTTTTAAACAATAATAGTACACACAAGAAAGATACCTTGCACAAGTTGATGTTTTCTTCGTCGATGGACTTTTCCGTTTGTTTACAGGAGTCGATCGTTTACGTGAAATTTCTGCTATACCTCTATTTAAACTCGTTGATGCTTGATCATACTCTGAGTCAGACCTGTTGAATTAAAATGAAAACAATAAGTTAGTAAATTCAGGGATACTTTATCCATCGACGGTTTTGATCGAATTTATCACATGGCGCACATTGGGGAGGCCTATGTCCAGCAGTGGACTGCTATAGGCTAGTTGATTGATTGATTGAATCACATTAATTACATATTATATATTAATTACAATAATCACATACATAATAGCACTTACTTACATTTTCTTGGTGAATATTGAAGCTCTTGATTATGATAATGACTTAGGTATTCAAAACTGCGGTTAATAAACAAAAATCATACTTAAATTTGCTAATTTAAAAATACCTCAATTGAGTGTCAATTTAAGGAAGAATCTACTTTTTTCTTTGTACGCATTAAACACACGTCTAAAACGATGACAAAGGTTTTAAAGAATTGTTGATTATTATTGCAACATGTTAACAGTAATATACATGTTTCCGACATTGTACAGAAAACCTGATGTCTGAGAGAAGCCCGAACAACGTCATACTTAGAGCTTAAAAGTAAGTACATAGGTATTAAAATCAAAATAGATAAATCCAAACTCTAGTCAGATCAGTCATCAAATTAATCTAATAACATTTTTTCTTATTTTTATTTGTATTAATTCGAAGTAAATTATTGATATTATAACTTTTCTATACCTCTGTGAGGCGTGGTTTACGCTAAGACTAACCATTACGGTTCTTATAGCTCAGTTTTCGTTTACATTGATTACATAATATAGTTATTATAATATACTAGATTATATACTTTAACGGTTGCATATACAACCTAAGCATTAATGAATATTGAGTTGTAATTTAAAGCATTGAATTAGGGTTGTTAAAATAAATGTGTTGTGAGCCGTGTGCTTGGCTGGCACCTAGGTGGTATAAAAAATGTTTTATCATTTTTTTCTCGATTTTAATGTGATGCGATAATAATATCATTTGACTTACATACATTATACAAATATTATCTCAAAATAACTGTTGTTAAGTAGTTTAGTAGTAAAGTTTTGCGTTTTCTCGTATTATGCTAAAGTTTTATCAAATCTATTAAATAGTTTTTGTGTAAAAGAGTAACATACATTCTTACAGTAATAATTACTCATATCTTATGACAACCCTATTCACGATATTGCTTAAACAACATTATACACAGCGCGCGTGTAACCTACTTAAAATCTGAGACTTAGCATTTTTGGGCCCAATTTACACCGAAGCGGAATGGGAGCGTCAAATTTGTCTGATGCAAAGCATATTATATACATTTATATTAATTGTAATATAATCTTTGCTAAGGAAATTCTCAAAATGAAAGTCTCACGACTTTTTGACTCGTATTTAGTTTGTATCTTATAAACTTGAAGTGAAGGGTCATTATGCTTTATACCAGACGAATTTGATGATTCTGTTCTGCTATGGTGTAAATGAAGCATTATATTCAAACTAAATATTTTATTGATTTATTGCAAAACTAAAGCTGATATGATTTTTTGTCACAAATAACAAATAATTGTTGCATGACAGACATTAAAAATCGTTTATTGGAAGTAATAGGATCAAAGAATCCCTAAAGCGTCATTCGATGTGAAAGTTGTGTATCTACCTATCTAAGTATACCTACCTACAATTCATATATTTTATCAGGTAATTATATCAATTATATTATATTATATTGGTTCTATTTTGGTTGAATGTATTTACAGTACTCAAATAATTCATGTGGTGTCTTATTTGCAGGTAAAATAAACTATAAGTTAAATACCAACAAAGGACAACAACTTTGAATATAGAACCTATTTGGAAATACAATATTACTACTCAGGTAAGTTGATCGTTTACACTACTTTTACATAATGTACTAATTTACTATGTATTTATAGTACTCAAATAATTCATATCGTGTCTTATTTTCAAGGAAAATAAAGTATAAGTTAAATATCAACAAAGGACAACAACTTTGAATAAAGAACCTATTTGGAAATACAATATTACTACTCAGGTAAGTTGATCGTTTACACTACTTTTACATAATGTACTAATTTACTATAATCATTATCTGAACGTCAATCCCTGTTGAGCTCATGGTGCACATTTTTTTTCGTAGATTCGGTTGTTTAGGCTAATGAGAATTAATTGTGAGAGCGACTGCCAGCTGAGCTCCTTTCCCAAAAAGGATGCGTGCGCCAGAGCCTCGCTCATGAACGAGCGCACGCATCGTCATCATCATCATCATCATCATTCTTGCATTTGCCTGCTTCACCCTTCGCGTAGTACCAGGAATGTTGGAAGCGCCTGTTGTTTGACCTTAATTCTGGTTTGATATCTATTTAACATATTGATTTAATATTTGTTTTTTTTTTTTTTTCAGAAAAGTAAATATTATTCTGGAAATCAACAACAAAAACAAGAGCTACGAGTATTAAAGAGAAAAGTACTTATTTATTCAGGTACCTTTGTTATTGTAGTGTATACTTATTTTCAGAATTATTAATTTAGATATTCCTTAATACAGGTCATTGTGGTTAGTTACTGAAGTTATTTATCTGTTTGGGTGTTTTCGTGTAGTCATGATGCGTTATTGTATGGTTTGTCATGTTTCTGTAGATAGCCATCGCTGGTCAGGTCATTTGCGTAGCAATTTACATAAAACTCAAATTGCAACTCCTTTTTATGACAATATAGAGATAATTAAATCATGTTTCAAGAAGCGTATTATAAGTTATAGAATTAGAGCTACTGATGAAGTAATCACTCAATTTCCAGAGACTTTTCTTAACAAAATTCGAGGGCAAGTTAAGACTCTGATAGATCAGTCACTACAGAGATATACCTCTCTCAAAATTAATTTTGAACTTTTTTCAGTATTTCATTTGTTTAAAAACGACTATCAGGAAATAAAATCATTTGCTACAAAAAATTATAACATTCATTTAAATTATGATTTCAACAAAATTTTCAGTTCAATAATTTTATTTCTTCTTAAAAAAATTGAAGAGTTTCAAGAAAGAGATAGCGGTTGGACCTTTTTAAATAATTTATACTTAGAAGTGAATATTAATAATTATCAACCCCTTCATGGCTCTAAATTTATAGATTTGCCAGCATTTATAAAAAGTAAAAAATCTTGTGTGAATATTAAAAACCGAGATCCGTATTGCTTTTTATGGAGTATTGTAGCAGCCTTGTACCCTGCCACGAGCCACCCTGATAGAGTTTCATCATATCCACACTTCCAAGATGTTTTAAATATTAATGGTTTGTCGTTTCCCCTTACTTTTACGGATATACCTATTTTTGAAAAAAATAATAACGATTTAAATATTTTTGTATATGGTTTAAAAAATAATAAAAATATAATCGGACCTTTGTATAAATCAGTCAATAAGAAATCTAGGAGTATACATTTATTATACTTAGAAAACAATAATGACTCTCATTATTGTCTAATTAAAAATTTTTCACGCTTAATTCGCAGTCAGATTACCAAACATCACAGTAAATTATATTTCTGTGAATCTTGTTTATTGTTTTTTCCTGACATCACTCATCTCGAAACTCATTTATGTGAAGGAGTTGTGACAGTATTACCTGAAAAAGGCTCGTTTTTAAAATTTAAAAATTATGAAAGAAAACAAAATGTACCGTTCATAATCTATGCAGATTTTGAAACATTACTTGCACCCATTTCCTGCAATGAAATTGATACTGCTAACACATCATATTCTCAAAAACATGTGCCGGCTGCGTTTGGTTACAATATTGTATCATCTTTCGATAGTACAATTTATCCGACTGCGGCGAAACAAAGGGAGGGAAATGATCTTAATAATCAGTATAGAAGTTACCGCGGCAGTGACTGTGTTTCTAAGTTTGTACATTTTCTTACTGAAGATGTCATTGCGATTTATAAAATATTAACTAAAAATAAACCTATGATATATACAGAAAAAGATGCTGTACATTTCAAGGATGCTATTAAATGTCATATTTGTGAAAACTTGTTATGGTCGAACAAAGTCAGAGATCACTGTCATATTACTGGTCGGTACCGCGGGGCGGCCCATCGCCATTGCAATCTTCAGCATAAAGTACCTAAATTTATACCTATATTTTTTCACAATTTATCAGGTTATGATTGCCATTTATTTATAAAAAAATTAGGAGAAATGCCTGGTTTCATAAAAATTATACCCAAAACGAAAGAAAAATATATGTCATTCTCTAAGTTCATTCCTGTGGCAAGCAATGAATACGTGCAGTTACGGTTCTTAGATTCCTTTAACTTTTTGAGTACTAGTTTAGACAAACTTGCGAAAACAATGGAGATTGAAGATTTTGTTAATCTACGATTCCATTTTCCTGACGATAAACAGTTTAATTTATTGTCGCGGAAAGGTATTTATCCCTATGATTTTATCACGAATTGGAAATGTTATGAACATAAAACGTTGCCATTAAAACAACACTTTCATAGTTCTTTAACCAATGAAGGGATCAGTGATAAGGATTATAATCATGCTCAAACTGTTTGGAATTATTTTAACATAAATAACTTAGGCGAATATACTGATTTGTACTTAAAAACAGATGTATTATTACTAACAGATATATTCCAAAACTTTCGAAAAACTTGTAAGCGATATTATGGGTTGGACCCTGCGTTTTATATAACTACCCCTAGTTTGTCATTTGATGCGATGCTTCTTAAAACAGGGGTTCAACTAGAACTGTTGTCTGATTTAGCAATAATTAAAATGATTCAGGACGGGATTAGAGGAGGATTGTGTATGTGTTCGCACAGATATGCAAAAGCAAATCATAAGTATATGTCTAACTACAATGCCTCAGAACCCGATTGCTATATAGTATATCTAGACTGTAATAATTTATATGGTTTTAGCATGTGTCAATACTTACCATATTCTAGTTTTCGTTTTCTTAGTGAACATGAATTAACTCATTTATAAATAGAAAGTATTGATGACAACGCTGAGTGGGGCTATATATTGGAAGTAGATCTCTTATATCCCCATAGTTTACACAATTACCACAATGACTTACCTTTTTGTCCAGAAAAATGCATTCCGCCAGGCGGGAAAAACAAGAAATTAATAGCAAACTTGTATAATAAGTACCATTATGTTATACATTATGTACATTTGAAAAAATGTATAGAACATGGATTAATATTGCGTAAAATTCATAGAGCCGTTACTTTCAAACAAAGTCCGTATTTAAAAGAGTATATAGAGTTAAACACTAAATTACGTCAAAAAGCAAAAAGTTGTTTCGAGCAGGACTTTTTTAAATTATTAAACAACAGTGTTTTTGGTAAAACATTAGAAAATACTGAAAAAAGGGTTACTGTACACTTAGTAAATAAATGGAGTGACGAAACGAATCGAACTAAAAAGTCATTATCAGCAGAGAGACTTATAGCTAGCCCCTATTTTCATAGCGCATCCATATTATCAGAGAATTTAGTTGCTATACAAATGAACCCTGATCAGATAATTTTAGATAAACCTATATATATAGGATTTACGGTTTTGGATCTGTCTAAGTCACATATGTATAATTTTCACTATAATATTATTAAACCGTTTTATAATGACAGAGTACGATTATGTTATACCGATACTGATTCTTTTGTTTATGAAATATTTACCAACGACTTTTATAGTAAGGATCTAAAGTACCAGTTTTTGCAATACTTAGACACTAGTAATTATAGTAATCACAATTTGCCTTTAAAAAATAAAAAAGTTCCAGGCTATTTTAAAGATGAAATGGGGGGTAAATATATTTCGCAATTTGTGGGTTTAAGATCAAAACTTTATTCCATAAAATCTTCTAATCATGTGATTAAAAAAGCGAAGGGCATTAAGTCATGTGTGATCCGCGATTTAGATATTAAAGATTATGAGAATATTTTACTAAATGGGGGAACACTGCGTAGGAAAAATACTATATTTAAATCAATAAAACACGAAATTTTTACTCAAAATGTGAATAAAATAGCATTGTCTAGTAATGATGACAAACGAATGATTTCAAGAAATAAAATATCGACATTATCCTGGGGTCACTCAGATCTATTTATTAATTAATATAAGTAGTATAAACTAAGTTATAACCCTTATACCTATTTTATAAGTTTTTATACGATCATATTTATATAGCCATAAATAAACAATAGTCTAAGAATAATAAACTTACAGAATTGTAACAAAATATTATTATGGTGAAATATACTATGAATATTTATGTTGTTTGTTTCATTTCATATTAAAGTACGTGTTAGAATATAGATATATAAAACTCCGTCCAACTGAAAATAAATAAGTTAGTTTATTATGCAAGTGTTTATTCACCCCTACCTACCTTTGAAATAAAGTTGTGATTATATGCAATGTAACCTATTTCATATAAAACGTCAACTAAACAACTGACAGATAGAACACGTCAAGATCTTTTATAATTTTATTCACAATAATTATATTGAAACTAGCTGTCGCCCGCGGCTCCGCCCGCGTGGATGTCGGTTATCGCGAATCGGGGTATGAAAAATAGATGTTGGCTGATTCTCAGACCTACCCGATATGCCCACAAAATTTCATGAGAATCGGTCGAGCCGTTTCGGAGGAGTTTGGGAATGAAAACTGTGACACGAGAATTTTATATATTAGATAACAATTTAGTAATTGAATGGAACAAAGTCAAGAGCTTAGTCTTGTCTAGAAAATTACGAAATATTAAATCAGATTGCGATAGTATGTTTACTAATCAGAGGATGTGAATCATCATTCCATAACCATATTATTAATATATTTGAAAAGTGTTAAATTAACAATATTGTAGAGCATTGACCCTGTAGTGCATGTTCGATCGTAAATATTAATTTCAGATCTCAGTAACACACAGTAACAGTAACAAGTCGGAATTAAAAACAGTCAAGTTTCAACGTCAAAGTTAAAATACAACATATTATTATAATGTCAACGGTAAGTTTTGAAGATTTTTTTCTTTTTATTAACATAATTAAATACGTGTATGTATAGGTCTTATATTTCATCGGTGATAAATGTAATATTTTTATTTATTTCAGGAGGACACGGAGCTAGTTTTCTCTCAATACGCTCAGGATCCTTATGAGGAGTACTACGAGATGTTGCAGAACACTGCTTCATGTAGCAGTAACCTAATTAATAAAGAACCCAAGAAATCGAAACCACGACGGAAAGAAAGAACGAAAAAATTGAACCCGATGAAATCTTTTGTAATGAGTCGAATACCTCGGCGTGGAATAAAATTGATAAAAATATCAGTAATAGATCTCGGCGTCGAGAACCCAGACAGTGGTAGTGACAGTGAAAACGTTATAATTAACGCTCAGTACGTGGTGAAAGATTTGGTGGATAGTATTATGGATGAAACTGAATACCTTGTGAAAAAAATTTCTAAGTCATTATTGGACACTGATTATTAATTTGTAAGTGCTATATTTATAGATATATTTACTATTTTCTGCTAGGTATGTTCAATAAAATAAATGTATTAAATGTATAAACTTGTTTATTTTCACCCATTAGATACAATGTTCTCCTGTTTCTCTAAATAGTTTTTAATACATAAAACATTTTTCAGTGCACAGTGTTTTGAATGCTTTATACAATTAAAATTATTATGTGAATATTTTTTATATAAAATAGACAAATTTGGGTGCTTATCACTGCTAAGGTCTGATACTGTACAGTTCACACAAAGATTCCTTATCCACTTCACTTTCTCTAAACCCTTTACAAGAATATCTTTATTTTCTAGGTAGGGCACAATTAGACGTTGAAATTCTCTATAGTCAATATAACCTTCGTTCCAGTAAATTCCTCTGTTTCTTTCCAACCATCTAACCTGTTTCTTTTCATCACTAGTTAAGTATCTAAATAAGTATGGAGGTTTTATTAAGAACGTTTGCGTATAATCATGAGTGGCCAGAGCTAATTCCTTGACTATAAAGTTATTACAAGTGTCTTTAAACCCCTGGACATCCACTATAATCGTATTCGGGTTCATGATAATTTTCTCACAGTGCTGCTTAATGGTTTATACTCAATTATACAGTCGTTCAATATAAGACAATATGCCGAAGTTTGATCTGGGATATCAAAATCACTTTCAATTTCCACTCTTACGTCCACAACAGGACCTGACTTAAGATTATCTGGTTGTCTAGAACAGTCTACGACGAATAACGGAGCAACGTTTTTAAATTGTTTCTCACTTAATAAAGGCTCAGCGCGACGTCCGTAATAAGACTGTTGAAATCTAGTATATTGTTCATATATTAAAGCAATTCGATTATTCGAGAAACTTGTATTTATATTTTCATATGGGAAGTAGGTGGAATTAAGGTATACCTTAACATCACGAATCTCACAATGATCAAACTGAGACATATCAGATATAGCATTATTTTTTCTATTTGTCTGTAAACCGATAACAACAAATCTTGGTTTCTCTATTTGCGAAGATGTTTTTATTGACCAAGTATGTTTGGTGGTTTTAGGCAACATTGGATATTCATACAAATCCCAATTCCTGAATATCATCTGAAGTGGTCGATCTTTTTCTAACAATTTTAGAATGTTTATTTTTTCTCTATCAGATACTTTAACATGTGGTACACGCCATATTATTTTGTTTATAATAATATCTTCTACAATTTCACCAGGGTTAAGTTTTAGTGCGTTCAGATTGGTATTACTTCGTAATAAGATTAATTCATGTTTACTGTTTATTACTACTTTCTTAAAATCTTCTGCAAAACCAAGAATGTTGCAAAGTGGTATAGAAGCAGAAAAGCTACCTCCATTAGTACTTTTTATTCCGTCGATATTCCAACCCCAAGTAGAAGATGTTTTAGCTTCGCTCTCATTCATTGATATAAATGATTTCATCGTGCTAGTTATCCCAGCATTTTTTATTTTATCTATCTCCACTCCATTTATCTCATACCTTATATCTTGAAACAAGTAAAGTAAACTATTGTTTGTGAAATGAACACTACTGACTCTCTCTTTCGAATTTTCAGCCTTGTTTACAATAACAGTCCCTTCCAAAAACAAAGTGCTTCCTGATGGTAATATATACAAGTCTTGCTGATTAATAGGTATCCTGATTTCATCGCTTCTATTAAAACTTGTTACGTAAGGCTTGTAAGAATGAATTTCGATTCCTTCCACAGAGTTGTCGTAGGCGGGAGCGGATAAAACATCTAGGATATTCATTTTAACACACCAATCGCCTTAAGAAATGCTTTATTGTTTTTATTTAACTTTATTCTCCTTTTAGGTCGAGCTCTTACTTGATTGAGAGTTTGAGTAGAACTGTTATTTTGAATTGGAAGAAACATATTATATTTATTATAGTCAATCATGTTTTCTTTTGAGGTGTAGATACAACTGTACTTCTTCACCTCGCAAATTTATTAAGTTATTATTTATATCCAAAAGTCTGATCTGTATGCAGCTGATGTTGGTTTGGTTGATTGGAAAGTAAATTGCGTTTTTTGGTATTTCTATAATTCTGTATCCAGGTGGGACATTAAGTGCGAATTCATGTAGAATGTGACTGGATTGTCCGTTTATATAGGAACCGCTAACTATATCACATTCAACTCTTATCACGGTTGTAGGCAAAATGTTGACTGGAAACTCTGATACATGATATTTATTGGCTTCCAAGACTTGTCTTTTAAACCCCAACAAACCTCCGAACGTACAATCTTTAGTAAAATCTATAGTCGATGTGCAAAATAACATAGTTTTTAAGGTGTTGTTATTGCAATGGAGTTTTATGGATGCATCCTTTACTTCAGATTTTAAATAATCACTGATATCTTGCAACTCATAAGTACCTTCAGGTATTTCAATAACATTCTTTGATCCGTAGTATAACTTATTATTTGTTTTATCAATATTTGGAATAGAATTATATGTGGATAAATGTAATAATGCACATTCATACTCCCCGATTAATTGTAACGTATGTGGGTAGAAGGTAGTTAATACCGATGAGTTTCCAGTTATAGACAAGGTGAGTGTCATCTTGCAAATGATTGAAATGAAAGAACAGTATAAAATTTATAGTATTTATTCCAAAAAGATTGTAGATATTCTAAACACAAATGTCCACAAATTAGCGTGTCAAATTTTTGATATCTTGTATAGTTATAATTAATATTACAGTTCTTAAAATATCGTATCAATTCGATTGGTGGTCTTAAATCACCAAAACTATCAAAATATTCACAATAATTATTTACCTTAACATAAGCTACCCAATGCGTTCCATCGTTTTCTGAATTATCTAGGTTAACTATACCACATTCAATTCGTTTAGGGATTTTTGGTAACTGATCCTTCATGTAAACTCCTCGAAAATAAGGAATACCATGTGCATAATTTTGAATATCGATATTAGTTAAGGCACGATTAGGTAGCTTATTATTTAGTTTTTTGACGATTTTATAAACAATCCTTTGCCTTTTTTGTGTGGTTTAATGTATAAACCCTTACCTAATGCTATAGCTTCCATAGTCTTATTATGACGTTCAGATTCTAGTATTTTTTTTTGACCTTCTCTATAATCATTCACTGTTTTTGCAATACCCGCTGCACCACCAGCCAAAGCTCCTAAAGCTGATAAACCAGCAAAAATCGGGATTAAAGGCAGAATGCCTCCGGTTTTTGGTAAAGGTATGACTCGTGGTACTCGAAGTTTTGGAACGCATGGAACAATTTTTTTAGCAGCCATATAAGCTGCATGTATTAAAGATTTACTATCTTTGGGTAAGCGTTTCTTGATTTTTCTTTTAATTTTTGTAACGAAATTATTGAATGTCTTAACACCAGCGCCAGATTTGAGTTTAGCTTTCATAACTTTACTCACTAGCCACGAACTAAGCTTTTCTCCTTTACTAGCATCTTTTGCTTTCATTCTTTGTTTGACCATATTTAAAAGTTGTAAATCGGCTTTGTGACGATTAGACAAGTCTGTATAGTTTTCGTATGCAATGTCGTGATACATACAAGCTTCGTCTAGCTTATTTACACCTTTGTCACCCCGCAGTAAACGTTTTGAAAGTTTTGTTCCAGGTCCGCAATAATTATAGCCGGGTAAGTGCAGTTCAAATGGCAAATGATTAATAACACTATTGAGTAGTCCACCACCTTGCATAGCTCAAAGTATAATGAACAAAATATTATAATTAAAAACTGTTATGTATATTTATTCCACTATTGCAGTCTTATCAATCCAACTATTCTCTTTATTGCTTAAGCCCAACCATTTTACGAACAGTTTATTTCCTTTCCTTCGTAAAACTTTTTCTATTAAATAGACACCTGGACAAGATGATTTTTGAAGTTCGTGTTTGTAAAAGGTTCCTAATATAACTTGATTGTGTTGATCTTCGATGTTATATGTTTCTGGTACAGTGTTATTGATATTTTTTATAGTAAATAGTTCCGTTGACCAATTAGGTGTATAACCTTTCTCAAATAGTTGTTTGTATTTACTAATTCTAACTCTATCACCAATCATAAATTTGGGCTTATGTCTATACGATACCGTTTTCATTGAGTTCTTAATATTATTTTTAACATCTGCTTCAGTCAATTTATTGACATCAACGGGTGCTAATTTAATAGTGCTATGTTTTGTGTTGTTATATGTCTTTACAACACTCCCCAAACCAAAATCTATCCATTTATAGTGTCCGTTGAGACTAAAGTACTTATACAATTTATTTTTAATAGTTTTGATAACACGTTCTACAATTGAAGCCTTTTTCGTTGAAAACGTGGAGTAGTGATTAATTTTATAGTTTTTTATAAGCTTTTGAAATGATGAATTATAGAACTCGGTACCCAAATCAGTTTGGAGATGAGCTGGTATCCGATGGTTAGTTGATATCAATTTCTCGAATGCGTTAGAAACATCATGTTTATTTTTAGTTTTTAGTGGTTTTATCCAAACGTACTTTGAGAAGCAATCAATAACTATTAAAATATAGTTATAACCTTTATTAAATCTTCTCAAGTTTTGCATGTCGATTAAATCAGCTTGCCACAAATCATCAATGCCTTTTAAAATTACAGATCGACGAGGAAAATTTTTTCGTGCAGCTTTATGTATTTCGTTAACAATTTGTTGTTTTGTCATTTTGAGGAACTTTCAAGCTTATACTTTTGATCTAATACAAATTTAACTGCTTTTTCAACTATCTCATCAACTGCTCTTCGACTATAAAATTTGCTTTCCAAGTGAACCACTGCCTCAGATACTATTGATTTTAAAGCTTTCTCCAGATGGTTCTGAACATCGTTTAACATAGTATTTTGCAATTTTTGTAAGTCGGTTATTAGTTTAGTTCTCAATGCATCTACATATGCTTTGTTTACTGCATCATCTGCATCTTGAGGAAGTTTGACCCCTGTTAGCTTCGATGTCTTCAGATCGTAATCACCATTTTCAGATTTTAGCAATGCATTATCATAAAATCCAAGCAATTCTGATATACGTAATCGCTTATGAATATAATGACCAAATTTGTCTACATTCATATTTAAGATGTATTGTGTAGAACGGTGTACAATAAAATGATGCACATTTCTTATTAGTAAATCTATTTAATGATTTTGCTTTCACGTAGTTCTTCAACGATAGATATTATTTCATTATCTAGTCCTGTGTTGCCAGCATCTCGAGAAGCAATTAATAACTTTAATCTATCAACCAATTCATTTGGATCATCCCAATATACGAAATCTGTGTTTTTTTTCCATATTTTCGTTAAAGGTAATCCTTTTCCTACTTTTGGTTCACAGCTTGGACTTTTACTTTGTTGATCGAAAAGAGGTTTAATAACTTGCATATATTTTTGTCCTTTATTACTTTTAATTGGTTTTCTTGAATCAAAATCGCGACGATGTGCATTTGTTACAAGTAACATCGACTTATAATTTTGCATGTCATAGTCTGTAACAAAGCTCAGATCAACGTCTTTTTTTAAGAGCAACTGTCGCAAGCCAGGTGTACATTTGTATTTGTGTCCGGCTACAGTAATAACGTCGTCACCAATCGTTATACTAGAGGAACCTAACATTAACTTTCCACATTCATTTCTTACACCAAATGGCACATCCGCTAATATTTGATATATACATCATGATTTGGATTAGTATCGACTAATGACTGAAATGAAGAGTCAATATCGGTTTCCGATTCGTCACTGGTATCATTTGTTTCTTTTATATCTTTATCTTTATAATCTTTCTGTAAGTCGTGGTTGAAAGGTTGATCATGAAATTCTCCTTTTTCTTCTTTTTTTGTTAGAGCTAGTTGGTTATTGGTGTTGGCTATTAAATTAAGAGATTCTGTAACAGGCTTAAAAACTGTATCAAGCACTTGTCTGTTATTATCTTCAAAATCCTTCATGTTACGTATTTTTTTTTTACAGCTTGTGTCGCATCTACAATTTGTCTTTTCAATGATTTTTCCATCATGTATAATAGATGGTAATCGGATAAGAGTTGATTAAAGAATAACAAGAAAGTGAAAGCAGTCTATTTAAATATTCAAATTTTATCTAATTCTACAAAAGTGTCAAATTTTTTTCTATAGCAGCCGTTGTTTTTAGGACAGTCTTTATTAATCACAACATAGTCATAAGGCTCTTTCCATATTTGAGAACACATGGTACGAAATTCCAACCACGTCATGTCAGTGTTAACATGTTCTTCATAAACATGTTTCAAATTAATTTCGTCTTGCTTAAAAAGCACAATTAAGTTAGCGTTATCTCTTATTAGTTGTTTAGGTATTTTGCTATATGTTTGATTTAAATAAAAACTGTCAATCAATTTATGTCTCCCCATGGCAAAATAATCACGCATATTACTTTGATTTTCACATGCTACATCGTCAAAAATAATCACTGAATTAGGTTTTGCATCTGACACTTTCATAACGTCATCATTTGCTTGATATTTCTGAAAAGTGATTCCTGGTACTCCTCGTAAAACCTTTTCTAAAAAAATGTACTTTGGTTGATATAGAGTTTTAGAATATACATAAACATTTTGAAATGTCAATCCATTTTCGTGCAAAAGGAGACCAATTAACAAATTGGTTTTTCCACAATTTGATGGTCCGCAAATGATGCAACGTACTGTATTCGGCAATAATTCTCCGTGGCGTAACTTGATTTTTGGTAAATCATTACAGATTATACTAATCTGTAACGATTTTGCTTGTTTAATGAATTTCATGTTTGATGCAATGCTGATGGACTGGTTATGAACAGATGTAATTACGACATTATGTATTTATAACCGTAAATAGTTAAACCAATCTGCTTACAGACAACGCAATAGGTAAACGTAAGACTGTACTGTTTATGAAATGACTCTATCGCTAACTAACAGAGCATCTTTCAACGCAATTACGACGCAGGGGATCGCAGAGAGCCGACGGAACGGTAATGTATTGAACGACATTAAAATGTGGAACGTTGGTTTATTACAGTATGTTATTGGGCATTACTAGACCGCTCGCAGGAGCCGAGCGACTGAGAGTGGTCTAGAATGCCCAATAATATACTACTCCTAAATGATCATCTGGTTTCAAATAATATTAAATTTCAGTTAATTCACCAATGGTAGGATAAAACTTACAGGATCACGTTTTAATACCTATTATTATCTGCACTAATGAATCTAACCCAGAATCGCTTTTGGAACAACAATTAAGATATCTTTATAACCGTACTGGTAATTTAGCGCAAAGCAGTTTTGCTGTCATTTTAGCATTTTTGCTTTTCGGATAAAAATGCCACTTATCCAGATTATGAAACTCTCATGGTGGTTATTTAGAAAAACAGTTCTGGTTTTCGAGTTACTATGTAAACATTATTCAGATTTAAAGACTTGCTTTTAGAGCCACTTCTAAATCTTAATCAGAATCACACAATATTTCATTTCTCATATAATCTACTACACCCAAAATCGAGAGGAAATATAAATAAACGATATATATTTACGTTCAAAAAATCCTGAAGACCACCCATTTATTTATCCAAATTATTTTAAGAATTCATATGATTTGGAATCAGCGGTAACTGGGATTAAAATTTTAACTCAACTACTGAACACTGATTACTGTCTTTCTATCGGTGCATTTTTAGCGAGAATGAATATACCAGATTGTAACAGCTATAAATTAGACAGTCAAAATTATTGGAAATGTGTTAGCTTAAATACAGTTCAAACTTTTAACCATCCAGTAGGAACGTGTACCATGGGAACTAATTTAAGCACGTCCGTTGTAGATAGTCGTTTAAGAGTACATTGTGTTGGTAATCTTCGTGTTGTTGAAGCGAGTATAATGCCTAGCATAACGAGTGGTAATACAAGTGGACCAACAATAATCATTGGAGAACGAGCTGCAGAATTGATAAAAGAAGATCATCGTAAATCTAAGAATTAAACAGTTAATACAAATATTTATTTGTTAATGTTTCAAATATTGAAAGTATCATTATGCATAATACTCCTCAATAAATTCTGTTTAGTTCTTGTTTCTTTTTTTATCTAACCTGTATTTAGATGACAGTTTATTTAGTTTGGGTCATACCCTACTTAATCAATCATATTCTGTCCTCCGTGGTCATACCCCAGTACTGTATTTTAACAACGCTTGCACAATGTCTACTTTAATGACGATGAGCAGTAATGCTCAGAAATAACCCTAAAGCCAGAGGACTCACATTATCCTCTTTGCATTGTTTATCTTGTAGAGTCAATACATGGTGTTGACTTACATAGAAGCTAGCACGATTGGAACGATACATAAAAATATTATAATTTGAGTTTCATAATTAGTAAATACGTAATAAACTTGTGATAGTATGTTTAAAAATATAGTGTGGCATATTTCAGTATAAGTTATTATGTTTACATTTAAATTAAGAGCAAAATAATTAAAATTGTAGCATAAATTCGTAAGTATCCGTAATAAAATTATCGAATATTTTTTTATTTCTGTGAGACCTCGCAAGACAGCTACGTTTTATGGTTTTAGTTTTTTAATTTTAGTGTTGTGGCTATATTGTCTCAAGGGGTGTGCGTTGTTTTATAGACAATTATTTAATATAATTTCGTATTACAGAAAATGTTTCGCATAATTTCGTTTCATAGAATAATCAATATACAGAATACTTACTTTAAAGAATATTAAATTATTGAATTTTGTTTTATATAAAGTTAAACATTAGAATAATCATTTCATAGAATATCAAATCAAATATTCTTAATCATTATGTTGTTTATTTAATAGAAAACTTATTACAAAGAATAACATATTATCAAAGTGACAGTTTCTAAACGTTTCAATTCATAAAATGCATACCCTCATTTAAATGGGACAATTTTTTTATAAACTAAACAATTGATGCGTCTACAAGGTCGACGGAGCCCCGCTACGCGGGGCTCCTACTTCTGGGTGGTTTATAAAAAAATAACCACGAAGGCCTAATGCGGGAGCTTCGGAGGAAATTGTTTTTGAAACAATAATATTCGAAATAAAAATATAAGAACCAAATATTATATGAAACATTTTCTGTGAAACGAAATTCTATGAAATTTCTTTCTACGAAATAAGGGGCGCCCTGTCTCAAGTTATTACGGGAGCCCCTTATTTTGTAGAAAGAAATTTCATAGAATTTCGTTTCACAGAAAATGTGCAAAATGGATTTATTCAATTGTGGCGTCCATATAAAAGAAATTACATCACAAGGATAGAGATTCAGATATCTATTATTTTTAATCGATTTAATTATTTTTTTAAATTTCTAGTGCATTTTTGTTCTAGCAGTCCGTTTAACTTTTTTTTAAATAAGTCATTTTATAGCCATCCAACGTGTATTCATAAATTACATGACAGATAAAAGAAATGATGACGTCACAACTGTTTATTTTATTATAACCTACTTACCGTTTTGACGTTTAGTAAAAAGTAACTAATAATCGATCAATCTTTTAATTCAGTCTCTGTTGACTCGAGTTAAGGTAACTAAGTAACTTGATAATTTGATTTTTAACTATTGATTGCAGACTCATCGATAATCACTAACACAGTCATTAACTTCATTAAAATGTTTAATATAATTACCCATTTGTTTAGTTTTTCCGCTACCCATTCGTATTTGTACTAGAAACTCGAATTGAAGGTGAAATATAATGAATACAAATCATTATTATCGTAGTTACTAGCTTTTGCCCGCGGCTCCGCCCGTGTGGATGTCGGTTATCACTTAGAGTTGAGCCGACGCTACTGAGCATTAAATTCACCTCTCTAATTAACTTCGTCCTCTTAATTTTTTAATTCTCACTATTTGCCACCTATTCACCCCCTTTTGACATGACAAACTTTATTCATAACATTCATTTCATGGATATTTAAAAATAACAAACGATCATACAAACTTTCATCTACTTTTACCCCTTCCCCCTTCAACCCTTTATTTCGCTATAAAAGGTAGCCATATCCGTTTCTAAAATCTAATCTGTCTCTGTGCCAAATTTCATAAGGATATCGTTAAAAATGTCAAACTTTCATCCCCTAGTCTTATTCTCCTTCCCCCTCTTCTATCCCTTTTTTCGCGTTCAAAGGTAGAATTTGTCCGTTTCCAAGCTCTAATTCATCTCAGAATATCTTTAAAATTGACAAACTTACATCCCCTAGCATTATTTTGCCCCCCTCTACCCCCTTTCCGCGATAAAAGGTAGCCTATGTCAATTTCTAAGCTCTAATCCATCTTTGTGTCCATCATTTCATAAATGCAAAACCTGAATCCCTATTTTCCCCCTTTACCCCCTTTTTCGCGACAAAAGGTAGCCTATGTCCATTACCAAGCTCTAAACCATCCGTATACCAATTTCATCAGGATATCTTCAAAATTGACAAACTTACATCCCTAGCCCTATTTCCTCCCTTCTACCCCCTTTTTCGCGATAAAAGGTAGCCTATGTCCATTTCCAAGCTCAGCAATAGCTCAAGTATTAGCTCTAATCCATCTCTGTACCAAATTTCATCAGGATATCTTCAGAAATTGACAAACCTTCATCCCTCTCCCCCCTTAAACCACTTTTTACGCCTATATCCGTTCCCAAGCTCTAATCCGCCTCTGTTTCAAATTTGATCAAGATCGGTTGAGTAGTTTAGGCGTGAAAGCGTAAACATACAGACAGACAGACAGACAGACAGAGTTACTTTCGCATTTTTAATATTAGTATGGATTATATATACTTACTTAATAAATTTATTAGGTCTTTACTACCAAATAACCGTTTTTTATGAAACGAATAAAATGAAGCAGGTTAAATATTCAACGTGAAACTATAATGTATGTCCATCGATATTTCGGTCATTTGTGAACAAATTTTTTTTTTTATTTCGAAGTGCGTACTTTCAACCTTGACTTGGTACCAACTTAAACAAAAATTCTACTTACACAGTAGAGTTTTTGTTTTTGTACACAGTAGTAACATGAAGTCCGATCGAAACCTAATGGCCAACTTTGAGAAGAGGTTAAAAGAATCCAGCACCCGTTTTTCGAATCAAGTCAGCATGGCAACCGATTTTGCTGCTTTCAAGTTCTTCGCAATGACAGTCTTCTATCTACTTCAACGTCAAAAAGAGACATTGGCCCATGGCGTGGATACTATGGAGAGGTGCGGAAGCCTTTTGCATGATATTAAAGAGGATTCTCCATAGGAACAGTTGCAAACTTTTGCAGTACGGAGTTTCAAATTAAAACATTTCAGGTAACAGACATTGATCATTGTCATATAATGGGGCGACCCTCAGCACCCCATAAGCCTAGACCTATATTGGTAAAATGCCGACGTATTGCTGACTGTGACAAATGTTGATTTTTAAAAGCAAAACTCAAGGGCTCAGGTATCACACTTTCTGAATTCCATACCAAAACGAGACGTGACACTTTTATGGCTGCCCGAGAGCGGTTTGGTGTGAATAAGTGCTGGACGAGAGAGTCGTGTATCCTCCGATCAGTCTATTCATATTGTCGGCATGAGCTAAATAGCATAAATATCTCCGACTGTACTGCTGCACACACTGAGACAGCCACTACTGCAAGAACACTACTGACGGTGGAGGTGAGCGCTGATGCATCACAAGCTGGCCACCCTAAACCTACGTCTGGGTCGCAAGTTCCAGTCGCTGTCACGGTGTTCCTCTCTGTACCACGCTATTGACCCGGTGACCACCATGAATCCATGGAGTGCTGAGAATCGGATCTCAAGCTCCGTTAAATGAAATCCATGAAGTTTTTATTAACATATACAATGACATATGTGAATAGCGCATATATGACAGGAGTACCTTTAATGGGCTACAGGTAAATCCTGCGCAGACAGTTTTTGTAAAAGGTTCATAAATATGATCATGCACCCAAAAATCGCAACATGCTCAAGTGGCTTCCATATACCTTCGACGGAATACTCACGTCCTTTCTTTACTTTATATCAACCTGTTTAACCCACTCACTCTCCTTCGTCTCAAAGAACGTTTCAAGTTCCTTCGTGACACGCATTCGAGGTTCTTGAGATCATCGGAGAACTTGAGACTGCACATACGAATGCATTCTACAACTTTCACTGATAAATCTTTTACTGTTACTGTCTGTATTAGGCGAGCTCAAACATTGGATTGGTCAATCAAAAAACTGGTGACTGGGTACTACGAGTATCTGTCGCTATAAGATATCAGTACTTATGTGTATTATATTTTATAACTGTACATGTCTGTACAAAATATAATGTTGTATGTTATATACAGGTATTGTATGTATTATATGCAGATATTTTATTATATATGTAGGTATTGTGAAGTGTGCCCGGAAAACCGACCGATTGCGCGCAAAATTGAGCAATCGTACACCACTGTACACAATTTACTCTGTACACAGTGGCGTTGGTGTGCAGTGACTCATCATGCAGACGTTGACTATGAGAACTGATACCAGTCCAATTGCGAACCACGCTTTACTACCGAATACCACTGTATACAATTGGCCCTGTACACAATGGCGATGGCCTGCAGTGGCTGAGCATTAGCCGAGCATGGAACTCGAGCCTTTACATAAAACCGAAGGAGCGGCAGGCAACATGATGTTTACGAAAACATCAATGATGTTGCGTGCCGCTAAATGCCGCGTGGCTGGCACGAGGATACTTATATTTCATAATTATTAAATAGCTCGTGCAGTACAATAATTCCTATTTTAATATTTAGTCATTTATATTCGGGGGCGTAAAACAGCAATGAACAGAATATAAATAATTTGTATCATTATATTTTGTTGCTTCGTAAAGCTCAGACAAAATGGAGAAGTGAGTATCGATATTTTGACAAAGCTTTTGAAATTATGTTCTCGTGAAAAGTATAGTAAAAGACTGGTAAAATGTGCGTCTGTTCTTATTTTATTATTCTTATTTTATTTTAGTTATCCACCCAGCCCACAATAGTAACTTATTTACCAATTAATTCAAGTTTCTTTAAAATATACACAACACATGTGTATATTTAGGCAAAACGTGAAAAAAATTTACTAGACAGTAATAATAAAATAAAGCCCAAAAAAACTTCACGTGTATACCCAACTGATTTTTTTACCTATAAAGTAAAAATATAAGAATCAGTTTTATACAAAAATATAGCGTGATTCCCATTTGAATGTGTATTATTCCGTTACTGAATTTTATGCCTTTTTCATTATTCTTTTGTGAAATAGTTATACTGCAATATCGAGTACGGGTGCTTTTCCTGCTGCCTTTGCCGAATCAGTGCTGTTTTTTACCGCAAGTCAGAGCTTACTCTCCCAAGGACCCTTAAAATATTCTGATGTTCCAAGTACGTAGGACATTAAAAGTACCGTTAATTTTTAAATGAATTTACCACTGAGGTAAACAAATAGAGTGGCAAACCAGTACAAATCGCCGCCACAAAAAGCAATGCCACTTGTGAGCTTAGAAGCGCAACTACGAGAAAAACTACTTAACTATTGAAGATGATGAAGGTAAATATATATGTCTCACTCGCACGCGTGGCATGAACACCAATGTCGCTGGGATTAGACAAAGACAAAAGTATTAACATGTGATCGTGGGTCAGTGTTTACAGACGTATGAATATTTACCCACGATAATATAGAATTTCTAAACCAATTTTGTAATAAAAATCATTAATATAATGTTTATTTTTCCCAGACTGCGGGTTTCGATTTTGAATGGTATGTAGGTATGTATGTATCTACTAGTACATTATGAAACAAATTATTTATATTTGAAAATAGTTTATAATTAATAAAACGTATAATATGTATGTAAATAATAAGCCTTATGATTTTTCACCTTCGAAAATATAATGTGCCAAAGGAAATCAACTGAATATATCGACCTTCAAGATTCGTCCATTAAGGTAAAAGCACCAATGGCCGACACTTTATGGACAAATCAAACTTCAATAGGTATACAAAACTACTTAATTTATGTTTTTAGAAGAATGGTCGTTACGTCTTTTCTCAATTCCTACAACATTATGACATTAACTTTTGCAGATAAAGTCTTTATAAACGAACATATTTTTAGTTTAGGTACAATTATATAACACTTGATCCTTATCATCAAAAGTGGACAATCACATAAAACTGTTTGAAATTCTAACCATAGAAATACGGCAATGGTCTAAGTAGGTCAAGAATTTACTTATTTTTAACATCCCTCCCATCATCATCATAATTAAAAAAATCACATCTATTAAAAAAAATACCTACTGACAATACAACATACGCGCGTGCGGTGGCTCCTTAACTCCCTACTCACCTCAATACGAGGCGCCTGCGCTCGCGTTAGACGGTGCACAAGTCAACTACTCTAGGTCTAATCAGTAGCAGCCAGAACGTCTCGAAGGGTAGGTACGCGTGCTTCTTCGTTGTTGCGAGGGAACCCGAGAACGTGATGCTATTTGTAATTTTATTTTGACATTATTTAACGTGTGTGAAGGTCATTACTATAAGACCTTGTTGTAAACTGATTTGTGTTCAACGTATAAATAGCCTAAATTATGTATGATCGCAATATAAATTTAAAGGTACTTGGATTATGCACTCGCGAGTTTACTTCAAGTCCCCCAAGTAAGAAAAGAAAATATTATTCTATAATTGACGTAATTCCTAATTCTCCCAATAATGTGGGTAAACCAAAACGATGTTTTAGTGGTAACACTGAATGGCAATCATACTTATTAATTTTAAAACTGGATTATAGCGATATTTGCGTCAATATCAATGTATAAATAGTATAGTTACGCGTGAAAACTAATTCCTTTTGATTTTTGTGCATGTAGGACTTAGAATCACAAGATTTTACTGCGCATTTCACCATTTTAGCGCGCTCGGTTCAGTTCGGACGTGTGACAGAACTGTCTAACGTCGACTAAACTGAAGTCGCCTCAGGTCTGACCGTGGTCAGACCTGTGGTGGCATTGATTTTGGTGCGGCCATTGCTAATCTAGTGTGTATATATCAATGGAATGTACACAGTATAACTTTACACAGTATTAGTATTAATAATAAGAAAATTTGAAGTACCTATATATTAATATGAATACCCTTATAAACCAAATTTAGTGCAGAGTAATTCTTTAAAATGTGGACTTGAGTAATAATAATATTCTAGGCTATTCTATATAGGGCATTCTCGGTCTAAGCTAGCTTATTATAATAATAAAATAGTTTAGTGTCTTGAGTCAACGGATTCTTACCAATACTGCTTAACACGTTCACTGCGAATCAGGCATAATCCGCCCTTTGCTGGGCCAAATCTGTGTGCGTGCGAAAACCTGGTAGGCCTATTTGACAGCCACCGCATAGAAGATACAAAATGTTGTCCCGGTGCAGCTAACCTGTTTTTGGTGGATGACCGATTGCAACCTGTTGCCGCACTGAGCAGATGCGTACGCGTCGAGCCACCAGTAGTGTTGTGCTTGCTACGATAAAATGACGCGTTCGTGCTGTCAGTTTCGTACAAGATCATTTACATGGTGCATCGTAAAACGAAAATAATATTATGAAATGACAGTGAGGAAGAATACAATACATTAAATTTGGAAGAGGCTAAAAGAAATAAGTACCATAAAATTTATCTGAAACAAGAAGAAAATTACATTTTAGAAGATAAAATAATCCGCTCGGCCAATCAGAGTCCTCGAGAATTTGAATGTGCAAAATCAAATATCTTTATAATTTTTCCAACAAAAATATTTCACTTTAACAGTTCATTATTATTATTGTAAAAGATACAGCTTACGATAATAACAAAAAATGGGACACAACCCTTTGAAATGAGCATTTATGGTAGAATACTTTTATTTTCTACACAAATACTCAGTATTCAAAATTTTGAAAAACATATTATATATTGTTACAGATCGTACAGAATTTGATTTCATAATCGTGGGAGCTGGATCTGCAGGATGCGTTTTAGCTAATAGACTAAGTGAAATAGGAGAATGGAAAATTTTACTTTTGGAAGCTGGGGACGATCCACCCATTGAAGCAAAAGTGAGTACCTGCTATCTAATATGGCATACATTTATTAGGACATTATTAAACTGTAACATTGAGGGCTATATGCGAAGAACACTTCGATATTAAGGCCGGGTTGCAGTACGACGTCCATACTTATCGCACTGCTAGAAACTGAGATGGGCGTGAGAGCTTTTGAATGCAGCGATTTAGCGGATTTTTATGTTTTTAAAGAAAAAAAAGACGTGTGGCAGTCGGGGACTGCCGCGGTAAAGCTATTGCATAGGGTTTTGTATCAACTTATGCAATTATGATAATATGCCCTTTGACGTGCATTAGTTTTCTCTTTTCTTCTGCTCTTACGCTGCTCTTTACGCTTTTCTTCTGTATAAAACGAAAATATCTAGGTATAAATAATAGGTATAAATAATTAGGTATGAATAGTGTAATGACACACCAAAACAAAATTATTCATTTAAAAAAAATAACGATATTAAGAAGTGATTATCGACAAATTTTACAAGTACAGCTATTCACTGTTGTACATAAATACCTATACACCTATATACTTTCTCATAAACAGCTGCTTATGTATTCGTCCGATTTCGGAGCAGCTCGTCTCGATTCGTAGAGTCGTACAATACGGCTAGTTGCACGCACACGAACACCGTGTCGAAGACTGCCGAAAAGAAACGAGCGTGAGGTTTTTTCGTTACGGAATTTCTGGATTCGGTCCCCGTGCTCAAGGCCCTCGATAGAAGCTATGCAATAGCTTAAAAATATCTGCGTGTGTAACGAATGAAAGTTTTATGCAAGTGATTTATGAAAGTAACGTTAAGCACTGTGAAGTTTAATCCAGCAAATAAAAGTCGCTATGAAAGCTGTAAAAAGTAATTATTAAGATATGTTTGTCTTCCTGGCTAGCTGGTGAGACAGAAATGAAAAGATTGAATAACAATTTAGAACATAATTGTAATCGATATAAAAGAATGACGTTACATAAATTTATGAATGTATTATAGAAATGAATCTCAGGGCGGATTCGCAATAAATATTCTGCCGAGGCGTTGTTTGATCCGTTGTACAGAGATGGAAGTATGCACTTAGCTCGTTCACTCCCGGCTGCTGATGTTGCCGGCGTGCCAGGGTCCTCGCTGGTGTGCCTCAAGGCCGACTGATGGCGTGAAGCCCGGTGCGAAGACCCTGGAAAAAGAAAGAGTGCGGGTCAGTATGTCACATGGGAACTACGTCCAGTGACCTGCTAAAAATAATAGTAGGTGAAGATAATCTCACCAGCGGCAGAAAAGCGTAGCTAGAAGCTATAATAAAAAATATAATAAAGCAGCGTAAGCTGATGACGTGACATCTGAACGTAGAGGTCATTGGTCTCGTGGCACTAAATAGTAGGCTGAAATAGCACATAAGTAGAAATATTAAAATAAAATATAAATAAGCCATGCATATTAGCAGGCATAAAACTGCGCCGCTGGAAAGTCTTCACATGTAGAAGAAGTAGGAAATGTTGATCTCAAAACTTACCCGGAGCCGACAGCAATTGGTCGCCGGGGTCAAAGTGACTTTCTTCGGCGAAGGGTATCCGATGAAAAGGACCTACTAAAATATCGACTATTTAAATAATTTATTCAAAATAGATTTATAAAAATCTACAAGTGATAAAATTTAACTTTACCAGGTCCTAGATATTTTTATTCTATTTTTTTTTACATACGAGCAATTTGGAGCGTTTAGGAGCCATTTTTGACGCTAATATCTATCGAGTCAATTATTATGCATCGTGTTTGTGTCTTTAAACGTCACTTTTAGCCTACTTTATGAATATGAATTTTATTTGAAGCAATTTGCTATATAGCTTGTTATAAATATGTTAAAAACAACAGCAATTTGACATTAAGTAGTATCATTATAATTATTAGGAGTATATAGTATCCATTTTTTTCGGGGAAATGGATGAAATGGCCCGCAGAAGCCGCGGATGGATCATCCATCCGGCCGTCCGGCGTCCCCAAATTGAAATAATATAGTATCCATATATATTCGTATTATATTGCATTTAACAAGTAACAGCGGGCCCCAAAGTGTATAAAAAAATTACACGCAACTGGGGTATAGCTATGAGAATGAAGATGGGATATTAAATAACACATAAGCAGATAAAATAAAGTGATAATTTTTACTATGTAAACGTATTTCAATTTTTAGGTGCCAGCACTAGCAATGACCATGTGGGGAACAAGATATGACTGGCAATACTTGACTAAGAATGATGGAAAGATCGATCAAGCTATTACAAAGGGGTCCATAAATTGGCCAAGAGGTAAATTAATCGGGGGCTCTGGTAACCATAATGCAATGATTTACATAGAAGGCAATAATCACGATTTTCAAACTTGGTATGATGCTGGTAATTCTGAATGGAGTTTACAGGATGTTCGACGGTGCTTTAAAAAGGGGCAAAGTTACCAAAATATGATTTTACTAAAAGACCCAAAAATTAATGAACACTATGGTCATAATGGTCCACTTGTAATAAATACCTTTAATAGCACATATGCAAGTATAAATAATAAAATTCTATTAGCTTGGGCTTCTATTGGTGTTAAAAATGTACCTGACTTGAATACGGCAAACCTCTTAGGTTCAGGCAAGTTAACTGCAACAGCTGCTAATGGAGAAAGAACAAGCCCAAATACTGCATATCTAAATCCTGCACGAAATAGGAAAAATTTAGAGATTTCGAAAAACAGTCTAGTCACGAAGATTTTAATAAGGCGCTCATCCAAAGTCGCTTATGGCGTTAAAGTAAAGCGTGGCTTCAAAACATATAAATACTATGCCAGTAAAGAAGTCATTCTAAGTGGGGGATCGATAAATTCACCTCAATTATTAATGTTGTCTGGAGTAGGCAATAAAGATCATCTAGTTTCAAATAACATTAAATATAAAGTTAATTCACCGATGGTAGGACGAAATTTACAGGATCACATTTTTATACCTATTATAATCTGCAGTAATGAATCCAATCCGGAATCGATTTTAGACCATCAATTTAGTATCATAAAATATTTATATAACCGTACTGGACATTTGGCTCATGGCATTGACATTCTGGCATTTTACTCTTCCAACAGAAGTGCCACATATCCAGATTATCAAAGTCATTTGATGGTTTTTTGGAGAAATAGTTCTCGATTTTCATATTCATTAAAAGAGAATTTCAGATTTGAAAACTTTTTATTAAAACCACTTGTAGAACTTAATAAAAATCACACAATATTTATGTTCGGGTTCAACCTACTACACCCAATATCAACAGGAAATATAACATTACGTTCTCGAAATCCTGAAGACCACCCATTTATTTATCCAAATTATTTTAGGAATTCATATGATTTGGAATCAGCGGTAACTGGGATTAAAATTTTAACTCAACTACTGAACACTGATTACTTTCTTTCAATCGGTGCATTTTTAGCGAGAATGAATTTACCAGTCTGTAAATCCTATAAATTAGACAGCCGGGACTATTGGAAATGTGTTAGTTTAAATATAGTTCAAACTATGTACCATCCAGTTGGAACTTGTTCCATGGGAACTAATTCAAATACATCCGTTGTGGATAGTCGTTTAAGAGTATATGGTGTTGAAAATCTTCGTGTCGTTGACGCAAGTATAATACCTATCATAACGAGTGGTAATACAAATGCACCAACAATGATGATTGGAGAAAGAGCTGCAGAATTAATAAAAGAAGATCATTATAATCACTGGTAATTTGAGAATTAAACAGTTACCAATGACGTATAGACACGGAATGCAGGAACATTGCGGCTCTGAAAAACGAAGCAAACACTTGGTATATATGTCGCCGCCAACTAGCTTAATCAGCCGTTCAATTAACTGCCTAGGCAGTTGACTAAACGATTCCGTTCAATTGACGGCCTCGGCAGTTAATTGGACGGCTGATTAAGCTAGTTGGCGGCGACAAACATAAAAAAAAAAAATTTACGTTGCCACGTGCAGAAAGGAAACAAAAATCTTAGGAATTTGACACCATACAAGTTAGCTGTTGATAAAGTAAGATGAATATACGTCTTTAGTTACGTTATGATTATTTGGATAGCACACTGCCACATTTTCGTGTTGTTAACATTTTATAGTGGACGACGCCTTGAGTAATACATCTCAATAAATTCCGATTCACCAATGTTATTTTGTTTTCTATTTGTTTTCTCAATTATTTTTTCAGATTTCACTATTATGGTACCTGTAAAATGAGTTTGAAAAGCATTTTATCTATATTTAGCATAACGTATAGGTACTGAACATTACACTATTGTTGCTCCTGTTACGAGGGGACTCTTAATAGTAGCAATGTAGCGCACCTGCAGGGGTTAAAGGAATACTTGTAAAATCCGTAACTATTTCTTAATTATTTATTGTACACACATAAAATAATACAGTAACAGGCATAAATACATTTTGATTTACAAAGGCGAGCTTAACTCAGTATTGAGTTTTCTCCCAGCAAACCTTTGGGGGATAGGAGAGACAGCAACAAAAGGGTAGAAAAACAAGTGTACAAATTGCAGAGAATATACATAAATAATAGAATACAAAAGTACTAGGAATATACATACCGTACATACCATACTACTTACATACAGACAAACTATATATATATAAATATATGTATACATATATACACATTTATATATGCTGGTACTAATCTACATAAATACATAAAATATACAATAACTTATGGAAATTACATAAATAAATAATACACAGTTATCTAACTAGTTTGAGTGAGGAACAGTTCTTTAACTTTGATCTTGAACACGTTCAAAGAAGTGCTATCGCGTACAGAGTGAGGCAGCGAATTCCACAACCTTACCGCGCGAACAGTAAATGAGCCATCGTAACAGCTGGAGCGGTGAATAGGAGTTCGAAGAAGAAGCGCAGAGGAAGTGCGACAGGGCTTACCCCTGGGGATAAGATACTCAAAGCGTTCTCTTAAGTAAGAAGGCGAATCAGGATTACAAAGAATAGAGTACAGGAGAGAGAGAATATGAGAGTCTCTACGCTGACGAATAGGTAACCACTTCTACTTTGCCAATTCAGAAACATGGTCATACTTCCGGAGACCAAAAATGAAGCGAACACCCAAATTTTGCAATCTTTCGAGTTTGTTAAGAAGTTCCTCCTTTGCATCAAGATAACAGACATCAGCGTAGTCTAAAAGTGGGAGCAGAAGAGATTGCGCAAGAGTAACTTTAGTTTGAAATGGTAGGAATTTCTGCAATATTAGATAATTATAGCAATTCAAACAACTTCTTTGTAATAGTAGATGAAGTCCATGATTTGATTTGCATCATAATAGATATACCAGAAGCCATGCTCCTTTGATGATCAAACAGCTCAGCCCATCTAGACAATTTGATGAAATATTATGACAAATGTAAGTGATTTCACGTATTTGACAAGCGTTAACGACTGTTGTCACTACGATTTGCCACTTGTCTAGAGGGGCAGTTACGGTATCCTTAGAACGATGACCACTATACGGTACAAACTACCGTGTGGTTATTATTTCACCCTTTTTTTGCGTGTGGGAACCCCCACGGGCTTCAGCTGAAGATGGGGTGGGCGTGTCGGAATCGGACTTACTAAAACCACACGATGTCCTTCGCAAGTGTAGATTGCCGGGCACCCCGGGTGAGCCCTCGATAGGATAATAAGTCTGCCTGGTGGGGTCGGGTTTTATCTCGCGTCGATGAGTTATTAATTCACCCTGCGATAATAAAGTGATGGATATGGAATTATTATCACTGGACTGCGACTGGTAGATCCACATTCCATACTAAAAAAAAATTGTACGTGTGGCGGTAAATCTACTTACTCTTTACAAGTCAGTTTCCCAAAGATTTAGTTTACCTTGTAGAGACCGAACGCGTGTCGCAGTTAAACTTTGTAACTTTTCTGGTAATCAGCCTTTCTTCTCACTTAAGAGGAGCACCAAATTTCGACATACCTTTCTAGGATTGTATTGAACCTATTAGATACGACCTAAAAGTAATTCAACAATTAAATAACATTTTATTTTACGAGGGATTTCCGTTAAGGCCTAATTAATGCCTATACCCCATAAAATTTACCGTATTAACATGTAAATCGATAAAATTAGTGAAACTGCCACGCACTTTGGATTCGTTTTTTATTATTTACTAGCTGTTGCTCGCCGCTCCGCCTGCATGGAGGTTGGTTATCGCTTAGTGTTGAGTCAACGCTATTGAGCATTATTTTTTTCTCAAATAAAAGTAGCTTAAGTTATTCCTTATAACATCAGCTACCTGCCAATAAAAGTACCGTCAAGATCGGTCCAGCCCGTCAGAGATTAGCCGAACAAACAGACAACATACAAAATTAAAAAAAAAATATTTTGGTGCATGTACCATAAAAAAATCTATTACTCGAACCTCTGTAACAAAAAATGACGACGACAAACTGACCAATGATTTACTGGGTTATAAACTTTGACTATATCTACGCGGCCGAAGACCCTAATCTCGCTTTGACACGTTTGTATGAGCCTATTCTTTCTGCTATCTCTACTAACAGCAAAACCGTAAAATTGTCGCGAAGAAAAAGACCTATCAAACCTTGGATTACCCCAGGTTTATTGAGGTGTATGCGTCACAGAGACAATCTTTAGAAACAAATGAAAAAAGAACCAAGAAGATAGAATAAAGCTCTCTTATAGGCGATATCGTAATTTTTGCGTTAACTTGCTGCGTAAGACTAGAACTCCATTTGATAAGCTTGAATTTCAGAAAGCTGGTAGCAATTCCAAACGAGTATGGAAGGTTATTCAGTCAGTCACCAGTACCGCTAAAGCGAAATCACAGGCTGATGAACTTCTGTGCCTCCAGGATGACAAGTGATTGTGTGACGAGGGGGTAAATACCACAGTAATTTTTCTAGGATAGACCGTGCTACCAATCACTTATGCCCCAGTGCTAACTCTTTTGTCCTATTCGACACAGATGCATCGGAAGTTGAGCGTGTACTCATGTCATTAAAGAACGACAGTGCTTCGGGCTGGGACGGAATCTCAGCTGGGTTCTTGAAAAAGCACAGGAACATCATCGTACCTCCTCTTACATACATATGTAACCTGTGGTTGAACACTGGAATATTTCATGCATGCTTGCTTTATGTATTTTAATCGATAGCATATTCTGTACCAATATCGACTATCCTGTTTTTTTTTTTCTTTGAGCACTACATACTCATTATGTTATAGTGGAATCCTGGTGACCAGTAATACAGTAATCTTTCAACAGGCACCAGCGATTTACGGCCATATTCTGTATACCTTAAGTTGTTTAAACACTGTATGTAATATTTATTTATTATATTCATATGCATGTAGCAGAATACGGTTATTTCAATATTACAAACAGATATTCCATAGATATATATGAAAAGCTGTATGTCTTGGAGTCCTCGCCTTCAAGAGATTAGCCGCAGAAGGTTAGCCAACGCGGGGTCCCTGCGCAGGCTTCAAAATATCCTACGCATTGCCACGAAAACTGCGCTTAGAATTGAACATCTTACTTTTAGAAGCCGGAGACAGTCCACCGATTGAAGTCACTCTTCTTTTCGGTATTCTTGTGTTTATTATAATGATTGACATAGGTATAACATAATTATATTTATGCCAGATTTTTAATGAACATTTTAATAGGTATCGTAGAAAGCCACTGGATGATTAATTAATTCTTTTTTCAGCATAATATATGTTAGTTCATTTATTCATGCTTATTCCCACTATAACACTTTATATGTCGTCGCCAACTACTATAATCAGCCGTTCAATTAACTGCCGGAATGATATTTAGCCGTAATGTTTATTTCAACATTTAAAAACCTGCCTGGCTAATGCTTAGGTCATTTGTAAGATGGGGCACCACCATACATACATATATATATTCACGCCTGTAAATCCCCGAGGGGGTAGGCAGAGGTGTTTTCACAGAGAATTAGTGATAGATTTATTAAGAAAGCTGTACAATCCGACTTGGATAGGTTAGGTTAGACGGCTTATGTGGAAACGAAGCGGAGCGTACACACGGACAAGTGGACTTAATTATCATCATCCTTATAGGATCAGTAATAGTTAAGTTTATTGGTTGCAAATATACAAAAATACAAATCTTTCATCTTTATTATAAATTTGTATCGATATACTTACTAAACAACCGAACACTTTAAATAATTTTGTAACATCATTAGCAAATGAAGTTATAAGATCATTATTTGTTTGTGTTGAAATGGATACTGTATTGTTGAATGATAACTTTACAACGGCTTTAGATTTACAATAATAATTGAGCATTTAACTCTATTTGTCAAGGCATATTGAATTATACTACTCAAAATATCAAGTTATAGGCAGACATAACAAACTTTGTTATAGGCAGAACACATACGGAATAACGAAGAGTGTCAAATGTAATTAATGCGACGATAAGGTAGGTTGTAAGTTTTCTAGTTATGAAAACCGTTGTCTGATTGTGGAATGGCAACATTTCATTGTCAACCAGAACGGGCTATGAAGTTTGATATTCTGAGTACCACAGCACGCAGCAATACTGCTGCAACAGTACTATCGTAGTACTAACACTGGTATAAGTTTATATGAAATTAAATTCCGATTCACCTAACAAGGTAGCAGTAGCACTTTACATGAATGAATTCAGCACATCATTACGAACAGCGCAACACTGCTGTGCATCACTGCTGAGTGCTTGTTTGTAGGAGGTAGGACACGACGGTATTTCCGTCTAATTGAGCAGTTCGACTGGGGAAGTATCTCCGCCCTACAGACTACCGCGGCCATAATAGCCTCGTGTTATGTTCACGGCTGTGAGTAGAGTAACCAGAGCTCACTAGACAGTTTTTGTGCTGTCAGTGGTAAGATCGAAGGCTATTCCTGCTTAGTATTCTACACTGACGGCACGGAAACTCTCTGTTTACAGGGTCGGCAGCGCGAGTGTGACTGCCTTGGTGTTGCACACGTCCGTAGGCCACGGTAATCACTTTCCATCAGTGTTTTAAAAAGATCAGAATCATACCTTCAATCATTTTATGCAGGTTCAGGTCGTTGACAGCTTTTTGCTAGTTGACATTGATAACCTTGGATATGATATTCCATACACTCGTGTCATAAGCTCCGACAACACTTCAAGTGTTGTCGGGGATTTTTTCAACGTTTTTCTGTTTGTTCGGTTAGGTACTTATCTAAAGGTATAATTTATATAATAATCTTGTGGTGATTTTTTATAAAAGCATATATTAAAATAAACAAAATAAAAGAATGTTAAGCAAATGCCTGTAAAAAATGTCGACCATTTGTTTGCAGCAATACCCACCGCTCAAAGATATTTTACAACTTTTAACGTATCTTTAAAAACAGAATTGCAAATTAGATTAATGCCACCATGAAACTGAGGTCCGTTAAGGGATAAAATTATATTGAACAAAAATGAAAATGTATTTTATATTGTGAAAATAAATTTACGATGAACGTTGAAATAATAACTAGGTAAATATTTATATGTAACGTTTAAAAAAAAACACGGGTTGCACTCCGGGAGTGCCGGCAGAAGTGAAAACTTTTTCTTTCTTTCTTTCTTCGTTATATACAGGGAAAAAGATAAAAAGAACATACCATACCATACCATACTATACCATACCTATAATATAGCGCCAATCATAGAACCTATCACTAATTTTCTGTCAGAAGAAATTAATGAATTACAAAAAGAAAAAATAATCACAAAAAGTAATAAATTACAAAAAGAATTATCACAAAAAGTGTCAGAAGCCCAGGTTTGAACCCGGTACTATCTGGAACCATAAGGAATTACTGTCGAAGCGGTTACCGCTAAGCTACGAAGCTTCTTAGCCTATCTAACAAAATAAACAATCTGTAGCTAATGTTGTATGACGTCAGTCGTCGGTTACGGTTCAAAAGTCAAGTGATCCTGACGCGAGTTTAACAATTTTTACCCATCCAACGCCACTAAAGAAGTTTTCACTTCAATAAACTGGGCTAACTAACTGAGCAACTAGTGGTAAAAATTCAGTTTTCAGTATTTAAAATGAGAATGCCCAACAGAAAAATATTATTAAACTGAGTTTTCAATAAAGCAAATTAAAAAGACCACTAACAACCAAGGTCGTCCTCGGTTCGTCAAACATCATCGTAGCGATCATATCTGCATGTTCCGTATGGATAGTGTTCAAATAGCTTTAATAAATATTAAGTAACAAAACTATTCGTATAGAACTTGTAAGGATACAGGCGTTTATTTTTTATACAAAACTTTCCCGACATCTAGGATCCGCTTTGAAGAACATCTTGTGAATTACTGCAATTACCAAAAATCTTTTCGCTACCTCAAAATCGACCACTACGTACGGCGCTGAGTTCGCGACTGTTGTGCGTGGACTCGTTTCAAACTATGTTTGCGTCCGTGTTCGGATATGCCGTCCAGACGTACCAACCAAATGTTCATGTTTGATGTTTATGTTCACTATATTCGTGTTCGTACGTCATAATCTCCCCTCCCTATGTCGGACTCGAACCAACTAAACCGCACGCCGATTGTGGGTCATAGTGCAAGGCTAAAGGTGAGGTTGTCATGCAACATATCCCTCACACCCTGGCTGACCCGGGGCCATCCCTGTTGGTCTGGCCCTCCTCGGGAGGGGAGAACACGCGGTTCCCGACTCGCCCCCGGTACGGGGGGGCGCGCATCGGCCCGCGATGCGCACCGCCGCAACCGAATGGAGTATAGAACATTCCCGAGGATATTCGGGCCGAGAAATCCCGGCTCCACCAGGTCATGGTGGCCGAGTGGGAGCGACGACTTGGGCAACCACGCGCAGGGCACGCCGTGATTGCGGCGGTAAGGCCCATCATGGGGGCGTGGCTAGAGAGGCAACACGGTAGCCTCTCGTACCGTCAGACGCAGATTATCACCGGGCACGGTAGCTTCGGGCGGTATCTGCATCTGATGGGTATAGAGCCAACGCCCGAGTGCCATCACTGCGACGCGAGCGTAGACTCGGGGCTGCACACGCTCACTGAGTGCCCGGCGTTTGAGACGCCGAGGCGGGAGCTTGTGGCGGCCCTGGGGGTGAGAGGGCTCACGCTCTCCACCCTGCTCGCGGCGATGGTCCACTGCGCGGATGCGTGGGCGGCCAGCGCCTCCGCCAGGCTCGCTGACATCGCTGCACGCGCCCGAAGGCGGCTCGGGCGTCGGAGGGCGCAAACTGACCTCCGCCCCCCATGAGCGCGGGCCTGAGGGTGTCGGGTGGAGCCGCTCGTCACCCTAGCAGAAGCAGGCCACGGCGGCGGCGGTCCCCCCACACCGGGGTTGAGTCGGGGAACGCGTGGTCCCCACCTCCCGAGGAGGGCCAGATCGAGAGGGATGGCCCTGGGTCAGCCGGGGTGCGAGGGATATGTCGCATGACAACCTCACCTTCGGCCTAGCACTACGACCCGGAGACGGCGTGCGGTTTAGTCGGTTCGAGTCCGACATAACCTACCCCTCCGGCTCTGGAGGGGTGGGTATCCGTGGGGATTTCCCCCACGTAAAAAAAAAGACGGGTTGCACTCCGGGAGTGCCGGCAGAAGTGAAAACTTTTTCTTTCTTTCTTTCTTCGTTATGTACAGAGAAAAAGACAAAAAGAACACACCATGCCATACCATACCTATAATAAAGCGCCAATCATAGAACCTATCACTAATTTTCTGTCAGAAGAAATTAATGAATTACAAAAAGAAAAAATAATCACAAAAAGCAATAAATTACAAAAAGAAAAAATAACCACAAAAAGTAATAAATTACAAAAAAAAACAAAATGTAATAAATTACAAAAAGAAAAAAATAATCACCAAAAATTTCAGAAGCCTAGTTCCGAACCCGGTACTATCTGAAACCATATGGACTTACAGTCGAAGCGCTAACCGCTCGACCGAGAAGCTTTGTGACGCACCTAACAAAATGAACAATTTGTAGCTGTTGTAAGTTGTAATGTTGTATGACGTCAGTCGTCGGTTACGGTTCAAAGGTCAACTAATCCTGACTCGCGTTTAACATTTGAAACCCATCCAACGCCGCTAAAGAAGTTTTCACTTCAAAAAAAAAGGAGTATAGAACATTTTGGTATCCCGTATTTTGTTTTCGAATTACACCTTTAAATAAGAGACGATTCAAGCTTGTCGACACCACCCTTGACTGATTCAACAAAAAATTCACAAAAAGGGTATTCAGTTTCCTTGGGGGTTATCTTTATAATAACCTTAATAAAATACTACCCGAAAAATAACCAGCAAATGGCTCATGGGACTAGACTATGACAATACCGAATGTCTCCTATCAGTCCCCGTCTAAAATTCCGGAAATTGACCAAACACTCTGTCTCTCTCTCTCTCTCTCTCTCACACACACACACACACACCCACGCATACACACTCGCGCGCACACGCGCACACACACACACATATACGCATACACACGCGCGCGCGCACGCGCGCACACACACAACACACACATACACAAACAAATCCACTCACTTTTAGGCAAATATCTACTAACCCTGACATTACCTATTATAACGCATAAATTTATATTATTGTACTTAAATCTAGATCGCTTTATATAGTGCTGTCATACCTAGCATTTAACTAGTCACTCGAATACCATTGACTTTACATCGCTACATTGTACAGGACTATAAGTCTAATGGGTGTGTACTGGTGGCCTGAAATACAGGATTCTTCCTAGTTCAGACACCAGTCTCCCACATAGGAAAACTATGCATATAGATTAAGTCGACATAATTGTATATTCTAAATATGTGGTGAGAAAATAAACGTTTTATTTATTTATAATCCCCATGGAAATATATTAACTAATGCGTATATAGCAAAATTATCAAAGATACACATCATATCACCGAAAAATAATAAGACTACTTACTAATCTAGACTAGGTATTCTCGTACTCTTGTTGTCACAGCGGTTCGATTTCACTTAAAAGAAACCAATAAACATTATTGAGCCCAAACATATAAAAAACCTCAGACATCCGCAAAACACTCGGCTTAATAAACAAAACGCAAATAATCCTTTACACTATTTGGGGATAACAACAATTTACAGAATATAGCATACTAGCTTTTGCCCGCGGCTCTGCCCGCGTGGATATCGGTTATCACTGATGTATATGCTATATTATTATAAAATTCATTCGTCAGTAGTTTTTACGTGGAAGCGTAACAAACATCGATCCATCCAGCCATACTTATCAACTTTCTTTTTTATATATTAGTAGGATTTTGTTGAAACCACATTACGAACCGACATAGATTCCGTTTATTTTGGAAGCTTCTTTCTTGACCCTTTATTGACATTGAATACGGGTAAGCTTTTTCATGATTGCGGACCCGGAAGTAAATATTTGTTTAACTGTGGTTCTTTATTATTTTTGTTGTACGATTTTAAGCTGGATGAAGCGGTAGTCAGTAGGTATATTATACACATTGGATTTGGTTCATATTTGTTACTGACACAAATATAAAATAAGTTTTATGTAGAGATCGTTTTAAACGTCACTTAATAAATGGCTAAAACGTCAATACTATACTTAGGCAGTGCAGTTAAAGTGATGGTCAGGTATAAAATAGATTGCACCGTTTGACAGCAGTTAAAATGACGTCAAAACTTGACGCTAACTGTAACCGGCCACGCTTGGCCGGTTGTTAATTGTTAACGTTAAATTCTATCATCGATTGTCATCCCAACTGACTGACATAAGAACTGACAGCAAATGACAGCTTACGTATTACCACATTTCTAAATATTATTACCAGATTTTAAAAAAAGCCGTATGTAATTTGAGGTGAATAATGTCTCATTTCACTTGCAACTCTGACAATTTTAACCGAGCCACTCAATACACTGGTGCAACACCATTTAGCTGAAACCGTTAGATTCAGTATTACTGTTTTGATTTTCCATTTTGTTAGAGGTTTTGGCTAAGCATGAACAACTACTTCTTAACCAAAATCTGATATGGAACTTGTACCTCACACTAACAACTAACAGATTTTACTAATAAAGTTGTATCCAGGTTCACACATCACCTTTTATTGACAAGTACATTTAGCGAGTTCATGTACATAAAACATCCATTTTAATTATTTTTTTTTGTAAATCTGAGTTATATGTTAACAGAATGTAGTCTAAAAACTGTGCTGATGGACTAATATTGGCTTCATATCTTGTCCAGGTCATGAACTAAATAATTGTCATTGCATGAGCACAGCAACCCTCCGTCCTTTTGCCTACAATACAGCTGCAGTATATGTACAAATAAAAGAAGCTATATAGTTTCTCTGCCATGGTTATTACAGTAGATTCTTTTATTTATATGTCTACTATACATTTTAGCTCATAGCAACTATAAGTCGGCTCAAGAATATCTAGTTACCCTGCTGGCTATCTTTGGGCAAGTGAAAGTAAAAAAATCTTTAGGCAGATATATAGATAGCACATTATTTTGAGGTGGTGATGAATGGGATGTTGCTCGATCAACTCTTTGCCAGTCTTGACAACATATTTGATGTGCTCCTCATAACTGCAAGTAAAAACATTCCTCATTAATATTCAATATTTTTATATTCATATTGCTTTATTGGTTATTACCACCAACCACACATTTAATGACATAAATAAGAAATAGTTTGTTAACCCTAGGTTATAAAATGTCACCGAACAGTCCTGACACCGGCATCGGCAGGACACTGTGCAATTACAATCTATAAAACAAACTTACTTGTCGAGGCTCAATCCATACTACTATAACATTTAAAATGTGTGCTTCTCGTTTAGTGCCAGTTTGGAATACATGCGATTTTGTTTGAATAATGGAACTTCCACATTTGGCACACACATGCTGACGATACCCATCACTGGTAGAGGCTCCTGCATTCACTTGAGTATTTGAATCATATAACGCCAAAGACCAATAGGTAGGAGTTACTTACGACACTGTCATCTTCGATCTGGAAAACGATTTAGATTAGGTACTATAGGTACTTTATAGTTGCATTACATATTGACATGCTAATATAATGAGGAAACTGTCTAAAAACAGAAAAAACTTCAGTGAGACGAAGAATATGCCTCATCCTTGGGCTAGACCGCAGTTGGTGCTACAATTCAACGTACTTAAACATGTAATCCAGTCCGATTGTGCGTTCAGTGTCACTATTTAAGCCAGGGTTAAGGTAGGCGCTCCAGGATCGTCAATAAACGGAATATCCGGAATATCATTTTCAATTTTCAACGTATCAAGTGTATCAACAGTGTCAAACGAAAACAACGCGAATGACAGTTGGCTGTGTTGCCATATATATTTGGAAAAATAATTAGGAGAATCAGTATCGATAAATGAAGAATAAAAAATTTTAGTCGATTTGTTTATGTTTAATTTAGAACTAAGTATTTAAAATAATATTTAGTATGATGTAAAATATGACTGTGATAATATATTAGGACTTATTATTATTCAAATAGGGACAGTTTTAGAGAAAAACCAGTATTTGAATAATTGTATCGATTGTATTAATAATCGATTATTTTTATTAAATATATCTTGGCAACATTATAAGGAAATAAAATGGATAACTAAAACCACCTTGAAATTAATTGAAATACTACTTATTCAATGAAATATGTTGATACAAAAACCAAACATCAATATCTTTTTAAAAATGATATTTAATTAATGGCACTAATAACCATTTGCAAGCATCTTGTTCACGATAGCCTATTATGAACAATGTCCTTTGACGTAAACCTCTTACTTTAGCAGGTAGTATGGTGCAACCAAGCCTATGTTATATATATTCACCACCGGTTTGCAACGCAGTCCCCTATTGAGAAGACTCCTATAATATATAGGGTGAAAGATTTTAACCTTACATGGAGGGGAAGTACCCTAAATACTGGAGATAGCGAATTTTACTAAAAGGAAAAAAGAAATAAAATTGCATTCAAAGATTTTTGAAAACTCGCTTGCCACACCCAGATATCGAACCGACTAAAATCCCAAAAAGTAACATTCTGTATTTTTATGACATCAATCGATAGTGTCTCAATCATAAGGATAAAATCTTTCCAACAAACATGGTAAATTAAATGAAAGGAAGTCCATAAAATCACTAACTCATAAATTCAGTGCCAGCAGATACAGCATTTTTACTTAAGGAGTCATCAGAAACCTTATCAGCAATAAGGTTATCTTGACGCCAAATATTTATCAAAATAAGTAGATACTAAATGATTGAACTTTGTTTCCGGTTTAGAATGTAACTTTATTGAGTAACTGCATGAGGTATGTTGGTAGGGTTGGTAGTAATTTAGGATGCTAGATTGGAAACCTTGAGGTACGCGGCAAAACTAATTAGGGACCTAAAAACCAAATACAGCTTTAAAACAAGGTACTCCTTGTTCATCAAAAGAATATGATTGTGTTGAACTACTATAATATTGCTTTTTTAATGCATACACATAACATACTTACCTTGATGTTTTGGTCCCTAAGTTATATCATTCCGGACTCGCCTGCCGGTACTCAAGTCATTTGTTAGTGACAATTTTTAATTTTAAGGTATTACTTACTTTCTTACTTCCAGCGGGGGACGCCGCAGACCGGACGGGTGATCTGCCATTTTGCGCAGGCCATTTCACCCAATTTGCCTATTCCTCCTATTCGGAGATTAAGGAGTGTCCAGCAATCACGGTGTTCCGTCGAACCTACCTGTCTCTTTACAGACTCTTACGATCTGTTGCTACTTTAGATCCTCGAGGTCTTGTTCTTCTAGGGTGTCCGTCCCCATGTTTTTCCCATCTTAACATTGAGTACATGGGGCTTTTGCCCAGCAGATGGAGGCTGGTTTTCTCTTCCTCCATGTACTTCGGGCATTTGGGGTCAGTTTTCACCCCTATAAGTGCAAGGTGCCTATTTGGCGGGTAATGTGCCGTTATCACTTCTACGACCAGCCTCATATTTCCTCGGGAGAGTTTTAGCAGTCGGGCCGTTTTCTTTGTGTCCATGTCCATGTAATAAAGATCTTCGAGTGTCTCATGACTGGCGAGGACTTCTATCTCCGGTTAGCTACCACCACTATGCTTCGGCTGATGACTCCCTTTGTTATTTTGTGGGCAATCGGTAGTCGGGGCTCGGGGCCCACCTGATTTTCTTCAGCTCCCTTTCGTTCGTCGTCTCATTGCCCGTGTTGCCCTCATGTCCGGGCACCCAGGCAAGTGTTACGTCGAGTTTCCTGGATAGTCTTTCCATAGTTTCTTGCATTCATTGTCTCTGGTTTTCCTAGTGCTCCCAGAGCCGCCTGGCTATCGCTATAAATGGTTACCTTTCCTGTGTCTTTCAGGCAGTTCACCATTTTCGCGCACTTTTCTTTCTTTTTCTTTCTTTCTTTCTTAACGGCCATCATACCGTGCCGGTAGATGTAGTTGTGGAAGTGCGATTATACAGTTTACATACAAGTAATTAGGAACTAATCTTGTGCATTCGACTATCACAAACTTCAAAATGCATTTTTGTCCATTCTTTTATATTATTATTTCCAATTACCGCTTTATTAAAATTCAAAAAGTTGTCAGCAGTTATTCCATTTTTATCATAAATAAACACAGTTTTAGGGAAAGGTTTAGTATTGATCAGTTTACTATGAGTATCGTCATCACCTTCGTGATTGTATCCGAGGCCAAGGTGACCTCCAAGCTCAGGGTTCGCTTTGAGTTTGAGTAAATACACAGTGATTTAATGTCAAAATGAATAAAATTACTACAAATATATTTTATTATTAAATCACTAACTGTTACTTCTGAACGAGTAAAATAGGGAGGAATGATTGAATGGAATTCCTTTAAGCCTTTAAAAAGATCTGTAATTTTGAATTAAGAAGCATGGAGCTTTAATATTTAAGCTTTCTGTGCTTTACATTAATTTAATATTAGAATTACATTATTAGAATTACATTACATTAATTTACTTGTTAGTGCAATAGGATTGTATGATGTTTTTCATGAATTACGCCGGCGAAGCAGCGACCCAGACCGTTGGTTTTAAATACATCCACAACTGAAACGTAGTGCTAACGAGACCGTAAACTATCTTGTCTATAACGCCATTCGGTTAGATAGTTAAGTAAAGGTAAACAATCTAACTGATGTTAACTAACTAATGGTTTAATTTCGGTTTTTAGTCTTTAAAATGTGTTTCCAAACAGAAAAAATTAATAAAATGAGTTTTATAATAAAATATATTGATAATACACATTAAGATTGCTTACGTTTATTTAAATACCTGACCGAAAGGAGTATAGGTTAGGTTAGGTTAAGTATTCGTATTTTCGTGTTGGATGTGTCCAATCTTATCTTGAATTTTTTTTAAGCAAATGCCTGTAATAAATGTCGACCATTTGTTTGCGGCAATACCCACCGCTCAAAGCTATTTTACAACTTTTATCGTATCTTTGAAAACAGAATTGCAAATTAGATTAATGCCACCATGAAACTGAGGTCCGTTGAGGGATAAAATTATATTGAACAAAAATGAAAATGTATTTTATATTGTGAAAATAAATTTACTATGAAAGTTGAAATAATAACTAGGTACATATTTAATTCAATGTAACTTCAATGTAACTCAGAAAAAAAACTAAAACAACGTCGTATGTACATAGATTTAGTTCATATTATTATTTTACATTGTCAAAAGGTATTCCTGAACCAGTGGACAAAGAATATTGAGACACAAAAGCATAGCTGGCGTGCTTCGCTTTTAAAATTATCCGGATTCTGTAGAGCATCGGAGATGTTTGCGCAGAATAGGACTGCCGTTATTCGCAAAAAAACTGCGTCGCTGCTACTCATTATACGGGGTAGTGACAACAGCATTCTAAAAATAGTGGCAGAGAGTATCGATTCTCGAATTGTTAAATTTCTTGTGAGAAGGCCGATCAGTTAGGATTGCAGCTCTGCCTGGGTTCATTCTCGCAGGCAAATGTAAAATTTAAAAAATCATAAATTAAAAATAGATATATGTAATTAATATATTAGAAAAGAAGTATATACTAACCCTAATCTAAGTCGTTACTAACACAATGGATCAATTTAATCTGTTAAATAAATGATTTGAAAAATAAATCAAAACTGATCACTACGTTCTCCATGAATACTAAGAGAATATTTCACGTTAAGAGTGTACACACAATTTTATTGTATTTTATGAATACCTACGTTTTTTTTTTCACGTGCGGGAAATCCCCACGGATACCCCCCCCCCCCCCCTTCGGAGCCGAAGGGGGAGGTTATGTCGGACTCGAACCGACTAAACCGCACGCCGTCTGTGGGTCGATGTGCTAGGCCGGGGGTGAGGTTGTCTTTTGACATATCCCTCGCACCCCGGCTGACCCAGGGCCATTCCTCTCGGTCTGGCCCTCCTCGGGGATACCTACGTATATTAATCGCATTATAGGTTTAAATATCATGAACGATTTGTCGACCTTCCACTACTTAACTTACCACGGTTTTGGAATACTTAGCGACATAAATAGTTATCTTGTTAACCGTTAGCAAGTGTTGTATTATTTACATAATATTTTTGTGATTCACTGAATCGTGGTTAATCAAGGTGGGTATACATTATGTAAATGAGTATATTTATTTCTAATAAAGTCTCCAAAATTGGCAAACATATAGGGAAACGAGTTACAATTAGGTTTTTAGACAGAATTAGGAACTAGGTTTAAAAAAGAATCCAAACGTTTTCTGAAGTTCACGTTCCATAAGGAGTAGCAACTTCCATTAACTGTGTAACGAAGTTTATATTTGTCACAGCTGCAGCTGGTCGCGGTGATCACAGTTATGTGTCCGACATTCCTTTTAGTTCTAGTGATTTTATTTGTTCCTAAAATCGCACAGTGCGAATATTTAAGGGAATTGTTGCATCAAAAAGTAGAAATTAGTAAAAGCAACAATTTTAGTACCTTTGAAACTCACAAGGTTTTATTTGTTACTTTAAATTGAATCTTATAGCAAATAGTAATAACTGTGTCTGCATGCTTTAGAGAAAATACATATAGTGTTCATAAAGTAGTTATTTATCTTATAAATGAAATAGAATGCGTGTAAATTTGGTGATTACCGCTGAGGCGATATTGAGACCCGAGCCGCCAGGTGAAGGTTTAAAGAGAGCCAAAGACGAAAATCAACAATACACACGTGTATCATACGTCGTTTTTCAATTCATTCGTAAATAATATGAAACTAAAATAGATATTTACCCTTGCAGTTTTTAGATAGTAAACATTCCATAACGTTTAGGACTTCACATCAATCACATCATAATATCGGGCGATGTACTAGTAACATAAATCGTTTTCTTCATAACTAGTACTTGTGAACATTTAAATCAATAAATAACTATAATTTCAACAGTAAAAACGAATTGCGATACTCTGGTTTTGGCGGACTGGCGGAAATAATGAGAAAAACAATGGCCACAGACTTTCTCGGAATCTTTTTTTTCTATCACGTGAATGGTGAATTTACTTAAAGCTTTAAACAGAGAGAAAACAAATGTTATATTTGAGTAAAAGTTTTGTGTATTGTATGTACACACACAAGATGATTTTTTTAATTTAAATTCGAAGTTGCATGCAATGAACAAGCAATAGGTAGGGATATTAATTTATTTGTTCTATTGAACACGATCTTTTTGCATCTAATTTTTTTTAAGAATTATGCAAGTCAATCAATAAAAAAAGTCACTATCCCACTCGTGGTTTAATAACAATAAAAAAACACAATTTGATAATAAGTATTTTTAGCAAGTGAGGACTGATTTAAATAATAAAACATACAACCGAGGCGAACGTACACGTTTATTACTCGTTTCACATCATTTTTAATTAGGAACAAATCAGTTATAAATCCAAACTATAAAGCAATAGATCAGGAAAATCAAACAAGGAAAACAATTTGAAAAGTACATCACCAAACGTCTGTACAACCCGAGCGCCGCCGTGCAAATGAGTCCGAACTATGGCGCGACTACTATTTATAGACAAGGGTAGTGAACGTTATTTTTAAAAATTAACAGAATTAAAGCGTCTCTGCTTATACGGCTTCTCCTGACCGCAGTGCGTCCCGAACCGTATCTCAATCACTCTTCTTGTCTGAAGACATCGACGAGATGGCGCAGACGCCATGAGCCGATGGTCCAGCTTCAGGACTATTGAATGGTCCAGGTGCCTCAACCGTTGGGTCATCTTCGTCGGCGTCTGGAATATGCAAAAAGACATATACGACATCTGAAAACACTTTAGTTAAATGCTCCTCGCATACGTCCCTTTTGCGGCCTTCAGTCATAAAGCATTCATACACAATCATAAGCAACTATGTAAAGTTGGCTTTTGATTACTTTAACACAAAATTCACCTACGTCATGACATGTACTAAAGTATTAACAGGAGCGTCCTCCTAACGTGGACAGAGGCATCACTGAATCGCATGTCCTGGGCAGAGGCATCCCCAAATCGCATACCCAAATTCCCGAAGCTGGGCAGAGGCATCACTGAATCGCTTACCCTGGACAGAGGCCTCTCTGAATCGCGTACCCAAATTCCCGAAGCTGGGCAGAGGCATCACTGAATCGCTTACCCTGGGCAGAGGCATCACTGAATCGCTTACCCTGGGCAGAGGCATCGCTGAATCGCGTACCCAAATTCCCGAAGCTGGGCAGAGGCATCACTGAATCGCTTACCCTGGGCAGAGGCATCGCTGAATCGCGTACCCAAAATAGCATGAGAAGACTCACACTGATGTCCAATATTTACTGATTGCACAGGCGCACCCACCATCCCTTCGATTCATTCCGATGCCATTTAGGGGATATCGCTGTTTTGGAGTGTATTGTATTCAGAGAAATAGGGAAACTAACCGAGTATTGGGATAGAAATCGAGTAAAAATTAGGGTGGCATACATCGGTAAAAAAGAAGTCAAGGAAGCTACGCCAAAACAGTAAACATTGATAAAGTTAATCCAAAACACTTACGTTCAAAAATGCCGCGCAAGTGTCAGGGCACCAATCTCCACGCCATGGAACCATAAATTCAGCAGCTGCCTGGGTAGTTTTCCTATAAGCTCCACTTATCAACTTCAACTCGTAACGATTACTAGGTAGTACCTTAAGCAACTTGGAAGGCCCCTGCATGCCAGGATCCAGCTTTCCTGTTGACTGAGAGTATTTTATGACAAATACACTATCGCCGACTGCGAATGTTCGTGGAGACTGCCGACTCTGGTTCACATACAAATCCTGCCGATCTTGGTTACGTTTAAGTAGCTCTCTCGCTCTACTCCTACTTAATTCCCGTCGAACATCTCGGTTATGTTGAGAATCTTCAATAGCCACGTCTCTGACAAGAGCTTTCAGAACTGAAGTAAAGGCATCGGTACCAATCATTACATTTAATGCGGACATTTGCGTGGTCTTCCGCTTAGTGATATTAAGTGTTAGTTGCAGTTTCCACAGGGAGTGAGCCCTTTTTTGTGATTGACCTCTATTCGTATCATGTTAAGGACGCTACGAATGTACCTCTCTGCCTGACCATTTGCATAGTGCATTTCAGGCGTAATATAATGAATATCACAGCCTAGTCCGATTAACCAATTCACAAAGTTTGTAGATTCAAACATTCGTCCACGGTCAGCCACCAAAAGCTTAGGAGTGCCAAACAGAGATGGCGGACATCATAACTTGTTTTAGTTCATTAGCATCGTGTTTGCTTAGCGGATAGAGCAAGCAGTATTTCGTGAATAAGTCAACAATTACGAGAATAAACTAATGGCCATTAGAAATAGGCACAGGGCCCAATGCGGCCACATGAATAGTATTAAAGGGTAAATCGGGCTTTTCCCAAGATGTAATAGAGGTTGATGTGGGGCCCAAGGTATGCGCTTGCATGATATGCAAACAAGACAATGGGCTACGTACTTGACAACAAACTGACGCAGTCCAGGGGACCAAAAGTGTTTGAGTATTAGGTCTATTGTTTTGTCCACGCCAATATGTTGATGTTCGTCGTGAAAAATACGTAAGAGACTCAACCTATGACCCTTAGGTACGTAACACAATATGCGAGGTTCTTAAGGCGTAGTTTGGATTATATCGCCTGAAGTAACCAGCAAGGCCTAAAAACTGTCCAAGGCGCGGTGAATTTTTGAGGGCTTCTACCTTTTGCGGGCTCGGCCTAACCTGACCCTTACTAACTAGCCGAACTAAGTATTCGACTTCGGTCGTTAAAAACAACACTTCCGAAGGTTTGTGGAAAAATTATGGGTACTGGCATGAACTGAGAAGGGACTACAACTAAGTCTACTTCAAAAGAGATTTCACAGAACTCAACAGTAAGCGTCACGTATGAATTAGGAATTATTTCCTTCGAACCTATTCCCCTTAATGTGCAATAGATGGGCTTTGAATCAAAAGAAAAGTATGTCAGAATATTGGATGAGATTAAGGATACGTTAAGCGCCCCACTATCTATAAGCACATCAACAGGAGTTCCTTGCACGACGGCGCTTGTGATATCCGAGCTATTTAGAGTCGTTACTACGACCCGAACAAAGATTAACCTTCCTTTTATTATCATTTCCCGATCTTCTTTTAGCAAAACAGCGTTCCTCTGTGTGTCCGGGTTTTTTACAAAACGCACATACTGGTCGTGATTTTACTTCAGGTACAGCATCCGTTCTAGGTCTCTTACTACAGGAATTCTTTTTATGTCCTAACTCTCCGCATGAAAAGCACTTGATATTAGGCGAGGAGTTTTGACTACTACCACTAGATAAAGGGCGTTTCCTAATTGATGATGATGAATTCGAATTGACCCGATCTTCACGTTGGGTAGGTTTTACATGAATAGCAAGAAAAGAAATCAACGTTTCAGGAGTAAGATTAGCGTTAGTGGCCGCTGCCCTAACCTGAGCGTCTGCTATGCCGCGTATCACAATCTGTGCTATCAACTCGTCGCTCAACCCTTTTACAATACGCAGTCTCAGTAACGAACGTCGTGCGTACTCCGCGTAGGTGGCATATTTGTCTGATGATGTACTCATGACTTGGAAAAGAATATTTGCGTGATCTAACCGATTGGGACACAATGCACTAAATTCTCGTTTGAAATTAGGCCAAACCCTATCATTAGTCACCCATTCGTCTAACCAAACTTTGGCATCGCCTTTAAGGCAACCAGCTACGCGGGATAAGCACTCGTGATCGCTCCAAGAGTTGTCATATTTGGCACGTGTCGAACGTGCCAAATATGACAACCATTTCGCACCATGTTTCGAAATTATGTATCGCGGGGTCAAAATTAGAAACGTAATAACTATGAGAACGAACAGGATTGATAGCACGAATCGCGTCTGCTATAGCTTGAATCGAAGCAGAAGTTGCACTACTGGAATGTTCATACAGGTCATTTCCGTTACTGTTGTTTAAATTTTCGTTACACGCACATAAATCGGATATGAGGGTAGATGAATTATTATTAACGGTACCGCTCGGGCCTGGAGGAGGCACCTTTAGTACCGGAGTCACAGATCTATCTATCGGACACTGGGAAGCACTCACCGAAACGGTGTTGTTTGTTCCACCTTCAATATCACTGTTCACTCCAGCACCATTTTCCGACACTAGGCCGGGCCTAACCGGCCTATTTTGTGAACATTCGATGTCATTTAGTCGGGTTAGAATCGTACTTAACGTGAATGCGACCTGGATTCGCGATCGCGACGAGATTTACTTCGCTTTCGATGTGGTCGTTCCGGTGTTTCCGACATATTCGTTTACTTTTTCTTTTCTTTTTATTTACACACTGTCTAATGGTACACTTTACGCTAATAAGGTCAAATAAACATACACAGGCACGAAAGAAAAGAAAACACCCACACAAAATAAAAAAATAAAAAAAGAAAATCCAACGACCAAGTAAATAACCGTTTTGTTCCTTTCGTAAAAGTCACGCTTGGGTTTAAATCCCAATTCTGATTTTAGCAAGTGAGGACTGATTTAAATAATAAAACATACAACCGAGGCGAACGTACACGTTTATTACTCGTTTCACATCATTTTTAATTAGGAACAAATCAGTTATAAATCCAAACTATAAAGCAATAGATCAGGAAAATCAAACAAGGAAAACACAATTTGAAAAGTACATCACCAAACGTCTGTACAACCCGAGCGCCGCCGTGCAAATGAGTTCGAACTATGGCGCGACTACTATTTATAGACAAGGGTAGTGAACGTTATTTTTAAAAATTAACAGAATAAAAGCGTCTCTGCTTATAGTATCATTATGTGCCTAATTGCAGTGAGATTAGAGCTATGTTATGAGCGAATTAATTAAAAAAGAAATTGTATGTGAATGTAAATAACTTCAAAGTGTTGAGGCATAAAATAAAAAAAAGACGTGTGGCACTCGGGGACTGCCGCGGTAAAGCTATTGCATAGCATTTTGTATCAACTTATGCAATTATAATTATTTATTTATTTTATTATTCAAAATTAATACTGCATTTGTGATAATAATAAAATGTATGTAGGTATATAGAGTACTCACTCATTTTCTTTCACTATTTTTTCGTGACTTTCTTCATTAATAATAAATGCACTTTGTTCATTCATATTCAAAACACTTTATACACAAATTTTACAAGTACAGCTATTCACTGTTGTACACAAATACCTATACACCTATATACTTTCTCATAAACAGCTGCTTATGTATTCGTCCGATTTCGGAGCAGCTCGTCTCGATTCGTGCGAGCTTCGTAGAGTCGTACAATACGGCTAGTTGCACGCACACAAACACCGTGTCGAAGACTGCCGAAAAGAAACGAGCGTGAGGTTTTTTCGTTACGGAATTTCTGGATTCGGTCCCCGCGCTCATCTCAGCTCATCATATCATAATAGTTCTTCATAAAAACAGAATTTTAAAAAACTTAATAAATAAGGAGATTTTCAATGAATGATAGTCTGAACTTTTGAACACACTCGCACATACAGTTACATTGAAAGTTACGATCTTCTGCGCATTGGTCAAGTTCAACAGAGTACTGCTGTCGTTTGACATGTGGTTCCAACGCATAACACTGTAACATGCATGCTATGACCCTATGCGACAAAAAAATTAACACGTTTTGTGGTTAGTTACGACTTCATGTCCTTCAAAAATATTGATGAGACGTGTTCTTACGACCATATGCACTATTGAAATTTAAAGTTATATGTACGTATATAGGCATATCACGAAGTTAAGACTGTATGATTGTTTACATAATACAGATGCAATATCTGTATTATGTAAACAAACATACAGTCTCATTTGCTTTTTTGAAATTACTTTTAAAATTTTACTTTTCGTATGTATTGTAGAATGCTTTTTAATAATTATTATTTTCCTATATGTTAAAAGTACCGGTGGCAATTGAAATTGAGTTTCAAATATTTGATCATCCACCAGTATTAGGTGAACCCCTCTGGGCACCGTGGTGTACGGTCGTGTTTATTAGTCACCGCTATCCTACTATTAATTTTTAATTTATTAAATTCAAAAAATATGTAGTGTTGAAGAATAGTTCAAATTACTAGGCGTGCAGACGAAGCATACAGGTGAAGGAAAGGCTGCCGTATCTAACGCCATCTCGTGACAGTAAGCAGAACTACTTTAACATTGCTACAGACCTACGAATCCTGCATCGCGATTGTGAGGTAGGCGCACCAAATAACATAATATATATCATCCTAACCTAAGCCATTGTCCGCTATCAACGTGATCACCTTGCATGGTTGGAAGAGACTCCCATTGAGTCGGAAGTACGTCACACCCTGCTCCACAATGGTGCACATCCCTGTTGATGTTACTCACACCTTACTGTGCCTGCATAAATAACTAAGTCTGCTGTAACTAGTAACGAGAACAGATTGTGATATTGTTTTAGTTTACCTCACGCCGCGGCGTTACCACCTGCAGCTTACTGATAGTGCGCATAGACGACGACGACAAAGAGTTAACGGAGTGAAGTTATTACAAATTTGAATTCGACAGATACATAATATAACTATATAATTTACTGTGCCCTTCAACCCAAACACAATGTCAGTGAAACACACTCCACCAAAATTGACTCCCTCCCCTTTGTTTAATACTCCGACGACCAGTTATGGATCTAATTCCCAACTGTACGTATCTCCTCAAGCATTAGAGTCTGGAAACTTGGAAAATTTATCACGTAGGCTTTAGCGCAAATGCAATGACAATACAGCTTGCGAACAAACTACTATTCTCGATCATATGAAAGATATGTTTGATGCATTTGTTCACCAACAGAACTCAAAGTTTGATCAACTTGAGAAATCTATGTCAACCATCAAGGATCAGAACACCGAATTATTAAATAGCATAGACTTTTTTTCGACTAAGTACGATAAGATGCTAGAAAAAACGCTCTTTCTGGAACAGAAGAATAAGAGTTATGAGCAGCAAATCGAGTCTCTTGATATCAAGTTGGAACATTTAGAACGCAATAAGACCTCGCAACCATAGAAATTAGAAATATTCCTAAACAAAACCCGGAACACAAAACTGTTCTACTTAGTATGGTTAAGAGAGTGGCTGACGTAATTGAACAACTTTTATCTGATTCGGATGTATATGATATTTTTCGTCTAAAAACTATGAATGAGTCAAACAATCACATTGTAGTCATCTTTCAGACTACGGCCATAAAAGATGGTTTTCTTAGGCAGTGCAGGGACTTCAATAAAACCCACAAAGAAAATAAAATTAATACCTCTCATCTTAAATTGTCTTGCCCAATTAAGCCTATTTTCATCGATGAATCGCTTACAAGACTGGAAAGAAGACAGGCTTACATGGCTAAATAAACTTTAAAAGAACATAACTTCTACAGTACGTGGAACTCGTATGAGAAGGTATACATTAAAAAAAACATTGAATTAACCTGTATTACCCATTGACAGTGAAGGAGATCTACAAAAAGTCCTGCAGCAATGACTATTATTATGTATTATTTCCACTTGTTTGTTAAGGTTTCTAACCACTATTGTTTACTTTAATAATATTTCCATTGTTAATACCCTACAAAATTCTGTATGCATGAAATCTGTACCATATAATGTTTACACAACTACGCTTTTAAAACACTTACAATAATATCACACACAGTAAAATCTATACCCAAAACAGATACTAATTCAAAACCTACGCATATTAAACATACAAATAATGTCTATACCTACATATATGTCAAGTATCACCGTCTATCTGATCGATTTATACTACTAATTTAAAATTCAATAACACAAACTTCTTAAACAACAATTAGTTACATTTATTTAAGTGATTTGTTAAGTATTTGACAAGGGCTGTTAAGACAGTCCTTCTACATGGCTGAGAAACATCCTGCACCCGAGAAAGCTTACATATACGTGACATTGCAGATAAAACGCAAAAGAGTCTTCCTTCTTAATACAGCCACGTTTTGGCAGCTACTGCCCAGCTACGTGGGTAACAAAATATCTATGGGATCTTGGTAAGAGGAGCAGGCTCAAAACGAGCTAGCTTGACATCTTAGACGGTAATGTACCTTGCGAAATGTAGAAGTAAATTTATTTCTCAAAATAGCGCAATACAATAAACATCACGATACAATACAAATATATGACGATTAAAAACCTAACTGCAAGTATACTAACGCAATATAGTAGCCAGCGCGCACCATACTTTCAATCAGCAATAAAATTACACGAGATGCATCTGAATATTTTTGTTTCAGTTAATACGGTCATTATACTCAAAAAAAAAAAAACTGACCGTGGCACTCGGGGATTGCCGCGGTAAAGCTATTGCATAGCATTTTTTATCAACTTTTGCATAATTATTTAATAATAATACGTAGGTAATAATATAATATGTATATGTACATGTATGTATATGTATATGTATATGTATATGTATATGTATATGTATATGTATATGTATATGTATATGTATATGTATATGTATATGTATATGTATATGTATATGTATATGTATATGTATATGTATATGTATATGTATATGTATATGTATATGTATATGTATATGTATATGTATATGTATATGTATATGTATATGTATATGTGTATGTATATATATATGTATATATATATGTATGTATATGTATGTTAGACAATGCACGGCCTTCAAGCCACACCTCCGTGCCCGTCGGAGTGGGGAGCGTGAGGTTTTTTCGTTACGGAATTTCTGGATTCGGTCCCCGCGCTCAAGGCCCCTCGATAGAAGCTATGCAATAGCTTAATAATATAAAATAGTCTATGCGAATAATTTACCATTTTTTATATTTTCAAGAATTGGATTATCACAGTTAGTATAGAACCTAGATATAATTCATATATTTAAGTAGGTATCACAAGACGTGTTTAAAATATAAGAGCAATAGGGACTCTCTTAATATGCCGAATTAAATGCCAAAACATACAAATGATTTTTTTTATTTGCGTTTAGGTTTTTTTTAATAAATTGGAATAAAGTGGATCTCAAATCATAATTATTACTATATTAACATTTATAATTAAATAATCTTTATTTTTCAAGCAAAGAGTCAAAGAGAATTAAATTCTATGTTTTATATAAAAAAATATTAGAGGGATGCTTAAAGAGAGCTTGCAAGCATTGTAAATGTTAAAATTTATGTAAGCTGACTTGAACGAGCGTTATTGCAGATTTTGTTTTGTGTAATGCCCTGATACGACTGTCTTTCTTAGACGTTTGACGCCGTGTAAAATACTACGTGGCATACCACCATAACTTATACATACGATCTGATTCATATTGTATAAATAAGTCTGAATAGTAGCATATTGTTGTAACAATAACATACGACCTTTATGCCAATGGTATTAGGTCATAATTCACTAAATAAGGCTATGTTTCCATAAATATGACTTTTTTACATCCAAGTCTCGGCACGATATTATTATCCCAATTATTCATAACATTATATAAAAAAATCGGTGAAAGAAAAATCAAGAAAGTTTCTTAAAATATCTCTCCTGAAAAAACTGCTTTTTGGCGTTCCGACCTAATGCATAAGCGTGGTCGATATTCACCTTTCGCCACTAGTCCCAATGATGCCTGTACCAAATCTCAGCACTTTAGGAAAAAATATTTTCATACCGGGTGGAGGGCGAACCGCAAATCAATCAAACAAGAGTCGCACATCCGCTCTGAAATACATTCTAACATCTATGAAAGAGTTTCATTTATTTATTTCATTTATATTAATTTCTCATATTATTTCCTACATTAATTTTAAATAGTAGCTTGCAACAACCTCTGTGGCATCGCGGTAATGAATGTAACTTCTACGCAGGGCGCCGATTCGATTACCACTCAGTGCACATATTTGTATGCATGATTACATCTATTTGCATAGGTCTGGGTCTCCGAGACACGAAAATGTCTCGTTGAGCACGTTAAACCGTCGGTCCCGGTTGGTTATGAACATCTATGGCAGTCGTTACGAGTAGTTGGAGCCCTATAAGTCCAAAAACTTTTCCAACTGCAATAATTCGATATAGCCGATGGGTAGTGGAGATCGCTGCTTCGCGAATAAGTGTCAAAGTTCAGCCAAAAACACGTAGTTAGATTTGGAAAACCGGCACCCGTACTTCGACGTGAAATAAACGTAAGAATGAAGATGAAATGACAGTACCGTGCAAAGAAAACATTTTTTGTCGGTGGGTGTTTCTTTTAAAAACTACGCAAAAGACCCGTTGGAAAGTCATAAATAAATAAAACAATCAGTATATGTAACGTCGTCGGCATATGTTTTTATTTCAAAGTACGCCTCACGCTTTGTAAGTAGAACAAATTCATTCAACCCTGGGGTTCAAAGAGCCGATAAATCCGTCTCGGTGACAAATGGCACTGAATGGCTTTTGGAACTTGTTGAAAGCTTGTTTCCTCCTAAGTAATAATTCCAAACACAAATTGGGTAGGACTACCTATGTTAACGCTTAATGCGGTTTTAGTAATAAATTAAAAAACCGGCCAAGTTTGAATTAGATTCGCCCATCAATGGTGTCCTACATACTGGTTTAAGGGACATTACTTGACGTCTGCTACTGGAGTTACTGCAAATTGATGCAACAATGAACTGGCTACACCTCCCGGAAGCCCAGAGTGGAAACCGTGAATCAGTAACTGGATAGTGGGACAAATTGATAACCTGTAAATGTGGATACTGAAAGTAAAGAATTGCGTTCTGTGACGCAGTCTCTTCCAATTTTCTACTACTACTCAATATAAGATCTAGCATTAGACTGAAATAGTTCTTAATTTGCGATCCTTTTACTTATCCCAATTATGCTATGAAATCTTACTTTCTGCTTTTCAAGACCGTAGCTCGATGAGAACTATTGTATTTAATTTGCCTTAAGTTATGTATCTGTCGCAGCCAACTAGCTTAATCGCAGCAATTAAGTGCAAGCAATTTCCGACCTTCTTGACATGACATGGTATCGAGTATTTTTTTCTTAAATTCGTGATCAGCGTCATCAATTAAAGCGAAAACACATGTAACTCAGAAAATGTCATTAAGGTCGAAAATTGCTTGCAGTCGCTGTTTCAGTTTCTTTGTGTTCCGATATCAGGCCAAAACAGTGGTGTTGGCTCCGATAACCGATATCGGGCCGGACAATGTGAAAGAGAGATACATATCTCATACATTTGACTTCCTCCGATATCGGATGTCGGATATCGGATATCGGATGAGTGTGAAAACGCTCTAATACAATACTAGAATTTATTTCAATTGTTAATTTTTTTATTTTAAAAATGTTTATTTGACTGAATATAGTCAGTTAACAAACAGTCAAACAAGCAGGCATTAACCACGCTTGTAACAGACATGTACTACTACATGTAGGCAAGTAGCATCCTGTATGCAGCAAATATGTAGCAAGCATCGTTTCTGTCACAGCTCCGGCGCTGCGGGGCTCCGGCAGCCCCACACAATAATTTAAGGGTAAAACTTGTTTTATCAACTAACATGTTTAAAATAATCAATTTGTGAAATTATGTTAAGGCATAATGAAAATTTTTCGAAGTAAATATTTTCTCTAATGAGTAGTATATTACAAAATCCATACTAATATTATAAATGCGAAAGTAACTCTGTCTGTCTGTCTGTATGTTACGCTTTCACGCCTAAGCCATTGAACCGATTTTGATGAAATTTGGCATAGGGGTAGATTAGACCTCGAGAAAGGACATAGGCTTTGTTTGGCCGCGATAACCAACATCCACGCGGGCGGAGCCGCGGGCAAAAGCTAGTGGCTTATAAGATAACTTTGTTTATCAAATGAATATTGGTTATTTGTTATTGTTATTAAATGATTGGATACCGATATTCAGATGTAACGTTTATTAGAAAAAATAGTAATACCGAGGGGATAGGAAGAGGAGTATTCACAGAGAATTAGTGATAAGTTTATTGAGAAAACTACGCAATCCGACTTGGATAGGTAAGGTTAGAAGGCTTATTTTTTATAACTATGCAAAAATGCGTCATTTTTCTAACTATTGGATTGAATGGCTAGGCAAATAGTTAAACGTCATCGATCCAAGTCATTTGCCAAGCCGTTTAATGAAATGAGTGAACATCATTTAGGCCGTTAATTCAATGGCGCCGTTTAGCTAACAGCCTACGCAGTTAATTGAACGTCTGATTAAGCTAGTTGGCTGCGACATGTCTATAACATAGAAAAATGCAGTTGGAACCTATTTCAATGAATCAGTTTTAGCCTATTCCTATGGAACTCTAAAAATGAATTAATTATGTTCTCAGTTTTTTCTTTTTCAACCTAAAAATTAAAACCTGAGTTTACTTTCCGTACTATCTATACCCAATATGAGTAGCAATACGGACAGTATCCCAATCACGCAATGACGATATTAGCCTGCATACATTCGACTTGCGGTAGGTAACTAAATGTGCTGCCAACCATGCGACATCGCCAGGGGAAATATGCTTGTTGATTCATACAAAGAGTGAGACTTCGTGATGAACCAGTCAGTTCGCTGTTTTCGTTCACGGTACGCTCGCAAAATGTATGAAATTTTGACATATTTCTGTGTATTTTTATTTTAGACAACGTTTTCACGTCGCCCTTTGCAAATCCTGGGAGGGTACTCAGATTATTTTGTATTTATCTTTTTATGTATTAACTACGTAATACGTCTGAAATAATTTCTATTTTCAATTTCCGATATTTAAAATGGCACAAATGTTGTTAAAGCTGGTGAACTAGATCTTTATTCCCAAAATAGCTACATTTGTAAACAGTAGTTTCTGTTTAACAAAGTTGGTCTATACAAAAATAATGCGAAATAAAAGCTCTGCGATTCAGTTTCTCCTTTATTTGCGTTTACATTAAGGCGCGTTGGTTTCGTCTGTAATTACTTAAAAATGTTGTAGTCTGTAACCACTACTACTAGTTTGCGATACTGACTGTGAATTACTTATGAATATAAACTTCACATTCTATTAGAATCAAGGAAGTTCAACTATTTGTCGAATTTCTAATTGATAATTAGTTCATGACTGATTGCACAATTTATTGTATAAGACAATACCCGGGTACTCTAACTTGAGGTTCTTAAATTATAAGACCAGAATCTATATCATTAATATATTTATTTGTTATTATATAACTACTAAACGAGTCTTATGGGATTTGCGCGAGGTTTCTTTAATACTTCACTGTTACGAAAGAGAGGTCCGCGAAATCCGTTCAACGATTGAGGAAGACTGAAAAAGTTATAAAGTAATAACTTTTTCAGTCTTCCTCTTGAGAAACTCTCGCAGATCGCTCGATCACCAACTGACTCAATCTGTCTTCCATCGTTTGTTTTTCCTATTCTCTCGATTTAAATTTTGTTCATGTGTTTTATTTTTACACCGCTGGCGCGTGATGGCCAGGTAACTGAATAGGTTCTTCAAAAAATGTGAACACTACAGTACTATGTCAATTAGTCCACCGCGGTCTCCTCCTGGACATAGACCTCTTCCAATGTGCGTCATTTCGTCCGATCCTCCGCCTTCCACATCCGACTGTCCCAGCCACCTTTTACAGGTCATCAGTCCATCTGGTACTACAAGTTAGTACCTATTTGGCACACATAGAAAGATATTCCTAGCTGGATGAAAGTCATACCTGTTATAGTTTTTGTTCTTTAATACAAATTAATAACTTGATAAATTAAGTGATATCATAGCCAATTATGGTAGTGACATGGAAGCCGAAAATTCATTTATTCTTACGAAAAATAAGATCATGGTAGAGGCAAGTGTCGGTTTTCTCTTAATTACAAGGAAAGGAAGGGTCCGTGTCGTTGTAAATCACGTTTCGTGATGAAAATACGGCAGCTAACTAATGTATCAAACTTTGTATTAAGAGACAAACATAGATAAATTATAGTATTTGTTTCAAGAAGAGAACATATCACGATTTATCATAATTTTCCTACTTTACTTTTCCTAATGTTCTAGAATTTAAAAGTTTGTAAAGAAGTTTGATTGTTTATTATTCAAGCACGCTCGAACGGCTGATCTCCTGGAATTCGGTACAGGGGTAGATTTCAGTGTGGAATATCACTAAGGCTACTTTTTATCCCGGAAATAGGTACAATGCATCTACATGATATCTTACAGAGTAGAATTCATCTAGTTTGCCAGATAATTACGTACATTATGCATAAAGGGAAAGAAATTCTATAACTTGTATAAGTTACTTTAAACAATATTCGATTGTATTCAGAACAATTAATGTTTTGAATTTGGAAATACAAATTGTAATCCATCAAAAAATAACCTAAAAATATCTCGCTGCGAACAAAGTCACTGAATAATACAAAAGCTATGAGGCATGAACTATTGACATGAGAAAATGAACAACTCAAAGCTGCCTTCGGCACGATGCCAAATTTTAATGACAACCGACGCCTCTTTCGGTTGGAAATTATTTGCAAATAAATATTAGCCATGACTCTCAGCCCTGACAAACTTACATTGATGTTCAAAAATCAACGTATGATGATAGCCTGTGTGTAACAATACTATCCTATCATAACGGCATAAAGTTCAGAATCGAAAAAATTATAATAAAGAAAGGAGTACTGACTCTGAGCAATGATGTACTTGTACAAGTTGCCTCCACTCTAAGAATCGATCAAAAATATCATACAGAAATGATTATACAGTACGCCATCAAATATTATGTAAACGAGAACTCTTTTAGAAACAACTCATGCTATCTACGGGTGTTCACACAAATAGATTTTGAGTGGAATACATGATCAATAAATAATAAATGAGATAAAAAATATTATTAATATTTATACGAAACCACCTTACTCTTGTTACTTTACTGTGACGATTCATCATTATCATCATCATCATATCAGCCACACAGTCCACTGCCGAACATATGCCTCTCCTATAGACTGTGACTATTATATGACACAAAATTTTGATGGCAACTTCAATTTGATTAATGAGATTTGTTTAAATTACATTGTATGACTATATTGCTATTTGTTTATATGCTGCCGCGTGGTTCCCGGTAGAGTAGAATTTGGGCCACCCCTTGTCTTCCCATGTGGTGTCGTACAAGGCGACTAAGGGATAGGGCTGATTAACTTTAACATCAGAAAGATATGTATAGCCCAGACTCAGCCTCAGATGTATGGCTCGAGTCAACAATAGTGTCCGGAATACGGCAATAGGAATAGGACCGAATACAGATTGGTGAAATGTGGGTGTTAATTCACCTCTGCCTAACCCTCCGGGGATGAAGGCGTAATTATATGTATTTATATATATATTGCAATTTACATTTTAAAGTGATTTTCTGACTTCTAAACATTGAAATTAAGAAGTTTACAATTTCATTTACTTTCAATAGCTGCAAATACCTAAATGTTTTCAAATGGAAGCTACTGAAACATGATCACTTCGTTCGAAGACACGAACGACACGCGAGAAAATCATATCCATTGATGACGTCAAAATCAGGACGCCAGAATCTCAACCAATTTATCGCGAGATTGAATCTAAAAGGAAATACAACATAATAAAATCTTTATCAGGTTCATTGGTCTGACAATTTACATTTTTGCTACGATTTAGTTATATTTATTTGATATAGGGGTTAGGACGACCAAATATTCAGTGAACTGGGCGCTAAGCCTACAAATATTATGATCCAGTAAATTATTGATGTGTGTTTATGTATGTTAAGTATAAAACTGTCGTTTTGTTTACTGTTGGATTTAAATTGACATCAATAATCAAAGAACTAAATATATATTTTTTTAAAGTATAGTAAGCTGACCTTAGCTCGATAATATTGAAGTAATTTTAATAAAACAACGGTTTTTTTTTGGGAAACACGTCAGATATTTACCTAATTATTTTGGCATTGAAGTTTTTGGCACAATTACAATTGTGGATCTTGTATTGTTTACAATTGTAATTGGTTTGAATATTTAGAATAATAAAAAAATATATGAAATTGCGTTCTATATAATATCAATCGCTGAACTTTACTTTTATAGCAAAAAGATCTAACAAAAAAAATCTAACTGAACAAAGCAATCATTTGCACAACAAAACTAGACAGTATTACAGGAACAAATGTTACTTCAATCAAAAATCGCAATAAAATAGCTTAAGAGTAATAAAAAATTGTCGAATGTTTTTTTCGGTACCTTAACCAATTCGGTGACTTGCGAAATAGGAATATACAATTTATTCGTTTACATTTGCGAACGTGCTGGAACTGCCTGATATTAGTAAATACCCAACATTTCCACTTTATTAAAATTGATCGTTCTATACAATTGTTAGCGTGAACTCAATGAAACGTGAGGGTATGTAATTGCTTTTGTGTTGACGAACAGCGAATAGGTTTTGATTTTAATATAGCCGCGGCTAACAGCCGAAGTGCACTTATATCTAGTTTTAACGAAACTAGACGCACTCGGTCACTGGTGGTTACACTCCGAATCATACTGGCTAGAATTTTTACGAATTAAGAGTGAACTAAGGTTTACCCGGGTACACTGATTCGGTATCCTAAATTTCAATAAAATAATCTTTATATCTATTCCACATATACTAAATTTATACGTAAAACTTCATGCACTAGGCCAACTAGGCATTCTACCAGACAAATATTAGAGTGACGTAGATGTAAAGTGTGAAAGCAACGAAAATGAAAATTATGTTAATATTTACAACCATGACATACATTTGAGAACAATACAAAACTTTACCTAAAACTTCCAAAACAGTACCATCAAAGTATTTGTTCCAAGATAGTTTGGAACTTCGGATAGGTTGCTTTTGTGGTACAAATAATTACGTGAACCAAAATACCATAAACTATGACGTCATGCCTTATTACTTAAACTTTAAGACATTGAATATTCGTACTTGTAAAGGTTGAATTCCCTTAAGAAACGAATCATACTACTGATAATATTTAATCTAAGAATAGCTGCTTAATGAACTATAATATATTTATTTGGCCATAGATAAATATAGATGGAATACGTTGCCCGTGGAAAATAAAATTTACCTCGGTCTAGTTTATTATTCGCCATTTGAGCATGTGACCCATTGGGAAACCGACAGGAATCGGCTTATAGCGACCCTTCGCCTTTGTTTTTTGCTTATGAGTACTTCTAAATGAGCAACGAAATACTTCGTTAATTTTAAAGTATAAAGGAGGTAGGACACGACGGTATCTTTGTCCAATTGAGCAGACCGACAGGGGATGTACCTCCACCCTACAGAATACCGCGGCCATAATAAAATCAAGAAGAAGAAGAAGAGTGAAGACCAAACTGCTTATACTGTTGATTGATGGCACTTGGTGGAACTTGCTACACATCTTCAATGAAAACACTTGTACTATTCCACATTATTTATTAAATTCCTGACCGGTTTCGCCTTACGGCCTTACAGCAAATGGTAAAATCTACATGTCATATCAATATCTGAATCACATGACAATTAGTTAATATTCTTATTTAATTTTATTTTTTATAATTTATAAAAAAACAACCGCGGTAGCCTAGTGGTATGGGTACCTAATGGACTGCTGAGACAAGGTCTCGGGTTCGATCCCAGGTTTTCCATGGCACACACCAATGACTTTTCGATGCTTTTCGAAGTTATGTGTGTATTTATTGCAGGTTTATAAGTGCCCAGTTAATGGCAATAGGCTCGCCCACCTATTACATTGGGACCTAAACATAAACCGGCGAAATGTGGGTGTTAGCACCTCTGCCTACCCCTTCGGGGATAAAGGCGTGAGTTTATGTTATGTTAATTTATAATACTTTGACATTGATGACATTATACAATCGTTTTTTGACATTTAATTTATTTATTAATTCGGTATTTATTTTGGTAGTATCTCAATTTTGACTTAATTCATCGTAATAATTTCCTATTTAATTTGATAAGGTCTTATACTTCATTTATTTTATTTTTAGTTGTGACTTGTTTTATTCTAACATTTTTGTATTAATTTGACCTTTAATTATAATAATACTTCAAACATGACTTGATTTATGGTAATGGTCTCATATTGTGATTCTCCCTAAATTTTGGGCAAATTTATGCAGTGGTATCCCACTATTTTTGTCTACCCACACAGTCAATATATGTATTACTTTTATTGACATCTGATACCCAAAAAACATGTATCAACCTTTGATAATGCCGTAAGGCGAAACCGGTCAGGAATTTAATAAATAATGTGGAATAGTACAAGTATTTTCATTGAAGAAGTAAATACCAAAGTTAAAGCTATTCCTGCTTTTTCTTCTATAGTGACGATACAGAAACTCTCTGTGTTTACAGGGTCGGCAGCACGAGTGTGTTCAATAGTGTTTCACACGTCCATAGGCGTAACCACTTCCCAACACGTGGACCGTGAGCTTATCTGTCACCTCAGTGGTAAAAAAAAAGGAATTCATGTTATATGACAGTTCTTTATATCTTAAATCAATCCAGGTCAAGGTAATTGTTAACAATCCTTATTAAATTATTACTTATGACCAGTTCTTAATTTTATGTTAATTGTTTGTGTAATCCTTTAGCTAGGCAACCAGTTTGTATTTTTAGTAGAAGAAGGTATTAAAAATGCAATGTCTGCTCGAGCATAGGTACCTATATTCTTTTGCCTTAGACCACCGTCTAAATTTATCAGTTCATTGATATCTGAACACTATAACTGATTTCAAGCTAAAGTCATGACTATCAGATTCGAAACCATATGATATACCTATCAGTAGATCAAAATCACAACGTAGACAAAATTGCAGTAAAAAGCCATTATAATTAACTCCAAACCATTGAATTGGAAATATTTCATAATGAATCACAGAATTCTTCATTAATTGCTCGTAACATTGTGAGATCGAAGCAGAAATTGAAAGCAATCAAAGCCTTTAATAGCACTAACGTTCAAAATCACTCAATTATGTATTTATGACTTCTAAAACGCCATTATTGGTGAACCCTGGGCTATTATTGTTTGTAATTTGTTCATCATATAAACATAGCATTTGAGCAATTCCTTTTCCCTCCTCTCTCTTTGTGATTGTTATTAAGTTGATAGGATTCATGCTAGTATTGATGCTATCTTATCCCTGAAACCCTTTATACTAATATTTTCAGCCCTAAGTTAACCTTACCTGCTAAATGGTGCCACACTTGCTGATTAATGGACGTGGCTTACGGGCAGGCTATCATCTCAAGGCTGAGGGATTCGAAGGCAAACTAGCAAGCCAGACTAAAAAAGTAAAAAACAGTTGATTAAGAGTTTGAGATTAAAAATAGAGTCAATTGCAAAACATTCTAATTTATCGTTAACAAAAAAAGTACACGGTTACAACGAGTACATCGAGTAACTTACGCTTTTTAAGGGCGGGGCATCCGAGAAAAGGTATTTTCAAAGCTAGATATGTCAAAAATTATACGTCCCCGACTATTGAAATTTATATTTGACTCACAATGTTTACCGCCAAGACGAGCCAAGCGAAGCGCAAGGGCACTACCTACCGTTTGTCGAAACGCTTCGTCGTTTTTTTGAACTCTCATAACTTTACTTTGAGTGATGCCAAATAGTTAAAATTTTCAAGATAAAAAGCCATCGGTACAGTCATTAAACATACAAAGTTTTTATGTCGTAGCTATTATACTTTAGATTTTATTAATGTCTCAAAACCCTTAATTTTGTCATTGACTCATCACTCACTGATCATTAAAATTGTTAGGGTACTTCCTGAAGTCCTAGAAAGCTGAAATTTCGTATGTAAGCTAATATTACTACAAAGACAACAAAAATTAAAAAACCTAACCATCCTAATCCCTGGAAAAAGGGAGGTGGAAGCGCAGATTACCTACTACGGTGGAAGTTTGTATATAAGACGTGCACTACAGTTTGTGCTATATAAGTCAAAATTAATTAAAATATTTCTTATAAAAAATACGTATTATATAATTTTTAACCAACTTACAAAAATAAATGAAATCCCACCAAAAACATTTTCATGTAAAAATGTTGCCAAGACGAGTTTACGTATCTTACCCCGTGAAAATATTATCAGATCTTATATAAAGCCAAGTTCTAAAGACTGCACGCTCTAAACCTAAGGTGTTATATTATTTATGTTCTATGACATTTGACCTAGTACGACCAGTTATTAGATACACGATGACGTTTACTTGCCTTGATAGAATTTGCTCGCAAAGTTTACTCTAACCGGAATCGGTCTATCTACAGTTCTATTTGAGTTGCGTTCAAGTTAGTGAAATAAAAATTATACCAAAACGGGGGCGTAAATAGGAGGAGAGAACGCGGTTATCAAAATTTCCATATATTTTAAATGATTTAAAATATAATCAAAATATTGTTGTTTACGACCGATGTAAAGCGTTTAGAGAGTCAATCAGTCCCTAGCGGACCGTGCTCGAGGCAGCGCGTGTATAGCTTCGCGGCACGATGACAGTCGAGCTATACATTTATTAAATGACGTGATGAAGTATACATGCCACAGTGCAGAAAATGTAACAGTAGTACTATTCCGTTGATCAAAAGTTGAGATTCGAACTTTATGTATATAACTTAAAGTGCATAGTTATTACACGTTGTGTAAATATATATGAAATGGAATATAGCATATCTATAATATATTATAAAGAATTAAGATTTGTTTTTTGGTAGTCGATAAACTCTGAAACTACTTTTGACAGCCTCCGCGGCGTAGCGGTAGTGAACGCGGCCGCTACGCAGGACCGCGGGTTCGATTCCCGCTCAATGCAAATATTTGTATGCATTAATATGTGTATTTGCAGTGGACTGGTCGTGCCTCGGAGAGCACGTTGAGTCGTCGGTCCCGATTGCCATGCGAATGTCTATGGCAGTTGTTACGAGTAGTTGGAGCCCTCAAAATCCAACAACTGGTCTAACTGCAAAGCTTCGATGTCGCCTTTGGGTTGTGCAGGTCAGATGGCAGTCGCTACACGAAAAATATCGAAGTTCAGCCAAATCCGCCGTTAGACTGGTAAGGGACTGGTAAACTCCAAGTTGAAAGCTTCGGATACAACTGGAATTAACGCGAGGATGAAGAAGAAACTCTGAAACTACTTTTTTTTATATAGAACACGTCAATTGACTGCACCTTGCCTAATGGTTAGCTGAAGGCAAAGTCTCGGGAAAGAGGGCCACCATTATATACATGTGCCATGTTAACAATGGTGGCATTCAGCTTGACGGCCTCAACAGATGCTTTTTCACGCCCCGCTTAAAGGATCCGGGACTGTAGGAAGAGGGAATCACGTGAGCTGGCAAGGAAGGGAAACACGTGAGCTGGCACAACTTTAATAGTAAGTTTTCACTTCAAAAAATTTAATAATAAATTTAAAAAAATAAACAAATTAAATAGAACCTCTTACCTATTTGCACTGCGGTACAAGAAACTAGACGCGGACGATCAGTGCATCGCTGCGGTGTAAAGTGGTAACTGCTATCCCCAAAATACCTAAAGTCCTCGAAGACTTCAGCCTTAACAATTAAATATTATGTTAAAATAAATGGAAAAGTAGCCAGCTGATATCTTTTGCCTTATAAAAATCACATAAATACTGATTTTCGTTGCATTTCTCTTCAGCCCCTATTAGCACTTTTCGTAAATACTAAAGGAATTACAAGTTCATTTTCATAATATTATATCTACTTTCATAATTAAGAACGTGCTACCTCACGAGAAGAATTTAATTATTTTGTAATCGGATTTATACTGAAGTAAAATTATAATTATATAATTTGACTCTAAAACCTGGGATTAATTTAATATTCCTATTATGTGAAGCTTAAAAAAAGAGGTAGGATATAATCAGGGCACGTTTATTATCTCATTATGGCTGAATGGTTTATGTGGTATTTCTTCATGGGCATGATTAATATAATTTATTTTTGTATGACCTGTTTCACTTCAGTTTTTCCTAAAGCTCTTTTTTCATTAGGCTTCGCAATTTCTAGCTAATCCCACTAAAGTTTACCCTCTCTGGAAATCCTTACTTATGCTTGTCTAGCTCTGGGTACGACTTCCAGCTCCTCCTTCTCCACTTCGCACGATCTTGGGCGTCCATGGTAGTGAGACCATTTTCAAGCTTGTCACCCTCCACGACTTCAAAATAGGACTTCTTGGGCCTACCCTTTCTACCGGGACGCGGTGGGGGCGCCATTGTCAGGCATTTGTTACCCACGTAGCCTAGCTGTTGCTGCAAAACGTAACAACACCAGAGAGGGCGACTTCTTGTATTTTATCTGCGATGTCACGGACATGAAGGCTGCCATGGATGCGAGAGTTCCTCACGCGATCTTTACGCGTGACTCCACACATCCACCGCAGCATTTTCATCTGCGTGACACGCAGCTCCTGCTTGTGCCGTATCAACGGCGGCCACGCCTCACAGCCGTGTAAAAGGACAGGCCTAATGATCGTCTTATAGACCAACCCCTTTAACCTGACTGGCTTGTGATGCCAGTCATTTTTCACCTTTTTCACTCGAAGTTGTTCAAAAATATGTATGTCTGGACCGGTAAAACCAACTTCGAGAAAGAACTAGCCGGGAGAATTCAACTGGGTTGGGCAGCATTTCGCAAACTACGTCGAGTCTTCTCTTCTTCCCTACCGCAATGCCTGAAAACAAAGGTCTTTGACCAGTGCGTCCTATCTGTTATGACTTACAGTGCTGAAAAGGACACTGACGGTAGGGCTAGTCTATAAACTAAAAGTCGTGCAACGAGGTGTGGAGCGAGCTATGCTTGGAGTTTCTATGAAGGATAGAATACGAAACGAGATCATCTGACAAAAAACCAAAGTTACCGACATAGCTCGCAGAATAAGCAAGCTGAAGTGGCAATGGGCTGGCCACGTCTGAGCAAGGACTGATGGCCGTTGGAGCAGACGAGTCCTAGATTGGAGACCGCGAGAAGGCAACCCTTTGCTTGCATTCTCGCGGTCTCCAATGGACGCCCCCTAGTCAGATGGACCGATGCCCTGAAAAAGGTGGCTGGGACGGACTGGATGCGGAAGGCGGAGGATCGTACGAAATGGCGCACATTGGGAGAGGTCTATGGCCAGCAGTGGACTGCAGTGGGCTATTTGATTGATTGATTGATTCTACATTCAGATAAGTCTTTAATTGATAGAAGTTGAAGACGATAAAATGTAGAAAAGCTAACTCTGGGCTCCAAGGTACAATCGGGATTAGCATTTGGATCAGCGAGACAATCTTAAATTATTTCATAAATAAAATTTATCTCGCAACATGGCTCGTATATTGCTGCATAAACAGAATTCCATTGTTTGTCATGATACAGTCGGAAGTACACGCGAATTTCACAAATTGAAATAAAGCGATTTTCATCTGATTGAACACTGGTCCAATTCGACTGCGTGAGTCTATCCTTTATATTTACATTTTATACTTCAGGAGAAGGAATCACTTTATTCATTATATTACAGTCGGTGACAATTATTTCGTCTTTTGGGTTATCTGTTAAATAAGAAGAACGAACAGACTGCTAATAAAATATTTTATATAAAAAATAGGTTGAAGATCAATGCTTGTTTAACAAGTAACGGAAAATAACTGCGAGATCTTCTAAATAAGGATGCGACCTTTTTGAACCACAAATAAGGTACTTACTAAATCGTCCAGACCCAACCCTACTTATCCTTAAATTTACCTACTGTAAAAGTAATGAAATCGACAACACCCTCGGTTTAGATTTGGCAGAAAAATGTACTAACTTCGTATATTACTGCCAGGTTAAAGGTGCCTTGACCAGCGAGAAATGGACTTCAAAAAGTTTGTAATAGAAGAGAAACTGATTATAACTACAGGGCAGGGTTGTATTTACACTATTCCAACAACCACATGTATATCAAGTAACCACCAGACCAAAAGTATACAAGTCAGATATTTCAACACTAGATGATATATTTGAAATTAAGAAATACATAATAAATTTCAAGGTTTTAATAAAAGCGTGGTGAAAAAAAAGTACAAACTGTACACTGTGTATTGTGCAAATTGGGATAGTAATATTGTAAATTCAAAACCACAAAAGAGTTACGCGTTTTGTGGTTTTTATTTTATCATTGACAGTGCATCATTCTGCTAGGGCTACACTACCGTGATATGCAAATAATTACCGCCATAATTTTAACAACGCCTAGGTGTAGCCACGATTTGAGATCATAATTTTAACAATGCCTAACAATTATTTTTTCATATTGATTGATGTGACATTGTTACTTCACAATGCCATAATTATTGCGGTAACAGTCCGGTAGACGGTAAGGTTGTGTGGCTTCAGTATACGTGTTTGTGTTCCTAGCACTATGCCTGTGACTTGAGGTGTTAGCATAATTATACAATGACATATTGATGTCATTGTATCCATTCCATTAGTTAATTCGCTCGATTCTATCAGCTAATTCATTGATCTAACTCGTTTTTTCAATCAATTTGAAATGTTAATAGGATAAGGAAATTAATATGACTGAAAATACTGTTTGCAGTTTAATATCAAATATCTGAATGAATTGTATTTTGGTGAGAAACAATCTATTATTCAGTTTTCAAACGTAATACATTAGAAAAAAGCACTGTTTTATTTAGTACATTCAGTGTTCCATTTTGTCAGTTATTTGCAGGTACAATAAGGAAATTAAATGTTGTGCTAGTAAGAACAAAACCTCTTTGATGGTATTAATGCGGTTTAGTACAGTATAGAATGTCTCTACGTCTGCAGTGAATTAATAACATCTATTGTTTCAGTGGAAGTAGAGCAGATCAAACTTTAGAATATGCACCTGCAAGATTTTTGAAGTGAAAACTTCTTTAGCGGCGTTGGATGGGTAAAAATTGTTAAACTCGCGCGTCAGGATCGCTTGACCTTTGGACCGTAACCGACGACTGACGTCATACAATATTAGCTATAGACTGTCCATTTTGCAATATAATATAAATAGCTTCGTAGCATAGCGGTAAACGCTTCGACTGTAAGTCCTTATGGTTTCAGATAGTACCGGGTTCAAACCTGCCCTTATGACACTTTTTGTGATTATTTTTTCTTGTTGTAATTTATTACTTTTTGTGATTATTTTATCTTTTTGTAATTTATTAATTTCTTTTGATAGAAAATTAGCAGAAAATTAGTGATATAGTCTATGATTGACGCTGTATTATAGGTATATAGGTATGTTTTTTTATCTTTTTCTATGTATATAACGAAGAAAGAAAGAAAAAGTTTTCACTTCTATCGGCACTCCCAGAGTGCAACTCGTCTTTTTTTATCAGTGTACGATTTTAGGCGATATGCCCATGGGTAGGAAATTCTACTCTTATCTAGCATACAGATATCAAAATAATAAAAATAACAATATCTATAAAGAGTTTATAGAAGTATGTACAATGTGGCTTAAGACATTAAATAAATCCTACTAATATTATAAACGCGAAAATTTGTAAGTATAGATGGATGGATGGATATTTGTTACTCTTTTACGTAAAAACTACAGAATGGATTTTAATGAAAATTTACAATAATATAGCTTATACATCAGAATAACACATAGTCTACAATTTATAACAGTAACCGATATTATAGCGATAATCGAAATCGACGCGGGTGGAGCCGCGGGCATAAGATAATACATATATTGCAATTATATAAATATTAAAATCGACTCTATTTCAAACTATATTTGTCTCAATGCAAAAATAATGACTAGACTCGATGAAATGTTATGCGTAAACTAACATAAAAAATAAAAAAGTAAATCTTCATATTTTTAAGGTAGTTTTAAAAAAATTATACTTAAATTACTCCTCCTCTTATTTCACTGGGTAAAAACTCAAAAGGAAAACGTGAACTAAGACGCACGAAGCAAGGACTTTTCGGTATTAAAAAAATTTAAGCGACACATTGCTCTACTTATAGAACAGTAACTAAAGTATCATACTAGCCATTCCGAACAACCAAGCAATATCTCACTCCAGTTCAACGTATGAATGTGAAATATTTTAACAAAAGCCGTACAATTTCTACTACTTCTCCACAACTTTAGGAAGTTCGTGTATTAAATAAATACATGTATTGTTTGTAACATTTTGAGGTACATTTTGATTCCAGCAGCTCATACATTTTGAACTCATTAACCTAGCTGTTTTTAGAAACGAAGCAGCGTCAGCTCTGCCAAAACAAAATGTAAAGCCAAATAAACTCGAAATGATGAGTTTATTTTGTAAAACACAGTAACTCATGTACAAAGGAGATTCTGAGAACATTGCATTTGGTACTCGTACCAGTCATACATTACGCATTGTTGTGACTAACGTAAAGAAAATACTGTTCTGAAATCTGACGAACTTGTTGAATTAAATAAAGCTGGTACAGTTCGATGAAACGAAAAAAAAACCTAGTGAGAATTTGATGATTAATGAGTTAACTAGTGAAAACTATCCATCCTTACTCATTTGGGTAAAGCTTAATAGTATTTTGTTTTTTATGAAGTATTTTCATAGGCCATTCTCCACATTTTTTGATATAAATCATACCAACTTATTACGTTTTAATAGGTAATAGGATAGAAGTGCAAATGGCAAACATTTTACAGAACAGCATAATGCAATAAGGTTATTAAAAGCAGGTTTAAATAGCAGACACTTTTGATATAGAATAAAATAAATTGATCAATGTAGGTACAGCAAGTTACCTGACTGGGCTGGGCTACGGTTGAAAACCAGCGCTGCAGATTGTACCCAATCTGTAGCATTTAGCTGAACTATGAATTGACTTGTATATTACTGAAGTTTTATATATAGTGCCGTATTGATTCCCGGTGGAATAGTAAAGGTCCGCCCTATCTCTTCCTGTGGGTGCCCTAGAAGGCGATCCATCCGACAGTAAAAATATAGCCCATAACTAATTGCCGGCTGGACGGTAATAGGCTCGCCCCGGATCGAAAATCAAAATTCGGTTGAATGTGGGTATTAATACACCGCAGCCTACACCTTTGGGAATTTATAGATGTGAATTTATGTATGAATGTTTTATATGAAAGAGTAATAATAGTCTGTTTTAGTAATTTGGTTTGTTGGTCTTATATTATAACCGTATGTATTATGAGTGTTGCACGTTAACTCTAAATGACAAGACTGCTCTGAATTTAAACTATTTAAAACAACGACACTCGACCATTTATTTTATTAAGATGGATCTCGGTGACCAGTAAAATAATCCTACCGGGAAAATATATTTAAATCAATTACTAAATATACTACTTAATTGGTTTAATGGCATTATGTAATTTGTAATAGTAGGAGTGGGAATAGTAATCAAGTTTGGAGTTCATCAACTTTTATAGACCCATGTTTTATTAAAATAACGGGTCCGTGTCACTTTTTACTAAGGGGGTCGTACGTTAGGAGAATCAATAATGAATACGGATTTGACATTTTTAAACCTGTTTCCAGACTCCAGCCAACACACAACAACTTCAATAATGGCATTCTATAAGCACCTACCTCCATTTCTCCTTTCGATGTCCGTCGATCTCATTGAGGCCTATGTCCAGCAGTGGACTACAGTGGGCTAATTATTCTAATTAAGCACGGTGCGTGGCGCGGCAGAATATTTTAAATTATTATTGCTCACAAGACGTTTATTTCATCTGCGCAATGAACGAAGTACCTGCTCCCTAGACAAGTGGCACATCATTAATATAGAATAGACAATGTGTGAGATTGACATAACATATGTTTACGACTGTCATGAACGTATTAAAATCAATCTCATAGCCCAAGATTGTAGAAGAGCTGAGCAATAAAAAAATTGGAAACACTCTTTTCATATGGTTTGATTATATGTATATGTCAGTATGGCAGTTAACTAAACGGCACCATTCAATTAACGGCCTGAATGATATTCAGCCGTCTCGTTAATTACAATAATTAATAACCTGGCTGGCTAATGCTTAGGCCAATCGTAAGATGGGGCACTACCTCGAATTAATATACATTACATACATATATACATATATTTACACCTGTAAATCCCCGAGGGGGTAGACAGAGGTGTATTCACAGAAAATTAGTGATAGGTTTATTGTGATAGCTGCGCAATCAGACTTGGTAAGGTTAGGTTATGGGTTAGGTTAGAAGGCTAAGGCATTAAGCCTTCGTGGTTATTTTTTTTTTATAACCAAGCAGAAATAAGTAATTTTTCTAACTATTTAATTAAATGGCTAGGCAAGTAGTTAAACATCATCGATCCAATCTATTTGCCTAGCCGTTTAATTAAATGGCTGAACGCCATTCAGGCCGTTAATTGAATGGCGCCGTTTATTTAACTGCCTAGGCAGGTAATTGAACGGCTGATTAAGCTAGTTGGCGGCGACATATACAAACCTATTCACAAAACAGAAATGTAGTATAATTTACGACTCAAACTATAATTGAGAATTCGTATAGCTGGGGTTCGGATAATCCAGTTTTCTCTTTAAATAGAAGTGCACCGTAAACTGTACAAAGTTATGTACTCCTCAAAAATATTGCTGCACCAGTGGCACAAGCAAAAAATAAACTAGACTGGCAGTGGAAACTTACTAAATTGTTCGAAGTTGATTGCGAGGCTAGAAATTGCATTCCACAAATTGTCAAGATGTTGGTAAACGATAATTTAATTTGGTCATGTAGGGAAGATGTTCAAAGTTCAATATATATTATAAAAGTTACCCGATAATAAAACGTTTATCTAGCTGAGCGGCTTCATTGAGGCGAATACAAGGCTTGTTTTAAAATTAATAGGAGGTATTCAGCGGTTTAACTTCAGTTGAAGATTTTTTAAATTATTCTTCTAAACATTTGAAAATTATTTTAGCATATTGGTATTTGTGTATAAATGATAAACTAATATTCGATGGAGCTAGTTTCGGTAGAAGTTGACAAAACAGAAAGAACTGTGTATTTGAAGGCCCTTACACAAAAAACTGTGTATCAGACAGACTGTCAGCGAAGTATTCTAAGGGTTGCCTTTTTACTTTTAAAGTTGAAACCCCAAAAGGTGACGGGTTTTCTTCATCAAAAATTATATTCGAAGAACGTAGATGTACTAAATCATTAGTTATGTCAGTATGAAACTTTATGAGCTTGAGTAACCGTAGCTACTACACCAAAGACATAATATTGTATAGCATAAATTTAGATACTACTAATCTAAACAACATCTCGGCGTCGGCGTCGAGATGTTCTCATTCCTTCCCTTCTCTTCTCAATCCTTCATAAACCTAATTCTCCTTTTATTTTCGTGAGCGTTTAGAGTGCCTTGCCCCAGGGATACCTAAACCCTGTCGCACTTCGTCTGCTCTTTTACTTCGAACTCCTTCTCAAAGTTCTACTTGCTACGACAATTCTTTCATAGTTTCTGCAGTACGGCTGTGGAATTCTCTTCCTCATTCCATACGCGATAGCCCTGCTTTAGACATTTTTAAAAAACGAATTAGAGACTACTTTTTCTCTCAACAATTGCAGACATAATGTGCCATTATTCATGTATATACACAACATACGTGATGGTTTGTATGTATGTATATATGTATGTTTGTATTTATATGGGTAAACAAATGCCTGGGGTATACATCTTGTACACCATCTTACAATCAAATCTCCACATCGTACACTAGACTTTGCTTCTCTCCGTCGAGGTGGCATGTCTCCTAGCCGGGACCCCTCCATGGGACCTGGAAGCGAGAGCCCTTGCGTTGCTGTCCCAGTGGCGCAAAGAGGCGCTGGAGCGGGGACATAGGCCGGAGCCCCGAGAAATCAGGGCTCAACGGTTCCAGCTCCACCGGGAACTCATGGAGCCATGGCGGGTACGACTTGAACATCCAAGGTGGGGTGAGACCGATCATGAAGGAGTGGTTGGAGAGACGGTGACCTCTTCTACCGGATGTGGCAGATACTTACCGGACACGGGAGCTTCGGTAAGTATCTATGGCGCATACACCGGGTTGTTGCCAGCACTGCGAGGATCCTGACGAAGACACGGCGCTCCACACGTTGATGGAGTGCCCTGCGTGGTCGAGTCAATACCGGGATCTCGTTGCGGTCCTGGGCAAGGATTTGCTTTAGTTGGAGACCATGGTGAGGGCCGTGGTCTCTGACGGGAGCAAGTGGCACGCCACCGCCTCTTTCTGGGAGCAGGTAATGAGGCGGTGGAGAAGGAGCGGGAGAGAACCCTGCCCCCCGGGTTCCGCAGTCTGCGGCGAGGACGCCGCAGACTTGTCTGCGCCCGGGACTACCGACCTCCATGATCGAGGCCTGAGGACGGCAGTTGGCCGACTCGTCGTCCTTACAGAAGCAGACCGTGGCGGAGGCGTGTCGCGTGTGTCCTACACACACCTGCCAACTCACCGACGCGGGATAAAACCCGACCCCACCAGGTGAGGCCGCGGTGGCCTGGGGTTATCCTTTCGAGGGCTTACCCGGGGTGCCCGGCAATGGATACTTGAGAAGGACACCGTGTGGTTTTAGTCGGTTCGATTCCGACACGCCCACCCCATCGTCGGCACTGATGAGGTGAGCCAGAGGGGGTTTCCACACGTTTTTAATAATAAATTCTTCCCATCTTATAGCATTTCCTCTGTGCACTCCTGGGCTTACTGGAAGAAAACTCTACTCTAAGTTCAGTTCGCCTTTGTTCATTATCTATCGCTATATTGTATAAATGTCAACTATGTGTACAATAAATGCTGATGCCTAATTGATTATTATCCTGATATAATAATGTTCGTTCGTATTCAGACGGTTAAAGTAGTAGGTTAGAGGCATGGTTATGGCAATATCCATTATTACTTCTAAGGTCTTCTTCTTCTTTGATTCTATCCGTTATAACTATGTGATATATTGTGTCGCCATATGCGTGGAATCACATCGTGTTCTCAGAAGTGGTTCGGAATACCCCTGAAGGATTTAGAACAGCACGCGCTTGTGGCTTTGCAAGCAAGCGAGTGGCGCAGTGCCAAGCCCTGCAAAACTTTATAAAACCTATAAAAAGCTTAGTAATCCATCTCATTTGCATCCAATATCGCCTAGACATGAATATCTGTATAAAATTCTATAGTTTGTCTACTAGAATTATATTATATTATATTATATTATATTATATTATATTATATTATATTAATTATATTAGAAAGACAAGATTTGATAAATCAGCGCTGATATATAACAGGGATAATATTCAATGATTCAAACGGATATTGCTATAGTGCTATTAGTAGATAAATGTTCTTTTTTATCTAAAAATAAAAGTTTTATATTTGATATCCTATTCATTGGATAAGAATTATAACTATTTCGAAGGTGTTGACTTCAATTGCATTTTAGATGACACCCATTTTGGGCTATTAATATTAATGAAGTAACATACCTTTATGTGTTAGGTACAGTGTCTTCAAATGTGATATATTGTGTGCGCTTTCGTGTGCAATGTAACAGAATAATATGTCTAGACGATGACAATATTATACTGGCAATGATACGATTTCTTACATTCTTGTGTTATTAACTATGGAATGAAGCATCACAATGATTACAGTAGACGGTACTTGTGATATGTCATTGTCTGACATCGTCAAAATAATAGAATTGATGTAAATGTGCAATAGCAACAACAACAACCAATTAAGTTAGGATTCAGAAGTAACGTTATATAATCACTTTGAAGACTAATGAACAGTGCCCTGATTTTGCTATTATTTTTTTTCATGGCAAAACCACTCCGTTATCCCAGACACTGTAACCACTGCCATTTAACTTTAGACTTTCAGTCTAAAACGACAATCTTGTAGAGTGGATGAAAAAATGTTATAAACTGTTTTTCTTTTCATTTTGGAATTTTAACCTCAGACATAGGGTCTAAAATTTAATGACATTTTGTGTAATGGTTGTTATGTCATAAAATTAGCAGAATGGGAGGCCGAGTTTATTATTATTGCTATAACGGGCAAGAAACTCATAATGCTCACAACGCACAGGGTTGTGCATCTTAAATAAATACTAAATTATTTTAGTTAGAAGGTATAAACATTAAAATATATTGTGTAAAGCCATATTGTCTGGACTGGGCTATAACGACGACGACAATTTAAAGAGACACCTTTCCGTAGGTAACAACTGAATATCGGTGTTCTGACCGATGATGTCCCATAACACGGAGATTATTTGACCAATATAGCTTAATACCTGTTCCACTACCAAAAAAATGTTGATAATATTTATTTACGGTATATTGCCCCGTGAGCGCTTTCATATATGAAGTTTGATAGAAACACGTTATTTCTATATTAATACAATATTACAAGGTTTCCACGTCGCCTATAACTTTTCACATGGAAAGATTTTCTTTGAAGGCACCGAACCGTTGAACTACTCACGTTGCTTCACATCATTCAATGTGGCATCAGATAAAATTGTTTTTTGTTTCTCGATGTTGATAATGTAATAGTTTGTTTGTTGTTTAATGATTAATATGAATATGTTGTTTGCTTTACTGTTACTGTAAGTTATAAACTTTACAAGTTATGACTATTCACTTTATTCCTCTAACAAACATATAGATTTCATTTTTTAAATATATCCTAAAAAAATACAAAATATAATTAAAAATATAAAACTAGTACCCCACCGGCATCGTGTATAGGGACCAAGCTACCGGTGGTCAGGGCTCCAGAGAGAAGAACTTCCTCACTATGTGCGCCATGGCGAGGAGTACTGCCTTCTGTATAAGGCCCTTGATCCAGCTGCCCAACGCTAATTTTACACTTTTACTTGACTAGTAAAGTTTGCTTCCTCAATAAAACGAAAATATTACTATTATTTTAAGAGCTATCGGGATATTTACGATGTATTGTACAGAGTTTCCGATATTTCGGCGCTGTTGCAAACACCATGATCATGACCATGATAGTTTATATACCTAAGATTTTTTTTATTTAAATTCCGATACTTTAGGATATAAAGGAAGATCTAAACCAACCTATTCCACATTTGAAATAATATATAAAATACAGATATAGCATTCTCACTTAAATCTCTCCCTTTTCTACCATATCATCATACCTAAGCATACATACATACGTCACATACAACACAATACCGATCCTAATACGCATCCTATTTGGCTAACTGCCATAACAATATAACAACTTGCTAGGCTTCACTGCTCATCTGTATAAGCCAGCTATTTAATGCGATGATAATTGTAACAATGGCAGCTGTAGTCCTTATCATTGCTATGGGCACAATGTATTTGTTTATATGCGTGACTTTATATTATTCTGTTCTATGGATGTGTATAATGTTCAGAAAATGATGACCTACCGTATTTAAAAGATTGAAAAGAGACGGAGGCAGAATATAACGCTTTTAAGAAAACTGCATTATGTTGATGACGGTGAAATGACTAGCCGATTCAAACAATATATTATCTACTGCGATATAATATTATTACTTAGTAAAAGCAAAAAAAACATGAATTCATTATTACATATTTTATTAAAACAATAAAAGTAACGTTGTTGAAACCTTTTTAAAGTAAAATATAGAAGTAATATAATATTAATACCGTTTTAAGTGAACAATGTTGTCAAAAAACAGTTGTAACAAAATTTAAGAAACTTTGCATCAATTTTTCAAAAGGCTCGTAGAATATGAATAACAGAGGTATTGACCCTTTTATAACTAAAAGATAAACTTCAAGAGCAAGATCATTTGTATGTACTTATTCGTATAATGGTTTAGGTACAATAGAAGAAGTTCATGACAATTGGTTGAGATAACATTGATCGACATTATAATTAGTCGACACATTTTTGGTCAATATAAGCTTATGTCGACAATGACAATGAGCCGACAAGTCAATTGGTCAACATATTATTAATTGAAAAATAGAGGTTCACTCTACTTTATGAATTAGTAAATACCAATGTATGTGTATGTCGCCGCCAACTAAAATTAAACGGCTAGGCAAATAGCTTGTTTGGATGGATGATCTTTAACTACTTGCCTAGCCATTTAATTAAAGAGTTAGAAAAATGACTTATTTCTACATGAAAAAAAAATATGAGCGCGGAGCGGAGCGTAGCTCCCGCATTAAACCTTCTAACCTAACCTAACCAAATCGGATTGCGCAGCTATCACAATAATTTTCTGTGAATACATATACACACACATATACATATAATACATACATCGTTGTCCTTCAATTGATTTTTCGACCAATTGTATGTCGGCTAATTATTTCTGTCGCTCAATGGGGTTTTTGACCAATTGTATGTCGATGAATTGTCGTGTCGACCAATGAGCTTATTTGATTCATCTTGACAAGTACTTTGATACTATATGGTAACCAGGATCTGATGATAGACCTGGAAGCTGGGCATAGGAACTCCGTAATTAAACGTCGCAACCCCATCGAGTTGGGGCTTGTTTGGTTCGTCTTGATGAGTTTCTAGGTTGGCTTAAATATGCAACTCGAACATATATGGGAATTTTAAATTTTGTTCATTTTTAGGGTTCCGTTGCGAAATGGCAAAAATGGAAAACTTATGGATTCGTCATGTCAGACAGACATCCCATGTCTCGTCATGTCAGTGGCCATTACACTACCGACGTGAACCCACTCCTAGCACAAGCAATTTAGCTTAGTTGGAGGGGTTAGAGGGAATATTAGTAATTGCGATAATTTCGGTTGCTACTAAAACTTATGGATTCGTCATGTCTGTCTGTCTGTCTGTCAGTCCGTATATCATAGCCACTTTTTTCCAGAACTATTAGAACTATGCTATTAAATCTTGTTAGGTAGATGTATTCTGTGCACTGCATAAAGATTTTCTTATAAGAGTAGAAAAAAAAACTTTAATTTTTGGGGGTTCCCCATACTTGGAACTGATTTTTTTTATCAAGCCCATACGTCAGTGTATCTATGGACAGGTCTTTTAAAATGATATTGGAGCTACTAATAAAAAAAATAAACTGAATAGTTTGCGCGATGAACACCTCCAAAGTGGTAAAATGAGTGTCCCCGCTCCCCTATAACTTTTAAAATAAGAGAATGATAAAACAAAAAAAAAAAAATGATGTACATTACCTCTACTGAAAATTAGTTTGAATGAGATCTAGTCAGTAGATTTTTTTAATACGTCATAAATCGTAAGCCACAGTTTACCTTTTCATTTCACTCAAATTAAAAGTTACAACGAACTACAAGAACTTTTATATTTTTACTTGTTGATACCCTTCATTGGCGAGTCCGACTCGCATTTGCTCGCTTTTATATAAACAAATAATAAAAGCTTTTTTTAAAGGTGTTTTTTTTTTAAATTAGAGCTTGTTTCTATAATGGACTGGTGGAACATGATTAAATAAGACTGTTCATTTTTTGTAATTAAGGATCAACTTCATTAAAATTGTGTCAACAAAACAGCTATCTTAATAATAAATTAGATTACTTCATTTTAACATCGTAACCGACGGGCTCCGATTGCAATGTTTGGTAAAGAAATTTACTTTTAGAATATAATTTAAAATCTTACATACCCTTCAATCGTGGTGAATATAATGAAATAGCTGAAAATTGTAGGCATTATTATATGAATATCTCCTTATACAAATATTACTGCTATTATATCAAAACTATGTTTGAACTAACTCAAATTATACATTTTGATATCATACACAGATGAAAATGTACATGAATATAAATAAAGGCATACATTTAATATCGTAACAGACGAGCTCCGATTGCAATTTTTGGTAAAGAAATTTACTTTTAGAATGTAATTTAAAATCTTACATACCTTTCAATCGTGGTGAATATAAGGAAATAGCTGAAAATTGTAGGCATTATTATATGAATATCTCCTTATACGAATATTACTGCTATTTTATCAAAATTATGTTTGAACTAACTCAAATTATACATTTTGATATCATACACAGATGAAAATGTACATGAATATAAATAAAGGCATACATGTACACATTTTCTAACGCCTGTATATCCCCGAAGGGGTAGGCAGAGGTGTACTTAGTAATTAATTATGATATTCGGTTCCACGTAACAGGCGGCAAGTGTATTGCTGTCAAGCACGCAGTTAGTAATGGGCTGAATATTTACTGTCGGATAGAGATCAGCCCTATCCCTTAGTTGCTTTCTACGACACCTACAGGAAGGGATGGAATGCGACTAGCCATTCCCAGTAATAAATAGTGCTCAAACCACTATGATAACGTTCAAAAATCTAATCACGGCTGCTACTTACATCTTAGATGCTTACTTATACATACAGAAAACTAAAACACTTGGAAAACATCTGTTGAAAAAAAAAATATCGCCAGTAAACGAAAAAGAAATACTTATAGCTTAATAAAAATATCAACACCGTACTTTGAGTTTGAATCAGAAAAAACTAGAGCCGACGCCTATAAGATTTGGACATAAATGGCGCCCACACAAATTAAAATGAACCTTTTTCTTTAAGAAAATTGATGTCTGCTGACTTTATCTAAATTCAAAACCTCCCTAGAGAAGTGTTTCGAAAGTTGCACGTAATCTACGTGATTTCCGGTATAGGTATCCAATTTCTAAAATGGTCACCGTGGTACTATGCTAGCGAATCCTTGCTATAAAATAGTGTAAATACCAATATTTGTATTTGTTGGCAGACTGCTGTATGTATATTGTATATCAGATACATGAATGTAAATTGCACAACTTATCCCAATTCCTTTTTTTTTGGATGTAGCTAGCGAATATAATAACCTTATAATGGTGAAAACACACTTGTGTGCAAACTGTTGTATTGAGTGTCGGGTACAAGAATGTAAATTGCAATCTCACAATTTTTTTCTACTTCCTATAAAAATTATAATTTTTGAAAGTTTCGAAGACGTTAGGATGTATTTCACTCAATCAGGTTCTAACGAATGAATGAAACTAGCTAAAATTATATGGTTATATATATAAATAGAATAGAGTAGCTCCGTCAGATAAAGCCCTTAAAAATATGAGGAGCTCCAGATATAGAGAGATGGCCCTAGGTCGCCCATTGTCCGAGAGATATGTGTGCCAACCTCACCTTCGACTTAGCACGACGACCTACTGAAGGAGAGCGTTATAGTCGGTTTGAGTCCGACATAGCCTCCTCCTCCGGCTTCGGGCTCAAGGGGGTAGCCGGATTTTGCGCACGTTAAAAAAGCTTCATAAAAATATCTTGATCTCTCCGTCAACATCTGAAAGATAACTCAAATGATTGCAAATTATAACATAGTAAATCAACCATTTTGCTTAAACCTATATTACACATTAATTCCGATTTATATTTTGTTTGTGTGCCATTCATTCTTATCGAACTTTTTTTGGAAAAAAAGTTTTATAGTGAATACTACCGTAATCATAAGCACTTTTCATAGCATCAAACTAAACGCCCACAACATTAGAGATGTCACTTGCATGTTATTAACAGCAGAAGGGAAAAGGGAGAAGTCTCTTTCATTTGTGAGTATTTGAACTTGAAAATAATTGATAGTCATTATACTTAACTATTCTTGTAGGCTTTCCACTGTGTAAAAGTTAATGAAAAACGTGTGCAAAGTGAACCGTTCGTTAAACTAATTATAACCTCATTACCTCTCTTTATAATGAAATTAAACTAAGTTAATTTAACGTACGTTTATGGAAAGGCCTTTGTAGTTAATGACAAATTAGAACAGTAAAAAAAATATTTAGAAAACTTCCAAGATAATTTTGCCTAGTAATAAATAATTAAATTTATAAGAAAGTACGTATATTTTGTTTTTTTTTATAACCACGCAAATCTGTCTGGGTTTACGAAAAGCATTACATTTTTAACTTCAATGTTTTAATTTTTATGTCGGATATTGCAAGTGGGACAAACAATAAATTAAAAACTTGAAGTCAATCAGTCTATATTCTTATAAGTATACTCGTAAAAGTTTTGAACGACGCGCATCCCTTCTATTATTCGAAAATTGAAAAACTAATGAGAATATTCCGTCAAGCAGGCACGGTGCCAAAATTGTGCTTCCAAGTATCTTTTATAATAAATGATGCACTTAATAGCGCTATCTTGCTCATAATTGTTTAGAATATATCAAAAAGGTAACTTAAGCATTTTTAGTTTTTCTTTTAATTGGGAAGTTATTGCGATGATATTTTGGAAAACTTACTTTTGCCGACGTTTCGGGTACATTGCATCACCTCAAAATCTCCCCGAACTAACAAAAACTATAAGTTTACACCGCGTTTAGTTCAAAAATAACATTAGGTTTTTTATATTAATATAAGAATATATATATAATTGTGCAGTAGGCGTGACTGAAAAGTGGAGATATTTATAAAAAAATCAAATTTCCTTGAAAAAAAATTGAAAGCAATTGCCTAAATGTTATTGCTCATTACGATTTTATACGTAATAAATGTAAGAATTTTGCTACCACACCTAAACATTTAATACATAGTTAAAGCGATAAATAGGTTTGAACTGAATTAATCAAGAATAATATTTTGTACATTCTATTAGAATAAACTTTGGACAATATTTGACAAAACTCAGCACTGAGCCAATTACTTACTTGACGATAAAACAAGAAACTTGAGTGATATATAAGAATTTCCTTGTCCACAACGTGAATGGGCAAACAACAACAGGGGTAACAGTAATAATACTGGATAAGAAGTGGAACTTCTAAGCATTTTCATTTTGAGTAACGAGTTGAACTAGTCGAATATAAAAAAATATATAAACGAACACGTTTAAAAACAACACGTTATAAACAAGCACGTTTTGTATTTATATTTTTTAAATGATGATTTACATCATTGTATAAATATAAAAAAAGAAACAGTGCCAAACAAACTACATTTGTAGGCGGTTAAAAAATGTTTTAAAATAGCAGGCTGATATCAGCTTTTCAAACGACCAACACCGACAGCAAACAACTGCATACTGTGGGGGAAAGCTGTAAAAGTGTTTCGGACTGTAAGTTAATAATATTTCGTGATTTATTTCAATTTAATAATGCAACAGGACAATTATTCACAACAACTAGGCACTAGACGACACGAGCTGATATTTTTATCATGGAAAATGACGTCAGAGTGAGCTCCGAGTCGGAACGCTATTGGTCGGAACTTCTTACTAATATAGCATTACGTTTTAACTCACTTGATTTTCACTCTCAACTTATGCACTTTACGATAATTGTTTTCATAGTCAAATGGTAATTATATTTAAAAATATTAATATGTACGTAGATCTTCTAAAAGAATAGGCTACAAGTAAAAAAATGCGCGTTATTTGAATCATATGCATGTAAATAAAATACATTTGAGTTTCTATTATTAGTATTAACTGTGGTGAGAGTGAGCACACACACTATGGTATATCTCTGTGGTTTATGATATAAGAAGGATAGATTTTTGGTTCTTGATATGACAAGCAATATTTTAATTTCATTTAATTATATAAATAATTGGATAACTATTTACCTGTGGAAACAATAAGATTCAGTGTTGTTTCTCTGATTACAGGTCAGTAATTGTTAGCAAATGATTTGATTATAAATGTGTAGTTTGGATTAGCATTATTGTAATAGGATTTGTCATTCCTATCATTCCTTTATAAAATAAATTTCTCTGATTACAGAGCAACAACTTGAGTATTTCAATAAGTAAAATACCTATTACATGCATATTCCCGATTCAGAGTCAAATTGTGTTCATTGTTACAAAACTAGCTCATGTATGAAGGACCTGATGATGCCATTTATTTATCAAAATACTGTCAGGTGATTTATTGCATTTTTATTTACTTATAGCTTATTCACACCATTGGAATATTCAATAATAATGTTGAAATATTTTCATAAAACTTATCTAAAAAGCGTACGAAAATTCTTAATCCTTCGAACGTCGGAAGGATTTGAAAATTTTCTATTACGGTCACGTCTATCACAGGTTCGTTCACGAAAGTTGTCGAAAGATACACCCAAATGCCTCATAAAACTCAAACGAAATTAAAGTGGACATATACAGGCTTTAAATATTCAAATTATACTCGAATCCCTATTTATTGGCAAATCCGGTCTCAGAGGTCAATGAAATGATGCCTCTCATGAATAGGAACTTATCTTAACCGAAACTCGTGACACCTTTCTAAAACGTGAGGTGAATGTGGCATGTCGTCGAAATTGAAATGAACCGTATATACATCATGCCTATAAATTTCTTTTTAAGTGTCTTTAGCTTTTGTTTTATAGTCTGAAAAGGAATCATCTGATATTTTGCTCTCGTTAATGAAGTAGGGCATCGTCATTTCACACTCTTTTGTGGCTAGCGCCAATGACGTTCTCAATTAATAGTTGGATCTTTTTAGTCAAGAGCGGGCGATAAAAGGCAAGATAGAGTATCTTGTAATTTCATTTACTTAATCCTCTAAAATGAAATAGCAAAAACAAAATGTTATTTTAATGTTATATTGATTTTTACACGTGGCGTAGCGGTAGTAAACGCGGCCGCTACGCAGGAGGCGCGGGTTCGATTCCTGCTCAGTGCAAATATTTGTATGCATGAATATGGGTATTTGGATTGGTCTGGTCGTGTCTCGGAGCGCACGTTAAGCCGTCGGTCCCGGTTATCAATAAACATCTATGGCAGTCGTTACGGGTAGTTGGAGCCCTCAAAAATCCAACAACTGGTCTAGCTGCAATCTTTCGATATCGCATTTGCATTGTGGAGGTCAGATTGCAGTCGCTTCACGGAAAATATCGAAGTTTAGCCAAATCCGCAGTTAGAGTAGTAAAAAGCGGACCCCAGACTCCAAGTTGAAAAACCTCGGATGCGACTGGGATTAACGCTAGGATGAAGAAGAAGAAGATTGGTTTTTACAATCAATTTAAAAGGTTTAATGTTCATATTGCCTACCAATTGAAAATGTATGTGGTGTAAAATGATATAACAGTCAGATATAACAGACAGATATAACAGTCTATTTCATTTTTCATGAAGAATGTATTGTAACGATCTTTACATTGGTAGTATGGTTTTTGTATCTGTAAAAAAAATATCAAGCATTTTATCGTTCTTCTGGATCAGGGTTATCAAAATAAAAATGAACTGGTTGGGTTTTCTTCATGAGACTAGACCCCAGGTTCCAAAGCACAAACTTTGAACGCAACTTGGTATTTACTATGCTGATGAATATGATGAAGCCTTTATATTGTGTATGTACTTAAATCAACATTCTAAATGGTGTACTAAATAAATCTCTACAACTATTTCTTCGAGCAAATCTTTTTATTTTCTCACGAGAAAATGGAAAGTCTAGTCTTGTAAATCTTTCCATTTGCCCGTTTCAATGGAATTCTTTTGTTTGTATTGAAGACAATACAGAAATTTGTTGTCTGATCAAATTTTCATTTATGCGTTATTGTAGTTAGATATTATTTAAACATCTAAACATCATTGAAATTGCAGATTAAATTTTAAAGTTGGTTAATATGTTCTTCATTATTTTCAATTATTTTTTCTAAAATCCAACTTATACCTACGCATTCAACTAAAATATAAATTCGGTAAGTATTATGAATTATGATATTCATTATTCATGATTAAAATACAAAATACAAATAAACTAACAAAGTGATAGCAGTTATTTATCATCGAAGCCTGTAGTAGCAGTTCAATGTACTTAAATCCCTCCGTTTCAGTAACAAGCATGCCTGGACTTAGGGAGACTTGCTTTTACATTTCTGCTGAAAAGGAAAACAGTATATACGAGTAATAATAATGAACTTGCCTTGCAGCACAGAATAGATAATAGTACTAGCGTACTTGCATTCAAAGTTGTGTACATCAAGTTGGCAAAATCTAAATGCGAACAATAAAATCTACTAGCTCAAATAACAAATTCTATATTAAATCAAATTCAAAATATATCCATGACATGTCTAGGCATGTTATAAATATTAACGCCTAGGAAGTGGTGTAAACTTAGGTTAGGTAGCATTGACGTCAATAAAATATAACTATGGATATATTTATTACGTAATATACATACACAACAACGGATCATAACCAACCATCCACATAATGGTATTCAAAAAAGCATTTTTTATACGCGACCAACATTAAAGATTCTGGTTCACCTTGGCATATTACGATTCGTATTCAACCTAGACCGGTCACCCGATCCGGGACCCGCAATTTAATGATTTTTATTGGTCCGCCCTTCCTGTAAGGGACAGGAAAATTTACCTGACCAAAGAGCCCTGGCTTCGTACAATCACGTTATTGAACATTTATTAGGTAACACATTGAAAATTACGACCTTTGGGCGGTCAGATCTTTAATTTTGTCGGGGAACCGTGTAGTGTTTCTATTTAGGCGTACGGCTGTCCAGTTGGTGGCGGCCATTTAAATTTGAGGGGTCCTTTGGTGAGCGTATTGTGCTGTAAACGATTATTTACGAACATACACCTGTTTTAAATCTTATCCAATGAATGTAATGTTCACTTCAGTGACATGGAGTAGAGTAATTTTAGCAACTAATATAAAATATTTTTTCCAAGACCAAGGACTACTATGTTTTGTAAATAAATTAGCTTGCATAACTTGTTGTGACACTTAATACCCTTTCATAAAACTTAACTTTGCTGAAATTTATATTTCAATTAAGGTATTGAGTTCCAAGGTTCTCTTCATTTAAAAACAAGTTTTTTTATTTGTAAAAAAAAATATAGCAAAAAATAAATTAAATTAGAACTATACGGTACCTATAAACATTGAAAAAGATATTGACTAGAATAAAGCGGAAGTGTATGGAGCGTTTCGAGTGGCATCTGATGGGCAAAGAGCCATCGCCCGAGTGCCATTACTGAGACGCGAGCGAGGACTCGGGGCTTCACACGCTCAACGCAGAATGACCTCCGCCGACGAGCGCGGGCCTGAGGGTGACGGGTGGAGCCGCCCATCACCCTAACAGAAGCAGGCCACGGCACACCGGAGGCGAGTCGGGGACTGCGTGGTTCCCCCTCCTGAGGGGGGCCAGACTGAGAGGGATGGCCCTGGATCAGCCAGGGTGCAAGCGATATGTCGTCTGACAACTTCATCTTCGGCCTAGCACAACGACCCACAGACGGGGTGCGGTTTAGTCGGTTCGATTCCGACATAACCTCCCCCTCCCGCTCCAGAGGGAGGGGGGGGATCTGAGGGGCTTTTCCGCACGTAAAAAAAAATGTATGGAGATCCATAGTAGGTTTTTAAACAGTGTCATGTTCTTCAGCCTAGCGTTAATCCCAGTCGCATCGGAAGCTTTCAACATGGAGCCTGGGGTCCGTTTTATCAGCCTGACTGCGTATTTGGCTGAAATCGATATTTTCCGTGAAGTGAATGCCATTTAACCTCCACAATCCAAAGGCAATATCACAGTTAGACAAGTTGTAGAACTTTTTAGGGCTCCATAAAATTATGTTATTGTATCAATGATAGCTATAAGGTCGCAAGTGGTAAAAGATTTTAAATATTAGCTTACCTAGATTAGACAGATAATGAAACTTCTGGGATTTTCTCATCCAATAAGCTTTAAAAGATTCATTCTCCTTCAAGAAATTAGATTATTAAGAAAACGGCGTACTCTTGTCCACTGTAATTGACTGTCAAGTCACATTTAAAAATACGATAGATGCTAAAGGAAAGTAATATATTTTACTTTTACTTGCCATTTTTACAAAATAGGTCAGTTTAGTGAAAATAACGTTACATTATTTTGTAAGTAATAAAATATTTTTTATACAAACAGGTTTTTGATAATTTAAATATTAATAAATAATTTAAACTTTATTTCAGATCTTGATCGATAAAAATGTTAGTAAGTAGTACACAACACTTTAAAGCTATGGTGTTGGCTCCGATAACCGATATCGGGCCGGATAATGTGAAAGAAAGATACATATCTCATACATTTGACTTCCTCCGATATCGGATGTCGGATATCGGATATCGGATATCGGATATCGGATATCGGATGTCGGATATCGGATGAGTGTGAAAACGCTCTTACTGTCAAAATTTGATTCTAACTCAACATTGAGTAACCCATTGTTTCGTGCTATTAGTTTTGATTCAAATCAATATACTGCTGTGATTTTGATGAATGATTACACCTGATTGAGTTGACTCAGGAGTATGATACGTCACAGCTGCTTAATTACAACTTAATATCTGTACGCATACCCGAAAAAAACCATCCACCCATAACGCTAGATTACTGACTATATAATTTTTTAAACAAATGAATCGACTACTCAAGATGCACGAAACATTTATTTACCTAACTTATTTCGAAATGGTTTGATTGCATGCCGCTAGATGTACCAATAAATCAATAAATTGGCCTATTGCATTTCAGTGCTGGACATAAGCTTTTTCCCAATATCGGGGATCGGCCTACTGTTTCCCCGCTGGCCAGAAGGTTTGGTTTGGTATTTTCCTTCTTTTGCAGCGATATCGTCTGCGTATTATTTCGTTAGTCGCCTCTTACGACACCCTTCCGACGACATGGGTTGTGATAAATGCTTGTATACTTTCTCCGTCACCGCGGATAACCGCTAGATACTGCTAGATCTTGCGAGATATAAATGGTTTTGCCACCTAAACTTAGCATTAACCTAAACCAGTACTATTGTCTATTCAGTGTTTAAACTACAATGTTTAATACAGGTTTAACCCTAGCCACTCATGGGCGATTCTAAATAATTCAGAATTTAATTAGAAGCATATGTAGGTACACGGACTTGTTGAATTTATAAATTACCAATTTGGGTTCGGGTGATGCATGTTGAATTTAATGTGGTTCATCTTATTTGACACACTTTGTATAATTACAACAAGTAGCAACCAAAAAAAAAAAGACGGGTTGCACTCTGGGAGTGCCAGCAGAAGTGAAAACATATTCTTTCTTCGTTATATACATAGAAAAAGATAAAAAGAACATACCATACCATACCATACCATACCTATAATATAGCGCCAATCATAGAACCTATCACTAATTTTCTGCTAATTTTCTGTCAGAAGAAATTAATAAATTACAAAAAGAAAAAATAATCACAAAAAGTAATAAATTACAAAAACAAAAAATAATCACAAAAAGTAATAAATTACAAAAATAAAAAAATAATCCCAACCCAACCCATCCAACGCCGCTAAAGAAGTTTTCACTTCAAAAATATCTGGTAACAGCGGCGCTCTCATCGTGTCCCGGTAGATTTGACATCATATAGGGTGATATACGTTCTAATGGTCTCATTACCAAGAACGCCCAAGACCGTGCGAAGTGGAGGAGGAAAGGAGAAAAGATAGGTCCACGTTCACCTCAGCCTTGGAAGCCATCAGGACAATACGTCTGCATGAAGATGATGATAAGTTGCAACCAAAAAAGTTCTCGTAGTTGCTAAATGTGAGTACAAAAAGCGTCATCTTGACACACCTTGGTAAAATACACAGACAGACGGGGGTAAATTTTAGATACTTATTAGCTATTGCCCGCGGCTCCGCCCGCGTGGATGTCGGTTACCGCGGATCGGGGTATGAAAAATAGATAGTAACTGATTCTCAGACCTAGCCGATATGCACACAAAATTTCATGAAAATAGGTCCACTAGTTTCGGTGAAGTATGGGAACGAACATTGTGACACTAGAATTTTATATATTAGATGATTAAAGTATCTATTATGAATATTTATGCATTAAAGCATAATAAGTCCTTACCAGTATCTTGTTTTAGGTTCCACGTGAATTGATTCCAAACGCTAAAGATTAAAAGATAGTAAGAGGGGTATCTTGAAATTGTGGTGCTACAGTAAATAGTCAGTCTTCACTTGGAACCTGCACAACATTAGGCAAAGGGTACCACTTTAGTTTAACAATTTTCTTGTATGTAACATACAACATTACGTTAAATAAAGTAGATTGTACTTGAAAATGTTTGCATGAACCATTTAAGCTTTGAGTGCCAAGTACATAGATACTAAAAAGATTAAAGTTTCAATATATTTACAATAGCAGTCACTACTCAGTAGTGATAAAGCGTGAAAATTCTCAAAAGGTAAGCCGGTAAAAAGAAAACTAAGATACCTCGATCTAGTTTGTCATGCACTATACAATTCATAGGGAAGCTGGCAGGAATTGGGTTAAAGGAATCCCTCGCCACTGCTACTGAAGAACAACTGGCTAATAAAATCTTAATTTGAAATGGGAAAAGATTAAAAAAATGTGTCAAAATTCACCAAAACTAGTTTGAGTACACGGTACACAAGATGAAAATAATTTGTACACAAAGTTTATTTCAAACGAGTGTTTTCGTAGCGCACGAGCTCTTTCCATAATTAATCTGTATTCCCATGTGTTTGCATTACTTTCATGTTACCGGCGCGGTGGCCAGATGTTTTGCTTATTTTGTAGTCATGATTTTAATATTAAGTTTACATAAACTGATTTTGCTTGTCTCTGTATTTCAGATATTTAAAGTTTTGTTTAAGTTACGTGTACAGAATTTAGTATGAGAGGGTTTCCTGATTTAATTATGTATTAATAAAATTTACATAGTTTTTTTGGTCATGTCATCATGTTAGGTTAAATTTTTTATTTACTTTAATATTTATCTAAAATGATCTTTTTTAAATTAAAGACCCAGAGACTATTAATATGGAAATACCACATTATGTTACATTTTTGTTATTCGTAATTGCTTCTATCTTTTGACAATTGAAAAAACTCGCAAATTTAAAATGCAATGTAAATAATTTTCCTAATAAAAAAGCGCGCAAGACTTTACACGTAAAATTATTGTCGTTGAACTCAGTCAATGAATATATTACAACAAGAAGTTTAAGTTAAACTTCTCGACAATCTGTAACGTCCCAGTTTTTTTACGAACTTTGACTTAAGTTTACGGAATAAGCAAGACGAGACTCTTTTAAGAGTGAGTTTGTACAAGGTATTGGAGAAAGTCAGACCGCAAATATTTTTTAGATTCAGTATAGAATGTATTCTCACTAACTAAAATAATAAGAACATTCAAAAGACAGGAAAGTATTCAGACAGAGAGGATCAAATGCATCTAACACACATGGCAAATTTAATTAAAAATAGTCCATAAAATATTAACTTATAAATTCAATGCCAGCCCAGCAAATACACCATTTTTACTGAAGGAATTACCAGAAACCTTATCAACACTAAAGCTATCTTTGAAGCTATAAATATTCATTCAAATGAGTACTAAATGACTGAACTTTGTTTCCGGTTTAAATTCTAACTGCATGAGGTATGCAGGTAGGGTAGGTAGTAATTTGAGGTGCTTGATTGGAAACCTCCACGCGGTGTACCCTGGGCATAGTAAGAGAATTTGTAGACTTTCTTCTTCATCTTAATGCATCTGATGCGGGTGCGCCAAAGTTCACCTCAATTTTCAACTCCGAAAATTGGAACTCCGAAAATGTTCTTCCTAACATTTTTTATCCTAACAATCACAATTCCTAACTACTCGGTCTCTAATGTTTTAATTCCGAATCATTCACTTCATAATGTCGGTAGCAATAAACATCTATTATACTATTATTTCTTTTCCTATATTTTGTCAACATAACCATCTTTTACACTATTATTGAAAGTCATACCTTTTCAAACTGTAGAATTATTTTTTAAAGTATATTAAACCACCTTTATAATGTTCCAAATCACATTTATTTTTAACTGTAACATTTACAATATAGTTAACACCCCGACTCAGATTACCCCGACTCGGATAGATTAGGTTAGAAGGCTGAAGGCTAATGCGGGAGCGGAGCGTAGCGAAGCTCCCGCATTAGGCCTTCGTGGTTATTTTTTTATAAACCACCCAGAAGTAGGAGCCCCGCGTAGCGGGGCTCCGTCGACCTTGTAGGCGCTTCAATTGTTTAGTTTACAAAATCACATTATGAAGGGGTTTAAAAATATAATTCTACCGACATATATTTTTATTACATTTGGTAGATAAATGTTTCTTTCTAAGTATGAGTGACATTATTATGGTAATTATGTTTAAGGATAAAAACGTTAGGATAAAAAACAGTAGGAGCTTTAATATTGAATGTTAACGATTTTATTGATAACAATTTTCGGAAACATGAGTGTTATGAACATCGACGGTAGCACTACAAATAGTATGAATAAAAACTTTAGGATGAAAAATTTTAGGAGGAGTGATCATTCGGATTACAAATCGTTAGGAAGAACAATTTCGGATAAAGAACTTTAGGTGAGTCAATATGGACCCATCTGACGCTTTCTCTTCGGAGTCTGGGGTCCGCTTTACCAGTCTAATTGCGGATTTCACTCTATCGATTGATAACATAAAAATAAAGGCTGTAATTTTTCGGATTTTTGTCAGTTCGATTCGGGCGTGGCAAGCTAATTTTCGAAAACCATTGAATGTTATTTTGTTTGTTTTTTCTTTTCTAATACTGGAATGTTTCCTTTGGATCAAATTCGCTATCTCTAGTACTTTCTATCCAGGAAAGGATAAAATTTCCACCCTATATATTTATTTAAATCTTCATGCACATAAAAAAGTATACATACAAAGGCAGACTTAATGCCAAATCTAATTCAAATAACCGCAATTCGCAATGTAACATGTGTCACTGGTTTGTTGATTTTTTTTACTCAGTATATCCTGCTACAAAATGTAGGATGTAATTCAGGTGTATTCAATCATTCTACGAAAGTTAAGGATTAAGTAATTTCTTTTGTAAGACGAATGTGTATTAATGTAGAATATACTGATAATTTATTTCTCTATAAATTACAGACAGTATAACCTTCAATGGTTTACACAACATACAACGTTTAATTTTAATTTCATATCAGTATGAAAGAATGCGATTATCAGACCTACTTTTAGCAATAATTATACGAGTAATATTCTCGTAGTTACCAAGTTGATTTTTTTAATTCTATAAACGTTGTTTCAAATATAAATTTACTCATACATTTGTTACAATAAAAGGTTAACTTTTAATACCCTTTTTACTCATGTCTAAACTTTCACCATGTGTTTTGGACAGTTACACCGATATAAACAGAGAATATAAAACGCAGGTTTATTAAATTACTAGTCGATATTTGAGGCTGACCAAATTTCAAGTACGATATACTTGAAATTTGGTCCTCCTCCCGCAATTCACAGGGACCTGCTATATGAATGTAAATCTATCTATCCCTATACCAAATTTCAGCCAGAATTATTTAGCCGTTAAAGCGTGATTAAATAAAAAATACCCAAACATTCAGAAATCTAAACATCTTCACAAACTTACACGTCAGTTATATTAGTAGGAATTAGGATGGTTTTAATTTATTCTTAGTATTGAAAGTTAAAGATTTAATACAAACATTGTATGATGAATAATGAAAGTAAAATATGTACTTATTTATATATTAACTACTTACCAATAAGTAAGTTTTCAGAAAACCCTGTTCTGAATATCGTCGAAAAAGAATTTATATCAACAAAAGAAAAACTTTTTGAATTTGACCTAAATGTGTTAACTGTGATTTGTAGATGTAATTAATCATGTACACAAAGATATATCTCCGTCGTTATATAAATATCTTTAGATATTATTATTTCCATTTTAGTATAAAAATTATGTAATCTATCTTTCTACAATCTGCTGGACAAGGCTCAAGCGTAGGCTTATATCTTGGGGCTGGTGGGACAAACGGCACTCGCTACCACAAGATCCTTATAGAATAAGCTCCTACAAAAAAATGAAATGGAGTAAATGGACATCAGGCTCCAAGATGAAAGCCTTGGATACAACCTGGCAACAACAAATAGCTTTAAATGATAACGATGTTGTTTTTTTTGACATACCGACTTCGACGAGCGGCAGCTTCATTAAACAATGTATACTAATGATTATATACTAATGTACGATCATTATTATTAAAATAGGTATTTTTGTTTGTTTGTCGATAAAGAACTGCAATCTTCTTCATCCTAGGGTTAATCCCAGTCGCATCCGAAGCTTTTCAACTTGGAATCTGGGGTTCGCTTTCCCGATATTTTCCGTGAAGCGACTGCCATCTGACCTCCATAGCCCAAAGGTGATATCGAAGCATATTGCAGTTAGACCAGTTGTTGGATGGCTCCAATTACCCGTAACGACTGTCATAGATGTTTGTATGACAACGGGGACCGACGGCTTATCGTGCTCTCCAAGGCGCGACCAGACCAATGCAAATACCCATATTCATGCATACAAATATTTGCACTGAGCGGAGATCGAACCCGCGCCTCCTGCGTAGCGGCTGCATTCACTACCGGTACGCCACGGAGGCTAAAGAAAGCACTTTTTAAAATCCCGGGTCCTTCAATCGGGTCATGAATGCAGGACTGTCACTTTAGAATTGCTAGTAATAGTACTTATCTTCTGGACTCTTATCCTTACTTCTCATCAGAAGGGTGTAGTCAATTGACGTACCGAATAAAAGTAGGTACATCCTTCTTAATTACAACATGTACAAAATGTATTAACATGAAAATTTAACTGTTACATTATGAATTGTACTTACTCATATTGCTACACGAACCTGTATGAATGTTAATAGTTGTTGGTAGACCTTAATAATAATAAATAAATAAATACACGCTCTACGGATCAAAATTTTCTTTTATTTGAGGTGGCAGACAAGTACACAGCCCATCTGATGTAAAGGGGTTACTGTGGCCTATGGACGTCTGCAATACCAAGGCAGTCACAATCGTTCTGCCGACCCTGTAAACACAGAGAGTTCCTGTGCCGTCTGTTTAGTAGACAAACCTGAACAAGCCTTTGGTCTTCTCATTGAGAGCTCAAAACCTGTCCAGTGAGCTGCGGCTAACTCTTCTCACTGCTGGTAACACAACACGAGGTTATTATGGCCGCGGTATTCTGTAGAGCGGAGGTAGTTTCCCAGTTGGAGTGCTCAATTAGACGGAATTACCGATGTGTCCTACCTCCAATCTGTACTGGTTAGTTTATAGAACTTTAATGTAACCATTTTTGAAGCAAAATAAATAAATGAATTATTGAAAAAAAAAATGGCCACTGTTCATAATTAGTTTGAAATGTTGTATAATTTGAAACTTTTAAGAGCTTCAATAAATTCATTAATATACTACGCAGAACCTCAGGCGTTAACCATTATTTAAAAATAAAAGGGTTTCGGCAATTAATAACGCTTTTAATTACCTACTTTATAAGCCTCGAGAGTAGACTTACACCAAAAGGCAAAAAACCAGGGGCTGCTTTAACAAAATGTTTTATTTAATTTCAATTACTCGGTAACGAATTAAGATACAGACAAACGGATTTATGGGACCGAAGAGTTATGTTAATTATTAAAGTTTTGAGTTTCTTCTTGTAATTTCTCTTATCTTGTAATTTCTCTTATACTTAAGACAAATTTATCCTGTTCATAATTTTGGGTAGTTCTTGCTTTGGGCAGCAATTTCTTTTCTTTTTTAATTCAAGTTAGCCAGAGTTATATGAGACCAGACCAAGTTGGTCCGAAGCACAAATTTTACAATGCAAACAGGATTAGCACTCGAATGATGATTATCGTCATTATCTTCACTTGACGAAGAGAGCTATTGAATTTGGACATATTTTTATACGAGTTTATACAATTGTCCATACTAATATTTTGCTAAAAAGATCGTTCGATTACTTTCAGAATTTTATATCTCTCAACAATATAAGAGAAGATGAATTTTACTGTGTATTTTTATTGTTCCCATAAGCTTTAGTTTTATGCCAAGGTGGATTCGCTTCTATTGAGTTTACTAAAATATTATTTACCGTATCAAAACCACAAAGCTACAAACTGACTGCAATGTTATAATATGTATTTATACAGTAGTTAAAAGTGAAAGTAAAAATGTTATAGGTCATTAATCGTTTACCAATATGCAGGATCAACATATAAGTGCGGTCGACTATGGACCTATATTTTATACTTTGTTTGTTTCTAACTTTTTATGTGTTTTGTAAGCCTGTGAAAGCTTTGGTTATTTCAATAAGCTAATTTCATTATTTGTTTTGGATTTGGAGGGGTTTTGTATTATAATTCCAAAAAAAAAACATTTTTAGACCCACAGCGCACTTGCGGATTTGCGGATACTTGCAAGTGCATTGCACCTATTATAGAAAAAATAGAAAAAGAGTTGACGCCAAGATTTAGGTGTTGCGTAAGCCTGTGAAAGTTATGTTTATTTCAATAAGCTAATTAAATTATTTGTATTTGCATTAGGAGGGATTTGTATTAAAATTACAAAAAAAAAGTCATTTTTAGACGCACAACGCACTTGCGGATTTGCGAATACTTGCAAGTGCTTTAAACCTATTATAGAAAAAATAGAAAAGGACTTATTACGGCCAAGATTTAAGGTTAAGGGTTAGTACCATTTGGAACCGTTCAAGAACCATTAGTCCGAAGTCATTTTGGCTCAATGATGTTGAAATTTGTGACAAAACAACATTTTCCCCTCGGGACCATCTGAGATAGATAGAAGCAAAATTCAGTACCTGAACAAACTGAACGACAACGTGAAATTAATCTCAAAAATTATCAAGATGGTACTGCCTTGCTCGTACAGGCTCAATTATAGCTGTATCATAGCGCAATTGGGTTAGTCAGCAAACAAATTAAAAAGCTCATTATCTCAACCAGCTTCAAAGGTTTCACCCGCATCAGTCGTCATTCTAAATTTATTTTTATTTTTATAAGTCAAATGTGTTTTATTTTGACTCTGATTTCTCCAACACAACAATGTCGTTATCCGCTTCATTCATAGATGAAATTTTGGGTTACGGCACGACTAAAAAATGCATAACAAAAAAAAACCTTAGAAACCAATATATAGAAAGGTGTTCTTAATTGCATATATCATTATTGTGTTAAAAAATGTATGTACAATTAAGAACACCTTTCTATATATTGGTTTCTAAGGTTTTGGGGTACCTCAGTCAATAGAGCAGTGAGTCCATTAAATGATAGACAGTAGTGTTGGGTAGTACGCGTCCGATGTACTATTAGGTAACGTAACTTAGCACTGTACTAAAAGCAACGTTACTCAACCACAGCTGTTAATCGGACATTTAGTACTATTCGGACAGTCGGACGTCTATTGGTTAGTTTGTTGTTTGGTAGTGCGATAGCGTTACGAGCGGCGAGTGGCGTGTACGAGTGAGTAAATACGATAGAATGCGACAGCGATAGCCCTTTTAGTGAAGTGCCGAATGTGTCGAGTAATCACAGGCTATTGAAAATCGTTTTAATCTTTACGCAATTTTTCCTATATATACGTATCAGATTTATAATTCAATACGAGAAATCGAAAATAGTAATACCTAATGCATATTGTGAATTTACAAATTTACATTTATCAAAATTCAAAACTAAGGTTATAACTTCATTTTGCATAAATTTATCACGAATTTCTGGCGTGACAGTCCTAAACCTGTTCAATGTATGAAGGAACATCTAATTGGTATACGCTTATGATTAGGTGTACTAAAGTACTAATAGTACTACTAAGGTGTACTAGTACGTCGTACGAATTGTACTAGTACGGTGCGTACCGAAAGACGTCCGATTGGGCACAAAACTAATAGACAGAGACGTGTTTTCAACTTCGGGATTAATCGGATACCACGGTGTTTAGTCCACTATTAGAAACCCAAGATCTAATCTGATACTGGCACTTTTCGGGCATTATCGGCGGTCGCTGGAGCGGCTGACCGACGTCGTCAATGCCTGTACGCCTCGCCCGGTTCTCGTGCTCGGGGATTTCAACGCCTGGTCTGTGGCCTGGGGTTCTCGGCGCACGGACGCGCGAGGCAGGGCTCTGGAGAGCTGGGCCGATACCCTCGGTCTAGTTCTCCAGAACTGCGGGGCCGAAGCCACGTTTGTGTCGGGGGAGCGCAGGTCGATCATAGACCTTTCGTTCGCGAGCGCTTCCCTGTCACTTCGCGTGCGGGACTGGCGTGTCGTCGCGGAGGTGGAGACTTTGTCGGACCACCGATATGTTCGGTTTGATGTCTCCCCTCCCGCGGGGGATACGCCGGTCGCAACGGCCCAACGCGAGCCGCGCTGGGTGCTGGGGCGACTGAATCGGGAGGACCTCCTGGAAGCCGCCATCGTACAGGCCTGGGCCATTGCGCCGGACAGGTGGGTCGATGTCGACGATGAAGCGGCGTGGTTCCGGGAGGCCATGACACGTGTCTGCGATGCGGGTATGCCTAGGGCTCCAGCCTATAATCCGAGGCGTCGGATCTACTGGTGGAATGCGGAGATCGCGAGGCTGCGTCAAGCCTGCGTGATCACACACCGCCGGTGGGCTCGATTCCGTAGGAGCGTAGCCGTCCCGCAGACTCGGAGCCCCGACTGGCGGAGCTTCACGAGGGATACAGGGAGGCCAGGAATGCCCTCCGAGCGGAGATCAAGCGGTCCAAGGCCGCCTGTTACCGGGAGCTCCTGGAGACGCTGGAGCGGGACCCATGGGGGTGGCCTTACCTTATGGTAAGACAAAAGCTGCGCCCCGGGCCCCTCCGCTGACCCAGGTGTTCGAGCCGGCACTGCTCGGGGGAGTGGTCGAAACCCTGTTCCCGGCGCGAGCGGAACATGTTCCACCGCAGATGGCTCCGCCGCCTCGGTCGCCTATGGCGCCCGCTGCGGTGATTGACGACGATGTGTCCGAGGTGACTCGGGTAGAACTAGAGCTGGCGGTGCAAAGGCTTGGAGCCAAAAAGAACACCGCCCCGGGACCCGACGGCATTCCAGGCCGCGCGTGGGTCCTAGCTCTAGGGGAAGACGGTCTCGAACCCCGACTGAGAGGGTTCCTCAGCGCATGTTTGGAGTGGGGCCAGTTTCCGAAGATGTGGAGGACGGGGAAACTGGTCCTCATCCGTAAGATAGGGCGCCCGGCGGACGAGCCGTCCGGGTACCGGCCCATAGTGCTGCTCGACGAGGTGGGCAAGCTCTTTGAAAGAGTCATTGCCAAGCGCCTCGTCGAGCATCTCTCTAGAGTGGGGCCGGACCTGGCGAATACCCAGTTCGGGTTCCGCCGGTGGCGTTCCACTGTGGATGCCATCATGCGTGTGAGGACTCTGGCGGAGGATGCGGTCGCTCGGGGCGAGGTGATGTTGGCGGTGTCCTTGGACATCTCCAACGCGTTTAACACCTTGCCCTGGAGTTGCATCAGAGAGGCGCTCGTAAATCATGATGTGCCTCTCTACCTTCGCCGCATAGTCGGGGCATACCTGACGGGGAGAGCCGTCGTCTACCCGAGTTCGACCGGAGTCGGTAGGCGCGAGATGTCGTGCGGTGTTCCACAGGGATCGGTCCTGGGGCCGCTGTTGTGAAACATCGGTTACGACTGGGTGCTTCGCGGTGACTTCGCGTACGGTGCCACCGTCACGTGTTACACGGACGACACGCTGGTGACGGTGGGCGGGGCTACACACCGCGAGGCGACCCTGAGGGCCACGACCGCGGTTGCTCAAGTCGTGGAACGGATCCGGCGGCTGGGTCTCGAGGCGCCTCTGCACAAGTCCGAGGCCATGTTCTTTCATGGCCCTCGGCGCAGGCCAAACCCGGGAGCCAGCCTTACAGTGGGAGGCACTCCCATTGACATCAAGCCCCGGTTGAAATACCCGGGGCTGGTGCTTGACGGTCGATGGGACTTCGGAGAACATTTCCGAAGTCTGCGCCCCAAGTTGGTGGCAACGGCGAATGCCTTGGGCAGGCTGTTGCCCAACTTCAGGGGCCCAGAGGACTCCTACAGGAGACTCTACGCGGGTGTCGTGCGGTCCATGGCCCTAGATGGGTGCCCCGTATGGGCGGACACCCTGGGAGCCAGATTCCTGCCTCTGCTCCACGCGGCGCAGAGGACAACGGCCTCCAGGACCATCAGGGGGTACCGCACGATATCCTTTGAAGCGGCAAGTCTCCTGGCCGGATCGCCACCGTGGATCCTGGAAGCGAGGACCCTTTCGACACTCTATCGGTTCCGAAAGGAGGCGCGGGAGCGGGGACTCGATCCCGAGCCCGAAGAAATTCGGGCCGAGAAGTCCCGGCTCCACAGGGCCATGGTGACCGAGTGGGAGCTACGACTTGAGCAACCACGCGCAGGGCACGCCGTGATTGCGGCGGTAAGACCCATCATGCGAGTAGGTCTTGCTCGTAAAGGAGACAGCAGAGCGGGCGCGGCGCAGCGAGCGAGAAAGACTCGCGGACATCGCTGGCCGCGTTCGAAGGCGGCTCGGGCGTCGGAGGGCGCAAACCGACCTCCGCCTCCCATGAGCGCGGGCCTGGGGGTGACGGGAGGAGCCGCTCGTCACCCTAGCAGAAGCAGGCCACGGCGGCGGCGCGCATCGTAGGAAGATGCTCGCCCCCCCTCCATACCGGGGGCGAGTCGGGGACCGCGTGGTCCCCCCTCCCGAGGAGGGCCAGACCGAGAGGAATGGCCCTGGGTCAGCCGGGGTGCGAGGGATATGTCAAAAGACAACCTCACCTCCGGCCTAGCACATCGACCCACAGACGGCGTGCGGTTTAGTCGGTTCGAGTCCGACATAACCTACCCCTCCGGCTCCAGAGGGGTGGGTAACCGTGGGGATTTCCCACAAAAAAAAAATACTAAAGTGGTTACCCATGGACATGTGCAACACCAGAGGAGTCACACTCCTGCTGCCGACACTGTAAACACAGAGAGTTTCTGTGCTGTCAGTTTAGAAGACAAAGCAGGAATAGTATTTGGCTTTCCACTGACTGCACAAAAACTCTTCAGTGAGCTCAAGCTAGCCTACTCACCGCCGGAAATACGTCACGAGGTTTTTATGGCCGCGGTATTATGTATGGTGGACGTACTTCCCCAGTCGGACTGCTTCCTTAGGTATCTAGGTATCTATATTAATACTTAGTTGTAACTTGGGGCCAACTCATTAAATTTTCATTCGTTTTTGTTAAACGTGTGACTTCACGAAAACTCACGAAAACATAATCATTGAAATTTTTAGAATTCTACATAGTATCGCAATGAAACTACGAATGATTCCATAGATTAATAAAAAAAACTACTTTCAAAAAAACCGACTTCAAAAACTCAAAGGTATAAAATAACTTAAAGAAAAATTACTGAATTGACAGATTTACTGTTGTGTTAGAAGTAGGTGCCTAGCCCGAGAGGTCATATTTCAATTGTTTCCAGCATAGTAGTTCAGGCACTACAGACAAAGTTGGCACCGACTTCTAACTGAACAGTAAATCTGTAAATTCAGTTATTTTTCTCTAAGTTATTTTATACTTTTGAGTTTTTGAAGTCGAGTTTTTTTAAACGTAGTTTTTTTTTTTACCTTTCAGTGTTTCCCTCGATTTGTGATTTAATATAGTCCAGCATGCCTTCGACCACAGTTTATGAGTTTTGTTTTATAAAATTGACATAGTGCTCCCAATAGCATAAACGAGACATTCATGCGTCCTTGACCATCATAATGTAGCTTACGTTGTCACAGGATCGTCCTAAAACTAGTTAAAAAGCAATCATTTTCCATTTCCTATTTGATTTTGAGGAGTTCTCTGTTTGTTTCCGGAGTCTTCGGTCCAAAACCCATGAAATTGGAATGGGACTACCTGTGAGATATACGAACTCAATGTTAAAAGAATTTTTTGAAATCGGTTCATAAACGACGGAAATATGGGACATCATAAATAATATATCGGTTAAAAGTTTCAATTAAAATAATACAAAAATGTTCATAAAATGAAAACTACTCGAATAAACTATTTAAAAATTTTGTGGGACCAAATGGCAACAATTCCACGTCGAACTAACAAAAAGCACGTAAATAGGTTTATAAATTTCACAGTAAACGTAGGTTCGTTTTGTTTTGACAGATTATACTAAATACCATTTTTACTAATCGAATTGATATCACGCTCTTGCAAATGTATTGACACTGAATCAGACTCTTGATAAATATAATTATACCAAGCAATATTTATTGAAACGGGAAAATCAAGAGTAACAAGTGTGAACATACATAAATTAGCACCCCAGTTACCAACTGGTTACCAACTAGCCGTAACCTCAAACCACAATCACGATACATCAAGTTGAATGTGAAACATGGGTTACGATGCAATCGATTATACTATCGTTTTCAAATATATGTTGCATTTGATGTGATGATACTGTTATATAAATTATAAATCTGATATCCGTAGCTATTAAATACTAATCTAACACCCGAGTTCCACAAGAAAACAGGAACACAGAAACAAAAGTATCTCGGTGCCAAAAATTCATTACGTCAATCCTTCCAAACGTTCCTACTTATTTTAATAATAACTATAGTGGTACGTTAAAAAATTAGAGTGCAATGAGAAAACCTTATTATATACCCTTATTAAACTTCAATAAAACGTTTATCAGATACTATAATAGTCAATTCATTCGAAAGTCGTACTCATTTTAAGATATGACGAATGCCGATGCACCGCTCTTTAAAACAACTTTGTACTTCGAAAGGCACGTTAAAAGTCAGTCTCGGCTGTGGTAAATAGTCAGTTAGGTCAATACGGAGGCCTATATGGGAAACCTGCCCCTCTAGACAAGTGGTAATTCGTTATCTGGCGTTTGGTAGAATAGAATGTCGATGTATGGGATTTGAGGTATTCGACAGTCGTTAACGCATGTAATAAACGTCAAATCTCAATTATTCGTCATTCTATTCTACTAAACACCGTACAATGAATTGCCACTCATCTAGAGGGACTGAACAACTCTGTCACAGGATGGCCGTTACCCATATGAAAAGAAGAAGGAGAAAACAACTTTGTAATAAAATCTCTTTCATTGTACACAGTAACCACCACAATTGCTGATAAAGCGCCTAAGTTCAGTCCAACTTTTCCCATACAATTTGTAACTGCAATAAATGCACTTAATAATACTCCGGGAACTGGGAACGTAACCGTCCCTTGTAACACTAATTGGTTCCTAGACATGTACAAGTCTACTCCTGTCCTTGTTAACACGTAACCAGGAGTATGGGCCAATTTGTTACGCGACATAAAATTATATTATCTGAGTCGAATTCAGGAATTAAAATAGAAAGTAAAAAACAATACAATGAAAGAATTCATACTTGACCGCTTTATTATATTTTGGATTAATTTCTTGTGTTTTGAAATTTGAAAATAATATCACTATTCATTTTCACCCTTCTGCCACCAACCCACCAAGCATCAAAATTATTACCAGTTCAACAAGCAAAAGGATTAATGATTATGAAACGATTTCATTTAAAAAGTTTGTGATTTACTCAATAACATAATTTATTTCCGTTTCACAAATGCTATTCTTGTTTTATTCATTTTATTGATAAGAAATTTATAGGAGGAGTTTCTGTAATTCTATCTGGTTTAGCACATTTATCACTATTAATATTCATGAACACTTCATTATTGCTAATCGTTAACATATAGAAAGAAAAAAGCAATTCAGAAAGAAAATGTTTACAACTATTTATACAATTGGTTTCGGTTCTGTTACATTCACGATTCTCATAAATTCTATTCCAAAGATGTTCCTCTTGTCAACAATAATAATACGTGCTATTTTCTATTTTCCTCCACCTAATTTTTGCTTTTTTAAAGGAGTATGTAACTAAAATTCGTATTCCCATTAATCCATCAAGCTAAAGTAAATTGCTGAGTTGATTATATATTGCCTTCGCCCTATAGTAGGTATGTACCTACATAATACAATTTTTCACTTCTCATGCTCTTAAAATGTTACTTTACTCCCTGCATATCGGGACTAAAGTTCCTTATTAATCTCTAGGGACTAAAGTAATTTTTTTTTAATTTACTTTGATAACTCCTAAACAGCCAATCACGGTGTTTGTGAATGGGAGGATTATCACCTTTTTACTGATTGTGTAGGTATAGAAATAACCTCAAAATGATATTTGAAAAAATCAAATATCCCATTTAATTTCGTGAACAAATGATATTAATTTAATTAATTATTATGTCAGTATTAAGGTTATGTCCATTTTATTATCCATTTCCAATTAGTTTTAAATTATTTTTCAAGTTTGAATCTGTTGGCTAAATATTATATATGCAAGCATATAAACCGTACGTCACTTAACAACAAAAAAAAAACAAATTTCATTGCAATTTGAATTTTGAATAGATTATTCGTAATAAGCTTGCGTTGTAATTACCAATTACTTACACCAATTAATTGTGCAACTTAGAAACTTTGTTATTATAAATAAATAAAAATAAATAAATATTCCACAACATTTCACACAACGCTATCTAGATCCATGGTAAGCATAGCTTTACTACCTTGTATTATGGAATCTAGAATACGGATAAACATACTTAGATATTTTTTTATGTAAATGCATACATATTATACATAGAAACACCCAGACCAATGCAAATACCCATATCCATGCATACAAATATTTGCACTGAGCGGGGATCGAACCCGCGCCTCCTGCGTAGCGACCGCGTTCACTACCGCCACGCCACGGAGGCTTTACCCCGTTATCGATATGATGAAATTAATATATTCAGGTTGATATTTGCATATTTCTTAAAAAAAAATTTTAAATATTATAATTTTGTATAAATAGTCGCTTTTTTTCCTCGCATTCAAAGTGAAAAGTAGAGTGTTTAACGTGGGACTAAACAACCATAATGACACTCGAACTATTAGCCACCCTCGCTTCGCTCGGGTGGCTAAAACATCTCGTGTCATTATGGCTTGTTTTAGTCACTTGTTGAACAATCTACTATTATGGAAATAAGAATATATTAATTTATCTATCTAAAACCTAAAATCTCACTGTACTCACCGTTTCGATCTATTATTGTAAGAGGCAAAATCTCATTACAAGTGTTTTAATCTAAGCGTATCCTAGTTAAACACAGTATCACTTAGTTAAAGTGATTATGAAATTATTACCCTAATGGATCCCTTGACTAATTACACATAGTTTTGGTGACTGATGGGTGGGTTCGAAGTGCGATTGTTATTGATTAAGTAGGACATTAATTAGGAACCGGACAAAGCATAATTTATTAGTTGTAACTACTAAATTATGCAGCTGTAGCTGGAATGAATTGTCTTAGTTGATAATATGAGAGAACTTAATTTATGTTACTATTTTTTACTAAGGCTTTTATTATAAAATACTACCTATTTTATGCGAATTTCGGGGTTTAGTGAAATTTTAAATGCATGTAGTTGTCATTAGCAACTTGTTATATTTTTACACACAGCTTCAAACCATAACCTTGTAATTGATTTTCTTGTACTTACTATTACTGTTCAAGTTCAATGTAATAGCTGTAATTATTTTCAAAAGAATAAAATAAAAAATATTAAAGTATCATGACAAAAGCTTGGCTGGCTAATTGACATTCTTGTAACAATTTTATAATATACAATAATTAAAGTATTAAATTCATTAGTACCTACTAGTCCTATTAGGTAATACCAAATACTGTTAGCTTTCTAACGATTTGAAAAGGAAAATTATACTATAAAAGCCTAAAGCTAAATTTGCATAATAACTTTATTCGACCAATTTATAAAACATGCACTTAATTTTTATTCGCGTCATCACCATTATGAGTAGAAACAGATGCATGATCTTAGGCATCCATGATAGTGAGACCATCACTACGCATACGCATGTCACATTCTATGACGTCAAACCAGCAGCCAGAAGCCAGCCCAGTTGGGTCTACCGCTCCTACGGAAACCCCGCGTGGATGACATTACCAGACATTTGCTGTCCACGTAACCTGGTGGTTTGCACAAAACATGGGCACGCCATCAAAGAGGTGCTTTTTCCTCCAATTCCATAAAAAAATTACTATATTTATCGTGTTCAAAATTCAAATAGATAATAACAGGTGTTCCCGACGTCCCGGTCGCTATGCGATGATATAAAAATTTCAGCTCACTCTGTCAAACCGCAGGTGGTATATCGGTAATCGATAGAAGCATCTCTCAAGTGTAATTGGTAATCTGTCACCATCCTGAAAGACAATTTAACGAATTTTAAAAATAAGCTATAATAACTAGGGGACGAAACAGCTGTTGAGATGTTATACACATATCATCCCACAGATATTATTTTACAAATAAAGAATTTTGTAATGTATACTTACTTCGTGGATCAAGTCTGGTTTGTCAGAGTTGTCAGAAACTGGAGTTCTCTTCTTAACATACCCAAATTTAAAATCTCCTCGAAGCGCCAACTGCGTAATTGACTGTTTTAATTATAATTACCTTGCCTGTTAAGGACGCAAATGGTATAGCTACAGAGTAACGTTTTTCCTATCTTCTACGTTGTATACTTAATAGCTCCTTCGTTAGAAGCAAATAATTTATTAAAAAGTTACTAGACATCATAGTGCAAACTTCTAAGTGAAAACTTCAATTTTGAGTATGGTTAAACATAAGGTTTACATAATATTCTAATTGAAAATATCTTCTTATTTTTATTGGTCATTAGCTTTTGCCCGCGGCTCCGCCCGCGTGCATGTCGGTTATCGCAACTAAACATAGCTCATGTCCTTTCTCAAGGTCTAATCTACCTGGGGTTATCCTTTCGAGGGCTTACCCGGGGTGCCCCGCAATGGACACAATGGACACTTGAGAAGGACACCGCGTGGTTTTAGCCGATCCGATTCCGACACGCCCGCCCCATCGTCGGCACCGATGGGGTGGAGACCGTCGGGGTTACCACACGTTAAAAAAAAAAAGGTTTAACCTACCCCTATACCAAATTTCATCAAGATCGGTTCAGTGGTTTAGGCGTGAAAGACGGACAAACAGACACACACACATTTTCCCATGTATGATTTTCTTCAATTTTCAATTTCTGAGAAATAATTTATTGTCTTTACTTGTCTTTCTTTTGAAAATTATTTTCATTCATTCCTCTGTGCCATCATTTTTCGGTGCAACAAACTTATAAAAAATATTTTTAACTACCACGCACTATCAAAAATGATACAATAACCAACAAATGGGTTGCAATTTTCATTAATGAAGTACCATTTATAATTCAGTTAAAGTCAGTTATGTGCTGCTATAAACGAAAAAATAAGTAGGCACACACATTCCTCATCATCTAATAATGATTGATCAGTATACCCTGAGCACATACAAACACATATAATCGTATTAAGTCGTAACATTGATTGGTCACGCCATTACTCTTGTCTAATATTGTCTTGTAAGCGATATTACTAACATAATTATTATACGGAGTTGTCATTTCGCCCAGAAAAATCCTACTAATATATAAACGCGAAAGTTTGTATGGATGAATGGATGGATGATTGTTACTCTTTCACGTAAAAACTACAGAATGGATTTTAATGAAACTTTACAATAATATAGCTTATACATCAGAATAACAAATAGGCTACAATTTATAACGATAACCGATATTATAGCGATAACTGACATCCACGCGGGCTGGGCCACGGGCAAAAGCTAGTGTGATTTAAGGTAACAAGAATTGTTTAGGTCCAGCGAGCGTTGGTATTGGTGTTGGCCAACATGTTGGTACTATTATTCAGAAGTTAAGAAACCTAAAACTATGCTCATGTAAATTTTATGTCATTTAAAAGCTCAGCATGCATTCTACAGGAGGCAAGAGGTTAGGTACTTAACAGTTCCACTTTATTATAGGTATGACGGCATCGATAAGACAGACAGTGAAGCCCAGTCTATTCACAGTCTTAACTGAAACAGCGACCGATTGAGGTTTTCTATACCGAACTCCTTCAATTTATACATTATCCTCTCCTAGAGGATGCTGAAATGATAGATCTTGGGCATTGATCACCGCCCTATACGACAATATATGTTCCTACATGCTTTTTTTAAAATATGATATGTGTACGATAAGTACATACGTAAATTTGACAACCATACCTTGAAATATAAAGTATAATATCTAATATCCTAGGCTAAGATGCAAAAGACTTGATTAAGTTAATGTAAGGAATTTAAAGGCCTCACCTCTTTACTTTATATTGGAGATCCTACTTTATTTTAAGAATTCGTAACTTTTCGACGATGAGAAACAATACAGACATAATCTGGAGCTCTAAGACCATGAACAATGAAAAACATAAACAATAAGTAATCTCAGATCTATCTAATCGTTGTTTAACTCAACGACTACGAATGAATCTGACTTCGAAAAAAGCATTTGAATTTTGATTGATTGAATTGATAATAAATAATATAATCAACAGCTTTGCGATGTAAATTTGGTTGTAATGAATTAAGTACGTACAAATTGAAGACTATAATGGATTAGTTGTTGTGTGGGAAAGGTAACATTGTGGTTAATATTCCAAATAGGAAACTCAAATAAGTAGTTAATTATTTTAATAAGATTCTTTACAATTTTTATATCAATGACCACTCCATACGCCAATTTTTAGTTTGTGACAAAATAATTAATTAGTGACAAAATAAAAACCTTGTATAGTACAGACACATTTTATCAAATCATAAAATATTTAGTGATGGTAAAAAATATACAACTTAAATAATACATCAATTACTTAAACTTAAATATAAACGTTAAGCCAAAACATAAACATAGACGAATAGTGGTATTTACCAATTGATTTATGAATGTGTTATATTATTTACAATTATTTTCAAAGTTTATTTTGTTTATTAATTTGTAACTAGTAGACACAAATAGGATTTTGCGGCTAGGAGATAAATCTTAAGTAAAATTATATTCGATAGCATCTTTGGTATTAGTAGGTACAATATTTTAGATACTCAATACCATGTAGATTAAGGTAAAACAAAATCAAACTGTTTTTGATCCGTCGCACCCCCGGGGAAATTTAGGCGTAAGTTGAAAACGTTAATTTTACAGGAGAGCACAAAGCTGTTTTATCAGCAGTACTTTTACTATGACGAATGTTCTTTTTGGTATAGATCCTTCAGTTTACGTCAAAAAATTAAAAAAAAAAAAATAACCTGATGTACCTATATTTAATTTTAGTATTAAATCTTACGCCTTTATTTCCCTGGGAGCGCGCTGTATCAAATATTGTACTCGTTTTGTTAGGATTTCACGAGAAACGCGACGGTTGGAAAGAAAAAATAATAATGTAACTATTGTTAATTATTCAAAGCTACATATTCATTTTTAATTTATTTTAGGTATACTTTCGGAGATGTTAGTTACGTTTTAAATAATAAATCATTTACAAATAGAAGAAACAATAAATTAAATATAGATTAAAAGATTTTACTGTATTCTTAAATAAATATTTTTGACCTAAAAATAAATATTCTAGGAAATAAACATCGAGTAATGCTAATGTACTAAAAATCTAACTTTTCAAAATATGAACAGGTTAATAAATGGGCACAGCAATGACACGAAGAGTACTTTACGAAATAATACACCCTCAACAAGTGAACCAATTAGTCATTTTGCTTAACAAGTTTTTTTATCTGAACAAATATACAATTAAAACAGTTTGGTACGAATGTTATTTTCAAAGAAAATTATATAAAATGAGTAAATGGAAACAATGTACCATTCCGTGTACAACAGAATGTTAGTTATCAAAAGTTAACACACGATAACAAAGTTTTAACAACGATTCATCTCTCAACTCATATCAGACGTACTGTTACAACCACACCGTCTTTCTGTGTCTACAGTTTGAAACCTGTTAGCAGTATAAAAGGAAAGTTTTCAATTAATATCACAGTTTCCATATTTAAAAGTAGAACATTACAAACTTCACTAGTTATTCTGTGAACTATATACACTTCACTACACGATTCAACTAGAAACAGTAAGTTCTAGATACGTCCGAACACTGGCTTTTATCTTGTTGTCACCCAAAGTAGTACTGCGCGTTAGAATATCGATATAAACTCCTTGTGTTAGGGTCTGTTTCATTTTGTATTTGAACTCTTGGCAGAGTTTTGACCGCAACTCCGCGTCCTAATGTACCGTGTGGCATAGTTCGAAGAGGCATTTCTATGGGGAATTCAGCCACCTGCCCATACATATTACTGCTCACGTGTGGATACGTATTCGGTACTGGTCGACCGACGTATTTATTGATTTTAGGACTAAGAGCAACGTTGGTGTACTGTATGTCTTGTTTTATAGCTGAATCTACAGAATCAACGGGTCCGGATAGACTGGTTATGTTAATATCGTTGTCGACTTCTGATATACTGTCGTTAAATCCGTTGGGTATTTCAGTGGTAGCGGAAATGTCTGGAGGACCTTTTGGCTCGTTTGCTGTTTGTTTGTGCATCATACATCGTACAATTCCAAGAATTGTACATAAGAGGAGAGACACTGCGACGCCCCCGATGATGTAGATGTAGATCATGTCGAATTCATCTGTTGAAAAAGAAAACAGTTTAGCAATGTGGTCTAAATTTATAAAAGCCGAAGATCTGAAATTTACAATTTAATTTAACATCTTTTTAGTTGGTGTAATATGGTGGTGTTTATCCATTAGACTATAATCTATCCCTATACCAAATTTGAGCCAGATTCGTTCTGTCAAAATTGACTGACAAAAATCCAAAAATCTTTAGAAAATTTCACATTTTTAATATTAAGTACAATGATATCAAGTTAAAACGGCTTACTTATTTTACTTTAGTTTTTTGGCATATATGTATTATGACATACACTCATACACACATAAACTATGATCCAAGTACTTATCTTTGTTTACACAAAAGAGGTCATTATGCATATTGATAGATCCTATATGCAAACTTGGGTAAATGGGTAGATTAGTGAAGTTCAATAAGGAGCCTTAAAGTAACTAAATGTAGGTATTCATAAAACCCATAAATTATAGTTCCATAGCAATGTGTAATATCCGTGTAAACTTCCGCAAGTAATTACCGTTTCTCATAGTGTATTTATCTACTCTGCAATTTTTGTGTTTGTAAGATATTTTCTTTGGAAGAAAGTATTTTTTCCCTGATGGAAAGTGGTTACCGTGGCCTATGAATGTGTGAACACCAGGGGCTCACACTCGTGCTGCTGACCCTGTCAACACAGAGAGTTTCTGCAGGAATTGCCTTAGGTCTTCCCACTTACAGCACGAAAACTGTCCAGTGAGCTCTGGCTACCCTGCTCACCGCCGGGAACATAACAAGAGGTTATTATTGCTAACTATATTTTAATATCGTAGATACATCTATATCTAAGTAAATCAGTTTAAAATCAGGAGTAAAAATTAGGAGTAAGTGATTGCCAATCGATTGATTTTCTAAATGAAAAGATTTGTATGCCTATTTGGCAGGTCTGAGAATAGATTGTAAACTATATTTTATATCCCAAGTGCTAAGGATAGCCCATCTGCGCGGCCGGGGTGCGAGTGATATGTCTCAGCCAATCTCACCTATGACCCACAGACAGCGTGTGGTAGGGGGGGGGGGGGGGGGGGGGTTAATTCGTGGGGATTTTGCGCACGTTAAAGGAAAAAATTAGCCCATCTGAATTTTATATACGTATTAAAACTATCATGGCCACTCACATTATTATTACAGGTATCCTGGTACCTCTAATAAAACATGTGAATTTTATTTTATTTCATAATGATTTGGCATCAAAATTACATAATACTTAATTCCTTATTTTCACATTTTGAAGCCACTCCCCATTTTAAATAACGTCTAATGAATTTATATTGTGGTAATAGCATTAAAATATCAGTTTTCATTATGTTCACGTTGGAGATCTAAGGTTTGACAATAAATACATCGAGATTTCTCGAGTGAAATTGGTTTTAGGCACTAGACACTGATTACATGTTCGGTACGCATTATAGTCTACGTTTATTTTGTGTCAACGATTTCGTCCAAAACTGTATTCAGTAGCTAAATATCTACTTTCTGTGGATTTGATAAAAAATATGTGCATTTTTTACGTGCGCAAAATCCCCCGTATCCGCAAAATCCTCACAGATAATATTATTCCCTAGAAAAGTAGCATAATTGTTAGTACAATAGAATAATTAATACATGGGAATGACACGCATTATGTCGTTTTTTACAGTCGTAAACCTATCTCAATCACAAACATTGAGTAGTCTATTCTATTCTACTAACAAATTACCACGAGGAGCTGGATCAGATTTGGCAGATCACCATGTTACTGACTTTGAATAAAATTTCTCTGTTTTTCTTTTCTCTGTCGAATATGCTTACCATTTTTGGATAAGTGGTGCCTAGGCGGTGACGCCGAAGGATCATCTCTACTGATGCTGGTGATATTCAGGCTGGTGGAGATAGAAGGTCGCTGAGGAGGAACCGCTGCTACGGCTGGCGCTGGCGGCACAGCCGACTCTGCCCACCAGCGATCACTGGTTTCATCTGAAATAATTTCTTAATTAATACTACTGAAAAGATATAGATATATTAGGATTCAAACCCAAAACCCTTCAATGGCTGATTGAAACACTACGCTACTAAGATTTTGCATAAAAAAATTTAAGATTAATTTGATAAACCTATAAATTAGAGTCAGAATTAAATTTTTAAGCTTTGATTTTGATTTTAATTATTGATTTTCCCAAGAGAACAGTTTTACAAAAGAAAATTTTTGCGAGGATTTGTAAGAGTTAACTCATGAATCATGACTTACAATACGTCTTGATATATCGTTTAAGTTTTATGATGACCAGTTTAGATCAGCGTGTTAAAATGCGAGAGAGAAACTACAAATTAAAACTTAAAAGCTCTCCACTATAACAAAGGAACTCGGACTTGTAACAATAATCTATTACAACGACTAAAAACTCATCAAGGAATTTCTCCGCATCACAAGCCTCAAGAAACCATTACTTCATAAAACTACTAGGTTACTAATTTTTTGCACTTTACCGTACTATGAAAATTACTAATAGATTTAGAATATGAGTAGTCACGAGCGACTGCCTCCTCAAGAAAACCTTTTATCTTAAAATCCGTTTTTACGCTGACAAAGCAAAGAACCGTCCTGACTCGGATCCAAACAAATCCTCGTAGATTGCACAAGTACAAATTAAGATCGGATTAAGCAAATTTCTTCGTTTGTGTCTCGTTTCACACACTTTAAATATAGGGTAATACATTTAGTAGGAAGTCCTTTGATTCTGTTTTTACTTACTTCATGTTATTTATTGCACATGAATGAGCTTGACGACATTACTTGAGTTAAAAACAACTTAACAAGACTAAAATAGAAAACTTCACGAGCTTAAACAGGGATGTACTGGTAGTGTTTGACTCAGTTTCTATATAAAGTGTAACAAAATGAACCCTCGGATCGTTGTGTGATTACCTACTTGGTGTCGAATAAAAAATAAGTACAAAAACTATAACCCGACTACTCGCAAGTTGTGCTCTCAAAAGTATGAAACAAGACAATTTTTCATCTGAAAAATTATATACAACTACTCACTTTACATTATTAAATAAACAACTTACACGTTATATATTTAAATGTATTTAATACATACTGTACATAGTGATTATCAGAGAATAACCGTGGTCATATGCAACTTTTGTCTAAGGCTTATGATTGATTACTTTATAGGGTAGGTAGCATCGCAAACCGACCTCCGCCCCGCATGAGCACGGGCCTGAGGGTGACGGGTGGAGCCGCTCGTCACTCTAGCAGAAGCAGGTCGTAGGACGATGCCCCCCCCCCCATACCGGGGGCGAGTCGGGGACCGCGTGGTCCCCCCTCCCGAGGAGGGCCAGACCGAGAGGAATGGCCCTGTGTCAGCCGGGGTGCGAGGGATATGTCACAAGAGGTAACCTATTGAAATATCGAATTTCTGTTACCCGAATCTTAAAACCCCGAAAACGGTTGGTAGAATTTTTAAAAGACAGATATAATGAATGACAACTTTCTATAATTCCGTTTTTCATTTCCCAGATGAATCAATTTCCAGGTGCACTAAAACCAAATTTTCAAATAGTATTTTTTTGTTTTCCATATTGTCATAATCCAAATATAGTTATACCAGATTCTCAGAATATTTTTTTTTGTTTCCCATCGTACCATTTTCCAAATAAACTATTACCAAATTTTCATAATCTTTTTATTTGGTTCCCATACAAATCGTGTTCCAGCTAAACTATATACAGGTATAGTAAAAATCAGTAAATTTATACGATTCATTTAGGGTGTGTAACGGTTGATATAATAATAAAAAATCTAACATTCACTTAAGACATAAATAATTTCACTTAATATAATGAAAGCCTGAAGACTTATAAATGTAATATAATTTTGTTTAAATTATTGTTTTCCATGTCATGCATGAACAGTTTTGTATGCAGGTATAATCAATGAATCAGAAAAGCGAGCTCGTGAACACTGCGTACCACACCCGACCCGACTCGCCGTGGTACTTGTCTGCCCTACACTAGAGTATTATTTAAGAACCGGAGGCGCGGAGGGAGGGGAGCCCCTTATTTCGTAGAAAGAAATTTCATAGAATTTCGTTTCACAGAAAATGCTTCATATAATATTTGGTTCTTATATTTTTATTTCGAATATTATTGTTTCAAAAACAATTTCCTACAATGAAACATTTCACAGAAACACAATTTTTAATCAAATTTTTTTGTTTAACAAACTTATCAAGCTGTAGAATTATTTTTAAAGAATATTAAACCACCTTTTTAATGTTCCAAATCACATTTTTAACTGTAACATTTACAATTTTAACACCCCGACTCGGATAGGTTAGGTTAGAAGGCTAATGCGGGAGCGGAGCGTAGCGAAGCTCCCGCATTAGGCCTTCGTGGTTATTTTTTTATAAACCACCCAGAAGTAGGAGCCCCGCGTAGCGGGGCTCCGTCGACCTTGTAGACGCATCAATTGTTTAGTTCATAAAAACCATATATATGATAATATGCTATTCTTTGTAATAAGTGTCTATTAAATAAACAATATAATGATTAAGAATAGTTGATTTGATATTCTATGAAATGATTATTCTAATGTTTAACTTTATATGAAACAAAATTCAATGATTTAAAATTATATTAATTAAATATAATGATTATATTGATTATTCTATGAAACGAAATTATGCGAAACATTTTCTGTTATACGAAATTATATTAAACAATTGTCTATAAAACAACGCACACCCGCGGAGGGCGGGCAGTCCTCGCCCGCAGTAACGAAGCTCGGGCGCCCGGGCGAGTTGGAACGGCTGAGGCTGGTCGCCAAGCCGAAGCTGCGGAAGCGAGCATGGGTGCCCGAACTTTGTTACGCAAGGGCGGAAGGACTGCACTTCCCGCAGCGCCGGAGAAGAGCAACACTAATGCTTGCCTGCTTGCCTGCATGCTTGCCTGCTTGCCTGCATGCATGCATGCCTGCATGCCTGCATGCTTGTCGGTTTGATTACCAGCTTGCCTGCATGCATGCTTGTTTGCTTACATGCATACATATATATTTTAAGGCAACGTGTGTTTTGTTCAGTAGGTCTCCAATTGTAGTTAGTAGACGCCATATGAGGTTTAGTTTTAGGTTTAGAAATCTGGATATAGGTTTGTCTGGATATCAATTAACTAGATATCAATTAACTGCATTTCAAAAATTTGTGTTTTAAAAATTGGGCTTTCGTGCATATGGATTACGGTCATCTGGATTTTGTGCATTTAGATTTCGTGTGTCTGGAACTCGTTCGTCTGGATTATAAAACGTCGTACAAATGAATAAATGGGCAAATGAAATTCGGAGTTGCGATTATATGGAAATTAAAACTTCGGAATTTGAAAAACCGGGATTATGAAAAATTGGCCAAACGTTTTCTGGATTATGATATTCGGAATGTTAAAATTCGGGATTAAGATAGGTAACCGTCACAAGACAACCTCACCTTCGGCCTAGCACATCGATCCACAGACAGCGTGCGGTTTAGTCGGTTCGAGTCCGACATAACCTCCCCCTTCAGCTCCGAAGGGGGGGGGGGGGGGGGGGTTCCGTGGGGATTTCCCGTACGTAAAAAAAAAGGTAGGTAGCATATGACCACGGCTATTCTCTTGTAGTCGGGTAAAAATACGTGTAGGTAAAAATTTCAAAATTATTAGGTGAGTCAATTCTCTAAAATTCAGCCCTGAATTCTGAATTGCGGTCCCGCGGTAGTGTTAGCATAACGTTAGCGTAATATTAAATAATAAATGGAAAATTAACATAACTTACTTTTTTCGCGCATAGTTACTGATACTAATTAACCCCCTAAAGTTCAGAGAGTTAATTTGTTACATCCTATATAAATGTTATTATCGGGATATTTACCACATTGTATTGTTTCGAGTTTCCGATATTTCGTCGTATGCTGTAACAGTAGCATTACAAAAGGCAGCTGCCAAAATTAAAGACGAAATATTGACGAATAATATTGAATACAAAGGCCTAAAATTAATTGATATTCATAAAATTTATTATTACCAAGTCCTTTTTAACTAAGCAAGTACCTACTCTAGTCCAGTTTACGAGGCTCAAAATTTTAAAGCACATTATTCATTTTAGCGAGGTGGTTGGCTCGTACAAGCAATTGCTATGTTTCTTTACTCATCATTTCTTTTTGAGTTTTAACTTTGTTTGCAACTAGATAATGAACTTGGATTAAAACACTGATATATCCATACTAATATTATAAATGTGAAAGTGTGTGTGTGTGAGTGTCCTTTTGTCCGTCTTTCACGGCTTAACCACTGAACCGATTGTGATATAATTTGTTATAGGAGTAGATTAGACCTTGAGGAAGGACATAGGCTTTGTTTGGTCGCTCTAACCGACATCCACGCGGGCGGAGCCACGGGCAAAAGCTAGTATTACATAATCTTGAGTGTGAAGTGAAGTGAATGAAGAAGAAAGTGTTAAGTAAAGCTATGGATAACTATAGTAAGTATAAGAAACGTTAGTGGGTAGGTTAGGCACTAAGTCATTTTTTTGCAAGTATACTAGGTGCCGAAATTTCCAGTATTACCGTTAATCCCTCCAACTTAGCTAAATTGCTTGTGTAAGGAGGTTGAGGATTCGAACTCGGTACCTCTTGATCGTAATCCTTAACCATTTACACTACCTGATGCCGGCAGCTTCGCGTATATGTTAAATTTTATTTACACAGCAGAATTGGCATCAAACTTATTATTTGGAATAATAATAATACCATTTACCATACCAATAAACCTTAATTTCCGTAAATAGCTTACTAAAAAAAGGTGTATTAATTGTGTCGGTTTGTTTGCTAAAATTAAAATCTAACTGAAGCCAACAGTGCAGCAGTAGAATTTATGTTCTATTCAGATTACCCGCCATAGAGATTTATCCGCACCAAGTTTATAGCGATACGTTTATAGGGGTGTAATAAAATTTTGCTCACTTGAGACTAGGACCATTCATGAGATTATTGTGAATATTGACTTTGTAGATTTTTTTTACAGATTTCTTGTAGTATGGTGTCGAAATGATCTTGATGAATGTTTTACTGGCTCAAAGGGTTCATTTGAGTTACAGGGAAGATCAAGGTTGCCTAAAAATAAATCGCTTATAACGAAAAGGCCGCCCATTGAACATTCAGCTATATACATGCTTTCTACCTGTCTCTATTGTAAATCTAATGGTGTACTATAAATTATTATGTATCTATCTATATATATCGATCGTCATCATCCTGTGCGGTCAGCTTGCTCGTCTAAGGACTCCAACTACTCGTAATGACTGCCATAGATGTTCGTATGGAAACCGCGATGGTTTATTGTGCTCTTTGAAGCACGGAGAGGTCTCAATATCTTATGAAAGGCCATTCATCCTAAGACCGTTTTGGCTAGTGTTGCTTAACCGAGCAACTTAGGCTACTCGATTTATACTTAACCGCAAGCAACCCCATGAATATTACCTATCCAATGAGTAAATTTTGAAGTGAAAACTTCTTTAGCGGCGTTGAATGGGTAAAAATGTTAAACTCGCATCAGGATCTCTTAACCTTTGAACCGTAACCGACGACTGACGTCATACAACATTAGCTACAGATTATTTTGTTAGGTAGGCTATGAAGCTTCGTAGCTTAGCGGTAAGTGCTTCGACTGTAAGTCCTTATGGTTTCAGATAGTACAGGGTTCCAACCTGGGCTTCTGACACTTTTGTGATTTTATTTTTTTGTAATTTATTACTTTTGAGATTATTTTTTCTTTTTGAAATTCAATGATTTCTTCTGACAGAAAATTAGTGATAGGTTCTATGATTGGCGCTATATTAGTATGTTATGGTATGGTATGCTCTTTTTATCTTTTTCTCTATATATAACGAAGAAAGAAAGAAAGAAAAAGTTTTCACTTCTTTTTTTTTAGTTTAGCTGTAAATATAAAAGTTTCAAAGAATGTAGCGTATATTTTATAATGAAATAATATCATTTCACGGCACACGCAGTCACAATCAAAAAGTGAAAAAAGAAAACGTTTAGGTAGTATTAAATATACTACTTTTCATCATTAGTAAAAAGTAGAAACAATGTCCCTCGCCATGTATGTATGTCTGTCTCATTCGTTTCATTTTTCTACATTGAGAAGAGCTGCTAAAGAGTATGTCACGTTTTGAAGGTACGAAATGAAAACCTAATACTGCTTAAAGACTCATTTACACGATGCCATTTTCTTGATTAAACAAGAGCAATTATTATTAAATACAATAAATTGAAAGCAATAATTGACCGTCAAAAATTGCTAGCAACTGTTTACACGTAGAACATAGACGAATTATTGAATGCAAGTCTTGACAAGAAATAATTTCTTTGAGATTATTGCTTTCAAGTTTTGACTCGTCTAAACACAGACTTGAATGTACGTGTACAATTTTTTGACGGGTTGCTACAAGTATTGCAAATATTTGCGTTGGTGAATTTTTCATTCAATTATTGAATGTTTGCAATTACTGAATGCAGAAAAGTTTTGGAGCAAAACATGTCCAATATATCAAAGAATGTTACCTGTTGTTTAGACCACGCAAGTCATTTATTGCTTCAATTTAATTGTATACGACAGGCAAGGAACTTGCATCGTGTAAATGGGACCTTACACTAAACAAACTTACAAAGGGGTTGTAAGGACTATCGTAACTAAATGAACTGTTAACAAAATTTTAATGTTTAACTTGAAATAATTTATTCACATTATACAATTCGTTGTAAAATTCAGCATCCTCACTATACTTCGTGGTTCGTCCTAATACAAGGCAACTTAACACAATTGAAGTCTTAAGTCTTCTATGAATATATTTCATGTCCCCTTCATTTAACGAATACATAGGATCTCATTGTTACGGCTCGTATTTTTTCTGTGGTACAAAAATATATTTTATCTCGTCCTTCATATATTACCACTGAGCATCCTATCTTCTTATTATTATCCTACGAGGACAATCTATGTCAACAAATGTAATCATGTTTGATATAAAAACTTATGTATTAATCTTATATAGTTCTATTAAAAGTAATGCAATTTTTCTAATTGAATAATTCTTTGAATCTAGGAACCAGACAAAAGAAAGATATACCTACTAATATTATATCCACTGGCAATGGTTGAACTTCATAAAATGTGTTTTTTGTTGCCCTAATCATGACTATTTTTAGTCTGGCAAAGTTTGTGAGTAAGCCAGTGACAATCATCTTCAAATTATTGGGAAATAAAGTTACTTACTTAAAATGAAAATCCTACTGTTTACTATAATTAATACAATTATGTGTGTTATCATGACGTCAAGTCTGGCGAAAATTTCTAAATGAATTTTGAGTGAGTATATCTCATCAAAGACAGTGTTTCAATCTCCTACAAACCATTTTAAAGACTATCATAATACTCTTAGAGAAGACATTTCAAAATCATCATACGTTCTTTCTCGAAAGCATTTTCACAACCAATCCATATTGTGTGCTAAATGTGAAATCAATTTTGTTCGTAATTGAAAGGTATCTGAAGAAAAGTTCAACAAGTTACAAAAGTATTTGACAAGTGAAGTATCATTTAAATTTAAATATAGAAAAATTGCCGCTCCTCAATGCAATGCTGTGTTTATAAAACACTTCTTGCTTAGGAATATATTAATATTAACACTGAAAGCATATTTAGTACTTAGGCAACAGACTGGGCTTTTAGCCGTAATACTATCATTTCGGTCGCATACTAAAGATAATATTTTTTTATAGATCATGATAATGACTATATTATCTCCTGATTGACTGCATTAATTCACCGTAAATATGTAAAGACGCTTACAAAATTCCAATTATGACATACATAAATCACATAAAAATATTTGTAAATATGAAAAATATTATCCTTGGAATCAACTCTTTACTCAATAGGTACAATTTTGGATTTGTTAATTCCGAGCATAAGTAACCGTGCTCAGAATTAACTGTTTTGTCAAATATTCGTCGTCGTTTATCTATGTATATGTTATAGGCAATGTGTATAATGCAGGCATTCTATACAATTCCTAGGAAATGTATAGAATGCTGGGGTCGTTCAGGCAATGCATGAAATTATATTCTGTTTAAACCATTTTACACTTTGACTAGGAAATGTATAAAATACCTAGGTATTGTATAGAATATCGGTCGAAGCATAGGTAATGTATGTAATCTATTTTTCTTCTCTATGATTTAGTTAGATAGATACCAACTAATCTTTTGAGAGCTAATCCTAATTTCAACTTCCACCAGCAGACAGTGCTGATAAGACATGTGTTCTATTGGTAGGTATACCTAAGTACCTACATGTTTTTTGCGTAGTTGTTTTATTCTGCATGGTCATAAAAAAGTCGGGTTGTATACAATGACGGATTACATACATTTCCGGTAACATATATAACATAATATACACATTGCCTGATGCGCTTCGGGCATTTAATACAATTCTTAGGCAATGTATGAAATTAATCGTATTATACACATTGCTTGAACGTTTTAGGCAATGTATGAAATGAATCGTATTATACACATTGCTTGGACGTTTTAAGCTATGCATAGAATGCCTAGGCATTCTATACAATGCCGGATTATACACATTGATTATGACATATACATTTTTCGAACAGCTTCTGGGTACTTATCCATCCCGTCGGCTGTTATAAGGAAAAAAACACTTACCAACATCATCGTGTTCAAGATCCGACACGTCGTGAGCAGCCTCGTCCTCTTCAGGGGCACTTTCGTAACGCTCCTTTAACACCGTACGGGGCACTGTAGAAGAAAATACACTTTGAAGACACTAAAATAAAACTCATTTCGACTCGTTACGAGTATTGATCCACTCTAGGATTCATCAAGGGATGTTAATTTTAGACTTAAGGTGCTCTGTGCTTCAGAGTATTTTTATTTTTTTCAAGTGCGGCAGACGCTTTATCTGGCGTGGAACAAGCAATTTTGGTAGAACGTGACTTGTTATCTGTAGCTGTTTTATTTTTTACCAAATCTCTGTCATTTTACCATCTCAAGATTTTATTTTTAGACTCACTATTGAGTTTCGTCGACAGAGGTTTGACAGATTTGTCCAAGTAATATTTGCCGAGATATATTTTGCTATATAGTAGTTACGTAGTTTTCAAAGGTAAAGTGCGAATTGAATTCATGTGATCGTTCAAACATATTATTTGGAACCAATTAGAGTAACAGGTGATCTTTAATCAGGTGTTGAATTAATTACTGGAAATTTTAAAGAAAATTTGGATATGAAATGGTGTTCTAGGTTTTTGGTAACGTTAAATGAAATTTACAATATTGTCTTATTTTCACTTTCGAGTAAAAAATACTTTTGCATGAAGAAAAAACAAATATTTTTTTGTTAAATTCGATAAAAACGATTTGATTTCCGATTTTGTTGTAACCTTGGCATTTAAAAAAAATGCCTTTGGTCCGATCAAGGTTATAACTTATAATATCATTATATCTCACAGATAGAGTTACTTTCGCATTTATTATTAGTATGGATTTACAATATTAAATAATACTTTCTAATATTCTTATTTTTGGATCCTTTTACTCTGCTTTTTCTTTTATTCATTGCTTTTGACTTCATAAATTACTGCCTATTCTGCGATACTCTTCTTGTTACTCGAACTATTTTAAAATTAAAATGAAAATTAATCAAAGAGTAAATTCAATCTTCAAAGAAACGTCGTGCCTTGAAATCTTTAGAATGGCGTCAGACTGATATTACTTATTCTAAGCCAGTTTACTGCTTCAATATCTAATTTTTGAGATCAACACAATACTTCAGTTTCACTAAAACAGAAGGACTCTTGTTGTGTATTTTTAGATATATTGCCCAGCTTGTAATTAAACAAAATAAAGTAAGTCTATACAAATTCTGAGCAGACTAAGCTTCTTTATTGATACCTTTTTAATATCCGGTATCAGCGAGTTCAGTTTTGTTAAAAAGAAGGCTAGTAGGAATTCGTACTATGCTACAAATACCTTGATTGACTTTGACTGTACTACCTTCGATCTCATCCTTGTCTTCAAAAACATATTATAGTTTTCTTTTTCTTTCTTATTTTTTGGATTTATAAAGGGATACTTGGCCAGCCACAAAGGAGTGATTTATTTATAACCAGCAATATGAATGTATAGTACGTGCACATATTTCGTAAATGCTTCTGACCCAACAAATGCGATGGTTCAATTTGTAAGCTTATAGCATCATGTATTAGGTTTAAGGGTTGTGGCCAACAGTGCACAAATTACAAGACTGCTAACACATATCGTGCAGGAGCAATATAGTAACCCGTTAATCTATTAACCTGTTACAATATTCAGAAATATATTTTTACCTATTTATGAGCAACATATTCATGAAATACTCATGCATAAATTTTGCCAATACATGCCAAAGTTCCTCCAATGACAACATAACTATCGAGGTGCTCATATCTAGGTAGTGACAGTAGAAAATTATACCAAGTATTGTATAAAAAGGTTTTCTTGAATTTTACTCATGCTTGAGGTATACTGGTTGCAGAACCCAGAACACTTTAACTGTGTTTGGACTTGAACTATAAAATATCATAGCTATGAAGCGTAACGGAAACTTATTAGAATATCTTTGAAAGAGTAGACATAGGTGTAATGAATCACATCTCAATATCTATTATAAGTCCTAATGTAATACAGATGCAAATATTATAACAATCTTCGTGTATTAAAAGATTAGTACCTGGATGACCGATCGTCGCTCGTTTTTTTTTTTGAACATTTTCTAAAAATTAATTCTACGAAGATCGATTTATCGCCCCCGAAACTCCCTGTTTACTAAATTTCATGAAAATCTTTGGAGTCGTTTCCGATATCCCAATTATATATATATTTACAAGAATTTCTCGTTCAAATATATAAGACACTGGAGCAACATCGAAGGATTTGTCATTTCTGAATACTTTCAAGATGATGACCAGACCAGCAATAGACAAACACGATACACCTCAGACTCGTGATGAAAATCTAATATATAAAATTCTCGTGTCACAGTTTTCGTTCCCAAACTCCTCCGAAACGGCTCGACCGATTCTCATGAAATTTTGTGGGCATATCGGGTAGGTCTGAGAATCGGTCAACATCTATTTTTCATACCCCGATTCGCGATAACCGACATCCACGCGGGCGGAGCCGCGGGCGACAGCTAGTCTATGTATAAAATGAAATAAAATTATTTAAAGTCATTGGTGTAGATAGTTTTACAATCACTGCAATCATTCAAAGACTGATTCAGGTTGACACAGAACATCACTTAATCAATTTATACTGATCAGCGACAATGGTAAGAACGGTGATGGTCTTTTTGAGATGGGAAGAACTCCTTTATAAAAATCACCTTTATGACCTGTCAGTGGTAGCCTGGAAAGCGCAGTCGTTCTATTTGTAAGAAGAAGAATACGAATGTAATTTGAGAATTATTTGTATTTTTTGAATTAAGGTAGGGTCCCCTTAACCCCCTAACTAACTATATTACTTGCAATAAGAGAAAGAATGGCATCACGTCACTAGTGTATATTGTGTCACAATTCATACCCGGAAACTGTTGATCATATGATAATACCGACTCCTTAACCTAACCTAAGTAGACAGACTATAAAGGTAGTTTGACTACATAAACCTAAAATGAATTCATCAAAAGGAGCAACATTATTATTCTGTTCTAGTATCTGTAGGTACGGATTTTGTGAAACAGTTCGCATTGTACCTGAAGTATTTTGTATTATCAACGGTCCGATTAGCAAACTGAACTGAAATGGAAATAGACAATATTGCTGGATGCAAATAATTTCGATTCGCTCCACAGTGATACCGAGGTAAGGATTTTTTTGTATTAGTGAGATGTTTTGATAAATTTGTTCAGATATAATATTCAGGAATACAACAAATACTTTTTTATAGTGGTATGTGATTAAAAGCAATAATAGAGCTGCATTTTCGTGTATTAATTATATTAATTATAATTAAAAGAAAATTTACAGGTAAGGAATGTGATCTGCTCAAATTATTTTAATTATTTCGAATGAACACTCAAGTTTTGAAGTCATAATTAATTTCTATCATCCGCCTGCCCTTGTCTGAATTATTTGGGGTCGGCGCAACATGTATTGTCATTTTCCTCCATGAATTTCTGTCGGCTTAGATTATTAATATGTCTAGATAGAGCATCGCGCTATTAAAGAACAAAAATAAATGGCACGAATTTTCCATAATAGTGTGCATGACAGCTTCGTCTTACACTCACGTCATGTCAGTTTGCTTTTATAGTGTGCGTGTATGAATTGATTGATTTTTTGGCCGCTTTCAACGCTTTGTCTGTCTATCTAGACATATTAATAATCTAAGCCTGTCAAATATCATATCCTCAGTCACACCCTTCCCAGCCATATCATCTTTCACTCATTCTTTTACTTCGTTTCCAATGAATAAGAACAAGACAACGAAAACACATTCAAATTATATCACTAAAATTGTTAAGTAATGCGCAGTACTTTTTAGATAGATAAAATTCTTTTAAATTGATAAACGAAACTAACGCAACCAAAAAAATAATCAAATTTTATGGCCAAATCCAATTTAGTTACGTAAAGTCCCGAAACATTCAACCCTTTTCCCTCTCAATAATTGAATGAAAGAGCTCAGGCACACAATTGATTCTTTGGTCGATTAGCACTTTTACTGACGGTTATATCGACACTAGCTGGCCCTCCCCGCCTTCTCCCGTTACATATTTCAAACCCCTATTGCACCCCTTTAACCCACAATGCCCGTCATTTATTAGTTTTCAAATACGTACATACAGTCACGCCTTTTTTTCAGATGGGTAGGCAGGGACTATGTTTTCAAATAAATCTATGGAAATTCGCTGAATGTCATAAACATTTATGAGTACTAAAACTCCGCTCCCTTGGGCAGTAACGTGATGTCTATTTATGTGTGTAAATAAGCCCATAGCTTGCTCAATAAACCAATTGCAAAAGATTTTTCTTCTGGATAAGTAGTGCCTGAGGTTGGAGCGTTCAACCAATTAATCAAACCATTCAGGTTTATAATATTAAGTAAGTACCTGATTAACGAGAATGTACGGCCGACGTACAATATAACCATTGTTATAAATAAATTAACGTTTTTATTTCAAAATAAATTCGAAGCGTCACTGTATTAAGAGCCCCATCTTTTTTATTTATATTGAAACCACAAAGGGTGAGAAAATAATGTCAAAAAGAATGACGTCTTGGCAGGCTCTGCTTGGCGTAAACATCCGTAGCAACTGCATGTCTCTCTACTCTCTCATATTTTACTCTTTTCATACAGTTTAATGAAAATAAATTCTCATCAAAATTGGGTGATCGTCTAAAAGATAACGATAATTACATCCAAAGGAGATTTATAACGTGAAATGATTTTACAGTAATTACCATCAAAATTATGAGATGTCGTATAATCCAATCTGACGTTAAAGTGACTTTGAAGGACATGGTGCCCGAAATTCAAAGCACAGATAATAATATTGCAATTTCGGGTAATCAAAAGCTAAAATTAAAAATCAAATAAACACATCTGATAAGTTTTTATAGTGCTGAACACAATATATTGATCAATTTACATCCTAATTGGATGGGCGTAAAGGACATTTCTAATATCACTTTTACTTCTTTAATCATATTTAGTTTATGTTCCCAATGGATGCCACTGATAAATTATACCAAAATGAGTTTATATGCTCACAGCAACTAAGTAGATGTGTCCAATCAACCATATTTCACATCCTAGGTATACAAGAAGTTAGCAGAATAGCAGACGTTGAAAATGAAATTAAGTTTTATACATAAAGTGCCAACTTGAGCGTTTTCACACTATTCGATACCCAATATCGGTTATCGGAGCCGACACCACTGTGTTGGCCCGATATCAGATAACAAGGACACTAAAACAGCGACTGCAAGATAAAAGAAAGAAAGATAAAATGTCATGTCAATAAGGTCGAAAATTGCTTGACGTTTTTTTTCTTTGTTTTTCATCCCTAGCCACCCTAACTAATTTGTGCTTTCGAGCAAATGACCATATCGGGCCGGCTATAGGCGTCCGACACCGATATCGGATATCAGATGAATGTGAAAACGCTCTTATGAGAAAAGGGCAATTAAGTAACGCCAGCGCCAGCACCCATACTAGTATTTCCAAAAGGCATACTAAAATTCTCAAAACTGTTTTAAAATGATATATTATGTCTATTTAATAATTTAAATACTTTGTTGTGATACGAAAAATAAAATTTCAATTGAAACGTATTTTTGCATGATTTAATAATTAAACTTTAAAGAGTAATCTGTAAACAAATTGTGACGTATGATGCCCATGATCTGGGTAATGGTTTTTACTTAGTTTACGAGTTTCTTACAGATTTTTATTTATCTCAGTATCTAATATTAGAATTTCATGGTTATTCTTTATACTACCCTGTTAAGGTAAAACTATTATCTCATGGGTCGATGATTATAAATTCACAAACTAAATAAATACACATATTGAGAACGTACTTGTATTTTTTCCACAGTATTTATTATTGAACCTGTCCGGTTTCGCTTGACGTTAAGAAGAATTTTCTTATCTATTATTGAAAACCATTGAGGATGTCGTAAGGAGAAACCGATGAAGTTAAATAATAAATACTCTTGATGGAATTTTTTGTTATACACTAATATGTATAACAATAAATTCCATCAACTGCTATCGAATAAAAGTATAAATCGTCTATATAAATACACTTTTGGTCCAAATGTACTCATTAAAACAAAACTAATGAGTACCCTAACTTGAGAAAGTTGTCTAAAAGCCATTAAAGGGTTCTATTACCTATCCTCTGATTCCATTATCATTAAAATTAATCAAATTAGTCTATTGGTATCCGAACTTGTAAAACTTCAAATAGAAGATTAGAAATTCGTTTAAATCAAATTCCAAAATTTATTCAAGTTGTATTCTACAATTGAAGTCAATAAATATGTCGAAAAAGCTTATATAAATTGTATTTTTGGATAAAATTTAATGGTTTACCAAGTCACAAATTCAATTTTCAATTCTGCTACACAAACGAAAAAGAAGTTAAACAAAACAAACAAATACAACAGGGAATAAAAAAACGAAGGCTCTGCTTTAACAACTTCTGAAAGACAACTATTATTCCCACCAGATAATAGAATAGTGATGAAATACCATCAACTGCTCACAGCCTAACTCACACATTTATAACTTGGATTGACTGCGAACACACCGACTACGAACAGCAGAATATTTTTTTCTAGAAAAACTTCGAGAAAAATACCAAAGAATTATGAACTGAGCTTATAGATACGAGTTTATTTCTTTGCAGTGTTGATCTTATTCGCATTGTAAACGTGTATATATTTTGATGGTATATAGTTTAATGCTTTTCATAGCTGCATAAGGTTGATACTATTTTAATTGTATACTTCATGCATTCCTGAAGATAAGATCTTGACAGATAGATAACCAATTGGTCAAATAGTTCATTTATTTCATTTTTCCTTTCAAGGTATGAAACCGAACTTAACGTAAAATTCTTAAGTTTAACTTATACTAGGTCCTTTTTATTTCCACTGAATAAGATTCCCAAAGGACAAACTGCAAGACCATCCAAATTGGCCCGTCACTTAAATCTGCCAATTTTATTTATTTTCTAATTTACTTTTTACTATTTAGGAATCTGGAGAAAAGCTAGTATTTACGGCTTGCTGAGAATGTTATTGCTACTATAAAACCTAAGTAACTATAACCAGATCGGGTTTAAGATTAAAAATAAAAATGAATTTTGTCATTTTACTGTCACATTCATTCCACTTAATAGCCAAATGGTATTATTAATGTTATTATCATTAAAATTTTCAGTATCATTAACTTTTATACCTTTTCGTGAACATTTTACAGTTAGCATATACAAGGTCTATAATCATAATCCTAAACATAATATGTAATTTTTATGAAAGTATATAGGTACATGTTCATCGTTAATAGTAATTTGTATATATTCATTCAAAACTTAAAATAAAAATATTATGGTGTATGATGACGGAGTTTTGCATGCTCATTTAATGGTTCGAGCCATTAAGCGAGCATGCAAAAGCTCTCCCTTTTCTTTCATGCATTATCATGATGTCGTTGACAGTTTGACACTTACGGAAATAGAAAGAGATAGGGTGGCTCGTATTATTATTATACATCACCCAAAACCCGGAAACTGTCAGCTTCCGTGTAAAATTTGGTAATTTTGGAGAATTCAGCAGTAGCAAGTTCCATAAACATGTGCAAGTACTGTAATTAAACGTTACGTTATATCCTATTCAGTTAATTTTTAAATATTTTTGAATGAGGTGGAAGGATGACCTCATCAAGGTCGCCGGGAAGCGCTGGATGCGGGATGCTTTAGATCGTTCTGGAAGTCCATAGGAGAGGCCTATGTTCAGCAGTGGACTATGTGTGGCTGATATGATGATGATGATGATGATGATGATTAACATGAAATTGTGAAGCCGCTTAATGCTGTAGTAGTAGATACTTATAGCAACAAAATTTTGTGTTATAAGTATCACGCCCATAACGTTAATTAAATAAGTTATTTGATGTCTTAATTCCACAAATGTTGATCTTATTAAATTAAGATATCTAATTAGTAACCTCTCACTAAAATCAAACTCACAATGGAGGTAACAAACCTTTACTAATTAAAATTGTAATACAACCTTAAAATATAAAACGGGATCCAATACGTTGTCGGTATACCTCTTTATGAAAACCAATCACGGCTACGAGGGTAGGATTGAAACGTACGGTCACTTAACCCATTCTGATTGTGGTTTAAGTGCATGTTGAGTCCCTAAGCTCTCAGATATAAGTATAAGATAAAGGAGGTAACCCAAAAATAGAAGATTACATCCAAGTGAAGATTGAATATTGAAAAGCCTTACATAACTTTGGTTTTCCCTTACGTGTGCATTTGATGTAGCGAAAATGAGCTTCTTATCTCCTATATCTTTCTATTTCTCTATTCCTATATTAGGAAGTTACTTTAATAAGAATAGTAGTCCTGTGTTCACAAGACCCTGGACGTACAGTCTACTGAATTTATAATTGGTTCATTGTTCAAGGATTTTCCTACGGTAAAGGAATAATATATAACAAAGATAATATTATATGGGTGAGAAATCAAATCTCCTTTGAGTGTAATCAAATACTGCGTCATAAATTCAATACCTACATTCCATCCCAGCCCGCAAATACTCACTGTCACGCTTCAGACGCTGTCAGGGTTACATATCTAATTTGAATATATCAGAGCTGAATGTGAATTAACATGAACAATATTACATCTTTCAATTTCTAAAATCATAAAGAAGAGAAAAGTTCAAAGAAATAAGAGAAAAGTTCAAAGAAATAAACATTCTTATGGTTATATTGCAATTTATTTATGAAAATTTACTTTATGTGCATAATAATGTAGACTCCTGTACTAAAAAGAGTGATATGTTATAAATACTAGACATAAAGGTAATCTTGTGTTACATACTACTCGTCTCCAAAAAATAAGCAACTCTTTTATGGGGCAATGTATTAGATTCTAAAATAAACTTCCCAATGAAATTAGAACATTGTCCATAAATAAATTTAAAACAACTATTTAAGGCCAAATTGTGTAGCATTACATACTATTTGAATGACAAAAATGTGGCTCATGAAGAAATGCTAGCTCTAAGTGAACACAAGAAAATGATTGTACATACATGACGACGTGTTTTTTAAAAAAAGAATTCCTATTGAGTTTTTTTGGCAGTGTTTCTCAGTAGTTGCCATGTTACGCACTGCACGGTAGGGGAAAAAATAATGACGATTGCAAACAAATTTAATATTTTTATGGAATAAATGATTTTTTGAATTTGAATTTGAATTTGACATAGCTTTAACCTTCTATTAATACATCTACCAGCTCCTGTCTTCCAGCTGTTGTGCAAAACGTTCAACTTGCCTAGTGAATTCATTTTGATATATCTAAATGCTCAGTGTTATCTTTTAGCCGATCGCAGAAGCACAGTCTCTGCTACTACCAAATGAAGGGGGCACCTTTACAGCGTGTAAGTGAGGTCCGTGACATGGGCGTTCGTTTCAGAACCGATTTGAATTTTAATTAACATATTGTAGACGTATGTAAAAAAACGTATGGCAATCTGGGCTTTCTGCTTAGGTACACCATTCTTTTCACAAATATAGCTGTTTTGAAAACGCTATACGAATGGCCTAAACTATATACATACACACAACATAACTAATGAGTAAAACGCCCGCGCCTGCTGGCCATGCCGAGCGCGCGCAACGATCTGCTGCAGCGCGCGCCGCTCTAGCGCGCCCTCCGCGGACCACGTTACCTTATTTTCGTGCTCGCTGAATGAATTTACTCTTGTAAATTCATTCAGCGAGCACGAAAATAAGGTAACATGATTTATTTATTATTACATTACAAGATATATAAAAAGACATTAAATTACATGGGTGCATCAAAAACCACTGAGGTTATATATTAGGTTATAGTATATTTTCCAAAGACCTTAGGGCTTTTGCAACTGCAGTTTAATTCATCTTATATTTTGCAAAATCACTAGTGGAACCTCATTATGCCACACACTGTTCGTCCCTATACTTTCGAATATCATATAAAATTGGCTGTAGAGAGTACAGGGTAGCCTCTTTAGACGTATATATGTGCATACTCTTACTGTCACCTTCTTGGTATAATTTTTATTTACGGAAAAGTAGTCAATTCCCTAAAAATGCACCAAGTGCAAAGCTGCAGTCCCCTTAAAAGCTAATCTAAAAGTGAGTCATCATACTGTTCTATTGTTTTCTCTCTATCTTATTACATCAAACGTATTACCTAATTCATCTTCTCCTATGATGAAATATATAATACGTTACAACTTAATTTAACTTCAGAATAGTTTTTTTTTTACGTGCGGGAAATCCCCACGGATAGCCCTCCCTTCGGAGCCGAAGGGAGAGATTATGTCGGACTCGAACCGACTAAACCGCACGCCGTCTGTGGGTCGATGTGCTAGGCCGGAGGTGAGGTTGTCTTTTGACATATCCCTCGCAGCCCCGGCTGACCTAGGGCCATTCCTCTCGGTCTGGCCCTCCTCGGGAGGGGGGACCACGCGGTCCCCAACTCGCCCCCGGTATGGGGGGGGGGCGGGCATCGTCCTACGATGCGCGCCGCCGCCGTGGCCTGCTTCTGCTAGGGTGCCGAGCGGCTCCACCCGTCACCCTCAGGCCCGCGCTCATGGGGGGCGGAGGTCGGTTTGCGCCCTCCGACGCCCGAGCCGCCTTCGAACGCGGCCAGCGATGTCCGCGAGTCTTTCTCGCTCGCTGCGCCGCGCCCGCTCTGCTGTCTCCTTCACGAGCATGACCTGCTCGCAGAAGGAGGCGCTGGCCGCCCACGCATCCGCGCAGCGGACCATCGCCGCGAGCAGGGTGGAGAGTGTGAGCACTCTCACCCCCAGGGCCGTCACAAGCTCCCGCCTCGGCGTCTCAAACGCCGGACACTCGGTGAGCGTGTGCAGCCCCGAGTCCACGCTCGCGACGCAGTGATGGCACTCGGGCGTTGGCTCTATGCCCATCAGATGCAGGTACTGCCCGATATTACCGTGTCCGGTAATGACCTACGTCTGATGGTACGAGAGGCCACCGTGCGGCCTCTCTAGCCACTCCCCCATGATGGGCCTTACCGCCGCAATCACGGCGTGCCCTGCGCGTGGTTGCTCAAGTCGTAGCTCCCACTCGGTCACCATGGCCCTGTGGAGCCGGGATTTCTCGGCCCGAATTTCTTCGGGCTCGGGATCGAATCCCCGCCCCCGCGCCTCCTTTCGGAACCGATAGAGTGCCGAAAGGGTCCTCGCTTCCAGGATCCACGGTGGCGACCCGGCCAGGAGACTCGCCGCTTCAAAGGATATCGTGCGGTACCCCCTGATGGTCCTGGAGGCCGTCGTCCTCTGCGCCGCGTGGAGCAGAGGCAGGAATCTGGCCCCCAGGGTGTCCGCCCATACGGGGCACCCATATAGGGCCATGGACCGCACGACACCCGCGTAGAGTCTCCTGCAGGATTCCTCTGGGCCCCTCAAGTTGGGCAACAGCCTGCCCAAGGCATTCGCCGTTGCCACCAACTTGGGGCGCAGACTTCGGAAATGTTCTCCGAAGTCCCATCGACCGTCAAGCACCAGGTATTTCAACCGGGGCTTGATGTCGATGGGAGTGCCTCCCACTGTAAGGCTGGCTCCCGGGTCTGGCCTGCGCCGAGGGCCATGAAAGAACATGGCCTCGGACTTGTGCAGAGCCACCTCGAGACCCAGCCGCCGGATGCGTTCCACGACTTGAGCAACCGCGGTCGTGGCCCTCAGGGTCGCCTCGCGGTGTGTAGCCCCGCCCACCGTCACCAGCGTGTCGTCCGCGTAACACGTGACGGTGGCACCGTACGCTAAGTCACCGCGAAGCACCCAGTCGTAACCGATGTTCCACAGCAGCGGTCCCAGGACCGATCCCTGTGGAACACCGCACGACATTTCACGCCTTCCGACTCCGGTCGAACTCGGGTAGACGACGGCTCTCCCCGTCAGGTACGCCCCGACTATGTGGCGGAGGTAGAGAGGCACATCGTGATATACGAGCGCCTCTCTGATGCAACTCCAGGGCAAGGTGTTAAACGCGTTGGAGATGTCCAAGGACACCGCCAAGATCACCTCGCCCCGAGCGACCGCATCCTCCGCCAGAGTCCTCACACGCATGATGGCATCCACAGTGGAACGCCACTGGCGGAACCCGAACTGGGTATTCGCCAGGTCCGGCCCCACTCTAGAGAGATGCTCGACGAGGCGCTTGGCAATGACTCTTTCAAAGAGCTTGCCCACCTCGTCGAGCAGCACTATGGGCCGGTACCCGGACGGCTCGTCCGCCGGACGCCCCATCTTGCGGATGAGGACCAGTTTCCCCGTCCTCCACATCTTCGGAAACTGGCCCCGCTCCAAACATGCGCTGAGGAACCCTCTCAGTCGGGGTTCGAGACCGTCTTCCCCTAGAGCTAGGACCCACGCGCGGCCTGGAATGCCGTCGGGTCCCGGGGCGGTGTTCTTTTTGGCTCCAAGCCTTCGCACCGCCAGCTCTAGTTCTACCCGAGTGACCTCGGGCACATCGTCGTCAATCACCGCACCGGGCGCCATAGGCGACCGAGGCGGGGGAGCCATCTGCAGCGGAACATGTTCCGCTTGCGCCGGGAACAGGGATTCGACCACTCCCCCGAGCAGAGCCGGCTCGAGCACCTGGGTCAGCGGAGGGGCCCGGGGGCGCAGCTTTTGTCTTACCATAAGATAAGGCCGCCCCCATGGGTCCCGCTCCAGCGTCTCCAGGAGTTCCCGGTAACAAGCGGCCTTGGACCGCTTGATCTCCGCTCGGTGGGCATTCCTGGCCTCCCTGTATCCCTCGTGAAGCTCCGTCAGTCGGGGCTCCGAGTCTGCAGGACGGCTACGCCTCCTACGGAATCGAGCCCACCGGCGGTGCGTGATCACGCAGGCTTGACGCAGCCTCGCGATCTCCGCATTCCACCAGTAGACCCGACGCCTCGCATTATAGGCTGAAGCCCTAGGCATACCCGCATCGCAGACACGTGTCATGGCCTCCCGGAACCACGCCGCTTCATCGTCGACATCGACAGGCCTGTGCGGCGCAATGGCCCCGGCCTGTACGATGGCGGCTTCCAGGAGGTCCTCCCGATTCAGTCGCCCCAGCACCCAGCGCGGCTCGCGTTGGGCCGTTGCGACCGGCGCATCCCCCGCGGGAGGGGAGACATCCAACCGAACATATCGGTGGTCCGACAAAGTCTCCACCTCCGCGACGACACGCCAGTCCCGCACGCGAAGTGATAGGGAAGCGCTCGCGAACGACAGGTCTAAGATCGACCTGCGCTCCCCCGACACAAACGTGGCTTCGGCCCCGCGATCCTGGAGAACTAGACCGAGGGTATCGGCCCAGCTCTCCAGAGCCCTGCCTCGCGCGTCTGTGCGCCGGGAACCCCAGGCCACAGACCAGGCGTTGAAATCCCCGAGCACAAGAACCGAGCGAGGTGTACAGGCATTGACGACGTCGGTCAGCCGCTCCAGTGACCGCCGATAGTGCCCGATTAGTCGGTGTAATCTTGGCGCGAAATAAACGGCCACGACCGCAATCTCCCCTACACGCGCCGCTACGATGCCATGCTCCCTTGCGATTACTACAAGGGGAGGGGCACCCGCAGCGGCGTTATGCACCAGTGCCGCCAAGCCATCCAGGTCGACCAACCAGGCGGGCCCGAGTGGCCGGTGAGTGTACGGCTCGGCGACAGCGGCGACGTGTACGGACCACTGTGCCATGCTCTGGAGCAGAAGTGCCTGAGCATCGACACCGTGGCCCAAGTTCGCCTGCAGGATACGGAGCTGGGGATCCATTATGGAACCATCTCCGCATCCCGCCCCGAACTATTGGCGGAACGCCCGCCTCGCGGCTTCGGCTCCCCGCGGGTGCAGGCCTTGCTGCCAACCCTGTGGTCGGCCGGCTTGCCCTCCGCCGCACACCTGAAACAGTGCGGCGGAGCTTCGCAACCACCGGCCCTATGACGTGGCCGACCGACAGGCACCTAAAGCACCTGGCCGGTCGGTCCTGTAGGAGGCGTACCCGCACCCCTACAACTCCGCCCACCGCGGGGGTCCGCATGTCGGCAGCCTTTTGGGCTGCTGCGATGGGGCAGCCGACAACTACTGCCCCCTGTCCGCGACGGCCGTAGCGGATTGCTCCGACACTTTAGGATAGTATCTAACCTAGTACTAGACAATAAGTCAACATAACAAAATAAAAACAATGTAAGCCAAGTTTCGCATTATGAGAAAAAGGGCTCTTCAGAAACTACCCCTGAAAGGCATTCACTATTTCACTAGATATAAAATAGCAAGTAGTAGAAAGAGCGTTTCAACTGTTCTCGACACGATTCTCATTTTTATAACTTTGGTTTTGCTATGAGCGAAGCGACTAAAAAGTAATAATTTAATTGGAAGAACTTCATTGGAGCAAGTAATGAAATAACAAAATCTTTTTAAAATAGTATAACAAAGTATCATCCTAACTTTATCACGTTTATCAGAGAGGTATAGGGGTTTGTTACCCGACTGCTAAGAAGGGTTGTGTTTTTGCGCGTATCTTTTATGTATGTTTGTAATATTCTTTATTACCTCATATCTTCTGAATCACTATATAAATGGAAGAACTTCATTGAAGCAAATAATGAAATAACAAAAGCTTTTTAAAATACCGCCAATGTACAGACACGATTAATCTAATAATTATAATACAATTTGTTTTTTTTTAGTTTTGAATAATTTAATTTAATATTTTTTTGCTGATCAAAAGTCTATAAAAATAATTATCCAACTATATTTTTGTTGACATTTGATAGCCGTGCATATTGATACGATACGATAGAGAGGTATTTAAAAACCTTGTTATTTTATCGTGAATACATCGAAGTAGTTATATCGTTGAACCAATACACGGTTTCTCCGCTACCAAATCTATTGCTGGGAAAAGCAGCTTGCTCATAATAGGCTTAGACATTATCACTGAAGATAAAGCCTTGAAAAGCGCACGATATACAACCGAACATAGCTTTTGTCAGTTAGTGTTACGGTTCAGCAGTTCTGTGCTAGAATATCTGCACCGTATACTTTACACTATCACATGTTCAAGACATGGCATGGTGCCAAACCCTCATACGTTTTGACCTTTCAAACATAAAAGTAAAATATTGATACTCAAAGTAATTCTATACTTAGATATTTGAAACCATTTGAAGATACTTGAAATTTATATCTATGAGTTCAAAATTGTTTAATGAGGATCTATGAAAACTTGAAACATAAACATGATTAGATTATTACAAATTATTATTATAGTGAGACTTGTGAAACTCTGTCTTTGGTTACGAATGTTTCGCTGTAATTCACCGAAACATTCGTTAGTTTGTAAAGTTCAAGTTGTTTCGTCTACGTAATGAATATTTTACTTTACTTTGCAAATAAATATTATTAGAAAATTGTTGATAGCCGTGACACTGCCCATGTGAATGTCTGTTGCCGCGACTTTGGGTCAATGAAATATACGGACAATTATAAGTTTGAGCAAAACCGTTTTACTAGAAGGTCCGTTTGAAAATTCGTGAGCAGAAAAAAAAACAAGCAACACAGGCAGAATTTTTTAGTTCTGAATTACTACATTACATACCATAGGCTACCGACGTGAGCCCACTCACTAACACAAGCCTTTTATCTAAGCTGGAGGGGTTAACAGGCACGCTAGTAATATCGGTTACTAAAAAAAAAGATTTATAGATATAAAAGTTTTGCACATGTGCATCACATTTTCCAAAACTAAAAATATTTGACGATACTCTTTTTTTATTTTATTTTGTAGACTCTTCAAATCTTTTACGATAGGAAAAAAAATGATTTGGTTCAGGCGGGATTCGAACCCGCGATTTTACGCTTACAGAGTAAATGCTCTGACCACTGAGCCACGTACTGAACCGCGCCTGTATTGATCCAAAGTTTTCCTTATATATACGTCTTTTAGAGCGACGTTGGAGCCACCTACCGATATTATAACGAACTATCGGAACCAATCAATGATTTTTAAACATTGATTTTTGATTACTCCTCCCAAATAATCGAATGAAATTTTAAAGCATATACGATCGCCATAAACTAGTTTATATTTGTTTATTAATTTAATAGCAAATCGATTTTAATACAAAAAAATTAATCGGTCTAGACGGGATTTGAAATCGTGACCTTTGCCTTACAGGGGCAATGCTTTGACCACTAAGCTACTAGACCTCGCCTTAACCAATCCAAAAAAAAAAATTCTCCTTTTATATCCGTTTTTGAGGCTACGGTGGAGCATCTACCGACATTCTAACGAACTATCGGAACCAATGAATGATTAATCAATCATTTTTGAACATTGATTTTTGAGTACTCAGCCCATGCAATTTGAATTAATTTGTTAAGACAGAAAAAAACCCCGCTTAAACCCCATTTCAACCTGCGATCTTTACCTTACAGGGGTAATACTTTGACCACTAAGCTACCAGACAAAAAATAAACATTTAATAGCTATTGTAGAAAGTTAAATTTTCTATTCTTACATTTCCAAAACCAACCAGCTTTGGCTACAGCACTTATATGTTTAATATTTCACAAATGTATTCGTGAAAAATAAAAAAATATCCCTTCGGCCGTCTACGAAACCAGAGCTACGTAACTAGTTACTAACTAAACATAATTTGTCCTTGTACGATACCAGTTACGTACACACACGTTATTCACAATCCTGCAATATTTTTAAAAGTCCTATCCAACGATACAATTTTGTAGATGAGAGAACAAAATATCATCCGAACTTTATCACGTTTATCAGAGAGGTATAAGGGTTTGTTACCCGACAGGTTGTGGTTGTGTTTTTCGTACGTATCTTGTATGTATGTTTGTAATATTCTTTATTACCTCATATCTTCTGAATCACTATATTTTCATCGATTGATATCTCAAATGAAAGGTATTCTTCTCCCAATGGTTCTTGGGTACTTAAAATATAAACAAAAGCTATATGTTAGATTTTAGGGGCCAAAGTGCATGTTTTCAAAAGTTTTTTTTTCAATCTAATTTATCGAGTGGGGTATCAAAATGAAGGAAATTAGAAGGCGATTATAAAAATATAAATATGTCATAACTAAGAAGTATAAAATAAAATAAATTATTAGAAATAAAAACACCCGACTGATTCTGAAAAGATCAAAACAAGCTTTATAGCAGGCGGTACCCAGTGGTGCAAATCTCAAACCAGATAAAAATTAATGGGTACCGCCTGCTATAAAGCTTGTTTTGATCTTTTCAGAATCAGTCGGGTTTTTTATTGTACCACTCAGGTGGCAGATACAAGTACACGGCTGATGGAAAGTGGTTATTGTGTCCTATGAACGTGTGCAAATGCAGTGGCGTCACACTCGTGCTGCCGACCCTATATGAACAAAGAGTCTCTGTGCCGTCAGTGCAGAAGACAAAGCAGGACAAGCCTTATTTCCGTTTTAATTAACCATTTCGACTGGGGAAGTACTTCCGCCCTACAGAACAACGCGGTTATAATAACCTCGTGTGTGGATAGCTGGAGCTCACGGGAGAGTTTTTGTGCTGTCAGTGAGAAGATCAAAGGCTTGTCATGCTTTGTCCTCTGCACTGAAGGCACAGAATCTCTCTGTTCTTACACTGTCGGCAGCGCGAGTGTGATTCTCCTAGTGTTGCACACGTCCATAGGCCACGGTAACTACTTTCCTTCAGCTTGTCTTCCACTTAACTGGTATAAGAAATAAGGAACCTTAAAAGAGCAATGTGAATCGTGAATTACTTAATTGGAACGCTACCTGTAAAAATGTAAAAAGAATTTGTTCCGCCAACTAACCTCAAATAAATAAACGTTTGACAAAGAAAATGTAACACTGAAAAAATATTTAAAAAAAGTAAGTGAAAATATAAAACAAACTTTTTGAGTGATCGACGAGAAATAAACTTTCCTAATACAAAACGGAGGGTCTTTTTCGTTTGGAGATATAAAAAATAAATTGTTTTGTGATGAAATACAAATTGTTGAGCATATTTACTTACAAATCGCTTAATATCTTTGAAACGCAATATCGGTGTACAAAATGGAAATTTTGGATTGAAATTATGTTGACAGATGTTCATAAATATTAATAATTAACAAGGCACGGCTCTGGGCTCCGTTTGAGTAAAGTTTATTGATCTCACGGACAATAATGTTTAAGTTAAAAGCATTTTAGGGAATAAGCTTCCTTTATTTCATTATTATCTTGTCTATCTCAGTCACATTCGAGGCTTTCACTTGAGAGTCTTACTAACCTCCTAAATCCAAACTGAAAGTCTGCACCAGATCGTCGGCTGTTGACCAGCAGACTACTTAGATCTTGGTGGCGCCTCATATACCCTATCCATAGGTACGTGTTATAATGGGTTTAAAATCGTACGTAAACCCAAACCCTCTGCAATATCATTCTCTAAAATATACAGTATCATACAGGTATATGAAGTTTTGAAAAAGTAAAGATCCATCAAACGGTGCCAATAAACGAGAGCGTTCATTCTTTTTTATTAAGTTATTATTATAAAGCAGCGCAGTAAAATAACCGCTCGTTATCTATCAGATGCACACAATCTTAATGAGGTTTCCACCTTTGTGTAGAAAAAAAATTGTATTTTTAAATTGAACGTACCTTTCTGATGAATTAATAAACTTTTATACAAAAGCAAAACGGTGACTGTTTATGACAGGAACACTGTTTTGATCGACTACAATTGTTAAAACAGAAATAATTCTACCAAAAACGAAAGGGAATTATAACTTTGCAAACTTTATGAATTAATTAAAAGTAAAACACAAACACATATGTATTAAACAAAGAAATTACTGTTTAAACTTAGATTTCGGTTTTGAGTCTTTATTTTTCTCTGATTATACATAGTTAAATCGAATAAAGGAGAAAAAATTGAATCGCTAAGCGCACTAAGCTTAGTAAAGCAAAAATCGCGGGTTCAAACCCCGCCTAGACCGATTCAATTTTTCTCCTTTATTTTATTTAAATATTTAGCATGAAATATGCTTAAAAATTTAATTCTGATTATAGTTTTTAAATAAAAATTGTGTACCTTACTTAAGTACCCCAATCAAAATTGTATCTAATAAGACCGGCAGCTCAGGAGCTTTCATCTATTCCTACATTCGTATTAGTTAACGATGTGTGAATCTTACGTATGACCTTGATACATCCTAGCTTACCTTTACATTATGTTCGCAGAAATTATGGGGTCCTATGAGTTAATATTGGACTTGTTCGGTATCCCAGCTGCCTTTTATAATCGTTACGAGTTAGGATAGAGGCTAATTCATACACATTTTTGATGGATTCTTTATTTTTGGTTTATTTTAGGACTTACGACTACTACTCGGAAGTCAGATGTGGACGAGATTTTCTTTGAAATGTGAATGCCAGTTTTGAATCATGTGAATCGATAAGACGCGCGATCTAGAGAACAGAACGGTCTGTTATATCTAGATCAAAAATTCAGACTCTACGAAAACTCTGAACGACCTCTAGCCTCTATTGCTGCAACTCAATGTTTATAGAAAGTTGAATGAAGAAGTAAATAGGTACCTAATAGTCACATTTTTAGTAATAATTGCTCATTTTCAATCAATCGATAAAACTGTGATGAATAATATAATACCTAACTCATAAATATATATTCTAATCGCACATTAAATTTAAATACGACTATCAAATAATTTTATCACCCCTTGTAAAGAAATGAATGTAAACACACTTTTAACGACTTTGAAACAGCCAACTTTTTTACATTCGGTAATAACTTTACAAATGGAGTTTACGACTTAATTGCTAAACTTTCGGTATTTAAAACATTCTCATGGACTCACCACAAGTGTAAACAACTTTGAGGTAGGTTCGGCTTCCCGTTCGACAGGGCCGGCCGAACATGTTGCTGTCGGCTGATAGTACACATCGTCTCTTGCCGTGGCATTCCCTCATGGCCGTCTCCGTCGCATATGGCTCCAGGCAAGCTGAGAAAAATATGAATTTTATTATCCTGGTCATAAAGATTCGGTAAATATTTAAGAAAAAATATTTATATGGGAATGATTAAAGTAGGTCTTTTATCTGTTAGATTAATCAGGTTGAAATATCTAGATGTGAATAAGTTAACATTTGTAAACAATTGGTTTTATTTTGATGTCTGATATTTTTATATATTTTTAAAGTGATCAACACGGACCTTTTTGTTACTTATACTTTATCATTCTGACACTGTTAGTTCTAAAAAGTTAAAAATTGCCATGAATAATTGCAAAATGTATATTCATACCCGCTTTCATGTATAATAATATCTTTTTAGGCTGCCATATCGTGGAAATTCGTTTTTTTATTAAAAAAAATGGGCGGTTTCTACATACAATGTAAAATATGAAAGCCATATAAATAAATCTTGAGTATTATTATTTGAAAAATAAAATACCACAGTGCTTTATTTTCTTTTGCAAAAGGACTTTGTTCTATCAATAGAACAGTGAAACCGCGCAAGTTTAAATTACAGTCAACCGCCATTACGACGCGCTTTTTATTTAAATAGAAATAATTGCGGTAGCGATCGAAACCATTATTTTACAAGGAGAGAGGAAACCATTTGTGCAATGGAAATTATTATGAAAGAAATATATTGAGAAATATAGATCGAATATATATTCTGACAGCCTCCGTGGCGTAGCGGTAGTGAACGCGGCCGCTACGCAGGAGGCGGGGGTTCGATCCCTGCTCAGTGCAAATATTTTTATGCATGAATATGGGTATTTACATTGGTCCGGTCATGCCTCGGAGCCGTCGGTCCCAAACTATCTACATACTTCTTTTATATGCCTATAATCAAGTTATGCTAGTGATAAGTGAAAATTATAGCTGGCTTTAAAAGTGGGTTAGTGAATTACATATCAAGTATTTAAGTTAGCAAGTTCATCTCAAATAAAGTACAACGAACAAATTGGTGATGTTGTGATAAAAATGCAAATTTGAAACACCCGGAACAAGAAAGCTTTTATGAAAGAACTAATCACATCAGCAAAAGCTCGTCATGTACCTATGAAAAAAGACAGAAGTAAATGCTATTGTATTTACTTACACTAGAGGACAAAAAGGCGAGATAATTTGTCGGTTTGTGTCGAGATAATGTATATGTAAATATAGTAAGGAGTTTCAAATATGTCATTAGTATGAATGAATTTGGCTCTCATGGAAATAGAAAGTTATGTAACAAACATACATACATACATACATACATACATACATACATACATACATACATACATACATACATAAATACATACATATAATCACGCCTTTATCCCCGGAGGGTTAGGCAGAGGTGAATTAACATCCACATTTCACCAATCTGTATTCGGTCCCACGTAATAGGGGGTGAGCCTATTGCCGTATTCCGGGCACTATTGTTGACTCGAGCCATCCATCTGAGGCTGAGTGAGGGCTGTACATATCTGTCTGATGTCAACTCTATCTCAAATACTACTCTGCCGAGAACCACGCCGTTATATTTTTTGTAACAAGGGATGTGAAATAAAAATTATGTCCAAAGAGCATTTATTATTTTTAATTTCTTTTCTTTTAAAGCGGGTGTGGGCCCGCCGCGTGTTATCGCACTCTAACTGATATACTTATATCAGTTGTGAGTAGGAGAAAAAGGTAGAAACACATGAAAGTGCGATTCGGTGTGGTGAAAACGTAGTTCACTATTACATACATACAAATCCCCGAAGGCGTAGGCAGAGGTATATTAACACCCACATTTCAAGCGGGTACAACTATTAAGTTATTAAAATATGTATTGTTAAATTATTAATCTCAATAATGTCAATTTTGGGCAACCTTTGTTTGAATTTACCAATGTGAAGTATGCAATATAAGTCCAGATATCGAGGTTTCATAAAGAACCGTTACTGCTGATTTTAGTAATCGATCATTCAGTTACAGCCTTTACCACAGCAGAGTTTCTTAACTCTGATCAATCAATCCTCACAGTTACCACATGCCTCTTAACTTTGTAAACAGTATGTATTGTAGTAATTACTTTAATGTATATAAAGGCATGGAAAATACGAATAAGAAAAGATAAACCCCCAATATATTTTTCTTAGTATTTTTGACACTACGGTATGTTACACGTATGATACACTCACGTGCACGCAATAGATTCCGCGCCCCATATAAACACACCAACCACTTATTAGGTAAAAGAAGGAAGCAGACATGAGGGTAAAATTAAAAAAAATACATCTTAAGAACGGATGGTGCCGCGGGTATGTGTAAATAAGTAATGGCGTAGAAAATACAAATAAGAAAAAATAATCACCTCCCCTCCATCCCAATGTAGGTTTCTTAGTGTATTTGACGTGGCCCACATATGTGTGTACTCTATAGATTCCGTGCATCATATATATACCACTCACGCATTAGGTAAAAGTAGGAAACAAAAATGTGGGTAAAAGAAACCGATACTCAATATTTCCAATGCAAAGCTTTCTGTCTTTTATGTTATAATGCTTGTTATTAAAATATATCATTATAAAACATTAATTGCTTGTTTCATTTGCGGTTTCATCATTTATTTTAACTTTTTTCACTAAAAGAACTGTTTGCATTTTCAACGTCGATTGCCTAGAAACACTAACGAAAGTTCGGCCGGTTTTTTGGACATATTATTGTATGGTTTACATAAATAAAGTTTACATAAGTTTACATAAATCCGTGGCCCATTTGTGGTGCACGCACGTCTGATGATGTCGCCAAAGTGGCCTACATGTGGTACATGCACTATGCACATGTTAAATTCAACTGAAATTTCACTGGCCTTTTAAACACTAATTCCAGTGATAATTTTAGCCACATAGTAGGTATTCGTTTCATGTTACAAAAATCTTTGTTTAATTTTAGTATACATTTTTGGAAATATCATGAAGAGACTATGACAGTTTGATGAGTATTATGTATAAATCTATGTTTCCTAAACTGTAACTATATCTATAGTGTAGTAGTCCCTTGTGGGACTCCGTGGTCAAACAGTTTCCGCATCCCTGAAAAGTTTCCTTCTGCTCAATTTGTTTTTAGGAATATTTGTCATTGTTACATGTTCTAGGGTGGACCTCTATTATACTTAGTTTGGCCAGGATTATAAGAATATTTTAAGGGTATCTAGGAATGATAATGAGATACTTTTGTAAGCAGTTTTCGTTTACAGAGTGATGGGTTGCAGACATTTCGTAATAGATAATTAATTTTGAATACATACATATACTCCCGCCTGTAAATCTCCGAAGAGGCAGGCTAAAGTGTACCCACGTTTTGACAACCATAATTTTCTGTCTCACGCAACAGGGGGCGAGCTTTTGCCGTCAAGTTGGCACTTTGTTTGGCGCTGCATGTAATGTGACTGTTGGTAGGAGAACAGTGCTATCCCTTAGCTATCTTTGCGACACCCACAGAAAGAGCTGGGCGGTTCTATTCTACTCCACCGGGAACCAATACTTATAATTTACTTCTTTTAATAAAAATTAGGATTGTTGTTCCTTAAATTCCAGTTTAATGATACTGCCTTTTAATTTAGTTGCACTGGTAGATTTTGTTGGTAGATTTGCACTGACAGATTGTAGAAATTTGTAATTAAATATTTGTTTTATTTTGGTTGTAGACAGATAAATGAAATGAAATGAATGAAATGAAATGAAATGAAATGAAATGGGATTTATTTGCTTGAAGTATGGTATTACATTTAGTGTGTTGGTATAAATCAGTAGTTTGTTTCACATACTCCGCTGGAATGATGCCCGGCATGCAAAATTTTACATTAACCTAAACACATAATGGTAAGTCTACAATGAAATTATTAATCAATTACTACACTCGAGAGCAATGAATCCGGGTCACTCAAAGAATCCAAAAAATCTCGGAAAGTAAGAATGCTAGGTTAATTCAATAAATTGTATTTAATAGACAATTTAATACTCCTTAAATGAAAGTTAAAAAAATATGAGTCACCATACATTTTATTTACACAAAATTACATAAAGAAAAAAAACTGCTGATCTCTCCTTAAAACAAAAATAGGAAACATGAAATTTTTGAACTTTATGACGATTTTCTTGAATTTCAATACTTCGTATTACCTCCTCGTGCTTCCATTACTGCGTTTACGCGGTTTGGCATGCTGTACACCAAGTTCCTTATACGATTTTGGGGAATATTCTCCCATTCCTCTGTGAGAGCAATTTTGAGCTCAGGAAGCGTGATTGGGGGAGGGTTTCGTTGTTTTACGCATCTCCCTAGCTCGTCCCAAGCATGCTCGATCGGGTTGATATCCGGGCTGCGCGCTGGCCACTCCATACAAGTAATGTTCATCTCTTGAAGGTAGTCATTCACAATCCTACCTGTATGAGGTCGGGCATTGTCATGCATAAATATAGCATCCTCACCCAAATTGACCATAAATGGACCAACGTGTTCGTTGAGGATTTCTTCCACATATCTTACGCTAGTTAAAGAGCCGTTTTCTATGATCACCAGCTCTGTGCGACTTTCAGAGGAAATTCCGGCCCACACAAGTACAGACCCACCACCGTAGGCTACTTTTTCTTCGATGCATGCTTGCTTGAATCTTTCCCCTGGTCTTCTATACACTCTGTGTCTTCCATCGTGCTTGTAGAGCATAAATTTTGATTCGTCGGAGAACATAACTTTCGACCAATCTTCAATACTCCAATTTACGTGGTTCTGGGCATATCTTAGTCTTGAAATACGATGGCCACGCTCCAGTTTAGGGCCGTTTGCAGGTCTAAGGGGTTTTAAGTTAGATTCAGCAAGCCGACGTCTTACTGTCCATGCACTTGGGTTACTTCCTCCGAGGCGTCGAAACTGATTTGTGAGTTCAGTTCCTGTGAGAAAGCGATTTCGAAGCATGGTGTTCACCAAGTATCGGTCTTCTCGTGCTGTGGTACACCTAGTTCTGCCCGTTCCTGGTCTGCGTAGGTTAGAACCAGTTTCTTCGTAACGTCGGAGAACTCTTTGTACTGTTGACAGCGACACACCGACAGTCCTGGCTGTATCGCGCTGACTCCGGCCGGTTTCCACCAATGTAAGTATTCTGGTGCATTCTTCAAGTGTAAGCGACATGATTTCAGCTTGAATAATGAATATTGAGCACTATCAACCTGGTTTATGTACCAACATAAATGACAGATTACAAACAAAAGCAAAAACAAATCCTGTAATTTCGTAGTTCCATCTTCGACAGTGTTCCCTTTTCAAATTTGATTTTTTTATGATATAACTTTACAATAACTAAGAAGTTTTAATACTTTCATTTAAGGAGTATTAAATTGTCTATTAAATACAATTTATTGCATTAACCTAGCATTCTTACTTTCCGAGATTTTTTGGATTCTTTGAGTGACCCGGATTCATTGCTCTCGAGTGTATATATAAGTACCTACTAAATTCTACCTTGTAATTGCAAGATAAGGACGTTGATTGTTAAACATTTATATTAATTTTATCATCTTTCAAAAAACTCATTCACACTATAAAAACACTTGTCAATGAGCCACCCATACAGCGTTGACTTAAACTGTCGTGTAGGTAACTCCCTTATATATTTAGGTAGATTGTTGTAAATTTTTATCGTCATAACGTGGCAATTTTTATGACACATCGCTGTTTTTCGGTTAGGAAGAATCAATCTGGATGGATCTCTGCATTTTAGTCTAGATTTAACTTCGTCACTAATTTTTTTAAATAATGAGCCATGATCTCTAACGAAACATCCAGCCTGGTATATATACATACACGTCAATGTCAGCACCTTCAGTCTCCTAAACAGAGATTTACATGATGTAAGAGGACTCACGCCACAAACCGCCCTTATACATTTCTTTTGGATAATGAATGCTGCGCTTACGTTAGTGGAATTTCCCCAGAGGATAAGGCCATATCTCAAAACTGAGGCAACGTATCCATAATAGGCAGTCATAGCTGTCTTCTGACCTGATACCTGTCTAAGCTTCTTAAGCGCAAATACAAATCGGTTAAGCCTTTTACAAGTTCTATCGACATGTGCTTTCCAGTTACAGTGTTTATCGATTGCAATACCCAAAAAAATTGTATCGTCTACTGATTCTATTATTTCATTACGACATGTCAATGTAAAGTTATTAGTATTATTATTAGAATTGGTAAATTGAATGTATTTTGTCTTAGAAATGTTTGCATTGAGATTATTATTATCTAACCATTTTAAAATAGATTCTATTTCATTATTAAGTATGTCTTCATATTTCTCATTTGTTTCGTTATCATTATCATCAATTATAAGGGAAATATCATCGGCGAACAAGATGCACTGATGTTTCGTAATGGATGGTAGATCATTAATGTAGATCAAAAACAATAACGGTCCCAATATGCTACCTTGTGGTACACCAGACTTATTAACTCGATGTTCAGATTTATACGAAGTACATACGATAGCTTCGTTTAACCGTTTCATTTCTACAAACTGCTCTCTATTATTTAGATAGCTCCTCAGCCAGTTCAAGGCCGGGCCTCTGATGCCATATGCTTCACACTTTTTGATTAACAAGCTGTGGTCCACAAAATCAAAGGCCTTGGTCATATCGAAAAAGACTATAGATACAGGCACTCGCTTATCAATACTATCCACCACATTTTTAACTAATTTGTAAGCTGCTAGAGTAGTGGACTTATTTTTCTGAAAACCGTGCTGTTCCTCTTTAATTATCTTAAATTTATCCAGATAATCACTAATACGTTTATGCATTACTTTCTCAAATATTTTTGCGATGATCGGAATGAGTGTTATGGGCCGATAGTTGTTAACATCCTTTTTGCTTTTCTTCTTAAAAATTGGCTTGACTAAAGATAATTTAAGTCTATCTGGAAAAATTCCTTCTGTGAGGGACAAGTTAAGAAGGTATCTCAGTACGTGATAGATTAAACCTGCGCATTGTTTCAGTATATGTGTGGAGATGCCATCAAAACCAACGGACTTTGGAACCGGGGACCGGGGATTTTGGACCTTGGAATTCTGACTTTGTGTTTTATAAGAAAAATGAAATATTTCTATAAGAAGAGTACTAGTGTAGAACAGTGATTTAATAATGGAGAAGTTATAATGAACAAAAAATACAAGAATAGAGCTATTAGATTATGACAATGAATATTCACAAAGAACCCATATTGAGAAAGGAATTTATTTAATACTTTTATTTCAGTTCGGGACTTATGTTCACGGTTTTAAATGAAGAGATCATTGCTATCAACTCAACGTGCGGGCAATATTGAATGTTCATATCCGGGAATACATTTGCATACCGAATCTTTTTTAGTATCTATTATATCATGACTCAGAAACTAAAATAGCATGAATATTTGCACAGTTACAGGTGTCCCGGAAGAAAATGAATAGGTCTTGAGACAGTAAACTGTAGTTTAAAAGACAAAAAAAAAGACAAAAACGTCTGCCTTGAGCATGGTGCAGGCACCTCCTAAAATGCTGTAGTTAAGGCATAGTACTGAGCTTTTTGTCATATTTTAACTTAGGTTACTACTATTACTATTTTATTATATAGTTTTTTTTTCTTTTTTAATAATACTTTTGTTAATTTAGACACGAGACAAATATAGATTCGTCCATATTTAGCCTTAAGGATAAATGTTGTATGTTGACATCTGAAAAAATGCCGCAGTGGAGTTTGTTGCGCCGTTTCTTCTCCACCAGCGCCTTGGAAGCGGTAGTAAACTTAGGTTAAGTAGAATTTATTATTGACGTCTATAAAAAAAAAAAAACAAATTATGTTATTGTAAATTGAATAAAAATCTTTGACTTTGACTTTGACTCTAGTAAAAATGTAATGTGAATAATGTTAAATATAAAGAAAAGAATGTCTAACGAAATTGAAAATAATATACTATCAGAAGAGATACAAAATGTGATGTATTAAAAATACTAAATACTGGAATTAAATATTATCGCAAAAGAGAAATCTATTAATTATGAGTGAATATTATGAAGTAAATATGTAATATTTACAGATAACCAAAAGAGGTTCCCTAAATGAGCTGCTATGTGTGAGCTGTAATCAATGTACGTACATCATTATTTCATAGCTTCAGTGTACCTTGTTTTCTTCACAGCGGATTTTTTATACTAAGAAAACAAACTACAACTAAAAATAATGATCATTCGAACAACAAACTAATAATTATTATTATCCGACGCAAATGGACACTAAAATGGGAGCATCCAATCCCTTCAAATACCCAAAATAATTATCTAAACAAAGGCACTGTTCGTAACCGAACAAAAATGTTTCAGTTATATAAGACGGACAGTATAATGAAGGCCATTATCGATTTGATGTTTTCCAGCCGCGTTTATCGCTCACTTAGGGTTGAGTAATGTACCTAAGCTTCTTTTGGGCGTGTAGGAGTACAGTTCTCAAAATAAATATGAAATGAAACAATAAAATGTGTTCAGATAAATATACAAACATAAATGCACCTAATAACCATTGGTTGCCCTCCTATGAACATAGGAAAAAAGTATATTACTAAATGAGTTACTTAATTTATTTTCTATTCAGATTATCTAGAAGATTAAATCAGTTATACCACTCAACGTTACGATTTTAAAATCGAATAATAGGTATTGTGGAGAATTCAAATATCATTCGGATCCACTCAGTCATTCTGAACATTTCTGTCGAAAATGTAAGAACCTAAATAATTTATTCAATAAACAGGCTTCAATGGGCCGAATTTACACGTTAAAATTAAATTAGCGATTCCGACCGAGGAGCGCTTTCATTTTGAAATTAGGTTTCCTTGAGAATGAATTTAGGATTATAAAAGTATTCTCATTAATTTTGTATAGAAGTAACTGTTCTTTAAAATATGCATATGGCCCTGATTAATTTATTCTTTCTCTTTCCATTCCATTTTTCCTTTTTTTTTCTATGAATTTGTTTGACGTAAATTATCTGTAAAAATTCACTATATTAATGTGAGAGTATAATTTATTCAAAAATTAATTAAATAAACTGAGACTTAATATTTTAATAGACTAAAATATTTACAAGAGGGTCAAAAGTTCAGGCGTTGAAAAAATCCTCGACATCGATACAGTAACTTATGTTAGACTTGAAATAAAATACTGTTATATAACTATACAAAAACCTAAATTTTTATTGGGCCCACATTTGACTCATCTGCTTGTACTAAAAGATATAGTCTATGATGAAGTACGAACCACGCTAGCCTTGAAATTTCCCAGGTAACCGTTTTCCGGAAACACGAACTTGGGCAGACTGACGTTCTACACTGACAGCACAGTAACTCTGTTCTTAAAGGGTTGGCAAGGCGAGTATGATTCCACGGTAGGACACGGTAACCACTTTCCATCAACTGGGCCGTATGCCCATCTTCCACCTAAGTGGCATAAAAAGACGTAGGGTATGTACTATCAAAACGTTTTGTATAAAATAAGTGTGGAACTTTAACCATACCTACCAATTGTGTATGTCGACTACACATAACATAGTAACTTCTCCAATATAGGAGCCAATATTATAACTGAAGTTGAATCTAGTTTTGAAGTAACGATCAAGTTTATCTTCAATAGGAAGTGCAGTCATATATTGTAGGCAAAACTTAGTGCGAATTGGCACTGAGTTCTACTGTCTTCATTCAATTATCGCGTAATTGTAACTACGATGTCTTGTGGTATCTTTATGTGTTTTTATTCTATTAGTTTATACTTCTCTGCCAAAAATTGAGTTCCATAAGCTACATCAGGAATCCCTTTCATTTCTCTTTATTTTTCATTTTGGTTGACATTTACTGAAGTTTAAGTTTTAAAAAAAAATACGCGTAAAAAAATACGCGTAAGTTATTTAAACATGAACAGTGTTGCGCATGTTCTTGACTATTCTAACAATTTTTATGAACGCACAAAATGATTTTATTTTGTGATTCATAGCACTTAAATCTTCATCGTTGAGTTATTCCCGGTCGCATCAGTTGCTTTCACCTTGGAGTTCTGCTTTGTAACTGCGTGTTTGGCTTTTAGCAATACAGTGTAATAGATTTTTTTTAAATAATTGTAAAAAACATCACTCTTAGTTACACAAAACCTAATGAAATATAAATAACATTAATTACGAAAGACAAATAAAGAGAAAGAAATACATTGTGTCGGAATCGGACAAACAAAGAACACAATGTGAGAGTTTCACAGGTGAACAAAGTTTTAAGAGAAGTGGGTAATGGATGGAAAAACTTTAAAGGCGATTATTTTGCTGTCATTGATGTTTTTCCTTTATGAGTATCGTTTTCTTCTTGTTTTGTAACATGACAAATTAAGTCTTATAATTAGATCTCTAATCAAATAGCCATCATTTTATCCTGGCAACCAGGACTGACGGCTAACTTGATCTCCAAGGCTTCATGCCGTCGATAAGTTACAAATGCCTAGTCATCTAAGACTGATCTGGCTTGTATTGCTTAACTCTGCAATGTGTTTACAACTTATTAGGTTTAAACACGAGACTTAGATCTCCCCATCTTTGGTCTCATACTATCTCTATTAAACTCTTTGTCTGATTTCTCATACGTTTTGATTCATCAAGTTTCATTAAGTCTACATTTTAACGATACGCACTGACACGAAACCATCTGGTTTCATAATCCTACTGAGTACGGAATAACATTATAAACTAAAATAAGTTATTAGGGATAATAATAAGCTTATAGGATAAATTTAGGGTGTGATTAACCACCGTTTACTTAAGCCTTGTGACTAAAATATTTATGTTAGATCGTATTAGTGGTGGCAGATTATTATTTAACATGGTTTAATTATTATATTATTACTAAGGCATGGGAAGGAACACACGCAAAAATAATTGAATGCCATGATTAGAAAAACAGGGATAAAAAATTACCAGAAATATTTTTAATTTTTATACGTAATAAAACTATTTATGTGTTTGTAAATTGTATAATTTGGAATTGTCTTCTGAGATGTAAATTTACAATTTAGTTCGGGAGGTAACGACTCCGAAAACTCAGTATTTAATGGTTTTAATGAATAAATAAATAATATTAATAATTTACCTCGAGATAAGAATTTGTACACGTGTACTTTTATTAAAGATGAATTCAAAGATAACTGTAAATATAAGCTATATCGTAACGAGTAATATTCTGGATAGTTCTTCTAAGATAGTTTTTGTTATTTTATCATAATTGGGAATTTCTTCAGGTTATAGTTTACATATTAAATGCATGTTATAATTGGTATGTAGGTACGTAGATTTTTTTGAGATTTCGTCAACAATTTGCGTAAAGATTTTTATAAGATGCAAACTTATAAATCGATTTATTTTGACAAGTAGATTCACTTCTAAAAGATTTTATTCAAGTCAATCTCGCCTGCTAGTTGCTGACCCTGTTAAACAGTTTTTTCTCTTTGAGGTCAGGCAACAGTCTCTCTCTAGACTGCTATCAAAAATAATATGCATACCCCTGGCTCCAAGGTATAAACTTTAGACGCAACTGTGACATCCCTAGAAGGATGATGATGAGAAGTAGTATATTGCTATATTTTGTAGAAATTAGACTCTAGTAATGTAATGTTTAGTTCAGTACTCACTTTCTTCCTTCATCCCCCTCGGCTGTGGACACTGTATAGAGTCGTATTCAGTTCTGCCGTATTGCGCTGAGTAGATAGCAACTCGCGAATGTGGATTACAACTCAGGTGAAGGACGTCGTTTTCACAACCAACTTTACTTCGAAATTCATCTGTAGGGAAAGTAAATCTATTAGCGTAATTAGGTACCCACAGCGACGAATATCAAAATCAGTTAAATTAACGACTCTTGCGAAAAGTAATACTATTGAAAACAGGATTCTATCCACAACGTAATTACGGCGAATTTTCTTCGCTGATTGAGTACGATAAATACTTGCAAACAAATAGTAGTAAATCCATTACAAAGGAAGCAACGGGACAAGTACGAAATAAATCGATTAGGATTCTAATCTCGTTTCACATTTCTATCATAAAGGAATTCATCATCAGAGAAATTTTTCAAAAATGTCTTTGAAAACGATTTCTCAAAGGATCGTCACGAATAGAGATTTCATATTTTATGGTTATATTTAATTTTACTTCTCGTTGAGTATCTTCTAAATAATACCTTCGATTGTTTTCTATTTAATAAAATATTTAATATAAATTTAATAAACTCTGACACCGAAACAAACTTGTTTATGACGGGTTATATCTTTATGTTATTTAAGATTTGGTAGTGAAATTTGCTAGGTTAGGTGGATGGTTGTCTCGTTTGATCTGTATGTTACAGTTCAAACTAGACAACCACTATCTTTGGTTTCCCCTTGAACATGGCATCTAAAAAGTACCCAAAACGTCGAAACCCGTCGAAAACAATGTATGAAAGTAGTTTTATTTTAATGTGTAAGATACCTGCGTGTAAATTGGCTACGTGCGCTTATGACCACGAAGATTGAACCTCATCTATAGATGTACGTATATATAGGATGAATGTATTATATACTCACGCCTGAAAATCCCCGAAATGGTAGGTGGAGTTTTATAGGAGGTAGGACACGACGGTATCTCCCGTCCCAAATTGAGGTGTCCGTCTGGGGAAAAACCTCCGCCCTACAGAATACCGCGGCCATAATAACCTTGTGTTGTGTTCCCGGCCGTAAATAGGGTTGCCAGAGCTCACCGGAGAGATCTTTTGCTGTCAGTGGGCAGACCGAAGGTATACGAAGACACCACTGACATGTGCGGGCGTGAAATGTTGGCGTGGCGGTCAGGGAGACCCCGTGAAACGGTTAACCGCTGGCCGCCCGCAGGCTGTACGGTTCCCGAACCTGGGGATCTCTTAGTCACCGCCCCAGGAGGCTGAACCAGCAGCCTGTGTAAAGTTCCCGGTGTTGTAGTCGTGCCGGAGGAGGAAACCGGAGTGGACTCGGCTACAGTATCCGGGAGGGGACGGGGCCCTTCCGCCCGCCGCGCCAGCCAGTCACACAACCCTAACTTGTCAGTGGTGGTGAAAACCCATGCTTTGTCTTCGGCACTGATAGCACAGAAACTCTCTCTGCCTTCCCCCCCCCCCCCCCCCCATCGTCCACATATTATGACCGGTAATAAAAACAAGAGGAACGTTAATACAGCGGCCCCATCGTCCACAATGCAAGTGGATTTCTGCAACATCAGGGGCCTACATACCAACCTCAACCCGGTCCATCTCCACCTGGAGACCGCGCAGCCTACCTTGTTCTTCCTGACGGAGATGCAAATATCATGCCCGGCCGATACAGCCTATCTAATGTACCCCGGATACAAACTCGAGCACAACTTCTTGAGTCGCGCCAGGGTATGCATGTACGTCCGGGATGATATTTGCTGTCGCCGTCTAAATGGTCTTGAAGACAGGAACCTGTCCACCCTACGGGTATGTATAGATCACGGTGGCCACACCTGTATCTATGCGTGCCTCTACAGGTCTCATAGCGGTGACTTGGGCACGGCTCAACTGTTTGAGCACCTGCAGTGGTTGGCGGCGGGGTAATTGAGCAGTACCCTACCGCGGACTTAGTATTCTTGGAGGATTTCAACGCTCACCACGTGGAATGGCTAAGGTCTCACAGAACTGATTTTGCGGGAAGGGCTGCTCCCGACTTCGCTCTGACCTATGGGTTCTCTCAGCTGGTGCATTCTATCACTAAAACACCAGATATCGAGACCCACAGAAGCTCAATACTGGACCTTTTGTTGACTACGCGCCTGGATGAGCACTCCATAATGAGTAGGTACTTGATGCTTCGGACTAAAGCCTCGTCCGGGCGCAAGTGACTCTCGCGCACCCTGAACCAGCGCAGCCAACTCAGTGGCGGCATATATGGCACTATAAGTCGGCAGACTGGGACGGGTTGGGAGAATTCTTGGCGTCGTACCCATGGAGGCAGCTTTGCTTCACCTCAGATGATCCAAGCTTCTGTGCAACAGCAGTAGCTGACTTGATTCTAGCGAGCATGGAGTGCTATATCCTGGGTCGCGACAGGAGCGAGCAAGCGCCCGTGGTTTAATAGGCCTTGCAAAGAAGCGAGAATTCGCAAGTAATCTGCCTATAAGGCTTGGACCACGGCTCTTGCCAACAAGGATCCGAATATCACTGAGGTGAAGCGAAAGCTGAATGCTGCCATGAGGTCCAGTAAGAGAGCAACGGCCAGGGCCAAGTTTGAGTTCATCGGAAGAATTGGTGAGCTTCTAGCGCGGTTTCCATCTGGTAGCCGCGCATTTTAGTCGCTTGCCAAAGCTGCCGAGGTGAACTTCTGCAAATCTTGCCTTCCACCGCTGCAAAAAGCCGACGGTAGTCTGTTCCATGGCGCAAAGGAGAAGGCTGATCTTTTAGGTAATATTATTGCGTCAAACTCGACAATGAACGATGGGAATGCCGAGCCACCTATTATACCCTGGTGTGGAACTTTAATCCATGAAGTAAAAATCACCCAGCGGATGGTTCGGCGGGAAAGTCGAGTAGGTCTGATGGCATACCGGCGATGGTGTTACGGAGCGTGTTAATAATACACAGCTCCTGGGATACCTTGAAGGTAACGATCTACTGAGCGACAGTACAGCCTCCGCCACCGTCGCTCGACCGGTGACCTTCTTGTGTATCTCACAAACCGGTGGGCGCGAGCCATCGAGACTCGAGGTGAGGCACTGGAGGTCAGCCTTGATATAGCGAAGGCCTTCGATCGGGTCTGGAACAGAGGTCTTCTCGCGAAGCTACCATCCAATGGACTCCTCAAGGGATTGTGTGATTGGATTGCCAGCTTTTTGTCCAACAGAAGCATCCACGCCGGCGTGGACGGCAGCCGCTCGGACTGCATGGACATAAACCCTGGGGTCCCCACAAGGTTCCGTGCTGTCCCCGACCCTGTTTCTGCTGCATATCAATGACATGCTGTCGGACGACACCATTCATTGTTATGCGGACGACAGTGTACTGGAGACGCATGTTACACGGGACGTGTAAACATCCCTCAGTCCGAGGTGGAGGAAAGTCACGAAAACTTGTGTCCGAAATCGAGACTACTCTCTCGGGAGTATCCGATTGGGGTAGACTAAACCTAGTCCAATTCAACCGTATGTGTATTCACCGCTAAGAAAACCCCATTTATTGTAGTGCCGCAGTTCCTGGGGACATCGCTTACCATCTCCTCGATTATCGGGATCTTGGGTGTCGATATCTCAAGTGATGTCCAGTACCAGAAGATAAGGCCAAACTGGCATCTAAGAAACTGGGAGTGCTTAACAGGGCGAAGCACTACTTCACTGCGGGGTAACGACTCCTTTTTTATAAGGCACACGTTCGGCCCCATATGGAGTACTGTTGTCACCTTTTTGCCGGAGCGCCTACATACCAGCTTGACCCCTTCGATCAAAGAAGGGCGTTGAGGCTCGTCGACAATCCCTCGAAGGCAACGTGGAACCTCTCAGCCTCAGGAGGGACTTTGCCTCTCTGTGTGTGTTCTACCGCTTATACAATGGCCTGTGCTCAGATGAATTGTTTGACATGATGCCCACAGCAACATTCTATCATCGCACCACTCGCCATAGGCAGGGAATTCATCCTCACACATTGCGACCGGAAACGGTGCGCACCGTACGGTTTGAAAGGAATTTCCAGGGTTCTTCAAAAAGGGCATTAGAAGGTTTCTTCAGGGTCGGCAGCGCGAGTGTAACGCCCCTGGTGTTGCATACGTCCATAGGCCACGGTAACCATTTTCCATCAGGTGGGCCGTGTGCTCGTCTGCCACCTAAGTGGTAATAAAAAAATAATTAACACCCACATTCAGAAATAATTTTTGGTCCCATGTAATAGGGGGCGAACCTATTTTCACCAAGCGGGCACTGTCTTCTGTTGGTATAAATGGGTCCTAAAATGAGGTCTTTCAAAGTCCATTTATTATTGAGATGCAAACCTTGAGGTCGTCCAAGTACGTAACCGAAATCACCGATAATATAAAACTTAGACAGTTTATATTACCAAACTCTAAAAATGTATAGATGGTGTTTACTCACAAGGACGGCACTTGTAGGCAACTTCGACGAATCTTCTTGAGCCTGGACAAGGGTCGACACCGAATGCCTTAGGACTCGTATGGAATTTACACTGTCGCTTCTTCTGACAGGCTTCTACCACAGTCTGTAACAATGAATACTACTCAAATTAGTTAGCATGCCTATTCTGGGCAAACTTTGTAGACAGCATTGTTTGCCAACGTAAAGGTAAGTTGAGAAGTTATACAGAATTTCAAAGACTATAAATTAGAAATTGGGTTTAGCTTGTGTTCTTGATGTAGTTACAAACTAGAGGTATAGAAATAAAAAGACATTGAACAGAACTTGCAATACCACGCAGGAGGAGCTGGGGCAACAGCTACTATTATTATAAGTATAGCCCAAACGTGTGATTCATATAGAGTTATTTTATTGTGATATCAAAGACTTAAGTGTCTTATATTTAATAAAAATAATGCCTCAATAATAACAATACCAAAGCGCAATTTTTACATTTATCACAGACATTTTGTTTTTACAGCTTCCAATAACATCGCTCAAATACAAGACCGATATCCGAATCAATTGGTTATAATAACGATAAAACAAAAGGGAATAATAGCCGTATTTTAGTCGTGAGAATTTGTCTGTAAGAAAAATATTGGTAAAATATGAAATGAGAGAAATCCCTACACGCGACGTTGGGATTAGAAGGGTTTACAGTATTGGCAGTTGCTCGTAAATTCGGCTTATTGCCTAAACATAACAGAATGAGTAATAAAGTTTCAGTGAAAAGGACGCCTGTAACATGTTCAGTATTTCGTCAAGTTTGTCGTAAAGAACGTAAAGAGCCTGAATAGAGAGAATTTTGTAATGAAATTAAGATTATTTTCAATGTGTATGTAACGTGTATGAAAGCTTATATTTCTTATAGAGACGTGTTTCATAGTGAGATTTTTTGTTAAGGATTTCAAATCACGTTTAATGAATCACATTTTTATGATTGTCTCGAATTATAGACATTATAGATGTATATACCTACTTCTTTTTTATGCAATCAACTGCATAATTTTTAATTTTAAAACTATAGATGAAAGGATTTAATCCAAAGAAAAAAGGATTTAACAAATAATAAAAGTAATCTACCACTTTAAGTCATGGAAATACATATTTTTGAATATTGTCTTTTTACCAGGCAGGAAATAAGAAGTTACAATATGCCCTGTTTGTTTGTCTGTGGCCATTATATACTGAACCAGGGAAAACAGGTTTACAACCCATACTGACGTATATAAAAAGCACGTAAAGACGCCGAGCAATATTTATCGTTTACATGTATAAGACAATTTCATCACCTTTTTATACACTCGCATAATGCAAGTATCATAAAAAATGACGTCTTAAAATGTTTGTTGGTTGGAATACGTTAACAGAAGTAAAAAAACGCAGTTAAGTGACGTGCAATGAGTGGCAGACTAAGAGAGGAGATTAATAAATAGCAGTCGGATAATGCAGTTTAAGTTTTTGAAGGGAAAATTTATTAGGAATGTTGAGCGGTTTTTTATGAAGTGGATATTTTCTGTACAGACAGTTTTCATTCTGTCGGCATTCCCGGAGTGCAACATTTTTTTTCTACTTAGCAGTTTTGCTGGATCCAAATACTTTATCCCGCCTAAGAATCAAACAAAAGAGACTAGACTACTAAGGCAATTGAAGACAAACAGTTACATTCCTCATGTTCTTGAAATCACTAATATAAATGAGAAACCCTTTCTTTAATTAAGCAATTTTTTCTCGTAAATTGTATAGCTTAGAACTTACGCAATACTACTTTATTTAACGATAACGACATGTCGAACTGGACCGAAGACGGAGTAGTTTTAAAGATTTTCTTCCCCAAACCCCCATATAGCCCAACCGTTATTGACTAGAGTTATGGATTGATCGATCGGATTATTATAACAAGCCGTTTCCACCATCTCCGAATGATTTCAGAATCAGTGAAGATAGTCAACCTAACTGGGTAATATTTTGGTGAAGTATTTGTGCCACATGAGTATCGGCTAGAATGATTAGATGTAGGGCACGCCGTGATTGTGGCGGTAAGACCCATCATGGTGGAGTGGCTAAAGAGGCGGTACTTGCATCTGATGGGCATAGAGCCAACGCCCGAGTGCCATCACTGCGACGCGAGCGTGGACTCGGGGCTGCACCCGCTCACCGAGTATCCGGCCAGTGTTACTATTAAATACAGTGGAGAAACGCCTTTAATGTCGGACGATGCCACCGCTCGCATAAGTACGTACGCTATTCGTCGCAAATGTGCAAGAGTTGTCAGAAAAGAAAAAAAGAAAATAAATGTAATTATTATGAAATAATTTATTGGAAAAACATTTACATGTGTTGTATTGTACTGCAAGATACTTTCGTGACACTTTATTTTTAGACCTTTTTAGACGTTATTATACCTACACGATAAATCTAATAATTGTTGGATAGGTACTTATGTATGTTAATCAGCATTCGTTTACATTTGGAAATGCGACGATTGTCGACAAGAGAAAATAGTTGTAGGTAGATACTGAATATTTATTGACTTTGATTCGTAATACCTAACTATTGTTTGCATAAAAGAATTTAAGTCATTCAATGTTGATGTTTATTTAACTACATTTTTTGTAACTTCTCATGATAGATTCTAGACGTTACTTTGAAATTATAGAAATAAACTAACCTCGCGTCACGGGAAAATCTATGAAATCGTATGTCTTTATTGGCACTTGATGTCAAAAGACATCCGTACACGGAACAATAGTGCACCATTACGATATGAAATGAAAAAATCATAATAATTGTTACGTGAGCGATACCTATACGCGGCTACGGTAGCCCTCAGTGAACTTTCCTGCAAAAGACGCGATTTGGCGGACAGCGCGTCCGCGCCCCCTGACGCGTCGAAAGTTCCCCTCCGTTGCTCTCTGTAAGTACATTCGCCTCGCTACTGTATTTAGTAGTAATACTGAGGTCTGGCATTCGAGACGCTGAGGCGGGAGCTTCTGATGGCCCTGGGGGTGAGAGTGCTCACGCTCTCCACCCTGCTCGCGGCGATGGTCCGCTGCGCGGATACGTGGGCGGCCAGCGCCTCCTTCTGCGAGCAGGTCATGCTCGTGAAGGAGACAGCAGAGCGGGCGCGGCGCGATGAGCGAGAGAGACTCGCGGACATCGCTGCCCGCGTTCGTAGGCGGCTCGGGCGTCGGGGGTCGCAGACCGACCTCCGCCCCCCATGAGCGCGGGCCTGAGGGTGATGGATGGAGCCGCTCGTCACCCTAGCAGAAGCAGGCCACGGTGGCGGCGAGCATCTTAGGACGATGCACCCCCTCCCCATACCGGGGGCGATTCGGGGACCGCGTGGTTCCCCCTCCCGAGGAGGGCCAGACCAAGAGGAATGACCCTGGGTCAGCCGGGGTGCGAAGGATATGTCGCGAGACAACCTCACCTTCGGCCTAGCACAACACTGACAGCGTGCGGTTTGTCGGTAAGTCGGTTCGAGTCCGACATCTCGGAGGGGGGAGACCTGGGGGATTTCCCGCACGTAAAAAAAAGAATGATTAGATGTCCAATGTCCATCCAGCTAGGTTGTATTCGCTCAAATATTTGTCTTACGCATATGGATAAAAAAGTACCAAATTATAAGGAGCTAGTTTATTGGTGGATGATTGAGCACAAGTATTGATCTCCCAAAAATGTTTGTGTAGAATTGTAGAATAAATTGATTTCTAAAGTAGATTTACACCATTTAAGAAAACAATTTATTCTACAATTGTAAACACCGCAACAACTACAGCAAGCTTCACCACGTAACTACGGTCTTTTGCATAGCAAAAAAATACATGTAACTAACCTGTAAAGCACTGGGCCACACACATGACGTATCCCCAACAACTTCAACAGCCACTGGTTGGTACTCCGTCAGGTCTGATGTGCAGGACCCTTGGGTCACCGAAACTCCATACTGTGCTACTTGTATACTGATGGTGGTTCCCCGTGGACAGATGAGCGTCACAATTTCTTCATCACAGGCGGCTTTTTGATGAGTCCGAAGTGTGCCCAGAAGAAGTTCTGTGGACAAAATAATAAAGGTATGAATAAATTTAATCACATCTACATATTTTTCTGGGAGCACAATCCAAATTTCGGTTTAGAAGTTATTTAGTTCGGTAATTATCTAAATTTTAACCTGTGGAGCCACCGGTGCGATACCGGGGCTGGCTTTCTATAAAAATAATAGTAAAGGTAATGAGCACAATACCATGACAATATTATTAAATTTTGCAATGTAATGGTGTCTGCATTGCTAAAAATTTAAGAACTACATTCTTGGCGAACCTCGTTAATTATATCATTTCCCATTTCACTATCAGCAGTTAGAAGGTAACAACATAGACTTGCAATCTTTCCGGTAGCAAATAGGGTAGGCTTATCTTAGATCTGCTTTCATATTATAATCAAACCAACCTTTACTTCTGCCTAGTAATTACTTCTTTACGAGGGGTAACTTTAGAACAATAACCGTTATTGACAGTCTTGTAATTACTTCTCTTATTGTGACCCAGTAATTGAAGAAACCAGTATAATTATAATCGTTAAAATTACCATATTATACGGATATAATTCTTTGGTTTAGTATACAACATTCTAGTCAGATTCCAGTTCTTCAGATCCATAAATTATTTTACAAGCACATGCATCTAACTTGCAGTTCCGTAGAATAGTTAATTTTTTTTTTCATATTCCAGTCAGAAAATAAATCGTTTGTTTCAGAAAGTAAATCAAAATATTTTCTCTGCAATGTTCTTGAACTGTAGCTCGAACTCAAACTATTTCAACTAGCCAACCAACGTCACCGAGTTTTCTAGTATGAAAATGTCAAAAAACATCTTCCATTAAATTTAGTATCTTGGTCTACCGTCGCCGACAGGTCTATTTACCTCAGAAGCACAGCTGTGTGTAGAAAAATAAAATGAAAAATAACACGGCGTCTCCAGGGACATGTCGCCATAAAGATTTATCAATCTGTGCGATCTCCCAAGATGTTATTCAAATGTTCTTTTGCAAATCGTAGCCAGTATTTTATGCGTTGTTGATAAGCTTTGATTTGTTATTCAAAAATCACAACAGGTTTTGTACAAATTATAGTAAAGTGCATAGTAAGAGGAAGATGCATCAGTAATATGCTACATCAGTTTTTAATTTTATTGTGGCCTTATAAATAACTAGCTGTATCGAGGTCACTGCTTTTCTTCTGAGGAATATAGGGCAAACATAACACGACAGTATTATGATGAACTTAATAGGACTGTGTATGATCAGCGACAAAAGTTAGCAAATAATACGTATTTAATGCAGTAAGATCATCTTACTACATTCAATACGTCTCTAACTGTAAATTAAGAAATAAATATATCATTTTAGTACCCTTATAGCACTAAAGGGGAAACTCAATTTCTGGTCTGCCAAATCTGGAAATCCAGATTTTAATCACAAAAACGTAAAAAAAAAACTGAAATTTTATTTGATTATACATATACATTTCACCTTTGTAGCCATTGATAAAGTATTGCTAAATTGTTCAGGTTTCCTATAAAATGCACAGAAGCACGTTTAGTCTATTGGTGAGCGCGTAGCGAAATCTAAGTTAGCTTATAGAAACAAGGGTATCATTTACGTGCTTCCAACTTAGTGGAGCACTAAAAGGTTACGATGGAATTGCTGTATACTCAGACGAGATATATATTTCCTCGGCCGACACTGACAACCTCCCCAAAACCCTACTCACAGTAGGACCACAACACAGGGTTATAAATGCAACGATATTTTATAGGGTGCTTACATTTGCCCAGTCAGGCGTCTCTGCTTTGAGCGGGGATTGTGCCTCCAAAAACATTTAGTTGCATAATTATACTTGAATTAAATATTGTTACTTATTTGATCGACCCCTCAAGGCAAGTGGCGATTCTTTTGAAGGATAGAATACATTGTAGTATGGGATTGACATAAGTTCACGACTATCATAACAGTCGTAGACGTCAAAACACGGGTCATTCTTATTAACATATTATTCTATTCTACTAACGATTGTGCTACTTGTCTAGGGAGGCAGTTATTACAAAAGAAATTTTGACAATTAGGTACAGACTTGATGCTAGAGTCCCTGGTTAGTCTTGTAAGTGTATCTCACTACGTTGCCATACTTAGTATCCTAGATCAAGTCAGACGTCTTAGCTGCTAATTATTTAAACAAAAAAAAAAGAGTTTATTAAAAGTAGTCAAACTTTCAAAGAACTCATACGGTTTATTAGGACTTAGAATATTTTGATGTAAGGCATAGCACTTCGCTTTTCAAGTATAATAAAATTAACGTGAGTACGACTGTACGATTTGTTTAGAACTATCTTTTTTGGTTCAAAATAGTCAAATAGTAGTTAGATATGACACAAACACGAATAAAAACATATAACTTAAGTCATTATATAACATTACTCATAGAAACTATTTATTATATAGAACTCAGATTACTTTCATAAGCCATTAACATTGCTTTAGGTACACAAACAAAGTTTCAATTCGATACGTAATATAATAGCCATTAGATAATAATAGGCAACAAAGTCTGTTGTTCAGAAAAATTCAGAAATAAAATACTTTTTGGAACCACAAAAAATATTTTTTAGTATCTATCATTTTGATGGTAACGTTATCCTCAAACTTTTACAAAAAGCTTTTTCATTTAATAAAATTAAAAAGATGTTCAATGTTCCAATTATGAGCTAGGAGTACTACAGAAATATAACTTTAGATGTACATAATAACACTAATTAGCTTTATATTGCTACATAACAATTTGAGGGCAATATACGTACTACAACAGTATTGTACGATCGTTAAGAATATTGTTATGAGCGTAAATTGTTATGATTTTCTGAGGCGTCGTTGGTGTAATGTTAATTTTGTGAGAACATTTTGGTGAAAGAAAATTCAGAACAAAGCTTCAGTTTTATTGCTGAAAATGTAATTTAAGTATTATAAATTTGTATGAATACTATTATGAGAGTTAAAGAAGTAAATGGTGTATGTCAACATCATAACAAGTAAATGTATATAGTACTAGTTTTTGCCCTCGGCTCCGCCCGCGTGGATGTCGGTTATCGCGACCAAACATAGCCTATGTCCTTTCTCAAGGTCTAATCTACCCCTATATATATATATATATATATATATATATGTATATATATAGTAATTATAATAGTAGTAATCTTTGCATCGCCCAGTAGTAAAAAGCATTGATGAAAAGCGATGATGTGTAAATTTATTATATTCTTAATGTTTTTATATATTTATATCGGCCGCGACCACGACCTAGGTTTTATGCCTTATCTATCTAAGTTCTATGCCTATCTAGCCTATGATCTAGCCTAATTTATGCCTTATAACGTCATTTATGTACAAAATCAAGAATTGCCCAGAAATTGCCGAGATTACCCAAAACAATCAGACATACAGACAGACAACATTAACGCTTAAAATTTATCATTTTACAGTTACAAATAGTCAACTTTTTGATTAAAAACAACACAATCAATACTCAATCGACACTCAATAACAAGAGTTTTCACAAGTCCTATAACACTTTTATGGTTTAGTGATCGTAATCAAATGCATTGTGTGTAGAAAACTCGAAATTCTCTATATCTTCTTTAATCATAAAACGGTCAGTTTGCGAATATCAACCATAAGAAGCTTTTATGCTTCTTACTCCTAAAGTAGAGAACATATTATATAATGTTTTCTACTCTTAAAAAAAATATTGTGACTAGAAACAGGTACCTATACTATACATGCATCTTAAGCAGGATTAACATTAAAACATTAGTGTCATCTATGATGAAATTAATTTCATAATGGGTAGAAAGAAATCATAAGGGTGCAAATCAGTTTATCTCTGAATTAGCAGATGAAGATTTCGCTAATATACGTTTATATTATGTATTATTTATATTATAAATACTATGTTTTTATCGATATCCAACATTGATTTGCCATTTTTGGCGCGTACAAGGCTGCACCACAACAAATAACCACACGTCCACACTCCGCAGCTACTGTCACGACACCAGTTTTGCGTCGCATTTACATGGTGAAATTAGTTGCATGACACTAGTTTTATAAAAAAACATGCGAATGGTAGGACATTATTTCAGTGTCATGAAATTAATGCAAACATTATAAAACTTGAAGTTCACACGTGAAATTATTGTTGAAATTAGTGTAACGACATTAATTTTATGCCACTAATTCCGTAATGTAAATTTAGCTTTACTTCCATTCCAACTTTCATCTATTCCATAAACTATTTTCAGTAGATGTTTACAACATAAAAAGCATCAATTAACAAAATGTCAAGTTAGTACTTCACTGATTTAGGCTCTGCTTTGAGGAATCAGTCAGTCGTAATAAGCACTTATATTTCAACCTTAAGCCCTTTTCCCAACTTCCCAAAATCCCAACGAATCGAATATGCACCACCTAAGTAGCATAATCGAAAGTACTACCGCAACGCCACGTATACCGTAACAAGCAATTTTAGTTCTATAAAGTTAAAAAGGAATTATTGCAATAAGTTTAACAGCACGATATTTATAAAACCACATTTCATTTAACTAATTAAATAAATTATGGACTTGTAGAACAAATAGGTAAGCCGAACATTAACCGCCTTGCTATTGGTAAGCTCCACGCATAACTTTGAAAAATTATTAAGGATATAAAATAGATGGTACATTTACTTTTATAGAAGTCAACCGTCGCGCGGCGCCCGCATTCACTAGGAACTCTATGAAATGCTATTTTCATTTTACATATACTATCTCTCTTACTCCTTAATAAATGGTTTACCTGTAGAATGCGCTACTACTGCAGATAAAAATAACGCGCTTGCTGAGATATCATGTCTATCACATACACATACTTGGAGTAGACTACTTGTTAAGAATACATTTAGCTGTCTTATTGGCAGTAATATATTGAAGCTGTTTACGGTTCAAAGGGGTTTCGGGATGAAAGTGCTCCATTGTCTACAGGAGAAATGTAAAGTGTTTGATTACTGTATTCCGTGATAAAGATCATGTCTTGTTTACATAAAAGACTATCACCTGAAGTATGCGTGCGTAAACAGATTATTCATTTTCAAAATGTGCTAACGTAGTTTAAATTAAATGAAACGAGTTGTTACATTCTTTTCAGAAACATTTACAACCTTAGCGTTTCAGAATTATAAAAAAAATACATTTGCTTTTTATCTGCTACTTAAATAACCACTAGATAGGTACTCCGCACAATAATATAATGTTTCCTGTTAAAGCTGCACTTGTGAATGAATAGACTACTTAAGTGCACGGCGCCTATTCAAAAAAATAACTACACCGCTTTTTAACTTCTTATCTTAGATATTTTAATTACTACGCTTGCATGTAGCTTGGCTTCTAAAATATAAGAATGTATAGAAAAATAATCAGTAGCGTTAACTTGAATTAAAACTACTACTGAATCGGCAAATAAGCACAAGTCAAATGAAATACAAAAGGAGGCCAAGTGTGAGTAGGATTCGCCCATAAAGGGTTCCGAAGCAGTAGTAATATGTAACTTTGATCGATGTTGAATGAATGAAAGGTAAATAAATTGCGGTTTACGATTTATGACGTATTAAAAAAACTACTTACTAGGTCTCGTTCAAACCAATTTTCGGGGGACGTTTACGTGTTAATGGACATCATATATTGATTTTATTTTATCATTCTCTTATTTTAGAAATTACACTGGTGCGGCACACACTTTACCACTTTGGTAATGTCTTTTGCGCAAAATATTTGCTCAATATAATTATCCATAGTACACGTATGAGGTTGATGAAAAAAAAGTTAAATTTCGAACCCCTAAAATTTATTCTTCTTTTTCTATTTTTGTGTGGAAATCTTAATGCGGTTCACAGAATACATCTACTTACCAAGTTTCAACAGCATAGTTCTTATAGTTTCAGAAAAAAGTGGCTGTGAGATACGGATCGACAGACAGACAAACATGACGAAGCCATAAGGGTTCCATTTTATGCCATTTGGCTACGGAACCCTAAAAATGCTGACGCTTGATATCAGCCCCAAGGTCTGCTTTTACATTAGCAGAAATTGCCTACAACTGGATGGCTTCTAAATTGAACCGTAAAATAGCGTTACGGCCTACTTCCTATACTACAATTAAGGGCAGATAAGCACACGGGCCACCTGATGGAAAGTGGTTACCGTGGCCTATGAACGTGTGCAACATTCGTGCTGCCGATCCTGTGAGCACAGAGAGTCTCTCTGCCGTCAGTATAATCAAATAAGCACATTGATATTAGTATGCGAAAGTGGAGATTTTTGTTTTGTGATTTTAATTAATTAACTCAAAAAGTAAGTGCTAGAGGGATTTCAAAAACATTATCCCTGAGAAACACAAAATATTTTTTATCTCGATATTCCCAAGTCATCAGCATGTCTAAAAAGGCCTCATTGCATGTTTCATATTCTAATTTAATATTTGTAATATTTCACAGTTTTGTAAAGAAATGAGGAAGAATGTTCACGTATTTCATATTATGAAGTAATAATAGGTATTGTGACATTTGTGAAAGATCTCACCAATTTGAATTGTTACATAAGATTATTTACAAATCTGAAATAAGAATATGAAACATAAATGTGCAATTATTAGACCTTCAGGACTTGCACGGATAAAATCATGAGGCGATGCTGTAACTATATAATTTAAACTTAAAATATAAATTCAATAATTTGTCATAAAGAGATTCAGAGCCTTACGTGTGCAGGTATACAATATTTTTCACATATACTCCGTGGCGAAATACGTTAAAGATATTGTTTCACCTCCTGATACAGGCACTTGATACTTTTGATATGTCACGTGACATTATTCGAAGGCAAACGAATATCTACAAGTGACAGGAATGTTTACTTTACGGCCCCTTTGACACTTTCCTCTTTCTGTTTTATATTAGTTTTTTAGCCCAAAAAATTTTTCATTTACGAAAATTGTTTTTTACTTAACGTGCAAAAGTCAGAGATCGCAATTTTATGGCGTGACTGTAATTTAAATTCTCAACAACTTTTATTCAAAGATACTAACAAGAACGGATAAAAAAATTGGGAACAAATTCACTTTTAACCTTTATTTTTTTCAAATCTTATTAATTTGTTAAGGTTTTCTTGGGTGTATGAGAACTCTATCAAAAATACCTACCTGTAAGCCGCTATACCTACCTGTTGACTGGTAGACGAGACTTTGGCGCAAGGTTTTTTATTGGTATTGGGAATTGCCCTTTACCGTCGCTCCGGTAAAAGTAAAAAAAAAAATACAAAGAACGAGGGAGTGATATAGTCTCGAAAAAATTGCTCTCTCAGGACCTAGTCCAATAAAAAGTATCTGAGTCTCAGGTATATTCTCTTCACAGAAATAATAAACGTCTCTAACAATTACACTTGGTTAAAATATCATTATCGCAAGAAGAAGAAGAAAAAATGTGGTGTCTTCTTCGTGCTCAGGAGTCCAAAGTACAAGCTATTTTTACTTTGGGTCTAGATAGAGCTCTGTAATTTGTACTAGAATACTAATATTATTATACTGAACCATCTGAACCAAGTTACACCTACAACCTACATACATATTTGTAACAGCTGAGCTCACGAAAATTACTTCCAATTTGCAATTTGAAAGCTTATACTTAGAGAAAATTAAAGTAACAAGATAAATATAATAATGATAGGTATAATGCAAATTATAAAGGTCATTACATTATAATTTAATCATACTCGCTCGGTGGCACAATTCTATTACAAAATGTTCCGTAACATCGCAGAGTTTAACCCAAGATCAAATACAGTACTGTACTTAATTGATGAAATTTACCTGGAAAGTAAAACATGTCTGCTTACCTCTTCGGAGTATATAAGCGTGAGTGTCTGAACAATGAGGAACAGTGTGATAAGAGAATGTTGTGGTACCAAGCTACCAAGAGAGAGCGGTACCAAGAGAGAGAAATAACGTATGGTTCAGACATATAGAGAGCATCGCCGAAAGAATATTGATGCAAGTGGGCATTGGACATCCCGATGAGGATCGAACTAGGTACAATAATCATCATTATAGCTGTCCAGAGCTTCATCCATCATACAGCATTACACCGACTTGCAGCTGAGGTTGTTTTGGCCCAACGACGCGCGACGTCGTGATCTATGCGTACATAATGTCGATCAGATTGAAGACATTTTAAAGAAGGAAGATTAAGAAGCAAATGCCAGGATTAAGACAAGCAGAAATATACTATATCTATCTACCTCAATGGGCAAACACTGGCTATTACCTACGTGTTGATGTAATAAAAAATAAATGTTCCTCTAATCCACTATCACCCATATAAGACTTTCAAGAACGTGGCGGATTTCAATGCGCTTCCTATATTTCATAGTCTGGTACTTAATACTAATTTATATTGTCCAATAAATCTAGAGTGGTGTTTACGTTATCTTTATAGAGGTGCCCCCACACGTGCACGATAATAAAGCTTCGGGATTACGGTTTACGAGTATTGGTTCTGTTTCGTATGGAAAAACATGGTGGGTAGGTTAGTGGTTTTGTATTTTGTATACACTCGTTAACTATTTATAAGAGACTCTTCTGTTTGTAGTCCTCGATTAATCTAACATAAAGTGTATATTTATTTCTATCACATTTCTATCTTCGTATATTATCGTTCCGTTTCTATAATATCGTTATCGTTACGGTAAACTATTTAATAAATTACCCGCTAAACTAACAACCGATAATTACATAAAAACTATAATTATTTCCTTTGCTACCTAAATTATAACAAATCTTCATGTCAGCAAACGTTAAAAAAAAACAATGTAATACCGAAAGAAAACGAAAACGGTCGTTTTGCATTCCTGAAATCCCCGTAAATCTTATTGATAAATGTATGTATCAACATATTTTGTGAGATTTCCGTATACCTGGCACGTTATTCATAAATATTTGTATGAGTGTGAGCCTAATGTGTTTTCGTAATACGCCGCGCGGTAAAATAAGCCCTCTTAAGATAAGAACGATTACGGGAACCGATTGAGGGACAGCAGCTATCACTTTGGTAATTTATCATTTATTTGCGATCTAAAAAGGAAATTGTCAGTAGTAGTGAAACGGTTAAAAACTGTGTTGATGTAAATGATAACTAAGATGGCCAATCTCGTTCTTTCTTTAAATTATAATACATCATAATGACTTTAAGTATAATTTCATAATGTGATTTGATGATAACCACCACGATTATAATAGTAGTTTATGATACTGTTGCATTATAAGGGTTCTTATAACACGAGTGTTATAGTACCAAGTTATGTACAGTGTTATGCACTACTTTATCTACTCTCATACTATAATACATAAACTAATTTATTTTACAAACAAAACCAAACTTTGTTTAATTTAAATGTAAAATGTTGGCGCTTTTTTTTTCTTCCGAATCGGCGGATTCCTTTTTTAAAGTAGAGGTTCAGTCCAGATGGAGGTTATATAGGTGTATCGTTATGATTAAAAAGTTATTTAATGATATAGGTGTCCATACAAGACCTGTATCGTAATAAAACTTTTTTTTGGCCTATGCGTAATGTTTGTCATAAGAGTTTTGACTTCAATTTTATAATCTTTGTATTATAGTATCAGAGTAGATAAATGACTATTAAGAAATAATAAATGTTTTTATAGAATGTAATATTTCATAATTGTGTTTTCATTTATGACTTTAAAATGATATGATTATAATTTAAAACCATTATCATTTAAATTTGATTTTTGGTTTAATTATTTTTAATAAACTGATTTATTCGTGTTTAAATCCTTTGTAAAACTAAGACTTTTATATTTACTATTAATCGTATTTAAAACCTAATGATACTATTTATTTCATATTACGGTACCTGCAACTCTCTATCTTGTTAACGTTCTTGAACGTCTCATTTCAAGAAGTTCGGATTTTGTAATGTATGTGAGCGGCTTCTTAATTTTATTACTAAAAACAGGTCTGCTAACAGGACTGACACAAGCTGCCAAGTAAAAGCCATATATAGGTCAGACTAATAGGAATTGCGAATTATCAAGCGGGCATTGGTCCAAAATCCGGATTATTCTTAAAAAATATTTTACGAATGAAACGTTATTGAACTTTTAGCCATAAAGTCATTGTCCGACAGACTTGCAGTATTTGATACACTAATGCCCGTTTGCACTGAACTTAAGAGTATCTTAACCTGATGCCTAAGGTATATAAGACACTCTTAACAAGAAAATGCATTGCACCAACCTTAAGATACTCCTAAACACGCTAAGTCAATCTTAATTCTTATGACACCGAATAAGTAAGTCATAACGTTTTAAGAATCTCCTAACCCTATTTTTTTGACAGTTGTCAATCAATGTCCGGTATTTATATGTACTGTTTGGCACATGATATTAAACTAAATAAATAAATAATCTAAATTTAAATACAACGTGACTTACGCGACTTGACTGACGAGACGTGATCGTTTTTTTTATTAAATTCGAATTGTCCAAGACGTTATATCTAATAATCCACCATTTTTAAACATAAAAACTCGAATTCACACCAATTTCGAAAAATAAAATAATACTGCGATGTGCGCTTTCCCGCGTTCGCGCCAAAACTCCGACGAGATCGTTAAAGAAATCATAGACAATCGCTCAATTATCATAGAAAATTGGCTAATTCATTCGTTCATTTACACCTTCATTCGCTTTACTAGGCTTATCTTAAGTTAGGAATGCCCTTTCGTAAATATGTTGGTGCAATTGAAAATAAAGTTAAGATTATCTTAGACTTAGGAGTCACTTTACAAGGATTAACCTAAGTAGAGTTTAGTGCAAACGGGCATAAGTATAATATCGTTTTGGAATAGCTACATACTCGTTAGTAGGTAGGTGTTAAAATTTGGGTATACTTATTCGATATCACCAAATATTTAAAAAAAAAAGCTGCGGCAGATAGCTTAGTAGGAGGTGTTCCACGATTTTGGCTAAATTATTCAATTACGCTTCAATTCTCAAGGCTTTTTTTATGGTATAAATACTGAGAAGGTATTGTACTTGTGAAGTAAAAGATGTGTATGGTACAGGTGGTAAAGGTTCTTAGTCTAATAGTTGCTTTTGTTAGACTAAGAACCTATGTATAATATGTCTACCCATTCACATGTTTTGTTTTGAAAAGATGTGTACCATACACATCTTTTATGTTTGTGGTACACATATGGTACACCGAGTATACTTAAAATAAATAAAGGAACTCTAAAAACCTTTGTAGCATAAATCAGAAACATTTTCGAATTCATTTGTTCCTTTTTCAAACAATCACTTCGTTATTCAAAGTCTGAGATTAATATTAAAGAAAAGGATAACTCAAACAAGGACGATATAACGCCTGAGTTGAACAACAAGTCATTAAGGGGATGTGATCTATTTATAGAGAGTCAGCTCGTATTTCATCCTCAAGGAGGCGTTATATCCCGCACGTGGTGGCCGTCAGATGGATACCCATTGGACTTAAATCTGTTCGAAGTAGGGTCATTTTAACGTTTTATTCGTAAATGATTACGAATAATTCTTTTACTTTATTAATCAGTAGTAATTCAATTGGATAATAATACAGTTATAATTAATATTTTTAGACATAAAGCTATATTGTTATATTGAACTTAAGAAGAATCAGATGAGAATTACAAAACGATTTTGAATTAAGGCTTTGCTACTGATTTCTCTTAATTGACTGTTGCTAAGTTATGCAGCAGTATGGACTTGATATTAACAAGTATTAAATAATACGAAAATCAATTTAGTCAATAAATTGATAATCAATCAAATAACCCGCCCCTGACCGTTCCCGGCGACATCACACTAAAGTATCCATCACACTCGCCGCGTTGCCACGCTGGACTGCGATGGCTAGCCTTTGCACCAGCAATTTTGTAGGTTTTTACACAGTTTTTGGAAAAAAACCCATAACATTCTATGAGGATTGCAAATGCCAGACTCAAAATCGTTGCATGAAACCATCCCACAATTTGTGGAAATTTAGCCCGTAACAGTATATATCTAACCATTACCGTCGTCAATCATCATGATTTCAAAACTATTTTAACACAATTTCATTAAATCCATTAACTATAACATCACGCGATTCGAACATTCAATGTCAATTAACACCTCCATTTTGAAAAACCAAAACTAAACCCAAATATCCAAAAGTTCTTTACTAAAAAATAAAAAATAAAAACAAACAAAAAGTATGTAAGCACTTATAATCCCGCATTTAAAAATATAATTTTATAAATAGAAACAACAGTGCGCATCTGTTCGGATGCACGCTTAAGGGCGTACATAATGAGAGTTGAAGTTGATGAAGACACGGTTAGCGCACCATCCATCTTTGTCACGACATGAAGATGCCAACTGTACTATGCTTACTTTTTGTATGACGTACCTAGTTTAGGAAAAGCTTTATTTTTAGATGCATTTTTGTTGCTTACCGACATGGGTATAATTTTGTCGTTGACATAAATATCGTTATGTGATTATATATTCTTAGTTTCTGTTACTATTATCATGCTAAATATGACTTCAGATAATTAGAAAATATTCAAGATTAGTGAAAAATCCCTCCGCTGAAAAGCATAAAAATGTTAATAATAATACTTCTAATATTCATTCAATTCATTAGATATTCAATTTTATCTTAAATAATTAAAAGTAGCTTGTGTTAGAAATATGTTGGCCGCTGACAGACTCATTTCCTGTATCTATTAAACTATTATTTATTCTGTGCTATTGTTAGATTCTCATAATACAAATAACAAATAACAGACTTTATTATACATTTAAAAAGGCAAATTCTATGCCAAAGTGCCAAGCGCAGTAATTGGATTTTTAATGATGTTAATTAATCAATCTTCACTTAATAAGTACTTTTATAGATTCTAAAAATATTTTCGTCACAATTTAGAGAACCTACAAATAACTTTTAGCGAACAGATTTGCCTTTATACGGAGATTAAAAACTGTCTGTGAAACCTGAGACTGTACCTGTGTTCTTTGAGTAATTTACAAAGGATTTAAGTATTCTTACAAATTTATATTATGAAAAGCTGTAAAGGTATTTATTTTCTTTGTAGACTATACTTTATGAAAGCATTTTCTGTGTGTAATAAGTATTTTTATAAAACTGAAACACTTTTATTCACATATTTTAATTCTACTTTACACTTAGAAAGTAATGATTTTGTTTTATGAAACTTATATATATTTAAAAAAGTCTGTCTTTGATCTGCAATAACAACGTAGCTCGGTTTTTTGCTCCCTACTATTCTCAATTGAATTGAGTTTCTTCTATCCTGCTGCTCTTTTTATACTTCAAGTTCTATCCTTCATATAGTACTCACTTGTAGCCTATTGTGCCTTGATAAAAATTAAAGTAGTTTGCCTCAGTACAAAGTCAGTCCCTGTATTGCCAGTAAAAAATAAAAATATTCCACAACATTTCACACAACGCTATCTAGATCCACGGTAAGCATAGCCTAGCTAGCTTGTGTTATGGAATCTAGAATGCAGATAAACATACTTAGATACTTTTTTTTTTGTAAATACATACATATTATACATAGAAACAGCCAGACCAATGCAAATACCCATATTCATGCATACAAATATTTGCACTGAGCGGGGATCGAACCCGCGCCTCCTGCGTAGCGGCCGCGTTCACTACCGCCACGCCACGGAGGCTGTCGTGAAATGTAGGATAAGTTGTAAGATAAGTTATTATACTATTTTAAATCTGAAATATGATTTTAAATATTCACTCTATTTGAATTCTCTACATTTCGCGACTTGTTATTTCAATGTTCAATGGAATTTGCAAATTACTATTTCTTAGAATGAATTTAAAATATTTTAGAGTAAATACTGATTAAATCTTATTTAGTACCTAATCAATAAAAAAGATAATAGTACATTATGGTACAGTCAGCATCATTAAAATGTCGCTTACAAAAGTACTCAAAATAATCCAAATACCAAAATACCAATTTTATATTGGTTATTAGAGTACTCAAATAGTTGTAAGTATTCAGAGTGGTCCAACTATCTTAACAATCAGTCTTCCAGAATTATGTCAGTTAGTAGAGTATTCATATTCATATACACAATCACGCCGGTCGATGGTATCCAGTCAAGCATAATTTCAAAAAATCTAGACATTCATACTTTTCTTACTATTGCAAATTGATAGTTCATGGCTTATGTAACTGTCCGTTGGCACGCATATCATCCTGCTCGACATCAAGCCAGCGTCTCTTGGGCGGTGCCCTACTTCTGGCGCCAGGCAACGTCATGTGAGGCATTTATTTCCCACGTATCCTGCCGGGCGTCGCAAGACGTGGCCATACCACCGAAGGCGACTTTTCTGCAGTTTGTCAGCTATGTCACGGATGTGTGCGTTCCGAACACGGTCGTTTCGTGTAACGCCACACATCCACCGCAACATATTCATCTCCGCGACATGCAGCAACTACCGGTGTCGCTCCAGCAACGGCCACGACCCATAGACCTGACCTTTTAGCTTGACCAGCATTTTAGGATCACAAATGACTCCAGTTACCTCGCGCCATTTCGCCCAAGCCGCCGTCCTTACAGAAGCAGGCCGTGGCGGAGGCGTGTCGTGTGTGTCCTACACGCGCCTGCCAATTCACCCACGCGGGATAAAACCCGACCCCACCAGGCGAAGCTGCGGTGGCGGCCGAAGTCCGCCGGTAACCCTGGGGTTATCCTTTCGAGGGTTCACCCGGGGTGCCCGGCAATGAACCGTGACTTTGTGGTAAAATAAAAATAAAATTAAAAAATACTATATGTTATTTTTACTTTGTATATGGTAAGTCCTAATTATCATCAATATCGAATTTTATTATCAAAAAATGACACAAAGGATACATTTTACGTTGAAGTCTATTGAAAACTGAGAAAATGGAAAATGTGTGACTCTTCAGTTTTCAGAATGTTTCTAAATCCATGCATACAAAGAAATCAATCTGTTAAAAACACATGATATACTGGTATGATCAAGTGTTGCAACGTTGCATAGTGATTTACTTGCAAGCAAGGAACCAGCCAAGCGAAATAGGTCAGCGAGGTGTCGACGACGAACTTGCCGCGGATGTAAACTCAGACGTCTGTATTAAGCCAAAACACAGAGTGACACAAATCATTTCTGTGTCGCTTGATGCGTTGTATGAGATAGAAGTTGTGGTGTTTACGATGGATTGGTACAGTTTGGGTGAGTGAATGAGAAACGATAGTGACTGGAAGATATTGAATGAAACTTTTGAATCCTTTTCTTGAGCACAAAGAATAAGTCGGGTTACTGTTTGCGTAGTTTCTAGAGTCTGAACCTTTTAACTGTTGTTGAATTTGTCTTTGCTTTTCTAGGGTAAATAAAAATGATGTTGATGTGTACAAAGCTATTGCATAGAATAAAAATACACAACAATGTTTCTAATCAAAATATTCTTGCATACATTTTTAGCATAATGGATGCAAGACTCGGTATAATTCACATTATCTACAACAAGACAAAATGTACAGACAACAAGGCTCTTTTATCATGGTAGTTGAGTGTCTAGGGCTCCGTGTTTGATACTACGACCACAGAATAAAATAATACGACTAAAAATTTTAACAGTAATGTGAAAGTGTAGTGTAGTTTTATTATTATTAATTAAATATTAAGATTTTTGTAAATTAATTAGTTTACTTAGATTCTCAATTTCATTAATAGTGAAATGTAGGGCACCAAACCATTTGTCATAAGGTACTTCAAGGCATTGTTTAAGACGTTTTTTCATTTGTTGATAAAAAATATAATATTTTATGTCGAGAGAACTTCATACGTCTGACATATTTGTAAAATGTGATTATATAATTCAAAGTTAAGTCTTAATAAAAAATAGAAATATAGTCATGTTTCCATTATGGAATACAAAATAAAAATCCTAGTTTTAAATACCTTCCTATTTATCTAGTATAGTTTAATCATAATATATATTAATTTGTTTGTACCATAAAACCCAACTGGTTAAGATTTGCTTGTTTAGAGCTTCGGCCTTATCCTATGAAAACACGTAACAAACCTTACCTTAAAATAGGGCTCTTCTCATGGTCATAAAAGATAATAGATAATAATGTGTAGACATGTCTACTAACAATTTGTTGGCAGTCTTGCTCACAGTACTAGCAGTGCTAGCACCGTCTTATAATTTCCTACAGTCGGTAGATGCGGGCCATCTATGAGGGGTACAGGGGAAGCGAGCGGCAGGGTCGGCGAGTGCAAACTCATGGAGTTTGCGCTCTTAAATCTTAGTGTTATCGACGAAAACCTTTTTAACCGACTTCAAAAAGGAGGATGGTTCTTAATTTATCGGAACTTTGTTTTACAAGCTTATTCTTAACTTTTGATGTATTTTATATATGTATGCATGTACTATACTAGCAAGCTAGCTGTTCCGATGATGGAGAGGAATGGTGACCATAGGTACCCTAAAATTGACTGAGATTCTGTGCGTAAAGAAGTCGAACTACTGGTAGGCTTATATGTAAATAGTTATACTGTGGTAAAAGTGAGTATTCATTTAGATACTAACATTTTGTTCAACTGCAAGTACCATTATTGTGGCAAGATTTTCATGAAATGCAACGACAATAGTATATACACCTATTGATTGACAAAGGAGGCGAGGTCAAAGGTCCGTAACCAACTGAATAGAAGAAGAAGAAAGCAGATACTGGGTTTCAGAGTGATAATTTAAGTTACCCGGCAACAAATTATGATGTAGATCAATAAACAATCTTACTTATCAGTAGCATATCATCAACACTGCATTATAAAGTCAATTATAATGTATTCCCTGGCTCAGCTGGGGTGCGAGGAATATGTCTAAGATAATCTCAGCTTCGGCAAACATCGGCCAACACCGTGTCAAGTTCGACTTAACCTCCCACATTGGCTTTGGTAAGGAGGGAGAGCTATACATGGGGATATTGCGCAAGATAATAATAAGGATAATAAATAATTTATTTCATAAAAAGCATAATACAATGTATCCATCTCTAAGTAAAAATTAAAACACTAATTTACCGTAACATATTTTTAGAGACAGAGTAACCGTCAGTGTCTGTGCTAGTATTAAACTGTGTTACAGACACTGACGCCTTCCCCTTACAGATTAGAGCTAATTTGCTAGATTCTAATTAGAGTAGGTAGTACTATCTGTATTAAACAGTTCTTTTTGGTAAGCAATGTTAAATTGTACATTGTTTGAATAAAAAGGAAATACAATGTAGTTTAACCGGGTGATTAAAGTACCTTGTAATTATACATTTGACGCTAAATTAAGTTGTGTCCATGTTTTTGGATGTGTAAGCGTGTATGCGTATGAGTGTAAATGTGTATGTGTATAAATGTGTGTGAGTGTCTGTGTGTGTTTGTAGAGGATGAGTGAGTGTTTAATTAATAGGTGCATGTATGACTTCTGTACAGTATTTTGTGGGTAGGGAGTGTGAGTAGGTAGGAAATTTTGTCAAAAAGTAGTTCTTTTTTTTTTACGTGCGGGAAATCCCCACGGATACCCTCCCCTCCGGAGCCGGAGGGGGAGGTTATGTCGGGCTCGAACCGACTAAACCGCACGCCGTCTCTGGGTCGTAGTGTTAGGCCGAAGGTGAGTTTGTCATGCGACATATCCCTCGCACCCCGGCTGACCCTGGGCCATCCCTCTCGGTCTGGCCCTCCCCGGGGGGGGGGGGGGAGCACGCGGTCCCCAACTGGAGGCGCGCATCGTCCTACGATGCGCGCCACCGCCGTTGCCTGCTTCTGCTAGGGTGACGGGCGGCTCCACCCGTCACCCTCAGGCCCGAAAAGTAGTTTTGTCTCATTATAAGTTAGTTTTTGCAAATAATTTGTAATTACTTTTTATTTGCAAAAACTAACTTATAATGAGACAGAATTTCCTACCTACGCACTTAAAAGATAAAAGAGATGATTATATATTTTTCAACACATTTGCTGCCTGCAACAATTTCGACGCAATTAGGCACACAATGACACCTAATTCACAAGTGAGTTATAGATTATTTTTTTAATTTACTGTTTCCAGTTGCTTTTCTTTTTTTTTAAATCATTACAAAAAGGTCATGATCAATAGTACAAATAAATCAATATACTTATTACTCGCTCATTTCATGCAACTTCGTATTTAAATAGATATTTAATTTTTACTTGTATATTTAATAAGTTAAAGTTTTAATCAATTAACCTAACCATTTGCCAGTTAGTCCGCCACAAATAGAAAAAAAAACCTCTTTTAGTCTATGGCCGATCGAGATGGCATATCAAAACAAATTAATCTTGCCCGCTATTGCGAAATAATTTTGACAAAATTTCACAACAGGTTGCACTTTTGAAATTATAATTATTAATTAATTAAAATGTCCACAAGTACTAGATATATAATCCGGTTCGATATATAATGTGATTGATGTAAAGCCCATAATGTGGAAAGTACCTAAAAACTGCAAGGGTAAATATCTATTTTCGTATTATTATATTTTCACAAGAGTGTAATAAACAACGTACGATACACATGTATATTGATGATTACCGTCCTCGGCTCTCTTAAGACCCTAACCTAACAGCTCGAGTCTCAATGGCGCCTCAGCGGTAATGACCAACAATAATGTAGTAAAAAAAATGTTATAGCACAAGTCAATAGAAGAAAATAATTCTACGACTGATAAATTATTTCCTTTAAACGTACTTTTTAACCAGAAATTGCTTTTTGAGGAGCTAGGCGAGATCTTATATCAGGATCTCATTAAGAGTAATCCGTGCTTGTTTACAAAGGCCCACGGCTTTAGGTGAAGGTGAGGCCCTTATCATATCTGTAAACCTCCACCCTCCGTAGCTATCAGATTACTTTAATTTACGTTACCTTATACAGTGTGACCAACAGAGGCTACTCCAATTTTTAATGAGATTGAGCCTTCACGAATGACGCCACCTGACACGGTGAGCTACGTTTATTGATTGATCGTGTTGTTATTTAATACTAAGATGTCTACCAGATTCATTATTGTCTATTTCAGTATACACTATAACTTTATCTAAAAAGGTGTCTGTAAACTTTTTTGCCGATAATTGGAAATTAATAAATACTTAACTGAAAATATACCGCGCTTTCATCCGTAATTTATTTATGTATACAGGTTTTAATTTTGTCAATCTTATAATTATGGGTTCCTATAGTTTCTGTAAATAGGTTTCTACAAGGTCGGCAGCACGACAGCAGATGCCCCTGGTTTTGCATACGTCCATACCACGATAACCACTTTCCATCAGGTGGGCTGTTGCTTGTCTGTCACCTAAGTGGCTTAAAAAATCCTTAGGTTTACCCTTACATCCAATAGGATGTCTATCACCGTTGAGTTTGTATTTTTAGGGTTGAGCCAGCAACAGAAATAGCCTAACATGTTTTGGTTCAGGTTTGAAATATTTCATAATATAATTAAGAAATTATTAAATGTATTTAATTTACCTTGTCCTTTGAGATTACAAAAATACTTAAATGTTTAGTGTTATGCGTGTTTGAGTCTTCTTCTCCATTATTTGCCTACTTTTGCAAAGTAAAAGATCTAAGCACTTTTGAAATGTAAAAAATTGTCCACAAGCGTTAACTCAATTCAATTTGATAATTTCCTCACCTCAATCAAAATGCCACTTAAAAGGACATTAAAGCAATCATACTCTCTCAACAATAAAGGTTCAACAAGACCGCTACAACAAAAAAAAACCTTCTCTTAAACATGAAGTCGACATTTTAATAAGGAAATCTTAATTTCCTAATCATTAATCTCAGATTTTGGAGAACCCTTGCGAAAACGTTTCGTTTTGGGAAAGTAAAATATTTGTAAGGACTTTCTTACCTGTTATATAATTTACAAGCAAATGGACCTGGAATTTGTTTGAATTTTTTTAGTTTTTCACTCCCTTTTTCCATCATGAATGATATATTCCAGTCATTACGAAAGCCAACAAAATAAATTAGTAAAATTTGTAGTAGTTGTTCTAGGTTTAGTTGGATTTCTCTTGTTAGGTTTTATTTGTTAATGTAATTATGTTACAAACAATATATCAATTACAAGGTGCTACCTCAAACGGGAAAGTGCCTACCGTCATCTCAGAGGCTAAGAACTCACGGAGCGATTTTCAGCCGCGTCCGCTGCAGTTGCGGGCCGCAGCTTCTGTAGTAGCTTGTTACGGTAGAGGCTAGAGCACGGTTGTATGCAGGTCTTGCTGCACTGCGGGCAACTATTAGGAAACGCACGGGCCGCAGTCATCCACAGCTTCGGAGGGTCGGTTGGTTGCGACCGCAGTGGTCGGCGGCGGAGCCTAAATCCGTGGATGCACTCAGACGTTTTGGGTTTTCTTTTTCTAATTCTTCTGTGCTGCAAGTATAACGCAACGCTCCTTTCTGGGGCGTCCATGGCGGTCTGGACCTCCACTGAACGTTAACTGTTCCTCTTGCAACCGCCCGTCTTACGATCATCGCCTGCCGCATTTGCGGGGGATTTAAACCACGACGGCTGCGCAACCACACAATGACTGGTATTGTGTGTTTAGAAATAAAACCGCGGTTCCACCACTGCGGCGGCCACGGTAAAAAGTCGCTCCGTGAGTTCTTAGCCTTACATCGACTATTACATAACAGTATGCTACCTTTGTAACGATATGATTGTGACGGTGTTACGGGCTTTTCCCTCCTTTCCAGTTTGTCATTCTTCTACTCTATCTTCCAATTTTCGCTTGCATACGTAGTAACAATGTTGTATTCATAGCCCACCGTAAGCGTTTACAGTTTTGTTACTTTATCGGTGTAAGCACTGTGTTTTTACTGACTTCAGTGTTTTTGAAAACCGCACTTATAAGCAAGCCACTGTTTCCCTATTAAAAGGACTGCATGCTTATTGACCACCTTAATAATATAAAAATATGTGCTGTCAGAAAAACAAACTTACGAAAATCTTCAAAAAGAATATTCGAATCAAACACACGTCCTTTTGAAGTCAACTGTTCTGAGAAATTACTCAAAGAGATAGTTTTACGATGTAGGAAAGGGAAAAAACTGGGGGACATGTACGGACGTTTATGGTTTTGGAATGTATGGGCCCATGCTATGCGGCCCATCAAAACATTTTTACGACTTACATGGCCAATAGGAGAAACTGCCCCCAACGACTGATTTATAGCGTTTCCGTTGAAAAACATAAAGAATACAGCTGCAGACATATTTAGCGGTTAATGGGACGTTTGACTTCTATAATGTTGTCTTAAACAGTTTAATGTTGTTTCTTGGGGGCCCATTAAAGTTCTTTCAGATGTTCAATAGCCATAACAATCATGTGTAGTGGGCACTTACAAATAGCTTGTATCTGTAAGCAATTACAAATAAGTCGTTCGATATCGGTTTATAAATTTGGCCTATATATACACATTATTGGAGAACATTTAACGGGTTACGTAATAGGAATTACAATGCTTACAGTAACTTACGAATAAACTTTAAAACGGGATATTAAAATAAAGACTACATTCAAGTAGTTGAAAGACGTCTAAAGAACTATTCTGTTTTAAGATTTTTATGTATGCTTGAAGCCCTTTATCTCGGTCAACATTTTTCATATGTCCTACATAATAAGTAAACTTTCGTGTAAAACTGTACAAATATATTACAAGAATCAAAATTAAAGGCTAAATCAATATCAATTTTTTTTATGTCAATTTTAAAAAACAGCTGTAAGATTTATTTTTGCCTTTTAGCTATCTTTAAGCGGGTAGTAATATTTATCAAGTTTCAATGGAAAAAACCAACAGACTCCCTCAAATAAACGAGATAACTAATTGAATTTTTACTCTTGCAAGAACTAACTTTTTGTCGAAATTTAAAACAACTCAATGACATCGATAAAGAAACTGTAAAAATATCATTAAGTTCATTATTGAATCAGTTCAATATTTCAACAATTAAAATTTGTCAACTTATGTTATTAATTTAGGCATAAAGATATTAATATTATAAACATAACTTTGAGAGCAAAATCACTGCTCGACAATTTACGCCAACCATGCTATATCTCACCATAAAGTTAGAAACTTACAGAGTAATACTCTGTGTTGGCTTACCTTTGTGTCTTTGTTTCCACTACACCCGTTAGGACTTTACGTACACATACACCTCTAACCACAAGAATTAGTGGGCGCAGGGAAGTCAGCTGTGAATTAATTTGGCAAAGTAATGCCAAAGTGATTTGCTGTGATCTTCCTATTTCGAAAGTTTGGTTTGATGAGATTATTAGCTATGAATTGAAATAAATGAAGAAATGAGGAAACAGAAACAAATAAGAAATATGATTATAATCATAAAGTACCTACATTGAATACAATTATGATTATGAAAATGATTAACACAAAAAATATATAAGGTAAAGATTTGCCTATGTGTGTATTATACACGATACGTATTTCCGTCCAATTGAGCAGTCCGACTAGAGAAGTACCACCGCCCTACAGAAAACCGCGGTCATAATAACCTCGTGTTGTGTTCCCGGCGGTGAGTAGGGTACCCAGAGCTCACTGGAAAGTTTCTTTGCTGTCCGTGGGAAGACCCTAAGGCTTGTCCTGTTTTATCTTCTACACTGACGGCAAAGAAAGTCTCTGTTCTAACAGGGTTGGCAGAGCGAGTTTGACGCTCCTCGTGTTGCACACGTCCATAGGCCACGGTAACCACTTTCCACCAGGTGAGCCGAAAAGACCGACTGTAACCACCGTACTGCACTGCATACGCGACGAGACGAGGGGAGTTATCAGCTTTGGTCTGTCCGCAGCCAATGCTCATTCTCTATCTCGCTCACTCTTGACTCATTATTTTTCTTCACCTCGTCCCCCACTACATCGCAATTTCCTAGGGCGGCACACCGATCGCGGTTATATTATATTTCGCGTAAAAGTACTTAATTTAAACAAGGGTATATTTAGTTTCAATTCTTTTCCAGACTTGTTAGCACCCTTTCGTTTCAGGGCATCTGTAATAACGGGTTATAAACTCCCCAGTATCAATCAAATCGTCACTGATAGGGCTGTTGTAGTCTGCCTGATGCCTGACATTTTGATGATAGATCGTGTCCGCACACTGAGGGTTTTTTGGTAGCGCCCTTCATAACTAAAAGCTCGTCGTAGACGAAAAAGAAAAAAAAGGTAATCATTTGAACTTGCCATTCAAAATTTGGTTCAACAAAAATACATTTTCACTCACATTTATCGAGTGGGGTAATAAAATGAAGGAAATTAGAAGACAAATACAAAAATACATATCATGTTATAACTAAAGAGTATAATCTAAAATAAATTATTTAAAAAAAAACACGACTGAATGCTGAAAAGATCGAAATAAGCTATACAGCAGGCGGTAATATGGTTTAAAATAATACGATAAGGAAATGTAAAGCATAATTCAGCAAATTAAAAAATATATAGAGAAAAGAATAATAATTTAAGGTGTAAATAAAATGGATCAACGAAAGAAAAAATTAACAAGTTGTACCTATAATTAGCAAAATTTGAAGTTCAACATAATGTTACAAAATGGATTACAATGTATTCTATTCTTCAAACGAACTACAGTGTTACCATGAAAACTTTATAAATAATTACTATCGATTTAAACATTATAAATTCCTTCCTGTAATATATACAATTCAACATACTGTATTTATCAAAAGCTCCCTCCCTAACAAATACGTTTCAACGGTCAAAGGGTTCATTGTACCTATTTAATATTTAAACCGTAAATATCAACCTTTTCAATGCAAAATTTATTAACAAACTTAATCCCGGTCCTTTGAGTTTCGTGTACCACTACATGCCATACGTCTTTATGTTATATATTTGAATATAACCATTATTATATAATGTAAAGCAACTCCCAAAACTTCTGTTTTTATTATAGATGATGTAACATTTAAATTTGTATCACGTAATATAATTATATCATATTACATCGTCGGTAGCTTAGTGGTTAAGGGGTCGGCCTTACGATCGAGAGGTCCCGGGTTCGAATCCTGGCCGTTACACTATCGACGTGAACCCACTCCTAGCACAAGCAATTTAGCTTAGTTGGAGGGGTTAGAGGGAATATTAGTAATTTCGATAATTTCGGTTGCTAATATTCTTTTTTTTTTTAAAGAAAGAAAAGAAAAAATTACATAGTTTTATTTCAAATTGTATGTTTAGTAAATAAATAAAATCCAATTATAACTAAAATAACAGCTCTACTCTCCTGATTACGGACATGATTTTTTATATATTAATAAGGTCTTGAAAAGCATAGTGCCTGCTTAACAGCCTATCACACAGGGTATCGACAATATTATTTGGAGAAATGTAGGTGCTAAGACACCTCTGCCTGCCCCTTCAGGGGTTTACAGTCGTGAATATATGTTTGTATGTAAGTATGAAAGGCATTAGCTGAAAAAAATTGACACAAGGAATCGGAAAAATATAGATTACTAGCTGTCGCCCGCGGCTCCGCCCGCGTGGATGTCGGTTAGCGCGAATCGGGGTATGAAAAATAGACGTTGGCCGATTCTCAGACCTACCCGATATGCCCACAAAATTTCATAAGAATCGGTCGAGCCGTTTCGGAAGAATTTGGCAACGAAAACTGTGACACGAGAATTTTATATATTAGAAGATTTACTTCTCGCTTTGGCAAAAAAGTGTGAATAAATAAATATTCCACAACATTTCACACAACGCTATCTAGACCGATGGTAAGCATAGCTTAACTAGCTTGTGTTCTGGAATCTACAATGCCGATAAACATACTTAGATACGTTTTTTTGTAAATACATACATATTATATTACAACACCCAGACCAATGCAAATATACATATTCATGCATACAAATACTTGCACTGAGCGGGGATCGAACCCGCGCCTCCTGCGTAGCGGCCGCGTTCACTACCGCCACTATTCTAAATGTCAGGCTGTTAGGTATTAGCATAGACATACACATATTATAATCTTACCTACTTCTATGTTTGTATTATGTAATGGATAAGGGATCAAGGCAGATAATTCCCATGGTATGATCGGATCACAAAATTTACATAAACCTGTGGGTTTATATTGACAATAGGTCGCTTCCTCTAACCTGTAAGATAGGTATAAGTGTGCTTATAAATTTCCATTTGTGCTAATATACAAAAGCCATCTGTCTAATATTAGCCTAAGTCCGAATATTCCGTAAAAAAAATAACAACTTTCCACCCTCGTGTCAGTGGAAGCCAAAGCACTTAGCGTCTGACCTATAAAACATAGAAGAACAAAATTACCGCTATTGTACACTTAAACGCCCTTTTTTTTTATTTCCATCAATATTGCTTTAAAATGTTTTTATTGAACTGCGCCAGCAAGGGTAACGTTTTTTCGCGCGTATGTATGTATCTATTCCCCTCTACAGGCCCAACGGCTGGACAGATTTTGATGAGTGGGGTTGCAAATTAAAGGTATTCATCTCCCGAGTCTCATAGGGTACATAAAATGTCAATACAAAGTACACAGTGGATTTAAGGTGCTGAAATATGTGTGGATAAAAAAAAATCATGCTTATCGAGTACGGTTTCAAAATAAAGGGAATTTAGAAGGCGATTAAAATATATGTAATTCATGTCATATCATAACTCAAAAGTTTCAGATAAAATAAATTATTAAAAAAATAAAAACCAGACTGCTATTCAAAAGTTGTAAACAAGTTTGATTGCAGGTGGTACTGTGGTAGCCATACATTTGCCTTTGGTTTATGATTTTTAAGTGGGTACCGCCTGCAATCAAACTTGTTTCGATCTTTTAAAGAGCTGTCGAGTTTTTAATGTTTTAATAATTTATTTTTTACAACGCGTTTATTTTAAAACGAAACTAGTAACAGACGGCCAAAGAGATAAATTGCACTATCGAAATGAAACTAGCTTTTCCAAAAAGAAAAGTATATAAAAAGTATGTCTCTCCTCATTCTGAAGCCCAAAATACAAGCTAGTTAAACTATGCTTACCATGGGTCTAGATTATCCTGGGTATTTTGTCCTAGGATCAATTTTGTATAATTTGTTTTTTTTTGGTTACCTATCTTAATCCCGAATTTTAACATTCCGAATATCATAATCCAGAAAACGTTTGGCCACTTTTTCATAATCCCGGTTTTTCAAATTCCGAAGTTTTATTTGCCATATATTCGCAACTCCGAATTTCATTTGCCCATTTATTCATTTGTACGACGTTTTATAATCCAGACGAACGAGTTCCAGACACACGAAATCTAAATGCACAAAATCCAGATGACCGTAATCCATATGCACGAAAGCCCAATTTTTAAAACACAATTTTTTTAAATGCAATTAATTGATATCCAGTTAATTGATATCCAGACAAACAATATCCAGATTTTTAAACCTAAAACTAAACCTCCTAAATTTCGTTTCATAGAATAATCAATATAATCATTATATATAATTAATATAATTTTAAATCATTGAATTTTGTTTCATATAAAGTTAAACATTAGAATAATCATTTCATAGAATATCAAATCAACTATTCTTAATCATTATATTGTTTATTTAATAGAAACTTATTACAAAAAATAACATATTATCATATACCTATATGGTTTTTATGAACTAAACAATTGATGCGTCTACAAGGTCGACGGAGCCCCGCTACGCGGGGCTCCTACTTCTGGGTGGTTTATAAAAAAATAACCACGAAGGCCTAATGCGGGAGCTTCGCTACGCTCCGCTCCCGCATTAGCCTTCTAACCTAACCTATCCGAGTCGGGGTAATCTGCGTCGGGGTGTTAAAATTGTAAATGTTACAGTTAAAAATAAATGTGATTTGGAACATTATAAAGGTGGTTTAATATTCTTTAAAAAATAATTCTACGGTTTGATAAGTTTGTTAAACAAAAAAATGTGATTAAAAATTGTGTTTCTGTGAAATATGTTTCATTGTAGGAAATTGTTTTTGAAACAATAATATTCGAAATAAAAATATAAGAACCAAATATTATATGAGGCATTTTCTGTGAAACGAAATTCTATGAAATTTCTTTCTACGAAATAAGGGGCTCCCCTCCCTCCGCGCCTCCGGTTCTTAAATAACACTCTAGTGTAGGGCAGACAAGTACCAAGCGAGTCGGGTCGGGTGTGGTACGCAGTGTTCACGAGCTCGCTTTCCTGATTCATTGATTATACCTGCATACAAAACTGTTCATGCATGACATGAAAAACAATAATTTAAAAAAAAAATATTATAAGTCTTCAGGCTTTCATTATATTAAGTGAAATTATTTATGTCTTAAGTGAACGTTAGATTTTTTATTATTATATCAACCGTTACACACCCTAAATGAATCGTATAAATTTACTGATTTTTACTATACCTGTATATAGTTTAGCTGGAACACGATTTGTATGGGAACCAAATAAAAAGATTATGAAAATTTGGTAATAGTTTATTTGGAAAATGGTACGATGGGAAACAAAAAAAAATATTCCGAGAATCTGATATAACTATATTTGGATTATGACAATATGGGAAACAAAAAAATACTATTTGAAAATTTGGTTTTAGTGCACCTGGAAATTGATTCATCTGGGAAATGAAAAACGGAATTATAGAAAGTTGTCATTCATTACATCTGTCTTTTAAAAGTTCTACCAACCGTTTTCGGGGTTTTAAGATTCGGGTAGCAGAAATTCGATATTTCAATAGGTTACCGTTTTTTTTTGTATCCAATCATTTGACAAATACGAAAAACAAATTTTTATTTGAAAAACAACGTTTGACAAAATTATACTTAATAAATTTATCAATTTACAAACTATGGTTTAATAAACTAATCATTAGAAAAAAAAAACATAATAACATAACATCATTCCACAATTTGATTATTTTTTAAACATGTTAGTTGGCAACACAAGTTTCACCCTTAAATTATTGTCTTGAAACAAAAGTCACAAAAGTTAGTGACAGAAATGAATCGCTGCAAATTCGACTTGTTATTTACAAAAAACTTCAATCTTTCTCAAAGTTCTAACCTAATATATTACCACTTTAAAGTAAATAAAAACCAAAGAAAACTTAGTACAATCAAGCTGTGCCATAAACTTTGTTGCTTTTGTTCAAGATAAACTTAGGAACTTCAAACTCAATCATGCAAGTGCGATAACATACTTGATTGTTGGGCATTTGCAAATGAACGTGGGAGAGAATAAATGAGTGAATGAGTTGTACGGGTGTGCTAAAATTATTTATTGTTCTTAGAATGGGGGAGGGTTCCTCTGTTTTACTTTCGTATAGCTATGTTTTTACCTACGAATGCTGTATATATAAGAAATTCTGTTATGGAATGTTTGAATAATGAATTCCTTTTGTAATTTACAGTCACGAATAAGATAATATATCCATTGTTGAGGAATGTATATTGTTACAAATACCGAAACCGGGATGAAATGCTCCATACGAATGGAAATGTATGAATATCATCCAACATGTAGTAGAGGCTTGGAACGATTTAAAGCACTATAGAGTGATTTATCGAGTAACTTGTATCGACGATGGCGGATTTTCGTATATGCATAGTATACGAAAATCCGATGTTTGCTTCATCGGCTATTCATATAGCAGATTACATTAATACTTTTAGCTAACTAACTCCTAGAATCTAATGATAAAACAAAAAAAGGACTCAAAATAAAATTATAGATTTCATTGTACTAAAAAATTAGAACTGCCAAAGTTAAGTGATTTCGTTTCCCTCCCCTAGAGGCCCTAGAGCGAAGTGTTATAAACTTATAATAATATGAAAGGAGCCATACTCCTTAATCAATGGATTGTGGGATAGGGATTAACGGGATCAAAAAAATATTATTTAAAATTATGATTTATGATACCAATTTCTAATATTTCTTTCTGTAGATTTCTTGTGAAATTATTTTAAAATGTAAAAGATTTGGACAATGTCTTCCATGATTAGGTACTGTTAGACTGATATTTTTAAATAGGATACGTCAATATGACTACACCTCGCCTAATGGTGAGCTGAAGGCAAAGTATCAGGACTGTTCAAGACAGCTTGTGTAACAAGTAATTAATCTAGTGTAGCATTTATTTTTCTAGCTAGACGAGCTCTTCGTTCCCGTTATTCATCTCGCCCCTGAAACGCGGCACAATGTCGGCCTAGGCACCTTGTCAGTAATATTAAGTCTTTGGATTTGGGTTGACATTTCTCAGATGGCCAAAACTTTTGTTTATTTACCGAAACCTTGTACGTATGTATACCTTTATTCGTTCGTAATTTTTTTTTGTGCTAAATGCTAAAATAATTTATTTAATTCAAAAGAACCATAATATTTAACTTTAAAAGCTTAAAAATAAATATTATGGTTCTTTGAAATATCATAAGTGAAGCACAACTACGGAGCAAGCAGTCATTCAGAGTTTTAGACTCTAGGTCGATAGATCAGTTAGGGAAAGTGATGATAATACTTATACAGATAGAAGATATTGTAAGTTTTCAAAATCCCTTACACATAAAATTGCATCAGAAAAAGGCTACCATTTAAAAATGTCAGTTACCGCATTCTGTTAATCCCGAAGACTATATTTGCGTACGAGTATTACTGTGACCTAGTTTGGCCATCCTGCCAGCCTATGCTGTAACCCTATTAGGCTCAAGCTTTTTTAAGCCAACTTTTTTATTTCGGAACATCATAGTCGTCAGCCGGATAACGGTTCAAAGTAATCTAGTCGTTACGTTTGCAGTACTTGTAAGTCCTGGGGGTTGCATTTAGCTGATCCAGATTTTCACAGTAACTGTTATTACGCATGTGTATACGGTTTATTTTTAAGGTTTCTCCTTCTCTGCAGGCGAATACGCAGGCCCAGTATGGAGCCGCTCAGCCCATGCAAAGTTAGTGGATACAGCATTAAACGAAACTTGCCGGATCATTACTGGTTGCCTAAAACCGACCCCGGTACAAATGCTGTATCCGCTAGCTGGAATAGCGCCTCCAGAGGTTCGCAGGACTGTGGCAGGCTCTTCCGAAAAGACCAAATTGCTAGACGACACTCGGCACCCACTATCCGATTACCATCCTGTGCCACAAAGGCTGAAAAGCCGCAACAGCTTTATGAAGTGTGTCTCCCCTCTTAAAGTCAACGATCGGTCAAAGGAGAGATGCCGGTTGTGGCGGGAGACTGTCGACCTTCCTAGCCCTTTCGTCCCACCTGGAAATCTTTAAACAGACTTCGGACGCAGGTCGGCCGAAGTAAGGAGAACTTGTTCAGGTGGGGATTCTCAGATGGCTCTAACTTGGAGTGCAAGTGTGGTGCTGTTCCCCAAACGATGAAACACTTGACTTCGTGCCCTGCGTGCCCCAACAACTGCACACAGGAAGATCTAATGAATACTACTGACAATGCGATTTTAGTAGCAAAATTTTGGGCCGATACCATCTAGGTTTGCTAACGACACGATAAGAAGAGATTTTTAAGGTAAAAACTTCTAAGTATAAGAGCGTTTTCACATTGTCAGATATCCGATATCCGACATCCGATATCGGTGGAAGTCAAATGTATGACATAATATGTACCTCTCTTTCACATTGTCCGGCCCGATATCGGTTATCGGAGCCAACACCACTGTTTTGCCCCGATATCGGATCACAAAGAGGCTAAAACAGCGACTGCAAGCAATTTTCCACCTTAATGATATTTTCTTAGTAACATGTCATTTCGCGTTAATTAATGACGCTGATCACGAATATAAGAAAAAAAACTCGATACCATATCATGTCAATAAGGTCGATTTTTTTTCTTTTTTTTTTTCATTTCTAACATCCCTTACAGACTTTCGAGCAAATGGCTATATCGGGCCGATTTTATCGGATAAATGTGAAAATAGCCCAGGGTGTCGGCTATTGGCATCCGACACCGATATCGGATATCGGATGAATAAATGAAAACGCTCTTAAGGCATTTACAGGCTTTGCTCATGAATCATAAATGATGGTCGACATCAAACCTTTTATTTATTGCTAATTATGAGATGGCATTACCACTACCAATCTAGTATTCTCACGGATGTAGACACTAAGATTACGGAATACTTTTTTACATCACTTTTTTGTATTTAAACCAATTTAGTAGCTATGCAATGGACTGCAATAGGCAAATTTGATTGATAGTACACTATTCCGAGCGATGGTTTTTATAAATCTTTAAAATTTCAACTTGTTCAAATAAAAACATAACTCTTCTTGGCAGTCGGGTAAAAAAGAAGCCTTGTTCATTTTCTCTTAAGATGTATCCAAGGTGAAAAGTAACAAAATAATCAAATAACAAATTATTATACACTTCAACGAATTCAAAATGTATTTCCGTGAAATAACGTTTCTATTTTTTCCAAAGCACTAAAGCTCATTGGGATTACGTGGCAGTCAAGTGGTATTTATTGCCTACTTACAACAGAGTGGC